>OZ024735.1:44674499-46101374 GCA_964016875.1 Fallopia convolvulus | reverse complement strand
TATGTGCTGAGCGAGCGGCAGCCGGAAGCCGGCTTGGAGGCTGTGTAGATGAACAACCGCGCACTGTTCGTACATGTCCAAAGGAGCATCCCTCCACCTGGGGAGCGCCAGCTCAACCCCCCAGGCCAGGGAAAATCATTTGCAATCTTTTTAAGGGCCTCCATTTTGAGAACTGTTGGGGCCCCTCAGGCAGAAAGATCCCAATCGCAGGGTTTGGGGTCATCGGTATCCGCTCCTCAAGGATTGGAGGGATTCATGACACAGAATCGGCAATATACCACGCGAAGAAGCTTGGCTGGTCATTGGAGTCGGACGACCTCATGTCGGAGCCAACGAGTTCTTCATCAGAGATCAAAGATGAGGCCATCTCAACCCTGGAAGACGTGTGTAATCGAGGAAAGCGCGAGGTAACGGAAGTGTCGGAGGCACTGGGTGAAGGGCCGCTGAACACAATCGAAGGGGACCTCGGGATCTGAGAATCACTGGCTTTAACGGCTCTTGCGGTTTCGGAAGATACTTCGTAAAAATCTTCCTAGAGTTTGAATACGAGGCCTGGTGGCGGGCTCGAAGAGACTCCTCTAGGCATGAAAAGCGAAGTCCAAGTTACGAGAAGCGAGCACCTGGAAAAGAAGGAGAGTTTTGAGACATCGAGCAAACCAAGAAAGAAAGGAAAAGCGAGGTAATGACGTAGAGGCGGCGTGACTCTAGGGCTACTCTGACAGATGGGATGGCCTAGGAAGAATGTGAAGGGAACGAACAGAATTGCAGAGTAATAAGTAGTGGTTAGAATATCAAACGTCCCATCTCCCAAGCGGCGAGACGTTTGGTTTCCCATGGAGCATTCGAAATTCGAAAAAAAGAAACGGTGATGAACTCAACCATCGGCCGGTACGCCAAAAGGCTCGAGAACATCGCTGGAATACCAACGCCACCCCCACTCCCACCGTTTCGCCACCGTGGTACCGGCGCAAAACACCGAGAGTCTACCGCCTCGGCCTAGGAAACGAGGCAGAAGAAGAAAGAACGCACCAAAAACACACGCAAAGAAAGGATCGACTACTTACTTGTCAGAAATCAGTGTGGAGAAGACGGTTGCGGGCCTTGAAACTGGTGAAAACGCTTCGCCTGCTCGCCGGAGATCGAGAAGACCGAAGAAAGAGAGGAAAGGGTTGCTTGGAGAAGAAGACAAAGAATGATAAGAAGAGGGATGCATAAAGGCATTTATAGAAAGCGGAGTTGGGCCTCTCCCAGTTTGAAATACCTTAATGGGCCTAATTTCCTTCAGGGGCGGAGCAAGCCCAATACTCGTCAAGTGCGTGAAAGAAGGAAAAACCTCCAAGAAACCGTTCAAGTATTCAACCTCGCTGAAGATCCTCGGGCCTCGTTGCCCACAAACCTCTAGCCTCGCTGAAGATCCTCTGACCTCGCTGCCCATAACCCTGAAAACTCGCAAAGGGAGCTCCTCAAAACTGAGACTTCGCACCCTGGGTACGGAGGACCGAGCATCGCGCATATATGACTTGCGGCCCTCGAGCCGAGATCAATAGGCCATGGGGTTGTGATGGTGCGCAAAATAGCGGAGAATGAACGGTGGGACCCGAGTACGAGAGATAACGGGATTCGGCGGGGTTCACGAGGCACAAACTCGAGGGCCTTTGCCATACCCATCCAAAAAATACAATCCCGGACCAAGCGAAGCCTCAAAACCACGATCACGAAGTCCAGACCTCGTTGAACTCACTAAACGGGGCGGTTAAGCAAACTCCCCCCAATGAATAATGAGGCCTAAACCTCATCATTCAAAAGCTGACATCCCCGCCCCATTTAACCACTCAGCGGCCACCATATTCTCAACCAATGACCAACTGCCTCACTCTCAACCAATCAGAGGGCTTGACCTAGAGCGTCCCACATCGACCAAACGGCAAGAACCATGTTCCTCAATCCCCTATAAATAGAGGAGAACCTCGAAGGTAGGAGGGGGTCGAAAAACATCTTGAACTCAAGAACTATCTTGTTTGTTGAAGATCGACGTGTTGAATCCTCGTAAAACACCATGCTATAGCCAAGTGAAGGTCCACAAAAAGACTTCAAGTCGCCTAAAGAGACCACGCCTCAATCACAGATCTCGCTACATCACTTCGCAGACCACAATCCTCGCATGAACGACCAAGTATTCAACCTCGCCAAAGGATATCAGGCCTAGGTTTGCAACAGTAGCAGAGCTCGTTAATAGTCTGTTAGTGGTAGAATCTCACAGTAGCTAGGAGGTCTCGAACCTTGTTAGACAGAGACCTCGAATCCTCTAAGAAGAGATCTAGGGCATAATCTCGCTATTTGTAACCTCGTTCGAAAGATATAAATAAAAGCAAGTGTTTGCCTCATCGAATAAAAGTAATCTCATTCTTGTCTTTTAGCGTTGGTTTATTTCGGGTTTTATCAGGATCAACCCGGTTTTGTTCTTTAGAGAAGGAGGAGTCAGAGCATAGAGCCTGTTTGAATGACTTGTTCTTTTTGTTTTTCTCCATTTGAACACAAATCTGAGAGCTCTCCAAATGAAAGGAGTTCCAAAGATCAATAAGGTAGAGTTGGTATTTGATGGAATTAGGAAGAGGGATAGTTTCATCAAGGATACTAAAAGCAAGATATATATAGTCAGGCATCCCGGTATTACCACACAACAATTTTTTAAGAATTTTCATAGAGAAAGGGTAGAGAAGGTACAACCTAGTTTCGGTCAACACCATATGCATCAGGCTAGCCACCTCCCAGAGTAGGGAAAGCGCCCTCATCGTCATTCCTTTAGCCGTCGTCGCCCAGGAAAGGCGCTGAGAGAACAAACCCCCAAGCAAAAGCCCTCGACTCGCCATGAACAACACCCCACAATATCAAAACTGTCCTAGGCTCCTAGCCCTAGCCTCCAAACCGATCTTAATTCGCTCCAGACAAACCATTTATCCTTTCCCCTTCTCCACAGAACTCTAGGAATAGATCTCCATAGCTCTATAGGATCGTCAATTGTTTTGGTACAATTCGAATACACCACCCAATTGGTCTTCTGATCAGCGGGAAATTGGAATTTTTTTGTGACAAAGCATCGAAGAAGCGCCCAAAGCCCTAATAAAGCTTTAGCAAGGAACGCACAAATCGAATTTGATGTGAAGATTTCATTAATCAGGGCAAGATTTCTTGATTTAGGGTGTCGAATTTCTGATTTAGGGTTTCGAAAAGGGGGCTTATGTGAAGGCGTCAGTGAGAGAGAGTTTTGGGGAGTCATTTCTTTTTCGTGCTCATAGAGGAGGTCTGTTTTTGAAAGTTTTTCCAAGGACTTCTTAAGCAATTTTCTTGATGATAAAGTCTGGGAGTTGGGAGTTGGGACTCCCTTATTATATTGCTTCTAGCTAGCATTTACGGGAACTGCAAGAGTAGTAGGCTAGTAGATCTATTTGTTTTATTAAATGAAAATTAGGACAACCTTAAATACGAATTCGACTCCATCCGTGACTAAATTTTTTGAAATGTTTTATAAGAATGGATTACGCGAGAATGGAAACTATGGAGAGAAATGAGCGTGAATTTCAACTATTTATTCTAGGTAGATTAAAGGCTCTGATCGATCAATCGTATGTGATTTGTTTTTTACCTGAGGATGCAAATTTTGATGAGCGATGCCGACTGTGCATTCTCATCCTACTCATTTGTACATTTTCACATTACCAATTGTGTATGACCTTTTTCATGCGAATGTACATATTTCTACTAACGACTATGCATTTTTATCTTAATTACCCGACTGTGCATTTTCAAGATTAATAATATTTGTAGAGCTTGTTTCATGTACAAAACACATGCTAATTTACAGTTTCAAATTTGTTGTTTAGAATTTTTAGATTGTACGATCTCACCCAATTTTTTTTATCTTCATATGGACTAAGAGTGTGTTTGGATTACCGCATACAATATATTAAGTTATACTCCCTCTGTCCCATTAAGTTTGTCAATAAAGCATGTTTGCACTGTTTTTTTACTTTTTTATGCAATTCGTTTCTGTGTCAATTTTGAGGAAAAGGGGAATGTACAAAAAGGAACAATCCATGTGGGGATCTATTAACCAATGAAAATCAAGCATTCAATATCAGGGGACCAATAGCAAGAGTGCATTCAATGCACACAGATGGCTCTTTGAAAGCCATTTTTGGATCTCTTGTATAAATGCACCTACAAACCCTTTAATTCTCTTACACTTTCAGATTTTCAAAACATTTAAAGAGAGAATATGTGCTAAAAATCTCATAATTAAAAAAGCTTCAATATTTGTCTTTTTTTTGCATCACTACTTCAACTTGATGGCTTCAGTTTTTTACCTAAACAATTCACCTCCAGAAGTTGTAACCCCACCACAACAGAGTCATTACAGCTATGATCTCAATCAGCCACCAGAGGAGATGCAAGAGCAGCCGACACAAAGTTCACATCATCGGCCAACCAAGTCAAAGCTTAGCAGTGAAAAAAGATTTCACATTCTAATGAAGTTGCATCAAATGCCAACAAAAAGGGGACATCTCATGAGGGGGGCAATGCAGGAAGTTGCCAGAAAATTCAATGTTTCAATAAGGACAACAACAAGAATATGGAACATGGCCAAACAACAAGCTCAAGCAATGCAAAGGCCTAATGTCAACACAATGTATCACAATGCAGGTAGAAAGAGGACAGAGGTAGATATTGTTAAAATCACTTCACTTAACATGGAATACATAACTTGCATAAGGGACTTGGCAGCCAAGCTAGAAATGTCAAAGAGCGGCACACACAAACTACTCAAAAGAGGAATCATTCGACCACATACAAATGCTCTCAAGCCAGGGCTCAAGGATGCAAACAAGCTTACGAGGTTAGAATGGATTATAAGCCTACTAAATGGTTCAACTTAAGCAAGAAGTCTCAGCGTGTATATCTAGCACAACACGAGAGAGGTAAATACATATCAGCTAGCTCAAGCAAGTTCATACCCAAGGTAATGTTCACAATTGTTGTTGCAAGACCTAGGTTTGATTCACGAGAACAATGCACATTTGATGGGAAATTGGTATTTTTCCATTCACACACAAAGAGGCAACAAAAAGAAACTCAAAGAATAGGGTCAAGGGGACAATGGTGACCAAGCTGGTTGAATCTATCAACCAAAAGGTTGCAAGGTCCATGCTCATAGAGCAAAATTACCAGCAATCAAGGCAAAGTGGCCACAAGATGGTGCAACTGATAGTGTAATATTCATACAACAAGACAACGCAAAGGCACACATAAATCAACAAGATGCAGCATGGCAACATGTATACAAGCAAGATGGATTCACATTCATCTTAGTTCAATAGCCACCAAATAGTCTTGATTTAAATATTTTAGACCTAGGTTTTTTTTGGAGCATTCAATCTTTGATGCATAAAAAAATGCCAACGTACATTAATGGAATGTTAGATGCTGTCAATGAGGCCTTCAATGAGCTAGACCCTAAGACTCTAGGCAATGTATGGATGTCACTTCAGTATGTAATGAATGAAGTTTTGACAGTTATAAAGGAAGGAATAATTATGAACTACCACATGTGAACAAGAAGAGACTAGAAGTTCAGGGAAATCTACCAAGAGAGGTACAAGCACCAATGTGGGTTGTGCAAGAAGCATGGGATGTCATTCATGCAAAAAGAAATGGAATGCAACCACAACAAGGAATGCAAGACAACACTCAAGCAAGTCAAGGTCATCATCATGAAAGCAATGAAGAGGATCAAAGTCAAGAGGATCCATTTGAAGAAAATGATACCATGTAGGGGAAGTATGGGCCTAGTTTTGGTAATTTTTGTGTAAGTAAATGAATTGTTTAATTAGACTCCATGTAGGGAAATGTAACTATTTTGGGACCTTATTGATGAACAAGAAAATCAATTTTAAAGGCATCATGATAGATGAAAAGAACACTCAGTTTTAAAGACACACTATTATCTCATAAGTCCCCATACATCATTGACACATGTTCACTCACAAAACTCAAGACACCTAGTGGCATGCCAAAGCCATGACCATGGCTGGCTTCCACTCGAATGTCAATGGTAGTGAGACATCAAAGAACAAGAATCTCAGTTTTAGAAGGCATCATCATTGATTAAAAGAAAAAAATGAAAAAACAACCTCAAAAGTCCTCAAACATCATTGACACAAGTTCAATCACAAAACCCATGACACCTAGTGGAATGCTAAAGCCATGATCATGTCTGGCTTCCACTAGAATGTCAATGGTAGTGAGCCATCAAAGAACAAACATCTCATTTTTTTAAAGGCGTCATTATTGATTAAAGGAAAAGGTTGGGAACAAACAAACATAAACACACAACATGCTTACACACAAACCATCTCAGTTTTAGGAACAAACAAACACGAAAACACAACATGCTTACACACAAAGCATCTCAGTTTTAGAAGTATACGGGAGCACATATTTAGACTCGTATAAGGAGTGACACAACAAACATACAAACAGTTTCACACAAGAATCTCATGGGATAGCCCAAACATGAACTCACATAAAGCATGTGATACAGCACACAACAAGCAAGGAAACTGCAACAATAACAACAAAATTCAAATGAAACTAGATAGCTCAGGGGACTTAGATAATTATCCTCCTCGGAATTAGGGGCAAATTCACCATCAAGCTCAGCGAAATGACCATAGCTCTCTTCATTATCAGGGGCCTCATCACAATCAGGGGACTTTTTTGTGTCGTCGACCTCATCGTCTCTCTCCACCTCAACTTTTTTGGGACTATAGGAGTGGACTTCTTTGCAATCAGGCCCCCACTCACAATTGGTTTCATTAGAGCATGCAGTACCTGATGAATCGGATGATCGAGGACTTTCATCCCAACCAAAGAAGGAATCAAAACTCATCTCAGCTTAGGGGACCACCAATCTGCAAGAAACCAAAAAACAAAAAAGAGATAGAGTGAGGAAGACATGCACGAAAGACATGTCCACAATGAGATTCAATTTGGACCGAACACGCAGCAAGTAAAAACTCACTAGAGGGTGTAGAAGATGGATCAATCCAAGCTGCCAGCAAGCATGCATGAAACAAAGGATATAGGCAAAGGACCAATCCAATAGAAAACGTACAACAGTGAGAAATAGGGATACAGAGGAGAAATCGATCAAAGCAACAAGCACAAAAAACAAGTGAACTAACTAGAGGATGTTGAAGAAGCCTCGATTCAATCAATCGACAAGCATGCACCAACCAGAGAAGATAGAAGATGGATCGATCCAGTAAGAAAATTTGCAAAAGTGAGATAGAGAGTCATAGAAGACAAATCGATCTAAGCAACAACAACAACAACAATAAAACTCACCAGAGGAGGTAGAAGATGGCTCGATCCGACCAAGAAGCCAACATGCACCAACGAGAGGAGACAGACGCAGAAGATCAAATGGTCAGAAAGAGATCTACACAAGATGAATGGATCGAAGAACCAAGCAAGAAAACACTCACCACAACCGGAAAAGATGGATCCAACCAAGCACCAACCAAAGGAGATTGATCTAACCAACAACCAACCAAGAAATAAAGGAGGGCGAACCAACCAACAACCAACCAAGAAAAAGAGGAAGGCGAACCAACCAAGAATCACAGGAGGGCAAACCAAACGAAGAGATTGAAAGAGTTTTGAGTGAGATCGAGAGAGGCGAGGATGAGATCTAGAGTGAAGACTAGACTAGAGGTGCACCAAAATGAAGAGAGCTAAGGTTCTCTCTCTCTCTCTCAGAGAGAGGAATGAGAGATTGAAGAGATCCTTTGAGAGAGAGATGAATGAGCGGCGCAACAAATGAAGAGAGCTAGGGTTTTGCAAGCTTCTCTTGGGTTTTTATGGGGAGGGAGATGGATCAGACCCAAAATGCTTCAAGATCCAACAATAGAGGTCTAAAATGACATTTGAAAATTTTTACCCAAACCGTATCTATATGGATTTCGTTTTGAAAAAAAAAATGTTGGTAATTCAAAAAATTGTAATTTTTTTTTTTTTTTGGATATTGAATTGTGTGAGTGGAATGATTTTTGTGATTTAAAGAAACAGAGAGAGATTATTGGGGAAGAAAGAGTTGTTAATTATAGGTTAAATAAGTGATTGTGTAGGGGTAAGTGTGTAAAAATATATAGATAAAAATGGAAAGATATGAAAGTGGACAAACTTATTGGGATGCTCGAAATGAAAAGGCGGACAAACTTAATGGGACAGAGGGAGTATTAAATTAATTATTTTAAAGTAATTTAATACATTATATCCAATAATCAAACTCAACCTAACAAATTTTGGAAACAAGAAAAGGATGAAGAAAAATAGGTTTAGTTAAATTAACTGAATTTAACTGTACCCGGGGCCATTAGAAAAATATAACTGAATTTGATAGTGCACTAAGATGCTATTTTTTATGAACATCAGCATGCTTTAATTGAACTAAAAATCGGTTGTGGGTAGAGTTGTCAAACAGGTAGGTCAGGTTGGGTTCGGGTCCGGTTATTTCGGTTTTGGGTTGAGTCGGGTTCGGGTCGTAACGTGTCATCAATTAAATTGGTTCGGGTTATTACGGGTTTTCGGGAGGGTCGGGTCGACCCAACAGGTCAAGAAAATCGAATTTTTTACAATTATTAAAATATTATTTTATTTAAAAAATGATATTTAATAATAATCTATTATTTTTATATATTTTAATAATAATATATTATAATTTTAAAAATATATTATTTATATTCTAAAAATATAAAAAATCAGGTCAACCCAACGAGTTTCGGGTTTGAACCCAACGGGTTTCGGGTATATCGTGTTTGGTTTATTTTGGTCAAATTTTCGAGTCTTGACCCTAAAATTTTCGGGTGGTTCGGGTCGGTTTTTTGGGTCGGATGAGCTTTTGACAACTCTAGTTGTGGGTATGTAATCATAATATGTATATATGTACAAGCCAAATGGAATTTTGTCCCCGTTCGGCGAGTTTTTTCAATGAAGGCTAATTACGCTTATTGAGAAAATTAAATTTCATTTCACATGTTTAACAATATTAAATTTGTAAAAGCTTATTGGACTTATCTCGAATTCAAATAATATTCAAAAAATATTTTATATAATATAAAAATATAAAATAAAATAAGGATAACATTAATAGAAAAACGCTCTCTTTTGAAAACACTATTCCCGCCTTCACCGCCTAGGGTTTGGGCTTCAGGTCAAGCGCCACCATGGCGTCACCGCCAGACGCCATAACTCCACCTGCTCCACCGGACATTCAGCCCTCGGCTATGGAAGTTGATCCTCCTTCCATACCACCCACGCAAAACTCTACCTCCAATGATACACCAGCAATTACACCATCTTCTGGTGCCTCTTTGGAGCAATCTGTGAAAGCACCAACTCCTGGTGCCTCCTTGGCGCAACCTGTGACTCTAGCACCAACTCCTATGATGATCTCTTTCCGTGATAAAGTTGCGGGGTCGACTGTGCCACAGAACCCAGTCGAAGCAGCCATACCAAGTTTGGAAGAGAGGCCGGAACTTTACGATACTGACGACGACGAGGTTCCGGAATATGATGATCCAGCTTGACCCACGATTACACTAACAAAGGCTGAAAAATATGAACTCCGTCGTCCATGGGCGAACACGTTAATCATCAATATGTTCGATAAGGGTTCGGGTTATGTACAGTTGAAGAAGAAACTTGAGCAAAAATGGAAACTGAAGGGTGGACTAACCCTAGTCGACATTGGTAATGCTCATTACGTAGCCAAGTTCACAAACATGGAAGACTTGAATCATGTCTTAACTCAGGGACCATGGATGATCGGAGATAACTATCTTATGCTTCGACGATGGGTTCCGAATTTTGATCCGTTCGAAGACAAGGCCAATGTTCTTACGGCTTGGATCCGTATAACAGGGTTCGGCATGGAATACTTCAATGGCAAATTCCTGAATCGCATTGGTAACACGGTTGGTCGTGTTTTGAGGATTGACAAAACCACTATGGAGGCTGATCGAGGACAGTTCGTCCACCTGGGAGTCGAGATTACGCTGGATCACGCACTTTTATCGAAGTTTCGATTCCGAGGTCGAACATGGTCCATTCAATATGAGGGTATCCGTTCTCTATGCTATGAATGTGGTGTCATAGGACACGTCAAAGAACGGTGCCCTCTCTTGGCTACGCAGAACCAAATCCATGAAGAGACACCAAATGAAGTGGCATAAATGAATGCTCGGAAATCCCCGTCTAGTCCACCGGAAGAGCAGTTTGGTCCGTGGATGCACGTGAAAAAACCACCCAGGAAACCACGGCCCCAAACTCAAAAACCATCCACCGCCAATATATCTACTCCAAATGCTACAATGGCACAAGGCAATTCAAGTCAGGTTGATGCTGCCATGGGGTCTCGTTATGCTGCACTAATCAAGTCGAAAGAGCCATCTGTTCCGATTGAACAGCCGGAGTCGAGTATGCAGGGCCAGAGCCGGGCTGCTGATAAGGGCAAATCGGTCCTAGTACCAGAACCGGCTGTCTCCAAACCTAACCCTAACGTGCCAGCGAAGAAACCAGGTGTGGTCAAAGTTGTAATCTCGAGCGTGGCAGTTGAGGCGACAAATATTAACCCAAAAGATTTGGGTGCTAGAATTATGGAACAAATTGATTCTGGTATCCCACAAGCAAATCCTCAAGCCAATAAAAATGTCAAAAAGAAAGATAAAAAGGAAAGCCGAGATTCTCTCTTATCCACCACAATCAAATCTACCAAGAAGCAATCCTCCGTGCCACTTACCACTTCAAAAGATTCTGAAGATAAAAAGGCCCAATTAATTGTTGAAACTATAAACGCAACCTCTGTGATAGACGCCATTCAGTCTCACCAGGAACATCCGCCTCCTTTGATTCCCCAACATGAACCCCCTCCCAGTGCTCCTGACCCCGGTGACTGAGACTCGCCTGGTCCTCAACAGGTCAAGTATGATGGTCTCAAACCTCCAAACGGGTCCAAATCTCATGTTCTTGCCCCGGTTGGCCAATCGAATGATAGTGGAATTTCTCCCAATGAATGCCGAGACCCAGCCGTTGTTGTGTCGAGTCTCAATGCCACCTCAAATAATTGATGCGATGCTTTGCATCGCAAGAGTGACTGTATCTTTTGCAGTCACTTCTAATGCTGTCCAAGCCCCTATTTTTAGGAATTTGATCGAATCAGTTATTATTATGAATAATCTCAGCCTTCTTGTTTCGAACGTTCGTGGCGCCGGAAGAGACAATTTTCTTTCTTCTATACGTGACATCATTAGGGTTTATAACCCAACTATCTTTGCTCTGGTTGAACCACGTATTAGTGGTGTTCGTGCAGATAAAGTTTGTCGATAATTGGGGTTCGATGGTGTTCTAAGAGTCGATGCTCGAGGCTTTGCTGGTGGAATATGGCTTATATAGAGGATTTTTGATATCCTTGTTGTTCCGCTTTCTCTCAATCCGCAACATATTACAATTGAAATTATTAGACACGGAGAAGAACCTTGGATGCTTACCACGGTTTATGCATCACCTGATCCAACTGATCATGTTGCATTGTGGGATAATTTGTCAATCATGGCCCGAACTAATCAAAGGTCGTGGTTAATTGCGGGTGACTTCAATGCGACTATAAACTCAAGAGAGAGATCATCTTCTTCTGTTGGTTCGACCATGCTTCTCGGGTTTTTGCTAACTGGATTGACCGGTTGAATCTGATTGACCTTGGTTTTGAAGGGCCACGGTTTACATGGTCTTCGGGCAACTCCCCATCTACTTACAAAGCGGCTCGTTTGGATCGCAGTTTATGCAATGACAATTGGCGTGTTCGGTTTGCTGAAGCATCTGTCCGCCATTTGGTCCCGCCACATTCTGATCATTTGCCGTTATTAATTAATCTGTATAATATGCCTACCACCAATCTAAGCAGGAGACCATTTAGATTTCAGGCTGCGTGGCTCTCTAATGAATCCTTTGCTTCTTTCTTGGCACAAAACCGGTGCATCACTGATGAGTTACCATCCTCTTTGTCCAAGTTATCAGATTTATTGGGGGTTTGGAACAAGGAGGTCTTTGGTAATATATTTCATAAGAAAAGAAAGTTGTTAGCTCGTCTTGAAGGTGTACGACGTGCCCTTGATTACAGACAGTCGCCAGGCCTCTTTTGGAGAGAGCGGGAATTGAGAAAAGGGCTCGAATAGGTACTCAATCAAGAATAATTATTGTGGTTCCAAAAATCCCGGGCTTCTTTCTTAATTGACATGGATCGGAACATTAGATACTACCATCTATCCACGGTCATAAGACAACGGGCGAATAAGACAACTTTTTTGCAAACCAATTCGGGGACCTGGACAACAGATCAATCTGTGATTCAGCAGACGGTGCTGGATTTTTTCTCTAATCTGTACTCGGCTGATGGGTTCGAACCTTGTTACTTGACAATGCCGCCTATTTCTTTTCCTACCTTGTCTGATGCTGTGATTGAAGACATTAGTAGGCCTTTTACTTCCAACGAAGTCTGGGAAGCCCTTAAAATGATGAGTCCTTTCAAAGCGCCTGGCCCTGATGGATTTCCGACTATTTTCTATCAGAAAAACTAGGTTGTGGTGGGATCACACGTGAGCAGCTGCGTTCTTAAGCTGTTGAATGAGGCTGATTTTGCTGATGGGATAGGTGATGCGTTGATTCACCTTATTCCCAAGAATATGGCACCTGCTTCGGTTGCACATTTCCGACCGATTTCTTTGCTTAATGTTACATTCAAGTTGGCTACTAAGATGATTGTTAACAGGTTAAAGCCTGCTCTTCCTTTTCTTGTCTCGCTTGCTCAGGAAAGCTTCATCCCAGGCCGCCAGATAAATGATAATGTGATGATAGTCCATGAAGTACTTCACTCATTTGCTTCGGCCACGTGTAATGGAAAGTCGATGATGCTCAAAATTGATCTTGCCAAAGCATATGATCGCATACGATGGAGTTTTTTTCTTTGTATTTTGGAAAGTTCCCAGCTTCCTCAATTACTTGTTGATGTGATTATGAAGTGTCAAACGAATGGTTCCATGTCGCTTCTTTGGAATGGTAACATTGCTGGCTCCTTTCGTCCAACGAGAGGAATATGCCAAGGGGATCCGCTTTCCCCATACTTATTTGTTCTTTGTATGCAATATTTGTCACATATTATCCAAGCCTTGGTGAATATGGGTTCATGGATACCAGTTTTTGAAGGAGGGGTTGGTTTGTCACATCTGTTTTTTGTTGACGACTTGATACTCTTTTTGGAAGCTTCTATAAGCCAAGCTGCTGTTATTAAGAGTGCTCTTGACTGCTTTTGTTTCTACTCAGGGGAAGCTATCAATTTCGGCAAGAGCAACATTATGTTCTCAAAAAAAGTTGCACATTCTGATTGTGAGGCAATTAGCCACTTTCTTTCCATCCCAATTACGGAGGATATTGGTTCCTACTTAGGAGTGCCAACCATTTGCGACAGAATGATGAATGGCCGCTATTCTTTCATTCTTGATAAAGTTTCGGCAAGGCTGAGCACTTGGCAGGCCAAATATCTCTCCACTGCTGGCAGAGTTACACTCGCCCAATTTGTTCTTTCGAGCTTGCCCGTGTACACAATGCAATCAACTCTTCTTCCACGGGCAACATGTGATGCTATTGATCAAAAGATCCGTAATTTTATCTGGTGTTCAACGGAGGATAAGCGCAAGATCCATCTTCTAAGTTGGGAGAAAATTACCCAACCGAAATATTTGGGAGGCCTGGGCTTTAAACCAATGAGGGACTCTAATGCTGCCTTGCTTGCCAAACTCGGTTGGAGACTTCTTAATGAACCGCATTCCATTTGGAGTCGAGTGATCAGAGGCAAGTATTGTAACAATAGAATTGATGTCGACATGTTTAAATACAAGGCTAGATCATCTTATATGTGGTGTGGCTTTGTACATGGATCGCATGTGCTATCCAAGGGGGTTGCCATGGTTGTTGGTAATGGTGAATCGACACTTTTCTGGCTTCATGGGTGGTGCGACTGGTCACCGCTTATTAAACAAGCTCTCATTGATATCCCGGACGATGAAAAGTACTGCACAGTGGTTGATTATTATTCTACTAATGGTTGGATTTGGGCGGTTTTGGCCCTTTATCTCCCTTCCTCTATTTTGCTTCGTTTGAGCTCCATTACAGTTCGTGAGGATCCTTAGGCGGTTGACCGAATATATTGGCAGCCCTCTCAATCAGGCTCCTATTCTACCAAATTGGCACACGATTTAATTAGGGGCTCTAATGTTGGTATCTCTGATCCGAGCTGGGCAAAGATTTAGAAAATACCGGTGCAGCAACGAGCTCGGCAATTTCTTTATCTCACTGCCCATAATGCTATCTTGTGTAATGAGAATAGAGCTCGACGTCACTTGGCTTCTTCTGCTGACTGCCCTCGTTGCCACGGAGTTGAATCTCCCCTGCATCTGTTAAGGGACTACAGCAGCATTCGGCTAGTTTGGCTTGCGTTATCTGGCAACAATCCCATTCCTGAATTTTTTACCATTTCTGATATTCGAGCTTGGATTTTTAAGAATATCCAGAAGGCAGACGTTTGGAGCACTACTTTTGCTACCATGATTTGGCAGACTTGGAAAATCCATAACAAGCTCATTTTTGAGGGCGTTGATGAAGTTTACCGTTTAAGTTCGTGTGTGGCTGCCACGGTTGAGGCTTATGAATTAGCCAAGCACTCTTTGAGAAGCATTCAGATTGTTCCCCCTCCCGTGGCCCGCCCTACTACTTGGCAGCCTACTTGCCTTGGGTGCACTATTCTGAATACTGATGCAATTTGCAAAGGCAACCCAGGCCTTTCCGGCGGTGGGGGGATTTTTCGTGAATCCAATGGCTCGTTTATTCAGGCCTCTCCTGCACTTTTGGCTATGGTGATGCTTTGACTGCGGAACTCAAGGCGATTTATCAAGGCCTTCAAATTGCTAAGTGATTTGGCTTTGCACGTCTGGAGATCCAAACAGATTCGGCTCAGGCCTTCATTTTGTTATCTCAACAACAGGTTCAACAACATAAGGATTTTTTCCTTATTCAGGATTGCCATCGTCTCATTCATGATGCTGGTTGGGAAGTCAAGCTAACGGCTATTGCTAGAACCGCTAATCGAGTGGTGGATGCACTCGCCAATCATTCTATTACTTTAAGCACGAATCTTATGGAATTTTACTATTTGCCTACTTGTACTTCGGAGCTTGTTTTGGCTGATGTATCGTCTCCCTTAGGAGACTAACGCTTTCTTTATGAATAATATTACCCGCAGGAGCTAGGCACCATTTCCTGACCAAAAAAAATATTCAATATCTCAACTTTATCGGACTTATCAAACTAGATTATCGTTTTATTCTCAATTTTTACCTCTCTCGTATACGTCACAATAAATATCCCTTTATGTTATCCATTTTCATTATTGAGATATTCTATCTCTCCGAACTCCATTGTAAAAAGCTTTCTCCATTGCAATTCACAAACATAATAAATCACTTTATAACATATAAATCCAGTTAAATTCAAATTTATCAAAAGTCCCAAATTTAATTTTAAAAACTATAGATTAAAGCCATCCCCAGTTCTAAGAACCCAAAATTGAAAAGCACTAATTTTGAATTTGTATCACGCAAATAACACACATCACTCATGGCTTATTTTGAAGGGTCTTTAGGGAGAGAAACGGTACCTCAAGTGGCGACCTCCAATCAGGGTCGGCTATTTGGGGCGGCGAGAAGGGACGGTCGTCATGGACCTCCAAAATATAGAGGGCCCCAACAAGAAAATTACTACTAGTAAAAATAGGTCAATTAATATTAAAAAAGCTCATTATTGATAAGAAAAGGCTATAATTTATTATCTAATATAAAAAATAAATAAAAGTTGTATAGAAAAGCCCATTTATTTTATGGGCTAAAAAAGGTCCATTTATTTATTAATTCAAGGGGCCCCTAAATTTTATTTTGCCCCAAGACCCCTAAAATAATTGAGACGGGTCCGCCTTCAATTTGGCGTCCCGACAATAGCAAGCAACAATCAATGAGCATCTACCACTAGTAGTGAAATGAAGAAATGGTTATGCAGAGGATATCAAGAAACAATAGAAATGAAGTTGCGGTACTTGTGAGCATCACATGACTTACTAGTAGAGCTGTCAAACGGGTCAGTCTGGTCGGGTTCGGGTCGTAACGGATCATCGGTCAAACCGGGTCGGGTAATTTCGGGTTTTCGGACGGGTCGGGTCGACCCAACGAGTCAAGAAAATCGTTTTTTTTACAATTATCAAAATATAATATTGTTTAAAAATGATATTTTATAATAATATATTATTTTTATATTTTAATAATAAAATATATTATAATTTTTAAAATATATTATATATATTCTAAAATTATAACAAATCGGGTCAACCCAACGGGTTTCGGGTTTGAACTCAACGGGTTTCGGGTCTATCGGGTTCGATTTATTTTGGGTTTCGGGTTCAGTTTTTCGGGCCATGATCCTAAAATTTTCGGGTGGTTCGGATCGGGTCAGCTTTTGATAGCTCTACTTACTAGACACCACACCTTAATTATTATTATTATCTTTATAACACGGAGTATTTTATGCATATTCATATCTCAACAAATTTTTTAAAAATACTCAAGTTTTTGAAATTAGTATTTTAATAATTTCAACTTAAATTTTGAACAAAATCTCAAAAAATAATAAAAAAATTATATTCAATTAAAATATGAGACACAATCTAATTTTTTCATAATTTACCTAACTTTAAGTATAATATTATATACATGTATTTTATATTTTATATTAATACCATAATATTATATAATTTATTAAATTTATCACGTATATATTACGTGACTTTAATTAGTTAATTGAATTAAAAGAGATCAAATATTATAAATAGGATTTTTAAGAGTATATAAAGGGGACTTATAATTTCGTATTTGCATTTATATAGATATTTTTAAGTTTAATGTTCGCCTAAGAGCCCATTTGAATCTCACATTTAATGTATTAAATTGTATTAAACTAAAATTTTAATATAACTTAATGTATTAAATACAATAATCTAAACATGGTCTAATTTTTATTAAAAAAAAACAGCCTATTTTGTAAATTACGAATAGCGTACTCACATCGTCACATACTCACATGGTTCTCCTTTTCACACATTTGTCTTGAACAGTGGACACGTGGTCGTGAAGAACTGAAGATGGCACTTTTAAACATTTTTTTAAACGGAAACGAGAGATCATGAAGTCCACTTTCTTTTAAATATTGTTCATTTATTTATTTTTAATTGATATATATAAGATTCAATATTATTGGATTAAATTATTTGGTCAACATGTTTAAAAGGTCGAACCACATTTTTCTCACTTCATTTTCGAAGACCTGCATCTGCATTCTGCAATTAGGAATTCTGTTACGCATGCCTTTATCCCTTTATGACAATTCAGGACTGTTAAAAAAAAAACTGCAAGCCAAATTATTATACAGTACTCTCCGTAGTAATTAAATTGGTAAGTTTTGTTGTGAAATTGTTGAAAAACTACAAAGTATGGACAGTCTTTGTTAAAAAAACTAATATAATTCGTAGTAAAAAAAAACTAATACTCCTATAATTCTCTTTTTTTCACTTTGTTGTTTGGTTTGATGAAAAAATTCGTAATTTATAAAATTTCAGGAAGTACATTCTAATATACTACAGTATGTATTTACGCAAGCTTAATTTTTGACGGCTTCTGAAACTCCTCAAAAGCGCAAATGGGAGATAAAAAAAGGCAAGAAATTAAAATAACGAAATGACCATTTTAACCCTGTCCATCTTCCCTGACCTAGGGCAAACTTCTTTAACCATGGTCAAATTGTACCAACATCAAAATTTGCTAAGACCCCATTCTCCCCACTCTTCTTCCTCTCTTTTCACTTCCCCTTCTTCCCGTGCTACGTCTCTCTCTCTCTGAAGCTCTCAGCTCTTCTGAGCATAGAGAAATTTCAGCAAATTTTTCGCTCAGATCGTTTTTCTCCCGAAAAACTCGTCGATTCCGAAGGTTGTTTTGAAGAAGAAAGTGGGGTTTTGGCTTCCTTTCGCCAGCATCGCTCCGCTGAAATTCTCTTCACCGTACCTCCCTTTCGCTCCCTGGTTTGTATCTTCAGCGATTGTTTTTTTCGATTTTTGTTCCCGGTACGTAATAGAATCTCCCAATTTTGTGAGGGTCTAGTAATTTTCCTTTTTCGTTATCAATTTCCTGTATTTGAGATCTGAAAGAACAGCAGAAAGAAGGAATCATGTGGTTTGGTGTTCTGGATTTGAATATATAGTCCGGAACGGGGTATTTGTAATCTGGATTTTTCGATTCTCAGGGAGATTTCAGATGGGCCTTTGTTGATTTATCCTTCAAATTTGTAGTCTCTTTTTTTTTTTTTTCCCGGCATATTCAGCTGTCAGGGATTTGTAATTTTTGTTTTTCCTTTTTGGGAATTTAAATGTCAAGTGCAAAGGTGGGTGGTATGGGAGGGTTAATGTGGAACGATGATGAAGATTCCATTGTTGCATCTGTGTTGGGCAGCAAAGCTTATGAATACTTGATGTCAAGCTCAATCTCGGCTGATAGCTTGTTGGTCAGTGTTGACACCAATGAGAATGTTCATCCCAGGCTCTCTGATCTCGTTGAGAGCTCTAATTTCAGTTGGAACTACGCCTTTTTCTGGCAAATTTCACAATCAAGATCAGGGGACTTAATCCTGGGATGGGGAGATGGCTCCTGCAGGGAGCCCAAGGAGGCTGAGGAGTCAGAGGCGACCCGGATTCTTAGCTTCCGCCTTGAAGATGAAGGTCAACAGAAGATGAAGAAGAGAGTTCTTCAGAAATTGAATGCCTTGTTTGGTGGTTCTGATGATGATGACTATTTGGCTTGCAGGCTAGATAGGGTTACTGATCTTGAGATGCTTTTTCTTGTGTCAATGTACTTTTCGTTTCCTAAAGGGCAAGGTGGACCTGGGAAGTGCTTAGAGTCAAGGAAGCATGTCTGGGTGTCGGATTTTCTCAAGTCGAACTCTGATTACTGCGTGAGGTCATTTCTTGCAAAGTCTGCTGCAATTCAGACCGTTGTTTTGATTCCTACTGATTTCGGTGTGGTTGAATTAGGGTCGGTTAGATCAATTCCAGAGAGCCTGGAGATTGTGCAGGCTGTGAAGCTTGCCTTCTCGTCCACTTCGCTTTTGGTTAGGGCTGATAATGCAGCAGCTGCAACTCTGCCTATGGTGAATAATGTGAAGAGGAACGAAATTGCTGCTCCTGCTACTCCTGCTGCTGTTTTGTATCCAGGATTGAGTGGGTCGGTTGATTCCTCTGCTCCGAAGATTTTTGGGCAGAGGCTTAGCATGATTCGGCCTCAGTTCAGGGAGAAGCTTGCTGTTAGGAAGATGGATGACAGGCGATGGGACCCTCTTACAAACGGTAACAGGCTTTCGTTTTCTAATTCAAGCCCAAGAGACGGCGTTGTTCAGTCAACCGGTTGGCAGAACAGTTTGAAGCAGTCCAATTCAGAAGTTTATAATCCTCGTGCACCTGCACCGCCTGGGAATAGCTTGCACGGTTATGCTAATGGGTTCCAGATCAGTCAGTTTCAGCAACAAAAGCCGGCCCAAATGCAGATTGATTTTACCGGGGCGACTTCAAGGCCTTCTATTATATCCAGGCCTGTAAACCCCGAGTGTGAGAATATAGATGTGGAAGTGCAAGGTCCGGTGGACGATGGAAAACCGAGGAAGCGGGGTCGTAAACCGGCTAATGGGAGAGAAGAGGCGCTCAACCATGTCGAGGCAGAGAGAGCACGAAGGGAGAAGCTGAACCAGCGTTTCTACGCCCTTCGAGCGGTTGTCCCCAACATATCGAAAATGGATAAGGCGTCCTTGCTTGGGGACGCTATTTCTTACATAACCGAGCTGCAAAAGAAGTTGAAGGATTTGGAAGCAGACCGTGAGAAGCTCGGTGACGGATCATCTGCCTTAGGTATGGAATCCAGTACCGATGTGCAAAGTCAACTGCCAGAATCCGATGTTCGTGTTGTTAATGATGATGTCATTTTAACGGTTACAAGCCGTTTAGACGTGCATCCTGTTGGGAGAGTAATCAAGTCGTTGAAAGATTCAGGGGTGGATGTTGTTGATTCAAGGCTTGCAGCTGGAGGTGACACTGTTCTTCATATGTTTGCTATCAAGTCTCGGGAATCTGAGCAGCTAACAAAGGAAAGATTGGTTTCGTCTTTTACCCGGGAATCAAAATCGACGAATTCTTCACAAGCTCCATCATCAGCTGGATGACTTGACTTGGTGAGCTTATGTTATAGGGTTCTTTCTGCAGATGTTTTGTATGCAGCAGGGCAGGTGCAAAGGGAAAAGCTGTGCAAGTTCCGAATAGGATGATAGTAGAGAAAATAACGAATGAAGGAAGGATTAGGGTTAGGGAATTAGGGCAGCGAATATTTCTTTGTTTGTTTATAGTATACCTTTTCTGTCATAAGGAGTAATCTTGCAAGACGACTAAAATGGCACTTGTAAGTTTCAGCCTATAACATCATTTATTTGTTTTGGAAAAAAAAGCTTATAGATTTTGCTCTCTTAGTGACAATATCTATATCTTGTTTACTTGTAATACATTTTTGGTAATTTCCTTGCGTTCATATTCATTAATCTTGCTAGGTTTGGTTGATGCTCTTTTAGCATGATTTTGTTACCCTGAAAAGTGATTTTGAATGTGGTATTAAGTGTTAACATTGTTGTTGTGTATGTTTTTCGTGCCTTGTGGACCGTACATTTCATGCATTTTGTAAGGTGAACCTGATTTTCAATTTGATTCTCGTGATGAGTCTTTACTATCACGCCTTTCATGTGCAATGAAAACAACTACATGGATGGCCTAGAGCGTGACATAATTTAATTCCATAGCAACTTGTGTTTTGTGTCACTGAATGATGATATGCTTGGTGTGGTGCACATTGCAAGGAAGCCCATCTTTCCTGTGTGGCTGCTAATTAACTCTTTCTTCACTACATCTTTTTTACTCTTTTTTCCCCCTTTGTTTGTCTGAAACAGCTACAAATCAGAATTTATTATACACATTCTCAGTGGAAAAAACCTTGGGAGCTTTGGACTGTAAAATTGAGCAACTTAATTGGGAACAAAATTAACCCTGACTTCAGTTTTGTACTTGAATATTATGTAGCTTTCCACTGTAATTTTATCCAGATAGCCTTGGGGGGTTTTGTTTCTTATTCTGTTAAGGGCAATTGAATGTTTGTATGACTTTGCAGGCACAGTTTTGGAAAAGATAGATGAGAATATGAGATGATAAAGGGGGCCAGGTAAGGTCTGAATGTTTTTGGGTTTGAATGTAGTGTAGGGACCAGAGAAGTCATTTACTCCCACAAACCAACTTGTGTGATATATTTGTTTCTACCTTGCCAGATTCAGTTTGTTAAAATTTTCTGACCAACTCTCATGTTTTTGGGTTGGACTTGGATCCTTTTCACATTCATCCACCATTGATATTTCCACTTATAAGATCATTTTTCGGTTTTTAGCCTGGTTCGACCGGCCAGAACCACTTTATTTTTTTATGGAACTTTATAAAATTTGTTACTTAAAATTGAACTAAATCTTACATTATAATACAATATAATGCAACATAATACGAGATCCAGATAAACGCTCTCATATCCTCTTAGAACCATTATGGAACTTTATAACCCTAAAAATTTCCTAAATGTAATCTAAAATTGCAAAAGATAACATTAGTTATTGTGATAGGTACAATACGCAACTCGGACATTGACATTGTCGTCCGAACCCAAATGGGTCCTCCAGTGCAGGTTGTATGCATTTAAGTGAACCTGGCTAAGTCGAAATTAATGGTCCAGAGTGAAGCTGAACCTGCATTGTCACTTGGCATTTTTGTCACGGATGCTTTCTTATTTGGGCATTCATAAATCATAACAGTGGTCACTTAGAGCTGGACCAATTTTTGGCTCAATAATGTATGTAACATGATTTCTAATTGAACAAGTCTCTTCGTGCCATCTTAAGCAATAATACTTGCCAATATAGGAAAGTTGGTTCTAGACAGGATCTATCTATCTATCCGCACATGCCCTCATATAATTTATGTCACATCTTACAACTCACTAATCATCAACTTTTTTCTCTTTTTTTTCCCCTATTAAAAAATAAAAATACAAATTGACATTGAGAGTGATTGGCTCCACGTATGGTTCAAAAATAATATTTTAATATTTTAAAATCAATTTTCAGGAGCCACTACTAGTAAGACCAAAGATAAAACAATTGGTGGAGGATGATCTAGAAAGAAAAACACGTGATGCCAAGATCAGACCACATGGTTGGTCAAACTCCTAAAGTTAGTTAATGAAGGCTCTTATTTTTAGGAATGTTTTGGTGTAAATTACTAAATACACCTTTTCTACTCAAACCCTTATAACCAGCCACATAAACTTTAACCCTAGATTAACCCAATCTTCTAATTATAATCTTATCTTACATGGCCCCAATAGTTGGTTATTACATGTGTCGATAAATTGGCAAAACTAGCCAATTCTAGGGCCTCAAAGTTCACAACATGTAGCATTGATATATTTATAAGGAATCTTTATAGTTTTACTACTTTATATTTGTATATTTAATTATAATTATTTACAGAGAACTACTCCCTCCGATTCAAATTAATTGTCGTTTTAGCACTTCAAATTTGATCCATTTTAGATGTCGTTTTAGGTTTTTTAGGCAATTGATTAGAAGTGAGTTATGAGAATTGTTATTGGAATTTGTTTTTATTAATTAATGTTATTCATTCATTGGTTGAAAAAAGGTGATGAGTGGTAAAATTTAGAAAAAATTTACCTTTTTGAGTTTAGTTAATGTTTTTCTTAATTCTTGTGTCGAAAGTTAAAACGACATTTATTTTGAATCGGAGGGAGTAATAATTATATCATGATGGTCGAGTTTACTTCATAAGTCAATTCAGGCCGAGGATGTATTTAGTCCTCCTATTCCATGTCACCACAATAGTATTGGGCTGACATAAAGGCCCAAAATACTGATATTGGGCTCAAACTCAAATGGTTAAACTCGTGGTTATGGGGAAGAGCCTAAGCCCATGCTAAATCACACATTAACACCTCAAGCACAGATACAAAAACAACAGTTTCGTTTGAGGCATGCCAACTATACATTATAACTAGAAAGCTTAGCCCGTCCCTTCGAGAGGCAAATATTTTTTCCTCTTTTTGTTGAATTTATAAATGTACATGAATTTATAAGTAAGAAGTAATTAGAATTAGAATTAGAATGTAAAATATGTGTAATAATATGATTAAACAAGGTTGATTGGGGGTAATTAAAATTTATTATAAACCTTAACTGTATGATTATGAAAAATATAGCAGTGGATAACTATACAGACCATTTTATGATATAAATTGAGAATTTGTGTTTTAAAGGATTATTATATTTATTTTTTATGAGTTTGATTTTTAGATTTGAGTGAATTTGTATAGATTGTTGCATGGTGTTTGTTGGGTGGGTCTTGTTTTATGAACTTTGTACTATAATATTGTTTTGTTGATATTTGAATTTAAGTCATCTAATTTAATCCTAATATTTTAAGTGTTGGTTTAGATGAGGTAATTGTCTATTGAAGATTTGGGTTTTTCAAAGTGTAATACCTAAAAAAATAAATAAACAAAGAGCAGTCTAACCTTTTTTCTTATGCTACTAAATGCAACTATTTTACAAATTTAACAGTTTTCGTTGAAATTTGGTATTATATTTTTGCGAATTGGACTTGTATATTTTCTTTGTTTTGTTGCTCGTGAGTTGTATATTCTCTTATTTATTTATTTATTTATTTTTGGTAGGGATTCTCTTTTTTTTCTTGAAGAGGGGGAGAAAGAAATGCATGTGTCTAATTTTATTAAACACTTGCTACAATCCTAATCCTAATAAGCACCAACCAGGTTCATCATTGGCTCCTATTTTGTGCATCCATTCGAAGCCCGGAAGAGGCCCGTTTAGGGAAGATCCATAGAGGAGCGTAGGGGTCGCAGAGGCCCTCTTCTTTACTCCTTTCCCCTTCTCATTTTCTGAGTTTCAAATTGCGTTGTGGAATTCCTGATTCCCTTCCTTCCTTGCAACCCATGACGAATCCCTCCTGATTTGATCTCGGTACCTCTTCGTTTTTGTCATCTAGATTCTTTCTGGGAGGGTAAAAAAAAGTCGATTTGATTCCAAAAGGGGGAGAAAAATGGATTCGGATAGCATCGAATGCGTTTCTTCTTTGGATGGTTTGATGATAGATGAGGGCGGCGAGGTTGATAGCCACCCTTCTTCTCTAAATCTCCCCCACCACCACAACCACCAGTTCACACCGTCGAAACCTCTACGAAGCGGCATCGTTTCCAATTCAACGGCCCATCCGCCCTCTACTGTCCAAGAGCTTCTTGAATGTCCTGTTTGTACCAATTCTATGTATCCTCCTATTCATCAGGTATGTATCTTTGTGGGTTTTAATGGAGAATTTAAATTCTGTGATAATTTTGCATTTTATGATTGGATTTGGGGTTTTTCTATGTATGGTTGTTATTGGTGAATGTTGCCTTGTCCTTGCTCGTCCACTTTGTTAGTTTCATCAAGCTCATTTTACATCTGTTTAGTAATGGTGCTTGCACTTGATTTTGTGGTGGATGTTTGCAAATTCCTCGGATTTTTAGTCAGATGATGATTAGGTTTTTGAAGATGTTTTATTTTGAAAAGAGTCAATTTCATAAATTTGGTGTTGAGTATGCCTAGCTATGATGGGTTTTTTTCTGCTCATGTTTCCTTAAATTTTCATTTTTGGGAGAGGGGGGATTTCAGCCGTTGTAAATTGTAATTATGACATCAGTATGTAAAAGTACATCTGAGGTGCACAAAATAGAAGGGCTTATTCCTTCTTCTTCTTGGAAAAGAAGATTGCCTAGTTTGGCATCTATTCTCTTTTTAACTGAGGATTGGTTGGAACTAGAGAATAGAGTAAGAATAGAGTAACAAGTGAGATGGGGTACTTTACTAAAGAGATGTGCATGTAGCCATTTACATAGTTTGGGGAGATGACAAGTTTTTAAAATTTTGGGCTGAAGTGAGATTCTTTATGTTCTTCTGACGACTCAATGTCCCTTTCCAAAAAGTGTAGGAGAAGTACAAAAAGATCAAAATTCTCCTATACCCCCTTGTTTCCAAGGAAGATTATTTGTTTCTTATATGTACTATGTAGCTTGTGCAATCTTTGGGACATCAATTGAGCCTATTGAGTACATTTCCTAGCTCGCACTCAAAGAATCAATGGTGGAATCCACTGCTGAAGATGGTAGTAAGATACAGGTTTTAACATTATCTAATTTGACCCAAGCGCATAATGATGAGGGAATGACCTCTTTCTGTATATTGAGAGTTGGCGCAATCTAAAAGTTAACTAGTGGGCGAAGAGAATAGTTATTGTTGCTTAGAAATTTACAATATTTGATCATATTGCAACTCTATATAGTTAACTTTGTTGAGTATCCAAATTTCAGGATTCTGCTGTCTATTGTGTTCCTCTTATTCAGTATATAGATTCTAGCACTAGAGACTGGATCTTGAAATTCGAATGCTTCCTCATGTTAGATAGCTCAATGTTTTGTTCATGCTAAATTTATCCTTGTTCTTGATCATTTTAATGATTTTTTTTATTCTTCAGTGCCACAATGGACATACCCTATGTTCCACATGTAAAACACGGGTGCATAACCAGTGCCCTACCTGTAGACAAGAGCTTGGAGACATAAGATGCCTGGCACTGGAGAAATTGGCTGAGTCACTCGAGATCCCGTGCAAATATTTCACTCTAGGGTGCCCGGAGATAATCCCTTACTACAGCAAGCTTAAACACGAATTAAAGTGCAACTTCAGGCCATACAATTGCCCATATGCTGGTTCAGAGTGTTCTGTCATTGGTGACATCCCATTTCTTGTTTCTCACTTGAGGGATGACCACAAGGTAGATATGCATTCTGGATGTACATTCAACCACCGCTATGCAAAATCCAATCCTCGTGAAGTAGAGAATGCGACTTGGATGCTGACAGTAAGTATTTTCTTCATCATTTACATTCTGCTTCATCCAACCCAAAACCAGAATAAATTTACAAGTTGAATTGTTCTATCAGAAATCATTTATATTGTTGTTCATGCTGAACTTCACTGCTGTTTCATTTCGAATTGAAGGTAAAGGTCATCCACATATCATAAGGAAACCCTTTATCTAGGGCTTGAATTCTATCCTAAACGTGTTCCTTAGTCTCAATTTTTTAGAGTGGATCATGTTATTTATCAAGCATTATACTTTAGAGTTATAATTTCATGATGAATCCTTTTCAAGTACGTCCACATATCATAAGGGGACCCTCTATCTGGGGCTTGAATTCTATCCTATATTCATTCCTTAGCCTCAATTTTGTTTATTGGTATAAATCTAACAATAATAATTATGCATGCATCATAGTTTTTTTTTGGGTCCAAATTACAGACAAGTTTTTGTTATAGCACTTCAAGAGAAGGTAATAAACTGGATGGATATATAAGCGAAAGTGCGAAACTCCTTCAGTTTGTCGTCATTTTGACAGATAAATAAGTCGTGGCATTTTGAGCTTGTTTGGATAGCACTTGATAATGCATTATATTGGATTAAATCTTGAAATATAAGTAATGCAAGATAACGCATCATCAAGTGTAATCCAAACCTACCCTTCATCTTTTACCATATGTTCAATTTGATAACCTTTTTATTTATCTAATTAGATGATTCCATTATTCATAAAACACTTTCTTTTACCCTTAAATCCATGACAGGTGTTCCACTGCTTTGGGCAGTACTTCTGTCTCCACTTTGAAGCATTTCAGCTCGGAGTGGCACCGGTCTACATGGCGTTCCTCCGCTTCATGGGCGATGAGTCAGAGGCTCGTAGCTATGTTTACAGCCTTGAGGTTGGAGGCAACGGGCGTAAGCTTTTTTGGGAGGGGACCCCACGCAGTATAAGAGACAGTCACAGGAAAGTTCGAGACAGCCATGACGGGCTCATTATTCAAAGGAATATGGCACTCTTTTTTTCTGGAGGAGATAGGAAGGAGCTTAAGCTGAGGGTTACGGGCCGTATATGGAAGGATCAGCCTAACCCAGATGGAGGTGCTGTTATTCCCAATCTCTGCAGCTGATAATCTAATAAGTCCTCATGTTTCTTGTTGCTTCGTTGAATTGGCTTCCCCTTCTGAAAATTCCAAGATATGGTGTTTGATAGGATTGGTAGTAATGTTGGGGAATGGGGATCCTTGGAATGTTGTAGGATGATGCTGAGATGTTCAAGAATTTGTTGAGTATTAATGAAGTCTTTCTCTGTGCTTTGGCTTCACTGTTTCTGTTTTTTTTTTTTTAATATACTCAGGTTTTTGAGGAAAATTTGTAAAAATAATACAAACTTTAGGGTTCATTCACTGTACCCAAGAGCATGAACATATGGAATTTTTTTAAAAAGTCGCTAACTTTTGAGTTGGTTGCGTACAAAGCTCACTATTTGCAATTTGGCTTGTGTTTCTGCACCATGGCTTTACATCAAAATATGAACGGAGCTTAAGTCTGAATTTTTTCAGGGACAAGATTTGCCGCTGGAGTTGGTAAGAATCTAACAAATTAGATTTATCCCTTTCATAATTTCTGTTTTATCTTTCCTTATGTTGATAGAGCTTCATGATCATTTCTATCTTCAGCTTGAGCCTGCCCTCATTCAGAAACTTCATTTCAGTGGGGAACACTGAGGTATTTAGACTCACATCTTTGGCTTTGAATTCATTGGATCCTTGGGTAAAAATATGCTTAAAAACACATTAACTAGTCCAATTGACCATGTTGCACAAACACAATCAAGCATGGCTGATTGGCCGGGTAATCTCTTACTTGACCTGTTAGTATCATTACCAAAAGTTTTTAGTATACAGGCTTGATGATGAACTGAAACAGTTGAGCAAGAAAGAAAAGAAGATGAGAATTTGGAAGAGTGGATAGCCAGCATTGTAAATTTAGTTTTCGTAGATTGGGATTCCAATTTCTCCAACTAGGGTCACCCCATTCACGTTATATTGTTACAAACCAAACCAGTACTATAATTCTTGGTTTGAAATTTTTAGAAATACTCCATCAACAAGGAAAATAGACTGACTAGAACTCCGCCCAAAATAAAGACTACTTTCGAGTGTTTTTAAATCAACTAATAACGATTAACGACTACTAAAATACCAAATTATCTTAACGGGTTACGGTTAACAATCTTAATGGGTGCATCATGTGCTCGGGGCAAACTTACAAAAGAAAAACAGTTTGCAGAGAATGCACCCGTTTATATTTCAATAGCAACGTTCTAAAGCCTATCTATGGCTTCTGAATTCATCATGACAGGAATACAATAACACCATGCACAAACACAAGCTGTGTACTTTACATGCACAAATATACATCAACAAACAAGTTCAATCTTCAAAGCTAGAAGAAGGCGAGCTCATCGAGTCGACGCTCCATGATCACTGAAACCGACTCGAGGAACGTGCGCTCACTCGTACCTGGAAGAATCGAATCTAGGGCTTCCTGGACAATCTCCTCAATCACGGATTCCTTATTCAGAGTCTCCCTACACATAAGGTTTCCAATGGCAAAAGGAGTATCAAGCCCTCTCTCCACTCCCTTCTTCAGAAGCATGGTGGAGATACGAAGCACACGAGCAGACTCTAGAGATAAGTCCCAGCCGTAAAACTTCAAGAGGGCAATATCCTCTTCTGCGTCTAGAGATTTGATGTAGTCAATGGTTTCAGGGTTGAATGGCTTCTGAGCTTGTGGCCAGTATAGCCAGTCAAATGTGCAATCTTCAAACTGAAAAGGGCAGCCAAAGTCAAAAGTCTATAAAATCAATCACACACCATTGCACCTCAACAAGGGAATGATTCAGTTGAACAAAAACCAGAGTTCAATGACAATAATTTACATAAAACCGAATACAACCCCCTAAATCGTCCCCACAAAACCAGTTGATGATATGAACTTTTACAATGTGATTTGCTTAGTTAAGAATTATCTTTTACAATTTAGTAAATAGTGTTCACATCAGGATCTTTTATAATTTAGAAAGACCATTGTTGAACAGAACAATTAACAGGCAACATACTTAAATGTAGCATATGAAGACAATTAATTTCAAGAAAGGGAAGCAACACTTACACTCTCAGGTAAGCAGTAACCATGATCAATTGGGATCAAAATAGTTCGCCCAGTTTCTGCCTCCTTCGCCATTAAAATATTCCCTGCATGTCTATCTGCATTAGCCAATCTCATATCTAGCACAGAGATCTTATGGACCTCTTCCACAGGAAAAGCACCCGGGCCCATGTCCTCACAACTTCCATAGTTTTTCACAAATTTCTGCAGAGATCCAATTTTGATGCTCAAACCCATAGGATTATTGAACCCTCTATGCATACATCTCACCAAGCCAGTAGGAGGAACCCCTGCAAACCCATTTTCCTCTCCTGATATTGATCTTCTCCCGTTCTTTGGATGATCCAAAAGGTAGGCTGCAACTTCTCTGTAAGCTCCTTCCCCCACTCGTGTGCCCCTCTTCAAGCCCTCACCATCAAGAGATACCGGTAAACCCTGTGGGTTATTCACAGCCTTGGGTTCCTCATCAATTGGCTTGAAAACAGAAACAAAGTCCTGCCCCTTTGAATCCAGCATCAAATAAGCTCCTCCTGATCCCTCGGATGATCTGATCGGAGCATTCCCACTATTTAAACCACTGAATGTTGAGTCAACAAGATCCAATATTGGGGAAGGGATTACAACTTTCTTATTGACACATACCGGTTCCAATACGAAATCTGTACTAGAAACTTCCGTATGCACATCAGTTTCCCCATCATAACTCCTAATATTCAAGTTTGCAGCATCAACAGACAGCTCATAGTTCTTCTCTACAGGCCTGGCCCTGATTTTGGCAGATTTTCTAACCAGCAAGTGCATCACACCATCATTGCTCTTACAAATGTCAACTATCTGTTTCTCATCTTCAAGCGACTCACCATCACAGATGAGTTCCGGGTCCTCAACATCAACCAGACCCTTCCCCTTCTTTGCAATCTGCTTCTTAACATAACCAACATTTCTACACCTCTCAACATGAAATGTAAGCTCTTTCCCACAAACAGTCTTCACCTTAATCTCCTGGAGATCAGAAAGCCTAAGAACCAAATGCAAAATATTCCCATCTGAGACACCATAATCTCGAAGAACAGAGTTGCTACGAGAAAGCTCCCTCCCATCACAGACCAGCTTCTGATTCTTCACCACAAACCCTTTATAAGTCTGAATCTTCAGCTTCACGGATTGGATTGAATCTGAATCCAGAACCCTCATGGGGATCATGTTCCCAGACAGACTCAGATAGATCCATATGGATTCGTCTGATCGAAGATCCAGGGAGCTGTTGAAACAGCCAGGGGAGAGCACGGATTCATCGATTCTACTAACAGCTAGCCCGGAGGACGACATTTTCGCTACGAATGAAAATTAGAGTGAACCCTTGAGTTTCAATTCGAAGAGAATGAGGCCGTACGCAATCCCTAAATCCCCAAATAATCAATGTAATCCCATTTCCTCCGTGCTCTTATTCTCCCTTCAATCTTTCCTGAACCTAAACCCAAGGAGTGGAAAATAGACTGCCTCTATTCAATAAAGACGAGAATTTACAGCAACTATCCCTATTTCCAACTCTAAAGGTCCATGCTTGACCTAAGGAAAAACAAAGAAATTGAACAGCACGATCCGATACGACCAACACAAGCGAAGTCCTAGAAAACGAAATTACAAGAGGATCAATGTCAGAGAAAAGAGAAATTCAACAAGAAAAGAAACAATTGGTTGATCATCAGAAATTTCCAACTCTAGGGTTTGTGAAAGTTTCAATCATCAGAAGAAAGAAAAAAACTGGAAAGAACACATGAACGAAAGACGAGATTAGATTGCTTACCAGAGAAAGGTGCAAATCTCCGAAATCAGTCTCTTGTGATGCTCAAAGGGAACGGATAAAGGACGTTGCAAGGGCTGATTGATTCCGAGGATGGTGTGAGGAAGAAGAGGGAGAGGAGAGAATGAAAGATGAAGACTGGAGAGAGAGGGGGGAGGGACGTGGCAGACGACCAAGCGCGTTGGGGGTGTCGTGTTTCGACCAATCGGAGCCCAGCAATTAATTCGGTGATTTTTTTTTACCAAAGAAAATTAATTCGGTGATTTTCTCCTTTCTTTTTATTTTTTCTCTGAATAGTGTAACTACTAACTACCGATAAAATTCATTTCGCTCGCAATTCATCACCCGTTTACTATTTTCGTCAAAAAATTCATTAAGTTGGTGCTATTACATTTTAATCCAGTATTTTTCCGATAATTACAATTTCTATATTTCTAATTTTAATTTTTTTCACCCTATAATATAGCCCATCCTGATTTCTATTACTAGTTCTGTCCCTGGTCGGACCATAGATATCAAAGTCCCTCAACTCCCTTTCCTCACCCCCAAGGTGGTCTTCTACAAGACTGTTGAGATTAGCTTCTCTAAACACCCTCTTTGATGGGCCCGGATCTCCCTTGACGTATTAAATACAAATCTAGATTCTCTCCTTAGAACGAAGGTACATTGTTGAGTATTAAGTACAAAAGAGATGTATGAACGAGGAGGAGAGAGTGACGGTGTTCTCTTGGATTTTTGAAGAAGACGATGGCAGAAACAACAATGGAGAAGGCGATGTTCTAAGTTTTTAAAGTTCTTAAATTTTACTCGGTCTCGTTTTCACCTTTTTTTTTTTCTGTGTTCTGTGGTCGTGTTGGTCTTTTGGTCACACCCCTTACGTCAAGTTATGGGTGCCCCCATCTTAACCTCCCAGATTTTCCGCAAGGGGAGCCACCTGGGAAAATGTTGGTGCTGTTGTTGTTGTGTAAGATCGAGGAATGCAAAAAAAAAGACCAAATGTTTATTGATTATACAATGTCAAAGTTTTGGGTGTTAATTGTTGATGAGAATCATCATCTAAATATGAAAATACACGATTGATGGCATTTCCCTCGATAAGAATTCTAGCTTCGATTTCTTTGCCATGCTCAGTACTATTGCGTACATTACAATTACATACCTCTATTAAGAAACCATTACATATGACATAGGGTTGTAAATGAACCGAGCAGTTCGTGAGAAATTCGGTGTTCGGCTCGGTTAAGTCTTGTTTGTGTTCGGTTCGATTTGTAAATGAACCGAGCTTGAGCACAATTTTAAGGCTCGAAAGATAAATGAGCTGAGCTTGAACACAAGATAATTCGGCTCGTTTGCTCATGAGCAAACTCGATAATATGCTCATGAGCAAGCTCGATTGTACACTCATAAAAAAAACTAGATTATATGTTCATGAATAAGCTATATATACTATATATTATATGCAATATATATTTTATGTTAAATTACATAGTTTTGGTGGTGTTTCTTAAAGCACGTGTATAAATTTTAGTTTTATTTGCTTGTATAATTGATCAAGCAAACGAGTTGTTCACGAATTTGTCTCGCGAAAAAACTAAACAAGAGGTTCGCGAGCAAGCTCGAGTTCGATGAACATTTAAATGAACGAAACTCAAACAAGATTTTAAGCTCGAACTAAGCTCGCGTTCGAGCTCGAGCTCGTCTATTTTTAACCGAGCCGAGCATGAGCAACTCAAAACTCGACTCGGCTCGGTTCGATTACAGCCCTAATATGACAGTAACATTTGATTATCATAAATATCAAATAGGTTAGAGAAGAATCCAAAATGAACTAGGATTCTATTAAATATCAATTTATCATTAAGATAATACTATCCTTTCTCCCTACGTATATCAATATTCTTCCAAGTTCCAATATCACAAAATATAATAATTTCCATAAAGACACTTGTAGCAATATGTAGAGAACTAGAGATGCATAAATTTTCGTTTACAAAATATACTATGATGAAGTTGGAAGATTGGTGGTCCATTGGGCCTTGGCCCATTCGGAGGTATATACAAACACAAGTATTAGGCCGTCAATTGAGTCAAGATGGAGAGATTTAGGTAAATTTAAACTATGGTTTAAGAATTGCTCGATTAGCATCCACAACGGTTACTATTACCGGTGCATGGCATCCACAACGGTTGCACTAATAAATTTTTACTTAGCCTTTGTTTTGTGGAGAAATGCATTATATAAAATTCTCTCTAACTCTAGTTGAAGTCCCGTGATATTCACGGGATAATTTTACTAAAAACAATACAATTTTACGACATTAATTTAAAATACTAAATATATTTATAGTAGGTAGTTTAGTCCCAACTTTCATATGTGGGAAATGATTTTCAACACCTATAAAAAAATCTTCGTATATATGGTTAGATTATGGGTTCGTTTGGCTCCTCAAAACATATTTGAATTGAAGTTGAATATTGTAATAAGTGTGGTTTTTAAGGATATTTTTGAATTTTTCTCGATTATCCTTTTAACCTCTTTGTTCGTTTTAACGCTTAATCCAATATTTTTGTTAGAGATTAAATCCTAGAAAATTCTTGGTGATATCCTAAAATCACAAAGAAATGATTTTATGGATCGGTGTGAATTCTAGGATTTTTCAGTGGAAAAGAATATTTATTGGATAAACCGTCTTTTTAATTATGTATTGTAAAGGTTTTAAAATACGAAACAGAAGCCTAAAAAATTTAAGGTAGCGTGATAAAATCATGAAAAATTGATTTTATTGGTCTACATAATTTACGGGATGTTTTGTATTTAGTAAGTTTTTCCACCCGAGATACATAATTTTACCGCTTTAACGCGTGTCCCGTTCCGAGACGAGAAATCCTGTATACCAATGTTCTCTTACTTAATGGGGAAGGAAAAGTCAATTTTTTTTGGGGATATGTACGTAGTTGATAGAATTAGAGGAAGGAACCAGAGAGCTAAATCAGGACGGAACGACGGATTGGGAGAATCGAATTTCTTCACCACCGGCTACCTCGTCTCCCCTACCTCACCTCATCTTCTTCATCTTGTCTTCTTCTTCATTTCTTATTCTGTTTGGGCTCGTTTGCTGTTGCAAACCAAACCAGGGAGGGAAACCAGGAGGAACACCGGACTCGGGAGAGAGAATTCATACCGCCGGCGTATCTCTGCTTTGTTTTGCTTCGCCGTCGGCGACCACCAGTCCCTCCGACCACACCTACTGCGAGGGCTGTCGCCGGACAATACTCAGCCACCCTTGGGCTCGGGGATCGAGCCACTATCGAGCCAAACGAGCCATGGGCTCAAGTGAAGGTATTTACAATCGAAATTAATTAGCGGGTTGGTTGCGGAGCCACCGTAAGGACCTTTCGGTTCCTCTTTGCTATTTAAATTTATGGTTTTTATAATCTTGACATTGATACGGTCTCACAGGTTCAAACCGCTCGTGAAACGGACGTCCGGATCTTCAGTTATAGCGAATACAAGTTTTGACATCGATTGGCAGGTAAAGGACTTCAGATAATTATTCAGTATTCGTTGTTAATCCGTTTGATCCGAGATTTGGTCACCTTTAAGAACCGTTACTAATGAACAATTTTTATTTCGAAAATTGTTTCAAAAGCGAAGCGGATAATTAGTTATAATTTCGCCAAGATGACTCCTTAAAGTATGATAACTAAGGATTATTTATGAATCGATATTCGGGAATCAAATCGTTTATCGATTAAGAAGTTGTAGGAGTTGAGAATACAACTAAGAAGTGTATCCATGAGCTCGTTATTGAGAAATCTTTTGTTATATTTGACAGAAGGGTGATAAAGATTACTGTTGAATTGCTAAGGACGTTGAGCACGCCTTCTAAGGCAAGTGGACGGTTCTCTCTTGCATTATTATTATTAAATGAGGAATTGAATCCCATTTAATATTTGTGTTGGGAACAACTTATGTGCTTAATAAAATATGATAGGTTGTTATATTTGTTAGAAATAATGACCATGTTGTTTATTCAGTTTTGCGGTAGAACTGGATTTAGGTCCGTTATGTGTGACCTTGTATGTTGTCTCACGCTGAGACATTGTTATTGAATTAAGGTAGTTTCAGGGAGGGGAACGTGGTTCCATATCCTCTCTTTAAAAAGATTACATTAGGAGGGGTCTAATCTAGGGATGGCAATGGGGCGGGGATTCCCCATTATCCGTGGGGATTCCCCGTTATAGGTACGAGTATGGGGATTTTTAGTGGGGATGGGGGCGGGGATGGGGGGAAAGTAATTACCCGCTAGGGTATGGGCATGGGGACGGGGATAGGTGTCCCCGCCCCACCACCCGACCTGAACCCGACCCCATTGGGGAATCCCCGCCTAGGGACCCATTGGGGAACCCCGTGGGGAATCCCCATCGGGGGACTCATTGGGGAATCCCGTCGGGGGACCCGTTGGGGAATTCCTATCGGGGGACCCTATGGTGGGGAGCTAAATTATTGTTTTTAATTAATGATCATTCTATCCTTATATTATGTACTTGATAAGTACGAATAGTATGATAATTGGATTTACAAAATTATTGTTTTGTTTTGTTTGTTTTTGAAGCTCTTGTTAATTATATAAGTTTAATTGGTGAATTTTGTAAATGGTGTATCAATAGAATTTTTGAGGAAAGTGTACATGAAAGTAACTACAAAATAAAAGGAGTAACTTGTGGGGTTTATACAAGGTCAAAATCAAACGGGGATGGAGAGTCCCCGCTAGAGATTATAAATGGGAAAATCAAGCGGATATGGGGAATCCCCAACGGGGATTATAAATGGGGAAATCAAGCTGAGATGGGGATTCCCCGACGGGGATTATAAATGGGGAATACCCGACGGGGATGGGGATAAATTTTATTACCCGATGGGTAATGGGACGGATATGGAGAGCATATATCTAAATGGGTATGAGGACGTGGATAAATTTTATTACCCGATGGGTAATGGGACGGATATGGGGAGCATATATCTAAATGGGTATGGGTACGGGGAGGGTATTCCCCGCCCCGAACCCGCCCCATTGCCATCCCTAGTCTAATCCTAATGGTGGGTCATGACTCTTCCCCTGCTCTTCGTGTGAGAGGGGTGATGTGCACTCTAGCTAAGTGCAATTGACACGGTGCAGTGTAGACGACAGGGTAATAGGCCTCTCTGATCTCTACATCACCATATGCAAATGAAAGATCAAGGATAGCTTAAGTCCTGTGATCTTGGTACAGGGTAGATGAGCATGGATGAAATACTCTGATGATCTCTACAATACCAAAATATTTCTGTAGTAGTTCGAGCCGATTATAAATAACCAACCTGTTTGTGAAAAGTTTTGAAAGTAATATAAGATAAGTGCGTTAGGCACATTAATATACCTGAATGGTTCGTCTAGTTGGAAAGCCATTCTTGCTTCCGGTTATGAATGATGATTCTTAATCAAACTTTGATTAAGTCAATCTGATTAGTCGATGGAGGCTTTTCAAAATGTTATGTGATTAATACGAGTTCCCAACAATTTTTCATGTTTCGTAAAGGAACCACAAGCTGTGGTGTCCTATCTCTTGAATATGCATGCCTCATTATTATCTTCTATGGGACTGCTAATTGTTGGATCATCGACCGGTTGTCATTCGGATTTCGATGCCAATATGTTTAGTCACTACCATAAGAACCAGTCAATTTCTCCACTTGCTTAGTCTTTCATTAGACTAGCCCGACCACTTTATTCAATTGCATGGTCGGCTGGTGTCCACCGTTGTATACGACACATCAGGTATTTCTTGGAAGTTGTTTTGAGAAGTGGATCAAGAAGTTGAAGAAAAGTTTCCAGAAGTTGTATTTGAGCGAAGTTTATGGATGGGCCACTATAAAGTTATTTTGGGAAAGAAGAAGCTAAGAGTTTACATACTAAAGGTTTTGTTTGGATAGAAGATTGTTCTATCATCTTGTCATAAAAGCTAATGCTGTTTTAAGACCATTTGTATTTATTCCGCTGTAATGTCTTCTTAAACTTTGTAAGGTTGAAGTAATAAAGATTAAGTTCTTTTGCAACATTTTTATTATTTTCTGGTTATAATTTAAATGAATCCAACTTTTGGATTTTTAGTTTGTTCAGTCAGTTTAAAGCCTTGGGTAGCTTCGGTTTAGTCTTAATCGGGGTTACTAGCGGTAATACCTCTAGGGTAGGAAAGGGTGTTACAAATATAAAGATGAATTAAGATTAATTTTGTTTGTTAAACTATTTATGGCTAGGACTATTGGTTAGACCTTCAAGTATTCCCTATTGAAACGTATAATATTGATAGAATAGTCTATGCCTCGAGCAAAAAAAGAGGTTCGATAACTCTACATGACCGGTATTATTAGTGATCTAGTGTTGCGGTCGTGCGAAAACCTATCAAGAATTTTAACCCTCGGCTCTCAGGTAGTCAGCTGGTTAGAAGTTTCTAACGATGACACATACAAATATGTGGTAAGCGGACCTTGTCAACCATTTTGGCATTGTTTTATACACAAGAATTTTGTGACCCCTTTCAATTATTTCTGCATCTGCATCTTATTTCAAGCTACAGTATAATCCATCCAATTCCAGAGTAACTGGTGACCAAAGAATCACACAAGACGTAATTAAACAGCTGAGATTAGCGAGAATGAGAAAAATCACAATCATGAGTCATGACCAACCTCTTTTAAAATATCTTCTCTAAGAGCTCCTTTTGTGCCTTTTCATGGGCTACAGAAGTTGGCCTTTTCGTGTCTCAAAGACTTGGAATGATTGACAAATTCAAATAACCTCTTTGACAAGCTATAAACTTTTGCTCTCTAATTCACGAGCTCAAAACTTTTGCCCTCTAGTTGCCTTTTTTTTCTTCAATATCCAAACACAAAGAATCACCAATAAGGAACATTGCTACAAATATTACAAACTTTAGGGTGTGTGGCGCCTAGTTGCAATGACTTAGACCTCTTTTCTCATTCTAATCAATGAAACCACAGACAATATATAACCTTTGTTTTTTGATCATTTTATGTTTCATTTTGACCCCAATATTTTACTTGTGTTTCATTTTAGTCCTTGGCCTTTACCTTCTACACACTTTTCTATAGTGTTGTAATTAACTGTTGGACTCAAAAGACAAAAATAAAAAACAAATAAAAAAAACTTCTGAACCGAAATGAAATAAAATTAAAAGATGAGATGTCAAAAACCATATTTATCTAATTGTTCATTATATATGCGGAGTGCTATATATACAAAAACACAAGTAGCTCTTTGTTCTCAGTTTAAAAATGGTTGACTACAAATATTCAAATGCATTGTATCCAAAAAAACTTCATTGGCATCATGACATAATGGCTTAGCCTTCCTCACACCCTAAAGCCTCCTCTTGTCTTCCTTCTCATTTTGACTTTGTTATTTTAATTCTCCTAATTTCCTCTTACCTTACACACATAAATACTATCAAAATTAAAGTGTCCTTGCTAAGTCTGACTTGCAAACTTTCAAATTTTCCATCTTACATTCTTCTCCTCTTCTCCTTCTAACACACATGGGTATCCTCATCATCTTCTTCCTCTTATTCTTCCTCCCCATCATCTCTGCAACCCCCAACTGCTCCGACACATGTGGAAACCAAACAATACGCTTCCCTTTTTACCTTAACGAAGATCCTTCACTCTGTGGCTACCCAGGATTCAATCTAGCCTGCAATTCACCTGAGAATCAGACAATTCTCTCCCTTCCTGGCTCAGGCGACTTTCTAGTACGAGACATCGACTATACTTCGCAACGCGTACGAGTGTATGATCCCGGAAATTGCCTTCCAAGTAGGCTTATAGGATTTAATCTATCTGGGTCTCCTTTTCTAGCTGATTTTTCAGCCAATTACACATTGTTCAACTGTCCAAAGCAGTTAGAAAGCTTGGGGTATCCCACCATAGCTTGCCTTGGAAACTCGACGTATTCGGTTCTGGCTATTCTCAATCTGAATTCCGTGGCTTCAGCGGTTTCTAGAAAGTGCCAGAAGATGGATACTTTGATGGTCCCTCCTTCACCAGGGTTTTTGATGGGTGATGTTCTTGAGCTCAGATGGGATGTGCCTCAGTGTCAGGATTGTGAAGGCAATGGTGGGATTTGTGCGTTGGATGATCAGAAGCAGATTGCTTGTTACTTTGATCCTAATAAAGGTAACAAAAAAAGAAGAACAACCTTCTTTGATCTTCTTCTACTTTCTTCTTGGTTGAATTTTCTTATTGTTAATGTCCATTTTCTTAGATTGATCAGATCTTTCATGAGATAAGACGTGAAAAGCAATTAAAGAATGGTTCCACAATAGACTAGTAGTTGCATATAGAGTAGTTAGATATGATTATTGTAAACAGATGGCGCAACAAGTGACTAGTCTTGGATAATTTGAAAGATCAGAAAATGACAGGCCTTGCTAAAAGTTTTTTTGCCCCTTAAAGTGTGATGGACTTTTTCTTCAATTGGTGAGTTTTATAGATTGAGAGGCTGACATGCCTATTGTGAGTTTTATAAGAGTGGCACTAGGAAATGAAGAGGAAGACAAGAGCTAGTTTTAGGTAATTTAAGCATTGAACATTCTATGAAAGTGATCATCTGATTCATAGAGGATCATAGGAGTTGTCTTGTTGCCTTCTTACCGGCTTTGTAGTTTCCTAGCGAAGAACTATTCAAAGGGTTGTTTTGTTTGATGAATAATGGAGTACATGATTAGGATTTGTATAATTCAGGTGATTATAAGATATTATATAAAACCCATAACTTAGAAAAAGGCTATGGAACCATACTACTTTAGTTAAGGATAAGTCTTTATATGACTAGATATAAAAGTGGGGCAAAAGAGAGAGGTGGATGCTATAAATGAGGACATGTTAGCAAGTAGCAACAAAGATTTAAATTAAACCAAAGCAACAACCTACCTTGTTAAGACACCATCCTTTACAACATACCCTCCCTCCTAGGGCAAGATAGATTTTATTTCCTATTCTTCTGCAGCAAGAGTTTGGTTCATGGAACAGAATGATAGCAATATTTTTCAATTTAAATAAATTATGAAATAATATTAAGGAATACAATTATAAACTTTTTTATAATATAAAGTCATTTTGGGTTCAGGTCATAAATTCCCAAGTCAATTATGTATCATTTTAGGTTTTAGGTCCAAGATTTCCAAGTCAAAACATCCGTATCTTCTAGTTGAATCATGTTTTCCTAGCTCTAATATTTGTTCCAGAATAAAAAGGCAATAAAACTTGGGCAGACTCTGATTTTCTCCATAACTAACTTGTAATTTAGAGAACTAGGCAATGATAGCAACTCAAAAACAATTTTGTTACCAGTTTCAGGTGGGGCAAAGCAGGGATCAACAAACGACAAGATCTTCAAGATCATCGCCTTATCAATCACCATCCCAGCCATGATCTGCTCAATTGGTGTTGGAATCTTCCTATGCACAATCGACAGCAGAGATTCTCGCAGTAGGGTCCAGCAAGCTGCAGTGAACCCACAGTCTGAACCCGCCATTGAAGGGCTTGACCAAGCCACCATAGACTCATACACAAAGGTGGTTCTTGGGGAGAGCAAGCGGGTCCCGGGGCCTAACAAGGAAACATGCCCTATTTGCTTATCAGACTTCAGTCCAATGGAGACTTTGAGATGCATACCTGAGTGTCAGCATTGCTTCCATTCTGACTGCATTGATGAGTGGCTTAGAATAAACGGTAGTTGTCCTCTTTGTCGCAAGTCGCCCATGCCTTCGCCTGTACATGAAAGTAGTTGAAGATACAGCTCAGCTTCATCCAAGACCTCCTGAACCATTCTTTAATTACAGCATCATTTATGTAAAGAGATGTACAGTTTCCGTTGTATGATTAGTTTGTTATGAAATCAGATGAGCAATCCAAACAAAACGAGATAGAAGAAGAATAGTGTAAATCTTTCAAGACAAGATACATAAGGTAACAGAACTCAGTAATAAAATAGACATATGAGGATTAACCACGTTCACCCTATTTTTGGTTCAAGATGAATAACAAAAACTACTACTCATTCATCCAGAAAAAATTCCATATGCTATTACAGTAACATTACATACAATCAGAAGGCAAACTTAGAAACTGAACCAGTTCAGTTGTGTTAGCACACTGGTCTTTTAAAGGGAGCTGAGATGCGAGCAGCACAAAAACATTACAAAAAGCATCAAGTTTTGTTCCTTTTTTTTTATTTCGCCCCCTTTTTCCCTAATAGTAGCAGACTAGCAACTTAGCAAGTTCTGATTCATTCAGGACTGCTACAAGACTTGACTCCATCAATCGAAGATGATTTCATTTCTTAGCAAGCAGCTTTTTGGGAATCTTTTCAATTGGGGTGGTTTTCAGAAGAAAAAGCCTTGCAGCACGCTCTTGTAAAGTTCCTCCACACTTCAGTCCATGTGCTTGTAGCTCAGTTTTCAACTTCTCCATTCCAAAAACCTGCCATACATTCAAAAAGATACGTCAGAATTCAAGTTCTACTTCTAACAGTTCTATGTACAAAGTATCCTATATGTATTGGCATATTGTAGGATTACTTTTCTCATAAAAAGCAAGATGATTTTTTTCTAAAAAGTTCTATATGAAAAGATTCTGCATATGCAAACAAGAAACAAACCTCCAACTCAGCTGCAGAGGAGATATCATCCAAATTTATTGGACGCTCTTCCACTTCAGGGACATCTGTGCTCACATTCAGTGTGTCCACGAGAACAGACTTGCAACTAGTGGCTTCATTACCATCAGCAATAGCTGGTGCACTCTCAGAACCCACTAGCTCCTGTGCAGGAGAGTTGTTAGAAGGCTGACAAACATTGGGTTCAGCAAAAACTTCCTTGTCAACTTCAGATACTGAACAAGGCATCTTTTCATCATTTTCCATCTTGTGCTCTTCACCATCTGATGATGATTCAGCTATAACATTCCCATTAACACCTTTTTCACTTCCACTTGGACTACCACTTGCTTCAGAACTTCCTTCATCAATCAAATCCTTTTCTTCTTCAGAGTTGCTTTCAGCTGAACATCCAGCACAGGTCACATCAAAAAGTTTGGGAGAGCTAGCACCAGATGAACCCTCAAGTTCCTTGCTTGAATCTGAATTGTTTTCCTGATCTGTTACAACGGATTTCTCAATTTCAGCACCATCATTATCACTTTCATCCTCATCTGTGTCGTCACTGTCACTTTCACCCATTGTTCTCTTTCCCATCCTATATCAACAAATTTAAGAGACCATCAAAAAGAAAGCTCTCACTGAATTAAGAAACAAATATCAAAGTATAAGAACTACCAATGAATTCATGTACTACTACTTATAGAGACCTCGTCAAGATTAAAGAAAACCGTTCAGATGTTTCAGAATTCACATGTTTAAAAAAAATCAGGGTTGATTAAGGTTTGGTCTGAGTTCCCGTATGATCTGGGAAATTGGACAAACCTTGTAAAAAATACAAGTATCAACTCTACATAGATATCAACTTCTGCTAAGGCCAAATATAAATGTTTTTAGACCATTGAAACTGTAGACGCTCTACCACATATTAGATAAAAGAGTTTCTCTCTGGGTTATTAAATTAGTGGTACACATCATATATTTACAACGGTGAATAAGTAAAACTAAATTTCATTTCAGAGAAATATAAGTGCCACGCTAACCTACTTGCTTAAGGGCAGATAACTCAAGACTAGATGCCTAAAACGTCAAGCATACCTGTACAATCCATAAAAGTCCCGAACAAATCTACTTAATTCTATCTACATATGTTCACTAACTGATATACTAAACTTATGCAAGGTTTGGTTTCTTTCAGTAGAACAAGAGGAATATAAATGAAGAGTTTGATATGCCAAATTTTCACACGAAGGCTGAAAATGTAACTCTCAAAACCAACAAATCTCCTCAGGTGTATCAAACACTGAAAGCAATAATAAAGAAACGATCAGAAGGGAGAATTATACTCACCAAATCTTCAACTTCTTGGCATCCAACTGCTCTTTCCCAGACTTTGCCTTCAGCTTCTCCATCAATTTCCTCTTCTTTCCAGCCATCACCTCCCCCATCGACTCCCTAACCGACCTCTCCACTTCCTCGACACATTTGGCAGAATCCTCCCTGTACTTCTGCACATACTTCTCCGCTCCGGCACCGCCTCCTTTCTTCTTCTCGGCCTTCGCCATCTTCTTTATATAATCCTCGGCCACCTTCTCCAGCTTCCTCTGTTCCTCCTCCGCCATCCACTCCTCAAGCTTCTTCTCCGCGTTCACGTGCCTAAGCCGCCGGCCGCTCATATCCCTGCAAGCGTCGAAGTTATTGGTCTTTTTCTGCCCCGCCTTCGTCGCCGCCCCACGGAGAAGAGATCCAAACCCTCCCTTGCCACCGAGGAGCGAGAAGTTAAGCTGGATCGTCGAATGGTTGAGTTTTGGGGAAACAAGGGTTTGGTCGTCAATGAATCTTCCATTTAGGGTAAGCTTCTGGAATTGGGAAGGGATTTGGGCAAGAGATTGGATCTGTTGCTTGATGAATTCGCCAGATATTGGGGCTTGGATTGGGAATTGTAGGGTTAGGGTTTTGTTATCCAACAGCCGGACGAAGATCTGAAAGAAATCACTCGACACAACCATGATTGAATTCGATTGTTCTGCCTCTATCTTTCTCCTTCCTCCAGGCTACGAAGATCAAAAACTGGGGATTGGAAGAGGAATAACACAAAGATATCGATTGGGAATTATAAGCGATTATTATTAGATGCCGCGTTCTTGTCCTTCGAGATTTGACCGATATATATGTGTGGAATGGCAAAAATCGGCCCAGCCCGATAAAAACCAGTTGGATAAGCCCAAACCCGGTTCACAAAAAAAAATATTGACTGACATTAACCAACATATTATTTTTTTTAGGGCTGGGATACTTCGGTTATTGGGTTTTTTTTAGCCTACCCTCAGGGTAAAAAAAATTTTTTAGTTCGGTTCGGTTCTTATGAATTTTAGTGAGGAACCGTAATAACCATACCCGAACTTTATTCGGTTCCTAACTTCGGTTAATTCGGTTAACCGAACAAAGAGAACAATACTAGGCTGGCAATTAAAATTTTGACCTGTGATACATAAAAATAGCCTTTGAATGTAGACTTTATGCATATACATGATTATTTTAAAAAAAAAGGTGCTCCTAGCTGACCTCAAAATATGTAGTTATTACTTATTAGCACACTAAGCTAGCAAACTAACAGTGCATAAATATTCTTGATAATCGGAAGGAATATTGCTTGAGCTTAAACTTACAAGTTTGAAGGTACCCTTTCTAATTATGAATCAGTTTTCACTAGCTACAAAGCTGATTTATTTTAGGTAACAAAATACTTGTTGGACATGCAGATAGACACAGAGTTGATATACCTAAGTTTACATCAAGAATCTAAGTATTGACTTTCAAAACAGGAAATGAGTTCGCTTAGATTTGTTTTGGGGACAAGGGGGTTGGTGAATGAAGAAGTTGAAACAAATTTATGTAAAATATATGAAATCCCAGAAAAAGAGGCAATTCACTGAGTCCAATTATAGAAATCAAACACAAATTCACTTAAAACATGGCAACTAATCTGATCTTCCAAGGGGACCAAGGCACATAGGTTAAAGCAAAAGGCAGAACTGATCAGCAATAGGATCTATGAGAAATTTGGCTCCAAAAGCAGTAACATCCAAGAAAGAAGTGCAACATTGGATTTGGTGTGAAATAGTAGGTTAGAGATCAATGTCTAAAAAGAGGGATGTTCAACTAGAACCTAGGTATGACAAGCACTTTCAAGCATCTTAGGTATAAAAAGCTACAAATCTAGCCATAATTATATGAATGATGACATTGCAAAAGCTAGAAGCATGGAATCCACAATTACAATATGCTAAATTGTCAATAGCTCAATAGTTTTGTGTTCAAGTACATTTGGATCTCAGTAAGGATAACAAACCTCTTTCAGAGCGTTGAAAAACGCATACAACCTTAAGCACAACTAGAACAGCATTACAAGTTAATACCAAGAAATGCAGCAAGGATATTGCAGCAAAGTTGCCATGTTCTAAGTAAATTATTGTAGTAAAAACTAAAAAGGGTTCATCCTTATTCATAAGTTTAGAATTCCCCTCTATCCACATATACGATCCTCTGCGGTAGCATCATTGAACTTGCAGGAAATTAAGAAATCAATTATTTTCTACACCCTCATTAGACTTTCATGATGAATCAACTCTTATGAGGAAACCAGAAAACGAATTACAGAGGCAAATAACTCGAAAAAAGGGTGGATATTTAATCCAATTTTTGAATTGCTGCAAGTCTTAGTAACAACAAAAATCCATTCCTAGAGACAAAACATCCAATTAAACATCAAATCAAGCATCAGATCTTTGGGCTGTAGCAACGAACCAGAAGTTCAACCACCACGCAAACACCGCCACCTTGTAAAATTCAAGTGATTAAGAGAGGCCACCTACTCACCTTGTAATCAACGAGGACGCGGGCTTGGACTGACGAGGACACGGGCTCAGACTGACGCCTATGGCTTGCGAACAGGACGGCGTGACCGGCGACTACTAGGGCTCGGGAATTCGTAGGCGGCCAACGACTCGCAGGCGGCCGGTGAGGGCTCTGCAAATGGCGACGGCTAGGGCTCGGGAACGACGACTGGCTCGGGCGAGGCTCTGCAAATGGCGGCTGGCTAGGGCTCGGGGAGTCGGGGTCACGGGTAATTTGAAAGTGAAAGTCTTAAACTTGAAAAATGAATTGAAGAGTAAAATTACGGGTATTGTTCATGTTTCGGTTTTTTTTAATTTTTTTTTTAAACCCGAGAACCGAACCCGAACTTATTTAAAGAACCGAACCGAATTTTTTCAACTTATTTATTTTCACGAACCGACCCGAACCGAACCGAACCGCTCGGTTCGGTTCGATTTTTCGGTTATTCGGGTCCAAAGTCCCAGCCCTAATTTTTTTTGTATAAAGTTGACATCAAACCGGTGTTGGACACTAATGCTGCTATTTAGAGGAGAGGCAGTCGAACTTTGCGAGTGTATTGCACGGGAATTGGACATCAAACCTGATCAACATCGTCTACAATCGGATTCCCATGACTCCAGTGATCGATCCGCAAGGTGTGGGTCGAAACCGACGAAACGACATTGCCTTACTAGCCATAAGTATGCAAGGGAAACATGATCAAACATCAAGTGTTGTATTAGGTTCTCTACCAAAAAAGAGTACCTTTTAGGTGGAATTAAGGTGGGTTTCGGTAATCAAAATAATCCTATGGTAGGTGGAAGTAAGATGTTAAATAAAAGCTACTGTATACATTTCTTCTTCCGAATTCTTCCACATTTGTCTTTCGAATCTCCGTCATACTCTTTTGTTATAATTAATTCTTGTGCAGGCTAGAGAAGCTGTGTTGAAGTGTGAGAATCGTGAGATCATTGAAAAAGATTTTCACTGCCCAACTAAAAGCTGTTGGTTGAATGAGATATTTGAAGTTGCCTTTGAGGGGATATTCTTTTTCTTTCTTTTTCTTTTGTGAAAATATTTACTCCATTTATTAAAAAAAAAACTAATTTAAAAAGGGTGTGAAAAAATATTGTCGTAGCCAGGATTCGAACCTGGATCGCGTCCAAAGGACTAAACCATTTTCAATTTAAAGTTGTGCTACTACGACTTTGTTGATGCTATTAACAAATGCTAGATATATAAATGTTATATTATTCTCCAAATCAAAAAAAAAAAATATAGTCGTAGCCAGGGATTCGAACCTGGATCGCGTCCAAAGGACTAAACCATTTTCAATTTAGGGTTGTGCTACAACAAAGTTATTGTTGTAGCCAGGATTCGAACCTGATCTTGCATGTCCAAAGGACTACTTGTATTATCCAATTATAGTTGTGCTACTACGACACTGTTGATGCAATCGACAATATTAAGATATATATTGTTTCAAAGCTATACGGTGTGGTTTAGGAAACTTGAAGTTAATTTGTGCTGCTTCTCCAAGTGATCGATCAAATCCTTCAGTTCAGATTTCTATTGATACAATGAATAATCATATGTTCTCATTTTATCGATGATAAGTTTTGTCTCCTGTATGAACTTTTGTACATTCGAATTATGAAAACATCGGTATTTCATAATGTAGTTTCTCACTCTCTCCTCTATGAGCTTATGACCAAAGCTAATCATCGAGTGTAATGATGATAAGTATAAACTGTCATCGTCACTTTGTCAAAAAATGAGGTTTAACTGGAAAAAAAAAAACATTACAAAAGCTGTACGTGTGGCTTCACATAGTTTCAATAACGGTTATATTTCAAAAGCTGTACGTGCGGCTTCACGAACTTCTCTTTGTGACTAACGTCAATTGAGATTAAATTAAGAATAGTTGGCGGAACTCAATTCCACACTTGACATGTTGAAGAGAACCCAATCCTCAATAGATCTCTTCCAAGTCATTGTTGATTGTGTATGAGAAGTTTAACCTGTAGAAATTTTAATAAGTTTAAAACCTAAAATCGAAGAGGTTTAACATACCAGTTGAAGGAGGCGGTCGGAGGGGAAAGCAAAGACAACAACAAGGACAACGGTCATAGATGGAAGCCAAGCCGACGATGAGCACGACGGTCAGATGTGGAAACCAGAACAACGACGAGTATGGCGGTCGAAAGTGGAAGCCATGACGACGATGAGTACGTCGGAAGTGGAAGCCTGGAGGCAGATTAAGAAAGATGACGATGATGAATGAATTACAAGAAGATAATGGAGCTTTTTGAGCAGTTTTAGGGAGGAGCAGATTTGATTTGATCGAATATGCAAAGAAAAAAGATACTAATAACTATTTCCTTAAATCTCTCTTTTAAGAAATAATCTAGTGTTATGCACTCTTTTATTATTTTTTCCAGAACAAATTTAGTCCAAACGCATAAAAATATAGCTTATTTGGGCGTTTGTTATCGATAGGTCTATAATTAGGTTTTTATCAAGTATATAAACTGCTCTTATTTTCTCTCTCTTCCCTTGCTCCCCTTTCTCGATCTCTGTCTGTCCTCTCTACTCTATCCCTCTCCCCTCCTCTCCCGAGTGACTTTCTTCCTCTCTCGGCTCGTGCTCCTCCATCAATTCTTGTTTGCCATATCCTCTGTAACCTCCTTCTCCTCCTTCAATCTGAGATCTGATTCGGTCTGGTTCACGATTTGACGGCGGAAATTAGGTCATCCAGGATAGCACCTTCAATCTGAGATCTGATTCGGTCTAGTTCGCGATTTGACGGCGGAAATTAGGTCATCCAGGATAGCAAATTCACCATTGATTGCAATTTCTCTCCCATAATCGAGTATCTGCTCCCTTCTATGTCTGAGATCTGGTCACTTTTCTTTTGAAAAACGAAGGATACGATTGTTGCGATCTGTTTTTGGTGGAAAATCGAGCAATTTTATTACATATTCGACTCTACCACAACTTTACAGGTTTGATTTTGATTTCATACTTACCTAATTTTCTTCTGCTTGTCAAATCGAGCAATTTTCTTCTGTTTTTGGTGGAAAACCCTAATTTCACAAAAACAAGGAATTGTGAATGATGATGAGTGGATACTTTCATGTATTATCTGCGGAAGTCGTTGCCTTCTGCTTTTCCAATCAATTTTCTTCTGTTTTTCATTCACTTTTGGATCACTTCTGTGATTTTTTTTTGAATGCTTGCTATTATGCATTTTTTTATCTTTGATAATCTGTTAATTTTCTCTTATGGCAATGATAACAGGACAAAACATTGGATCTATACATGTGTTAGTATCATTGAATGATTCAATTTGTACATCTTTTTATTAGCTGTATAAATTTTGTTCATCCTGTATATGGTAGCATATGATGAACGTCACCCAATTATTATCCCTTATCTTTGTGTGATCTTTCTTGGTGCAGTTTTTGTGCTTATTGACTTGGCTAATATCCCAATTATCTAGGACCACATCCTACAACATCAGCATGCTCAAATGGAAAATTCTATTGACAGTACACTACTACTTAAGTAAATCTCAGTATGCTAAATGACTCGTATTGATGTGATGATAGTGGGGAATCAGCTAAACATAATTAGCTTGAAACAAATATGGGCATAATGTCACCAATGTTGATTTACTTTTTACATGCTTTCTTTACTTTTTTACTTGCTAGTTTCTATACCCATGTTGATTTACTTTTTTACATAACTGATTGTTAGGTGTTTTTTGTGCATTATGTTGGTTAGCCTATTAGTTTAAATGGTAGATCAATGTGCTTAATGCATAATGATGTGGGTTCAAATCCCACATAGGCTTACTAATGATCTTTGATTGCATTTTTTTATGACAAATTTATATTTAGTGATGATAAGTAATAATTTTACAGTTGATGACAAGTTTATAAAAACACAGTATCGACTTTCTCATGGAATAGGTAAGCTCATCATTACACTTCTGCAATTGTATGCACATCAGGTTTCGGTAGGATGATAGTTATAGATCAAGGATGTTGTTTGTTGATATGTTTTGTGTGATTGAAGAGTATTGGTGGACTTACATGAGGGCAGATGTGAAGTCTTGAAAGATAACTGCCAGTTATTTGATGTCGGGAAGCTGAGAATGAGATAGCAGCTGACAAGAAGTACAAGTCCAAGGATGAGGAGCATAAGAAAAAGGTCGAGTCCAAGAACGCCCTTGCGAACTACGCTTACAACATGAGGAACATAGTCAAGGACGAGAAGATCAGTGGGAAGCTTGGCCCAGATGACAATAAGATGATCGAGAACGCCGTTGACATCTCTTGAGATCCAAGATTACTGTTTGTAGCCTGTCCCTTGCACATGACTTAGTGTGTACACTATTTTAAATAACTTTTGTAATCAATTCTCCTTGCTCAGTACCCTTTGCTGAGTATTTGTTACTAGTTTGGTTGCTTGCTTTAAGTAAGTCTTGGAATAAAATTAACCATATTCAGATTGATTGTGACTGATTTTACACAAGTGAAAAATCTAGGTGATTTCATTGTAGCCCAGTTTTGAGCTGTGGCATTCATTTCATGAGATGATAATGATGATACCAATAATAGTATTTTTGGCAAAGCTTTCCTAATTAGTTCTAGCATCAAAGTTTAAACTCCAGATCTCAAATTCAAAGTGGATTTTAGGATCTATTTTTATTGTAAAATGTATTTAGCCTATTAGCTCAAATGGTAGAGCATTTTTCTTAAGAAATAATGATGTGGGTTCAAATCCCACATAGGCTATTAATATTTTTTTTGATGACAAGTGATGTTATTTGATGACAACTTTGTTCTTATGTGTTTATTATAGTTGTTTTTATGTGCTTGAATGTCATCAAGGCCGTTTACAAACATGTGATGACACTTGATGAGTATTTTTTTTATGAGATTTGTTTGTCATCAAGACCCTTTTGATGACAAATTGACAATCGACCCGTCATCAAGTAGTGATGACAAGTGATGATAGATGTTTAATGACAACTTTGTTTTTTTATGCGGTGATGACAACTATTTTTATGCGGAGATTTGATGACAACTATTTTTTGTGATGATGATAAAAACCAAAAAACCTTAAGTGATGACAGTTTGATGACACTTTTTTTGTTATCAAGGCTCTTTTGATGACGAATTAATCGAACCATCATCAAGTAGTGATGATAATTGATGACAATCGAACCGTCATCAAATAGCGATGACGATTCATGAGAATCGAACCGTCATCAAGTAGAGATGACATTTATGATGATAGTTGATGACAATCAAACCGTCATCAGGTAGTGATGACGGTGATGATAGTGATGACACATATTTGATGACGCTTAAGTGATGATAGTTTGATGACACTTGTTTGTCATCAAGTCCCTTTTGATGACAAATTAATCGAATCGTCATCAAGTAGTGATGATAGTTGATGACAATCTGACCGTCATCAAGTAGTGATGACAGTGATGATAGTGATGACACATATTTGATGACGCTTAAGTGATGATAGTTTGATGACACTTGATGACACTTGTTTGTCATCAAGTCCCTTTTGATGACAAATGAATCGAACCGTCATCAAGTAGAGATGATAGTTGATGACAATCAAACCGTCATCAAATAACGATGACAAGTGATGATAGTTGATGACGGTTCGAATCGTGTGATGACGGTTGTTTTTATATGGTTTGAATGCCTTTGATGATAGTTTTTGTTATCAAAAAGTTGTCATCAAGACATTTTGATGACACTTTTTGTAATCAAAATTATTTGATGACGGTGAAATACATTGTGATGACAGTGAAAAAAATAGTGATGACGGTTGTTTTTATGTGGTTGAATGCCTTTGATGATACTTTTTGTCATCAAAAAGTGTCATCAAGACATTTTGATGACACTTTTTACCTTTTATTATACTTTTTGTCATCAAAAAATTGCGATAACGGTGAAATAAGTTGTGATGACGGTGAAAAAATTGTGATGACGGTTATGAAAGTGATGATAGTGATGATGGTCAACGCCGATCAACGGTCGGTCAACGACCGAGTCAATGGGCGAGTCAACCCGGTCAACGACCGAGTCAACTCGGTGGGAGTGGGGTGGGTGATGGGATTTTTTGCCATTTAGCTAATTTTCACACACTCCTTAATATCTACCTAATTAGCCTTTTTTTTTTGCTATTTAACTAATTCATCCTTTTTTCCACCCTTTTTTATTAATCTCATCCATCCATTATTTCTCATCTAATGGCCCAAATTATTTCCCTAGTTTCTCTCTAGTAAGGGGTTTCTCTAGAACCTTATCCCCCATCCCCCATCCCCACCCCACTCCCACCGAGTTGACTCGGTCGTTGACCGGGTTGACTCGGTCGTTGACTGACCGTTGACCGGCGTTGACCGACCATTGACCGACGTTGACCATCATCACAATCATCACTATCGTCATTTTCAAAACCGTCATCACAATTTTTTCACCATCATCACAATTTATTTCATTGTCATCACAATTTTTTGATGACAAAAAGTGTAATGAAAGGTAAAAAAGTGTCATCAAAATGTCTTGATGACATTTTTTTATGACAAAAAGTATCATTAAAGGCATTAAATCGTCATCCCCCGTCATCACAATTTTTTCCATCGTCATCACAATTTTTTGATGACAAAAAGTGTAATAAAAGGTAAAAAGTGTCATCAAAATGTCTTAATGACACTTTTTTATGACAAAAAGTATCATCAAAGGCATTCAACCACATAAAAACACCCATCATCCCCATCATCACTATCATCACAATTTATTTCACCGTCATCAAAAAATTTTGATGACAAAAAGTGTAATAAAAGGCAAAAAGTGTCATCAAAATGTCTTGATGGGAACTTTTTGATAACAAAAAGTATCATCAAAGGCATTCTACCATATAAAAACAACCGTCATCATACGGTTCGAACCGTCATCAACTGTCATCACTTGTCATCGTTACTTGATAACGGTTTGATTGTCATCAACTATCATCTCTACTTGATGATGGTTCGATTAATTTGTCATCAAAAGGGCCTTGATGACAAACAAGTGTCATCAAATATGTGTCATCACTGTCATCACTTGTCATCAACTATCATCATAAATGTCATCTCTACTTGATGACGGTTCGATTCTCATCAATCGTCATCGCTATTTGATGACGGTTCGATTGTCATCAATTATCATCGCTACTTGATGACGGTTCGATTAATTTGTCATCAAAAGGGCCTTGACGGCAATGGTCTTGAAGACAAACAACCGTCATCAAGTGTCATCACTCAAAGTTTGTTCGTTTTTATCATCATCACAAAAAATAGTTGTCAACAAATCTCATCACCACATAAAAATAGGTGTCATCACCGCATAAAAAACAATTATCATCACAAATAGAAAAACAAAGTTGTCATCAAATATCTATCATCACGTTTAATTTTTTTAGTGTCATCAAATATCATCACGTTTAATTTTTAGTATCATTATTCAAAGTGTCATCAAATATGTGTCATCACGTACGATTTTTTCATAAACTGTCATCACTACTTGATGACGGGTTGATTGTCATCAACTATCATCACAAATGTCATCTCTACTTGATGACGGTTCGATTGTCATCAATCGTCATCGCTATTTGATGACAATTTAATTGATTTGTTTGTCATCAAAAGGGCCTTGCAATCTTATTTGATGACGGTTCGACTGTCATCAATTGTCCTCGCTACTTGATGACGATTCAATTATCATCAACTGTCATTACTAATTGATGACGGGTTGATTGATTTATTTGTCATAAAAGGACCTTGATGACATTATTTGTTTGTCATCAAAGGGCCTTGAAGACAAACGAAACAACCGTCATCAAGTGTCATAACTTAAAGTTTGTTCATCAAAAGGCCTTTACCATATACCTATAGCAAAAGGATGGGATCAACATCAGCCGCATCCGCATGTGCTAATGAGGTCACAGGGTTCAAATTCAGCTATGATATATACTCTTTATGTATTTAGTTTGAATACTGTATATTTGAGTGCAGGAAAAACCACTTCGATTAAAAACAATTCAGGGTTTATTCCGTGGTAACTCATACATGAATCTGCTGTGTAGCTTCTATGAACACTGTTTCAAAGAAAATCAGTTTATTTTAGACAATGCTTGATTAATTTGACAGTAGTCTTACAAAATACAACAGCTACTAATCTTTGTCAAAAACTTAATTAAAAAATGTAAGAAGAGCTCTTCCTAATTCTCATTCAGAAGTGCACCAAGCAGCCGATCATAATCCGAGCTGCTAAAGACACTGATAGTGCACTGCTTCCATTCATGTATAACTTGTCTCACCTCTTTTACATAGCCAAACATGATCTACGCTGACAGAACACACATATAGTTCCTACTCGCCATCTTCTGTTTCGTCATCCTCAATGATCTCCAGATCTGATTAATCGTTTCCTTCTTCCCTAACAAAGCCTGCAATATAATCAGAAAATCATATGTTATCCATTCTCTCAAACTGATCCCATCTTCATATTGAACAAGGGAGTTAGACTTAGAGCCCGAGGAGCTTGACAGTTGGGCACTATTTAAGTAAACCAATGCAAGGTCCCTGTATGTTTCCCAAACTCTATATAATAATATTAGCATGTTATTTCCTAACAAACAACTCTTATTATGCTAAAATCATATATAGAAATTTGCCATCAATTTAGATGGAGCCATAAAATAGAAAATATTAAATCACAACTACAGCATAATCTTCATTAGGATGAGCATTGCAAATTAAAGTTAAACTAGCAATATTAAACTAATTAAAGTTTAACCATAATATTAAACTAGCACTATTCTCTGCATATATAATTAGTCAACAAATGCAGAAGCATGCTAATGCTAGTATGCTACATATGCAATGATAATGACCTTCTATATCCAACCTTAAGTAAACCAATGCAAGGTCCCTGTATGTTTCCCAAACTCTATATAATAATATTAGCATGTTATTTCCTAACAAACAACTCTTATTATGCTAAAATCATATATAGAAATTTGCCATCAATTTAGATGGAGCCATAAAATAGAAAATATTAAATCACAACTACAGCATAATCTTCATTAGGATGAGCATTGCAAATTAAAGTTAAACTAGCAATATTAAACTAATTAAAGTTTAACCATAATATTAAACTAGCACTATTCTCTGCATATATAATTAGTCAACAAATGCAGAAGCATGCTAATGCTAGTATGCTACATATGCAATGATAATGACCTTCGATATCCAACCTTAATTTTAGAACTCACTGTTAGCTTCAACACATCATATCCAAAGTTATGTCCCCGAGAAATGATGAACCAAGTAGATCAAATCCATAAAAATCATATATAAAAGCAAACTATTAAGCAGTTTAAAAGAGTTGCCCATACAACAACAATCTAAAAATACTTCTCACCAACCATTCACTTCCAGTGTAGTTCGTTTATGATCTTCTTACCCCACTACACAAGTTGTATGACTCACAAGCTGGATGGCGAACTCGTAACCTGTCGTCTCCATCTTTGTCACACTTCTGAATTGAATCTACATAACCTAAAAATCCATAGAAGTTTCTTTTACATGGGATTTCATTTACAAACCCTCTATAAGGATCATCCAAAGCCCTTTAGATTCCCCAATTTCACTAGTTTGCATCCTAGAAGATGTTGTATCTATCGACTATCATCATTATTTCATAAAGCACAAAAGTATTAAAAATTCACAAGTGGTTGTGGACAAAGCACAAAAGTTAGAATGATATTTGAATATCTTAACATGAAATTGAAATCAAGACCAAAATCAATAAAGCCATCGTTTTTCCTGATTACCTCCACTAGCAAAATCATTAATAAGCTTATATATATCAATAAACACATTTACTGTAATAAACACATTTAGAATTTGAGTAAAAGTAGAAATGTCAGTGGCTTTACAACTTCATTTGCTTGAACTAGGTGACTTGAAGGGAAATCTTTAACAACAGTGATAATTGAATTCTGTAACCTGGAGACTAGTGAAGGATTTAGGAGTATGGTTTTTAAAGTCTCAGTCATAGCCTGGTGAGTAGAATGATTCAAAATCAGTCATAGAAACTCCCAATTTTACTCGAACAAACATAACATTTTCAAAGGGGGGAAAAGAATCAAATAGAAACATTCTTCTACAAGGGAGCGCAAGTTCGCACATATCGGCGCTGTTCAATTTGAGTTTATATCTCCTCGATTTTCCAAATTTTGTTTCAAGGCCAAATTCTCTTCAAGACTACAAACCAGGAATTCACAATCAAACACAGAAGCAACGATAAGACGCCATCGAAATCTAGATACATAGAGGCAAGTACAACAAAAACGAAGAAATTGGGTCAAAAAAGAGAGATCGAGAGAGCATACGAGATCTTCAGCCAGGAACCCTAGCAATGGTTGCGATGGTTAACTCCTTCATCTCGAGTGAGCTCGAATCGTCCAACATCCGGACGAGAACAGGAGAATGATGACGAAGACGAACAACGGTGGAGAGCTCCGACGGAGAGGAGGTCGAGCTTCGCGATCGTTTCTGTCGCGCGAGAGAGAATAATTGGTGGAGGAGAAAGGAAGGAACCAGAAACGTCGGGTAAGAGAAAAAAATGAAATGAGAAAAAAAATAAACAGGGCTTTTTATACTTGACAAAAACCAAAAATACGTGACTTTGGATACATGCGCCTAATTAGGGTAGAATTTTTTGCGTTTGGACTAAATTTGTTCTTCTATATGTGTGTGTGTGTGTGTGTGTGTGTGTGTGTGTGTGTGTGTGTGTGTGTGTTTAGGGTGTATCCAATACACCAAAAAATACTAATAACTGTGAGTTCCATGAAGAAAAAACGAAAGAAAAAATTAACCTTTATCAGAATAATTTAGAATGTGATATAATTTCATTCTTTTGTTAGGAAATTATTTGCCGGCTTATAGTGTAGAACTCACACAAACTCACAAGAAGAATTAGAAAGAACAAGAACATAGAAAACAAGAGATAAGTTGATGCCAAAACTGATTGCCAAAATTAGTACAGAAAGACTAAGAAAGGTGATGCCAAAACTGACTCATCCCCTTCAGGGTGCGTTTGTAGCTAAAAGATCAATCCAAGATAATGTGCTAATTGCCCACAAAATTTTTCATTCTTTCAAAAATAAGAAAGGAAAAGATGGGTGGGTGACAATAAAATTAGACATGGAAAAGGCCTATGACAGGTTAGACTGGGACTTTACATTCCAAATTCTAAATAAATTCGGACTAGATAATAAAATGTTAGGATGGATTAAAGAATGTGTACAAACAGTCTCATTTTCAGTCTTAGTTAATAATAGCCCCACTGACCTATTCTTCCCTGAAAGGGGGCTGAGGCAAGGAGACCCTCTTTCTCCATTCCTTTTTATCCTAACTACCGAAATCTTGGCTAGAAAGCTCCAAGAGACGAGCAACATAGACATGAATACCATTGGATTTCCACGTACTAACCCGCTCAGGAACTAAAATCCCTTTTCTAGCCTTTGCAGACGACATTATCATTTTCTCCCGAGCCAATCATGCAGCCTGTATCAAAACAAAAAAGATTATTGAGAAATACTGTGCTATTTCAGGACAAAGAGTAAACTATCATAAATCAGCTTTCCAAACATCACGAAATGTGGATAATGCACAAAAGAACAGAATCCAACAAAACATTGGAATTTCAGGAATGATTGATTTGGAATCATATCTTGGATGTCCAATCATTAATGGAAGAGTTAATCGAGCTACCTTTCAAGACACGGTAAGGAAAACTAGAACACAACTAGCTAAATGGAAAGCTAACACTCTATCTCAGGAAGGGCGAACAGTTCTTATAAGAGCCAATTTGGCTACGAAACCTAATTATACTATGCAAAGCTTCATGCTACCCTCAAATGTACACAAGGAATTGAACCAAATCAATAGAGCTTTCTTTTGGAATAAAGATATCAACCATAAACCTCTTATTGGGTGGGACAAAATCTATAAACCCAAGACGTATGGAGGACTAGGAATTAGAAAGACTGAGCATGTAAACCAAGCAATGCAAATGAAGCTGCTTTGGAAATTACTGGCTGAACCAGATAACATATGGGTCAAGCTAATGAATGAGAAATACCTCAAAGGCACATCAATCCTTTTCTATAAAAAACAGACAAACACATCCTGGCAATGGTCAAAACTAATGAATCTCAGGGAAGAATTCTTTAAAGGACTTATTTGGCAAGTTGGTGATGGAAGAACTATAAGATTTTGGAAGGACAAATGGCACTTCTCGGAGTCACTAGATAAATTTGCATTAACGACAGAGTCAGTGAATAATTCTACCCTTGTTGAAGAATTTATTACCAATGATAGAAAATGGAGGCAAGATGTTCTAAGACACATTCTTCCAAGCCATATTGTAAATTAGATTGTTGAAATCCCAATACCAGATAACTGGATTCAAGATCGACTATATTGGGCCCCTAGCAAAAATGGATGGTTTTCGACCACATATGCAATGGAACTGATTTCAGGAGTGCACCAACAAACCCCACATCTGAATAATTGGATATGGAAATTAGATATATATCCTAAAGTTAAAAATTTTCTATGGAAAGTTGTTCAAAATGGGCTCCCTACGAAAGCAAGACTATATGAGAAAGGGGTTGCTACCCCTCCAGGATGTCTAATGTGCAACTGTACATATGCGGACATAGGACACCTGCTAATAGAATGCCCTCACACGAAAAAATTAGTGAAGCGAATCAACTCTAAAACAGAAGCTATTATAAAAAAATTGGGATGTAAGAAATAAACCTGCCGGAGCAATCCTAAACGATTTAATCAAAGTTATGGATAAAAAGGAATTCACAGAACTAGCGGTTTGCTGGTGGTGTATTTGGAATCAAAGAAACAAGCTAGTTTTCCAACAAACCCCCAACGACTTCATTCTAAACTTAGAACAATATACAAAAAATCAAATTGCTCAATGGGATAAGTCAAAAAAATGGATCGAAGATGAAGAAAAACAAGAACAACAAACAAGAATTACACAAGTGAAAAGGAAAAGAAAAAGGGAGACATGGAGTAAACCGCCAAATAACCATATAAAATTAAATTTTGATGGCTCTAAACTCAATTCTAGTCTAGCAACGTCAGGATTTGTAATCAGAAATCACAAAGCAGAAGTGGTAAGTTTAGGAGTAAATAAGCAAGGATCTATCTCGGTCTTAAAAGCAGAAGCACTTGCACTTAGGAAAGGAATTAAGGAAGCTCGGAGATTAGGTATAGAAAATCTTAAAATTGAAGGCGATAATCTCATTGTCATTGAGGCCATTAATAATAATGGAGGATGCCCATGGGAAATTCAAATATTAATAGCAGATATTTTGATATCCTTACAACAGTTTGTATCTGTCTCAGTCCGTCATGTGGGTAGGGACTGCAACGCTGTGGCCGACAAAATCTCCAAGCTGGGCCACAAAATCCCTACCAGACTTCTGTTGGATAACCTAGAGCTGTTAGCTCTCATCCGGAAGGATGCCCTAGGACGCCCCCCGTAGGGGCCTCCTAATCCTTACCTTTTCAAAAAAAAAAAGAGAGATAAGTTGACCCAATTTGTCAAAATGACCACGTTTGGGAGTACTACTATGCTAAGGATTTTCACTAAATTGAGGATTCCAAAGATTACATCTTTTTTATCTACACTGATCTGATAAGTCTAACCTAATCTCTCAAACTCTCTCTAGATTTTTCCCTCTTGCTTTTTTCTCTAGCACAAGCACTAGCACGTACAACCCACCATTACAATAATCATAGATGGGTATTTATGGAAAACCGTAGGCTTAAAGATAGAAATACAATCGATCTCCTAAGGATAAAAGCAATATCTTTCCTACGATCCTGACCAACTTGCGAAACAAGAAATCTCGTCTCGCGAACACACGGGAGAGTGCGGTCGCGCTCTGTCTTCTGTCGAAATAGCGCGGTCCCATTCGACCGAGCGCGGCTGACGTACTAGCCTCTCCTGCCCGCGTTTTCGTTACGACCTCCGCGTTTTCGCCTTCTTCCCGCCTAGCTCTGAAACAGGCTTCAAAATCCCAACATCCCTATTTGCCACAAGACGACACAATCAATAGAAATTGTGTAGAGCGTACTCTACATAGTTTCTAGTTAAATATAGCAATTATTAAGAGAGTTTGTTGTGCAAAAGTCACAAAGCATGCATGTGCAACGTCCACGTACAATGTCACTTGTAATTCGGTTGAAGGTATTGCATCCAATTACTACAAATATGCAATGCACAATTTTTTTGATGTTAACAATTCAAAAAGGTAACTACGCATATGCCCACCAAAACATACATACCTTCAAACACGACGCACATGACCCTTGTGCTTTTGTTGCACACGGATCAAACTCCTCAAACAAAACGTCCCTCTAACCAATATCCTCATTCATTCTCCGACTATAAATACACATCTCCACTTCCCCCTTGAACTACACAATAACAAAGCAAATTACAACTACACAAACACACTTCTCCTTGAGAACTCTCTCTAGGGAGATCGATAGCTACATTAATATTCATCGATCCAATGGCGAAAACCGGAGTCTTCCTATCGACTCTCGCCCTGATGCTCGCGTTGGCCTACTCCAAGTCGAGCACTAGCACTACTACCGCAGTGCCCTGCTCCACGGTGAAGCTGCAACTGGCGCCTTGTATGGGCTACATCATTGGCAGCGCCGATAAGCCCTCCAGCCAGTGTTGCAGCGGGGCCAAGAAGGTGGCCGAAACGTCGACATCAAAGGAGGACAGGCAAGCCGTGTGCGAATGCATCAAGAAAGCCCTCGGGAGCGTGAGCAAGGTGGATTACAATCGGATTCCCGAAATCACTAAGACTTGTGGCATCAAAATCTCCTTGCCTCCCATCTCCAAGGACGTCGACTGCAAAAGGTATATAATGTATATGTATATGTATTAATTAAAAGCATAATACACATGTTATACGTTACGTACGTACCCATTTTAAGACCATGGTACTTTACTAAAAAAAAAAAGCCTTGGTTAAGCCTTTTTAATTCATTTGTTAATTCTTCTGAAATGGATGCGAAATTCTAGTACTAGCTATAACGCTTTTGTACGTTCTTTCTTTCCCAGTATTCCACTCGAGCGTTTGATTGCTTAATGAAGATTGGATTAAGGATAATTACTCTACACAGAGCACTATTGCAGTTAGAATAAAAGTCGGTACGTACATATTCTTCTAATCAATTCATCCTCGTTATGTTGTGTATCATATAATCTTATACATTGGAATTCTTGCTTGCATGTGTAGGTTTCTTCAGAAGCTGGGTTTGAAGCTATGTTGAAAATGTTTGTACTTTCATTATATATAAATCACTAAAAGTTGTACTATTAATTTCTCTAAGTATTGTATTTTCATTGTACGTGTTTAAAATAATCTTGTTGAAGCATATCTATATTAATCCTGAAATGATGTATTATTAACGTGTTTAAGTAATCCTAATGTGGTTAATAAATTGTATGTTTCCTGTTGTTTGAAATGTTGGAATTGGTAATGGGCAGAGGTCCTGATTTTAAATATTTCTTTCAAGTTTGCAAGGTTTATGCAAACTAGTTTTACTCGTCGTACCATATACGACTACGATTCGATATTTTATAGACATTATAAATAAGATATTAATAAATAAATAAATAAAAATATAATATAAACTTTAATATAAGTACCTAATTTATTGCTCGTAAAATGTATAATTTTTAATCAAATATTATATTCTTCATATTTTATTATTTTTCATGTACATAAATTTAGAGTTTATCAAATATTTCAATATATCTATTAAATATTTTATTATCTATTTTTATTAATTTTAAAAAATTTAAATATTTATTATTATTTTTTTTTATAAAAGAAAATCACTATATATCTATAAGTAAATTCATCAAAATATATGTGCTAAAAGATTTATATTTATTTTAAAATATTTTATCTTTAATTTTAAATACTTGTATAATGAAGCTTTCAAAAGATATTGTTATACTAAATAGATATGTTAGAGATAAATTTAAATAGTTGAAAAAGAATTTAATAGAAAGAATTTATAATAATAGAAATAAAAATTAATTTTTTAAATATGAGGTGAGGCCAGAATCGTTCTGGTGGCTCAAAAAGTTACATCTTTAATATATAGTTATAGATATGGAAAAACTTGTCCTAATAAGTAGGGTATCCAAACTCGATTAAATCTCTATAGCGCATACCCATAGCTGTTTTGGGATCCACTTCATCGATTGAACTCTCACCAATAACTTTAGCAGCTCCTTTTTTGGCATTTTTGTCCATCTTTTCAATATATACTTGTCAGGGACTTTCGTAATACCTCGAAAAGAGAGAACTTTGATAGGCTATTTTTCCTACACCACAAGTATACGGTTCGGTTGTAGTATCAAGGTTTCGAACACATGGAACTTTGTAGTATCAATTGATATTCGAACTAGTAGATCAAGCCAAATAAATAAGAGAAAGAGTTTACTATTGAATTGAAATGTTAACAAGTAATCGAAAATAATAAGGAAATATCAGTGGAGAAAAGCTTTCAAGGCTAGGATTCCCACAATGATGTTTCAGTAGATTTTAAGTGATGTCTATTTGGATTTCAACTTGAATGTTGTTTGAAGGAACTCACTATCTAAAATCAACACAAATCTCTTTTCAGAAGATAAGTGGATTTCAACTTGAATGTTGTTTGAAGGAACTCACTATCTAAAACCAACACAAATCTCTTTTCAAAAGATAAGTGAATGTGCCTAGATTCAACTAACAATCGTTGTCGCGTAAGGTTAATCAGTTTTAGACCCTTTAAGCTTTTTAGAGACTAGGGGCAAATAAACCCAACATTCGTTGTCGCGTTCCGCTAGAATTATTCAACCCTAGAACTACTAAGATAGTTGAAATTCACACAAGAGAAATTAAGTTGTCGTCGCATAAATAACTCTCTAGTTTAATACCTAGGGATCTTATTTAGAACCAATTTTTGGTACTTGAAAAAATCAATATCTCATTACAATTATCTCCGGTCGGTCTCAAATCATAACAAGAATCCTATACGCAAAGCAAATAGGGCATAAAGCAATCTAGGATTAAATCAAACTTCAATCAAGTTTCCATTCAACCAAACATCACAATTTAAATCTACCAACTTCATCACTGGGTTCACCAAACCTCAGAATAAGAAAATTATCTAGACATGGGAAGAGAGGAAAGCAAATCAAATTTAATAAACAAGATATCAAATTGTCTTCAAATTGATTCAAAACTCCAATCCAAACAAGTCTAGAGAAATCTCCAATCAATCTCCACCTAGGGTTTTTTCTCCAAAAGAGAGAGGCTAAAATCTAACAAAATAAGAGATAAAATATAAAACTTGTCTTCCAAGTACTTAAACTTGGGCCCAAAAAAACAAGTAGAAAAGTCCATAAGTCGGCGTAATTAAAATACCACGCGGCCCAGAATTCAGTAGAGTTCTCAGCCTGATTTCTCGTCGTAGTCAAGAACTCAACCCAAGTTCTTGTCCAGCGTCAACATAGTACCCCTTTTGTTGTGTAATTAAATGGGGTCTTTTTTATGGATTCCTTGGGCAATCTTCTCCTTGTTACTTCCATTTCCAAGCTTAGCTAATCCCTTTAAAGTAATCCACTCGAACATCTTCAAATCAAAGCTCACGAGCCTCCAAACTACCTTGAAAGCATGAAATGCAAGAGTAGACTCCGAACACAACAAACTAAACTAAAAACTACAAAACTACCAAAAGACAAGCAAAATAAACCTAAAAGACGAAAGTAAACATGCCCTAAATCTATAACTAAATGCATGTTATCAAACTTTCAGCACATGACAACACAACAAGCCAGCAAACTCAAACTTCCTACAACTGCAACATATGATTTTTCATATTTCATCAAAAGAAACACTATAACTATGATTTTTGTTGTGAGGTTTGATCTCATATTTCACTAACAAATCTGTCTCACTAGAAACCACAAGCTGCCAGTCAATAGCCTTGCATTAACTCCTCTTCAAACAACTTGAAAATCTTAGGCGTATAAATACATGCAGCATGCTTCAAATTTTGAAGTGGAAAAGGCAATAGACTTTAGTTTGGCTAGCCTTAAAATCAACAACCATCTCATCATAACAGCGATCATAGAGCAAATGCTGAAATTTGTCAAAAAAAATTCTCAAGTTATCCTTAAAATTGACATAATGCTTGATCATTCCATTTATGCTTTCACTTCGTTGTGTGGTTGTCATGTCTGCACAAAATGTATCCCACCCATAGACCAATGCCCACTTTTCTCTAATATTGAACATTCTCTTCATTCAGTCATTATTTTCCAGCTCATACTTTTCAAACATATTGTTCCAAGCATCCAAAAAATCTTCCTCATACTCATAGCCATAAATACAATTATTGAAATCTCTTGAAAAGTCATTGTACCTTGCAAATACATTAGCCAAATGAGTTGCTGCATTCTGAAAGATGTGTCATATACAAAGTCGATGATAAGTATTCGTCCATTGAAAAGCAAGTGCCTTTGACATTGCAACGTCTTGATCAGTCAATATTGTCTTTGGTGATTTTTCACCCATAGCTCTAAAAAATGTACTCCCTCCGTTTCACAATATTTGTTCTTAAAGCCTTTTCTTCTTGTTTCAAAATAGATGTTCATATAAAAATTTTACCTATCTATACCCCTAATAATTATAGTACCCCACATTAATTATACATACACTTCTCCCAAAAAGTACAAAAAGAAGAGCATTTAATAGGGGTAATTTGGGCAAAAAAAAATTCTTAATATGTGTGAAACTTTGTCTATGAACAAGTATTTTGAAACGGAGGGAGTATCAAATAACCACACAAATGAATCTGCCGTCTCATCATAAAGCAATGCAACACCAAAAATATTGGTTTGTCTATGATGATTCACTCCTACAAAGAGAGCAATAGGCCTACCATCCTTATGTTTTCGATATGTGGTATCAAAGCAAACCACATCCCCAAAATCATCATAATTAGCTTTAATTACTGCATCTGACCAAAAAATATTGGTGATCAAGTCATCTTCATCCACTTGAATAACATAAAATGAACTCGGGTCTTCTTCTTTCATTTTTTGCATGTACTCTAGTACACCACCTGTCTCATCCGAGCTTATTGTCGAACTACGCTTAGTTCACAAATAATTCTTGTAATCAACACGAGCAAATCCAAAATTTTCACGACCATCAGCTTGCCTAGCCATGAACTCATATGCATTCTTTGGAGCAATACTCGACATATCAGCACTTTCAACTTCTAAACCTTGAGCCATCAACATTTTTCTATGTGATCTAAAAAGATGAGCCTTTTTTGGACTTGCCAAATTGTGGTTGTGCTTAGCATCGAAGACGACAACACGATATTTACAATATTGTCGACAATTGATTTTTAACTTAGCTAAGCAACCAAATCGTGTTTCTGGCTGATGTGATTTGTAAACATCATCTCGCTTATCTTCTCCTCGTTTCCCTTGACATGAACAAACAAATGTTCTATCAACTACTACGCCCTTTTCTTTATGAGAACCGCCTTTTCGAACTGAAAAGCCAACTTTCAGTGCATATGTATTGTAAAATTCATAAGCAACATCATCACTTTCAAACTCCATACCGATTCTCGGTATACTTTCCTGAGACATCTTATTGTGGAGCGATTCAATCACATCATGATCTACTTGAGAATTTGTCAAATCTTCGTCACTCTCAAATTCCAATCGACAACATGGTTGGTTTTCTTGTGTAGTATCATCCATTGCTTGAAAATAAGAGAAACATATAAACTCCATTATGACAAGCTACGTGAATGCAGACAATTGATATAGAACAATTGATACAATATTCTAGTAAAAAAAACAGCAACAACATTCTACCTTTAATCAAACGAATAGTGCAACACTACGCTATTGAAAAGAAATAGAAGGTTTTAAACATACCTGTGTAGAGTTTGTCAATGGCGTAGAGAGAAATTTCAGTAGATGAGCATTTTCACGATAAGAATGTCAAGCGTCATTTATCTTTTAGGGTTAAACATCTTCTAATAAAACTGAATCACATTATTTTAATTTTTTAATTGATGTAATAATTGTGTTTTATTAATTAGAAAAGTCAACATTCTGATTTGCTAGGAAATGAATACTTTATTTTTTTAATCTAAAAAAGGGACAATTGCCCAATGAAAAAAGTGGAGTAGTATTTGATACAAATACTTGGAGCAGAAGATCCGGACTGCAAGTTCATTCATCTATCTATAAACACAGTCCAAATCTTCTACAACCCACGGTACAACCTACGATGTTCCACTTAATTATTTAAGTCATTAAATAATGATAAAAAAATTTAAAAATATATTTATATTCTAAATACTTATTTCTCGTATATTTATAGAGTTTTGTGATAAATATTTCTAACCAATATTTTTAAAAGCTAAAAAAGCAATTATTTAACAATTTTTAATGTAAAAATATTAATAATGATTTTTTTTGTGATAACATATATCAATATATGTGAATAAGTGTTTAGAATATAATATATTTTTTAGAATTTTTTTATCATTATTTGATGAGTTTGGATCATATAAAAAGAGGGCTTATTAAGAAAAATGAGAAGCATTGATAGCCATCCGATTGAATGAATCTAACGGATAGGGCTGTGCAAAATTAGGTCCGGACCGGAATTTTGGACCGGACTGGACCGGACCGAGACCAGACCGAGGGTTAACCGGTCCGGTCTTCGGTCCATGAATTTTAGAAATTCCGGTCCTGGTCCGGACCAACTTTTTTAAATTATATATAAAATTATAAATTTATATATATAAATAATATTTCTTATGTTATAAAATTTATTTTTTATTATTTATGTTTCACTTTTATGTATATACTTCATAACATTATATTTTTCATAAATAATACTTAATTTTTTATTAAAAATATAATTTTTTCATTGAAAAATATTAATTTAAAAAAAAAAATAACCAGGTCCAAACCGGTCCAAACCTGGACCGGACCGGACCGAGAAATTTAGGTCCGGTCCTAGGTCCAAAGATTTGGAGGATTTCGGTCCCGGTCCGATCCGGTTTTGGACCTATGCCCAGCCCTACTGGCGGAGGAGCTTTTATTCTCGTTTCATTAAATAAGGGTAATTTGGTCTTTTTGCTCCATCTAATGTCTTCTTCTCCCATTCAATCTTGCAAACACCACGTTTTCTCGCAAATGGTGGTGATCGACGACATTCGATTTCGGCAATGGGCTGATTGTCTGGCTTCGTGCTCCTCTACCTACGACTTCTGGCAGATGACATTCATGAGGTAATAGAAAGTTGAAGTTTACTCGATTTTAGGGTTCCTGATTATGGTTATTTCTTTTCACAATCTGAAATTGAAGCTTTATCGATTCGATAAGGACGAAGGGAATCACCGTTGGGGTGGTTGCGATGTGCGGATTCGCCGATGGCTTGGTTCGGGGTGGCCTAATTGGCTTCGCCGACGAGTTGCTTGAGAGGTATATGCTGACTAGTGTTGCCGGAACTGCTGCTTCAGGTTTGTGAATTGTAGTCAACTTCTGTGAGCTTAGATTACTGACTCAATTTGTTTGATTTGGTTTCATCTAAAACGGGTTATTGATTCTAATCTGATTGTGATTGCTGATAAAAGTCCAAATTAGGTCTGAATTTAGGGTTTTTGCCCTTCAAATCACCCCAATTTCAATTAAACCATCAGTTGTTGATGGTAGTCTTTTATCTAATGCTTTGTTAATAACCTGAATTGGACTTTCAATTGATTTCAAATATGGTCTAAATTTAGGTGTTTGAACTTGGATCTTAGTCTAATTTAGGTGTTTACAGATTGATATTGGTCTAAATTTAGGGGTTTTGCACTTCAAATCATCCCAATTTCAAATAAACCATCACTTGTTGTTGGTAGTCTTTTATCTAATGCTCTGTTAATGACCTGGATTGGACTTTCAGTTGACTTCCAATATGTTTTCCGATGCATTTTGATTACTAGTTTGATGAAAAATGTGTTCTGAGTTCTGACTATACTTGTAGTGTGGATTTGAGTCTAATAATACTCATGGAGTCATAGGTCTTAATTAAGTTATTTTGTTGGAGGCATTTGTTGAATTCTTATTCTTATTACACCAGTATGATTAAATGCTATGTTACATAGGTTCTATTAGAGTTTCGAGGTAACATAGATTAAATGATGATTCTATGAAGAATTTGATGCAGGTGTTCTTGTTTCAATCCTAAGAATATTCATAAAAGATGTATATCACCAAAATGATTCAAGGTTAAGAAGCAGTGCTAACTTATACTTTTCAGTCGGGATCGGGTTGATGATCATCTGCATTGTCTTTTAAATGTGCTATTTGGTGTTATTTGCTTGATGAGATCCATTTGGTGAAGTTAATCGTCACAACCTCTCCATATACTACAATATTTAGCCTATTAGCTCAAATGGCAGAGCATTGTGCTTGTTCACAAAGATGTAGGTTCGACTCCTACATAGGATAACTTAAAATGCACTTTACTAATCATCGAGTCACTCAAGTTGCCATGCACTTTTACTTATTTGCAATGCACATTTATTAATTTGGATTGCACTTTTAGAGACATGTAATGCACTTTTACTATAGAATGCAATTTTACTACTATGAAATCCACTTTTCTCGTCTTTTAGGAATGCACTTTTTCTATTATGTAACGCACTTTTACTACTTCAAAATGCACTTTAGAGTTGAATTTTTACTAGTCTATAATGCATTTTTTTTACCTATCTAGAATGCACTTTAGCTAATTTATAATGCACTTTAACCACTTCAGAATGCACTTTCGAATTTAAGTTCACTACTCTGAAATGTACTTATTCTATCGATTTGGAATGCACTTTTGCTACTTCAGAATGCACTCTAGAATCCAATGACACAACAAAATATTCATGCATTTCTTGCACGTGATTACACTATATACAATTTAGGAATGCATGTTTTCACTTTTATAATGCATTTTTACTACTTTTAAATTGCACTTTATTATTCAGTTTTACTACTCTAGAATTCATAATTTTCTATCTACTTTGGAATGTACTTTTGATAATTTAGAATGCACTTTTTTGAATGGTTTTTTACTGATAATTCATGTGTTCTAAAACAAATTAGCCCATGTGAAATTCGAACCCACATCCTTGTACGTATGCACATTGCTCTTCCATTTGAGTTAATAGGCTTTCAACTTACTATGCCCTTAGACATGCACTTTAGGCCCTTATACATGCACTTTAGACACTTAGACATGCATTCTTAAAAATATATACTTGGAACCATAGAAACTACTACTTAACAAACCAGTCAAATTCAATTAAATGATAAGATTGAAACCACAAGTAGATACCATTAAAATCTACGCATTTTAATCTCAAACAAAGGTTTGAACTACTCATCAAATTCAATTATTTGTATGCAATAGTCAAAATTAAATGTGCATCCTTAAGTACCTAAAGTGCATACATAAGTGCCTAAAGTGCATGATATCCTCTGAACAATTAAAATTAACGGAATAGATTCACATTGCAATGCCTCGAAGTTGTTATTCAACAATTTCAGAAGTGTGAGATGACAATGCACTCAATAATTCAGATGCCACAAAAAAAACAATAGGCAAACCTACTTGCAGCTGATGTTAACTCGTCGCCTAAAACAAAAGGGTGAGATGACAACGCACTAGCTTTAAGAGGTTTGCAACTGCAATTACGTGCGGTAGTACTCCATCTCGCTGAGGGACAAGCGTTATTCTGTATTGAAATCTTCTGAATCAATCCATATGAGGAGAGATCGAACAATTACAACCTCTTACCCTAGAAATTTCATAGCATGAACATTTACAAACAATCATGATGTGAAATTGAAAGAAATTTTAGGGTTTCAAATTTACCTTTGTCCTTTGATTTTGAAGGCGTTTGATGCTTGAAGTGTACAATGAACGGGAGAGATCGAACATGGCCGAGTTGAACAACGATTGAGAGGAACGAGCAAGAGAAAAGGAGAGTGAAGAGAGGAACGAGAGAGAAGAGAGGAACGAGAGAGGGAGAAAGAGAGAGAGCGACGTGAAGAAAAAACATGCTATATAATGCACTTTTACAACATAAGAGTTCACTTTATGAGCTTAATTCTGCACTTTATGCACTTAATCAGCTCAAACCTTCCCTAGTGTTTCAATTCAACTCAAAACAGTGAATCAGTAGGCTTAAATCATCCATAAGCACGCATAATCGTTTTTGGGAACTCATTGATATATTTGGTTTGCATCCGAACATCAGATCTGTCATATCATGTTAAAGCTTCCAAAATCATTTCTAGGGTTTAGATTTCACCTTATTTTCTTTTTATTTGCTCCTAGGCGTCGTTGTGCTCGAAAAGCTGTTGTACTAAGCTCATAAAAGGGCTTCGATTCACACTTTTTAAAATCAATCGAGTTTGAAGAAGTGATTTCGATTGATATGGCGATTTTGAAGACATGAAGAAGAGAGGTTTCGACTCTGAGACGGAGTTTCAGAATAACGAGTTTGAGGGGCAATTTTGCCTTTTATATGGGGTAGAAAAGTTTGACTTATTTACAAAAATACCACTGTTCCATTATTTAGTTCATTTTCCCATTAAAATGTAATGTTGAATCATATCCCTCCATTTACTCCATCCGACGATCCATAATGCTCCTCATTTTTCAGTTTAGGCCCCCTTTTCACTAGAAACTAACTCTTATTTGATAGCTTAAATAATTAAGGGCATAATACATAAACGGCCCCTGTACTTGGGCCAATTGGTCATTTTGCCCCCTGTACTTTAGCCCTAACCATTTGGCCCCCTATAGTTGCACATTGCGACCTATTGAACCCCTAATCGCTGATGTGGCGATGTGCATGTAAATCAAACGCTAATGGACGAGTGAAGTTCCTATTAAATTTGACATGGAATTAATATTAAAAAAAGAAAAAATAAATAAAACCCTCTTTATTCCTTTTTTCCTAATATCATTTTTTTAAATCTTTTTTACCTTTCTTCAACCTTTGATTGTTTTTTTTCTACCATGTACACCATTGTCCTCAAGCCTGCAACTTCTCTTTCTTCTACCTACGTTGCAACTCCCTTGGAATCTTGCTCGGATTTGGCCCCAATTTGAAGATATAGAGAAGAAAAAGCTTCAATTTGAAGATCTTGCTCAAATCTTGCTCTCGAGTTCGGTTCAGTCCTGATTCTCTCTGCCCCTTCTCGGGGTTGTTTATCAAATTAATGAACTTTCCTAAAAAAATCAGTTCAATCAACTTAGATCTATTTCACTTGAGAAATAAAATCCCCATTTGAGAAATCCCAAATCCACATCTGGATTCTTTTTTGTTTTTTGTTTTAATAAAAAAGATATTTCACCTTTTTTTGCTAGGAAAATTAATTTTAAATGATGTGGCAAGTTTTAGGCTTATGTGGCATAAATTAGACTGATGTGGCACACATGTGGATAAAAACTTAGGATATGTCAGCGCGCGTGCTTTACACTCAACGAGATTGTCAGCGAAGAGGTGTTTAATAGGTCCCAATGTGCAACTATATAGGTCCAAACGGTTAGGACTAAAGTATAGGGGGCCAAGTGATCAATTGGCCCAAGTACAAGGGGCCGTTTACATATTCTGCCAATAATTAAGTGGAGTATCGTAGAATGTACGGTGAGTCGTAGAAGATTCGGACTGACTCATTCAACTGTATTTTTTTTGTTCTAGCGGGCCGATTACGAGCCTGTCTTTTTTCTTTTTTATTTGTCCAGCGGGCCCGTTTTTTATTTGTTGTAGGAAAGTTGATTCATCTGAGAGAATCAGGACGGAACGACGGACTCGGGAGAAAGAATCCTTCACCGCCGCCATATCTTCTCTACCTCGTCGAATTCTACAATGCCTCCGTCTTCTTCCAATATTGTTGCGGAGTACGCAAAATCGAAGAGGTCAACCTGTAAAGGATGCAACAAACCCATCGCGGAGAAGGAATTAAGATTGGGTTTGAAAAATAGAGACCCTAGAGGGTTTGAAAGTATCAAATGGCATCATATGGGCTGTTTTTCTGGCGATTTTGACTCTGCTGAATTGATCAAAGGGTTCGATTCACTCGAGGTTTCGTTGATTACAGCCTTCCTATGTCTATAATTGTTCAAGTCTGTATTTACGATCTCCCTATTTTGTTTTCTACTCGTGGTTGTTGATCAGTTTATTTTTTCGTTTGTTTTTTGGTTTTGTTTTCTACTCGTGGTTGTTGATCAGTTCATTTTTTCGTTTGTTTTTTGGTTTCCTTAGGGTGCTGATCAAGAATCTTTGAAGAAGCTTTTGGAAGATGGGGAGAGGAAGGAAAAGACAAAGGTACATTGGTTATTACACTTCTCTGAAGCGTTTGTTGGTATCAGATGAAATTTGAACATCAATTGGGCTGTTTTTGTAACTTGGAGCATTGAGATCCAGTTGCTTCAATTGACCATCAAATTCAATTTTCCAGGAACAGGTCAGTAAAAGAAGTGAAGATGTGGAAAGCAAAACTCAGGAAAACCACACAAAAAAACAAAAAGTATGAAGATGGACTAGATGTTGTTCTTGTTTCTAAGAAGTTTCAAGAGTGTTCATATTTAGCATCTGTGTGCATAAGTTATTGTTGGTTCATAGATACCTTGAGATCATCTGCTCTATTTATTAATTGCTTGTTCTAACCTCTTAATTTTATTTTTTGGACTAAACATGATCAATATAGTTGTCAATTACAAGTGAAGCTAAAGTCCAAGTAGAACTTGCAATGTCTGATATCGAGGACAAATACAAGGTGTTGCATACAATGCTCTGCTTTTTATCATTTCATTTTGTCTCTTCGTATCTGTTCGATTTGGCTCAATGGTCATTCCTTGAGGTGTCTGCTAAACACTTTTGTCGTATTTTTAATTTATGTGCTTTCTTGATTTAGAATGCTACACTCTTGCCTAAATGGAAAGCATTCCAGACAATTATATTTCTTGAGAAGGTGTGGTATTGTACTCTGTATTTGCTTGTGCATGTTTATGCTCCAAATGAAGATACTATGTTGATGTGATTTGTTTTCATTGTTTATGCTCCAAATTTTTATGTTGTAGGATGACGGTCTTCTTGATTCTAGCAAAATTGCAGCCTTTGATTTTGATGGATGTCTTGTTAATACAGCTGTTAATAGGTATTTATCAATTGCTCTGTTCTTTTTTGGTACTTATAGCTTATATAAACACTTTCAGTATTACTGAGTAATATGCTTGACTGCCTCAAGTACATCTTAAAATTTATTTTTAATAGGTTAATTTGATCAAAATAACTCAGGGATGTCAAGGTCTCATCACCCAAATAGGAGCTCATTGAATCCATTTATTAGCAGCCAGTGGCCGATTTAGAATGACGTTTATTGGAACAGTTAATCAATGATAACTCTTTACCTTAAACCATATATACTTTGGTTGATTGTTATAAACGTACTTATGTTAGCTATATAAATTGTGATCAATCTGGAAGGTCGATAAAAAGATGCATGTGTTCTGAAAGCATTGAAATTAGATGAACTCGTAAAGTTTTTTTTTTTTTTTTTTTTTTTTTTTTTTTTTTTTTTCAATTTCTACTTGTGAAGTACCTACCAGCGAAAACTGAGTATTTGGTATTGTGCCTGGTTGTAATTCTGTGATAAAGTTTACTACAGTTATCGGGTTGAAGGTTTTCTTTTTGAACAATATATTACTCAATTGTGTTTTTTAACCTTTCAGAATAGGTGCAGATGCATGGTCCCTCATGTATCCTTCTGTACCAGACAAGTTACAGAAATTGCACAATGACGGATACAAGCTGGTTGGTTATCTCTTCTCAATTCTCATGTGTATCACATATGGTTTTTGTATGTTTTGCAACTTCCTGAGTTATATAGCCTCTCTTCTCTGCCTTGGAATTTAGTGCTATGTGTTCATCTGCTGTCTAGGTCATCTTCACAAATGAATCCAATATAGAGCGATGGAAGAAGAAGAGACAAGTAGCTGTGGATTCAAAGATTGGACGACTGAACAACTTCATCAAGCGTGTAAATGTTCCAATCCAGGTACAAGATACTGTATGTTTTTTCTCGTCTTTGCTTGGACCATGAAACTAGAACTCCATGATAGTTGCTGGAACTTCAGCACATGTCAATAAGTTGGCTCTTCGCTCTTGCTAATTTGGTTCTTAGTTGCAGTAGTTTTTGATCTCATGAATATTGACATGGTTGTTATTGCTTTCTACATTATGATCTTTCATCAACTAAAAAATTCTCTGTAATACTCATCCATCTGTAGGAATGTCAGTATCTCTGCCGGTTTGTAACTTGTTAATGTGTTAATTTAATTGAACATACTTGGTAATTAATAATATACTTTTCAGGTGTTCATAGCTTGTGGGTTTGACAAATCTGGTATAGCAGATGCTTTCCGGAAGCCCAAACCTGGAATGTGGCATATCATGGAAAAGCACTTCAATTCTGGCATTGAAATTGACATGGATCAGTTAATTTCTTTCATACTCTACTTTATCAAGTTAATGCTTGTCAGTTGTTCCATATTTTGCTATTATTTGATTAAAAAAATTTAGCATGCACGCAATGATCATTTTTTGTATCCTAGGTTTTCTTATACCAATTAGTTGGTCATGGCTGTATTCTTTTCGTACTTAAATTCATTCAATGGCAATGCTACAAGGAAGCCAATTCTGTGAAGTAGACATGGATGATATAGTGTCTTAACTTTGAGCAGGTCCTTTTATGTTGGTGATGCAGCCGGAAGGAAGTCGGATCACAGTGATGCAGATATAAAGTTTGCCGAGGTACTGTCACACTCCCACATTTGTTTGCGTTTTACAATTTTGCCCTTCATCCGTAGGACGTTTAATTTACCGAGATATCGTTTGATGATGCTTAGTCTCAACTCTTAAAGATATGATAAGAAATGCATTATGGGATAATCACTTGAAGGCACCATCCAATTTTCTGTCTAGCTGCAAAACTGACACGTATGCATGTGTGCGAAACTGATCACGTATTCTCGCAGGCGGTTGGGTTGAAGTTCTACGTTCCGGAGGACTATTTTGATGCTTGAACACGATGAGTCAGATGCGTGCGTGCAGCGTGCTTAACAACTGTGTGACAGGCTGCTGTACAATGTAGTATGCTTTGTGTCTATATTTATTGGAGCCTGATTTATGCGTTTCAGACTTCAACTCTAACGCAGTAAAATTTATGGCCTCGGGAGTGGGAGGACTCGGATACCTTATGTTTTGTTGTTGTGTACCAACTCTTTTTTTCTACAAGTACCAGTTCAAAAACCTAATCATTCACAAGAAGTTCAATCTTGAAGAAAAAGAACGGTATGAGAAGAAAGAACCAAAATAGGATAGAAGTCTGGTCCACCGGTCAGCGAACTAATGGGAATTGGGAAATAGAAAACATGGACGGACTCAAGTGGGGACCTGTGCCCCCACTTCTGTCCGGACCGCAATTGAGTTATCATTGTTCCTACATCCGTTAAGATTCCAATTGAGTTGTAACTATTTAGGAACTGATATTCTGTTACATATTATTTACTATATACACCATATTTTTATTAGAGAAAAGGTTATTAAGAGGCTAGATTGGGTCTTAATTTTGCATTTGTCCAGTTCACTGTTTTGTATGAGCTTTTAAATTTTATTTTCAAATTTTGAACTAATTAATTGTGTTTCTTTTTTCCAATGATCAAAATTCCTTTTACACAAATAATAGTTTTTTTAGGGATTTTAATATTTTTTTATCAGGGTTACGCAACATAGGGTACGTTGAGTTAGAGCGAGCACATCAATTTTGAATCAAGATTACAACGCGTCGCAGTGGAATTTCAAAATGGCGTTGTTTTAATAAAAATGTTAACTTTGAGAGTTAGAGCGAGCACAGCAAAATTCGGTTTGGAAGTTGGGGAAAGAAGGGAGGAGAGAGGACTCCAGAATGGAGAGGTTGAATAGGGAGAAGGATTTAGGTTTGCAAGGACAATTGCTCTCATTGTAGCCCAAACAAGATTTTGAGAAGAGAATGAAGTTGATGCATTTCCATCTTAAAGGAAAAAAGGAACCAAAAAGAGAGGAGTAAATTGTGCAATAACATGTGGACCAATTCGAATGAGGAGATAAGGGAGTGCAATGTGTACACGAGACAGAAAATTTGCATCGAAGCAAACATATCTATATTACACATTACAAAAAACTAATGGATAAGCAGACATATTTATTTTTCAAGAAGAGTGAATTTAAAAATTGTGTAACTTATACCATTTTAAATCTACTTTATTTATGAATATATTTATTTTTAGAAAGACCTCTAAAAATTTTAAAATAAATTTATTTTTACATATTCCAAAAAACTTTATAATTAAAAATATTTTTATAGTGAAGATGAAAATAAAATATATTTTTAACCTTTATTCTAACATTTTTATAGTTAAAATTTGCATTGAAGTGAGCATATTTTCCGTGTACAACGACGTCGTATTGCCACCATCTCTGAATACTCTGAATCTCTGATTGGGAATTGGGAAAGGGGTTAGTTACGCAAAGCTCTGTTCCGCTTCACTGCAAATGGGAAAGAAGAATCGGGAACGCCGAACCACCACCGACTCAACCCGCCGTCGGAATCGACACGATCCCTCTGAACCACTAGATTCCGAAGACGAAATCACCGCAACCTCCGTCAGAGAGCGCCGGAGCCTAGCGATCTTCGTGTTCTTCTTCATCATCTTGCCCGCCGTTTCCATCTTCGTCTATGCTCTCTACTTTCAAAGACCTACAAACCCTGTCGCTCGCATTTCGCCCAGTGATAGCTACGTCTTCCGACAAGGTCTCGTCAAAGCCGATTTGAAATTCCAAGATATCTTAAATGTAACCCTCACTGGTCACTGCTGTTAAATTACCTGTCAATTTTTTCCTTTTTTGTTTCAATTTCTCTGGAGATGATGATTTTGATAACTGAAAATTACAGGAGCACAATAAGGTGTCAGAAAATATTAGTAATCGGAATTTCGCAAATCCTGTTCTGGCATACATTACTCCTTGGTTTGTAGAATCTTTTCATCATTCAAAGGCGTGAGATTGTGTTTTCAATTCTAATTTTGCGAAGATTGGGAATTTGATTGAATTGATTTGAGTGCAACAGGAATTCAGGGGGCTATGATCTGGCCAAGAGGTTCAATTCCAAATTTACGCATCTATCTCCCGTTTGGTATGATTTGAAAAGGTAGTTGGTCAAATTGGTTTAAGCTTGTCGTAATGGAGACCTTCAAGTTAGGTTGGATTAGCATTTTAACTCAGAACTTCTATTTTTGCATCTTTATTCACAATTTTCAGTCAGGGGAAAGATATGATTTTAGAAGAGAGACATAATGCAGATACAGGATGGATTTCTGAGCTCAGAAAGGAAGGTGATGTCAAGGTTAGAACTCAGAAGCTATATAAACCGGAATCTGATGTGGTTTGTCATTCAACAGCTGGACTAAAAGTTACCTTTATATGTTTATTTATATATTTTTGATTTTTTTCAGGATATGGTTGTGAACTCATACATAGCGATTCCTAGACTCTTGTGATTGAATTTTCGTATTTTTCCTTCTCTTGTGTAGATTTTACCAAGAATTGCTATCGAAGTTCATCCTAATGATATGCTCAAGAAGAAGAAACAGAAGGACAAAGCTATTGACCTCATTATTACAGAGTGCAAGTAAGCATTATTTGGACTTAAAAAACTAGTCCGTTTGAAAAACTGAAAGGTGAGATATCTCATAGCAACAAACAATTATAAAGAAAATATCTCAAGGTGAAAAACTATTTTTCCTATCCTCGTCATTTTTATGGCGCGGTTAATTACTTTTTACGAAAAAAGACTATTTTTTTTCAGATACAAGACAGTTATGTACATTTTGTTTTTATTGCTTATGAATCGTAACCGACTACTTTTTGCCAAACTTCTTACCTTTTTTTTCCCAAACTAGTAATCACAGGGATAAATGAAGAAATAAATAATCAATGGTGTGACTTTTTTTTTGGTTAAGTGTAAAGTTAATTATCTCTTATTGACTATCGATTTGCAGAGAAATGGGCTATGACGGAGTGGTTATAGAATCTTGGTCAAGATGGACAGCTATCCTACATGATGCTTCCATGAGAAAAATGGTACTGCAGAAGCTCAAATGTATTTCATTTGCATTTATCTTTCACATGAAATTCCTGAACATGATCTCTACTTTTCTGTATCAGTTGCTTCCCGTGGCTTGTTAATGATCCAAAATAAGAGGTATTATGAATTGCTAATTTTATGTACAGGCAGTGCAATTTATCAGACAACTTGGGGAAACCCTACACACAGTGAACTCAAATGAGAAGGACAAGCAACCTCTGGAGCTAATCTATGTTATAGGCCCTCCAAATTTGAAGAAGCTCCAAAACCATGATTTTGGACCTGATGATTTGAAAAGCTTGAGTGGAGCGGTTGATGGGTTTTCTCTCATGACATATGACTTCTCAAATCCGTACAGCCCTGGGCCTAATGCGCCTCTGATATGGATTCACTCTACAATGCAACTTCTGCTTCGTAATGCTGATAAGAGCCTAACCCGTAAAGTATTTCTTGGGCTCAACTTTTATGGATATGATTTTATTCTAGCTACAGGTATATATATGGCTTTTCCTTTTTACCCTGTCATTTTTTTTGTAGCCTTGCCTCCTTTTGATGAGAATTCTTGGTAATTAATGCATCTTGAGAGATGAAAAACATTTGCATATGTATTACCCACGACATTGCATTATCTTGCATTGTTTAGTGCATTATCGTGGGTAATCCAAATGCACCAGCTAACATGTCAATTTGACCCTTCCTTTTTACATTTTGAACCTTTAGTGTGATAATGTGGATAGAAAGGAAAAGTGTAAGCATTTTACATTTCACTTGTGTTGTTCTTTTCCCTTTTTTAATTAATGGACATTGCCAAACTCCTGTGGATATATGAAATTGCAGGTGGTGGTGCTCAAGCTCTTACTGGGAGGGACTACATGAACTTATTAAAGCAGCATAAGCCGGAAATAGTGTGGGATAAGAACACTGAAGAACATTACTTCTTGTACGTTGACGATCAGCATCGCCAACATGTGGTGTTCTTCCCGTCTCTACTGTCAATTTCCACCCGACTGGAAGAAGCTCGTTCATGGGGAGCTAGCATTTCGATTTGGGAGATTGGGCAAGGGTTGGATTACTTCTTTGATCTTCTCTAACTGGAAGCATCTCTCAAATTCCAATCAGTTTTGACTTTTGAGTGATGGTTTGTTTGCAATGATAAAACATAGGAAACAGGTAATCCTGCTAGACTTTCTTGGCTTGACAGATTTGATGTTTTTAATTGCAGTTTGGTAAAGTCTATACAAACTTGAGGTGTTTTGGATAAAGTGGCTCTACAACATATTAGATTCAAGCTCTAACCATATTTTTGTTAACATACTGATGCCCTTATTTTAGCTATTTATGTGAAGGTGAATTAAATAATAGTCGGCTACTTTTGGACTTTTAATATAGTTTGGTTTATAATTGTACGATTTTTTTTTTTTTTTTGAAAAGGTAAGGATTAGGAGAACCCCTACGGGGGGTGTCCTAGAGCATCCTTTCGGATGAGAGCTATAAGTTCTGAGTTGTCCAACAGGAGGCTGATAGGAATGCTGTGGCCCATCTTAGAGATTTTGTCGGCCACAGCGTTGCAGTCCCTATCCACGTGACGGACTGTGACATATCTAAATTGTTGTAATGATATCAGAATGTCTGCTATTAAAATTTCGATTTCCCATGGGCATCCTCCATTGTTATTAATGGCCCTAATTAGAATGAGATTATCGCCTTCAATTTCTATTTTTTCTATTCCTAGTCTCCGTGCTTCCTTAATTCCTTCCCTAAGTGCAAATGGTTCTGCTTTTAGGACCGAGATAGATCCTTGTTTGTTTACTCCTAAACTTACCACTTTTGCTTTGTGATTTCTAATTACAAATCCTGAGGTTGCTAGACTAGAATTGAGTTTAGACCCATCAAAATTTAATTTCATGTGGTTATTTAGCGGTTTAGTCCAGTGGCCCTTTTTTCTTTTTCTTATCACTTGTGTAGTTCTTGTTTGTTGTTTTTGTTTCTCTTCATCTTCTACCCATTTTTTTGATTTATCCCATTGAACAATTTGGTTTTTTGTGTATTGTTCTAAATTTAGGATGAAATCATTGGGGGTTTGCTCGAAAACTAACTTATTCCTTTGATGCCAAATACACCACCAACATACCGCCAATTCTATGAATTCATTTTTATCCATTGGTTTGATTAACTCGTTTAGGATCACTCCAACAGATTTATTTCTTGCATCCCAATTTTTTATGATTGCCTCTGTAAAACAGTTAATTCCCTTTACTAATTTCTTTGTATGCGGGCATTCTATTAGCAGGTGTCCTATGTCCTCATATGTACAGTTGCACATAAGACAACCGAAGGTGTAGCAACTCCTTTCTCTTGTAGTCTTGCTTTCGTCGGGGGTCCATTTTGAATAATTTTCTAAAGGAAATTTTTAACTTTATATAGGATATATATCTAATTTCCATATCCAATTATTTAAGTGTGGGGTTAGTTGGTGTACTCCCGAAATCAGTTCTACTGCAGACGCTGTCGAAAACCACCCATTTTTACTAAGGCCGTACGATTTTTCTTATTATTTTGGATGACAACCGATCTCAGGTGGTTAGATTGGATTATTGTTTTTATTTAAAAATGGTGATCATAGATTCGTCTTTCACAATAGGTAATTAATTATCGGCTAAAATTTGCGCACTCATTTTTTTGTGATGCGCACACCGATATAGGCGGATCCGAAACCCGCCCAAGATTTTTTTAAAAAAACCGGGTTTTACGTATGCGGATCCAAACTCCGTCCAAAAAATAGGAAAAAACCGGGTTTCTTTAGGCGGAGACCAAAACCGTACAAAAGAAAGGATAAACCGGACGCATCTTGTGCGGGTATCAAACCCGCACAAATTTGACCTACTCTTGTGCGGGTTTCAAACCCGCACAAGGTGCGTATTAAATGCGCCGCCACAGGTCGTCTTCTTCATTTGGATTTCGAAACCGATCGAGCGAGAGCGAGCGAGCGATTTCCAGATCCGACCACATTTCCGATTTCCGACCACGATCTATGGATGAAAGAGCGAGCGAAAGAGATCCGCCGATTTCCAGATCCGCCGGCGAAGGCGGTGGGCGGCCAATTTCTGTGGTTTCCAGATCCGCCCAACCTTCGGCGGATCTCGGTTCCACCGAGATAAACGAAGAGGCGATCGGTGGCGATGGGCCCCCTCCTTCGGCGTTTTCCAGATCCGGTCAACTGTCGACGGATCTCGGTTCCGCCGAGATAAACGAAGCGGCGATCGGTGGCGATGGGCCCCCTCCTTCGGCGAATCTCGGTTCCGCTCAGACAGCCAAAGCGTCTAACGCCAGCGGCAGCGCGGATCCGAGGATTGTAGAGGAGGCGGGGCCAGAGATGGCAGTAGCGGCGAAGGTGGCGCAAGTATATCTGGGCATCGGAGAGGAGCCGACGGTGGAGATGCCGGAGGGATTGGGGCTGAGCTCGACGACGGAGGTTGCGAATCCGCGTCGCCCGGTGCGTCAGAGGAGACCGACTCATGAGGTAATTTTTAAAATATATTTTGGATATATAGTATATTTAGATTTAAATTTATTGTTTATTTATTATTTAGTATATATAGATTTATATTGATATTTTATGTATTATTTAGGAAAAGCATGTTAGATATATTTTATTTAGCAAAATATAATACTAAATGCATATGAAAATTGAAAATTATTAGAAATTGTCCTTTATATTATAGAAATTAAAAATTATATATGTTTTAGATTAGAAATTATATTAAATAAAATGCATATACTTTATTTAGGGAAATATATATGAAATGCATATTGGATTAGAAATTATATTATATGAAATACATATAATTGATTTAGCGAAATATATATGAAATGCATATTAGATTAGAAATTATATTATATAAAATGCATATACTTTATTTAGTGAAATATATATGAAATGCATATTAGATTAGAATTTATATTATATGAAATGCATCTATTTTATTTATTAGATGCATATAAAATAAAATATATGAAATGCATATATTTTATTTAATAATCGTACCGTAGAAATAATATATATATATTAGAAATTATATTATAGTGAAAAATTATATGATAGAAATTAGAAATCGTAACGTACAAATAATGTATTTATTAGATTAGAAATGTTATTTTTATGTGGTAACAATCTTAAATAGAAATAAAAAAAATTAGGATTAGTTTGAGTGAAATAAAATAAATGAGGCAAAATTATTAAATAATTAATAATATATTAAATAAGGAACACATTCGACAGTCTACAACTGATGGTAGACGACCTGCGGATCGTTTTGTCACGGCTTCGGGTCGCAAGAGGTGACACGAAGAATCGACCTCCGAGCCGGATGCTCGTCCTGATTCTGCTGCAACGGGAGAGGATCAGCCTCTCCATGATGAGGTCCCACCGACTCAGTTAGAGGATATGATGGTTGATTCTGTTGGGACGACAGAGGCTTACCGGGATTCTGTTGGGACGGGAGAGGCTCCGCCCCAGTCCGACCCTCCGCAGTCTGATACTTTGCCCTCTGACCCGACTCAGATTCATTTGGATGAGGTGGTTGTAGATTCTGTTGGGGGACGGAGGCCCAGCCTCCACAGGCCCAGCCTCCACTGGCCCAGCCTCCACAGGCCCATCCTCCACAGGCCGACTTGCCCGAGCAGACACCGTATGAGATCGACGATCCATCAGTATTACAAGATTTCGATACACACATCGCCGACTTGATTTGGAAGTCATTCGGCCCATTTAGGAGCGACATGGACGGATATGTTCGACGTATTACGTGTCAGAGCAGACCGAAGGAGTTTCGCCTATGGAGGGATCACATTCCGTTGGCCGACGTTGATGTTGCACAGGGTTCGTGGTTATGGATGATTCGACAGACCAGCCTGACACAGCTATTGTACTTCGATTTCGGCAAAGTCGATCATGGCCTCATTTCTGCTTTTGTAGAGCGTTGGCATCCAGAGACCAACAACTTTCATTTTCCGTGGGGCGAGATGACGATTACGCTCCACGACGTTGCCATCATCCTCGGTTTGCCGATTGAGGGGCACGAGGTAGCTCACACTTTCTCCTCTACTGAGTGTGTTGATATGGTTGAGTATATGTTTGGCACGACGGACGACTATGTGTTCCCCGGCCAGCGTGACTTCCTGAAGGACCTTAGGGATGGTCATCTACACAGCCGAGATTTCTTCGATCAGTTACTTGTGATGATGGCTTCCGACTACCCGCCAGAGTGCATAACTGCCGGTTTTCTGTGGCATTACTTGTCCACCAGCTTGTTCGTGGACAAATCCACGAACAGTGTAGATGTTGATATGTTGGCGTTGTTTGAGGATTGGGGTCGGGTTGTCGAGACTGCATGGGGCGTCGGCACGTTGGCATTTCTCTACCGCAATCTCGGGGAGGCTTCACGGGCCGGGGTGGCTCAGATGGCGGGTTGCTCATATCTTCTTCAGGTATTTGGTAGTTTTGATTGAAAATGTCTTTTCGAAATCTTCGTAAAGTAAACTGATTTTATTTTTTTCGGGGTGCCATAGATGTGGATATGGATGTATTTCATCTATTTCCCTGGCAACCCGAACCCGTTGCCTGGAGCAGAGGACGATGAGAGGAGAGCATGTCGCTATCGGGTCGATCGCACGAAGTTACAGACATACGATACGTCGATCTACTATCGGCGCATCCTCGACTGTTACCGACCGGAGGATGTACGTATCCGTTCTTATATTTTTGTAACGAATCGTTATTTTTAAATTTACGTTTCCCGACATCATTTCTTTATATTTCAGGTTTGTTGGACCCCCTATTCTCGGGTTGACCTGGATCTCCAGTATCCGACGTCGAGGTATCGGGGCACCATCCGATACCTCGACATCTATGAGCCGTACATGCCCGAGAGATGCGTGGGGCAGTGGGGACGAGTTCAGAGTCGACCTTTGGACGTTATCGTACCACGCGTCTCTCATCGTCCGTGGTCTCTTAAGGGGAAGTCAAGGTACATCCTCGACTTCGACGACGAGTATTACGAGTGGGGTACAGTTATGGACCACATTTGTCCATTCATCCTCACGTCGCCACGTGCTGTCACTCCGTGGGACGTCGACGACGAGTACTTGGACTGGTTCTTGCAGATCTCGCATCCGTATATGTGTCCGAGGGCGCCCGTTCAGCCGCGCATTGTTCGAGCCCCTCTTCCGGTTGTCGATTTTCACAGGGTGAGTGTGTTTATATTATCTAAGAATTACTTTTGAGTTGTGTATATAAATATGATCTAATTGCATATGTCGTTTTATATTGCAGCGTTTCCAGCTGATCAGGGCACACGTGCTTTCGGCCATAGAGGGGCTTGCTCAGATTGATTTACCTTACTTGGGAGGTCTCTGTGGGCTGGATGTTACACCGATTGCTCCCCCTTTGAGTCGAGCATCGTAGAGACCGCCGGAGTCGTCGAGGTCGGCCGAGTGCAGGGATCGTGTCCCATCCATTTGGGAACGAGGGGAGTCGTCTAGGATGGCGGAAGAGCGGGCGAGAGAGGAGGCTGCGAGAGAGGAGGCGAGAGAGGAGGCTGAGAGAGAGGTCCGGGGTTGGGCTGACCCGGAAAACGACCCCGATTGGGCGGATCGATTGTGTTGACATTTATGTTATTTTGTATTTGGATTGTTGTTTGGATTGTTTATTTTTATTTAGTTTGGATTGTTGTTTGGATTTAGTTTTGGATTGTTAACGTTGTATGGATTGTTTTAGATTATGTTACGAGGATTACGACGATTTTGGATTGTTGACGTTGTATGAATTGTTTTAAACCAATTTTGTTTTTATTTATAATTAATCAAAAATAGTCATATTTTATTTAAAAATCAAAAAATAGGGATATCACATATAATCTTAGTCATTAACACTAAAAAGATAACGAAAATCTAATTCTATTAAAATGTCACGTGGCACAAATTTTACAACAGACTTGGTTCTGCTTTAAAATTAATTTGAAAATTTTTAATTTAAAATTTTAACACAAAAAGTGGGTATTATTTATAATTTAGAAAAGAAAAATAAAAAAAATCATTTTAACAAAATTTTTTAACACAATATGGGCGCCATGGGCGGCTTTTGAACCAGCCCATATTGGCGCCATGGGCGGGTTTTGAACCCGTCCATATTGGCGCCATGGGAGGGTTTTGAACCGGCCTATATTGGCGCCATATTAGTCATGTCAGCGTCATTGTATAAGCGGGTTGTGAACCCGACCATATTGGCCGTGTTTAAAACTAGCACAACAGGGTTTAGGGTTTAGGATTTAGAGTTTTAAGGTATATAAATTCAAAATAAGATCGAAATAAAACATACATGAGCTTTTACATTGTTTACGATGAGCTTATAGTGGCGTTTGACGCTTTCTACTAGACATTGCTTACGATGGTTCAACTCATATACATCATTTGCCTTAGCTACTCAGCACAACGAGAAGCCATCAACCGATAAAGTCCACTATCACGTTGAGTGGTTCGTTAGTTGCAACTAAGATATGTAAGGCTTGGAAGGATTATTTGATGATTGAAGGACAACCAAATCGCCCATATTTATATGTTAAATGACATCCATAAACACATTAACATTTTGTGCGGATTTATAACCCGCACGAGTTATTAAATTTTAATACGAGAAAGCCCGTATAGGCGTGTTCCAAATCAAAAATCAAAACACTAAACCCTAAACCCTAAACCCTAATCCGCCCAAGTGGGCGGCTTCCAAATCCGTCCATTTGGGCGGATTACAAATCCGCCCAAATGTGTGTCCGATCTACAAACCCTAAACCTTATGGGCGGATTACAAATCCGCCCATATGTGGGCTATTAAACCCATTGGGCGGGTTGCAAATGCGCCCATAAGGTTTAGGGCTCCAAATCCGCCTATGTGGGCGTTTCTACGCTAGTATCCATAACAGTCGTATACGCGATTCGCGGCGGAAAAAACTCGGTCGCGTTTTGACCCCATTTCTAATATTCGATTGCGCAACAAAAAATTTCGATTTTAATATAAAAACGACGACGCTTTATTTATATAAAAATGTTTAATTTTTACATATAGTAGTCAAAAGTGTAACTATAATATATAACATTAATTACAAACCTAAGTAGATATAGGTCCTCGTCCAGAACTCGCTCGTCGAACCTCATACTCTTGCATTCGGCTCTTGTAGCGGTGGTGCGTTTCCCATCCATCCACACTCGGTTGCTTGTATATTGTCCATTGCCTAGGCGGTGGGGGAATAGGACATTCATCGTTTTCTAACCAAATCTACACACAATGTAACATTATTAAAATATGCTATCAAATTTAGATTAAAATCAAGCTTTTGGTCAAGAAAACATACCGGTACAAAATGTCCAGCGTTGGGGGTCCCGACAAGTGCCATAGCATATACAGTCAAAGGAGGCTCATCTCCCTCATCGGCCCACAATGGGAGGCATGTGTGCGGCCCAAATCTAATCAACACGACGACGGCCACTTTGTGCAAAGTCGCAAACACCAACCCCATCATCGGAACTACCATCCAACCCTCTTTACGGCATGGGGATGTTGTCATGCTCACTTCCTTAACAAGTCTCGGTATTCCACCATTTTCCTCGTACACATATTCCAACTTATTTTGATGTTGTACAATGTAATTCGAAAGATTCAACCGAACATCCATGTACTTACTTTCATCTTCACCTAGTAACACGACAAGTGATCGATAACCACAATGACCATCACCCTCTCCATCTTGTTGCCGAGATATGTATTGAAACATGAAGGGGTCAATCGTGTCATTACACCAATCAAAATCAAGGTCATACGTCGACTTAGGCGACACAACTGTAGTGCGCTTCTTCTCCTCCTTCTTCTTCTTCTTTCTCTCCTCATCCCTCCTCTTCTTCTCCTCCTCCCTCTTCTTCTTCTTTTCTTCATCCCTCTTTTGCCTCTCCTCCTCCTTCCTCTTCTTCTCCTCCTCCCTCTTCTTCTTCTTTTCTTCATCCCTCTTTTGCATCTCCTCCTCCTTCCTCTTCTTCTTCTCCTCCCTTTCATTCTTCTTCTCCTCCCCCCTCTTCCTCTTCGTCATCGTCTTCTCCTTGCCTTTACTATTCTCGTCGTCAATGTACTCCTCCCATGTCTTCCCTCTCTTAGTACTACTCTTCTTCTCACTCCCCCTTGGCCTTCCCTTATCGGCTTCACCACGAGAGGCGTCTTGTAAATTAGCCGAACGGGGGTCTTCACACTCCACCACCTTTTGGGCGACCTTGAAGATAGTATCCTTGGGAATTTCCCCCGCTTGCAACTTGGACCAAAACTTCCCCAATATCTTCTTCTCGTACGAAACTTTGACACCATCATCGGGCAATCGATCATTCGCCCCCAAACCTTCCCACCGGAGTTGCCTCCAATATATATCAACTTCATCGGGAACCAATGGGATGCCTTCTTTAACATATCCCTTGATCGTTTGGGGTGTAGGCAATCCCATAGAGGTACTCCACCAACGGTCTCGAGGACTCATTTCGTCGGATATGTCCCCATCTTTCGCTCTTTGTACTTGTTGCAATAGCAATTTAATGCATTCTCTCAAACACCTTCTCACTATGCGGTCGAAGAAAACCTTCTTCCATTCGGGCCCATCTAATATTTCAACCGGTGTCACCGATCTACTCCTTCCCATATCCTCTTGGATTCGACGAACTTGATCCATAAACATGTTATCCAAGTGTTGTATGATCGTGTCAAAGCCTCCAACGGAAGATTGCAACATGTCTTTTAGCATAGAGTGTTGAGCCTCAACCCTATAAGACGAAAATAAATAAATATATATATATATAAAAAAATCGGATAAATAATATTGAACAAAAATGATAGGAGGGTAAGGTTACCGGTTAGTAGTTCTTGTTGCAAAATGTAGAATATGATCGGACCACGCACTCACTAGCTTCTCCTTATGTGGAGTGAACCATGTCTTCTCAACATATGACACCAAACCGGTTCCACCTTTGCCGTTCCATATATTCCGAAAATGTTCAAGTCGGGCATCATACTCCTCCTCGGTGTGTGACCTCATAACTCGACGAACGCTACTAGTGAATCGTTCCGGGTCTATATCTTGTGTTTTTGCATATGCCCTCACGTTCCGAGCCACGTGGACTTGACACAAGAAGTGGGGGACCTTGAAGACACTCTTCACCGCCTTCAATGCTCCAAGCTCTCTATCCGACATGAAACAACGCGGCTTTTGGTTGCCGAATAAGAACTTCAATCGCAAGAGTGCCCATTTGAAGTACTCCGTCTTCTCCTTCCTCATGAAGACAATAGCAATACAATACGTCAAGTTTGTGGATGTCATCCCTACAAACTCCAAACAAGGCCATCCGTACCTAGACATTGACAACAAATAGTTATATATAAAGAATTAATGATCACTAAAACAACTCAATAACAAAAACGTGGTACATAAACGAGATGACATACCTATTGGTCTTGTACGTGCAATCCATGATAATGACATTCGGAAACATCCTCAACAAATGTCGTGAGTCAGGATGACTAATAAACAACGCGCTCACCGCCAACTCCCCATCTGTTTGCCTCCCACTCATCGTGTCGGTGAAGTATCCCTTCTCCTTCAACCACGCCAAGGAGTACTTTGTCACATTCAATTTACCCATTGAAATCCTCCTTTGAGACGCCTTGAAATTATAGACTTGTGTCCTCGATAGTAAGCTTTCGGGGTTCTTTTGGATAAGTTCCAAAAAGATGGACTTAGGCTTTGTACCCGACGTACTAGCAAGTATTATGTGGTTGCGCTCCTCCACACTAAGACGATGTGCACCCCTAACTCCTTTCAAATCCGGGGGAAGCTCATGGTTATGGAACCCTCTTATCACCGATAATGTCCAACGAGAGGGTGTATATGAATTCCCTTTCCTAAACAACCCATGCAACTCAAACGGACACTCGGTCTTCATCGAATCCCGTGCTTTCTTCACCTCATTCTTCCTCCCCGATCTATACTTACCCGACCTTGAACATTGTAAAATGATCTTATCTTGTTTGGACGACTTGGTCGTTATGATCATAGACATACCAAGACCGATAGTTTTAACCCATTGTCTCAAATCTTCCATTGTATCAAATCCATCATTATTATTAAAGTACGTAGAGAAGTCGACTTCCGTGTGATCAACATGCTCACTATACGGACAAACCTATGAATAAAACCGAAAACCTTTAAACTAGGCATGTAATAACTACGAACTTGCAAGTATTAAAAAAAATCAAATAAAATATGATCATCATCATCATTACGAAATAAATTTTAAATTTCATACTCCAAATTAGACACGACGCTACTAATCGACCGACAACCAATAATTTCAAGTTTCAACCTAAACTAAAATCGACCGACAACCAATAAAGTATAAACTAAACATATATATTATAATTTAAGGATTCAACATATACTAACCAATTCATTATCGGGAAGAGAAAGATTGCCCACGGAAGAGGTTGAATCCGACGAATAGGATGACCCGCTAAACGATGACGTCTTTGTGGACCCGCTACTCGAAGTCGACATCTCACGAGAATGCACTTTGTCGTATATGCTCTCTTTTTTAGTGGAATTAACAATTGAAAACTGAATAGTAAATAGCTCGGCCGCTGTATAAAAGACGCGTTACGTGGGTTGAAACCCTAATTTATGTGCGGGTTTTAAACCCGCACAATATGGGCGTGCCGGGAACCCGCCCAAAGGGGCCGTTTTTCCAAAATACCCTTTTATGTGCGGGTCTCAAACCAGCCCATTATGGGCGTGTTGGGAACCCGCCCAAAGGGGCTTTTTTTGGCCGCATCCGGAATCCGTTCATAAAGCCGGTTTTTTTACGAAAACCGGTGTCGTTTTTTATACGGGTTTAGGATCCATCCATGGTTCGGTAAAAAACCGGTTTTTCCTGTGCGGATTATGAATCCGCCCATAGCTGAGTGCGCATCATAAAAAGAGGAGTGCGTAAATGAGCGGTTCCAATAAGTCCATGAGAAACCTTAAAAGATCCACTCAACATATTTTCAGTTTGCTTAAGCATGTATAAAACAACTGTTTTTGCTCAACCATGTTCATGCTCAGAAAAAGCAAAGAAATTAACTGCTCTATTAACATGCATAAATTTGACATTCCAGGCTTTCCAGCCTTGCCATCCTAATAATGCAAAAAGGGAATTATCTGTCTTGACCCTCGATCATAGGCACACCTTCATTTTTGGATCACTGTATAAAGAATAAATAGAGAGAGGTAAGTAGTAAGTAGTGATAGACTTTTAATGGGAGGTGTTAGATTTAAGTGTCACGCGAATTTGAAGTGGTGATATACTTCATACTTGTGTATGGATTTGCTCTTGTACCCGTTAATGATTCGTTTTTGCATTTAATTAATTAACATTTTGCATTTAATTAATTATATAACATTTTGCATCTTCCAACAAAAAACATTTCCTAACACGTAGCACCCCAGAAAAAAGGTAACCCAATAAACACTGGATTTAAACTCTCGTCGCTCACATGCTCGGAATCTCGGATGCTCCCCCAGATAAACACTCCCAGTCAAGGATCTCCTTAGGGCTTTTTTTACGCGCAATCTCTCCGGTTTAATTTCAAGCTATTTCCGGATCCTTTGGAGGTAAAGCTCCAAGTTTTGTTCATCGTCTTTCAGATATTAATTTCCATGATTGCAAGGAATTTGGGAATTTAGGTTTTAGTCGGAACTACTGTACGAGTTGTGCAGTTCATTTGACACTTAGAATCTTCTTTTTTTTTTGGTGATCGTGCTTTATTGATTAATTCTGGTGATGATTGTGTGTAACGGCTTCTGATGTTTGGATTACTAAGTGTCCGAGTATAATGCATTTCGTGTTTCTCTGCTGTGTGCTTGCACAGTTGCACTAATTGATTCGTACTATCTGATGTTGCTGTGAATATTGAGTATCATTTCGTAAAATTTTGTCGTTGATTTTCTTATGCTGGGCCTAGAGAAGCGGAATTTCTGGTTTTGCTGCCTGAAAGTGAGTGAAATTTATTAAAGTTCATGAACCTGCAGTATCTTGGTTATTTGCTTGCTGTCACTAGTAACAATCATGAATTATAACTCCATTTTATTGCTTTTAGCATTGAGTATTCAAGGTTCTGAGCTGGTATTTGCATCCATGAAAAATCATTAGTGGTAAGGTAAAATCATTTAAGAGGATGATCTATTGTGCTTGTGCAATCCTTGTACATCTCTAGTATTTCTTTGATATTGTAAGTGTTGGTTATCCAGCTATCGTTAGTGTCGACACATTATTGGTGTCTTGAGGGGCAGAGTTCTGGGTCTGAGGAGTCAGAGAAGTCGGAGATGCAGATCTTTGTAAAGAGTGCGGACAGTACCATCACCCTTGAGGTGGAAAGCTCATACACAATTGACGATGTGATGACCAAAATTCAGGCTCAAGAGGGCATTCCAAGTGATCAACAGGTGCTAATTTTTTGTCGAACACAGCTGTCAAGTTGGAGTACGTTGGCATCCTATAACATCAAGAATGAATCGACTCTCGAACTACTAACTCACTTCAAGAGCCATATGCAAATCTTTGTGAAGATCGTTGTGGGCAATACCATCACACTCGGGGTGAAAAGATCCGACACAATTGGAGACATTAAGGCCAAGATTAAGAGAAAAGAAGGCATTCCACATCAGCACCAAAGGCTAATTTTTGGCACTACCAAGTTAAAAGATGGCAGGACTCTGGCTGACTATGATATTCAAAACAGTTCCACCCTCCTCCTATTGGTCCATCCCAAGGGTGATATGCAGATTTTTGTGAAGATTGATACTGGCAGGATGATCACCCTTGATGTCGAGAGTTGTGACACGGTTGGAAGCGTCAAGACCATGATATGGGACAAGGAGTCAATACCACCTGATCAGTTGGGGCTAACTTTTGGTAGTATGTTGTTGGAAGATGAAATGACCCTAGCTGACTATAACATCCCGAAGGAATCAATCCTCCACCTGTTTCTTCGTTTTAGGGGCATGATGCATATATTAGTTAAGACTCTCAAGGGCAATACCATCCACCTTGAGGTGAAAAGCTCCGACACAATTGAAAAGGTGAAGACCAAAGTTGAGGACAAAGAGGGAATTCCACCTCACCACCAGAGGTTGATTTTTGGAAGTACGGTGTTGGAAGACATCAAGACCCTGGCTGACTATAAAATCCAGAATGGTTTCACTGTTCTCCTAGTGATTCTTCCTAGGAGATCTATAAAGATATACGTGCAGGGGTTCACAGACAATATCCTCATGACCCTTATGATGTCTAGCTCTGACACAATTGAGGATGTCAAGGCTGAAATTGAGGAGAAAAAGGGCATTCCAGTTAACTATCAAGTGATAATGTTTAGAGGTAGGCGGTTAGAAGATTGCTGGACCCTGGCTGACTGTAAAATCCAGGATGAATCCACTGTCCTAATGACGATCTGTCTCAGGGGTTGATACTTATCTGGAAACTGATAGGCAAAGAGAGTAAGAAGGGTAGGGATTGCTAATCCTCTTGTTTGGCTATCTTTTTCTTATATTTTGGGGTAGATGTCAGTGGGTTGGAACTTGTGACTTGTGACTGGATGAAAACAAGTACAATTAAGTCATGACAGTTTGTGTCATTATTTTTTTCTATGTTAAAATCTAAGCTTCGGCATGGTTGAAGCAGGTGTTTGAGGCGTGCTCAAGCAAGCTGCAAATGTGTTATGAGAGGATCTTTTTAGGTTTTTCACGGACATGTAGAGTAATTACCTATTGCCATTACAGTTCAAAAATATGAACAAGACCTTAAGAATGACAATATAACTATGTTAAAATGTGTAAATATAAAAATAATAATACAATCATCATTAGAGTATATAAGCTAGATCTCCCTCATGAGTGTCAAGCTCAATAGATGTCCTTAATTTCTGTCAATTATTTTATTTATTACTGGAATATCAAGCTTGTTGAAATTTCTCGAGATTAACTAGGTTAATCATGTCATCCACAACGGCAAAGAAAGGATTGAGGTGTTTGTGAAGCTTATATGATTTCTTTTTGTTCTATGTGGATTGTAAATGACTTTTTTGTTCAACGGGTTAGAGCTTTTTGGGCTTATGAACACCTGTTCGCTTTAGCATATGAGGATTTTCTAAGGCAAAATAGCATACATGTGGCACAAGTTTTTCAGGTCTGCAGAGATATAGCCATTCCATATATAGCCATATAGGTCACTTTGTGCAATCAAATCAAATTAATTTTGGAAAATTTCTTACTTAGTGATCAGAACATTAAAGTTTCAAGTGAAGTTAAAATTTTAAAGAAAAAAAGAATGTTATTTCTATCAAATAAGGGGATTTGTGGTGCATCCTCCAATCACAAAAAAAATATAAAGAGTGTGAATTAATAATGTTTAGAATTCTTCACCTTGTGTGAGCTAATACCGTTCCTTCAAGTTTTTTTTTGCCTGTTGATGTTGCTGATCTGAGTGCCTGGCAACCACCGGCTCAGGGGTGGTTCAAGCTGAATACTGTCGGGGTGTCGAAGGGGAATCTGGGTATCGCCGGTGGTGGTGGTATTTTCCGGGACCACTCTGGTGCTTTTATTCGAGCCTTTGCTTTCAAATGTGGGACTGCCAAGGCGCTGACCGCTGAGCTTTGGGTGATCCTTCACGGGCTTCGTCTGGGAATGGACTTGGGGCTTCCTCAACCGGTGCTTGAATCTGACTCGGCGCTGGCGTGCAAGCTCATTGGGGATGCTACTCAGCTGCCCCATCCGGACTAACATTTAATCGAGCAATGTAGACTGTTAATACGCAACAGCTCATGGCAAGTCCTCATTCAGCATATCCCTAGGCGTTTGAATGAAGTGGCGGACAAGCTAGCTAACTATGCAATCACTAGTTTTGCCATTCCCCCTATTTGTATTTCTTCTTTATTAAGCACCTATGACACTACTGTTGCTCCCATTATAAGTTAATAAAAGTTTTATGGGCTTTGCCCTCTTTTAACCATTTTTTTTTTAATCATAAAGAGGGGAACTAGCTTTAATTAAAACTTATCTGCACAATCACAATCCCTAGTGGGATTTGCTATAGCAACATTCAGGTACTGGAGAATAAAGCAGGGGGTTGATTAAAACAAATAAAATCAGAATCTAAAGTTACAGAAAGATTAGCAAGGGTGTCAGACTGTCAGAGATGGTGTTGGCTCCTCTACTGAAATGAGTAAGTTTAACCTCCCAATCTGAACTGGCTAAAAGCTTCTTGTTAATGTAAAGTGAAAAATGATTTAAGGGTTTAGAAAAGCTAAAACTAAAATATCTATATCTATACTACATATATAAAGTTGTGTACATGCTCACATTTATTGCGCCTAATAAATTATTAATTCTTAAATTACATGCCTACTCAATCAAAATATTTAATATTTTTTCCCTTAATAAATTGTATGTAATGAGCTTGCGATGCATTTCAAGTTTATAAAGATCATTAAACATATTCAAAATGTGTATATATAAAATGGATATATACCATAGTATTACATATATCTATAATACATATATATTTGACAATCAATTTACATATTATTTTAAAAAAATTTAAAACTAAAGTCCTTTCATATCATAATTCACAACAATGTATATTTTATATGAAAATTTATTAATTACGATATTCATTGCCAAAAAAGCTAGAATACAATATATTTGCTAGCATACTATTTACATTGCTAGCATATCATAAGTCACTGATGCAAACATTCATGAGGTATGCATTCTTAATTTTTATTTCTTTATTATTATTGTGTTTTATTCTCTTATCAATTGTATATTAGATAATATATCTTAAATCTTAAATATAAGAATATTATCGACCTTTTATTTGTATCTCGCTTCATTTGGCAGAAAATAGTGTTCAATGGCTAAAGCACTCAATCGAACCGAGCTCTCCATCTTCAATTATTGAAGAGGTAAAATATGGTCATCTTTTAAAATTATCTACTTATAGTATGGTTTTACCTTTTTTTAATATGATGAATAATCTAAGAATTGTAAATTTCGTATTATAATTTTCCGTTCCCGCTCCTACTTATGACCATTGTAATGTTTGCGGTTTCATTTGAGTTGTAGATTCTCAAGGAGTCTTTCTCGAAAAAGGTTCTCTAATTTTTATTTTTGGTGTATTCTTTTTTCAACAAAATTCCATTATATTACTCTTTAACCAAGTTATGTACATACTCCATGCTATTAACAAAAAATAGCCAAAAAAATTAATAGATTAGCAAAAAAAATAAAGAATACATTGTCATGCAAATATAAATGGGAATATAAAAAAATTGTCCCATCGTATGCAATAAAAATTTATGAAGATCATAACTTAATCGTGTAATTACTATAAAATTGATCCAAAACTACACAAAAAGTTATAATTAATTTACAAATACCCATAGGCTTATCTACACTATGGTCATCATTGTTTATCATTAAATTATTTTCCAAACGCTTTTGCAATCTATCGGTTAAGACTCTTCACCTTAATCGTTAGATAATTGTGGGTCGAAAATTTTATATAACTAATTGAATATAATTTTAATTAGAAAACAGTTACATAATTTTTATGAAATAAATTTAGTTACAAATATTAATTTAGGGGATATAATAGCAACCAACATTTTATAGTGATATATATATACCTAAATAATAAATGTGTATATGTCATGTGCAATGAAAATTTATAAAGAACAATCTTAATAATCATTGTTGAAAAGAGCGCTTTCAAAAAAATACACATGAAAAAAACCTGCCCCGTGCGTATGCACGGGTCTGTCCCCTAGTTAGTATATACAATTAGATTTTTCAAAAGTTGACATGAACTTGATTATGACCCAAAAATATACAACCCGAACGATTGATCCAGGACCCGACTCAATTGACGGGATATATAAATCTTTTTCAAAATTTAAATACTATACATACTCCCTTCGATCTTATTAAGTGACTTTGTAGCATTTTTTATTGATTCAAATTAAGTGTCGTTGGCATTAATAATTTTACTTTTTCAATTAACTAGAACTATTTTCCAATTAATTTTTCACACTTATTGGGGTAAAATTTAACGATTTTCCTTTGAAACTTGTTCCACGTTAGCATGTCTTAGTGGAATAACCAATTGATGCATGTTTATTTCAACAAAGTGAGAAAAGTAAAATTATTGCTTAATTAATTACTCAGTTTTTTGTGGGTTAAAGGAGATTTTTATGGGGTTATTAATAATTTTCTTAATAAGTTTAAAAAATTCTAAAAGGTCACTTAATATAAATCGGAGGGAGTAAGATATATCGTATAAATTATAATTAATACTCCGTATTAAAACTAATTTCAAATCAATATATATATATATATATATTATAAAAGCTGACCGTTTTCGAGCCACCACGTTGATTCTGGCCCCACCTTATTTTTTAAAAAATATTTTTTATTTAACTTATTTTAGCTCTCCTAATTAAATTCCTTTTATTTATTTTATGTGGCAAAAGATTTTTCTTCCCTTCAAATCCTCATTGAATGCTTTTGTTTTAAAGATAATATTTTCTTAAAAAAATTTCACGTGTCCATGTTGAATATTTTTCTTTGTTAAAGATAGAACTTTTTAAAATTTAACATTGAATGATTTTACTTCTCACAATTATTATTTAGTTTACATATGTGGCAAAAGATAAAATTTATAATCTACCCTAATACATTATAAAGCAGAAACCAAGCCTGTGTAAAAATTTGCGCCACGTGGCATAACTTGAATAAAATAATGAAAAACTTTTTTTCAACTTAAAAATCTAAAATAATAATTCTAGAAATACCCCTACACATTATACTCTAATAATAATTATAAAAATCACGATTTATCTTAAAATTTTAACCACTTCATAAAATAGATAATGGATAGATATCATATTATATGCATAGATTGTTTCATATAGTAATTAATTAATATGCAATTATATTTGTAAAAAATTTAATTAAGTAATAAATATTACTAAATAAAAAAATGAATTTATAAAGATTGAAGGTTTTTTAGGGTAAGATTTAAGATTGTATAAAATAGATAATATATATAGTTTTCTATCTATGTAAATATTGATTTTATTCTTAAAAATTCATAAATATAAAAAAAAGGCAATTTTAGATTTTATAAAATAATTAATGTATCAAAATAAAATTTTATCTATATAATTTTCTATCTATATTTATTGATATTGAAAAGCAATATTATATATGCTATCTTAAGATTATGCTAAAATATTTTTATCGGATTGTTGAAAAAAGGTTAACGATATAAATTTCTATCTATATCTAAACTAATAAATAATAAAATAGAAATAAATTATCTATAAAATTTGTGCTACATAACACTTTAAGAACCAATCATTTTTTCATTTTATTTATTTATTTTTATTTATTATACTTAAAAGTGAATGTAGAAGGTTTGATTTAGAAAAATATTTTCGATGTTTTTTTAGTTTTATCTTAAAGATTAGAAAACAAAAAAATCGTTAAATTTTATATAAATATAATTAATAATTATAATAATAGAATAATTATTAAAATATACATTATCTTTGTTTTTTCTCTTAATTTATTATAATATATTATATAGTATAATTTTTAGAACTACCCATAAATTTACGGGAATTACACTAGTTATATATTAAAGTTGTACCTTTTTGAGCAACTAGAACGATTCTGACCCCACCTCATATTTAAAAAAATATTTTTATTTCTATTATTATAAATTCTTTCTATTAAATTCTTTTTAATTATTTTTATTTATCTCTAACATCAAACAAATATCTATTTAGTATAACAATATTTTTAAAAAGCTTCCTTATACAAGTTTTAAAATTAAAGATAAAATATTTTAAAACAAATATAAATCTTTTAGCATATATCTTTTGACGAATTTATTTATGAATATATAGTGATTTTATTTTATAAAAAAATTTTATGATAACTATTGTAATTTTTAAAATTAATAAAAATAGATAATAAACTATTTAATAGATATATTGAAATATTTGATAAACTCTAAATTTACGTACATAAAAAGTAATAAAATATGAAGAATATGCTATTTGATTAAAAAATTATATATTCTACTAGCAATAAATTACTTATATTAAAGTTTACATTATATTTTTTTAATTTATTGATATTTGAAGAAATTGATTGAACAAGGAATTCCAAGATGAAATCAGAAAATTGGATTCACAGAGAAATCGTTTTCTTACTCTCCAAGCTGTTCACTGTTTCATTGAGAGAGAAAAGGCAATTACAAAATATCTGACATTACATCTTTTATATGGAAGATTTAACCAAGCTATTTTAACTATAGTTAGCTAAAGTTTAACTAGACTTCTAACTGTCAACCATGGTAAAGTTGCCAGCAAATACAAAAGACAGATATTTTAATAAAAGAGCACAAATTATGCATATTTCATTACTCCCCCTTCAAGTTGGAAGTCCTGTAAAACCCAACTTGAGCATCAGATAATCGTGTTGTGGTCGTGATAGAGGCTTGGTCATAATGTCTGCAAGCTGAAGACTAGTGTGAATGTAAGCAGTCTTCAAGAAGCCACTTTGCACCTTTTCTCTTACAAAGTGACAATCCAACTTAATATGCTTTGTCCTCTCATGGAAGCATGGATTGGATGCGATTTGTTGTGCAGCTTTGTTGTCACAATATAAGGTAATAGGACATGCCACTTCTAGCATCAAATCTTGAAGCACATAACTAGTCCATACCAACTCTGAAGTTGTATTAGCCATACTCCTATATTCAGCTTCAGCTGAGGATCTAGAAACCACCTTTTGCTTCTTTGTTTTCCATGAAACGAGAGCTTTTCCAAGGAAAACACAGAAACCAGTCAATGATCTCCTTGTGGTGAGACAAGCTCCCCAATCATCATCTGAATACCCTGTGATGTGAAAGTCCTCCTGCTTTGGATAAAAGAGACCCTTATTCACTGTCCCACTTAAGTATTTGAGAAGATGAAGGGCAGCTTGTAAATGAGGTTTTCTTGGCTGTGAAACAAACTGTGAGAGGTGCTGGACTGCATAGCTGATGTCTGGACGAGTCAGAGCCAAATAAAGCAATCTCCATATTAACCTTCTGTAATTCTCTGAATCTTCCACCAACTCTCCAGAATCTGCACTTAATTTGAGTCCAGAAGGAAGAGGAAATCTAATAGATTTTGCCTCTTTCATCTTAGCATCTGTGAGAATATCCTTCACATATTTCCTTTGGCTCAAAAAGGTTCCCTCTTCAGTTCTTAGTATCTCCATTCCTAGGAAATACCGAGCTTCTCCCAAGTCTTTGATGGTAAACTTGTGTTGTAAGGCTGTTTTCACCTCTTGAATTTCTTTCATTGCATTGCCAGTAATCATAATATCATCTACATAAACTAACAATGCTGTGAATTCTTCTCCTTTGCTTTTAACAAACAAAGAATAATCATTAGTAGATTGTGTGTAGCCAAGATGTACCAAAAATTGTGTCAACTCATGATTCCATTGCCTTGAAGCTTGTTTTAAACCATAGAGTGACCTTTTCAATTTGCATACCTGATTTGGAGCTGCTTTATCATATCCATCAGGAACTTGCATATAGATTTCCTCATCAAGGAAACCATGGAGGAAGGCATTGTTCACATCAAGTTGGAACAATGGCCATCCTCTAGCTGTGGCTAAGGCAATGAAGATTCTCACAGTTGGTAGTTTGGCTACTGGACTAAAGGTATGCTTGTAGTCCTTTCCTAACTTCTGATTGTAGCCCTTTATCACCAGTCTGGCTTTATGTCTCTCAACAGTTCCATCTGCTCTAAATTTGACTTTAAACACCCATCTAGAACCAATTGCCTTGTGTCCTGATGGCAGTGTAGTCAATTCCCATGTTCCATTAGAGTCAAGTGCTTCTAGCTCTTTCCTCATTGCTTCTTCCCACTCTGGTTTTCCTTGAGCTTGTGAAAAAGTTGTTGGCTCAAAGGTTTTCATAGTATGGGCCAAAGAAGCATAGTAAGCCCTAGATGATGAAGAAGAATGATCACTATCAATAACTGTCATGACATAATTAGCAGCCCACACTGGTGCCTGTCGTGGCCTGTGTGACCTTCTTGGAGCTAACTCTGTTGACGAAGGCAATGCAGGTGCAAGTGCAAGTACTAGATTCTCTTCATTTTGCTGCAACTGAACCACTGTCTCTTCTTCATTCATGGCAACAACATCTTGTACTGGAAACATGGCAGTAGAGACAGGCAAGGATTGTTGCACTGAATGTGGTCTGAAAGGGAACTTGTCCTCATGGAAAACGACATCTCTACTATGATAAATTTCTTTGGTAGTTAAATCATACAGCCTGTAACCTTTTTGGTTACTTGGATATCCCAACAAAATACTACTTCTCCCTTTGGGATCCATTTTGTCCCTATTAATTTGAAGGACAACCCCATAGCATAAACATCCTATGACTCTGAAATTGCTATAGTCGGGTGCTTTGTGAAACAACACTTCAAAATGTGTTTTCCACTTAATGCTTACGAGAGGCATTTTGTTGATTAGGTAAGTTGCTGCCATAATACATTCTCCCCAGAATTCTTTAGGCAGATTAGCATGAATCCGGAGAGCTCTTGTTGTATCTAATAAATGTTGGTGTTTCCTTTCAACAACACCATTCTGTTGTGGTCTGTATGCCATTGTTCTTTGATGATGAATTCCCATTTCTGAAAAATAACTCTTCATCTCATTATTCAGCAATTCTGTGCCATTATCTGATCTAACCACTTTTGGTATGACTCCAAATTGAGTCTTTACCATAACAACAAATGACTTTACTATACTTGGCACTTGTTGCTTATTGTGAAGCAAAAAGGTCCAAGTTGCTCTGCTCAAGTCATCAACTATTGTATAAAAATACTTTTCACTTGACAAACTAGCAATAGAATAAGGGCCCCAAAGATCCAAGTGAAGAAGATCAAAACAAGCAGTTGACTTAATTTCACTGATTTTGAAAGGCAAATGATGCAACTTAGCAAGTCTACAAGTGTCACAAAAATTGTCAAAACTTGTATCTGGTTTACAACCTGGCACATGCGCCATTCTAGAAAAGGAAATATGTCCTAGTCTATTATGGAACATATGTTTGCTTTCTTCCACTTCAGAAGCATAGCATGCCTTCTCCAGGTTGCTTCCTTTATTTCCATGCGCTTGCAACCTATATAATCCTCCACTTGCTGCCCCAGTTGCAATAATTCTGTTACTCAAAAGGTCCTGTAAAGCACACTTATCTCTGTCAAAACATGCTATCATTCCATTCTGAGCAACAATCTTACTTACTGAGAGTAAATTAAACTTGAAATCCGGGACATAAAGCACATCATGGATCACAAAGCTGTTTGTCAAGAACACAGATCCTGACTGCACAATCTGTTTGACTGTTCCATTAGGTAAGTTCACAAGAACTGGTTGTTTCAATTGCTTCACATTAACAAGCAATCAAAAAAAGGTGTCATGTGATCTGTAGCACCTGTGTCAAGTATCCATTCATACTTATGAAATGTATGACTAGCAAAATTAACACAAGGACTACCTGCAAAATTAGCCGAGGGCATCACCATTTTCCCTTGGAAAGCTTTCATCATCTCTTGACACATTGCTTTGACAAAATCTGGATCAATGTTCACATACTTGCTTCCTGAAGTGCTTGCACCATCATCCAGTGGTGTGGACTGTTCCCCAGCATCTGCTTGTGCAACTATCTTAGGAGCTGTCTTGTTCCTCTTACCCCTGTACAAATCCGGGTATCCTATAATCTCAAAGCAACCATCCTTGGTATGGCCTACCATTTTGCAATGAGAACACTTCTTGCTATCATCTCTTGGCTTCCTGATCTCTTTTTTTTCTGTCTGCCCTTTTTTCTGATCACCAGTGCTGGCCACAAAAGCTGAAGAATCTGGCTGACTGTATGTGATTTGCCTCTGTCTTTCATGCTGCAAGGCCTGGTTATACGCTATGTTTACCTTGAGCAAAGGATCCAAAGCCAGTACATGGTTCCTTACTGGATCAAAATCAACATTCGGGTTCACCAGCAAATGCATCACTCTATCCTGATTCTCAAGCTCTAACATCCTGGTCATCACTTTACAGATGCACTTTGCCAAATTTCCACAAGAACAATTAGGCAAACCATTTAGATAGTCTAAATCATCCCAACATTTCTTTAGTTTGGCATAATAAGTGGTGACAGATTGATTACCCTGTGTTGTTCTCATCAACTCTTGTTTAATTTGATAAACCAGTGGTGCATTATTTTGACTATAACGCTCCAAAATTTCCTTCCATAAAACTCTCGCTAAAGAAGTGAAAGTGAAGGAGTTGGATACCTCTTTGGTCATGGAATTAAGTATCCAGCATGTCACCATCCAATCTGCTCGACTCCATCGACCCAAATCTGGTGAGTCCTCTGGTGGTCGCTCAAGCTTGCCGTTGATGAATCCCATCTTCAGCTTTGCTCCCAAGGCCAAATCCACCTGTTGACTCCAAGCTATGAAGTTCGACCCATCAAAAGGAGTGGTCGTGAGCGACCTACCCGGATAATCGGAATTCGCCAGATTCAATGGATCCCCCTGGGAATTCCCTTGGCTTTGCGCCATACGAGCGATCTGCATCATCATATCGGCGTTGATGTTCGTCTCCGGCATGATTGACGATCTGATTTGATGAAACGCTCTTTTTGTGGCTCTCTCTCTCTCTCGTTCGCTCAAGCAAAAAGGAGAACGTTTCTCTGGCTTGTTCAATTTGATGAACCTCGCTCTGATACCATGAAGAAACCGATTGAACAAGGAATTCCAAGATGAAATCAGAAAATTGGATTCACAGAGAAATCGTTTTCTTACTCTCCAAGCTGCTCACTGTTTCATTGAGAGAGAAAAGGCAATTACAAAATATCTGACATTACATCTTTTATATGGAAGATTTAACCAAGCTATTTTAACTATAGTTAGCTAAAGTTTAACTAGACTTCTAACTGTCAACAATGGTAAAGTTGCCAGCAAATACAAAAGACAGATATCTACCCTAATACATTATAAAGCAGAACCCAAGTCTGTTGTAAAATTTGCGCCACGTGGCATTTTTGAATAAATTAATGTGAAATTATATTTTAATAAATCATGTAACAACTTATAGTATTCTTACTGATGATGCTCAAAATGGTAAAGTGAGAAGTGGACCCGGGGTACGAGGAACATGCGGACCCAGCGGGCCTCCCGAGGACGATCCTGGGTCCCACAACCATGTCCACCTTTTATTTTAACAAAACTCCTACCCCCACGAGGTCCCCCGAGACCTCGGAGCGAGGTCCCCCGAGACCTCGGAGCGAGGTCTCGACCTCGTAACCGACTCTACTGCCACCCGCCCACCATGACCACTCAGCGAGCGTCGCCCCTCGAGCCAATCACCGACTGCCTCGCCTCTAGGCCAATCAGAGCCCTTGATCTCGGGCGTCCCACATCGGACAATGACCAAAACTCGACTCCCCAATCCTCTATAAATAGAGGAGAATCTCGTATGGAAAAGGGGTCGAAAAACATCTTGAACTCAAGAACTATCTTGCTCGTTGAAGATCGACGTGATCGAAACATCGTCAAAAGGCCTCGCTATAGATAAGTGAAGTCCACAAAAAGACTTCAAGTCTCACAGAGTTTCTGCTCACATCAAAGACCTCGCTACACCATCTCGCAAGCCTCTTACACCTCGTTCTACCTCACATCAAAGATTCCGCTACCCAACCTCTCTAGTCAACAGCATAGCCCCGCCAACTCAACCTCGCTCAAAGGGACCGACAAGTGACACTTAGAGCTAGCTAGCAACTAGGAGATCTCGGACATTGTTAGGTCGAGATCTCGGATAATCGTAGGAGGTCTAGGGTGTAATTCTCAAATAATCTGTGACACCCCTATACCCTATGACGTATACTCTATAAAACTTATCTCTTATATAAGGAGATAATTCACATATAACAATTATCCATATAAGCACAAAGCGGAATTAACAACCATAAAAGGTTGCACACACAGTTCTATGCCGTTACTTTTTATACTAAAACATCTGTGACTCTAACTTCTATTACAACCCATATGTCTATGATGCAAAATGAGGAGGAGAAGGTTGCTTAGAGCTTCAGTCGGCCGACCTGTATGAATGTGACCTCTAAAAGAGACACACGTCAGTAAGTTCTAGCTGAACCTGAAAAATTGTTTTGCGATTTACGTGAGTCGCATACTCAGTGAATATAAACCATCATCAATTATTTCACACAATGCCAAGCAATTGGTCAATATTCATATTCATACATATTATACATGTCATATATGAATTTACTATGCAAATGTAAATGCGGATGTATCCGATTCATTATTCTGTGAACTGTTCAAGCCTGAATCTGCCCCGGGTTTACTGTATATGGACTCTTATGGTCCCTGTAAGAATTATGACCCGTAGGTCCTGTATGATCCGTAGATCCTGTATTGATCCGAAGATCCTGTATGACCCGTAGGTCCTGTGATACAAATTCAGGGCAAGACAGTCACATGTCCTTTTAAATCTCATGCAATATGCTATGCAATCAAGTGCATCCTGTAATCATATATCATATGTCATCTGCTATCAAACTTTCTGTGCAAACAACTCTGGAAATTTCAGAGCTATCATATAAAACACATATATCCATATAATCCATATACCACATATATTCATATAGCTCATATAGCACATATATCCATAAAGCACATATATTTGTATGGCACATATAGCACATAGGGTTGAATCTCCGGTCTATATTCACTTGTTTAAGACAGATACTATTTCTCTTCCCTTTCTCTTTGACCACGATCTATGACTTTTGCTCCTATATATAACCCAATGCAAATTAGGCTATTTACTCTTATAAACTCTAACCCCAAATGCAATAAAATGCCAGAATGCATTATAACTTCTTATGCATCTTTCCAAATCCTTTAAAACTTGACAACAATAAACTATATATATAGAAGAACATTTTTCTAGTTCAAACCTTTCTGAAAAACTTGATCAAAGGGCTCCCTAATATCATTACAAGGAAAACCCTAAAATTACTCTGAAATCTTTTACCGAATATAAATCCGATATCGAAAACACCCTCTGAAAACTATAGATCAATCGATTTTCAAATCAAAATCAACTGTAGATCTAGATCTGGAAAAATTAGGAAAATCCAGATAAACCATTTACTATTTAAAAACTTACCAAATCACGCTTGTACTTCAGGATTAAAACCCGATAGAAGAGATCTTGGACTAGATCCAACAATAAAAATTAAAACCAACAAAAACATCTTTTTTTTTATCTCCTCTCTCGAATTTTCTCTGCCTCTCTTTCTTTTGATCTTCTCCCCCTCTCATTTTATTTTTTGTTTACGTAGCTTTGGTGATTAAACAAGAGAAGGCACATATATATCCAACGAGCAAGTCGGCAAAACTTGTCCAAAATTGCAATTTTTATCCTAAAATTTCCTTTACTACAAACTTTACCCTGAAATAATTATTAATTAATTTTTATTTAAAAACTTTATAAAATATAATAAACTTAATTAGAAAATAAATATTTCTTTTAAAAACTCACTATATATCTTCCAATATTCTATGCATATGCTCTTAATCTTATATGAATGCAGAATGACGTATGCACTTTGGTCGGGGATGTTACATAATCAATTAGCCTCGTTGGCTTGTAAACCTCGCTGTAAAGAAAATCATAAATAAAGAAGCAAGTGTTTGCACTTTCGAATATAATAATCTCGTTTCTTGTCTTCTAGCGAGTCTTTCATTTCGGGTTTCATCACTGGCGCCGTCTGTGGGAACTTCTTCATCCTAAGTAGTTCCTCGATTCGTGCAAACCTTAGCTTCGATTCCCTCAAAATGGCTTGCCCAAACAATTTCTTCCCTCAACACCCCGACAACATGCCAGAAACTATGCAATGGACAGCCGCGGAGCCTCCGGGCTTCCCGTTCGTGGTCCCTCCGGGATGGACGTACGCCGCCCCGCAAAATCCATTCCCATTCCAACGCCTCGAGCAGGGCGGCGCGCCCTCGAACCCATATCCCTACCCGGCTTATGGGAAATACCAGCAGGGCTACGCCCCTTCGTACGTCCCCTATTCCCCCTAGGGTGAGCCGTACTCCGAGTACGTACCCGCGTACGTCCCTAGGCGTGCGCATGAGCCCGAGTCCTCCACCAACGGCTCGTCAACAGAGAGGCCTCCCCGAGATCCCATGCAGATCTTGCGGTCTCGATCACGACGATCGAGGCTGCAAGAGCCAGAGTTGTCCGAAACAGCGGGTAGCGCGATGCACTACCCGAGGTCTCGATCGCATAATTCGAGGCCACCGCCCCAAAGTCAGGAGGAAGCCAAGATCACCTCCCCATTCATGGACGCGATCCGGAACGCGCCCATGCCCAAAGGCTTCTTGAGGCCGCAAATGGGGCTTTATGACGGTTCAGCGGACCCCGAGGAGCACGTAAAACACTTCGCGTTCCAGATGAACGTCAATGCCTACAATGACGCGATATTCTGCAGGGTTTTCCCAACCACCCTGGAAAAGGCCGCGTTGATGTGGTTCTCAAGTAAGAAGGTCGGCTCCGTGACCTCGTTCGCCCAGCAGTGTGATTCCTTTGTCACGCACTTCAGCGGCTCCAGGAAGCGTAAGAAGAACATGCGGGATCTCCGCGGGATCGAGCAGGGGGAGAGCGAATCCTTAGGCGCTTTCTTCACAAGGTTCACGACCGCGGTGGCGGAGATCGCGCACGTCGACGAGTCGTCTGTGCGCGACACCCTCATGGGCAACCTGCGCATCGGGGAATTCAAAAACCGCATTTTCTATAAGAATCCGGAGACGTACGAAAGTCTGTGCGCCCGGATCACGGCGCAAGTATACGCCGAGGATGCCGCCAACCAGAGCTCGCGACCACGAACTGACAAAGAGATCGTCGCCGACGCAAAGGGGAAGGCAAAGGCGGCCGCGCCAGCTGCGCGCGATGCGTATGTGACGCAGGCACATAACCCCAACAACAACAACAACAACAACAACAGAAACAACAATAACAACCGGAACAACAACAACAACAATAACCGGAGCAACAACCGCGGAGACGCAAGGGACTATGTCCAGCGATGTGATGGATGCCAGAAGCACGGTAACCTCTTGCACGCCCCGACCTCGTAGCGCCGCTCCATCCACGCACCGTGCCCATTCGCGATGTGGGGGATGGACATCCTCGGCCCCTTCCCCAAGGCCCCCGGTCAGGTGCGATATATCCTGGTCATCGTCGACTACTTCACAAAGTGGGTCGAGGCACAAGCAATGGCGAAGATCACGGGGACTAAGGTCTGCGACTTTCTGTGGAAGAACCTTGTCTGCCGCTTCGGCGTCCCCATGACCATCATGACCGACCATGGCCCCCAATATGATTGTGAAGAGACTCGGACGTTTTGCTCAGAACTCGGCATAACCCTCAAGTTCTCCTCCGTGGCCCATCCTCAGTCCAAAGGCCAGGTAGAGAACGTCAATGCCCGCATCCTATCCGATCTAAAAAAGCGGCTGGGCATGGCACAAGGTCGTTGGACAGAGCTTCTCCCACTCGTCCTATGGACGTACCGCACCACCGCGCGCCGCGCGACCGGAGAAACGCCGTTCGCCCTAACCTACGGGGTAGAGGCCCTAGTCTCGGTAGAAACCCTGGTCCCGTTGGCAAGGGTGTTCTATTTTGACGAAAAGGAGAACGAGGCCAATCTCAGGGTCGAGTTGCTCTTCCGTGACGAGCTACGCGAAGTAGCCGACCTTCGCTCCAGAGAATACAAGCGCCGCGTGGCTGTCTACCACAAAAAGAAGGTGAGACCTCTTTCCTGGCCACAGGCAATCTCGTCTTGAGAAGAACCGAAGGGGGCAAACTGGACCCCAACTAGGAGGGGCTATACATCCTCGGCGAGGAGGTCGCTCCCGGAGCCTTTAAACTCAAAGACAACAAGGGGCGTACCCTCAGTAAGACGTGGAACGTCGACCGGTTAAAGAAATATTTTATGTAAACTCTCTGAGCCCCGTTACCTCTTTTTGTGAATAAAGAGTTGTTGGACTTTCAAAATCTCTCTCAAAGATAAAAACTTCGGGTTTTAAGTCCAAACCTCGCTTCCCGCGTGGTGTTGGAGAATCTCGTTAAGTCCAAACCCCGCTTCCCGCGTGGTGTTGGAGAATCTCGTTAAATCCACCCCTCGCTTCCCGCGTGGGGTTGGAGATTTTCGTTAAGTCCAAACCTCCCTTCCCGCGTGGTGTTGGAGAATCTCGTTAAGTCCATCCCTCGCTTCCCGCTTGGGGTTGGAGATTTTCGTTAAGTCCAAACCCCGCTTCCCGCGTGGTGTTGGAGAATCTCGTTAAATCCACCCCTCGCTTCCCGCGTGAGGTTGGAGATTTTCGTTAAGTCCAAACCTCGCTTCCCGCGTGGTGTTGGAGAATCTCGTTAAGTCCATCCCTCGCTTCCCGCTTGGGGTTGGAGATTTTCGTTAAGTCCAAACCTCGCTTCCCGCGTGGTGTTGGAGAATCTCGTTAAGTCCAAACCTCGCTTCCCGCGTGGTGTTGGAGAATCTCGTTAAGTCCATCCCTCGCATCCTGCTTGGGGTTGGAGATTTTCGTTAAGTCCAAACCTCGCTTCCCGCGTGGTGATTGAGATTTTCGTTAAGTCCAAACCTCGCTTCCCGCGTGGTGTTGGAGAATCTCGTTAAGTCCAAACCTCGCTTCCCGCGTGGTGTTGGAGAATCTCGTTAAGTCCATCCCTCGCATCCCGCTTGGGGTTGGAGATTTTCGTTAAGTCCAAACCTCGCTTCCCGCGTGGTGTTGGAGAATCTCGTTAAGTCCAAACCTCGCTTCCTGCGTGGTGTTGGAGAATCTCGTTAAGTCCAAACCTCGCTTCCCGCGTGGTGTTGGAGAATCTCGTTAAGTCCATCCCTCGCTTCCCGCTTGGGGTTGGAGAATCTCGTTAAGTCCAAACCTCGCTTCCAGAGTGGTGTTGGAGAATCTCGTTAAGTCCAAACCTCGCTTCCCGCGTGGTGTTGGAGAATCTCGTTAAGTCCAAACCTCGCTTCCCGCGTGGTGTTGGAGAATCTCGTTAAGTCCAAACCTCGCTTCCCGCATGGTGTTGGAGAATCTCGTTAAGTCCAAACCTCGCTTCCCGCGTGGTGTTGGAGAATCTCGTTAAGTCCAAATCTCGCTTCCCGCATGGTGTTGGAGAATCTCGTTAAGTCCAAATCTCGCTTCCCGCGTGGTGTTGGAGAATCTTGTTAAGTCCAAACCTCGCTTCCCGCGTGGTGTTGGAGAATCTCGTTAAGTCCATCCCTCGCATCCCGCTTGGGGTTGGAGATTTTCGTTAAGTCCAAACCTCGCTTCCCGCGTGGTGTTGGAGAATCTCGTTAAGTCCAAACCTCGCTTCCCGCGTGGTGTTGGAGAATCTCGTAAAGTCCAAACCTCGCTTCCCGCGTGGTGTTGGAGAATCTCGTTAAGTCCAAACCTCGCTTCCTGCGTGGTGTTGGAGAATCTCGTTAAGTCCAAACCTCGCTTCCCGCGTGGTGTTGGAGAATCTCGTTAAGTCCAAACCTCGCTTCCCGCATGGTGTTGGAGAATCTTGTTAAGTCCAAACCTCGCTTCCCGCGTGGTGTTGGAGAATCTCGTTAAGTCCATCCCTCGCATCCCGCTTGGGGTTGGAGATTTTCGTTAAGTCCAAACCTCACTTCTCGCGTGGTGTTGGAGAATCTCGTTAAGTCCAAACCTCGCTTCTCGCGTGGTGTTGGAGAATCTCGTTAAGTCCAAACCCCGCTTCCCGCGTGGTGTTGGAGAATCTCGTTAAATCCACCCCTCGCTTCCCGCTTGGGGTTGGAGATTTTCGTTAAGTCCATCCCTCGCTTCCCGCTTGGGGTTGGAGATTTTCATTAAGTCCAAACCTCGCTTCCCGATTGGTGTTGGAGAAACTCGAACAAAATGCGCGAGGTACGAGCAGGGCTCATGGCCTCGGCATAGTCGTTGTGCGAAGTCCGAAAAAGGCTCGGGACCTCGGCGAATTCTTGTAAAGATCCGAGCAAAGCTCGAAATCTCGATACAGAATTAGAAACACCCGATGTGGTCTGAATACCACAATAGTTGTGACACTCGGACCATGGGGTTGGGTAGATATGTGCGAGCATATACGAGAAAGCTAGAACAAACAAGCAATCATGAGGTAAGGGAAATAACATAAAAAGCTGGGGCATGTGTGCCCAGATGTTTAATTACAAGCCCCGCAGGGCCACCAGCAAAACAAAAAAACAAAAAAAAACGGAAGCAGACAACGACATCCTTTACATCTTCGAGGCTTCGGCGGCAGGGTCGGAGGTCTTCGGAGGACCTTCAGGGGCTTGAGCAGTAGGTCCTTGGGGAGTCTCCAGGGCAGGGGCGGGGATGGCAGAAGGTTGGGAGCTTGGCGCATCTTCCCGAGCGATGGCTGCCGAGGTAGGCGCCTCGCTGGCCACAATTCCGTCCTCGTTGAGAAAAAACTCGCACTCTCCCTTTGGCTCTTCCCCGTCAAGTTCCCCCATAGTCTCCTGGTAGTTGGGGATGAAGAACTTGATGCGGGGGTCGATGTGCCCATACTTCGCGACCGCCTGCTTGACCCTTATCCTGACGGACTGGTGGAACATCTTCCTCACACTCTCCACCATCTTTGCCTGAAAAGCCTCGGACTTCACATACCTGGGCCCCTCGGCGTCCAGCTCCTTGCTAATTTCAACAACACGCCGTTGGAGCCTGGTAATCTCCTCCTCAGCTTTCCGAAGCTCCGCCTCCTTCTCTCTGAAAAATTGGTGCTTCTCGGATAGCTGGCCTTTGAGCTTTGCGACCTCGTCCTTGAAATCCCCGTTCTCGTCCTTCAAATCCTTGTTCTCCTCCTTCGCCTTCCTCAGCTCCTCCTTGACCCTCGAGGCGGCCTTGGCCTCGTCCGCTGTTGCGACCTCCACGGCGCGAACACGCCTTTCGGCCTCCGCGAGATCTTTTCCCCTCTTCTCGATCTCGGTGTCGCGCTCTTTAAGCCTCACCTCCAGCCTATCCATCTTCCGATGGAGGAGGGTGACGCGACCACAGTTGTAGTTCGCGAAGAAGGTGTTCTGAAACAAGCGAAGAATACGTTAAGACGAGCAATAACAGTAAAACCAACAAAAAGCGACCTCGTAAGAATAAGACGTACCATCGCCGAATAACGGAGGATTTCGACGTTGATGGCGGCCTCCAAAAGATTGTTGCTCCACGCAACCTCCTCCTTCCAGGCTGTCCTGTCCCATTCATCAGGCACGCCCCGGGAGGGTCCGGGGCAATGGAACTTCTCGGCAGGAGGCCCAGTGGCCGAGATGACTCGGCTCAGTGCCCCAGGGCGCTCGATTTTCTCGCCCCCCAGGGTTTCCCCCTGCCCATGCCCTTTTCGTTTCTTCCTTTTCTCCCCCCGGGGAGACCCCTCCTCCTTCCTTTTGGACCCGGCCTTATCCCCGGATCCTCGGGAGATTTGGGAGGACGTCCTCGCAGCGTCCCCCTTGGACGCCACCCCCCGCTCGTCATCACCTCCGGCGCCTTCGACGTCGGGGCTGTCGTCTTACTTTGCGGGGCGGGAGGCCTCGCTTGCGATGTCGGTTCATTAATAGCGACCCCCTTATGACCTCTGGGAACGGGGGCCGTAGAAGAAGAAGTCACTGGCCTTTTGCCCTGCGACTTCGAGGTAAGAGCGCCAAGTAGGTCCACTATCAAGACAGAAGGAATATGAAAGTTAGATAGGAAAAGCAAAAAACAAGTTAGCGAGGTTTAAACCCTTGCAGCTCAATGACAATAATAAGACAAAATAGGCCGGCGAGGTTCTAAACCTCGCTCCTCAACAACAAAAAGAAAAATCAGGAAAGAGATTGAATACCCTCTTGACCCTCGCTAGGAGGGAGGCTGAGACTCAGACCAGCCCGCTCAAGCTGGTCCTGAGAAAGGTACACCTGGTGCGGTGCCTGGCTCGCTGTGGCGTATCGGGCCCTGAGCGCCTTAAGCTCATCAACCTCCAGCGGGGTTACGCACCGAACGAATTTGCCCGGCGCCACCGGAAAATTGAGATATCTCTCGGTGGGGTCACGAACCAAGAACCAATTCGGTTTCCACGACCCGATGTTCGAAGGGGCCGTGGTGATCATGATGAGCGGCGTGCTAAGATTGATAAGGCTTCGGGACCGAGTGTCTCTCCTCGCTAGGAATAAAGCCGACAGGAAGTCGAGTCTCGGTCCGTCCCCAAGTTCGCGACTGCGAATCGTGTAGGCACACAGCAACCGCCAAGCATTCGGAAACAACTGCGCGGGGCAGATCTTCATGGCCCACAGATAATCAACAATATGCTGGGCCAAGGGCAGCCTGAAGCCCGCTTGAAGGTTGAAGAGGTGCACAACCACGCACCTATCGTAAGATGCCAAGGAGTGGCCCCCCTCCTCGGGGAGCGCCAGCTCAACCCCCTCGGGCCAAGTGAAGTCCTTGGCAATATCTGCGAGGTCCTTCTGCTTGAGTTCGGTGGCCACCCCTTCGGATAGGCAAGCCTCGGCATAACCCGGGGTCATGGGAATCCGTTCCTCCAGGACGCTCGGGACGCGGGACACGGTGTCCGTGATATAAGCCGCAGGAAAACTCGGGGGCACATAGGGAGACGGCGCCGAGGTCGTTCCCGCGTCCAGACGCACCTCAACCTCAGTAACAACCTCGTCTGGGGTGGAAGACGAAGCCATCTCAACACCCGACGACATTCGAAGGCGGGAAAAGCGCGAATTGATGGAAGCCTCGGAGTCGCTTGAAGAAGGCTCGTTGAAAACCAGCGAAGGGGACCTCGGGTTCTGGGAGTCGCTAAGTTCTACGCTTCCCGCGGACTCCGAAACCTCCTCGTAAAAACCCTCTTGGACTCTAGAAGCAAAGCCAGGCGGAGGGCTCGCAGAGGCTCTCCTAGGCATGAAAAGAACGATGTCCAGGCCGCGGAAGGCTAGCACCTGGAAAAGAAAGAAGCGTTGAGACGTCGGGCACTATAACCAAGGAAAAACAATGCGAGGTCATAACCTCGGAAGAAAAACAATGCGAGGTCATAACCTCGGAAGAAAAGTAATGCGAGGTCATAACCTCGTGAGAAAGAGAAATTCTGGATCATAAGAGGCGAGAAGCCACGTGGCACCCTAGGGGCTACTCTGACAAGATAGGACGGCGAGGGGGAAGGCGAAGTGCCAAAAAGGGAGAAGTCGAAGCGCCAGAAAGAGGAAAGAGAAGGTGAAATGGAAGCCAGCGGTGGAAAACGGCGGTGGAGACTCTAACGTCCCATCAATCAGCCGTCAGGACGTTTGGGTTTCCAAGAACTTCAAAGCCAAAACCGCCGAAAAAGAAAAAGAGACGACCGTCGGTTGGAGGGCGAGGGATTCGAGTGCATGACGTTCGCCACCCTCACCCCACCGTCCCTCCACCATGACGCCGGTGCAAAACACCAGGCGACACTCCATCGCCTCTCCAAAATGCGGCACAAAAAACAAGCAGGGAGAAATCAAAAGCGAACAAAAAGCGGGAGGAGGAAAGTCGAAGACTTACTTGTTCAGAATCGACGACGAGGGAGCGGTGGTGCAACCGGAAAGTGGCAAGGCTCGCAGAAAACCGTCGGGAGAAACCACTCGCTGGAAGCCGGAAAAAAGGAGAAGAGAAGGCGAAAATATTGGAAGAAAGGAAGAGAAGATGAAAGGGGAGCGTATGGAATACGCTCTTATAAAGAGCAGGGTTGGGCCCCCCCTGCCCAGGAAGGCTTATTGGGTCTGTTCCCCCTGAACGGCCTATTAAGCAAGATACGAAGAGCAAGCCCATAAAAGCTTCACCCTTGCAAACAAAAGAAGCTAAGTGTAGAACCTCGCAAAAAGAGGGCTTCGCGAGAGGCCCCCCATAAACCTCGGAAACCCTTGAAACCTCGCAGAATGCCTACCCACCTCTCAGAACCTCGCACCCCGTGACCTTTGACAGCTAATGCTCTGCAGCCCTCGGGGTGAGATCCCCAGGCCATGGGGTTGTGATGACGCTCAAAATGGTAAAGTGAGAAGTGGGCCCGGGGTACGAGGAACATGCGGACCCAGCGGGCCTCCCGAGGACGATCCTAGGTCCCACAATCATGTCCACCTTTTATTTTAACAAAACTCCTACCCCCACGAGGTCCCCCGAGACCTCGGAGCGAGGTCCCCCGAGACCTCGGAGCGAGGTCTCGACCTCGTAACCGACTCTACTGCCACCCGCCCACCATGACCACTCAGCGAGCGCCGCCCCTCGAGCCAATCACCGACTGCCTCGCCTCTAGGCCAATCAGAGCCCTTGATCTCGGGCGCCCCACATCGGACAATGACCAAAACTCGACTCCCCAATCCTCTATAAATAGAGGAGAATCTCGTATGGAAAAGGGGTCGAAAAACATCTTGAACTCAAGAACTATCTTGCTCGTTGAAGATCGACGTGATCGAAACATCGTCAAAAGGCCTCGCTATAGATAAGTGAAGTCCACAAAAAGACTTCAAGTCTCACAGAGTTTCTGATCACATCAAAGACCTCGCTACACCATCTCGCAAGCCTCTTACACCTCGTTCTACCTCACATCAAAGATTCCGCTACCCAACCTCGCTAGTCAGCAGCATAGCCCCGCCAACTCAACCTCGCTCAAAGGGACCGGCAAGTGACACTTAGAGCTAGCTAGCAACTAGGAGATCTCGGACATTGTTAGGTCGAGATCTCGGATAATCGTAGGAGGTCTAGGGTGTAATTCTCAAATAATCAATTAGCCTCGTTGGCTTGTAAACCTCGTTGTAAAGAAAATCATAAATAAAGAAGCAAGTGTTTGCACTTTCGAATATAATAATCTCGTTTCTTGTCTTCTAGCAAGTCTTTCATTTCGGGTTTCATCACTTACTATATATACTAAATAGATAATATGTTTATATAATTTTTAATGTATATAATTTTCTATCTATGAATTATTTATTAGTTTACTACAATAGATAACATATTTATATAATTTTTATATACATAAATTCCTATGAGATGATATTTTCCATATTAATTTAATATTTTTATCTTCTAACAAGATTTAGGTTCTTAATATATATATATTTTTTTATCTTTTAACAAGGCTTGAGCTCCAAGTATAAAATTTATATCTATATAATGATATAATTTAAATAATAAATTTTGTTATGTTGATATATTTTTATTTTGAGAAAAAGATATAATTTTATGTTGATGACTAAGATTATATGTGAATGTCAAAAAAAATAAAAATTTTAATTTTAATTTAAATTAATAAAAATAGATTTTTTTTATCTTTTTATACATTTATATTAAATATTTTTTCTGAAATCAGTTTGATAAAAAAATTAGAAAAATTTACAAATCTTGATGAATACTTACTTAAATTGAATTTTGATAAAAATTTACATTACATTTTTCTTAATTTCTTTTTTATTTTATTTATGTAAATATATAATATGTTTCTATCTAGCCCCACCTTACATTTAAATTTTTTTATCTCTATGTTTTTTTAATTTAATATGGATGATAGGTTGATTAATATATTGAATTTTGTAAATTTTCATATACATTAATTTCCTTTATATTTTATTTCTTCGTTATGTAAATTTAGTATGGAAAACAACTTTATAGATGCATTGAATTTTGCAAAATAATACCTAGATAATTTTCTCTATATTTTATCTCTTAAATCGAGGACACTATTCTCTTCTATACTAATCTTTATATTGTATTTTTCATATTTACAAACATTCTTATTATTATAGAGTAAGAGATAAGAACCCTAATATATAATTTTAATAAATTAACTTAAAAAATATTTTAATAAATTATATTATGCTTTGTAGATCACCTATCCTAATTATTATTATCTTTATAAAAAAAAACCAAGTATTTTATATATATTAGTGTCTAAGAAAATAAGAAAATATTATTTAAAAATATTCAATACTCCCTCCGTCCCCTTTTGTTTGTTCTAAAGGGGAAATTGATTGGGGGTATATTTGTAATTTGTAATTGGGAAAGTGGGTAAAAGGTGAAATTGATTGGGGGTATATTTGTAATTTTATAGGGATAAAAAGTGTAAAGTAGTACTATTGTAATTGGGAAAATGGATAAAATATGATATTAGGTAGGAGAAGATGAATAGTTGATGGGATGTAAAGTTAAAAAGTGGGTAAAAAGTGATATTGGTTGAGGGTATTTTTGTAAGAAATGTATGGATAAAAAAGGAAAGGAGGGAAAGTACGACAAATATTTTGGGACGCCCAAAATGGAATACTGGACAAACAAAAGGGGACAGAGGGAGTAAAAAGTAAAATCAGTATTTTAATAAATTCAATCTAAATTTGGACAAGATCTCCACAAATAATGGAATTTTTTTTAAAACTATATTCAATCAAAATATGGAGTAAAATATAAAAAATAATTTGTCTATTGCATATTTTATTATGATATTATATAAATATATTTAGTATTTTAAATCAATATCCTAGAATTGTATAGTTTTTTACTAAAATTATCTCGTGAATATCACGGGACTTCAACTAATCTATAATACTATAAGACAAACATTATGGTAATGAATGCCGATGCATTTAATGCTTCATTTTATTTCAAACCAAATGATATTTTATAACACAAAATTTTATTTAAATCCAAATGGTATCTTACTACAAACTAAATTCATACACTTGGAGAAACCAAACAGTCATAAGAAAATAAATCACGCCACTTCAAACGTAATATGACCACCCATTAGTATATTTTATAAATAAAAAATCTCATAATTAAGAATACTTTATAAATAAAAAATACCCAAAACTATATAGAAATATGTTATAATCTTTACACATTTTATGTTTTCTTTTTAATTCTATAATATTTAACTTTTAAATGGATTGAGAAATATAAATCGGAGCAAATTAGTGATATATGTATATTAGTCAAAATGATAAATATTTTATTATCATAATTGTAATGAACTATTTAAATTTTTTTTTTATGTATCACTAAGATTTTATATGTATGTTTTATGTCATTTTCTTTTTAAGGAGATATTTGATCATTTTTAAATTAATTACTAAATGTGAACCAATAAATGTGGTCTAATAGGATTTGACTAATAGGATAAGATATAATTTATCACTACTTTAATTAATCATATTCAATGCAATTTAATCTAATTTAATGTAATTTATCACTAATTTCCTTTTTAAAACAGTTGAGAGGAGAGTTGGACGGTCAAAAAGAAAAAAATATGAATTAATTTCAGAACAATAAATATGAACCAATTTATTTGCCACTTTATAATTATTAATTAGGCAAAAATCAATTCTACCATTGTGAGGGAAGGTTAAAAGTTTTCTTTAATTTTTAGTAGCTAAATTTTATCTTCCCTATAAATACAATTTAGTGAAGTTTGATAAGAAGAAATATGAAGAGATTCACATACAATAAAAGAAGTGTGTTGTTGAGTAATGAGAAGATGAGAAAAAATAGAAAATAAAAAAATTATTTGCATCAACTTTGTAGTTTGAAGAAATGCTCATATAGTCATGTTTACGATGTAATCTACAATAAGATTATTGAGGTAAATTCTTATTATATTTTAAATTTACATATTTTTTATTTTTTTATTTTAATTACTTTTATACAAATTGAAAAATGTATTATATTGATTCATATCTTTAGACAAATTGTATTTTTCAATATTTATTTGTTTAGTTTTAGTGTTGGTGATATGATTATATTTTTTTCCTATGGAAGGAGAGTAGAAGACAAAAGAAAGAATGATAGAGATTTCTTTTGTAACAAAGGTAAATCATCAATGTATTTTTATTATTGTTTTTATAAATAGTTAAAATCTATTTCTAAATATATAACACAAACTGATTATCACTTGGATTTTTTTAATTATAATTTGCAAAAAGAAACCATCATTTTTCACATATTTTTATGCTATGGCATTATAAATACATGTCAAATAATTTTATATTTATATGTTATTTATCCATTCGAAACACTATTATTGCTTGGATTGACAAATGAGTCTTTTGCAAGGCTTGATTGGATTGCTTTAGTTTTTAAGATTTAGATCTTGATGGAATTAATCTCAATCATCCATTTTTATGAGTTTCGATATAATATTTGCTACCATATATGTATGCCTTTAGAACATATATTCAAACTATCATTCAATTTAATAAAAAATATTTAATGAGTAATTGTGTGTATATATATGGTGTTTATATGAAGAGAGGGAAGATGACTAGACGATGTAGTGTTACAGGAAAAGTGGAAAGATAACTAGATGATGCAGTACTTGCCTATAAACGCAATCTCTATTATACGATAGAGAAGGTTAATGCTTCATTAAATATTATATCTAAAGCATATCTTACTCCAAACTAAATTCATACACTTGGAGAAACCAAACGGTCATAAGAAAATAAACCAGGCCACTTCAAACATAATATGACCATTTATAAATAAAGTAAGAAAAATACACGAGCATGAAAATAATATATAATTTAAATATTTAAATGCATGAAGATATCTTCAAAAAAAATTAACCCGTGCAGATGCACGGACATCACCACTAGATATTTTGAGGATAAATTATATTGTATTTTAAATATAATTTAAAATCACTTCATATTTAGAGGATAAATTGTATTTTAGAGGCTAAAAACATTATAAATGACTAAAAATAGTGAATGACTTACACGGCCAAGTGCGATGCTTAAAACATTTTTCAAAGGAAGCTTGCACAATATATGTGATAAAGTGATTTGGTCCTTATATAAGCAATAAATTAAACATATGTATAATTATTATCTTGGTATATTACATTGGTTCAAACCAATTATGGTCATCAATAACATTTAGGAATAATATGAAAAGAGAGGTTGGAAGGTCTAAAAGTAGTATCTCTTTTGAGTTTTGGGTTGTTTGCGTCTTGTGTACCTTAAATTGTGTTACTTCTCAAAGTTTTTTCTTTGTGTTTCTAAGGATCCTTCTAGGTTCCTTTTTTAATTATCACTGTATAAAGAAGGTTTGAGGGCCAACAAAAGTATTATAGGATTTTTCTTTGCTAGCTGCTTATACACACTTCAATTGCCATTTTTTTATGATGATAGTTATATAAAATATAAGTGTGGGAAAATTAATGAAACGTTTCTTCTTATATAAGTGTAACAAAATTAATAAAATATTTCTTCTTATGTTAACTCTTATCAATTTAATTTCTCAATAGTGATGGCCTTTGATTGCCAAAATTGTATATGGCGATACTTAGATAAAATATAAGCATAAGAAAATTAATAAAACATTTCTTTTTATTTTAATTCTTATCAATTTTATTTGTCAATAAGGATGTGTTTTAATTGCCAAAAAAATTTATGATGATAATTAGATAAAATATAAGCGTGGGAAAATTAATGAAATGTTTCTTCTTAAATAAGTGTAAGAAAATTAATAAAATGTTTCTTCTTATCAGTTTAATAGATTGTACCCATGACCAATGGTTTCAGAAAATTAATGAGTGTATAGATATCATAGAAGGAAAAAATGAACTAAAATAGTACATTTAAGAGAATTGAACTCATGATCTATGGATTCTTGGAAAAGCACTTCTACCACTATGCTACACATTTTTTCTTGATTTGATATTGCCAATAATAATTATATATGTATTATTGTGAGAATAGTTAATGAGAGTAATAAATGGTGACAAAACCCATCTTATATGTATACTAGCGGTAATACCCGTGCTACGCACGAGTCTTTTATTATTATTATGATTAAATTAAAGCTAATATGATTAAAATTGTGTAGGTAATACTATTTGAGTATTAATTAAAATATTTTTTGTTCTTTTTGTTGAAAGTGGGCATTGTAATTTTACATGCGGGGTGGAAAACCTAATATTATCCAATTAAAAAACCTATAGATTTTATCAACCTAAAAAACCATAGATGATTTGAAAAACATATATCGTTTATATACATGTAAGTAACGAATGTAAATGATCTCATATTATCGAAGGACTTACCAATACTCAGTTGGTCTAGTGGTAAAGTGATGCTAGACTCCTTAAGTGTTGGCCAGGAGATTCGAAGTTCGAATCCCACTGGCGGCATGTATGGAGAAATTGATATTGGGAGGGTCTCCCCAAAAATGGGGCCACGAAGTACCCGGTCCGGATGTAAAGCGGTGTCCGACCGATCGAACCGGGCGAGCAAAAAGGCAAGACCAAAAAAATATTATCGAAGGACTTAAATTAAGTATAAATTCATTTCCAAGGCAATGGTTATAACAATTGTTTAACTTAGAGTATGTTCGGCTGCAAGTACATTACATAAAATAATGAATTATTTTAAAAAAAGTGATTTTCGTATTTGTGCATATGAATGCATGGTGAAGAAACAATTCGGCGTACAATTCGAACACGTATTTTTAAAAATAATGTATTATAATACTAAATAATATATTATTAAAAATAATGTAGTAGCAAACGAACGGAGCCTTAGTTTGTAAATTATCTATTTAAAGATTGAATCTCAACTACGTATAAATATGCTTTTGAATATATTGTCCAAATAAATCAAATTCAATATAAATTAGTTGGCTAATTCATGACATTGTGAGTATGTAATTATATCTCCGAATTTGGCTAATTCATGACAAAAGGCTAAATCATGCTCAACCTCGATTAGAGCAGCATTGTGTCTTCTTCACCAGTCTTACAACTATAAATAATTTGGTTAGAAATAATTCTGGGTAACTTCTTACTACTTAAATAACATTAGTAAGAAATAATTTTGGCCACAAAATCAACTATATCATAAGATCGACCTTGGTGTTAAGCAAATACATACAATAAAACTACCACAAAAGATCACTACTATTACCTTGGTGTTGATTCTATAGTTTAGTGTTCATGTAGCAAATAGAGGTACACAATTTCCAAAATATATACATAATCTTGGTTTGGAAAACATATAGTTTCAATATATTAGACACATAGTTTCATCAAGGTAAGTAGAACCTATGGATTCGATTTGGAACACGTAGTTTTTTGGTCTTAATTAACTCGCTCAATCTGTAACAAATACAATACAAAACTGGCATGGGTTAGCAAAAGATAGATTAAATAAATGAAAAGGAAGTATACACTTAACACTTATTAATCTTTTTTTTTGTGGAGTATACACTTATTAATCTACTAATTTAGCATAAGAGAAAATAAGCAAATGAAAAGGATACATACCCTCGTTGATCTTGGATCATAAAAATGTTTGTGAAAAACAAATGCTTCTTCTATCTTATCGTCAATACCTCAAGGCACGGTAGTTAATTTTTACCACAACAAATCACTGGATCATAATATTGGGAGGGTCTCTCCCAAAATGATATTGGGAGGGTCTCTCCCAAAATAGGGCTATAGAGTATTACACAATAAATTGATATTGGGAGAGTCTCCCCCCTTGAGACCACGAAGTATTACACAAAACAACACATGTACTTCATTTAAAAATCAAAATTTGAAGCAAAAATATAAAACAACAAATCTACAAATTCAACGCATAGAGATTAGAGAGTAGAATAGAAACAATTTTTTTTGGTGGATCACTGTATATATAGAGTTTTAAAATTAAATTTTAACTTAAATAGTTGGATGTTACAACACGTAATTTAATAAATGATAGAAAACGTTATTTTTTGGTCGGATATCAAAGGTTATTTTAAAACGTCTCTTTTTTTGGTAAGACTTTTAAAATGTTTCTTTAGACCCTCATTAAGTCTCATTAGTAAAATCTACTATATATATATAAAAGCAATAAGGTTTGGAGCCACCACATTGCGCCACATCATCTTTTGCCACATGTCATTCTTAAAATGCGCCACATCAGATTTTGACACGTGTCATCTCCTCATTAATTCATATAAATTATACAAATAAATTGGTAGTTTTGGAAACAAATCTTATAATATCATCCAATATTTTAGAAAGAATCCAAATTGTAATTTTTTATGTTTATAGCATATCTACTATATATATATTAATTATTCTTTCCACTTCATATTCCATATTATATATTAATTATTCTTTCCACTTCATATTCCACATGGCAAATTTTTTCCACTTAATTAAAATATTTTTATTTCCCAAATTTAGATAATATCTTAATTTTTGGTAGGAGATAATATCTTAACTAAAAAAATTTAACTAATGGTTGAATTTTTTCCTTATAAGCCAATAAAATATATATGCTCAATCTCATCTCTTCCATATTTTCAAAATATATTTTTTTTATTTTATTTTCTTCATATTTTATCTCCTTCTTTTAAATTAAGCCTATTTATCAAATATTGTCAATGAAAATGAGTAATGTAGATTATTTTATCTTAATAATCTATGTTTATTTTCAATTTTAAAATTAATAATCTAGATTTAATTTATTTGATTTGATTTTAAAAATAATTTTTATACATATTACGAGCAATAAATTACTTTCATTACAATTTATATTATATTTTTATTTATTAATATTTTTTTTATAGTATATGAAAAAATATCGTGTCATAGTCGTGCAGGGCAGTATATTTATAGGCTTGTAGTTTTTATAGGCTTGTAGTTTGATAGTTAATAGGGGAAATATGGGCTTGTGAACAAAAGTACGTTTTCAAATTTGTAGGAATGATGGGTTGTGAACGGCATAAAATGAAGACACATTAATTGCATTAATTGTATGATTTGCATTCATTGCATTAACGGCATAATATGGGTTGTGAACAGACGTACATTATACTATATATAAACCTTGTGTCTCTTTAGACCATCATCTAAACCGTACGTTTTTTTTTCTTCTACCAAAAAAAAACGTACGTTTTTAATTTTCTTAAAAAATTTGTACTATAATTTTAGTTTGAAGTAAGATAAAATGTCATTTGGATTAAAATAAGATGACACATTAATTATATTGGTATGAATTGTCAAAAAACTTTTCTTATAGTATTATAGATAGATAGAGACATAATATATAAGTTCATAAAATAACTTATTTTTTATTTTTAGAATTTTAAAATTTATTATTGTTTGGATTGTTAGTGGTGTTAGATATTTTTATGCATAAAAGGGAAGTAATTTTTACTATATTTTTTTATTGTAATTTGGGATTATTAGTGTTGTTAAATTTTTTGATACATGAAAGGGAAGTATTTATTATATTGTTTACTTTTTTTTTGTTTTCTTAAACTACTTTTTCAAGAAATTAGATATTTATAGATACAAAATGCATTATATACTTGCAATGAAATTATATCAAAAAAATTCTTAAGAACATGTCATTCATGGCCAAAAGAGCACTCTTCAATTATTTATTTAATTTATATTATATCTTTGTATTGAAATAAAATATATGAATTGTATGTGCATTCATTGCCTAAAAGCTTATAATATGTTTTGTATCAAAGAATATTAACAATATGCTTTGTATAAAATAATATTAGATTTATGAACATTAATTGTGAAGGACATTTAAATAAACATCTAATAAAATAAAAATTGTGTTATAAAATATCATATGGATTGAAATAAAATAATTCATTAAATGCATTGGCATTCATTACCAAAATCCTTGTCTTATAGGTTTATAGATAGATAATACTATAAGACAAACATTTTGGTAATGAATATCAATGCATTTAATGCTTGATTTTATTTCAATTCGAATGATATTTTATAACACAAAATTTTATTTAATGCACTATATATTTACCATATAAAATGCACAAGGCCCTCCATCTCACTTTGACCATTTTTTTATTTTTAAAAAAATAACGTTCGTGTGCCTTGAATTACATATTGATTGTATTCAATTAGTACCACATTAAATAGGCTTAATTCTAAATCGGTTACAAATTGGCGACATAATTAGGCTAATTTATGAGTATTAGGATGAGAAAACTTGGGAACACACTTTACCACCACCACAAATTATAACGTTAATTATAATTGATGCAAATTCCTTTCACATACCTTTCTTTTTGAGACCTTTCACATGTCTTTCAGAATCAAATAAATCAATCAATTCATAACTATATATATTCAAAAATGCAGAGAAGAGATGCAACTCCAATCCGTTTCATATGAGTGTTGGTTTTCCTTCCCCCCTTGACAAATCCACAAACGCCTTTCTATGTTCATTATTTTTCATTGCATTAATAATATTTGTGAATTCCAATCAAATGTGCTTACATGAACTAGCCTCAAAATCTTCATTGTTCAATCTTTTGCAGATTACTCTGATGAATTGGCAGTGCACAGATGAAAGATTGTGCACGATCAGTTAGCAAGTTGAGAACTACTAATTCATAATATTATAAGTTAAAGCTTTTGTGTATTTTCTTTTCTCTCCATATGTTTATTTTTTGTGTGATGGATTCAAGTTTCAACTCATATATGATATATTGGGTAAAAAAATAGGTTTTTGTAACACAAAAGGTCGCTCAATTATGAGCTAGAAGCCAAATTTTAATTGTGTAAAATTATTTTAGTTGTTTAGTTCAGTGCATAAAATAAACTAAAGGTAAAAGATAAAATAATAAATCTACCGATCTAATGTATGTAAATTGACTTACATGATTCACACACACACACGCACGCACGCACGCACGCACGCACGCGCAAACACACACACACACACATATAACTGTTGTGATTAACATTTTTTACTTTATAATTATACCTTTTCCATGTGTTGGAGGCCATGCAAGTAATTGAAAGATTAAAAACAAAATGAGACTACCTAAAGTACGAAAAAGGTATATAATCACACAGGTGCATATAGACCACATACTTTTTCATTTTATAAAAATTAAGGTATTTGAAAGTAATTATCATGACTCGTTTTTAATATGATCATAGTTATACTATATTGGGTAAACTACCTAAAAGAAAATTTTAAAAATATTTTTACAATGCAAACTAATTTCAAAGATGAGCAATACAGGCATACAACCCCATGTATATTATTCATCTTAATAGCCTTAATTAATTATTTGGTGTCATTGATACATTTGTGTAATTAGTGGGTCTTTTGGTTTTTCAATTTAACAGTTGAAAGAAAATTTGCAAACCACTACCTTCGTTGTTGTAGATACATTTTCTTTATTATGACAATGTTACCATTAAAATTATTCAACATTTGACTCCTTTAATCTCTCGCTTTAAAATATAAATTTGGAGAAAACTTCAAAAGTATAAACCTAGCAACACAAAAACATTAGATCAATTGGACATGTGGAGCCTTAAAGGAGAAAGATTGTTTAAACCAAATAGTAGTTCATCCAATCCAAAAGAAAAACCTACCCTATCATCAAGAGACTTATGTGAAATTCACACTTTACTTGACATTGTTTCTCCTTGACAATCCTCTTTGCGCAGATCTATAAATCTTTGAGACCAAATGAATCTCACCTTAGTCATTAGCATAAATGATTCATTCTACCCGTGCGTACGCACGGGTCATTCCACTAGTTTTAATAAAAGAGCACAAATTATGCATATTTCATTAATATTTTAACATTATAGTAGTAGACCCTCTCGTAATTCTCCCAAAGAAGACTAATAGGGCTTTTCCAAACGCAATTTCTTTATCCGGATCAATTTCTAGCTATTTCCGGATCCTTTCGAGGTAAAGCTACACGTCATGTTCATCGTCTTTCGTATTCTAGATTGCAAGGAATTTAGGTTTTGGTTGGAACTACTGTACGAGTTGTGCAGTTCTTGTTTCATTTGACACTTCCAATTGTTTTTATTTACCGCATGATTTAGTGATCAATTCTGGTGATGATCGTGTGTAGGTTTTAATGATTTCGCGTTTCTCTGCTGTGTGGTTGCACTTATTGATTCGTACTATCTGATGTTTATGATTGTTGAGTATCATATCGTTACATTTTGTCGTTAAAACAAATGAGTGCAATTTGTTTAAAATTCATAAACCTAGCGTTATCTTGATTATATGGTTGCTGTCACTAGTTATTATAATCATGATTTATATATCCATTTTACTGCCTTTAGCATTGACTATTAAGTCCTGCAGGTTCTAATTAAGCTAGCATTTGGATCTATGCAAGACCATTAGTGGTTAAGGTATAACCATTCATGAGAGTATGTATGATCTACTTATGCTTGTACAATCCTTGTAGATCTCACTAATAATGTACTTGTTGGTTATCCTTCTACAAATAGTGTCAACACATTTCTGCTAATTTCAGGATGGTGGAACCGTGTCGTGGGGATGAGAGTTGTAGGTCCGAGAGGTCTGAGAAGTCGAAAATGCAGATCTTTGTGATGACTGGGAACAATACCATCGCTCTTGAGGTGGAAAGCTCATACACAATTGAAGATGTGAAGGCCAAACTTCAGGATAAAGAGGACATTCCACGTGACCACCAGGTGCTAATTTTTGTTCATACATGGCTGTCAAGTTGCCGGACGTTGGCAGACTATAACATCAAAAATAAATCAACTCTCAAACTATTGACTCAATTCAAGAGGCATATGCAAATCAGTGTGAAGACCCTCACGGACGATACCTTCACACTCGAAGTGACAAGATTCGACACAATTGGAGATGTCAAGGCCAAAATCAAGGACAAAGAGGGCATTCCGCCTCACCGCCAGAGGCTAATTTTTGGCACTACTAAGTTAGAAGATGGAAAGACTCTAGCTGACTATTATATCCAAAAGGGCTCTACACTCCTCCTATTGATCCATCACAAAGGTAGCATGCAGATTTTTGTGAGGATTGATACTGGCAAAATGATCGCCCTTGAGGTCGAGACTTATGATACGGTTGGAAGCCTCAAGACCATGATTTGGGAGAATGAATCAATCCCACCTAATCAACAGGGGCTGATCTTTGGTAGTATGTTGTTGGAAGATGACAAGACTCTTGCTGATTATAACATCCTGAAAGAATCAACCCTCCACCTATTTCTCTATTTTAGGGGCGTTATGCATATAGTGGTGAAGACTCTCAAGGGCGAGACCATCAATCTTGAGGTGAAGAGCTCCGAGGCAATTGAAAAGGTGAAGACGAAAGTTGAGGACAAAACGGGAATTCCACCTCACCACCAGAGGCTAATTTCTGGTGGTTGGGTGTTGGAAGATGGAAAGACCTTGGGTGACTATAACATCCAAAATGGTTTCACTATCCTCCTAGTGATTTTTCCTAGGAGACTTATAAAGATTTCCGTGCTGATGATTGGCAAGACCATCACTCTTATGATGTCAAGCTTGGACACAATTGAGAATGTCAAGGTCAGAATCAAGGAGAGAGAGGGCATTCCAATTGAACATCAAATGATATTATTGGGAAACGGGCATTTGGAAATGGAAGATGGCAAGACCCTGGCTGACTATAAAATCCAGAATGAATCCAAAATTCGTCTATGCATGCTTTGACCCTAGGGAGGTCTATTTGGATATTGAAAGGCAAAGAGAGAGTACAAGTGGTAGGAATTGCTAAACTGTAGTTAGTTACTAAAATAGATGATCCATTTTGTAATAGGGTAGTACTTGAGAGATATAGTTGGGAGATGTTATTTTGGGGAATTTGATGGGGAAAGGGGTATCCTTTTGCTTGGCTATCTTGTTCTTGCATTGTGTGGTAGATGTTCAGTGGGCTGAAGCTTGTGACTGGATGAAAACAAGTATAAGTCAAAAAATTTTAGTCCTTTCTTTACTATATTGAAATCTGAACTTGGACATGGATTAGGGAAAAAAAAACAGGTATTTTAGACATCCTCATGCAATCTGTAAATGCTTGTGGATAGAGGTGGGTGGGTTCGGTTCCGAACCGGAAAAAACCGCCCCTGGTTTCGGTTCTTGGAACCGGAGACCGTCGGTTCCACTAGTTCCAAACCGTTGGTTCCTCCCTTTAAAAAAATAAAAATAACTCGGTTCTGCGGTTTTGCATTTCCAATGGTTATCTTTATTTTCTAAGGGTTTGGAACCGGCCCCTGAATCGGTGGGAACCGGAACTGGGACTGAGGAGCTGGGGTTTAACCGGAACCGTACCGCCGATTCCGGAACCGAATCCACCTCTACTTGTGGACTAATACTTATTGTCATCACAGTTCAAAAATATGAACAAGACCTTAAAAATGATAATATAATGTGATTAAAATGTGTAAACATAAAAATAAATAATTAAAACATTATTAGATCTAGATGCGCCTCTGAGATGGATTACTCTAGGTTGCAACCTCTGCTTCGTAATGCTGATTAGAGTCTATATTGTAAAGTATTTATTGGGCTCAACTTGGTTAACTTGGCTTTGGAGAGATTGAAAGAAACAGGTTTGCTTGGTTTGACAGTTTTTGAGGTATTGCTGAATTAAGAGTGACTTACAAAAATATCAAATCTCTATTAAAAAAAAAAGAGAATCAATACCTACAAGATTGCATACATAAAATAATAACAAAGAGATGGGATTATCTCTTTCCGGTTTGGTTTCAAGCTATCTCTAGATCGGTAAAGCTTCAAGTTTTATTGATCGTCTTTCAGGTATTAATTTCCATGATTGCAAGGAATTTAGGTTTTAGTCGGAACCACTGTACGAGTTGTGCAGTTCGTGTTTTATTTGACACTTCAATTGTTTTTTTAATCGGAAGATGATGATTGTGTTTAACTGCCTCTGATATTTGGATCACTGGTTTAATGCATTCTGTGTTTATCTGTTGTGGGATTACACTTATTGATTCGTACTATCTGATGGTGATTGGTGAGTGTGATTTCGTTAAATCTGGTAAAATTTGTTGTTGATGCAAAATTTCTGGTTTTGCGGCCTGCAAAATAAGTGAAATTTGTTTATGTTCATGAACCTGCACTTTCGATCTTGGTTATTTACATCTTGTCACTAGTAATAATCTTGAATCGTAGCTCCATTTTACTGCTTTTAGCATTGACTCTTTGATTATTGAAGGTTCTGAGTTAGTATTTGCATCTATGCAGAAACATTAGCTGTTAAGGTAAAACCACTTATAATAGAGCACAATGCAAATTTCTAGAATTTTATTGATATTGTGCTTGTTGTTTATCCAGCTACAAATCTTCAGGACACGCCTCTGGTAACTTGAGGATGGCAGAACCTTGTGTTGAGGTTGAGAGTTCTGGGTCAGAGGAGTCTGAGTCTGACAATTCGGAGATGCTCATCTTTGTGAAGACCGAGTACAATACCATGGCCTTTGAAGTGGAAAGCTCAGACAAAATTGAACATGTAATGACCGAAATTTGGAAGGAAGAGGGCATTCCACGTGACCACCAAGTGCTAGTCTTTGGTCATACATGGCTGTCAAGTAGCATGACTTTGGCATACTATAACATCAAAAATAAATCGACTCTTCAACTATTGACTCACTTCAAGAGCCACATGGAAATCAGTGTGATGACCCTCATGGGCGACACCATCACACTCAAGGTGACAAAATTCGACACGATTGGAGACGTCAAGGCCAAAATCAAGGACGAAGAGGGCATTCCACTCCACCACCAGAGGCTAATTTTCGGTACTACCGAGTTGAAAGATTGCAAGAGTCTGGCTGACTACTATATCCAGAAGGGTTCTACCCTCCTCATTTTAATCCATCACAAGGATAGTATGCAGATTTTTGTGAAGATTGATACTAGCAAGACGATCACCCTTGAGGTCGAGAGTTATGACACGGTTGAAAGCGTCAAGACCATGATCTGGGACAAGGAATCAATCCCACCTGATCAGCAGGGGCTAATTTTTGGTAGTACACTGTTGGAAGATGACAAGACTCTAGCTGACTATAACATCCCGAAAGATTCGACCCTCCATCTATTTCTCTGTTGCAGGGGCGATATGCATATATTGGTGAAGACTCTCAAGGGCAATACCATTAGCCTTGAGGTGAAAGGCTCTGACACAGTTGAAAAGGTGAAGACCAAAGTTGAGGACAAAGAGGGAATTCCTCCTCAGCACCAGAGGCTGATTTTTGGTAGTACGGTGTTGGAAGATGGCAAGACCCTGGCTGACTATGAAATCCAGAATGGTTTCGCCATCCTCCTAGTGATTTTTCCTAGGAGAACTTTAAAGATCATTGTGCATTATGTGAACGGAGACAAGACCACCCTTACGATGTCAATCTCCGACACAATTGAGAATGTGAAGGCCAAACTTAAGGAGAGGATGGGCATTCCAATTCGCATTCAAAGGATAATATATAAAGGTAGGCAGTTGGCAGATCACAAGACCCTGGCTGAGTATGAAATTCAGAATGAATCCATATTTCACCTAGTGCTCAATCTCTGGGGCGGCGCTCTATCTGGAAGCTGAAGGGCAAAGAGAGTAGAAGTGGTAGGAATTGCTAAGCTATAGTTGCTAGGAAAGATTAGCCGTTTTTTGTAATAGGTTAGAATTCAAGAGTAATATGATAAGATGGGAGATGTTGTTTTGGGGAATTTGTTGGGGAAAGGGATATCCTTTTGTTTGGTTAGCTTGTTCTTGCATTTTGTGGCAATGGGTTAAAGCTCGTGATTGGATGAAAACAAGTACAATTAACTCAAGACAGTTTAGTCTCTTTTTATTTTAATTCTTTATTGAAATCTGAGCATGGACATGATTTAGGAAAAACAGGTGTCTGAGACATGCTCAAGCAAGTTGTAAATGGGTTACTAGAGGACCTATTGTCATCACAGTTCAGAAATATGAACATGACCTTATTGAGGGGATCATATAATTTTTTTTTAAATGTGTTGAATATGAAAATAATGATGCAAACATCATTAGAGTATAAAAGCCAAATTTTCTTCATGAGTGTAAAGCTCAAGACATTCTCTAGATGTCCTTAATTCCTGTCAAATATTTAGTACTGGAATCTCAAGCTTGGTGAAATTTCTCGAGATTAGGCTAATCATATCATCATCCACAATGGCAGGGAAAGGATCATGACCAAGGGCAGGCTACAGGAGATTGACTGCAAGAATATGGAAATCGTTCTTGAAGGACCTCTCAGTTAATTACTTGTATATCATTGAGGTGTTTGTGAAGCTTATATGACTTCTTTTTGTTCTCTGTGGATTGTAAATGGCACTTTTTTAGCATACATATGCCAAGTTTTTCAGGTTTACGGAGATATAGCTAGGTCACTTTGTGTTAATTAACAATTTTTGCAATCAAATCAAGTTCAATTCATTTTATCCTCTTTTTTACTCTAATTCAAAAAGCATAAAAAGGTTTAATGTTGACCCAATGAAAATCTTAAAGAGGGGACATGATTAGAAAGCTTTTATTCTTTTTGGTCGAAAATTAGAAGACCTTATATGTCAATATTGAAACCTCCAAAAGTTTAATTTGAAATGCATATCCATGTCCATGACTTTTAAATAAGACAGAAGGAACCAACAAATGGTAGGATCCTTCAAAAAGAATAACAACAAATGATAGGAAATTAAAAGAAGTAATTTTGAAAGCAAGAGGAAAAAAAAAAGCTCAAAGGGGAACACAGCGAACTTCAAAAGACCCCTATTACTGTGTTATAGCAAAGCATTTGGTAGTAACACTTGTGACAGAAGCAAAGTAAGGTGAAGCTACCACATATATCATGCAAGTACGTACACAGCTTGATACATTTATGTAACCAACTTCTAAACTAAAACTTAATTTTAACAGGTGAAAAGGAAATTCTTTCCTGTGCACCTGATTTACGAAATAGGTGCAAGTAAGATGAAAAAATTGAATAGTTGGTAAAAACTTAATTTTAACAGTTTGCACCATTGTGGGGGTAATGTCAATGTAATAAAATGACCATTGTGTGACTAAGTTGTTCATCAGTCAAAAATAAACCGAATTGACTTGAATAAAATTGAACAAAACAGAAAATTGATCCCACAATTCATTAAGTAATATACACTGTTAAGAGTAACGAGCTATTACTCTCACAAGATCAAAGGAGAACCGTAACAGAGGTAGAAGAAGAGAGTCGAGGAGAAGAGGAAGAATCAGAAGAGAGAATTAGGGCAAAGATAATCTGATTAATTTTCTTGTAATCTAATATGAGAGTATTTATATCTAGCCCTAACGGTTCAAAAAAGGCGTCCCGGGAAAGAACCGTAAAGAAAACCCGAGAAGAGCATAAATGCTAGTTTATAAAAATTACAAAACTTATTAAAAACAATAATAAATCCTAAAATTAATTTCTAAATCTACTGGGAAGACGGCGCTCTCGCACCGGACGAGTCTTCGCAATACTATCCTGAATCCGAGGTGTATCATTCTCCCCCCCCCCCCCCCCCCCGCGATGACAATCGCCTTGTCCTCAAGGCGGAGATCCGGAAATTTGTCCCTCAAACGGTCCACAGGTTCCCATGTCGCGTCATCCCGCGTGCCATCACGCCACTCAACCAACCATTCTTGGCGCGGAGACCCATCAACTAGAACCATGCGTTCGGCCAATGCACGGGCCGGTAAAGACAGTGGTCTGTCGTGAATGAACTCATCCGGAAAAGAAGTCTGAATCGGTGTAGGGGACCCCGGAACAAACGGTCGGAGCAAGGAAACATGAAACACATCATGGATTTTAGCATTGGCCGGCAACTCGAGACGATAAGCAACAGGTCCGATTTTCTCCGTCACCTTAAAGGGACCATAAAAGCGTTGAGCAAGCTTGGCGGATAGTGGTTTGGCGACCGAGTGCTGACGGTACGGCTGTAGCTTCAACCAAACAAGATCTCCGACCTCGAATATAAGCTCACGACGGTGTGCATTCGCCTGAGTTGCCATCCGCTGTTGCATTTTGTGGAGGTTTGCACGGAGGAGGTCCAACAGCTCATTGCGCTCCTGAACCGTAGCTAAGGCCGCCGAAGGTAAGCCGGCGGGCTGCGTTGTACGCGTCAACGGAGGAGGTTCTCGGCCGTATAAGGCTTGAAACGGGGACATCTGTAATCCCTCATGATAGGTGCAATTGAGCGCCAATTCGGCCCAAGGTAAAAATTCAGCCCATTTACGCGGATGACCCTGCGTAAACGCCCTCAAATATTGCTCAAGATGCGGATTTTTCACTTCTGTCTGCCCATCGGTCTGAGGATGGTATGCCGAGCTGTGCCGCAATTTAGTTCCGCTCAACCGATGGATTTCTGTCCAGAACGAGCTACGAAATAGGGGATCACGGTCGGATAAAATGACTGCCGGAATACCATGGTGTTTGACAACAATTTCCACAAACAAGGCAGCCACTTTCGGTGCGTCATAGTGCGCGCTCAATGCTCCAAAATGCGCGTATTTAGATAAACGATCCACCACAACCAGGATAGCAGAGAAAGTCTTCGAAGGCGGTAACCCGATGATAAAATCCATTGAGACTTCGTCCCAAACCTTATGAGGGACCGGCAAGGGCTGTAAGAGACCGGCAGGCTTTTTAGTGCTATACTTAGTAGCCTGACATATCAAACAAGCGTCGACAAACCGTTTGACATCGTTCCGCATGCCAGGCCAATAAAAGACATCCGCCAATCGACGGAATGTACGATCCACACCCGGATGCCCGGCGCTCGGCGAAGCGTGATATTCGGTGAGAACCTCGACGCGCAGTGGTGACTCGCGCCCTAAAACCAGGCGGTGACCATAATAAAGAACACCGGCGTGGACCCGAAAGGGCGCCGATAGTGTGCCCGCAGCCGCGGCATCATGCAAGGCGATTAGATCCGGCTGGGATGAGTTTTCCTGTCGAGCTTGGGCCAACAAGTCCGGCAAAGGAGCCGAAATAGATAGAAATCGCCCCTGATCTGCGTCTTCCTCAGCCATACACCTAGATAAAGCATCTGCCACTCTATTACTGGTGCCCGTCTTATATTCGATCCGGAATTTATAGCCCATTAATTTTCGGATGAAAAACTGCTGATCCGGTGTCTGAATAACTTGAGAAAGCAGCTCTTTCAGACTCTTCTGATCAGTACGGATAAGAAATTCGCGGCCAAGCAAGTACTGACGCCATTTCTGCACAGCAACTACAATGGCATACAGCTCTCTATGATAAGCTGATGAGCCGCGATGCTTGATGCCTAATACCTTACTGAAAAATGAAATCGGACGTTCTTTCTGCAACAGAACCGCCCCGACGCCCATATCCGAAGCGTCAGTTTCCAGAACGAAAGTTTCCTCGAAATCCGCCAGCTGTAATACTGGCGGGCTCATCATAGTTTGTTTCAGATGCTGAAAAGCAGTTGTAGCCGCTTCTGACCATTGGAACTTGTCTTTCTGTAATAGAGCGGTGAGAGGTGCGGCCAGCTGAGCGTAATTACGAATAAATTTGCGATAATATCCCGTGAGGCCCAAAAAACCTCTCAACTGACGGACGGATTTCGGCCTTGGCCACTCGGACATGGCTGCGAGTTTAGCTGGGTTGGCTAACAATTGACCGGAAGAGACAATATGGCCTAAGTACTCGACCTTTGTTGTAGCAAACGCGCACTTTGAGCGCTTGACGAAAAATTTATTGGCGTGCAGAATCTGTAAGGTGACGTCGATATGCCTGACGTGAAGTTCCAACGAAGAGCTGTAAATCAGAATGTCGTCGAAGAAGACAATAATAAACTCCCGCAGAAACTCCGAAAAGATTTGATTCATTGCCGCCTGGAAAGTGGAGGGTGCATTCGTTAGACCGAATGGCATGACAAGAAATTCAAAGTGCCCGTCATGCGTCCGGAATGCTGTTTTATGCACATCCGCCTCATGCATCCGGATTTGATGATATCCTGAACGCAAATCCAGCTTAGTAAAAAAGACGGCTTTACCCAATTCATCAAACAATTCATCAGCAGTGGGTATCGGGAACTTATCTGTAATAGTAGCCGTATTTAAAGCTCTGTAGTCGATGCAAAACCGAAAGCTCCCGTCTTTTTTCTTTATAAGTAAAGCTGGGGAAGAGAATGGACTTGTAATATGCCTGATAATGCCTTGAGATAACATTTCCTGTACTTGCCGTTCAATTTCCGTCTTCTGAAAATACGGGTAGCGATATGGCCTGACATTAACTGGTTTCGCATCATTTTGCAAGTGAATGCGATGATCCCAGGCGCGACGAGGGGGCAACCCGTCGGGAACCTGAAACACACTAGCGTGCCGCTGAAGCACCTGTAAGATAGGCGACGGTAGATCCTCCGGAAAGGTGTCAACTTGCTGCGGCCCTATTGCCGAATCAATAGCCGATGCGACCGGAAAGACTTCGAAACACTCGGCAACCTCATCAGCGCCATAAAGAGAGTGCAATGTATTCAAAGAGATTAGTTGAGGACCCTGACGATCGCCCTGTAACAGCACCTGCTGATTATTCAAGTTGAATTCCATCGTAAGCCGAGCATAATCATGTGTTACTTTGCCCAGAGTTTGGAGCCATTGGACTCCCAATACCACGTGGGGCCCGTGGATCCGTAAGACATACAAATCAACCGGAAACTCAAAAGATTGCAATAGTAATGGAGTTTCCCGACACTGATGGTTGCAAATAAGCGAATCACCATTCCCCACATACACCCGGAACGGAGAAATAGCTGTTAACGGGAGCCGCAGCTTTTCCGCAATATCCGGATGAATAAAGTTGTGGGTACTGCCCCCATCGATTAACACCTGCACAGGTAGCGCACGGATAGTACCATAAATTTTTAAAGACTTAGGATTTGGGATACCTTCCATATTGTGGATGCTGGACACATCACCCGACACCATCAGAGCATCCAAATTAGCATCCTCATGCTCGTCTTCCTCGTCCGAATCATCCGTGCCCAAGAGTGCCAAGAAGCGATGTATACAGCGGTGGCCCGCGGAATACTGTTCATCGCAAGTCCAACACAAGCCTTTCTTCTGACGTTCGGCTCGTTCTGCAGGTGACAAGCGTCGAATCGGCAATTTGGAAACCGATTGCGAAGTCTGCGGTTGCGCCTGTGTTGTCGATGTAGTCGGTCCGGATGGACTCGGCGCCGAGGGCGGAGAACGAAACCCGCTAGCACCCCAAAGGCGTCCTTTTTGTTGAACGACTACTGTATCAACCAATGAAGCTGCGAGTTCACGCGCCAAAGCAAATGCTTGCGCTAACGAGACAGGATTTCGTAAGTTCAATTCCCGCTGAATCGGTTGTTTAAGGCCGGCTTTAAAGAGGGAAATCAGTGTCGATTCTGAAAGACCGGTGACCTTATTCAAGAGAGCTTCGAACTCGGTTTGATATTCCAACACCGTCGTTTTCTGACGGATTTTAGCAAGAAGACCCACATAGTCCTCATAATAGTGGGGATCGAAACGTTGACGAACCTCACGTAAGAACGCCTGCCATGTCACATTGGCATTGTTTTGCTGATAATACCGGAACCAATTCGGATGCGGGGTGATCAATCAACAACCCCACCAAGCTTAAACGATCGTACTCAGCTGTATGATAGTAGTCATAATAGGATTGAACCTTAAAGATCCAACCTTGGGGGTCCGAACCGTTAAAACGGGGCGGATCAATGCGCATACGCGGATAGTTCTCAGGGCCCGGTGGAGCCCAAATCATGGCGCGTTGAGCGTCCGGTTGTACCGCGGGAGAACGCGGCCATTAAACCCCGACAGTTGTCGATCTTGGCCCCCAGTGGCGTCGACGGGAACAGGCAGAAGCGGCGGGTTGCCCGCCTCGAGCGGATCCGGCATATTAACGCCTGGAGCAGGAATCGCGTTGACAGGTTGTGCAGCCGCTGGTGCGGCGTTGTCCACGATCGCGGGAAGGTTCTCGCCCTGGTTCCGGCGGCCATTCAAGATATCGTATACGTGATCTGTACGAAGGCGTTGAACCTCCTGTAGTCTGAGGCTCGCTTCCAATCCGGCCGCCAGTCTCTCCATCGTCTCATTGAGACGAGCCAGACCTGCTACTGTTGGGTCCTGCTGCCCCGCAGCGTCCTCAACGTTATCCATAAGAGTGTAGTTCAATAATGAAAGCTCCAGTTGTTAAGAGTAACGAGCTATTACTCTCACAAGATCAAAGGAGAACCGTAACAGAGGTAGAAGAAGAGAGTCGAGGAGAAGAGGAAGAATCAGAAGAGAGAATTAGGGCAAAGATAATCTGATTAATTTTCTTGTAATCTAATATGAGAGTATTTATATCTAGCCCTAACGGTTCAAAAAAGGCGTCCCGTGAAAGAACCGTAAAGAAAACCCGAGAAGAGCATAAATGCTAGTTTATAAAAATTACAAAACTTATTAAAAACAATAATAAATCCTAAAATTAATTTCTAAATCTACTGGGAAGACGGCGCTCTCGCACCGGACGAGTCTTCGCAATACTATCCTGAATCCGAGGCGTATCATACACAATTCATGAGAATGAGAAACGAAATAGACTGGTGAGAATGAGAAACGAAAACAATGAGGGAAGATGAAACGACATATGTATATATACACAATTCATTAAGTAATTACATGACTAATATTTAAATTAACGCAAGTCTGTTTCAGGTATTATTCCACCTCACCAACAGAGACTAATTTTTGTTAGTACACCAAGTTGAATGATACGGATGCAAATCAGCAGAGCGGGCCGAGCTCTAGAACCGTGCGCCAACGTCGGGTCCCGATTCGATTCCGAGATTAATTTGAGTTCTTTTAGGGTTTTAATTTATTATTGTTTTAAATTAATGTAATTTTTTAAACAGGAGTACTACTCCCTTGTCAGGTTTTCTTTCCGGTTCTTTCAAGAAATAAACTCTTTCCGATAGGGCATAGCTTATATAAACCATTGTAAGCTAAGTTGAGATTTTATCCAAGAAATAAACTCTTCTGCCCTAATCCTCTGTCTACTCCTCTTTCCTTTCGTCTCCTTCGACCCCGGGCTACTCGCCCATTCACTTCCCGGTTTCTTGGTTCAATATTCCTTGGTACGCTAGGAGTCTTAGTGTATCAATTGGTGCTTTCTGTTCGAACTCGATTCAATGGGTTCCAACGACGACAGTTCGTCCGACCCCATGGCAGCGGTACTCGCTCGTATCGCCGAAGGCCAAACGCAAATGCAGTCCGCGTTGACGCGTATGATGGAAACCCTAGATACTACTCTTCGTCAACAAGAAGCAACTCGAATCCGTACCGATACCGTTTTCGACATCTTAAACGGTCAACCGACGCCAGCCACCGGGGCGAACCTTCAACCGCTAGGGCAACGTCAACCGGAAACCCAGACCGCGGCACTCCAAACCGCCACCCTCGATCCCGTTTATCGCGCCGAGGATCCGGCCCTAGCCGCTACTGTTGGCCAGCCGCGTGTCGGGGGTGATGGGTTATTACCCGTCCCCGTACCCGGCGAGCGTGCCCTGGGACTACAGCCCCCACCGATCGTCGCCATGCCCGACGCACGCCAGGGCCAAATTCAGGTCGCACCCCAGGTCGAGAACGCCGGCGTCGAGATTCGTGCCCCGCCAGGGCACGCGAATATTCCACGGATCCGCATTGATCCGCCACGCTTCAGCGGCTCCGATCCTCAGGGATGGATTTTTAAAGTTCAAGCCTATTACAATTATTTTCATACTGCTGATTTTGATCGCTTGAATCTCGTAGGTCTTCTGATTGATCATCCGGCGTCGGACTGGTATCGTTATTACAGACTGAATACTATGGGAGCCACATGGCAACAATTTCTTCAGGATGTTCGTCAGCGTTTCGACCCTCAGTATTATGAAGACTACGTCGGTCTCTTATCTAGGCTATAGCAGCGCACTACTGTGTTGGCCTATCAGTCGGAATTTGAAGCTCTCTTAAATAAAGTTACAGGGTTAGCCGAGCCAATTTTGATATCTTTCTTTTAAGCTGGATTGAAGCAACCAATTCGACGGGAACTCAACCTTCGGAACCCAGTTTCCCTGGCTCAGGCCTTTGCTCTCGCTCGGGAATTATCGGCCTCGTTCGACGATACTGTAACGGCTCAACAGGATGCGCGGCGATGGACTCCTACGCCGTTTAAACCGGCCACCACACCAGCCGGCGGGTCCACGACCCCGCTTAATACTCCGCCCCCACCAGCGGCCACGGCTGAGGCGCCTAAGCTGCCGATTCGGCGCCTGTCACAAGCGGAACGCGCGGAGCGTAGTCGCAAAGGATTGTGTTGGAATTGCGACGAGCAATTCACTGTAGGGCATCGTTGTAAACACCGATTTTTGGCCTTACTCGGTACACATGACTCTGATGATGAAGAAGAGCAGCCGATTACAGCAGATGAGCCTCTTGTAGTGTCGGGCGATGTTTCTAGCGTGTGGTCTATGGAAGGATTTACCAATCCGAAGTCGTTGAAGTTGATTGGTTCCATCCGAGAAAAGCAGATTCAGGTTCTGATAGACGGGGGCAGTACTCACAATTTTGTCCATCCTAACGTAACGGAAGAGCTCCGCTTACCATTGACTCCTATTCCGTCATTTCGCGTATACGTTGGTAACGGTGAGTCCCTCATTTGTAATCATAAATGTCTTGCTACTCCGTTAGTTCTCCAAGGACACGATTTTGTTGTTGATCTTTTCGTGTTGCAGATTCATGGGCCACATGTTGTCCTCGGAGTACAGTGGTTACAAACACTTGGCAAAGTGACTCATGATTATGCCAACTTAACGATGGATTTTGTGTTGGATGGTCGTAAGATTTCTTTATCGGGTGATCGCCAAGGGCCTAAATTGATCTCCTTCAACACGCTACAAGCTATGTATGATTTTGCAATCGTCGACACTTGCTTTGAAATGGTTGCTATATCGACGCCGACGCCGGCTGCCGACCCTGCTGAGGTGGAATTTCCTCCTGATATCCATGCCGAAATTGTCACTATTTTACGGCTCCATGAATCTGTATTTCGGCTTCCGACTGGCCTACCACCTCGTCGTATTTGGGATCACCGTATTCATCTGCATCAGGGGACGAAACCAGTGAATGTTCGTCCTTATCGTTATCCCTATTTTCAGAAATCCGAGATTGATCGACAAGTGCAGGATATGTTATCTCAGGGCATCATTCAACACAGTACAAGTCCATTTTCTTCTCATGTGCTGCTCGTCAAAAAGAAAGATGGTTCCTTCCGTTTCTGCGTTGACTACAGAGCTCTAAACACGGCAACAGTTACAGATAAGTTTTCGATTCCCACTGCTGATGAATTATTTGATGAACTTGGGAAAGTTGTTTATTTTACTAAGCTCGATTTGCGTTCTGGATACCACCAAATCCGGATGCACTCGGATGATATCTATAAGACAACATTTCGTACTCATGATGGCCACTTTGAATTTTTGGTCATGCCATTCGGGTTGACTAATGCACCGTCAACTTTTCAAGCTGCTATGAACCACATTTTTGCTGAGTACTTACGGGATTTTGTGATCGTCTTCTTTGACGACATCTTGATTTACAGCCCGTCCCTGGATCTTCATTTACAACACCTCGACACTATCTTACAGATTCTGCAGGCAAATCATTTCTATGTAAAGAGCTCTAAATGCGCCTTCGGGACACAGAAAGTCGAGTATTTGGGCCACATAGTAGCCGCTGGAAAGTTGCTTGCTAATCCAGACAAGCTAGCCGCCATGGCCGAATGGCCTACACCGCGGACAGTCCGCCAGTTGCGGGGTTTTTTGGGCCTCACCGGATATTACCGGAAATTCATCCGCAATTACGCCTCGTTGGCCGCCCCGTTGACCACTCTGCTCCAAAAAGATAAGTTCTCTTGGTCTACTATTGCTGATGATGCGTTTCAATTCCTTAAGAAAACTATGTTGACTCCTCCGATATTGCAGCTTCCGGACTTTTCTAAAGATTTCGTAATTGAGACCGATGCATCAGATCACGGTATCGGTGCCGTTTTGCTTCAAGACGAGCACCCGATCGCATTCTTCAGCAAAACTCTGGGCATTCGACGTAAAGGTTCATCAGCCTATCACAGAGAACTTTTTGCCATCGTGTCTGCAGTTCAGAAATGGCGCCAGTATTTATTGGGCCGAGAGTTTCTTATTCGCACGGATCAGAAGAGCCTCAAGGAACTCTTATATCAAGTAATTCAAACTCCGGATCAACAGTTTTTCATACGGAAGCTCATGGCGTACAAATTTCGGATTGAATACAAAACAGGCGCGAGTAACAAAGTGGTTGATGCTCTTTCACGGCAGATGATTGATGATAGCACCGAGTTCAGCCAGTTCCTGGCTTTGTCCAGTCCATTGCCGGACTTGTTGACACGGATTCACGCCGAAAATAGCACGGCACCAGATTTGGTCGAGTTGCACACGCGTGCCGCGGATGGTTCCTTGCCGACGCCATTCCGTGTTTATGCAGGCATATTGTATTATGGTCATCAGCTAGTATTAGGCAAATCTTCAAGCTTGAAATCGGACGTGCTTACAGAATTTCATTCCTCACCGAGTGCAGGCCATCCAGGTGTAGATCGGACATTCCGTCGGGTGGCCGAAGTTTTCTATTGGCTAGGTATGCGTCGTGATGTTAAAATTTTTGTTGATTCTTGCTTAATTTGCCAATCTACCAAGTATAGTACGAAGAAACCAGCAGGGTTGTTGCAACCCCTGCCTGTGCCGTTTGAAGTGTGGGACGAGGTCTCAATGGACTTCATTACTGGCTTGCCGCTGTCTAAGGGCTTTTCCACTATATTGGTAGTGGTGGATCGTTTCTCAAAATATGCTCACTTTGGCCCACTTGGACCGTCTTATGATGCACCTAAAGTTGCTGGGTTGTTTGTTGATTTGGTTGTCAAACATCACGGAATTCCATCTCAGATATTATCCGACCGGGACGCCATCTTTACTAGTGCCTTTTGGCACGAGCTTCATCGCTTAAGCGGGACTACTTTAAAGCACAGTACGGCTTACCATCCGCAAACTGACGGACAAACCGAGGTCCGTAACCGGGGACTTGAGCAATATCTGCGAGCTTTTATGCATAGTCGGCCTAAACGATGGGCTGAATTTTTATCCTGGGCCGAACTTGCACTGAATTGTACTTTTCATGAGGGTATTCGGATGTCTCCTTTTCAAGCTCTGTATGGCCGGCCACCGCCTCCTCTGATTCGCTGCACCATGCCGTCAGCAGGCACATCGGCGGCCGCGGAGACCATCCTTGAACGCGGCCAGCTAATTGATTTACTGAAACAGAATTTACGGAAAATGCAGCAGCGTATGGCCGCCCAGGCAAATTCTCACCGACGGGATCTTCAATTCGCGGTGGGCGATTTGGTTTTGTTGAAGCTTCAGCCATATCGACAGAACTCGGTGGCTCGGCCGCTTTCAGCCAAGCTCAGCCGGCGTTTTTACGGGCCTTTTGCTGTCACCGAGCGGATTGGCCCGGTTGCTTACCGATTGGCGCTTCCGGAGAATGCCAAAATTCACAACGTCTTCCATGTGTCCCTTTTACGGCCTTTTGTCGCTTCCTCGGATCAGGTGGTTCAACCGGCATTTCCGGCTGAATTTATCAACGATCGGCCGCTGTCTCTCCCCGTCCGCGCTATTGCCGAAAGGACCGTTCTACTTGCCGACTGTCCCACAGTAGAATGGCAGATTATTTGGGACGACGGTACGGTGGACGAGGCAACATGGGAACCTCGTGACAATTTACTGACTTCTTTTCCTGATCTTCAGCTTGAGGACAAGCAGGCTCTCACGGGGGGGGGGGGGGGGGGGTAATTGATACGGATGCAAATCAGCAGAGCGGGCCGAGCTCTAGACCCGTGCGCCAGCGTCGGGTCCCAATCCGATTCCGAGATTAATTTGAGTTCTTTTAGGGTTTTAATTTATTATTGTTTTAAATTAATGTAATTTTTTAAACAGGAGTACTACTCCCTTCTCAGGTTTTCTTTCCGGTTCTTTCCTGAGTCGCTTTTATTGAACCGGTAGGGCATAGCTTATATAAACCATTGTAAGCTAAGTTGAGATTTTATCCAAGAAATAAACTCTTCTGCCCTAATCCTCTGTCTACTCCTCTTTCCTTTCGTCTCCTTCGACCCCGGGCTACTCGCCCATTCACTTCCCGGTTTCTTGGTTCAATATTCCTTGGTACGCTAGGAGTCTTAGTGTATGATTGAAAGACAAAAGGACACTGGCTGACTCCTTACAACAATTTACAGTTGTTTCAGCTCGACATGTGGGTAGGGATTGTAATGCCGTGGCCGACAAAATTTCCAAGCTGGGCCACAGCATCCCTACCAACCTCCTTCTGGATAATCTAGAGCTGCAAGCTCTCATCCGTAAGGATGCCCTAGGACGCCCCCCGTAGGGGTCTCCTAAACCTTACCGTTTCAAAAAAAAAAAAAAAAAAAAAAAGAAAGGACAGTGGCTGACTGAAGGATTCAACAACACAAAATAGGAATATAGGATGGTTGTTGGTAGGCAGTAGCATCAATTTGGAAGTGGCCTCCTAACTCTTCAGAGTTTCCTTGTAACGTCCGAACTAGGACCTGAATCTCGAGCAGATAGTTTAGGTCCTGGCAGTAGCAGCAGCTCCTCATCGCCGTCATGGGTAGAGTACTGGAAGTTCATGAATTCATTAATTGAACTAAAAGTAGTGCAAAGTCAGGCATTCTAAAATACTATATTCAATTTATACCTGCAAGTACTCTTCTTCCCTTGAGCCAGTGTTTGTAGATGCCTTCCTCCTTTTACGAACATGGCCAATACCAAATCCCCCCGTCTGTGCCTCCAACAGCTGCCTTTCTGAAAGTGTTTTCCGTGACCAATTTTTAAAGATGGGGAGCTCCCGACCAGTAGTTCTTATACCGTGTTGTACACGGTCCACATAAAACAACTGCAAAATTGAAAAAAAAACATCAGTATTAAATTACAAAGAGTTGAACAGCAATAAACGTGAGCACTACACCAAATAAGGTGAACACTAGCTTAAGACGATTAATTTTATACTTACAATCAAAAACGAGAGAGATCCATTGACGGTTGAGCTTGGATTCTTCTTCCAGGACATTGTTGCCTTGATCAAACAATCCAGCAAGTACTGGCACCAGTTCAAGTCTCTCTATCTTGTTAAGTTTTCTGGTGCACTTCACTATGGATGTGTTTACCCTTCCACTCGAATTCCCTTCCAACAGATGGGTGGCAAACAGGGCGATGAAGGTTCTCTTGAAGAACCGGCCTCCACTCTCTTCTTCATTACGTTTGTCTTGTACAATCTTTTCAACAAGGTCGTCTGACCGTATTGACAGATGAGGTTTCGAATCACCGAACCTCTCTGCCCATCTTTTCAGGACACGGTCCTCTCGGGTGTCTCGACCTTTAAAAGATTTCTTCACTACGATCCTCTCATTCCCTCTCGGGATTCCAAATACAGCTTCCACATCTTTATCCGTGATGTGGATGCATCTTCCATCCTCCATCCTCCATCCTCAAGCTGCATCTGATAGGATCGAAGTTGGATACAAGCCAGTGGCCAAGGAATTTTGGCATGGCATCTATCTTGAACTCCAACAGGGCTCCGAACCCCATGTCTTTGATGGCCTGCTTTTGTGCGTCGTTCAAGATTTCAGCATCTTGAACGACCTTCACAAATCTCAAGGGGATACCCTGCATTTGATACAAGGCAGGCTCTTGCCTATTGTGTTTCTTTTTTGGGGGCGCAACCTTCATCCCGCTTCCTCTTTGCAGCCCCTATTGCTTGGGCTGCTTGGTCAGGTCTTGTATTAGGATCAGTTTCTGTATCATCAGTAGTTTCTTTCTGGATTTCTTCTTCTTGTGGCTGTTGTGCTTGTTTTCTTTTCTGTTTGACCCTTTCCTTCTTAGACGGTTTTCTTGTTGAGTCAAAAATTTGTCTGAGGGTAGAATTTTCATCAACTGCAGAATTACAATAAAATAGGTTAAATTAAACTATTTGAACAATCAAACCATTGAACATGAGCATTTGACAATTAAAAGGTGATAATTTGACTAATAAACTCAACACTTGAGCCATGATGAACAATAGGTTTGAACACTTTGCACATAAGCATGAACTACACAGAAATGAACACTTGATGCAATATCATTTTACACACAGAAATGAACACTTGATGCAATATCATTTTTACACACAAACATGAACACAGCACTTCACACATAAACATCAACACTTGACACACTTCACGCATACTTACTTGCAAAGTAAAATGTAAGAGCAATAGGTCGAACAGTTGACCAATAAACATGAACAAAATGAACACTTGAGTAATAAATAAGAACACTAACACAAACATGAACAATTGACTAATAACCATGAATATTAACATATAAACATGAACACTTCTACCAGTTTGTGCAATTTACTTGAAAATTTTGGCTTATTCTCATAACTATTTTTTAGGGATTCTTTAGTGGTGTACATGGCACATGCATTATTCCATACAGTAGGTTAATCTCTTTGATTTCCACTTGCATGTACACATTAGGACTGACTAAATTGTAATCCTTCAAAAGTTTAAGTTTTGGTGTTCAAATATTACCTGTTTGAACATGCCCTGATGTCTTGGTTCTCGGCATTTTTACCTAAATCACGAAACAACGATTTTAGGTTAAAATCAAGCCAAACACAACACAAAAATGAGACAACTTTTCCTTTGATTAGTATTTGACCATATTACCTTAGCCCCAACCTTTCTAGCAGTGTCACCCAAAGCTCTAACAGGTGTTTCTGACAAAGAAATGCTTTGTCCAGGTTCATTTTCAGAATCTCTATGGTTGAAGGAATCCCAATCATTGTTGCTGGAGGGTGACCGACCAGATTCATTTTCAGAGTCCTTACTGCTAGAAGAGGTTCGGCCTATAGCGACGTCCTCGCCTGAAAAGAGTGAATGACATATAGTATGAAAAAGAAAATTTATACAGGACTGAAATACCAAGTTAATAACATACTAGCAAAGTCAGCATAATGTAAGCAATTTGAGACATCTAGACAACCAAACCAGTAAGAAAATCTGAAGGATAAAAAACTATCTCAATGCATTGATTTGTTTGTATAACCAACATAAAGAAGGGATATACAACTTATTACATATGCATAAATGATAGTCCTTCAAAAGTTGAAAATATGGTTCACAGCTTTTACTCAACCTCTAATTTACTTCCCAACATTATCAACTGAAATTCTTCTACAAATAGCAGAATTCCCAAATGCAGTTCTACATCACTAGTAGTTAATATGAAAAATTGATGCTAAAATTCAGCTCAACCAGAGGGCATTGCCCATGCATGTCTGTCAAAAAAGAATTCATCAGCAGCTTCAACAAAGCAATAAGACTGTCAGCACTAGAACAATCAGCCTGTTCAGAATCTTACAGAATGGCTACATAAAGGGAGGGAAAAAGGCGAAAAATAAATGATGTTAACTTAGTTAGTATCCTCAATCCAAGTCACTACAGGAAGTCGGGAACAGATGGAAGGAGAAACTTTTTTTTAACTATCCAACAGAATAAGGGTCACAGTTGCCAAACCAGTGATGGCTGATGCTTTTTTACACAATAGAATAAGCATGGAACTTCCAATGTGATTTAAAGGATTACCTTGTGCATAAGGATGTTCAGATCGAACAAAATTGTCCATCTTTTCGGATAATGAAGGGGGAAGAGGGCGTCGCTTCTCAACATGCAGCCCATCAGAAAAATATTCTTTTGCAACTGCTCGACCAGGCTGTCCCAAGTTCATCTGGTCTTCAAACCAGCCTCGACATGACTGCACCCATGGGCCCATAGGCGGAGGAGGAGGTGGAGAAGGAGATGGAGATGTGATGGGAACCAGAACTGGTCCAGTAACTAGACGAGGAATTTGTGCTTGAACAGGTCTCACAGAAAAGTGAGGCTCATTTGGTGGATTATCTCCCTTATCTTGTCCATGCTGCAATATAAGAAGCCGCCTCCTTGTATCTGGATCTAGCTCAAATTCCGGTACATCACCTTCTTCCCTGGCAGGAGAAGCTTGTAAACTTGGGTTTACATTTCCAATATGCCCCAGTTGCCTCACTAAAGGAGCTGCTACTTGTGGAAAAGGCGCAGTTGGCCCTTGTTGTACAGGTTGCACAACTGGCATTGCAGTACCCGCAGCAGCAAAGTGCAAAGAAGCAGTCCTTGGATCAGGATTAGCACATAATGACGCATTTGATCAAGGAACTGGGGAAGATGAAATTGCTTCCTAAGTATTCAAGCCAATCCTGCCAAAGATTTACCATACACATCACAAACTCCTGATGAGACATCAATCAAGTATACCTTTGCCATTCCCCTGTCTAAGGTATATAATCATGCTACAGGCAACCAACCCCCAGGCCTAGAAACATTTAAGGGAAAAGAAAGACAGAGTTTACCTTCAGCCTCCATTTAATCTCAGCATCTGCCATTGCAACAAGACTAGTTGGCTCTCTGTTACCATTTGCCCCAGATGTATCATCCTGCAAGCAACAAGAATAAAGAATGTATCATCCCCAGATGTACCAGCCTAAAAAAAGTTTTTTTTTTTTGCATGTACCAATCTAGACTCGAAAAGGATAAGAATGCAATTGTAATAATCAGACGAAAAATTACAAAATAATGGAAAGGATTCAAAACTTGAGGACTATAATACCTCTGGAATCAGGTAATTACTGACATCAGGATGGAATGGAATATCCTTGATGTCATTTTCATATAAAAGCTCAGAGACCAGCTGTAGGAGACCGTCATCAAATTCTCTGGAAAAAAAAATTGTAGAGTCATGTCATTTCTAAAGAAAGCCATAATCAAGATACCAATTAAAGTTGATTGACTAAGCATCAGGGTCAACATCACGTTTATGCCCAGAATACCATAAGTATTAACAGCAATTCTTACTTGAAGAAACAGCCTCTAACATTGCAAGCAACATTTCTAGCCACGGTTAGGAATGGAATGGCATTGTTTGCCTACAACATAGCATAACGAGATGAAAGTTGAAGACACTGAAAGTAGAACAAGAAAGGAGGATATATCTTTAATAGACAAATCTAATTAACCATATGCTAAAGCCTAAAGATATATACCTCAGCCTGAGGAGCATAATATGGAGCAAACGCAGGGACAACATGCACCCGCGGTTGATCCCTCTCATCCCACGCTTTCAAGTGGTCATCAATGACCAGTGCCATTTTAGGATGACAGCTTCTTTTATGAAATACATTGAACAATGACTTCTTATTTCCTGTTCAACAGAAAGGTTATTGAGAAATTATCTACATAAGGGATGATTATGCAGATGGCAAATAACATGAACATTATTATCAATACTATGAAACAAAATTTTGCCAAGTTATATTTAACTATAATCAGTAAGAGTATATACCATTTTATGAAAAAAAAGTTAATTAATTGAAAAATAATATAAATAAGAATTAATCTTTTAATTATGACGTGGAGTCAAAATCAACTTAATTTCAGATAGATAAAATTGGAGGAATGATACCCTTTTTAATGTTTTGATAGTTAACTATACCCCATTAATAACTTTTTAAGTAAGTGTACCCTATAATTTTAAAAAGACTAAACTATCCTTAATTAGTACCCTTTTATTTTAAAAGAGATTTAATGATACTAAGCCTAAGTCACCCATCAAAACTTCAGTCCACTCTTCTCGATCTGCATTGCCTTCAAATTCTATGTCAAATTGAGTCATTATTATCACCTCACGTATAAATTGGATTGCTTGAGAGATATTTGATGGAACCAACATATATAATATACAAGATACTAATAAAAGACACATACAAATACACGTACAAGACACCTAAAAATAAATATGTACAAGAAACATACAAATATATAATACACGTACAAGACACTTACAAGAGACATGTAAAACACCTACAAGTCTACAACACACGTACAAGTCACCTACAAGACGTGTACAAGACACATACAATACACGTACAAGACACTTACAAGAGACATGCAAGACACATACAAGACATGTACAAGATACATACAAGAGATACTTATTAGAGTATTAGACACATACAATATAAATACAACCCAAAACTTTTTAGCCTATTTTTTTAGACGAGCCCAAATGTCATCGAACTATAATCACATATAGTGGGTTACAACTTATTGATTACTGATTAGGATGAACAATTCTTGTAAAGCGATATGCCTCAAATAGAGCTAGATTAGACACATGGTTCATGTCTATTTAGAAGGTGGATTATGTGGATCTGTTTCCTTGATTAAATTGGAGTAAATCGGAAGATTTAAGTCATGGAATTTTGTCTCTGTTAAGAATTTATAGTTTGATAATAGAGAGAACGTGTGAGAATAGACTTATAAGGGGTAAATCAGTCTTATAAACTATTAGGGGATCATTTAATTAATAAAATTAGATGGGGGTACATTTAGTTAATCTCACCGTGAAAAGGTGACACAAACCCAATTGATTCTCGATGCCATTGCCTCTCCTAGTCCCTTCCCCCTCTCAAAAAAAAGTGTATCCAATCTATACATTGATCTTGACTTGTATGCAACTAGAAAATTGATTCACGATCACCGATCACCCGTATTAAATTAAATTTTACTTAACAATATTGATTTTTTTATGAGTTTTATTTAAATTCATTTCCATAAGTTTCTTTTTTTTTTCATTGCTGTGATTATTCTTTTCTCTCGTCCTTAATTCCACATCCCCCAAATATACATATAAATATCTATCCTGAAATTTGAAAAAACTAAGTATCTTTTCGTTAATCTTATCATTAAGGTATATCTTTAGTTAACCGAACAAAATAATACAGGTAACCAACCGTGCTAAGTAAATAATACTAAAACTAGTTGAATCCCCGTGATACTCACAGGATAATTTTACTAAAGATTATAAAATATTATACTATTAATATAAAATTTTAAACACTTGTATATAATATCGTAACAAAATATGTATAAAAGAATAACTCAAGTTATTATAATATTTATTATTAAAAAACTTGATATTATTTTATTCAAATATTGCCACGTGGTGCAATTTTTCTAACAAACATGGTTTTTGCTTTATAATGTATTAGGTAGATTTGTTTCTATTTTATAATGTATTAGCATAGATATAGATAGAAATTTATATCGGTAAAAAAAAAATCAACAATCGATAAAAATATTTTAGCATAACATAACATATATAATATTTCTTATCAATATCAATAAACATAGATAGAAATTTATATAGACATAAATTTATTTTGATACATTACTTATTTTATAAAATCTAAAATAGCTGTTTTTTATATTTAGGACTTTTTGAAGAATAAATCAATATTTACATAGATAGAAAATTATATATATATATATAACATCTAAAACCTTACCCTAAAAAACCTTCAATCTTTATAATTTTTTATATTTAGTAATAGATATATTATATATCATATATTTTATAACATATAAAATCTTACCCTAAAAAACCTTCAATCTTTTAAAAAAAATTATTTAGTAATTTTTATTATTTAATTAATTCTTTTTAAAAATGTGTATATTAATTTTTTTTATTTTTAGTATGTGATACTATATGAAACAATCTACACATATAATATAGTATCTATCTTTTATCTATTTTATGAAGTGGTTATGATAAATCATGCTTTCTAGAATTATTATTAGAGTATAATGTGAATGGGGCTTTTTAGAATTATTATTTAGTTTTTTAAGTTGAAAAAAGTTTTTCCATTATTTTACACGTGGCGCAAATTTTTACAAAGACTTGGTTTCTGCTTTATAATGTAGGGTAGATATAAAGATTAAAAGATAAAATTAAATCTTTATCAAAGAAACAATATAACTATCTACAAATCTACAAATCTAACCAATTATATATATCCAGCGGATTGTTGTGTTGGCTTGCCTTCCCAAAATTGACACTTTAACTTCCGAACGCAACCTCGATCAACCCTTCATCTTTCTCAAGGTGAGTGCTGTGGAGTTCGTGTTTTATTCTATCAATTATCTTGATTACTGTCGCCTCTTTTTTCTTTGATCTTGCACTCTCGATTTATAAATTTTTACAAATACAATAGATCACTGAATTTTTAGATTGAGCTTAGCATACTAAATTGCTAATGTGTGAAATTGTATTTTGCTTGTTTGCCAGATTTAACTTGTATTGGTCAGTTTATTTAATAAGGATATCATTGATTGACTATTGAGCAATGAAGATCCATTTCTCGTGTTTGATCCGTACTATTGTGCAATATTATTTCCTTGTAGATCCAAATTTTCATCAAGACGCTTGCTGGCAAAATCATCACCGTTGAGGTGAATGGTAAGGATACAATTCGAATGCTTAAGGCCAAAATTCAAAGCAAAGAGAGCATTCCACCAAACCAACAAGCCCTAATCTTTGGCAATAAGATCTTGAAAGATTACTACAGCCTTGAATTCTACAACAAATCCACCTTCCTCCTCCTAGTGGCCCATCTCAAGGGCTCTATGCAGATCTTTGTCACGACCCCTCAGGCAAGATGATCGCCCTAGAAGTCGAGAGTTCAGACACGATCGAGACCTTGAAAACCCTCATCTGGGAGCAACAGTCAATCCCACCTGACCAGCAATGGCTACTCTTCGGTAACAGACAGTTGGAAGATGGCAAAACCCTAGTTGACTATAACATCCCCAACCGTACCGTCCTCCACCTGTTGCTAGGTATAGACTTTATGAAAAAATGCGTAAATATTATTCATTGATAAGTTTCATATAAATATATACAAAGAGAGTAGAAGGTAAATACCTAATAGGTAATGGAGTGGGATTCCCCATTTTTTGTGGAGATTGAGATTTTTCATTGCGGGTACGGGGATGGGGATTTATTAATGGGGTTGGGAATGGGTATGGAAAAAATAATTTTAATTTTCTATTAGGGTATGGGGACGGGGACGAGTACGATGATAGGTGCCCCGCTCCGACCCCTATCATGTATTCCCGACGAGACCCGTTGAGAAACCTTGTGGGAATCCCCGAGAGACCTTGTGACGACTTACCACTATGTAAGAATTTTTTAATTGGTGTATAGTATAACTTTTGATGAAATTGAAAAGGAAATTAAATGAAAAATCAAACAAGGAAACTCATGAGAATTATAAATGGGGAAATCAAATAGGTATGAAAAGTCCAATGAAAATTATAAATGGGAAAAATTAAATGGGGTGGAAAATCTCCTACAGAAACAAGGATGAATACGAAGACAAATTTTATTTTCCGAAAAAGAATGAGCACAAAGTCAAAGATAGAAATTACAAATTAAATCTATGAATAATATTTAAATAATTAAAATTAACTAAATACATATCATTAACAGGGGCGCTATGAAGATCTCGATCAAGACGCTCAAAGCCAAAAGCTTCAGCCTTGAGGTGAAAAGCACAGACAAAGTCGAGACGGTCAAAACGAGGATTCAGGAGAAAGAGGGGATCCCAACTCACCATCAGAGGCTTTTTTTTTATAGTATGGAGTTGGAGGAGGGCAAGACTTTGGCTGATTATAACGTCCAGAAGAAGTCATCCTTGTTCCTAGTGCTTTGTTCGAGGAGCGTTATGCAGATCTTTGTGTACATCCTCACGGGCGATTTTCTCCCCATTGAGGTGACATGCTTTGACACAATTGAAAACGTCAAGAACAAGATAAAGGTCCAGCATGGGATTGCGCCTCATGTGCAGAGGCTGTTCTTTAATGGTAAGGAGTTGCAAGATGGCATGACCTTGGCTGATTATTCCGTCAAGAAGGCATCCACCCTCTACCTAATGCAAATTGCAAGTCTTTAGACCTTGTGGTATTTAGAATGGCTAGACTACACGGTCTTTAGAATTGCTAGACTAGAATGTTTTAATTTTTACTATTTTCCTTAAAAAGTCCAATTATTGCTTTACTGACCTCCAATTATTGCTTTAAGGACCTACAATTTAGGTTATTTTTGACTTGTTTGGTTGTCGATCTACTCTTACATTTTTGTGTTAGTTGTGGACCTTGTGGTGTGGGTCGAAGCTTGTCAATGGATTTGTTTGTGTGATTAGTAGTGGGTTGCCTTTACACACTATGGATTCGAATAAGGAATCAAAATGAAATTAGGAATCATGTCGTTTTGTATTTTGTCGAAATGAACCATTTTCGATAATTAGAGCTTAGAGTTTGTAGTTATGAATTGTGATTTTAAGGTTTTTAAGGTTTGAAGTTTTTAAGATTTATGGTTTAGGCCTTTAGGGTTTGTAGATTTTTATAATTTATGTTTTTTGTTTGAATGTTTAGGGTCTAGGGTTTATAATTTAAGATTTAGGGTGTATGGTATAAGTTACCTAGATTTAGAGTTTATGGTTGATGATATGTGGTTTAGGTTTCTAAGGTAAGGTTTTAGAATTAGGAGCTTAGGGTATACGTTACCCTAAATGTTAAACCCTATAGGGTTATTAGCGACCACGAAAATCCATAATTTTTTGTAGTGAGGACACCAACAAAAAAGAGTTAATCTTGAAGCACCAATTGAATTACCCTTAAATCAAGGGACACCAACTGAAATTTCTCTTTATATATAAAATCCAATCAACCAACGAAACCAAATTTCTCAAAGTTCATCAATGCTCCAAGTCCACCCTCTCTCGCGCTTGCCCTTGTCCTATGTCTTGCCGCAAGTGATGTTATAGCTATGTTTTTCGTGTCATTATTGTTGTCTTAATCCAGTTAGTTATTGCTTAGGTCATTGGTTCTGTTTTAGATAGGAGCTTTAGCAAGTCAAAGTCAGTTCCCTTATTGTTAGGCATTAGGCCAAGTATATGAGTAATTAGTGGTTAGTTTCATTCTGTTTCCACTATGTTAGCTGTACGTTAGGTTAGGAGCACTAATCTCTTAATGGGCTTAGTGGTTAGTTTCCTACGTCAATTCTTCTATTTAAATCGAGTCAAGTCAGTTTGTACAACATCTGAATTTTTATTAATTAATGAAATAGTCATGAAGACAGTTCTTGACATCTCTTCCTCTTGGTGGGATACTTGCCTAAGAGTGGTATTCCTCAAGTAAGATTATACCAGAGTGACGTTCTTATCATCCAACTCCAAAAGCAAGGTCCACTTGCACGTCTCTAAGTCCAACGGTCGCCCATGTCCATGCCGACCCTCTAAGAGTCTAAGACTACTACCCTTATTTTTGTACGGTCATTCCTCTCAAGTCTCGAACACTTAATTGCATGGAGGTGTGGCCTTGTCTCTTTCAAGTTGGACGTTACTCTCAAGGTCAATATTTGGCTCACTCGAGCATACCTAGTTTTGGGTCGCTTTTCGTTAGTGAAGTTGAAACTAAGAAACCATAATTGGCTAACAACCACTTTAAATTAAATTTTGATGGATCCAAAATCAACTCTAATCTGGCAACTTCAAGCTTTATAATTCGCGACCACAATGCACAAGTGGTTGGAATAGGTACCAAGAAACAAGGATCAATTTCAATATTAAAAGCGGAAACACTTGCTCTCCAAGAGGGAATTAAGGAAGCAAAGAGATTAGGAATTACAAATATTGAAATTGAAAGAGATAATCTCATAGTAGTTAATTCTATTAATAACAATGGAAAATGTCCATGGGAAATTGAAATGGTTATATCAGACATTTTGGTATCTCTACAACAATTCACAATTGTCTTGGTCCGTCACATTGGTAAGAATTGTAATGTTGCGGACAACAAAATCACTAAACTGGAGCACAACATTCCTACCAACCTCCTTCTAGACAATCCTGAACTGCTAGTTCTCATTTGTAAGGATGTACTAAGACAGCCCCCTTAGGGGTCTCCTAAACTTTACCTTTTCAAAAAAAAAAAAACCATAATTGTCTTTACTTTTTCAAACACTCTTTTTTGTTTGTAATCTCGATTTTGTGGCACCTATCAAGATCAACTCAAATTTTGTTGTAGGTAGCACCTTTGTCTTAACTTATTTGTTATCAAACCTTTTTTGGTCGAATATTTGTTATCAAACCTTTGTTTGGTGGAAGTTGAACCTATTGTTTAATCTCTTTCGTTTAAATTCTGATGGACCATATCTAAAGCTTAATGATAATCTATCCTCGTTACTTCTTCATATGTTTATTCCATCTCGAATCTCGATCAAGACTGGAGATCAAGCTTCGGCGACTTCTTTGAAGATCTACTATCTCATTCCGATTCAAAGCACATCAAGTGATATCGGATCCATCTCTTTGAAGTATTTTCCTCTCATGCTGACTTAAATATTTTTCTAACATATTAATCTAATAATATGTCAAAAAAATAAAATAGTTCATCTTATATAAAAACAGTTCATCTAGATGGGAAAAACAAAATATTCTTTCAATTCAACTACTTTTCATTAACGAATTCTTATATAAAAACAGAAAATGTTGGTTTTCTATTATAAAAAGGACATATGACTTATAATAATATAAAATATCTATTTTGAATGAATAATAATACGAACTTTAAAAATTACCAGCAAAAATAAAAACAATTACGATAGTAATCCAAAATAATATGAAGTTAAAAATGACTTGTAGTAAATTAGTATTACCAAGTATCAAATTTGAACTAATAATAATACTAGCTATTACGATATTAACTCAAACTAATACAATAATTAGTTTTTCATTGAAACTAATGATGTGTCACCCAAAATTATGACATGATATCAAATTAATTGACACCTCAATTTTTCCTAATTAACTCTTCAATTTACACTTGTCAGTTCTTCCCTCTCAACCATCATTCTCTCTAACTTTTCTTCATCGGTCATCTTCGTTAGCTCCTCATTCTCTCTCCCACCTCTTCTCTATTAAAACCAAATTCGTTGAATTGCGACACCGTGCACCACAATCGGCAACCTCACCCCTCTCTCCATCTTTATCACCTCTTAAGTGTAGCCTAACTTCATTCACTACCTCCCGCAACTAACCCTTTTTATATGCTTCACTCATGGCTGCTACAAAAAATTGGATATTTGGTAATAATTCGCATTATTATTGTTATAAAGCAGATACTTAGTATTATTACAAGTGATTTTTTAACTTCGTATTACTTTGGGTTAATATCATCAAAATTCAAATTATTGTTGATGATTTTTAAAATTTATATTATTATTACTTCAAAGTACATACTTCATATGAATATATTACTCCCTCCATTTCACAATGGATGACTATAGACAAATTTGCACATATATTAAGGAAAAAATTCTCCTCATTAAATGGTAGATTCCTACTTTTAAATATGCAAAATCAAAATGGCTCTTCATATTCTCATATAATCATTAGGGGTATAAATGGAAAGAAATAGACAAAATTATTATATGGACTATCAAATATAAAAACTAAACCCTAAAAAAAGTATAAATCCTTAGAAAACAGTTTAAAAAATATTAAACAATCAAAATACACATAAAAATTTCTAAAATATAGGTTAGAAAAATTGAATTATTATATGGACCAAGAAACGAAGTCATTTTACCTTATAAAAATATTGGTTTTTTTATTGTTAATAATTTGTGTACATCCTAAAATACTTGACCTTTTTGTCTTTCCCTCCTCGATACAGCGTGTTTGGTAAGAGGTTTATGAGGAGAAATTAAGGGGAGGAAAATTTTAAAAAAGAGAGAAAGAAAAGTAGGGGATAATTTTTTAATTTTACTTGTTTGGTTAGAAGAGGGAGGGGACGGATAAAAAAATAGATGTGTTGTTTGGTTGACAGAGGAAATGGGAGGAAGATTAGAATTAATGGAACAAAATTAAGTGAAAAAGAAATTAATTTAATTTTCTTAAAAATGCTTCCACTCACTTTCCTTCCAAATTCCACCAAATTGGGAAGACTTATTTAACCCTCCTTTCTCTACTTTTTTTTTCTTCCACTTCACCCCACGTTGGGATTCTTCCTAATTCTCTCTTATTTTAACTAACCAATCAGAATTACTAATTTCCCTCACCTCCCCTCTATTAAAATTCTTCCATTTCCTCACAACCAAACACAAAGTATTTACTGGAAATTCTACTCCCAGTCTCCCAGTGACTCAGTCTCGGGTCTCCCATAGAGAAAACAATGTCAAGAATGTTCTAGAGCTTTTCTCAGCGCGACCTCCCTCTCTCTTCGATTCCGCTTTCAACTGTTTCGACTAATTTATAAATTGAGTTCCCAGAACTTTTCATCGTCTTTTAGGTAAGAAATTTAGGGTTGTTTTACGGTTTGTACTTAGTTGCAATTTAAGTTCGTGTTTCATACGGTTCTTCCGAATCCCTTGTTTTCTTTACTCCTAAACTATAGATTAATTTTTGTGATGACTGCCTTTGTTTATGGCGATCGATTCCGGCCTCTTCTTCCCCTGTTCTTGCAGTGCTTGATTTGTATTCTTTAATGCTTGAGATTGTTTAGCATTCTTTATTAATGTGGTCAAATTTTTGATGTTTTACTGATGCAAATTGTGATTTTGCTGCATGCAATTTGCAAAAGAGTGAACTTTGGCTTAGTTCCTAAAGCTGTCTTGGTTATTTGCTTGATGCCATTTCTTGATTTGTACTAGTTGCTTCTATGTTTGTTTAGGTTATTTTATACATAAATATTTTGCTATATCATAGATATTCTGGTTTGCTGCATGCAATGAGTGAAATTTGTTTTGGCTCCTAATGCTTTACTTCATCTTAGTTATTTGCTTAATGTCTCTTCTTGATTTCTACTTGTTAATGTTATGTTTGTTTAATTTTAGTTAGTTAAGCAGAAGGATTCTGATATTTCTGCACTCAAATGACTGAAATATCCCTTTTTTTGTTTATATTGATCTATAATCATATTGGTTATTTGCTTAATGTCACTTGTAATATATTTATCTATGGCATTCAGAAAGAATCAACCATTTACCGGGTACTCCGTTTGAGAATTGAGAGGTGCAATGCAGATCCTAGTGAAAGCCTTCACTGGATTGACAATCACTGTCGAGGTGAGTATCACCGACACAGTCGAAAATGTCAAGACCAAAATTCACGAGAAAAATGACATTCCACCTGACCAGCAGATGTTAATCTTTGGCACTATAGAGATGAAAAATGACAGGATGTTGGCTGATTATAAAATCAAGAAGGACTCCGTTCTCCACTTAGTGCTCATTCTTGGTGGTAGTATGCAGATATTTGTAAAGGACGTCACTGGCCAGACGATCACCCTCAAGGTCGAGACTTCAGACACTATCGAAAACGTCAAGACCTTGATCTGGAACCAAAAAGGGTCACCGCCTGACCAGCAGTGTCTAACATTTGGTCATACTCAGTTGGAAGATGACAAAACACTGGCTGATTATAATGTCAAGAAGGATTCGACGCTCCATTTACTTCTACGTTTCAGGGGCGTCATGCGGATAATTGTGAAGGCCCTCTCGGGCAACAGCTTTTGCTTAGAGGCGAAATACTCGGACAAGATTGAAAAAGTCAAGAAGAAGATTCAGGACAAAGAGGGAATTCCAACTTACCACCAGAGGCTAATTTATAATGATAGGGAGTTGGAAGATGGCAAGACCTTGCTTGAATGTAACATTGAAAAGAGTTCCAGCATCCAACTATTACTGAATCTGAGAGGCAGGATGCAGATCTTTGTGAAGACCATTGATGGCAAGACTATCACTCTTGAGGTTGAGGGTTCGGACACTATTGAAAGTGTGAAGACGATGATTTGGGAGAAGGAAGGGATTCCACCTGACCAACAATGGCTAACATTTGGTCATATGCACTTGGAAGATAGCAAGACCTTGGCTGATCATAATATCAATAAGGAGTCGACTCTCTACCTGTTGCTTCGTTGCAGAGGGGTTATGATGATTATGGTGAGGACCTTCTCAGGCAAGAACATCAGCCTTGAGGTGAAAAGCTCAGACAAAATTGGAAATCTCAAGAACAAAATTCAGGACGACGAGGGAATTCCGTCTTATCATCAAAAGCTAATATTTGGAGGTGAGCAATTGGAGGATTACAAGACTCTGGCTGACTATAAAATTCCGGAGAAGTCTATTATCCTTTTAGTGATCTGTCTCAAGGAGGTTATTCCGATCTATGTGAAAATTCCCACAGTCAAAACCATCGCCCTTTATGTGCAAAGATGTGAGACTATTGAAAATGTCAAGGCCAAAATTCAGGATAAAGAGGGCATTTCACCTGATCAGCAGAGGCTATTTTTTTGTGATGAGGAGTTGCTAAATGGAAAGACCCTGGCTGACTATGGTGTCCAGAATGAATCTACCATCAAGCTATTGGAAAAACCAGTTTTCTGATCGTTATTGAAGTAACACAATCTAGATTAGGAGTTCAGGACTAAAACCGATTGGTTCAAGTAGTTTTGGGTAGGATTATGGTGCAATTTGGTTTGAGTTTTTCTGCTTTTTTGTGGCAAAGGAGTTTTCTCCTTGTAAAAATGCTCTCTCATATCTTTGCTTTGAATCAGTGGCTACTATTTCCTTCATTTATTATTGTCTTCTCAAGTTTGATACTTTGTGTATGTGCTCTTTTTATTTTTTGGTATTAGTTGCTATCTGGGGGGAATGCCAATTTTTTGGTATTTGAACCCGAAATAAACTGAACCCGATTAACCCGAAACTCATTTGGTTAAAACCCGAAAATTCGTTGGTTTGACCCAATTTGTTATAGTTTTAGAATTTATGGTATAATGTATTTTGAAAATTATAATATATTTTATTATTAAAAAATATATGAGATGACGTTAAGACATTAACTAATTTTTTATTTCCTTATAAAAAACATTATATTTCGTATTAATTAATGAAAAAATTACATAAGCAAGACTTTGATATGTTCACAATATTCTCGATCGTAGCACGTAGGGCTGTCAATTACCCACGGGTGACCGACTCACCCGCTTAACCCATCCGAAATAAACGGGTGAAAACTCAATCAAAACGGGCGAAACGGGTTATGGGTCGGATAAGGGTGAGATTTTATCACCCAATAACCCGACCCATCACCCGTTTCACCCAAACCATTCATATAACCCGTTTTAGTCCATAATTTCTAATATGTATGGGCCTTTGAAGTCACCCATATAACTCATTTCGGACATTTGATAAATAATCTCATTTGTAACCCATCTTTGACTCCATTTTGATATTTATTGCTTATGGAATTGGTTTTTGTTTGTGTATGGATTATGAATATTTATTTTAGTTTATGTATGACAATTTATTTATAGATATAAAATACATCCGTTATACGGGTGAACGGGCCACCCATATAACCAACGGAAGATGGGTGGTTTGGGTGACGGGTAGAACATTTCACAGGTGATGGGTGGGGCGTTTCAACTTGCGGGTGGTGGAAGTGCTCCATCCCCCCATAACCCGACCCATTGACCACCCTAGTAGCACGGCTCACCGATCCTACAAGTTTCAAAGTAAAATTGCACTGGTCAGCTTGAGAAACGAGAAGGGAAAATGAAACGACATATACACAATTCATTTTTTTTTTGGTCGAAACATATACACAATTCATTAATTACAGTACGTAAGTAAACATGTCTAAATACGTACTTCAATAATTGGCGGTTGCACAAGTCTAAATGCATGATTGTCCAACTCTCGAAATTCCATTAATTGAATAAATTAAAATGTACAAACTCAGAAATGCCAAGTCTGTACGTATTCTCTTCCCTTCCTAACCAGTTTCTCCCTACAAATATGATCGCCTAGTCCACTCTCCATGTGGCTGCGAGAGCACTAAAAACTCCGGCTATTTCCAGATCTTCTCAAGGTAATCACCTACCGTTTATCGCTTCTTTCAGCATTGAATTTGATTACATTGACAAGAAATGTAGGCATTTTGAAAAATTTGTATCAATCAGTTGGAACTACGGAACAAGTTGTGCATTTCGTGTTTCATTTGACACTTGAAATAGTTTCTTTGAATCAATCATTGTACACTTGAAACATTTGAAATAGTATCATTGTAGTTTGAAGAGCAAAATGCAGATATTTGTGAAGACCATGACGAGCGATCCCACCACACTAAAAGTGTCAAACTCGGATACAGTTGAAGACGTGAAGACCCAAATTTGCGAAAAAAAGGGCATTCCATCTCACCACCAACAGAGACTAATTTTTGGTAGTATCAAGTTAAAAGACAAAATGACTCTGGCTGACTATAACATCCAAAAGGATTCCACCCTCCTCCTCCTTTTGGAGATTCTCAAGGACCCTATGCAGATATTTGTGAAGACTGTTATTGGCAAGATAATCACCCTCGAGGTCGAGAGGTGGGACACGATTGAAACCGTCAAGACCATGATCTGGGACGGGGAATCAATCCCACCTCATCGCCAGTATCTAGTTTTTGGCAGTATAGTGCTGGAGGATGAGATGACTCTGGCTGAGTATGATATCCCGGCGAAATCAACCCTGAACCTATTACACTGTTTCAGGGGGCGTAATGCATATATTTGTGAAGACTCTCAAGGGCAACTCCATCGGCCTTGAGGTAAATAGCTCCGACACAATTGGACATGTGAAGGCCAAAGTTGAGGATAAGGAGGGGATTCCACCTCACCATCAGAGGCTGATTTTTGGTAGTACGGTGCTGGAAGATGACAAGTCCCTGGCTGATTATGACATCCAGAGTGATTTCACCATCCTCCTAGTGCTTTGTCCTAGGAGCCGTATTAACATATTTGTGAAGATGGCCCCCAGCATGAGTTTCACCCTTGAGGTATCAAGATCTGACACAGTTGAGAAGGTCAAGTCCCTTATTCAGGAGAGAGAGGGCATTTCTATGGACTGTCAAAGGCTAATTTTTGCTAGTAGGCACTTGAAGGAAGATGACAAGGTCCTGGCTGACTATGGCATCCAGAATGAATCCACCCTCCACCTAGTGCTTTGTCTTAGGGCCAGGCCCAGGAAAGAGTATAATTGAGAGGGTGTTTCAGACACTGGCTGGGACCCAGGGTCCCACCAGTTTTTTAACTAATACTCTTTATTAGGCATTTGTTTTTATTGCTAAGCTATAGTGACTACTAACTAGGTATCATAAGCCATTTTGCAATTATAGGATAGGAGTAATATTATGTATTGGGAGAAGTTGAGCTTGGAAAGGCGTTTCCTCTTTTTGTGCGTGTGATACGAAACCTTATAGATCTTGTATTCGGATTCAATGAACGAAGTAACTAGGTGAAGGGAAGAAGGGCCAAAGGCCGGGGGAAAGAGTGACTCAGACGATAGAGACGAGATAGCAGAGAAGGAGACTAGGGTTTGGGGATAATTAATTTCTCATTCCTTGATTGATTAACTTTCTAAAATACAAAAAGAGTATATATAATAATAAGCACTGTCACTAAACCCTAATCCTAACGGCTCAACAAACGCGCCTCGGGAAAGAACCGTAAAGGAAACCCGAGAAGAGGTAATTAAATCCAACTAAAAATTACAATTAATTAACGAATATAAAAATATATATAACATTAACGTATCAATTAATATAAAAATATATATAACATTAATGTATCAATTACTCCCCCGGTGAGAATCAACTCGTCCTCGAGGCGGAAATCAGGAGAAGAAGTCGGAATCAATGTCTTTCCTCGATCATACGGCATAAGATGTGGCACTCCTCATCGAAGACAAAACTTGTAATGTAAAGCCCACAATGTGGACGCTCGAGAAGGACGCTCTCCATAGTGGTGTTTGCCAACAATAGGTGCCTCACTAGTAGGGATGCCAAAGGAATCCAACCCAAAGTTGACCTTGGTAACGTCGGTGTGTTTCACATCAAGTGGAGTGTCGGGTGTAACACCCCGTCTTTAAATAGGGGCGCTACTCGGTAGTAGACCTTACTAGGTACTACCTAGGCTAGTTTGACAACGAGTTCACTTGGATCTTGCAACTCGGACACGACGAGAAAACATGAATAAAACATCCAACCGATATTTATAAAACCCAAGTATAGAAAACATGCATGAAACCCAAAACAACATAATTTACAACACTTCCTAGAAACATTTCATTAACATACCACTACCCTTTCTTTATCGAAACACACATTATTCGAAAGATACCAAAAAGTAAACCATCATTGTCCCAAACGAACCCATCCTAATGACACGGCCTTCAAGGATCTGTTCCATCATTCTGCCGAGGTTCCATCATGGGTCCCTTGTCTTTACCTGAAACTAAAAAAACAAGTCCCCGAAGGGTCAGCTACCATTTAAATACAAGCTAGAATCCATACGGTACTAGTAAGACGTTTAAAACCAATCAAGTACCTAACATACACAAGCACGGTTCACCTGAATACACACATATCAGTTCTAAATCCATACATTAACTTCCCATAGATCATAAGCACAAACCACATCTCAAACTTTCATACACAGTCATACATACAGATCCAAGCAGAACAATACAACCATTCTTCCACCGTTCCATTCCAAGGCGCTTATCAATCCTACGTCCCAGGTGCCGAGGCGCGACCTTCCACCCTTCACAATTTCCATCCTTCTAACCCCGGGTCAAGCCTCCTCGGGAGCACTTGCCCAAAACACAAATAACTTTTCTTTTTAAGGGGCACGATTCTCTGTCACATAACCATACGTAGTCGTCACTTCAACCCAGAGGACTACGCACATGGCCATGCCGAGAACGGTACCAACATAGAGAAAATATTCGAAAGCTTCACATTCAATGAAAGCCCAATGAAATTCTTTTCACACATATCATACACAAGTAAACCTTTTTCATAAAATAATCATCTAGGGACTAGTTCCCCAAAACCAATCCTACAAGCACCCATGAAGTCTAACAAGTATTGAACAACAACTGAGCAAGTCGTAAACGACTTACTTTGAAGACGAATTCCCAACGCCAAGAAACCACTAATTATCACACAACGCGAAACCCCGTCTAAGATAGATAGCTTGTCTTTGCCCTTCGTCTCTGATCACAACCTAGGACTCACGCTCCTATATGCATATATAAACCCCAATGAATAATAATAGCCTTTTAACTCTTACAAACTCTAACCCTAAAATCAACGAAACGCCAGGATGTTTTATAACTTCTTGTGTATAATTCCAAATCTTTTAAAACTTGACATGAATATACTAGATATATAAAAGAACATTTTTCTAGTTCAAACCTTTTTGAAAAACAGGATCAAAGGTCTCCCTAATATCATTACAAAACAATACCCTAAAATTACTCTGAAATCTTTTACCGATTATAAATCCGATATCAAAAATACCCTTTGAGAACTATAAATTGACTGATTTTTAAATCCAATCAACTGTAAAGCCAGATCTGGAAAAATTAGTAAAATCTAAACAAACTATTAACTAATTAAAACTTACCAAATAACGCCTGAACTCCAAAATCTGACCCGACGAACGAACCTAACACCGCTAATTCCCTCCTCTCTCTCTCTCTCTCGGCCTTCTGCTGGTGAAATTGTACAAGACATGTACAATTGTATATATAATTCAGAGAAGTCGGTTTATATTTGTAAATTTTGTGCTTTCCACCCTCAAATCTCTTTTACTACAAACTTTACCATGAAATTATTATTAATTACTTTTAAGTTAAAAACTTTTTTTTAAAATATAATTTTCTACAATTCAAAATAAAATATTAAAATATTCCCGAATATTACATCGGGCACAACTTCGATTGAAGTTTCAGTCTCCTGCCCTGACAAGATTTTAGGAATTAAATCTGCGGGCGACGAACAAGGGAAGACGAAGGCCGCAAAGCACGAAACTGAGGGCGTGGGGCACGGAACCGCGGGCATGGGGCACGGAACCACATGCGTGGGAGGGGTTGCCACGGGCGCGGGACGGGTTGCCGCGGGCGCGAGGCTAGGGTTGCGCTCTACCTCTCTCGCATCTTCGTGAGGAATGCCCAGGAGATGACAAAGCCGATCCAATCGTTGATCCATAGCGTCGAATCGTTGATCCATAGCGTCGAATGTCAACGACAAGTTTTGAAGAATGGCTCGGATATCTTGGTTTTCTGAATTATTGCTTGTAACGGTAGACATGGTGATTGTAGAGTCCGGGCAATGAAAGCACCAATTGATATGAAACCTTATAGATCTCATATTCGGATTCAATGAACGAAGTAACTGGGTGAAGGGAAGAAGGGAAGAAGGGCCAAAGGCCAGGAGAAAGAGTGACTCAGACGATAGAGACGAGATAGCAGAGAAGGAGACTAGGGTTTGGGGATAATTAATTTCTCATTCCTTGATTGATTAACTTTCTAAAATACAAAAGGAGTATATATAATAATAAGCCATGTCACTAAACCCTAATCCTAACGGTTCAACAAACGCGTCTCGGGAAAGAACCGTAAAGGAAACTCGAGAAGAGGTAATTAAACTCAACTAAAAATTACAATTAATTAACAAATATAAAAATATATATAACATTAACTCTCTCTCTCTCTCTCTCTCTATATATATATATATATATATATATATATATATATATATATATATATATAGAGAGAGAGAGAGAGAGAGAGAGAACAGATCACGTGCGAATGGGCGCTAGGGTGCAAAAAGAGAACGCATCTACACCGTCGATCTAGCATGAATTATTTGGACGCGCTTCGCGCGTCCAAATTATTTATTAAAAAAAAGCGCGTGTAAACTAAACGCTACCAAACGTACTTGTCTCCCAAGCTAACCCGAAAGAAAAGACAATTTTTTTTTCTCTTTCCAAATCAAAACCAAAAAAGATCTTTCTTCCTCTGCGAAAATAAAGCTTCTAAACAGGATTGAAACACAACGATTTACGATCTTCGAAAGGAGCTTTGTTCAGATTTACAAATTTGAAGATCTGACTCATTACGATTAATGGAACCAGGTAAATAAATGAATTTTTCCCTGATTAAACACAACGAATTACGATCTTCGAAAAAGAGCTTTGTTCAGATTTTTTCCCTGATTAAAACTAATACAACACGATTTTGAAAAGTTTCATTGCATATATCGTCAAAATTTGTTTATGTTTAAGCATTACCAATAGGAAAACTCCCATTTTATGGTTTTGAGGGGCATTGCTATGATTTAATTGAGAAGACTGTACATTAGTTCACATTTGTTCAGAAATATCTCGGATTTGTTCATTGATATTACACATTTGTTAAATCCAAAATTTGTTCATAGCTATCAAGCATTTGTTCATGGGTATCGCTGATTTGTTCATACCTATCATGAATTTGTTCAATAATATCAATAGTATGTGTAGTGTATACAATTGCGTATTTACATGTTTCTTTTGCCTATAATGAAGGAAAAATAGAAGATAAAAAGGAATTAAAGATCGTGATCTCGCCTGGAAACACACATTACTACATACCATTTTGTGATGACAATTTAAGACCTAAAGAGGGGATGTTGTTTAAAACCTGGGAACAAGGAGTAAATTTCTACAAAGCATACGCAGATGCATGTGGTTTCCAAGCACGTGCTGGTACAATTACAAAGTCTTCAGATGAAACTAACACTACAGTTTGGAAATACATGTTGCGTAATCGGGCAGGATTTAAAAACTCAACTCGAAAAGAAGAAGACAAAGAAGATGATGAAGATAATGATGAAGAAGATGATGAAGAGAATCATGAGGAAGAAGGACAACAAGGAACAGTGAAAAAGCGAAAAAAAGTAAACAAAAGGTGTAGTTGCATTGCTAAACTGGCTATGAGACTTTCTGGAAGAAACGGATATATTGTTAAGAAATTTGAAGAGCGTCACACCCATATTATGTTTGAAGACGGACAAAAACACTTTGCAAAGAGCAATAGGAAACTGACATCTTTCCATCAAGATTTCATCATGAATTGCATACGAGCAAACATTGGTACAAGCAAGTCATACCAAGTCTACAAGGAGTTTGTTGGTTCATATGCAAAAATTGGTGCAACTATAATTGATTTCAAGAATTTTAAAAGAGATCTGAACTCCTTCATGATTGGGTGTGATGCTCAAATGGTTATTGACAACTTGTTCAAGAAAAAAGAAAGATGTGAGGCGTTTTTCTTTGAATATGATGTTGATGAACAACATCAATTAACCAAATTAATCTGGTGTGATCCTATTGCAAGGAAGAACTTCTCATATTTTGGAGATGTTGTCTCAGCTGATGCAACATGCAAATCAAACAGGTATGAAAAAGCTTATTTCTGATGAAAAAGTAATTCCTATGATGAAAAAATCGTATATACTGATGAACAAAAATAATATTTGCCTTCACGAATTTACAATGAACAAATTAATTTTTTTTATTATGAACAAATCGTACATACTGATGAACAAAATCACATATATTGATGAACAAATTTAATTCTGTGACTTATGAACAAATTAATTTACTGATGAACAAATGCAAAGTTTCTTATGAACAAATGCAAGTTTCCGATGAACAAATGCAAGTTACCAATGAACAAATGCAATTTATTTGTTCATAAGAAACTTTGCATTTGCAATGGTACAAAATCACATATATTGATGAACAAATTAATTCTTTTGATGAACAAATCGTACATACTGATGAACAAAATCACATATATTGATGAACAAATTTAATTCTGTGACTTTCAGGTATGAAATGGTGTTTGTACCATTCACAGGGGTTGACAACAATAAGAAGAGCATTACTTTTGCCTTTGGGTTGCTTCTAAAAGAAGATATCGAATCTTATGTCTGGCTATTCCAAAGATTCAAAGATGCAATGATGGGCAATGAACCATTTGTAATTCTCACTGATCAAGATCCTGCAGTAAGAGTGGCAATTGAAAAGATTTTTGAAAAGGTTGTGCATCATTTCTGCATTGTGGCATATCATGTTCAAGGTACCGTCAAAGGTTACAAACGATGTGTATAACAATGATAAATTCAGAAGCAAGTTCAACAAGCTTGTTTGGAGCAATGAAATTAGCCGGGAAGATTTTGAAGAAACTTGGCATTCCATTATTGCTGAATTTGGACTTGAATCAAACACTTGGTTGCCGCTGATGTTTGAGCTACGTCACTTATGGATCCCTGCGTACTTCAATGATGTAAACATGGGTGGACTTCTTAGAACAACATCAAGGTCTGAGAGCCAGGACTTCTTCTTCTCGCATTTCATTGGATCCACATTTTCTCTAGTTATCTTCATGATGCAGTTTGAGAGTGCAATTGATTCCCAAAGGCACAATAAGCAGAGGTTAGACTTTGAAGCGTCAACAAGCTCCCCCACTCTAATGACACCATTGGATCTAGAGAAACATTGTGCATCTGTTTACACCATAAATGTCTTCTATGACGTCCAGACAGAAATTGTTGCTTCTGTATTTGAATGTGGTCTAAGCAATTTGTTCAAGGAAGACAACATTCACGAATATCACATTAACGGGCAGTTTGGGAAGGTTCATGTTGTGAAACATGAGCTTCAAAACGAAGAGTTCATTTGCTCGTGCAATAAGTTCATCAATATCGGGATTTCATACTGCCATATGTTTTTCGTATTCAAAAACATTGGGTTGAGGAAGGTGCCAGCTAAATACATCAAGAATAGATGGACGAAGACATCAAATCTGACTCCTACTTTTGAGATAGAAGGTTCAACAGTTGAACAATGTGATGTGATGAATGAGAAGAAGCTGTTGATTACTGATTTATTGGGCGAGGTACATTCTTGCATTAATGTCATAGGGGACAACACCGAACAACTCAAAGATCTGATATGTTTCTTGAAGGAAAAAAAAGGAAACATATCTGAGCTTATTGGGAGGAGAATCATCTACATCAACAAGGCAGAGTTTAATCCAAACATTCTTGGGAAACAGACCGAGTGTTATTGAGGTACACCCTCCTGAACGAGCAATGACAAAAGGAAGGAAGAAAGAAGGGCGTATTATGGGAGGTAAAGAGAAGGCAATGAAGAAAGCAAACAAGGAGAAAAGGACTTGTGCAAAATGCAAGAAGCTTGGACACAACAGCAGGACATGCACCTATGTTCCCAATTAGATCTCTCATTAATCATTGATTTCTGATACATAATTGTTGCATTAGGGTGAAATGCATAGTATTCTTAATTGTCGCATTATCAATGAACAAATTTGGGTTTTGGATGAACAATTAGTAGTTAGTAATGAACAAATTTACTACGTAATGAACAAAATCCTTTCATTTTTCAATAAAAAATGTATGAACAAAACCTAATGTTTTGATGAACAAATCTAAGTCATGGATGAACAAATCCAAGTTATTGATGAACAAAATATAAACACCATTCTCAATCGATGTTCAAATCGAATGTATGATGAACAAATCTAATGTGTTGATGAACAAATCGAATGTATCGATGAACAAATCTTAAGTGTTGTTGGAAAAGTTACGATAAAATTACTCTTGACACAAAAAGAACCTGAATGACAAATCACAATTTCATTCTTCAAATAAAAAATTCATTCTCAATCGATGAACAAATCGAATGTGCGAATGAACAAATCGATGGTATCGATGAACAAATTACGATAAAATCATGTTTTCTAAAATCAAACTGTATAACACAAAAAGAACTTGTTCAATAACCATCATTCACAATGCACAACTAAAAAAAATAATCAAATGTCTGCATCATTTAAGCCATATGCCACCATAAATTGTATTCTAAACAAACCATACAAAAAACACAAATTCATTCCAAACTGTTTTCCAACAATTCAAGCCATACATCACTTCTTATTCTTTGCCTTCCTTGTAAGAGGAGCACGAGATGTGACTGTCGGTTTACGCGGGACAAATTCTTGAACAAGCTTTTCAGCTGTTGCCTTGTGCTCATTCAATGGACTCAACAACAACTCATTACAGTACCTTATCCTCAAGTCATCAAGTTGATGTTGATCATGTTTATTGAGTCCACACTCCCAACCAGACAAGCCGCTGCCAAAGTACGTTTCCATGTGCCGCATCATAAAAATTCCACAGTCAGTCTTGTTCCTGGTATCTCTCCATTTCATCTCAAGACGTTCATATGGAACCCTATCCACATCCTCGAACAAAGTAGCCTTTGCATCCATCTTGAGCGTCTTCAAAAGATCGACAAAGAGCATTCTCTATAAAAATAAGAACAATAAAACAAACACAACTCATTCAATATTAAACACACATGTCAATGATGAAAAACAAACTATTACAAAAAAAAAACATAAGAACTCACCAATTTAGCAGGTACATGCTCATACTTTGCTTCCAAGGGCACATCCACCATTGAGTTATCAATTATGTGGAAACGTGGCACTCTCATATTTAACGCAATACAATAGTAATGTGATTCGATACAGATAGGAAACACAAACTGTAAAAAATGCAGAGGGAAACAATCATGAAAAAACCTTATATTGATTAAAAACAACATAGTGAAGAGTCAAATATTTCTAATGAACAAATAACTACTGACTCTGAACAAATAAGTAGTACTGATGAACAAATAAAAGAATGTCATACCAGGCCAATCTTGTGCACATTAATCCACTTGAATTTTTCAAGACTTTCATGAACGGCATTTATGAAAAACACTTTTGAATCCTCATCACTAAAATCCTTTTTCAGTGGAAAGGCCTGCAAACATACATATAAGCATAAATTAGATTGAGAAAATTAAAATTCATGAAAATAAGACAATGTGAATATAAAAAATCTTTTTCTTACCAAATCCTCAGCATGCATGAAAAACCTCAAGGGTTTTGAGTCGCTTTTCCACTGCTCTTGAATATTGAGATAACTGCTCCAAAGCCCAATGATATTTGATTCCACTTCAGATTTTACCGCCATTGAAACAAAATCCTTTTTCATGGAGGATACATGCATCATCTTAAAGATTTCAACACTACAAAAACATCAGAAACATATAAACAAAAAAAAATGATCAATTTTAATAATAAAATCAACTTGAAAAGGTATAAAAATAGCAATATGTAAAAAAAAATACTATTCTACGCATTGTTACCCTCTTTGATCAGGAATTTCTTCAATAAGCCAATCGAATAATTTCTTGGCCGCAGGAGATACTTTTTCTGTCAAAACAACACTCCTTTCCATGTAAGATGACTTCACATAATCAGAAGGCTTAGATATTCTTTTATCAAGTACATCCTCACCAGTAAGTTTAACACCAACGAGATTGTCAATCAAACTAGAACCAACCTCCTGGCCTCATTCTTCATCTACAAATGTAAACACACATATTATTCATGACACAACCTACATACAAAATCAATGAAAAAATGTACTATAACTTATGAACCCCTAAGAAAAAACCAATGAACAAATGTTAGTTTTGTAATGCACAATTTCTAGTTTCTGATGAACAAATGATAGTTTGTGATGAACAAATGTTAGTTTTGTGATGAACAATTTCTAGTTTCTGATGAACAAATGTTAGTTTGTGATGAACAAATGTTATTTTGTAATGAACAAATCAGAAATATCAATGAACAAACCTCATCCTGGATCCTGTTCAGCTCCCATTCAAGTTTCTTATTTGCTTCATCATCCTTCATCTTATTTAACTCCTCTTGTTTCTTCTTCAACTCCATTCCAATTCTCGTCAATTCTGCATCCCTTTCCTGTTTCATCTTCTTTTTCTCCTCTTCCTTTCTCTTCTCTTCATCAATCTTCTTTTTCGCCTCAGCATATTCCTTCTTCCTCTTCTCTTCCTCTTCATTTTTCATCTTCTTCCTTTCCTCTTGCCTCCTCTTCACCTCCTCTTGCTTTCTCTGTTGTTCAAACTCCTCAATCCTCTTCTTCTCTTTCTCCTCCGCTTCTCTCTTCTTCTCTTCCTCTTCAATGTTCCTCTTCTTCTCTTCCTCATCTTTCAACCTCTTAACCTCTTCTAGACGCCTTTTCTCTTCCTCCTCTTCCCGCTTTTTCTTTTCTTCCTCTTCTCTTTGTATCTTCTCTTCCTCCTCAACTGCTTTTCTCTTTTTCTCTTCCTCCTCTTCCCGCTTCTTCTTCTCCTCCTCTTCTGTTTTCCTCTTCTCTTCCTCCTCTTTCTTTCTCTTCTCCTCCTCTTGTATTAAAGCATCCTCCCTCCTTATGGCTTCCAACTCTTCCTCTTCCTGCTTCCTCTTTTCTTCTACTTCTCTTATCCTCTTGTCCTCTTCATCCCTTTTCAACATCTCTTCCTCTTCAATCCTTATACGGTCTTCCTCGGCCTTTTTTCTAATTTGTTCATCAGTTAATCCCTTACAAACAAAGAAAATCTTCAATTTCTTCTTCCTTTTTGCATCAACCTTCCTGGCCTCGTCTTCTTGCATCAAAACACTTTCCCTACCAATGTCTACAACACCAGCCCAATCATCATCCATAGTAGGTGGAAACACACCCAGTTGAAAAGAAGGTTATTCAAAACGCTTCTTTGCCTTCATTGCAGCCTCAATTTCATCCAAAACCTTTGTAGCTTCCTCCCAGAATGAATTTTGGCTTGGAGATTCAGCGTCTTCTTTGGTGCCAGATTGGGATGATGATGAAGCAACCTTCAACCCCAATAGCTTCTCAAAAGCTTCATTGATCTTGGTGAAAAGTCCATGGCTGGCAATTTCAATTGGAGCTCTTTGCACATGATCAAGATATTTTTTTAAAGATGATGGAAGCTCCATAGACATCTCAAGATGTTCTTTCAGAAATGACTGCAAAAAGAAGTAATCAAAATGAGTACATAAAAGACACAACATTATATGAACAAATGTTAGTTTGTGATGAACAAATGATATGCCAGCTTTAATGAACAAATAAATATAGATCACCATACTGCAAAAAACATGCAAAAATAAAAAACACATACATCACCGCCATCACCAAGATCAATTCGTTCTTCAATATGTTCAGCAGCAGGGGCTTTCCCTTCATTCTTGCCATGATCAACACCGGGATAAACAAAATCAGGCAAACCTCGAAACCAGCCTTTTCCAAAACCACCCTTCTTAACCTCGAAACTCTCTCTCTGAATAAAGTAATCATGGTTGAAATGCTTGATAATGGGGAATGATCTTGGGGTTTCAGGTCGATGGTAGATCAGCATGCAATCACAATATACAATCTGTCATAAAAACAAATTAATGAACAAAATTAGACTTATTAATGAACAAATATGCATAAATAAATGTACAAAATAATGATAGTAATGAACAAATTAAACAATCATATCAACAACAATATGATAGATCCTCTGAAAAAACCATTGTTTGTTTTCCTCCATGAATCAGCATTCTCAACCAACTTCTCCACAAGATGAGCACACCAATCGTACTCACTGATCTTATCCAATTCAACCAAATGATCCAAAAACTTTAAATTTACACCACCATTTTGAATGCTCTCTATACAGAGCGTGTAGAACAATATAATGAAGTTCCTCCTAAACCAAGCACCATCGTTATCAGCATCCTTGATCACTGTACTCAAATGCCCTATTTTAATCTTCTCAAACTCCATCAATTTGTTCTTCCCTGTCACCTCATCAATTTCAGGCAACAAAAACTGTTCTCTAAAACTATTGTACAAGTCTGAATGCTTGACAGTCTTCGGGACAGAAATTGTCCTTGGACCACGAGGTAGACCAAGGTAGAATTGCACAATTTCAGGTGTTATCCTAACACCTGGTCCATCACCCATCTTCAATGTACAGGATGTAGGATCGAAAAAGCTAGCAACATAGTAGCACAGCTTACTAGGTAGATCAGTCACATCCCACTGTATGAGGTGCTCAAAACCCATCTCTTTAAGAGCAGTAAACTTGCTCCCCCCCCCCCTCAAAACCAGCAATAACTTCATAAAGCAGCTTGGGAGAGTTCTTGTGACTCAACGACAAATGCCCACGCTTCACTCTCTCAATGGCACCTTCGCTTTTGACTTTTTCCCACCACCTTGTCCTTTGCCGACAACAATATCAACTTTCCTCTTCTTCACAACAACTTGTAATTCACTAACAGTAGAATCCATCTTCCTCTCAGATGGTTCATTTATACTCACTCCTTTTCTAGGGATCATATCAATAAGCAAAACATCATCGGAGGATTCATCAGAGGCAACCTTTTTACCCTTGTCAAGCCGACGTCTCTTATTTGATGGGGAAGACTTAACAGCCGGCTTTTGCCTCAATACAGGCACTTCAGTAGCAATTGCTTTTGAAACCGGCTTCTTAGCAATTGATTTTCTTCTGACATTCTTTTCGCCAGTGGAAGAGGCATCACATCCGGATTTGCTCCTTATTTCTATAACATAAAAGGGATAAAAGACAGTATAAACACATATTTAACCATCTATTTTAAAGGAACAAAAAAAAACATATCAAACACAACAATAAACCTCTTCGAATAGCACATATTTCATCTTCTCCGATTGTCATTGTACCAAACCTTAGATGTTTTACTTGTTTATAATTTGCAGAACGTTGTTTAATAGATCCTGGATGAACAAATGCAAGTTACCGATGAAACAAATGCATGTTTCCGATGAAGAAATGCAAGTTACTGATGAACAAATGCAATTTACTGATGAACAAATGCAAAGTTTCTTATGAACAAATGCAAGTTTCCAATGAACAAATGCAAGTTACCAATGAACAAATGCAATTTACTGTTGAACAAATGCAAGTTTCTGATGAACAAAATGCAAGTTTCTTATGAACAAATGCTAATTTCTGATGAACAAATGCTATGCTAGTTTGAATGAACAAATGCTAATTTCTGATGAACAAATGCTATGCTAGTTTGAATGAACAAATATGCACAAATGAATGAACAAAAATCAACACAATATCACTACATTTCCCCCTCGTACGTATACCAAATCATTCCATGCAACTAACAAATCCACAATCACCTATTGCAAAACTCAATATCAAAAACCTCGATAAAAACATCATATACGCACATGCACACATAATTTCTATTTTATTCAACTGGTATAGCCAAAAATCGAGTAAATAGAAAGTGACGATTCATGCATTTTTTTATTCAGAAAAGCACAAAACACCAAAATCGACACTATCAACTTCAAACAACTCAAAATAATCACTAAAAAACACACAATTGATCAAACATTTAGAATGTATACACTCGACAAATTGAAAACCTTGATTCTCAACCCATTCGGAAACCTAGGGTTTCAGTAAATTTAAAAGGAGAGATAAAAACCTTGATTCTCTTGAGATGAACTTTGCTTCTCCATTTAGAACTAGATTGAGGTTTCTAATGTCGTTAATGGTGAGAATCAGGCTCAAAATCGCTACGAAATAGTTTAGATTCACACTTGAACTGCTTCAAACCGCTTCGGAAACTGTAAAAACTAAAAAGTGAGTGAGAGAGAAATGGCGAGAGAAGAGAAGACGAAGAAGTTTATAAAAAGCGCGTCTCCTAAATGCTCCATGTCGCGCGTTTCGTTTTTTTACAGTTTTTTTTAAAAATAAGAAGCAATCTCAACTGTACGTGTGATACGATCGAACGGCTAGGGGACTTTCGCATTTCTCACACACGCGGGCGTTCGCACGCAACTCTATTTCTATATATATACATATATATATATATATATAACATTAACGTATCATCGTGTGATATCATGAACAATATAAATTCTTGTATTGAGGTTGTTCGGGGGGAGGGGGCTTCCATTTAACCTAAAGGGTCACATTTTATGGAACAATGAGTAGTCATTCAAGACTGAGAATACCTATGAGAACTCAAAGAAGTAGATAATTTTGATTACGTACAACTGCCTAGAGGTTTGCTTAAGTCTATAGAGAGACTTTTTTAATTTTGCAAACCAAGTTAGAGTTTTTAACCAATAAACCTTATGACATTTTCATCGAAGTCATCGTAAGTGTAGAAATAACATATTATTAACATCCAACTATGAGACCTTCATCCCTCTTTAAAGCAACATAAATAAGCACTCTAAAATGAGTCTAATTACAGTATAATCTATTCCATCTATTTGTGTGAATCTCCTCACAATCAATTAATCTAGTCTTTATCTGTTCTCTCCATTTTCTTTTTTTCCCCTAAATTTTATATACCCACTTACAACTCATTACTTTTCCCCTCTTGGAAGCTCCATAATCTCACGTGTTATTGAGGGTCTAAAGCTTGAAACTCATCTTGCATGCATTTCCTTCTGCCATACCTCATATTAATTTGCAGGCTTGGTCATAGTTAAAATGCTCATTTTAGGGTGAGAGGTAGAGATATCAATTGGCGAGAGAAGGATATATTGGAAGTTAAGGTGTGACCATAGAAGATATTGGCTTCAATTATGGAGTTGCAAACATAAATATTTGAGAGGTATATAAAAGGTTGGAATGTGAGTTCTGGATGACCTTTTGAAAAGAGTTTTTAAGGTTTGGGATTCTAAGATGAGAGGTGTTTTGAGTTTGAGATGACATTTCTTTAGAATCATCATCATCAGGCAAGGGTGTGGACTGTGGATGGAAAAATGAGAAGGAGATAAATAATTTTGCCGAGAAGAGTTATATCGTAGGGAAATAGACTCTTCTGAAACATAGGAGAAGAGTTAAGAAACACAACATCATATAAGATTTATTGCAAAGACGATATCCTATGAAAATGTAAGGACGAGCTATTAATGAAACCTAAAATAAACGACATTAAGTTTGAGGATTTAGATTAATATAGAACATGTAAACATATTCCTTCACTCTTTATTCAACGCATGAGAACGATTCACGATAGAGCTAGTTAAAATATATTTATATAGTTTTGATTGTTCGCCTTCAAAATATGCGCGATCTTACAATTCTCAATATTTTTTCTCTCTTACAATTAAAGACTTAGAACCTTTTAGGATTATCCCTAATAAATAAGGAAGTTCTCCATAAAGCTTCAACACATCGAATCTCTATTAATAAAAAAAAAGATGTTAAGCTAGAGATGTTTTTCGACCCTTGCAACCTTTGCCTTCTCTTGCTATTTATAGACGTTGGGGAAGACCGAAAGTTGAGATTCCTTGATGTGGGAGAACCTTATTGATTTTCAAAGTGTCATTTGTTGATTGATGGAGTGTGAGGTGTGCAACGTATTGCCTTGTTATTGTTGGAAGATACGGTTATGGTTGGAGTTTCAAGATTTTCTGATATTGTTGGATCTTCGAGGTAATGGTAACATTAGCGGAATGAGAGGTGTGAAACGTGTGGCATTGCCATTGATTGATGGTGCGGCTCTAGTTGGTGTTTCGGGATCTTCCAATGTGGCATGTGAGAGATTTGTTGGATCTTTGAAGTGTCAATTGTTCATTGGTGGAACACGAGGTGTGTGACGCCACTGAACGTCATCGCTGATTAGTGTCTTCGTGGATATGATTGTGGTCTTATTCGTTGTTCACCTAGCGCATTGTGAAGGAAGGACTGCATATGCTGATGGAGTGAGATGAGCGTGATGTTTATACTCGGGCATTGTAGGACGTTATTCGCTCACCTTGGGGTCCATGGGCTTGTTGTTGATTTTGTGCGCTCTTTATATTGCGGCAAAGGTGCATTGTCCAACTGAGCGCGCGAGGGTGTAGGAAGTGTTAAGGTATTATATTAGACTATGACCCCGTTTGGTTTGTCGTGACATATGGAAACGTAAACGTAAACGGAAACGGAAACGAAATGAATCTAGACCATTTTTAGTGTCATAATACATTTTTACTTGTCCATTGTAAAAGTGAGATAGAAGGGAGTGATTCCACCATTTTGTTACCCACCCCCTAGTGGAGGAATGATTGAGGTGGAGCAAACCCCTTTTTACAATAGATAAGAGGTTGTGCCAAACAAGTTGATTATTTCTTGGTTCAGGCCGGAAGAAGAGTGGATAAAAGTTAATACGGACGAGGTAGTTAGAGACGGAGGCATGGCAGCTGCTAGTGCTGTGTTGAGAAATTCAAATGGTAATTGGTGGGGCGGGTTTGTGCATAACATTGGTGCGTGTTCGGTCCCGATGGCGGAGTTATGGGGCATCCTAAATGGGTTCAAGGCTGCTTGGAATGAAGGATTTCAGAAGGTAATTGTCGAAGCTGATTCACATGTTGTTATTCGTCTTTTACATTCTAGAATAAATAAAAGTCATCTGTTGTTTAGCCTGGTTGTTCAATGCCAAGGCTTTATTAGTAGGGATTGAGTTGTCCAATTCTGTCATGTGTATCGCGAAGCGAACTCGGTTGCCGATCGCCTTGCTAGTTTAGCTTTTAATTATCCAGTTGGTATCTATGTATTGAGTGCCCCGCCTGAGAGGATTTATTTACTGTTACTTGATGATGTAAGGGGTCGGGCTATCCCCCGCTTGATGACTACTTAGCCCTTTTTCATTATTAATAAAATTCCTCCTTGAGGGGACGGAGAGTGCCGCCTCTCCTTCGATAAAAAAAAAACAAGTTGATTTTTTTTATCAACATATCATGACACTAAAATGGTGTACATTCATTTCCATTCCGTTTATGTTTTCATGAATTGCAACCAAACGGGGAAATCTATTAGTATATGTTTTTTGTGTTAAGGTAGATCCTGATTGATAAGTAAGATATGGTCAAATCCCGATACAACACCCCGTTCATTATGATTTAAATCTATCTATATACTAAAATAAGAACGTGTTAATGTATGGTTCATTTTACCTATGTGATATCACCATATTTATTCCACTTGGCACCACATCATTATGCCTCTAAAGACCCGTTTGGTATCCATATCAGGATATCATATATGAGTATGGATATAACTGATATCAATATCTGGTGTTTGGTATATCCTAATATCGATATCAAACTGATATCTGCTGTTTGGTATAGGAGTATATCGATATCAGCTGATATCAGAAGGATATCAGAGTGATATTAGAGTGTTATTTTCATATACCCCAAGAAATTGGTATATCAAAGATATCACTCATATCCATACCCATATCCGATATCTAGATATCACTCATACCGACAGTGGCGGAACGAGGGGGGTGCGGGCGGGGGCGGCCGCCCCCGCCGGCGATCCGAGGAATAGAGATTAAGAGAGGACCGCCCCCATGGTGAGGCCTGAGACAGGGGCGAGGTCATGAGTGGAGAAGAAGCAAGGTGGGCGGGGCTGGAGTCTGCAAGTGTCGGCGATCCCGATCGAGATCGAAGCGGAGAAGAAGACGAGGGCTTGCGCTCTTTTGTGTTTACTGGAAATTTTGTTTTAATTGAATTTGGGCCTGTTAACAGTACAATCTCTTTTTTGGGCTTTGGGAAATTGCGTATTCTTTTTAGGGATAATTGAATTTTTGATTAAAAAATCATTTTTCAATTAGATGAAATTTTCCATGTTATTAATGGGCTCTTTTTTTAGAGATAAGTCCTACATGTAAGACAATACGGAGTAATTAAAAAGTCGACATTAGAATTTTTATCAATATAAGTTTTCAGTTAGATTTTATTTTAACTTTTCTATAAAATAATTGTGTTGTGAATTAATTAATTCTATAATTGTTGGATAATTAAGATGAATGGAATTAAAACCATATTTAAAATTATGGTTTATTTTTAAAATGATATTTTTATGTTAAACTATCTTAAAAATTAATTTTTACTTTTTGATGTTAAACTATTTAAATGTTAATATTTTGTATAATTTATACATTCGATATACTTTATATATGTATCGATATTTGAACTAGCTTGATTTGTCCCAGTTCCGTTGTTCGAGGTTCATTGTGAGGTCTGCCCCCCCCCCCCCCCCCCCCTTGGATGATCCTAGCTCCGCCACTGCATACCGATATCTTGATATCCATACCGATACCGATATCCGATATCTCATACCTTAGATATCAATACCAAACGAGCCCTTAAATTAATAGGAAACTAATTTTAATGAAATATATTTACCGAAAAACCCACTTTTTTTTTTTTTGAAAATCTCACTATTTCGAGTGTTACAATCTAGAACACTAGATGAATTAGATAAAAAGGTCAATGGTCTAATCTATTTAAAATTGAATCGAATAAAATTGAACCAAATTGAAAACCGAATTTCTGAATTTTATATCCCGAAAAACTGAATTTTTGAAGATATTCAATTTTTTTTTTTAAATATAATCACCAATTAATTACTAATCTCCTTTGAAGGTAATAAATCAAGAAAAATAGTTAATATAAGTTAATTTTAATACATTATTCAAAAAAATCTAAAAGGAGAAGTTTTTATGAACAAAACTTTTAGACTAAAAGAACAACTAAAAATGAAGAGAGGAAATTGTAAACAACAATGTACTACGTAATTGTTTCACACAAAATTTGTGACGATTTGTAGCACGGATCATCCCACAAGTTTCAAAGCCAAATTGCATCGGTCAGCTTGGGAAACGGTAAGGGAGGTTGAAACGACATATACACAACTCATTAATTACGTGAAATACACGTCTAATACTGTAATTAGTGGTAGCACCAAGTGTAAATACATGATCCCTTAAATAAAAATTGAAATACGGAGTACATGATTGTCCAATAATCAAGTCTCGAAATTCCATTAATCGAATAAATTAAAATGTACAAACTCGGAGATGGGCAATCCATCGGGTTTTTGTTTTGCACGCGCAACTTTACGTATTCTCATCGCTTCATGTATTCATACTCTAGCCAACTCTGCTTGTGGCTCTGACTGAGAACACTATAAACTCCGTTCTGCTTCAAGCTATTCCCAAATCTTCTCAAGGTATTGAATTTCATCTACGGTGACAAGAAATCTAGAGGTTGGAAGTTGGAACTACCGTATAAGTTGTGCATTTCGTGTTTCATTTGACAATTGAAATACTTTCTTTGTTTTGGTCATGATGTATTATTGATTAATTCTGGTGATATGTTTATCTTGATTGTCCCTCTTCTCTGACGTGCACTTGGCGGATCTCAATAAGGTTTGATTTAATTGTGAAGACTATTGGCTAAGATCATTATTGGTATTTGTAGTTTCAACAGCGATATGCAGATCATTGTGAAGACTATCATGGGTGATCCCACCACACTTGAAGTGTCAAACTCCGATGCAGTAGAAGATGTGAAGGCCCAAATTTTGGACAAGACGATCAACCTCCAGGTTGATCTGTGTGACACAATTGAAAGCATCAAGACCATGATCTGGGACAGGCTATCAATCCCATCTTATCGACAGTATCTAGTTTTTGGCAGTACAGTGCTGGAGGATGAGATGACTTTGGCTGAGTATGAAATCCCGGCAGAATCGACCCTGAACCTATTACACTGCTTCAGGGGCGTAATGCATATATTCGTGAAGACTCTCAAGGGCAACTCCATTGGCATTGAGGTGGAGAGCTCTGACACAATTGTACAGGTGAAGGGCAACATTTACGACATAGAGGGGATTCCACCTCACCACCACCAGAGGCTGATTTACAATAGTACGGTGTTAGATAATGACAAGTCCCTAGCTGATTATGACATCCAGAGTGATTTCACCATCCTCCTAGTGCTTTATGAACGTATTTGTGAAGACGCTCACTGGCATGACTTACACCCTTGAGGTGTCCAGATCTGACACAGTTGAGAATGCCAAGTCTATTATTCAAGAGAGAAAGGGCATTCCTATTGACCAGCAAAGACTAATTTTTGCTGGTAGGGAGTTGTCGGAAGATGACAAGACCCTGGCTGACTATGAAATCCATAATGAGGTCACCCTCCACCTTGTGTGCCGTCCCGGCTACTGGTTGGCATCTGAAAACTAAAAGGCCGTGAAAGAGTAGAATTGGGAGGAATTGCTATGCAATATTATTAGATAAAAGAGTAATTGTGTTTGGGGAAAGGGGTTACCGTTTTGCTCCAGTGTATTACCATGAACAAATCTTTGTTGACTGTTTAAGCCTTCTATTTCAATCAAAATTCATGAATCTTATATCGTTTTTTGATTGGCTGTTTCCCAAAATTCATCAAGACCATGATCGGTGACACAATTGAAACCAACTTTAGTAAAACTAATTTTTTGGCCTTTGAGATTATCTTGCGGAAGGAAGAAACAAAACTCATGGAAGCCATATATGAGAGGAAGAAAGACTGCTTGGATCACTACAAAAAAAAAAATAGTTTTTTTTTTCACAGCAATAAAAGTCATGTGAAAATCAGTTGCCTGACTTGCCGTTTGAGGGAGAATATTACGACTTTTGTTCTTGTCAAAACCATTTTTTTTGTAACCACAGGTTTTGTTGCAGTAAATTTTCATTGCTATATCTAGTGCTCTACTTATGCAACAAACTTAGTCGTTTCCATAGATAACATAATGGTTATCAGAAATATCGTTGCCATAGATAAGTATCTTAATGAATAAAAAAAAATGTGTACAGATTTGAGAAGTGGGGAAAAAATCTCATTCTTTAAAAAGCAAAGATATGATTTATTATTAATTATATCGGTTTTTCTAATCTATGTCTAAGGGCATAGGTTAAGAATCCTAATATAAAAACTAAAACCCTAGGTAGGAAAGTAAACCCTTTTAAAAAATAATCAAAAACATTCTAAATACAAAATTCAACATCTATATACTATCGGTTTTTCTATCCTATGCCCTAAGGGCATAGGTTAAGAGTACTAAATGTGGAAACTAAAACTCTAATAGGAAACTAATAAACCCTATTGAAAAAATAATTACATCTAAATAAATATAAATTTTAAATATATTACCATCTTTAGTCTCTTAACCTATGCCCCAAGGGCATAGGTTAGAAAAATCGATATACTATTACTAAACTCGAATCTCTCTATCCTACGTGTCGTCGTCTTAACTATGCCACATAGGCATTTTAATTTTTTCAATTACCTCTTTACCCTTTATTCTTTTTACTAGTATTTACAATCCTTAAATATATATATATATATATATTATAATAAAATTACTAATAATTTTACATACTATATATCTAAATATATAATTATTTTTAGAAATACTCTAATCTTATAATTGTACACAATATATGTTAAAATTTGGCAGGTGTATCCATAAGAATATATAATAATTGTACACAATGTAAACTAGTTGTACCCGTCGTACCATGTACGACTACGATTCGATATTTTATAGACATTATAAATAACAAATTAATAAATAAAAATATAATATAAACTTTAATATAAGTAATTTATTCCTTGTAAAATGTATAATTTTTATGATCAAATATTATATTATTCATATTTGTATTACTTTCTATGTACATAAATTTAGAGATTATCAAATATTTCAATATATCTATCAAATATTATTGATGACGCTCAAAATAGCGAAGCGAGAGGTGGGCCCGGAGTATGAGGGTCAAACCGGGTCAAAGGGACCCCCGAGGATGATCCTGGGGCCCACAACCATACCCACCTTTTATTTTAACAAAGTTCCTACCCCACGAGGTCCCCCGAGACCTCGGAGCGAGGTCTCGACCTCGTAACCGACTCTACTAGCGCCCGCCCACCATGACCACTCAGCGAACGCCGCTCTTCGGGCCAATCACCGACTGCCTCGCCTCTAGGCCAATCAGAGCCCTTGATCTCGGGCGTCCCACATCGGACAATGACCAAAACTCGACTCCCCAATCCTCTATAAATAGAGGAGAATCTCGTATGGAAAAGGGGTCGAAAAACATCTTGAACTCAAGAACTATCTTGCTCGTTGAAGATCGACGTGATCGAAACATCGTCAAAAGGCCTCGCTATAGATAAGTGAAGTCCACAAAAAGACTTCAAGTCTCACAGAGTTTCTACTCACATCAAAGACCTCGCTACACCATCTCGCAAGCCTCTCACACCTCGTTCTACCTCACATCAAAGATTCCGCAACCCAACCTCGCTAGTCAGCAGCATAGCCCCGCCAACCCAACCTCGCTCAAAGGGACCGGCAAGTGACACTTAGAGCTAGCTAGCAACTAGGAGATCTCGGACATTGTTAGGTCGACATCTCGGATAATCGTAGGAGGTCTAGGGTGTAATTTTCAAATAATCTATTAGCCTCGTTGGCTTGTAAACCTCGCTGTAAAGAAAATCATAAATAAAGAAGCAAGTGTTTGCAATTTCGAATATAATAATCTCGTTTCTTGTCCTCTAGCGAATCCTTCATTTCGGGTTTCATCACTGGCGCCGTTTGTGGGAACTTCTTCATCCTAAGTAGTTCCTCGATTCGTGCAAACCTTAGCTTCGATTCCCTCAAAATGGCTTGCCCAAACAATTTCTTCGCTCAACACCCCGACAACATGCCAGAAACTACGCAATGGACAGCCGCGGGACCTCCGGGCTGCCCGTTCGTGGTCCCTCCGGGATGGACGTACGCCGCCCCGCAAAATCCATTCCCATTCCAAGGCCTCGAGCAGGGCGGCGCGCCCCCGAACCCATATCCCTACCCGACTTATGGGCAATACCAGCAGGGCAATACCTGTGGAGTTCACAGTGGTGCGCCTGCCTTCGGTGTGGAACGCAATCATTGGGAGGGTCTCCCTGATGAAGTTCCAGGCAGTAGTTTCTATCTATCACCTGAAGATGAAGTTCCTCGTCGATGGCGGGGTTGGAGAGGTAAAGGGCAATCAGGAGGAAGGTCGCGTTTGCTACGCGACCTCTGCAAAGCAAAAGTGCCCGGTGTTCATGGTGGAATCTCCCGGCGAGGCCGACCTCGAAGTCCGGGATTTCACAGTCCCCACTCCAGAGCTAGAAAGAAGGGTGATATCCCCTTTCGAGAGCGAGTCCGAGAAGATCTACCTCGGGGAATGCCTCTCGGGGGCGTCGGCGACGTCGCTAGAAGCGTTGCTCGCTGGGTCCCGCGACGTGTTCGCTTGGACTGCGAAGGACCTCCGAGGTGTCCCGCGGACCGTAGCCCAGCACTCTCTGAACGTCGATGTCACCGCTCGCCCTGTGGTGCAGCTACGAAGAAAAATGAACGAGGAAAGGGCGAGCGCCGCAAATGACGAGGTGGCAAAATTGCTGGCTGCGGGATTTATACGCGAGGTCCAATACCCCCGGTGGTTGTCCAACGTCGTGCTTGTCAAAAAAGCCAGCGGGAAGTGGAGAATGTGCGTCGATTTCAAGGACCTCAACAAAGCCTGTCCCAAAGACAGCTACCCCTTTTCCTTGATCGACGAGCTCGTTGACTCAACCGCAGGTCACGGGGTTTTAAGCTTCCTCGACGCGTACTCGGGGTACAATCAAGTCCTGATGAACCCGTGAGAAGAGGAGGAGACATCCTTCATCACCCAGCGAGGCACTTATTGCTACAAAGTCATGCCGTTTGGGCTGAAGAACGCGGGGGCAACCTTTCAACGCCTCGTCGACCGCGTTTTCAAGAGCCATCTCGGACGGAACGTGTCTGCCTATGTCGACGACATTGTTGTCCGGAGCAAGACCCCTGAGGAGCGTCTGGTTGACCTCGCTGAGGTCTTCGCAACTCTCAGGCACAACCGTCTCAGCCTGAACCCCGAGAAGTGCGTCTTCGGCGTGTCATCGGGAAAATTCTTGGGCTTTATGATTAGCGAACGGGGCATCGACGTAAACCCTGCCAAGGTCGAGTCGATCCTCTCTATGAAGTCACCGCGGTCTCGCACCGAGGTGCAACGGCTCAACGGTGCCGTCAACTACCTTGGGAGGTTCTGCTCCCGCTTGGCGGAAAGGTCCCTGCCCTTTTTCGCGGCTCTCAAGCAAAATGACAAGTTCGTGTGGGATGAGAATCTAGAGCTCCCCACACTGTCGCCCCCGCTGGCGGGTGAAGACTTGCAGCTTTATGTGGCCGTCAGCCCCGAGACGGTCAGCGCGGTGCTCACCCGAAAGGCCACGCACCTAGTTTATTTCGTGAGTCGTGTGCTTCAGCCCGCGGAGCAGCGATATTCCCCAGCAGAGAAGATGGCGCTGGCAGTTGTGACCGCCGCGAGGCATCTGCGCCCTTACTTCCATGCGCACCCCATTCAGGTCCTGTCTGACCTCCCACTTCGACAAATCCTCCACCAGCCCGCCCTCTCCGGGAGAATGACGAAGTGGGCGGTCGAGCTCTCCGAGTTCGACATCAGCTACCTCCCAAGAACCGCCATGAAGGGCCAAGCCCTCGCTGACTTCATGGTGGAAGTCACTTTCCCCGAGACAGAAACAAGCTCAGAAGAGTGGAAGGTGTTCGTTGACGGCTCGCGATGTGACGCCGGTGGTGGGGCTGGCGTATTCCTCGCTGGGCCCTCGATCGAGACGGAGTACTCACTTAACTTCACCTTCGACGCCACCAATAACGAGGCCGAGTACGAAGCCATGATCGCGGGAATCGAGATGGCGCTCCTCAGTGGGGCCCGGAAAATTAGGGTCTACACCGACTCCGAGCTGGTGGCGCGCCAGCTCAACGGTCAGTACGACACCAGAACGGGGTTCCTGCCCGCGTACCGAGAAAAGGTCAAAGCCTTGGTATCATGCGTGGAAACCTTCGCGGTGGAGTCCATCCCTCGAACCTCGAACACCAAGGCAGACGCGCTTGCGAGGTTACGATCCGCCCTCCCCCTTGAAGTGGGGAACCGCGTAATGGTAGAACGAAAACTTTCGCGGAGTGTGAACAGCGAGGTTCTATCTGTCACCGCGGGGGATTGGAGGATCCCGATAACACGGTATGTGGAGAGCGGAGTCCTCCCAGAGGACCCCGCGCAGGCCAGGAAGCTGAAAATGCAGGTGGCGCGGTATTGCGTCATAGGTGGCTGCCTTTATCGCCGAGGCTACGCCGAACCCAATCTATTGTGCGTCCCGACCGAGTATACGGAGCACATCCTCTATGAGGCCCATGAAGGGGTCTGTGGCGGCCACCCCGGATGGCGAACCCTTTCGCATAAGATCGCCCACTTGGGGTACTTCTGGCCCACTTTCCGGCAAGACGCAAGGGACTATGTCCAGCGATGTGATGGATGCCAGAAGCACGGTAACCTCTTGCATGCCCCGAACTCGCAGCGTCGCTCCATCCACGCACCGTGCCCCTTCGCGATGTGGTGGATGGACATCCTCGACCCCTTCCCCAAGGCCCCCGGTCAGGTGCGGTATATCTTGGTCATCGTCGACTAATTCACAAAGTGGGTTGAGGCACAAGCAATGGCGAAGATCACGGGGACTAAGGTCTGCGACTTTGTATGGAAGAACCTTGTATGCCGCTTCGGCGTTCCCATGATCATCATGACCGACCATGGCCCCCAATTTGATTGTGAAGAAACTCGGACATTCAGCTCAGAACTCGGCATAACCCTCAAGTTCTCCTCCGTGGCCCATCCTCAGTCCAACGGCCAGGTAGAGAACGTCAACACCCGCATCCTGTCCGATCTAAAAAAGCGGCTGGGCATGGCACAAGGTCGTTGGGCAGAGCTTCTCCCACTCGTCCTATGGACGTACCGCACCACCGCGCGCCGCGCCACCGGAGAAACGCCGTTCGCCCTAACCTACGGGGCAGAGGCCCTAGTCCCGGTAGCAACCCTGGTCCCATCGACAAGGGTGTTCGATTTTGATGAAAAGGAGAACGAGGCCAATCTCAGGGTTGAGTTGCTCTTCCGTGACGAGCTACGCGAAGTAGCCGACCTTCGCTCCAGGGAATACAAGCGCCGCGTGGCCGTTTACCACGACAAGAAGGTGAGCCCTCGGTTCCTGGCCACAGGCAATCTCGTCTTGAGAAGAACCGAAGGTGGCAAACTGGACCCCAACTGGGAGGGACCATACATCCTCGGGGAGGAGGTCGCTCCCGGAGCCTTTAAGCTCAAAGACAACGAGGGGCGAACCCTCAGTAAGACGTGGAACGTCGACCGGTTAAAGAAATATTTCGTGTAAACTCTCTGAATTCCGTTACTTCTTTTTGTGAATAAAGGGTTGTGGGACTTTCAAAATCTCTCTCAAAAATAAAAACTTCGGGTTTTAAGTCCAAACCTCGCTCCCCGTGAGGTGTTGGAGAATCTCGTTGAGTCCATCCCTCACTTCCCGGTTGGGGTTGGAGATTTTCGTTAAAGCCCAAACCTCGCTCCCCGCGAGGTGTTGGAGAATCTCGTTGAGTCCATCCCTCGCTTCCCGCTTGGGGTTGGAGATTTTCGTTAAAGCCCAAATCTCGCTCCCCGCGAGGTGTTGGAGAATCTCGTTGAGTCCATCCCTCGCTTCCCGCTTGGGGTTGGAGATTTTCGTTAAAGTCCAAACCTCGCTCCCCGCGAGGTGTTGGAGATTTTCGTTAAAAGTCCAAACCTCGCTTCCCGCTTGAGGTTGGAGATTTTCGTTAAAAGTCCAAACCTCGCTTCCCGCTTGGGGTTGGAGATTTTCGTTAAAAGTCCAAACCTCGCTGCACGCGAGGTGTTGGAGAATCTCGTTGAGTCCATCCCTCGCTTCCCGCTTGGGGTTGGAGATTTTCGTTAAAAGTCCAAACCTCGCTTCACGCGAGGTGTTGGAGAATCTCGTTGAGTCCATCCCTCGCTTCCCGCTTGGGGTTGGAGATTTTCGTTAAAAGTCCAAACCTCGCTTCACGCGAGGTGTTGGAGAATCTCGTTGAGTCCATCCCTCGCTTCCCGCTAGGGGTTAGAGATTTTCGTTAAAAGTCCAAACCTCGCTTCACGCGAGGTGTTGGAGAATCTCGTTGAGTCCATCCCTCGCTTCCCACTTGGGGTTGGAGATTTTCATTAAAATTCCAAACCTCGCTTCACGCGAGGTGTTGGAGAATCTCGTTGAGTCCATCGCTCGCTTCCCGCTTGGGGTTGGAGATTTTCGTTAAAACTCCAAACCTCGCTTCACGCGAGGTGTTGGAGAATCTCGTTGAGTCCATCCCTCGCTTCCCGCTTGGGGTTGGAGATTTTCGTTAAGTCCAAACCTCGCTCCCCGCGAGGTGTTGGAGATTTTCGTTAAAAGTCCAAACCTCGCTTCCCGCTTAGGGTTGGAGATTTTCGTTAAAAGTCCAAACCTCGCTTCACGCGAGGTGTTGGAGAATCTCGTTGAGTCCATCCCTCGCTTCCCGCTGGGGGTTGGAGATTTTCGTTAAAAGTCCAAACCTCGCTTCACGCGAGGTGTTGGAGAATCTCGTTGAGTCCATCCCTCGCTTCCCACTTGGGGTTGGAGATTTTCGTTAAAAGTCCAAACCTCGCTTCACGCGAGGTGTTGGAGAATCTCGTTGAGTCCATCCCTCGCTTCCAGCTTGGGGTTGGAGATTTTTGTTAAAAGTCCAAACCTTGCTTCACGCGAGGTGTTGGAGAATCTCGTTGAGTCCATCCCTCGCTTCCCGCTTGGGTTGGAGATTTTCGTTAAGTCCAAACCTCGCTTCCCGCGTGGTGTTGGAGAATCTCGTTAAGTCCATCCCTCGCTTCCCGCTTGGGGTTGGCGATTCTCGATTAAGTCCAAACCCCGCTTCCCGCGTGGTGTTGGAGAATCTCGTTAAGTCCAAACCTCGCTTCCCGCTTGGTGTTGGAGAAACTCGAACAAAATACGTAGGGCTCGTGGCCTCGGCACAGTCGTTGTGCAAAGTCTGAAAAAGGCTCGGGACCTCGGCGAATTCTTGTAAAAATCCGAGCAAAGCTCGAGATCTCGATGCAGAATTAGAAACACCAGGTGTGGTCCGAATACCACAATAGTTGTGACACTCGGACCATGGGGTTGGGTAGATATGTGCGAGCATATACGAGAAAGCTAGAACAAACAAGCAATCATGAGGTAAGTAAAATAACATAAAAAGCTGGGGCACGTGTGCCCAGATGTTTAATTACAAGCCCCGCAGGGCCACCAGCAAAACAACAAAACAAAAAAAACAGAAGCAGACAACGACATCCTTTACGTCTTCGAGGCTTCGGCGGCAGGGTCGGAGGTCTTCGGAGGATCTTCAGGGGCTTGAGCAGTAGGTCCTTGGGGAGTCTCCAGGGCAGGGGTGGCGATGGCAGAAGACTGGGAGCTTGGCGCATCTTCCCGAGCGATGGCTGCCGAGTTAGGCGCCCCGCTGGCCACAGTTCCGTCCTCGTTGAGAAAGAACTCGCACTCTCCCTCAGGCTCTTCCCCGTCAAGTTCCCCCATAGTCTCCAGGTAGTTGGGGATGAAGAACTTGATGCGGGGGTCGATGTGCCCATACTTCGCGACCGCCTGCTTGACCCCCATCCTGACGGACTGGTGGAACATCTTCCTCACACTCTCCACCATCTCAGCCTGAAAGGCCTCGAACTTCACATACCGGGGCCCCTCGGCTTCCACCTCCTCGCTAAGCTCAACAACGCGCCGTTGGAGCCTGGTAATTTCCTCCTCAGCTTTCTGGAGCTCCGCCTCCTTTTCTCTGAAGAATTGGTGCTCCGCGGATAGCTGCCCCTTGAGCTTTGCGACTTCGTCCTTGAAGTCCCCGTTCTCTTCCTTCAAACCCCTGTTCTCCTCCTTCGCCTTCCTCAAATCCTCCCTGACCCTCGAGGCGTCCTTAGCCTCATCTGCCGTCGCGACCTCCGCGGCGCGAACACGCCTTTCGGCTTCCGCGAGGTCTTTTTCCCTCTTCTCGATCTCGGTGTCGCGCTCTTTGAGCCTCACCTCCAGCCTGTCCATCTTCCGATGGAGGAGGGTGACGCGACCACAGTTGTAGTTCGCGAAGAAGGTGTTCTGAAACAAACGGAGAATACGTTAAAGACAAGAACAATGATAGTGAAACCAACAAAAAACGACCTCATAAGAATAAGACGTACCATCGCTGCATAACGGAGGATCTCGTCATTAATGGCGGCCTCCGAAAGGTTGTTGCTCCACGCAACCTCCTCCTTCCAGACTGTCCTGTTCCACTCCTCGGACACGCCCCGGGCAGGTCCAGGACAATGAAACTTATCAGCGGGAGGCCCGGTGGCCGAGATAACCCGGCTCGCGGGCCTAGGGCGTTCGACCATCACGCCCCCTTGGGTCCCCCTCTGCTCGTCCCCTTTGTGTTTCTTCCTTTTTTCCCCGCGGGGAGACCCCGAATCCTTCCTCTTGGACCCGGCTTTATCCTCGGACCCTCGAGGGATTTGAGAAGACGTCCTCGTAGCGTCCCCTTTGGACGCTGCCCCCCCGCTCGGCTTCGCCTCTGATACCTTCGTCGTCGGGGCTGGCGCCTTCGGCTGCGAGGCAAGAGGCCTCGCCTGCGAGGTCGGATCCTTTATGACGACCCCATGTTGGCCTTGGGGTCTCGGAGCGTTGGAGGAAGAAGTCACAGGCCTTTTGCCTTGTGACTTCGAGGTAAGAGCGCCGAGTAGGTCCACTGTCAAAACAAAAAACGGGGACGTAAAAATTAGATAAGAAAAGCGAGAAACAAGTTAGCAAGGTTTAAACCCTCGCAGCTCAATGACAGTAATGAGACAAAATAGGCCAGCGAGGTTATAAACCTCGCTCCTCAACAACAAAAAGAAAAAAAAATCAGGAAAGAGATTGAGTACCCTCTTTTCCCTCGCTAGGAGGGAGGCTGAGGCTCAGACCAGCCCGCTCAAGCTGGTCCTGAGAAAGATACACCCGGTGCGGTGCCTGACTCGCTGTGGCGTATCGGACCCTGAGCGCCTTGAGCTCATCAACCTCCAGCGGGGTTACGCACCGAACGAATTCGCCCGGCGCCACCGGAAAATTGAGATATCTCCCAGTGGGGTCGCGAACCAAGAACCAATTCGGCTTCCACGACCCGACGTTCGAAGGGGCCGTGGTGATCTTGATGAGCGGCGTGCTAAGATTTATAAGGCTTCGGGACCGAGTGTCTCTCCTCGCTAGGAATAAAGCCGACAGGAAGTCGAGTCTCGGTCCGTCCCCAAGTTCGCGACTGCGAATCGTGTAGGCACACAGCAACCGCCAAGCATTCGGAAACAACTGCGCGGGGCAGATCTTCATGGCCCACAGATAATCAACAATATGCTGGGCCAAGGGCAGCCTGAAGCCCGCCTGAAGGCTGAAGAGGTGCACAACCACGCACCTGTCGTAAGATGCCAAGGAGTGGCCCCCCTCCTCGGGAAGCGCCAGCTCAACACCCTCGGGCCAAGCAAAGTCCTTGGCAATGTCTGCAAGGTCCTTCAGCTCGAGTTCGGTGGCCACCCCCTCGGATAGACGAGCCTCAGCAGAACCCGGGGTCATGGGGATCCGTTCCTCCAGGACGCTCGGGACGCGGGACACGGCGTTAGTAATATACGCCGCAGGGAAGCTCGGAGGCACGTAAGGAGGCGGCGCCGAGGTCGTTCCCACGTCCGGCCGCACTTCGACCTCAGTAACAACCTCGTCGGGGGTGGAAGACGAAGCCATTTCAACGCCCGACGACGTTCGAAGATGGGAGAAGCGCGAATTAATAGAGACCTCGGAGTCGCTTGAAGAAGGCTCGCTGAAAACCAGCGAAGGGGACCTCGGGTTCTGAGAGTCGCTGAGTTCTACGCTTCCCGCGGACTTCGAAACCTCCTCGTAAAAACCCTCTTGGACTCTGAAAGCGAAGCCAGGCGGAGGGCTCGTAGAGGCTCTCCTAGGCATGAAAAGAACGATGTCCAGGCCGCGGAAGGCTAGCACCTGGAAAAGAAAGAAGCGTTGAGACGTCGGGCACTATAACCAAGAAAAACAATGCGAGGTCACAACCTCGGAAGAAAAGCAATGCGAGGTCATAACCTCGGAAGAAAAGCAATGCGAGGTCATAACCTCGTGAGAAAGAGAAATTCCGGATCATAAGAGGCGAGGAGCCACGTGGCACCCTAGGGGCTACTCTGACAAGATAGGACGGCGAGGGAGAAGGCGAAGCGCCAAAAAGGGAGAAGTTGAAGCGCCAGAAAGAGGAAAGAGAAGGTGAAATGGAAGCCAGCGGTGGAAAACGGCGTTGGAGACTCTAACGTCCCATCAATCAGCCGTCAGGACGTTTGGGTTTCCAAGAACTTCAAAATCCAAAACCACCGAAAAAGAAAAAGAGACGGCCATCGGTTGGGGGACGAGAGGTTCAAGTGCATGGCGTTCGCCACCCTCACCCCACCGCTGTTTCGCCATCGTGACGCCGGTGCAAAACACCAAGAGGCAACCACTGCCCGCTAGGGCACAAGGCGAAACAAAAGAGAAAAGAAGAGAAAGGAGCAAAGGAAAAAAACGGCGAGAAAAAGCATGCGGAAACTCACGCCGACCTCACCACCGCTGTTTCGCCACCGTGACGCCGGCGCGAAACACCAAGCGACACTCCATCGCCTCTCCAAAACGTGGCACAAAAAACAAGCAGGGAGAAATCAAAAGCGAACAAAAAGCGGGAGAAGAAAAGTCGAAGACTTACTTGTTCAGAATCGACAAGGAGGAAGCGGTGGTGCAACCGGAAGGTGGCTGAGGCTCGCCGGAAACCGTCTGGAGAAACCGCTCGCAGGAAGCCAAAGAGACAGAAAGAGAGAAGGCGAGAATTTTGGAAGAAGAGATAAATGGGGAGGCGTGTGAAGTGCACACTTATAAAGGGCAGGCTTGGGCCTCCCCTACCCAGTTAGGCTTATTGGGCTTGTCCCTCCTGAGCGGCCCATTAAGCAAAACACGAAGAGCAAGCCCAGAAAAGCTTTACCTTTGCCAACCAAAGAAAAGCTAAGTGTAGAATCTCGCAAAGGGAGGGCTTCGCAAGATGCCCCCCAGGAACCTCGGAAACCCTTGAAGCCTCGCAAAATGCCTACCCACCTCTCAGAGCCTCGCACCCCGCGATCTTTGAGAACTTATGCCCTGCGGCCCTCGGAGCGAGGTCCCCAGGCCATGGGGTTGTGATGATGCTCAAAATAGCGAAGCGAGAGGTGGGCCCGGAGTATGAGGGTCAAACCGGGTCAAAGGGACCCCCGAGGATGATCCTGGGGCCCACAACCATACCCACCTTTTATTTTAACAAAGTTCCTACCCCACGAGGTCCCCCGAGACCTCGGAGCGAGGTCTCGACCTCGTAACCGACTCTACTAGCGCCCGCCCACCATGACCACTCAGCGAACGCCGCTCTTCGGACCAATCACCGACTGCCTCGCCTCTAGGCCAATCAGAGCCCTTGATCTCCGGCGTCCCACATCGGACAATGACCAAAACTCGACTCCCCAATCCTCTATAAATAGAGGAGAATCTCGTATGGAAAAGGGGTCGAAAAACATCTTGAACTCAAGAACTATCTTGCTCGTTGAAGATCTACGTGATCGAAACATGGTCAAAAGGCCTCGCTATAGATAAGTGAAGTCCACAAAAAGACTTCAAGTCTCACAGAGTTTCTGCTCACATCAAAGACCTCGCTACACCATCTCGCAAGCCTCTCACACCTCGTTCTACCTCACATCAAAGATTCCGCAACCCAACCTCGCTAGTCAACAGCATAGCCCCGCCAACCCAACCTCGCTCAAAGGGACCGGCAAGTGACACTTAGAGCTAGCTAGCAACTGGAGATCTCGGACATTGTTAGGTCGAGATCTCGGATAATCGTAGGAGGTCTAGGGTGTAATTCTCAAATAATCTATTAGCCTCGTTAGCTTGTAAACCTCGCTGTAAAGAAAATCATAAATAAAGAAGCAAGTATTTGCACTTTCGAATATAATAATCTCGTTTCTTGTCCTCTAGCGAATCCTTCATTTCGGGTTTCATCAATTATATCACCTATTTTTATTATTTTTAAACATTATAATTATTTATTATTTTTTTATTATTATAAAAGAATATATATATACATATTCGTGAAAAGATATTATGTTATAAGATAAAAGATATTTATACTTATTTTAAAATATTTTAAATTAGTTATCTTTAATTTTAAATGTTTGTATAAGGAAGTTTTCAAAAGATATTGTTATACTAAATAGATATTTGTTTGATGTTAAAGATAGATTTAAATAGTTAGAGAAGAATTTAATAGAAAAAAGTTAAAAAATTAGAAATAAAAATTAATTTTATAAATATGAGGTGGGGCCAGAATCGTTCTGGTGGCTCGAAAAGGGACAACTTTAATATATAGTTATAGATATGTACATTATCTTTGATATATCTACTATTTTTTATAGCCATATATTTTTTCAAAGCATATACTTTAAAATATATAATAACTTTATACAATGTATTAGTACGTGATCTTTGATATTTTAAAATAAAATTTACTATTTCATCTTTATGGCCATATATTTTATTATCATATAAATTTTTAATCTTTTTTTCAATATTATTAGTACGTGATGTTTGATAATGTATATATTCAAGCCATATATTTTAATATCATATAGTATTTTAAGTTTTTTAATATCATATAGTATTTTAAGTTTTTAAATATTATTAATAGGTGAGATAATGTGTCATACATTTTGCAAAGCATATCCTTAAATATATATATAATATATATAAACAACGTATGTAATCTTTTATATTTTAAAATAATATTTATTATTTCATCTTTATGACCATATATTTTAATATCATATAATATTTTTTTTTTTTTAATATTATTAATACGTGGTCTTTGACTATTTATTTTAAATTTTGTCAAGTATATTTTTACAAATATATAATAGTTCTACACAATGTATTACTATGTGATCTTTGATGTTTTAGAACAATATATACTATTTTATCTTTATGACCATATATGTTATTAACATATAATTTATTTAAAAAATCAATATTATCCGTACATGATCTTTGATATTTATTATAAATTATTAATTGATATCGATAAATAATTATATTTACAAAAATTGTAATGCCATTATCATCAATTTAATATAACTAAAGTCGAATCCCCCTATCTTATGTGTCGTCATCTTAACTATGCCACAGAGCCACATAGGTATTTTAATTTTTCCATTTATTTCCTTACCCTTCATTTATTTAATTATTTACAATCTTTATATTATAATAATATTTTTTATATTACTAATATATAATTATATTTAGAGATCTTAAATTTTGGCAAGTTGTGTTTGGAGTGTAATCCATTATGGAATAATTTTGTTAATTATAATAATGTTACTACTATTACTAATATAGTAATATACAATTATATTTAGATATCTTAATATTTGGTAAGAAACATACTCTTATTATGAAATAATTTTTTTTTAATATAATAATATTACTAATATACAATTATTTTTAGAGATCATAAAATTTGGCGATTGATGAAAACATAATATTGATTATAAAATATTTTTTAAAATTTAATAATATTACTAATATATAATTATATTTAGAGATCTTAAAATTTGGCAAGTGATAGAAACATAATCTTCATTATAAAAATATCTTTTGAATATTAAGAACATAATATTACTGTTTTTGAAAATATTGGGAACATAATTATTACATTTGAATTTTTTTTAAAATAATTTTTAATATTCAATTTATAATATTAAATCATATATAAATCTATATATGTATTTAAAATATATTTTACTATTATAGACCCGTGTAAGACATGGGTACATCAACTAGTATATTTATAAAATTGGATTCTTATCCTATTCACCAAGGGCATAGGATAAAAAATTTTTTAATTATATTTAAAACTTAGAATTTTACAATCATAAGAAATCTATGGACGTGGCGTGCAAATCAAGCACATTAGGCAACAGTGCCGGTCCTAACATATTAAGGGCCATGGGCACAAAAAAATGAGGGCCCCCTTTTTTTATGTATTATAATATTAAAAAAATTTAGAAAATATAATAAAAATGTGTAAATTATCTTAATTTTCATATATTATTAAAAATAAACAAAAAATATTTTTTTTGAAAGCTTTATACTATAATTATACCTAAATTCTACTAAAAATCAATAAATGACGGGCCCATATTATTTGGTTGACAAGTAGAGTAATAATAAAAATAAAAAAGATACAAGATTTGAACACATGACTTCTTGAAAAGAAAAGAAGCCTTAAATTTACTTTTCCACTAGGCAAACACATATTTGTGTGCATACGCTTGATGAAACCCGAAATAAACCGCGCCATAAACGGGAATTAAATAAATACTAACTCTCGAGATTCGTACAACCGAACGGTTTTCATACGTGGATTATTCCTCCTCCCCACCCCTCAGCCGGTTGTTTTTGTGCTCTTTACGAATAAAGCCTTTAGACTTTATACTGTTTATAGCGCGATCTCACTCGGAGATCAAACACGTCGAGCTTTGGCAAACAAGATAGTTCTCGAGCCAGAGAGGATTTTCGACCTGTTCTTTAATCTCGTTTCCTTCCTATTTATATGTTTGGGCTCCTGCTAGCCTGTTCGTAGCTCGATGTGGGACGAGCCATTATTGAAAATGGTAAACCAATGGCTTACGTGGAACTACACGTATGAAGATTTTGAGATGGAATTGGCCGACTTTGTTGACTTTTCAACATGGTCGTTGAATTGTGGTGTACCAAATTACATAGCCACACGCACAAACAAATGAAATTGTTTGATGGGTGAGGAGCCCAGTCAGGCTGGTTAGGCCTTGGGGGAAGAACCCCGAGGTCGCCGGTTCGACACCCACCGGTGACGAAACCAAAAACATTAATTTCTTTAGAACTGTATCAGTTCTCACCCGTTCAAGGGTGCTCTAGGCTAGTCCAAGTGGTACTTGGGCTATATATCCTAAATCTTACCGGATCAAAAAAAAAAATAAAATTGTTTGATGATGCGTGGAAAGTGGAGCCTTGACACATATAAGTCTGCCACCAATTCAAAAGATTGAATTCATCGGGCTAGGCCCACATATCTAGTTTCCTGGGCTAAGATCTTATACCACACTTGATGGGCCGAGCCCATTAACTATTCTAATATGAACGCATCACATGCAAATTCATGCATGCTGAATTATGTTTATCACGTAATCGTTTTCGAGTATGGAGCGTATATGTAACGCGATATTTTTAATTACCCCTTGATTATTAAGCGGTTATTTTGCGCACCATCACAACCCCTTGGCTTGGTGTCCTCGTTCCACGAGGGCAACGAGACAACAAGTAGGTGCGCATGCCTTTCGAGAATTGGGACCTCGTCCCCAGAGTGTTTGGACCTCGTCCATAGAGAGTTTGGACCTCGTCCATAGAGAGTTTGGACCTCGTCCCTAAGAGAGTTTGGACCTCATCCCTAAGAGAGTTTGGACCTCGTCCATAAGAGAGTTTGGACCTCGTCCATAGAGAGTTTGGACCTCGTCCATAGAGAGTTTGGACCTCGTCCCTAAGAGAGTTTGGACCTCATCCCTAAGAGAGTTTGGACCTCGTCCATAAGAGAGTTTGGACCTCGTCCATAGAGAGTTTGGACCTCGTCCATAGAGAGTTTGGACCTCGTCCATAGAGAGTTTGGACCTCGTCCCTAAGAGAGTTTGGACCTCGTCCATAGAGAGTTTGGACCTCGTCCATAAGAGAGTTTGAGCCTCGTCCATAGAGAGTTTGGACCTCGTCCATAGAGAGTTTGGACCTCGTCCCTAAGAGAGTTTGGACCTCGTCCATAGGAGAGTTTGGACCTCGTCCATAGAGAGTTTGGACCTCGTCCATAGAGAGTTTGGACCTCGTCCATAGAGAGTTTGGACCTCGTCCCTAAGAGAGTTTGGACCTCGTCCATAAGAGAGTTTGGACGAGGTCCAAACTCTCGTCCATAAGAGAGTTTGGACCTCGTCCATAAGAGAGTGTTTGGACCTCGTCCATAAGAGAGTTTGGACCTCGTCCATAAGAGAGTTAGGACCTCGTCCATAGAGAGTTTGGACCTCGTCCATAGAGAGTTTGGACCTCGTCCATAAGAGAGTTTGGACCTCGTCCTATAGAGAGTTTGGACCTCGTCCATAGAGAGTTTGGACCTCGTCCATAGAGAGTTTGGACCTCGTCCATAAGAGAGTTTGGACCTCGTCCATAGAGAGTTTGGACCTCGTCCATAGAGAGTTTGGACCTCGTCCATAGAGAGTTTGGACCTCGTCCCCAAGAGAGTTTGGACCTCGTCCATAAGAGAGTTTGGACCTCGTCCATAAGAGAGTGTTTGGACCTCGTCCATAAGAGAGTTTGGACCTCGTCCATAAGAGAGTTTGGACCTCGTCCATAAGAGAGTTAGGACCTCGTCCATAGAGAGTTTGGACCTCGTCCATAAGAGAGTTCGGACCTCGTCCATAAGAGAGTTCGGACCTCGTCCATAAGAGAGTTTGGACCTCGTCCATAGAGAGTTTGGACCTCGTCCATAGAGAGTTTGGACCTCGTCCATAAGAGAGTTTGGACCTCGTCCATAGAGAGTTTGGACCTCGTCCATAGAGAGTTTGGACCTCGTCCATAGAGAGTTTGGACCTCGTCCATAAGAGAGTTTGGACCTCGTCCATAGAGAGTTTGGACCTCGTCCATAAGAGAGTTTGGACCTCGTCCATAGAGAGTTTGGACCTCGTCCATAAGAGAGTTTGGACCTCGTCCATAGAGAGTTTGGACCTCGTCCATAGAGAGTTTCCAACCCCAAGCGGGAAACGAGAAGTGGATTCGCGCACTTTTCGAGAATCTCCAACCCCAAGCGGGAAACGAGGGGTGGATTCGCGCACTTTTCGAGAATCTCCAACCCCAAGCGGGAAACGAGGGGTGGATTAGCGCACTTTTCGAGAATCTCCAACCCCAAGCGGGAAGCGAGGGGTGGATTGATTATAACAGAGAGTTAGGAACTTGGTCCCAGCATGCGAGTATATATCGAGTCTAACTAATTTAGCGAGGTGTTTTGAGGCTTACCTCCTTCCGCGGTTATAACGTTTGATTTTTGGAACGGATTTGTGGCCATAAGCCATGCCTGCAGGTGTGGGTGTGGAGATTGTGAGATCAAATTGGCCCATTTAATTGGAGCCCACCAGCCTCTTGCCACCACAAATGTGAAAGCGCACCATGCATGCAATATTTCCCACGAGTGCCAATATGGAATTGCAACTTTGAACGAGTAATTAAATTAAAGGTGCTGGTGGGCCCACACAAATAAATGTTGGCCCAAAACTTGGCGATCAGCCCACCAAAAGAGAATTAGCACACGAAGAGAATTAGCCCACCACATTTTTTATGAGAACTATCATGTGGGCTTTAAAATGGCACATATAATATTGTCCATGGTGGGGTATTCCCACGCTGATTTTAATGGAGACCTCGCCACGCATACATATATATATATATATATATAAGCATACATACATCTATGTATATGTGCATGATTTTTATGTTAAAAGTGGGAGTGAATATTTAACTCTTGCCCACGAAGAGAATTCTCAAGCCATAATTATATATGCATACGGACCCAGCGCCATACCCAATGCCTTTTGAGGCCAAATGGAGAGTATGCGCGGGGATGACGCCCAAACCCGCCCATTACGACAATAGGCGCGAGGGGGCCACAACTAGCATGATTATGAGTGATTAATTTTAATGGACAAATGAAATCATACCTTCAAGACATGGAAGCGCGGTAGAGGGCGACGCTCAGATAATAACATGTGTCGGACGGCCTCAGGAAATGATGCATGCACCATGACCGGGGGAGACGACCTTTCCGACGACGGTCATGCGGTGGATACACCGCGGAGACCAGCCCCAAAGGGACACCACGCGAGGCCTAGGGACTTTCGGCGAGCCCGGTCGACGACCATGGGACACCGTGGAGATTGGAAAAGGAGGACACCGCGCACCCTTGCCTGCCCAAACACCGCTCGCCTGCAAAGACCTCACCCGGAAAATTGGCCTAGACGGTTGACCGTGGAGATTGGCCTCGCCTCGCCGGTTTGGCCTCACAAGCCTAGCTTTTTTCTAGCCCTTCTTGACCTCGCGTATTAGCCTCGGAGTAGGCCGCAAAGATCCGCCCCGGAGTAGACCTCGCTTGTTGGCCATGATTCAACCTCGCTTGTTGGCCACGCCCGGAAAATTGGCCGAGACGGTTGACCGTGGAGATTGGCCTCGCCTCGCCGGTTTGGCCTCACAAGCCCCCCGCATGACCTCGCATGCCTAGCTTTTTTCTAGCCCTTCTTGACCTCGCGTATTAGCCTCGGAGTAGGCCGCGAAGATCCGCCCCGGCGTAGACCTCGCTTGTTATGAATCCCGCGATGTTTGGCCTCGTAGGAGCACCGCGGTGCTTGGCCGACACAAAGACCGCACACCTCGCTGGCGACACCTTGCCCACAACAACACCTCGCTCAAAACGACACCTTGCTCACAGATTGGCCCACGAAGTGGCCTCGCACATTAGCCTAGGTGGGGCAGTTTCGGTTGAGGCGAGCGCCGAAGACGAAATGTCACTAGCAAAGCCACGAGGTTTGGTCGCACATCAAGACCGCTAGGCCAGGCGAGCATGGAGAGCACGAGGCCTTGTATCCCACCTTTGAGATGGACCTCGTTTTAGCGCCCAAACGACCTCGCATGAAGACGGCGCGGAGACTGCCCCGCCGAGAGCCACGATGTTCAAGCATGAAGACCTCGGTGCCCCAGCATGAAGACCATGGTGTTCAAACACGAAGACCACCAAACTCCCAATCTCGCCCATTTGACATACATATAAATATATAACGATTTGAAAAGGGAAAATGGATCTTACCCCCAACTTCATGCGAGGTTGACCCCGCTTGTTTGGACCCCGCTCATTTGGCCCCAATCTCGCTTACTCGCTTATTTGGCACGGAGGGGAGAGGACGCGGCCCACTTGATTGTTTCCCGAGAGTAGGTCGGATAGGGAGAGCTAGTTCCCACAGAAGGCGCCAGTGATGAAACCCGAAATAAACCGCGCCATAAACGGGAATTAAATAAATACTAACTCTCGGGATTCGTACAACCGAACGGTTTTCGTACGTGGATTATTCCTGCTCCCCACCCCTCAGTCGGTTGTTTTTGTGCTCTTTACGAATAAAGCCTTTAGACTTTATACCGTTTATAGCGCGATCTCACTCGGAGATCAAACACGTCGAGCTTTGGCAAACGAGATAGTTCTCGAGCCAGAGAGGATTTTCGACCTGTTCTTTATTCTCGTTTCCTTCCTATTTATATGTTTGGGCTCCTGCTAGCCTGTTCGTACATGCTCGATGTGGGACGAGTCATTATTGAAAATGGTAAACCAATGGCTTACGTGAAACTACACGTATGAAGATTTTGAGATGGAATTGGCCGACTTTGTTGACTTTTCAACATGGTCGTTGAATTGTGGTGTACCAAATTACATAGCCACACGCACAAACAAATGAAATTGTTTGATGATGCGTGGAAAGTGGAGCCTTGACACATATAAGTCTGCCACCAATTCAAAAGATTGAATTCATCGGGCCAGGCCCACATATCTAGTTTCCTGGGCTAAGATCTTATACCACACTTGATGGGCCGAGCCCATTAACTATTCTAATATGAACGCATCACATGCAAATTCATGCATGCTGAATTATGTTTATCACGTAATCGTTTTCGAGTATGGAGCGTATATGTAACGCGATATTTTTAATTACCCCTTGATTATTAAGAGGTTATTTTGCGCAGTTCCAACGGCTAGTTAAAACGGTGACTACGTTTTTAAAAAACGAGTTGCGATCGAGGGTTTGGAAACGGTAGTGGCGGTGGCGGTTCCAATGACTATTTTGCTGAGAACCGGCAGTTCCTCTGGTTCTAAGTAAGGAGGAGCCCAGACCTGAACCAACTTACTCCCGGTTTCGGAACCAACTGTTTTTTCTGGTTTGGTTTCGGTTCGGTTCCCCGATTCCAAGGGAACCGGACACATGACTATGTCATACCCTTAGAGGAAATTACTTTCTAGACAATGCTTTAACTTCTCTTGGGCACTGGCAGCCAAAGGGCACTGGTCGGAAAGAAACGGGCCTTTTTAAGCTACCAAGTAAAATTGCCGATCATGAAGTACCCTCGAGTCATCCCTTCCCTTCTCTCTCAAGCTGCAGTCAAATAAGGGTAATTATTGGTGTTTCTCAATTCAATACTTTAACCTATGGACGATTATGTATTTTAATTCTAATTTAACAATATAATAGATAATGATTCAATAAAAAAGGAAATAGATACAAGGGATAGTTTTTTGTAAAAAGAAAAATAAAGGTCTAGATAAGAGGTGATTTTTTGTATTTTAACCTTAAAAAAGAATTTCACCAAAAAAGGAAAAGCAATTAAATTTAATAATTAGTTTATAGATTATTAATATAAATTCATAGATTTGGTTATAAGTTGTGACAAATTTTAAAATAAAAATTGATTTTACAAATCAAGCAAAATCCTTCTTAATTTAGGAAACTTTGAGGTAACAAATGTTAGGCGAGCTATATTAGATTATCAGGCATGCTTCTTGTAAATTGGAAAGAAAGAGGTTACGTGGCGTGCAAATCAAGCACATTAGGGCAAGCTATAAAAATCGATCCGGAAGGAATACGGATCAATCTCGATTTTGTTTGTGCAAAACGAAAGAAAGAAAGAAAAGATAGTCTGAGTTTGCGATCGGCAGGAAGAATTTGGGTATGGAAGTTTGTAGCATCGTAAGGAGGGAGGAGGTGAAGAAGAGCAAGAGGAGTCAAACGGAGGAGTTGATTTGTGAGAGAAGAAAGAGACAAAGGAGCGAAGGCGGTGGCCATGAGGCAGCCCTCTACGTTCCTCCGTCAAAGCTTGCATCCGAATTAGGGCACAAAATCAGCAGTCCAGAACACCACCAGAAACTGACGTGGAACGCACTCCGGAAGAGCATAACAGGCCTGATCAACAAGGTGAACACGACTAACATCAAGAACGTAATCCCCGAGTTATTCCGCGAGAACCTGATCAGGGGCCGCGGTCTTCTCGCTAGATCCGTGATCAGGTCACAGCTTGCATCGCCCGCCTTCACCGACGTCTTTGCAGCGTTGGTTGCGGTTATCAACACCAAGTTTCCGCAAATCGGAAGCCTGGTGTTGAGAAGGCTTGTGTTGCAGATGAGGAGGGCGTACAAGCGGTACGAGAAGCCTCAGCTTCTCGCCTCTGTCAAGTTCCTTGCTCATCTCGTGAATCAGCGGGTGGCTCACGAGATCGTCGCATTAGAGCTGTTAGCCCTCCTGCTCGATCAGCCCACCGCTGATGGGGTCGAAGTTGCTACCGCTTTAGTTACTGAATGTGGGGCGGCTCTTGAAAGCCTTGCACCCAAGGCTCTAGGGATTGTATTCGAGCGGTTTCGTGCGGTTCTTCATCAAGGGGAAATAGACAAGCGGGTGCAGTTTCTGATTGAAGGTCTATTTGCTATCCGGAGAGCCAAGTTCCGGGATTACCCGGCGATTCGGCCAGAGTTGGATCTTGTGGAGATTGAGGATCAGTTGACGCATGAGGTGTCTATCATGGATGAGGATGTTGATCAAGATATTTCTCTCGATGTTTTCAAGCCAGATCCAGACTACTATGAAAACGAGAAGCGGTATCAACGACGTATGGACTCTATACTTGATGGTGGTGAGGACCTTGAAGCTAGTTCATCGGATCAAGAGTCTGATGAGTCAGAGGATGCGATGGAGATTAAGGATCAATCTGAGATTGATTTGGTTAACCTCCGGAGAGCCATATACTTGACAATCATGTCGAGTCTCCACTTTGAAGAAGCTGGACACAAGCTGTTGAAAATTCAACTTGAGCCAGGGCAAGAGGTAAAGCTTCAATCCCAAAATTTAAATTATATTATCTGTTATGTGTGTGATTTCATAACATGTAGTGTTCATAACATAAAGTGATCACTAAAATTCTATGCTGCTTTTTGATTTGAATTTAGGGATCTAGCCAATCGTCCTTTCTCTAAACTCCCTGTCATGTATGCAATTCAAAGACTGTTCTTTCTTAGGTCAACTCCAAGTAGTGCTTAATTCTAAATTGGATTGAAGTAGTTTGTTTATAGAATTGCATATATACACTATATGTTGTCTAAATATTTGGATGGGAAACCTTGGACTAAATATATCCCATATTTTGTTAATTCAGATGGAACTTTGTACCATGTTACTAGAGTGTTGCAGCCAGGAGAAAACATATCGGCATTACTACGGTCTCCTCGCGCAACGGCTTTGTACCATCAACAAACTACACAGGGACAACTTTGAGAGCTGCTTCATCCAACACTATTCTACCATCCATCGGCTCGAGACCAGCAAACTGCGTAATGTGGCGACTTTCTTTGCCCACTTGCTCTCCACAAACGCTCTTCCATGGAACATGCTGGATTACATTAGCCTGACCGAGGAGGACACAACTTCGTCTTCTCGTATCTTCATTAAGATCTTGTTCCAACAGCTTTCTGAGCATTTGGGAGTCCCCTTGCTTAAACAGCGGTTGGATGAGTGTTCGTTCGAGCCCGTTCTTCCCAAATCAAATCCGAGGAATACCAGATTCGCCATCAATTTCTTCACGTCCATCGGGCTTGGGGGCCTAACACAGGATCTAAGACACCATTTGAAAAAGATGTCCACACTGTAAATCCAAGTTTACTAGCAAACCATTTTTTTTCGCTTGCTTGCTAAGTGCTAACATGTAGATTTAGTACGTTTATATATCGGTTTTGTATTCTAAATTCCTGTTACGATGTGCAGTTATATACATCATATTTCATGCTTGGTGGCATCTGATATGTAATTTGTTGTTATCAATAGCCTTAAGCAAAACTTAGAACACTCCTTGAAATTAAGCTGATCATTGAAGAATATTCTATTAATTTTAAAATTAACGATTATTCAAGAAGAATATAATATAGCATCTTGGAGAAATAGAACTCAATGCTAGTATTTCAATGACATCGAATTAAAATCCCTTAGCAAGCAAATTTCCTAGAACTTTTTTAAAATGTAGAATTTTTATTATTATTAATTTGTTATAAAAAACCTAAATTTCTTAAATTAATTAGCTTAATAAAAATTATGAATTAATATATAAGGCCTACAATCGGATATCAACTAATTAAAAATAATTTAATTAAATTTTAACAATTAAATTGATTTTGAAAAGATAGACAATGAGATAGATGTTAACATTTAGCTCAAAATAAATACAGTATATCAAGAATTGTAAAGGTATAATGATTACTACTCGATACGGACGTGATAGTTTTTTGGGGTCTGAAGACGAAGGTTAGTTGACATGTAGATTATTACTCCGTCAAGAATCTTCTAGGGTTTTTTGTCCGTGTGTGTTTCTACCTATTTCGATCCCCATCGATCTTCTCAAAGTGAGTTCCTACCACTATTCATCGCCTTTCTGATCTACGAATTACATGATCGCAAGAAATTTAGGGTTTTTCTGGTAGTTTCATTTTAACCTATTGATTAACTTATTAAATACAATCTCTGTTTATCTCGATTGACACCTCTTCTTCAGTAGTTCTTGCTATCTTCTTTCATACATTTGTACTTATGATTGGTGAAATTGCATTATCCACTGTGGGTTGTAAGTGTTATCTTGAAGTTTATTTCATATAACTACGAATGAAATTCCAAGTTGTTGCCTTTAGTATTATTGATTGACTATTCTGGTATCTGTATATGTCACTTAATTATTAGTTCAAATTTCCTTTAGTGCTCAAATTCAATGGGTTGACTAGTTATATACTAATTAACTTGTAATTAGTCATTGAGAAAATTTTCACTGACCTATATAGATCGATCTATTTTACAGTCTTATGGCTTTCTTGATTGATTTTGTGGTGGTTGTTTATTTAGATCATGCAAATCTTCGTCAAGACGCTGACGGGCAGGGCCATCACCCTTGAGGTGAAAACCTCAGACACCATTTCAAAGGTCAAGACCAAAATCCAGGACAAAGAGGGTATTCCATCAAACCACCAGATGCTAGTTTTTAGTAGCGGACATTTGGAAGATCACCACACTATTTCTCACTATGTCATTCAGGAAAAATCCACTATATACCTTGTTCCTTGCCTTATGGGCAATACACAGATCTATGTTATAACCCCCTCTGGCAAAAAACTCTCCCTCGAGGTGGATAGATCGGACACTATCAAAAACCTCAAGACCATGATCTGGGACAAGGAAGCAATCCCACATGACCAGCAAGTGCTAATGTTTGGTCGCACACAATTGGAAGATGGAAGGATCCTGGCTCACTATAACATCCAGAAAGGATCTTCTATCCACCTATTGGTCCGTTACCAGGACTTCATTATGATCAGTGTGAAGACCCTTGCGGGCAAGACCATTAGCCTTAAGGTGAACAGCTACGCCACAATCGAAAACATCAAGTGCAAAATTGAGGATACGGAAGGAATTCCGCCTCACCACCAGAGGCTAATATTTGGCAGTTTGTTGTTGGAAGATGGCAAGACCTTGGCTGACTATAACGTCCAGGACGCGTCCACCATCGTCCTTGTGCCTTGCCTTAGGGACTTGATTCAGATCTTTGTGAAGACCCCCAAAGGCAAGACCCTCGCACTTGAGGTGACAAGCTCCGACACGATTGAAAGCGTCAAGACCAGAATCCAAGCCAGAGAGGGAATTCCGCGTCGCATCCAGAGACTGAGTTTGGGTCTTAGGTATTTGGAAGATGATTGGACTTTGGGTGACTATAACATAGAGAAAGAATCAACTATCCAGCTATCTGTTCGTCCCAGTGGAGCGAGTAAAGCTTTGTCTACAATTCTTGAGAAATTGAACCCTAGGTGACTATATGATCAAGAGTGAATCCACCGTCTACTTATGGAAACTCAACAACCAATAGTCTTTAGAAAAGTTTAATTATTATTTTCAAGGGCAAGGAAGATGAACTATTTCTTAAACAAATAATACAAACTACAATCTAGGTTAGGAGTATTTTCTGTTTGCGTGAAGTTGTTTTGGTAGGCTTTATAGAGAGTTTTGTATTTGTAGGAAATAAGACAACTTTATTAATGCCATGAAGGCTCTTATTTATACAAGGAGCACACAATCAATCAAGGTGATTGTGGCCTATAATTGTGCTAATCAATCAAGCTAATTGAAAGATAATTGATAGACTAATTACAAGGAAATAATTAATACATAATTATTCCCTTATAGGCTTATGGTAAAAAAGGCTAAATTTGTGTTTTTTGGGTTTAGCTGTGCCAAGGTATATTCTCTTGTTTAGTTTTCTGCTCTTGCATTTTGTGGTAGCGGTGATGTGGGTTGAAGCTTGTGTTGTGAATGGATGGAAGTGTGTTTAATTACTTTGAATAATATTGGCTTCAATTTATGATACCTTATATATGCAACGGAATGGTTGAGATTTGCTCATTTGGCATGGGGTTTCGTTTGTCTTGTCTTAGGCTTTTAGTGTACTCTCTAGTAGTTGAGTGTAGTGTCCTAGAATTGTTGTTAATAGATTTTTTTTAATAAGCTAATAGCAAGACGGGCTTGGTAAACCGAGAGGCTGCACAAGACCGCAGCCGAGAACGGCTATGAATAATACAGACTAAAACAAGCTAAAAGAATGAGTAAGAAGTACAAACACAACAGAAATACCGAAAAACAAGTTGTGGTTCGAGGTAATCGAGTAAATCACTAAGAGATTGTGCTCGACAAATGGTCAACCCAACGCGAGATGTGCGAAAAGGACAGCTGACGTTCCCTCCACCGAGAGGAAGGATCTTCAGAAGTCACGAAGTACAAAGACGACCTGGCCCCAAAGGACTAAGTTCGACACTAAAACTCAAGTCCAACCACAACTATTTTCTACCAAACAAAAAATAAATAATAATATCAAATAAATTCACATGATTTTTTTACATTCAATCAAAAAAATGATCTTAATTCTAGGAATTTAATTTCAACCAAATATATTTTCTAAATTCACATGACTTATAATACCTCGAAAATCAATTCCTATAAATTAAGTTATCTTAACAACTATAAAAGTTGTCCCTCTATCTTTAATAAATGCTTCATTTTTCTACAATAATTTCTACCAATATTAAATTACAATAAGAATATAAAAGTTTTTTTCTAATAAATAAATAATTACAATTGACTATTCATCTTTTTTAAGGACCTTAAATTTCCTTATGTTTAGAAAGCTTTTTCTATGAAATGATGAACATTAGTTAATGTTTAGAAAGCAAATGAAAGATACCATACGATTGTTGATTATATATTCACAATTTTATATGCACAAGAATCGCATTAAACTAAATCTTAAAAAATAGTTACAAAAATCGATAATAGGTTAATTACATAAAGTGAAAATAATTCTTGGAATGTCAAATTATGACGGAAAAGAAATTCATATATCTTAAATAGTATATACTAATTAAATGATCAAATAATTTATATATATATATGTTTTTAATATTTTGTTATTTTTTTTATACAATCAATTATAATATTTCATAACAGAATTATTTAACAGGAATAATTACATGTTATAGCAAATATGAGATATAAACTCTTTCTCGTCCAAGGGACAGGTTAGTACTCTAGTAAATAATAATTTTTGTATTTAACCAAAGGAGTACGAGTACTTTTAACTACTTACTACTTATGTTACATTACATTTATTTAAGCATCCGACATCCTCCTACACTAAGTCACTAACTACTGTTATTTGCTTACACTAACTACTGTTATTTGCTTTTGGGCTTGTATCAAGAGAAATATAATATGAGGGCAAAGAGAAAGAAATATGAATATCATAGCTTTAGCTTAATTATTAGATGTCATTTAGTGGAGGATCTGCAATCTGAATCATGATGAAACAATATAGTCATTCTCCTTGAGAGTAGCCAGCCTCGCATTCTCTCTATCCCTCTTGAAAATGACATACAAGGGGGAGTAAAAAAGGCAGCACAAACCGAAGGGGACGGCCATCATGGAGAGAAGCCCCCTGGAGAGAGCGAAAGCCTCCTTGACAGAAGCCGAGTCAGGCTTCACCGACTCGGGATTGTACCCATAGATGTTCTCGGCAAGGATCCCGACGAGAGGGGCAGCAAAGGAAGAGAAGGAGCCCTCAAGTGCCCGGTCAAAGGCGTAGATCATAGTCCTGTGCTTGGTGGGGACCACCTCCGCAAACATGGGCGCGTTGGCGGCTGAGCCGTTCCAGCTGATGATGAGGCCCATCAGGAGGAGGGTGGCGGCGTACGTCAGCCAGCTGGCGACTGTCTGGGGGATGACTGTCAGGAGGAACCACGAGAAGGGGATGCCCATAAAGGCGCTGAACTGAGCGCACATTATCCGGCCCGAGTAGGGGTAGGCGCGCGAGATCCTGTCCGCTATCACCCCACCCATGAAAGATCCCATGGCTGATCCGAAAGCGAAGATGCTGAGGAGCGCTGCCGAGCGGTTGTGATCGAATCCGATGAGCTCAAACCACATGGTGAAGAACACCATGGCCGTCCAGGGCAGAGACCCCACGAGCCCCTGCGACACGATAACCTGAAACGTCTGCACCCTGGCTACGGCGTTTATGGCCGTCCATGACTCGTGCCAAACAGTAGAGATGGATCCGGCTGAACTCCCAGCGCCGAGTACTGGGAGTGGTCTAGATGATCTCCCCGGGACGGGGTCTACCACAAAGAAGAAAATAAGGCAGCCAATCACAATGCTGAGGGCGGCCATCATGATGAAAGCAAATCTCCAGCCAGGGATCCCCCAGTAGTCGTGGGCGGCCATAAGCGTGGCCAGAACGCCACCTCCGATCCCACCCAGGTTGCCAACTAGGCTCAGCATCCCGAATCCGGTCCCTCTGCCAGCATCGGCGTAGCTGTCGGCTACAAACGACTGCAAAGCCGGGATCACGATCGCTAATCCGACTCCGTTGAGCGCCCTCCAAAAGAGCACCTGCGAGAAGCGCTGGCAGACCCCAACCGCCCCGGTTGAGACCGCCCAGAATACGGTGCCCATGGCAAGAGTCGTGGGCCTGTCGTAATGGATCACCAGCACACCCGCCAAGGGCGACGCGAGTCCTTGCACGAATTTCAGGATGAATGTCAGGTAGCCTAGATCCGCAGGCCCCACCTTGAAGGTCTCGCTCACTTCTTTGTAGACCGCTGGCAGGAGGTTCTCGTCAGCGCGCTCCAGTATTGCAGCCAGGTTGATCAGAATGAGGGACACGGATATCCCAATGTACTTTCTCGGAGCTCTGTCAAGATCAAATTTATGTCAGCAAACAGAGAATCTCTAATTACCTATGCCATACGTACTGTAACAGCAAAACAGAGATAAGTGGAGGACGTACTAGAGCAATGCACATGTAATCACTTCCAGCAGCCCATTCTCATGAGATCGATATCATGAATGGGCTGCTTTAATTTTGTATGAAATAATTGAGAGGAAGCTAAGCTGATGTGATTTTGCAACACACAAATTTTCCACTGAAACTCACTGGTCAGATTCAGATGCTTGCTAGACGCTAGTTCATCCACATTTAATTACATGAACTTTAATATTGTTCAACTGGCCTCTGAAAAAGGCACGCCCAAATGAAACTAATTAATATCTGCACTTTGTGCTTGATTGGTCACTTTTTTCAGTTACTATAGGCGAATTAAAGCTTTCTTTAGACAGAAATAGAATATCTTCTCAAGAATATAAGCAGTATGACATACTATCATAACTGATTCCTCTATTTCTTTTTCGTTGAGTATCTATGTCTTTTCTATTCTGAACCAATCCACAACTGGAGTGCAAGCGAATTCCAACATTTCAGAAATTACCCAAAAGAGGGTCGAATTAATACTAATAGCCAATGACATTCTTTTTCAATTTCCCCATCAGCTGGAAAATAAAACCAGGCCACCAGCCAAGGAGATAATAATTAAAAGCAAAAGAAACTGAAAAGATAAGGAAAGCTAGGAGAGTATTTGATTGACGTACTTCATTGTGGACGGGTGCCCTGATGTCCGGAAACACACACCAGTGATGATGGATGGATGGGTGCCCTTGAAAGTTAAATCAGAACAAAATATCAGGGCCTGGCTCAGATCTCATCTCATCTCATTTCAGCAAGCCCCAACCCTCCAACTTTGACTTTGGTATTCTCCTACATAATTTGTATCCAATTTTTTAATTCCTTTTGGATCTAAAACAGAATTAATTAAGAGAAACCCTTGAAAACAAGTATCAAGAATATCTCGGGAGAGATTGGTTTTGGAAGAAAAATGAAACGGTTGAGAGGGGCGGTGATTGATTATTCGATCGTCAAGTTTACGATTGAATCTCGTTGGTCGTTTTCATCTATTACCAATTCACACGTAAAGAGCGCAATTTATTAATGACGATAAAAATGTTGATGTAACCTTTTAACAACTTTCAATCGTACGTAGGTTATGAAATTAATTAAGCAAAAGGCCGATTTCAGCACAATGGACGTTAATTATCAACGTGATAATCTCGTCGATCAAGATCATATGTATCATGCTACGATTTTCACTACTTCCCCCCGATTGAAAATAGCTAAAGTTTTAGATTTTTACACAAATTTTATAAAAAAAATATTAATATTCTCAATCTTATTATTATTTGTAAATATTCATCACATGTTTAAGCCGATGAATGATGAAGAGTAATGGTTAAATAAAATAAATAATGTAATGTTTTAAAAATACTAGTTGTACATTGATGAAACCCGAAATGAAAGGCTCGCTAGAGGACAAGAAACGAGATTATTATATTCGAAAGTGCAAACACTTGCTTCTTTATTTATGATTTTCTTTACAGCGAGGTTTACAAACCAACGAGGCTAATAGATTATTTGAGAATTACACCCTAGACCTCCTACGATTATCCGAGATCTCGACCTAACAATGTCCGAGATCTCCTAGTTGCTAGCTAGCTCTAAGTGTCACTTGCCGGTCCCTTTGAGCGAGGTTGAGTTGGCGGGACTATGCTGCTGACTAGCGAGGTTGACTTGCGGAGTCTTTGATGTGAGGTAAAGCGAGGTGTAAGAGGCTTGCGAGGTGGTGTAGCGAGGTCTTTGATGTGAGCAGAAACTCTGTGAGACTTGAAGTCTTTTTGTGGACTTCACTTATCTATAGCGAGGCCTTTTGACGATGTTTCAATCACGTCGATCTTCAACGAGCAAGATAGTTCTTGAGTTCAAGATGTTTTTCGACCCCTTTTCCATACGAAATTCTCCTCTATTTATAGAGGATTGGGGAGTCGAGTTTTGGTCATTGTCCGATGTGGGACGCCCGAGATCAAGAGCTCTGATTGGCCTAGAGGCAAGGCAGTCGGTGATTGGCCCGAAGAGCGGCGTTCGCTGAGTGGTCATGGTAGGCGGGCGCTAGTAGAGTCGGTTACGAGGTCGAGACCTCGCTCCGGGGTCTCGGGGGACCTCGTGGGGTAGGAACTTTGCTAAAATAAAAGGTGGGTATGGTTGTGGGCCCCAGGATCATCCTCGGGGGTCCCTTTGACCTGGTTCGACCCTCATACCCCGGGCCCACCTCTCGCTTCGCTATTTTGAGCATCATCACAACCCCATGGCCTGGGGACCTCGCCCCGAGGGCCGCGGGGCATAAGTTCTCAAAGATCGCGGGGTGCGAGGCTATGAGAGGTGGGTAGGCATTTTGCGAGGCTTCAAGGGTTTTCGAGGTTCCTGGGGGGGCATCTTGCGAAGCCCTCCCTTTGCGAGGTTCTACACTTAGCTTTTCTTTGGTTGTCAAAGGTAAAGCTTTTCTGGGCTTGCTTTTTCGTGTTTTGCTTAATGGGCCGCTCAGGAGGGACAGGCCCAATAAGCCTAACTGGGTAGGGGAGGCCCAAGCCTGCCCTTTATAAGTGCGCACTTCACACGCCTCCCCATTTATCTCTTCTTCCAAAATTCTCGCCTTCTCGCCTTCTCTCTTTCTGTCTCTTTGGCTTCCTGCGAGCGGTTTCTCCAGACGGTTTCCGGCGAGCCTCAGCCACCTTCCGGTTGCACCACCGCTTCCTCCTTGTCGTTTCTGAACAAGTAAGTCTTCGACTTTTCTTCCCCCGCTTTTTGTTCTCTTTTGATTTCTCCCTGCTTGTTTTTTGTGCCGCGTTTTGGAGTGGCGATGGAGTGTCGCCTGGTGTTTCGCGCCGGCGTTACGGTGGCGAAACAGCGGTGGTGAGGTCGGCGTGAGTCTCCGCATGCTTTTTCTCGTCGTTCTTTTCTTTTGCTCCTTTCTCTTCTTTTCTCTTTTGTTTCTCCTTGTGCCTTAGCGGGCAGTGGTTGCCTCTTGGTGTTTTGCACCAGCGTCATGGTGGCGAAACAGCGGTGGGGTGAGGGTGGCGAACGCCATGCACTTGAACCTCTCGCCCCCCAACCGATGGCCGTCTCTTTTTCTTTTTCGGTGGTTTTGGATTTTGAAGTTCTTTGAAACCCAAACGTCCTGACGGCTGATTGATGGGACGTTAGAGTCTCCACCGCCGTTTTCCACCGTTGGCTTCCATTTCACCTTCTCTTTCCTCTTTCTGGCGCTTCGACTTCTCCCTTTTTGGCGCTTCGCCTTCTCTCTCGTCGTCCTATCTTGTCAGAGTAGCCCCTAGGGTGCCACGTGGCTCCTCGCCTCTTGTGATCCGGAATTTCTCTTTCTCACGAGGTTATGACCTCGCATTGCTTTTCTTCCGAGGTTGTGACCTCGCATTGCTTTTCTTCCGAGGTTGTGACCTCGCATTGTTTTTCCTTGGTTATAGTGCCCGACGTCTCAACGCTTCTTTCTTTTCCACGTGCTAGCCTTTCGCGGCTTGGACATCGTTCTTTTCATGCCTAGGAGAGCCTCTGCGAGCCCTCCGCCCGGCTTCGCTTTCAGAGTCCAAGAGGGTTTCTACGAGGAGGTTTCGGAGTCCGCAGGAAGCGTAGAACTCAGCGACTCTCAGAACCCGAGGTCCCTTTCGCTGGTTTTCAGCGAGCCTTCTTCAAGCGACTCCGAGGTCTCTATTAATTCGCGCTTCTCCCATCTTCGAACGACGTCGGGCGTTGAAATGGCTTCGTCTTCCACCCCAGACGAGGTTATTACTGAGGTCGAGGTACGGACGGATGTGGGAACGACCTCGGCGTCGCCTCCTTACGTGCCTCCGAGCTTCCCTGCGGCGTATATTACCGACGTCGTGTCCCGCGTCCCGAGCGTCCTGGAGGAACGGATCCCCATGACCCCGGGTTCTGCCGAGGCTCGTCTATCCGAGGGGGTGGCCACCGAACTCGAGCTGAAGGACCTTGCAGACATTGCCAAGGACTTTTCTTGGCCCGAGGGGGTTGAGCTGGCGCTTCCCGAGGAGGGGGGCCACTCCTTGGCATCTTACGACAGGTGCGTGGTTGTGCACCTCTTCAGCCTTCAGGCGGGCTTCAGGCTGCCCTTGACCCAGCATATTGTTGATTATCTGTGGGCCATGAAGATCTGCCCCGTGCAGTTGTTTCCGAACGCTTGGCGGTTGCTGTGTGCCTACACGATTCGCAGTCGCGAACTTGGGGACGGGCCGAGACTCGACTTCCTATCGGCTTTATTCCTAGCGAGGAGAGACACTCGGTCCCGAAGCCTTATCAATCTTAGCACGCCGCTCATCAAGATCACCACGGCCCCTTCGAACGTCGGGTCGTGGAAGCCGAATTGGTTCTTGGTTCGCGACCCCACCGGGAGATATCTCAATTTTCCGGTGGCGCCGGGCGAATTCGTTCGGTGCGTAACCCCGCTGGAGGTTGATGAGCTTAAGGCGCTCAGGGTCCGATACGTCACAGCGAGTCAAGCACCGCACCAGGTGTATCTTTCTCAGGACCAGCTTGAGCGGGCTGGTCTGAGCCTCAGCCTTCCTCCTAGCGAGGGAAAAGAGGGTACTCAATCTCTTTCCTGATTTTTTTGTTGTTGTTGAGGGGCGAGTCCTATAACCTCGCTGGCCTATTCTGTCTCATTACTGTCATTGAGCTGCGAGGGTTTAAACCCCGCTAACTTGTTTCTCGCTTTTCTTATCTAATTTTTACGTCCCCGTTTTTTGTTTTGACAGTGAACCTACTCGGCGCTCTTACCTCGAAGTCACAGGGCAAAAGGCATGTGACTTCTTCCTCCAACGCTCCAAGACCCCAAGGCCAACATGGGGTCGTTATAAAGGATCTGACCTCGCAGGCGAGGCCCCTTGCCTCGCAGCCGAAGGCGCCAGCCCCGACGACGAAGGTATCGGAGGCGAAGCCGAGCGGGGGGGCAGCGTCCCCTTTGGACGCTGCGAGGACGTCTTCTCAAACCCCTCGAGGGTCTGGGGATAAAGTCGGGTCCAAGAGGAAGGATTCGGGGTCTCCCCGTGGGGAAAAAAGGAAGAAACGAAAAGGGGATGGGCAGGGGGAAACCCCAGGGGGCGAGAAAATCGAGCGCCCTGGCGCACTGAGCCGAGTCATCTCGGCCTCCGGGCCTCCTGCCGAAAAGTTCCATTGCCCCGGACCCTCCCGGGGCGTGCCTGATGAATGGGACAGGACAGCCTGGAAGGAGGAGGTTGCGTGGAGCAACAATCTTTCGGAGGCCGCCATTAACGACGAAATCCTCCGTTATTCGGCGATGGTACGTCTTATTCTTACGAGGTCGCTTTTTGTTGGTTTTACTGTTATTGCTCGCCTTAACGTATTCTTCGCTTGTTTCAGAACACCTTCTTCGCGAACTACAACTGTGGTCGCGTCACCCTCCTCCATAGGAAAATGGATAGGCTGGCGGTGAGGCTTAAAGAGCGCGACACCGAGATCGAGAAGAGGGGAAAAGATCTCGCGGAGGCCGAAAGGCGTGTTCACGCCGCGGAGGTCGCAGCGGCGGACGAGGCCAAGGACGCTTCGAGGATCAGGGAGGAGCGGAGGAAAGTGAAGGAGGAGGTTAGGGATTTGAGGGACGAGAACGGGGACTTCAAGGGCGAAGTTGCCAAGCTCAAGGGGCAGCTATCCGAGGAGCACCAATTTTTCAAAGAAAAGGAGGCTGAGGAGGAGGTTACCAGGCTCCAACGGCGTGTTGTTGAGCTTAGCAAGGAGCTGGAAGCCGAGGGGCCCAGGTATGTGAAGTCCGAGGCTTTTCAGGTTGAGATGGTGGAAAGCGTGAAGAAGAAGTTCCACTAGTCCGTCCGGATGGGGGTCAAACAGGCGGTCGCGAAGTATGGGCACATCGACCCCCGCATCAAGTTCTTCATCCCCAACTACCAGGAGACTATGGGGGAACTTGAAGGGGAAGAGCCTGAGGGAGAGTGCGAGTTTTTTCTCAATGAGGACGGAACTGTGGCCAGCGAGGCGCCTACCTCGGCAGCCATCGCTCGGGAAGATGCGCCAAGCTCCCAACCTTCTGCCATCCCCGCCCCTGCCCTGGAGACTCCCCAAGGACCTACTGCTCAAGCCCCTGAAGATCCTTTGAAGACCTCCGACCCTGCCGCCGAAGTCTCAAAGATGTAAAGGATGTCGCTGTCTGCTTCTGTTTTTTTTTGTTTTTTTGTTTTGCTGGTGGCCCTGCGGGGCTTGTAATTAAACATCTGGGAACACGTGCCCCAGCTTTTTATGTTATTTTCCTTACCTCATGATTGCTTGTTTGTTCTAGCTTTCTCGTATATGCTCGCACATATTACCCAACCCCATGGTCCGAGTGTTACAACTTATTGTGGTATTCGGACCACATCGGGTGTTTCTAATTCTACATCGAGATCCCAAGCTTTGCTCGGATTTTTACAAGAATTCGCCGAGGTCCCGAGCCTTTTTTGGACTTCGCACAGCGACTGTGCCGAGGCCACGAGCCCTGCTCGGACCTCGCGTATTTTGTTCGAGTTTCTCCAACCCCAAGCGGGAAGCGAGGGATGGACTCAACGAGATTCTCCAACACCTCACGGGAAGCGGGGTTTGGACTCAACGAAAATCTCCAACCCCAAGCGGGAAGCGAGGGATGGACTCAACGATATTCTCCAACACCTCGCGGGAAGCGAGGTTTGGACTCAACGAAAATCTCCAACCCCAAGCGGGAAGCGAGGAATGGACTCAACGAGATTCTCCAACACCTCGCGGGAAGCGAGGTTTGGACTTTAACGAAAATCTCCAACCCCTAGCGGGAAGCGAGGGGTGGACTCAACGAGATTCTCCAACACCTCGCGGGAAGCGAGGTTTGGATTTTAACGAAAATCTCCAACCCCAAGCGGGAAGCGAGGGGTGGACTCAACGAGATTCTCCAACACCACGCGGGAAGCGAGGTTTGGATTTTAACGAAAATCTCCAACCCCAAGCGGGAAGCGAGGGGTGGACTCAACGAGATTCTCCAACACCACGCGGGAAGCGAGGTTTGGACTTAACGAAAATCTCCAACCCCAAGCTGGAACCGAGGGATGGACTTAACGAGATTCTCCAACACCAAGCGGGAAGCGAGGGAAGGACTCAACGAGATTCTCCAACACCACGCGGGAAGCGAGGTTTGGATTTTAACGAAAATCTCCAACCCCAAGCGGGAAGCAAGGGATGGACTCAACGAGATTCTCCAACACCACGCGGGAAGCGAGGTTTGGACTTTAACGAAAATCTCCAACCCCAAGCGGGAAGCGAGGGATGGACTCAACGAGATTCTCCAACACCACGCGGGAAGCGAGGTTTGGACTTAACGAGAATCTCCAACCCCAAGCGGGAAGCGAGGGATGGACTTAACGAGATTCTCCAACACCACGCGGGAAGCGAGGTTTGGACTTAACGAAAATCTCCAACCCCAAGCGGGAAGCGAGGGATGGACTTAACGAGATTCTCCAACACCGAGCGGGAAGCGAGGTTTGGACTTTAACGAAAATCTCCAACCCCAAGCGGGAAGCGAGGGATGGACTCAACGAGATTCTCCAACACCACGCGGGAAGCGAGGTTTGGACTTTAACGAAAATCTCCAACCCCAAGCGGGAAGCGAGGGATGGACTCAACGAGATTCTCCAACACCACGCGGGAAGCGAGGTTTGGACTTAACGAAAATCTCCAACCTCAAGCGGGAAGCGAGGGATGGACTTAACGAGATTCTCCAACACCGAGCGGGAAGCGAGGTTTGGACTTAAAACCTGAAGTTTTTATTTTTGAGAGAGATTTTGAAAGTCCCACAACCCTTTATTCACAAAAAGAAGTAACGGAATTCAGAGAGTTTACACGAAATATTTCTTTAACCGGTCGACGTTCCACGTCTTACTGAGGGTACGCCCCTCGTTGTCTTTGAGTTTAAAGGCTCCGGGAGCGACTTCCTCGCCGAGGATGTATGGTCCCTCCCAGTTGGGGTCCAGTTTGCCACCTTCGGTTCTTCTCAAGATGAGATTGCCTGTGGCCAGGAACCGAGGTCTCACCTTCTTGTCGTGGTAGACGGCCACGCGGCGCTTGTATTCCCTGGAGCGAAGGTCGGCTACCTCGCGTATCTCGTCAAGGAAGAGCAACTCGACCCTGAGATTGGCCTCGTTCTCCTTTTCATCAAAATCGAACACCCTTGCCGATGGGACCAGGGTTTCTGCCGGGACTAGGGCCTCTGCCCCGTAGGTTAGGGCGAACGGCGTTTCTCCGGTCGCGCGGCGCGCGGTGGTGCGGTACGTCCATAGGACGAGTGGGAGAAGCTCTGCCCAACGACCTTGTGCCATGCCCAACCGCTTTTTTAGATCGGACAGGATGCGGGCGTTGACGTTCTCTACCTGGCCGTTGGACTGAGGATGGGCCACGGAGGAGAACTTGAGGGTTATGCCGAGTTCCGAGCAGAATGTCCGAGTTTCTTCACAATCAAATTGGGGGCCATGGTCGGTCATGATGGTCACGGGAACGCCGAAGCGGCAGACAAGGTTCTTCCACAGAAAATCGCAGACCTTAGTCCTCGTGATCTTCGCCATTGCTTGCGCCTCAACCCACTTTGTGAAGTAGTCGACGATGACCAGGATATACCGCACCTGACCGGGGGCCTTGGGGAAGGGGCCGTGCTTCTGGCATCCATCACATCGCTGGACATAGTCCCTTGCGTCTTGCCGGAGGGTGGGCCAGAAGTACCCCAAGTGGGCGATCTTATGCGAAAGGGTTCGCCATCCGGGGTGGCCGCCACAGACCCCTTCATGGGCCTCATAAAGGATGTGATCCGTAGACTCGGTCGGGACGCACAACAGATTGGGCTCGGCGTAGCCTCGGCGATAAAGGCAGCCACCTATGACGCAATATCGCGCCGCCTGCATTTTCAGCTTCCTGGCCTGTGCGGGGTCCTCTGGGTGGACTCCGCTCTCCACATATCGTGTTATCGGGATCCTCCAATCCCCCGTGGTGACAGATAGAACCTCGCTGTTCACGCTCCGCGAGAGTTTTCGTTCTACCATTACGTGGTTCCCTACTTCAAGGGGGAGGGTGGATCCTAACCTCGCAAGCGCATCTGCCTTGGTGTTCGAGGTTCGCGGGATGGACTCCACCGCGAAGGTTTCCAGGCATGATACCAGGGCTTTGACCTTTTCTCGGTACGCGGGCAGGAACCCCGTTTTGGTGTCGTACTGACCGTTGAGTTGGCGCGCCACCAGCTCGGAGTCGGTGTAGACCCTGATTTTCCGGGCCCCACTGAGGAGTGCCATCTCGATTCTCGCGATCATGGCCTCATATTCGGCCTTGTTATTGGTGGCGTCGAAGGCGAAGTTAAGTGAGTACTCCGTCTCAATCGAGGGCCCAGCGAGGAATACGCCAGCCCCACCACCGGCGTCACATCGTGAGCCGTCAACGAACACCTTCCACTCTTCCGAGCTTGTTTCTGTTTCCGGGAAGGTGACCTCCACCATGAAGTCAGCGAGGACCTGGCCCTTCATGGCGGTCCTTGGGAGGTAGCTGATGTCGAACTCGGAGAGCTCGACTGCCCACTTCGTCATTCGCCCGGAGAGGGCGGGCTGGTGGGGATTTGTCGAAGTGGGAGGTCTGACAGGACCTGGATGGGGTGCGCATGGAAGTAGGGGCGTAGGCGTCTTGCGGCCGTCACAACTGCCAGCGCCATTTTCTCTGCTGGGGAATAGCGCTGCTCCGCGGGCTGGAGCACGCGACTCACGAAGTAAACTGGGTGCGTGGCTTTTCTGGTTAGCACCGCGCTGACCGTCTCGGGGCTGACGGCCACATAAAGTTGCAAGTCTTCGCCCGCCATCGGGGGCGACAGTGTGGGGAGCTTTGATAGGAAGGCCTTGAGCTCAGAGAAAGCGAGCTCGAGCCTCTCATCCCACACGAATTTGTCATTCTGCTTGAGAGCTGCAAAAAAGGGCAGAGACCTCTCCGCTAGGCGGGAGCAAAACCTCCCCAGGTAGTTGACGGCACCGTTGAGTCGTTGCACCTCGGTGCGGGACCGCGGTGACCTCATTGAGAGGATCGACTCGACCTTGACGGGGTTTACGTCGATGTCGCGCTCACTAATCATGAAGCCCAAAAATTTGCCCGACGATACGCCGAAGACGCACTTCTCGGGATTCAGGCTGAGACGGTTGTGCTTGAGAGTGGCGAAGACCTCAGCGAGGTCGACCAGGTGCTCCTCAGGGGTCTTGCTCCGGACGACAATATCGTCGACGTATGCCGACACGTTCCGCCCGAGATGGTTCTTAAAGACGCGGTCGACGAGGCGCTGAAAGGTGGCCCCCGCGTTCTTCAGCCCAAACGGCATGACTTTGTAGCAATAGGTGCCCCGCTGGGTGATGAAGGATGTCTCCTCCTCTTCTCGCGGGTTCATCAGGACTTGATTGTACCCCGAGTACGCGTCGAGGAAGCTTAAAACCCCGTGACCCGCGGTTGAGTCAACGAGCTCGTCGGTCAAGGGCAAGGGGTAACTGTCTTTGGGACATGCTTTGTTGAGGTCCTTGAAATCGACGCACATCCTCCACTTCCCGCTGGCTTTTTTGACAAGCACAACGTTGAACAACCACTGGGGGTACTAAACCTCGCGTATGAACCCCGCAGCCAGCAATTTCGCCACCTCGTCATTTGCAGCGCTCGCCCTCTCTTCATTCATTTTTCTTCGTCGCTGTACCACGGGGCGAGTGGTGACATCGACGTTCAAAGAGTGCTGGGCTACGGTCCGCGGGACACCTCGGAGGTCCTTCGCAGTCCAAGCGAACACGTCGCGAGACCCAGCGAGCAAGGCTTCTAGTGACGTCGCCGACGCCCCCGGGAGGCATTCCCCGAGGTAGATCTTCTCGGACTAGCTCTCGAAAGGGGATATCACCCTTCTTTCTAGCTCTGTAGTGGGGACTGTGAAATCCCGGACTTCGAGGTCGGCCTCGCCGGGAGATTCCACCATGAACACCGGGCACTTTTGCTTTGCGGAGGTCGCGTAGCAAACGCGACCTTCCTCCTGATTGCCCTTTACCTCTCCAACCCCGCCATCGACGGGGAACTTCATCTTCAGGTGATAGATAGAAACTACCGCCTGGAACTTCATCAGGGAGACCCTCCCAATGATTGCGTTCCACACCGAAGGCAGGCGCACCACTGTGAACTCCACCATCTCGGTCCTCCTGGTGGACCCGGTGCCGAGCGTCATCCAGAGGTCGATGAGTCCGGCCACGTCGACTTCGTCTCCCGAGAAGGAGGTGAGTTTCCCAGCGTAGGGCTTCAAGGAGGTCTTGGAGATGCCCAATTGCTCCAACGCGCCATAGTACATGATGTCCACGGAGGATCCCGTGTCCACCAGCACTCGCTTAACCATCTTCGAGCCCATCTGCGCGTGGACCACCAAGGGGTCGGAGTGTGGCATGTGGAGCCCCTCGGCATCTTCGGATGAGAAGGACAAACCCTCGTGGGCGCGCGAGGTTTGCGCGACGCTGAATACCGAGGGCTCATGATGGCTTTCCCTCGCGTATCTCTTCCGCTCTGCTTGGCTTGACCCAGCCGGTGATGGTCCGCCCGAGATGGTATGGATGTACCCATCGAGCGCCGTCGCTTGCCCAGACCAGGCCTGCTTCGCGGGCGCTTGCTGCTCGACGTTGTTGTTGATGTTAGCCTGGGTCCGACTTGGGCCTTGCGGCTCGAGGTTGGCTCCTGACGCGGGGTTGGCACGACCCTTTTCATTTGGGTCGTACGCGGGACCCCCCTTGCCTCGGTAACCCCGCGGTCTTCCGCCAAAGCAGTTCCAACCTCCGCCACCGCCTTCGCGGTTATTGTTTCGGTTGTTGTTGTTGTTGTTCCGGTTATTGTTGTTGTTTTTGTTGTTGTTGTTATTTCTGTTGTTGTTGTTGTTGTTGTTGGGGTTATGTGCCTGCGTCACATACGCATCGCGCGCAGCCGGCGCGGCCGCCTTTGCCTTCCCCTTTGCGTCGGTGACAATCTCTTTGTCAGTTCGTGGTCGCGAGCTCTGGTTGGCGGCATCCTCGGCGTATACTTGCGCCGTGATCCGGGCGCACAGGCTTTCGTACGTCTCCGGATTCTTATAAAAAATGCGGTTTTTGAATTCCCCGATGCGCAGGTTGCCCATGAGGGTGTCGCGCACCGACGACTCGTCGACGTGCGCGATCTCCGCCACCGCGGTTGTGAACCTTGTGAAGAAAGCGCCTAAGGATTCGCTCTCCCCCTGCTCGATCCCGCGGAGATCCCGCATGTTCTTCTTGCGCTTCCTGGAGCCGCTGAAGTGCGTGACAAAGGAATCACACAGCTGGGCGAACGAGGTCACAGAGCCGACCTTCTTACTTGAGAACCACGTCAACGCGGCCTTTTCCAGGGTGGTCGGGAACACCCTGCAGAATATCACGTCATTGTAAGCATTGACGTTCATCTGGACCGCGAAGTGCTTTACGTGCTCCTCGGGGTCCGCTGAACCGTCATAGAGCCCCATTTGCGGCCTCAAGAAGCCCTTGGGCATGGGCGCGTTCCGGATCGCGTCCATGAATGGGGAGGTGATCTTGGCTTCCTCCTGATTTTGGGGCGGTGGCCTCGAATTATGCGATCGAGACCTCGGGTAGTGCATCGCGCTCCCCGCTGTTTCGGACAACTCTGGCTCCTGCAGCCTCGATCGACACGATCGAGACCGCGAGATCTGCATGGGATCTCGGGGAGGCCTCTCTGTTGACGAGCCGTTGGTGGAGGACTCGGGCTCATGCGCACGCCTAGGGACGTACGCGGGTACGTACTCGGAGTGCGGCTCACCCTGGGGGTTATAGGGGATGTACGACGGGGCGAAGCCCTGCTGGTATTGCCCATAAGCCGGGTAGGAATATGGGTTCGGGGGCGCGCCGCCCTGCTCGAGGCCTTGGAATGGGAATGGATTTTGCGGGGCGGCGTACGTCCATCCCGGAGGTCCCGCGGCTGTCCATTGCGTAGTTTCCGGCATGTTGTCGGGGTGTTGAGGGAAGAAATTGTTTGGGCAAGCCATTTTGAGGGAATCGAAGCTAAGGTTTGCACGAATCGAGGAACTACTTAGGATGAAGAAGTTCCCACAGACGGCGCCAGTGATGAAACCCGAAATGAAAGGCTCGCTAGAGGACAAGAAACGAGATTATTATATTCGAAAGTGCAAACACTTGCTTCTTTATTTATGATTTTCTTTACAGCGAGGTTTACAAACCAACGAGGCTAATAGATTATTTGAGAATTACACCCTAGACCTCCTACGATTATTCGAGATCTCGACCTAACAATGTCCGAGATCTCCTAGTTGCTAGCTAGCTCTAAGTGTCACTTGCCGGTCCCTTTGAGCGAGGTTGAGTTGGCGGGACTATGCTGCTGACTAGCGAGGTTGACTTGCGGAGTCTTTGATGTGAGGTAGAGCGAGGTGTAAGAGGCTTGCGAGGTGGTGTAGCGAGGTCTTTGATGTGAGCAGAAACTCTGTGAGACTTGAAGTCTTTTTGTGGACTTCACTTATCTATAGCGAGGCCTTTTGACGATGTTTCAATCACGTCGATCTTCAACGAGCAAGATAGTTCTTGAGTTCAAGATGTTTTTCGACCCCTTTTCCATACGAAATTCTCCTCTATTTATAGAGGATTGGGGAGTCGAGTTTTGGTCATTGTCCGAGGTGGGACGCCCGAGATCAAGAGCTCTGATTGGCCTAGAGGCGAGGCAGTCGGTAATTGGCCCGAAGAGCGGCGTTCGCTGAGTGGTCATGGTGGGCGGGCGCTAGTAGAGTCGGTTACGAGGTCGAGACCTCGCTCCGGGGTCTCGGGGGACCTCGTGGGGTAGGAACTTTGCTAAAATAAAAGGTGGGTATGGTTGTGGGCCCCAGGATTATCCTCAGGGGTCCCTTTGACCTGGTTCGACCCTCATACCCCGGGCCCACCTCTCGCTTCGCTATTTTGAGCATCATCATACATGTCGTACCATGTACCACTACTATTCGATATTTTATAGACATTATAAATAAATAAAAAACCAAATTGCTTGTGAATAGTATTGTCCCTTTCCCGAGGCGTCTCCCCTAGAGTTTGGTTCAAACGAAACAAACTCTTATCCTAAAACGTGAGACGAATGCACTTTTTCTAATTCATAATGCACTTTTTATACAAAAGTGTATTGCAAAATACAAAAAGTACAATATGAAAAAGTGCACCACAAAATACGAAAAGTGCAAATCCGAAAAAGTACACTACCAACTAGCAAAAGTGTATTACGAACTAGGAAAAGTGCAATCATTTCAGGATAGGAGTTGAGATAAGTTAGAAACAAACTCTTATCCCAATCCGTCTCCCCTATGTATAATTTGTCGTTATTTTTTTATTGACTCTCCCTTTCTATTCTTCTTTCCCAATCCGTTACAGGATCATCTTGTGCATACCAGCAAACCAACGCCAGCCGCAGCACATCATCGGCGCCTCCCGCCTTCTTGCCGTGCCACGCCTTTGTCCCTTCCTTTTGGACTGTGCAGAATTCTATCTCTCCAGGTAAACCTCTCGCTCTTTAATTTGGGGCTCCACGGGTTACCGAACTCAGTTCTAGCGTTGTCATATTTTGGGCAATTTCAGATCTATGTTCACGATTTGAACTCTAGGGTTACGAAAATCGTTCGATTTGAGATGAACCTAGCATTTATGGGTCTCCAATGTTTTGATTTGGGTTTCACTTACGTTTTGTGTGCTGTTCTAAAGGCGACTTATTATGGTCCTCACCGGCCTAACCAATATTGTGTGTCTTGTCATGGTTAATTCGCTAAGTGACTGAGAACAAAAGAGCCATCTACAACCCCTAAATTAGAAATTACACTTTTTTGTGAAGGCCAGTGATTCATTTTTTTCCCGTCAATTACAGGGTCTTGGATTGTACTTTATTGTTAATTAGTAAGCTCAATTTGCTGGTGAATTTGAGCTGTTAAATGGGAAAATATACCTAAATCATGTTGACTGATATGCTACCTTTCGTACAACATATGTTTCATGTGGTTGATTTGGCATGGTGAATTGACTGTGCACTTGCTTAAAACCAAATGGTTGGATTCATGCTTCAGCTCATGTTTTATATATATTACTGTCAAGTATTTATGTGTATATCACACCCTGTTTATTTTTTTCCCAGATCTTATGACTGTATGCAAAATTTGTGATAGACAAAACTAAATGTGTGGTATCTACTTTCTTCCTCTGACTTCTTTAACTACTTTCGGCTTCCCCAAACTACTTATCGATGAATTCCCTGCTTTAAAGTTTGTTTTTCATTGAGAGAAAAGGTAGGTCTCCTCTATGGTGTTTTACGTATTTTTTGGTTAATTTTTCCTATTTGGATATCCCAAGCTTCTACACATGTGATCTTAAGTTGAAGGAAAATATTCTTACTTTGAGATATATCTTCATATTCTTTTTTTTAATGCAAAAGCAACTGGATTTTAAACTAATGGTTGTTGGTGTTGAATTGTCAACATTTCGAGAAATTCTGATGGACAAATTTTGGATGTGGACATACATGCTGTAATAAAGTATTTTTGCATTTAGAAGTAAACCTCTTAACCTATGTTGCACGGAAACGGAAACGGAAACGGGGGGAAACGGGGAAGCGGCAATTTCAAAAAATATAGGAAACGGAAACGGCAAGGAAACGGCAATATAAATTATATGTTCTTTTAAAGCTCTAAAGATAATGCATACTTGTATCATACTTAAAGCAATACATATATTATCTAATGACAATCAAACCACAAAAACATAATGACATAACATTAAGTCAACAGTGCAGAGCATTTTCAGTCTTACAAACCAAATAAAGATAGCAAATCAAATACTACTAGTCCAACCAAATGAAAATACTAATAGTCCAACCAAATTATAACCTAATTCCTAACCTATTAAGTATTAACAAATCAGGAAATGACTCAAATCAAATTCAAAACGAGAAAATGGAAATGACTCAATCAAGTTCAAAACGAGAAAAAGGGATTAAAATTTAAAACTAAGAAAGTAAGAAATAGGGAAAAAAGGGAACCAAGGCTTGTAGATCTAGGTCGGGCTGGAGAGTAGAGAACTAGAGAAGATGGTCGCTCGAGAGATGATGGCCTCTTGCCGGAGAAGATGGCGGCTAGGGCGGCCGGACCACCGGAGTTTGTTTCCAGAGAGAGGATCGAAGTGGCTGCCGGTTGGGGTGAGTCGAGACTCGGGAGAATGAGAAGTGCGCCGCTCCTTCCTTTCTTTCGTTTGAGAATGAGAAGTGACTCAGAGAAGCGGACTAGCGGGATAGAAATTAGGGTAATATGGCTTTTTTATTTTTTTTATTATAAAAAATCTGTGTTTCTTCCTTCGGTCCGTTTCCGTTATTATGGAAACGTTTCCGCAATTATGAAAATCACCGGCCGGTGTCCTCCACGTTTCCCCTATACCAGAAACGTTTCCTGTTGATCGGAAACGTTTCCGCCGCGCTTCCGCCGCGCTTCCGAGTTTCCGACACGGCTGGAGCTCCAAATTTGACGTTTCCGTGCATCATAGCTCTTAACTCATTGATGATGATTTATACTTGATCAAAATGCAAAAAATTCAATACTTGCAGAAAACTATTAGAGATGCTTTTGAATATTCGATTTCATGGCCAAATTGACAAATTATATCCATATGTCTGGTGATTAATGGTATAAGATTTTTTTTACTTTCTAAAGACTCTCTGAATAAGAATAAGAGCAAGAATTTTCCAAACTAATTACTAATAACAGAAAATAACTGATACTAATCATACTATAATCCCTTACTGATGTTAACTAAAAGATAAATGATTCTCTTACTAACCTTCTTTGCCTTTCATTTTGCTGACTTACCATTGTGTTTATAGTTGTGAAAGTCAATAACGACCATTGCACATTACTCTTAATGTTATATTCATATGTCATCAACCATTGAATCCACTTCCTATTCATATGTCATCAATCATGAATAGTGATCATCAATCTTTTGTTGATATGCTGCTACCCTCTTTGTTTTAGGGACCTTGAGCTGCAGCCAACTGGTATGTTAGAGGTAAAGCTTGTTCAACCAAAAGAGTTGGCTAATAAGGATCTCATTGGCAAGTCTGATCCTTTCACTGGTCTATTTGTATGCCCATTACAAAGTTGAACAAAGAAAAGCAAAGCAATTGTAAATATATTATCTGTTCATTGACGAAATTTTGTACCAATTTTCACTAAATAGTTTCAACCTTCTAAAATACGAACGGGCCTTTGGTTTCTGTGCAATTACATGTACGATTACACTAGCCCAATTACAATAAATAGTTTCCCCATGCGACGGGGAGCCAACTAGTTAATAAATAAAAATATAATATAAACTTTAATATAAATAATTTATTGCTCGTATAATGTATAATTTTTTTAATCAATATAAATGATTAAATTTAATGTTGATAATTAAGACATATTATTAAGATAAAATAATTACATTTCTCTTTTTCCTTGATGATATTTCATAGATATTTAATTAAAACAAGAAGATAAACTATGAATAAAAAAATTTATAGATTTAAATATGAAAAGATAAGAATTTAAAAAATAATAGTTAAACTTAATAAATAAGATATAATAAAGTATGAAAGCTAAAAATAATTTAATTATATAAAATATTTAATTAATTTAATTTACGATGGGACCAAACTCCTTTTTTTGGAGTTAAGTTAGTTAATTTATGTTAAAAATCCCCATTGTTTTTTACGTGTGGTGTGAATTTTATTCCACTGATAAGTTTGTTATCGAGATAGCTTAAAAAAAAGTATTTTTTTTGTTTCTTTGAATGTGAGGTTTATTTATAGGTTGTTTTTATATATAGTCGTAAAAAGTGACATGTAAACATTGTATTGTAAAGTCATATATTGACCCTAAAAAAATAAACAAAAAAATGAATCGTACTTGTTAAGGAACATAATGGAGAATGATCATAAAAAGGAAATATTATGTATTTCCACAAATTTAAATTATATGGTCTAAAATATAATATATTCTTAATTTTAGTCTCCTAAAATATCTCGTAGAATCTCTATCTAGTTTTTTTTTTTATTTCCTTGTTTATAGCTAAATTAAGATGATAAGAATAAGTTTGGTACTGTAATCTTCAATCGTCGTAGTCAATAGTCATATAAAGAACAAACAGAATTATGTTACATCGTCGGCTTCCAACTGGCGTATCTTCTGGGAATCCCTCCGCCTTCCAAACTTAATTGGACCCGTGCTGTTTTTAGGGTTTTTGTTTTTTCTCTGGGCGACCTCTTTCTTTCATCTTGCTGCTTCATCTAATTCAGCATTTCATCAAGGTGAGTGCTAGGACTGTTGAGGTCTCTCTGGTCAACGAAGTTAGGCTTATTTTTGCAGTTGTAATTTCTGAACAGTTGGACTATTGCAAATCGCTTGTCTTAATTAAATTGTTTTTGTTTGAGCGGCGGAATTGTGATTATGCTGGATTCAAATGGGGGACACTCCGTTCCTAGTTTTACTAGCTTATTAATAGGCGTATAGTGTTAGTGCAGCTCGAAGCTTTCGAATTAATTTGCTACTTTGACGTCTTGCGCATTTGCATATATTATCTATTCAGTTTGTTCTCTGTTCTTAAAATGCTGATCTGATCTGAGGACTTTGGTCAATCTTGATCAGGCGGGATGCTGATATTTGTGAAGATTGTCAAGGGCAGGACCATTGGCCTTGAGGTGACAAGATCCAACACAGTTGAAGATGTCAAGACTGAAATTTCCGACATAGTGGGCATTCGCCGTGATGAACAGCGGCTGATCTATGCTGATACATTGTTGGAAGATTCCAAGTCCCTGGCTGATTACAACATCCAGAGCGATTCCACTATCCACCTATTGCCTGGTGCCAGGGGCAGTATGCGGATCATTGTAAAGACGATCACGGGCAGGACTTTCCCCCTTGAGGTTGAGAGCTCTTATACTACTGAAAAATTGATGGCTATGATTTGGGAAATGCTATGGATCCCAACTGGCGATCAGCGTATAATATTTGATGGTAGGCAGTTGTACTATGGCAAGACCCTGGCTTACTATAACATTGAAAATGGTTCAACCATCCACGTGTTGAAAGGTATTCCAAATGGTATGGAGATCTTTGTGAAGACCCTTATGGACAAGACCATCAGCCTTTGGGTGAAATGCACTGACGAAGTTGAATCCGTCAAGGACAAAATTCAGGACAAATGGGGGGTTTTACCTCAGCACCAGACGCTAATTTTTGGAAGTGCGCATTTGGAAGATGACAAGAGACTTTTCGAATATAACATCAAGGAGGAATCCACAATCCTCCTAGTTCTCTATCTCAGGGGATCACAAGATACTTTCAGACGTCGTCTATAACATCCAGGATGAATCCATCCTTGGTTTGTTTCCTGTCTTATCTTAGGTGTTGCCACTATTGTTATTTTTGGGACAAGTTGTTTGTGTGTGTGGTAGGTTTTGGTAAGCAGTATGCTTTTTGGTAAACTATCCTATTGCCTGGTGCCAGGGGCAGTATGCTGGGATCTTGAAGTTTGAAGTGCATTCCAGTTTTTAATTCTGTGTGTTTGGATTTAGGGGTTGTAAATTAAAGAGTCGGATATATTTTTTAGGTGGGTTTCCCTGCATTAGTCAAGGTGGTTACTGTTCTTCATTTAGTGAAGAAATTGGGAAAATGCACTTTTTTTTTTTAATTTTTTGTTAGGTAGGTAGACCATAGACGGCATCCAAAGTTGAAGTTCAGTTTTTTAGAGCGTACGTATAAATTAAATGGACCACTGTGGATGGGGCCTTCGATCATCAAACTATCTATATCTATAAATATTTTATTTCGGTCATTTACTCATTTATGACCAATTAAATATTAAAGAGCTAGTTAAATTATTTAATAAATTTTAGGTGGTGATTAATGACCATCAATTATTGTAATTATTTTGTTAATTTGACTATGACTCTTGATATATTAATGACCATCAATTATTATAATTATTTTGTTAATTTGACAATGACTCTTGATTAACTTCATAATTTAAGAGATTGGTAAATTTTAGCTTATTTTATTTTATTTTATTTTAATAAGGAAAGAGTTTACGGTGACCACTAACAAATTAGTGGTCGCCCTAAAACATCCTGACGAACGAGAATAGACTGTCGACCAATCAGTCCTCCGTCGACCAGCTGTAAATTGTCGCCTTCGATCTGGATCCGGGGAATGCCACGTCTGATGGCCTCAAAAAGTCTCTCGTGCAAGGCGATCGTCTCGGAGATAATTGTACGCTTAAGTGAGACTTTTAATATTGATTTTGCCTTTTCAACTTTCTGTAAGATAAATAAACTAAGTGCAAGGTTATTCATTTGATGATGCGAACGTATAAAAAAAACTAAGTTTGCACTTGCTACCTTGCCCCTTTAACTACTTATCTTCCAACTTCATCTATTCAATACACATCTCAATTCAAACCTTGCCTCTTCACATTATATAAATTTAATCCTTCCTACATAATTAGTCCCTTTCTATTCCAAAGCCAGTTATAAAATGTATTGTTAATATACTGATGTAATAGGAAAGCTTCATCAATTAGCTTACTTTGAAGAAATTAAATCCAAACTTATACATCCACCAAACAAGTTGACCTTTGAGCATACACCACCTCCCAACTTAAAATACCTCTTCAACTTAATTAACTTTAAAACACACCAATATAAATTCCACTTAGAGGCAATTGGAAATTCACTTCCTTCCTTGAAAAAATCCAAAGGAGAACCTACATAAGATCAACTAGTTGCATGGATTCCGATATGGCTTTTGTGAAATTGGGTGATTGTTGCATCAATTCCAAATTGCCCACCTTGGTAATCTATTTTTTTCCATTAATTTCTATTAAATCCTACAAATACATTTTGCATGCATTTTGTATTGTAGGAAAAGAAACACATATTCTTACATTTTGAAACTATATGAAGAGATTCAATGCATGTCATTTCAAAGTCATGGAGTGTCAAAAATGGAATGCCACAAACCCATTCATGATTTACACAATCTCGATCAATGTTTCTTTCTATGCACTCAACACATTTAACAATGAAATATACAATAATTAACAACCATCTGAAAAAGATATTTTACTTTGAATGAAATCAAACTTGCAAAATACATTCACTAATATGAGTATTTAGTTGTTCGAACTACAAACTTAAAAATAGTAGAGGGTATAATATTGCTACCAGACCAAGTACCTCTTGGTCTAGTGGTAATTGGTACTAGGTCGCTTAAGCATTTGTTCAAAGGTCTCGAGTTCGAGACTCTCTGGCGGTGTGTATGCAGCAGAGAGGCTTGGGAGGAGCAACACCCCTAACGGGGTCCAACCCAACTCCGGTCCGGACGTAGGCACAAAGTGCCGAACCGGGCGAGGCCCAACCCATAAAAAATAAAAATATTGCTACCAGGCCAACATGATTTTTGGGATTCATCAACATCCCTATCTTCAATAGATCTTAAGAGGCATAGGCTACCAGGCCAACATTTCAAAGGATCATCAACATCCCTATCTTTAATAAGATGAAGATGCATGTTTTATTTCCAAACTTAGCAAATAGTCTTGATGCTCATTCTAAAGGATTCTTTAGCCTCATTTATCATCTATATAACTATTTATCATGCTTAGTTCTAAAAAATCTAATGCCAATTGTCTATATATAAAAATAATCCTTTCATCAATGATTAAAAACTCATTATTTTTTATATCTTAACACCATATAATTGATCAAAGAACATGTACATGCCATAATACAAATCTTCTTGGCAATATAGATAATACTCCGTAAAACACATTTAGAACCGTTCAAGAATCAAGAAGTGAGTCTAGAGCGCATCTCCAACTGAAGGGAACATATCCTCTCTAAATTCGAAGATAAAGAAAATAAAGCAAATCAAAAGAACAACATTTGTCAAAACGGAAAAAAAAAATCCCACCCATATTTGCAAATCTGATCCAAGATATCAATGAAGAAGAAAAATCTCATCTAGATCAAGCAAGTTTATTGCAAGATCAACCTAATTTTGTGTGCAATTTAGTGGATTCTCGATTGAGTCAATTTGAGAGTTATCATGGTGGAGAGAATGTAATTTAAACAAAAATCAACATCAGATCGAATTAGCGATATTAATGTTGGCGGGGTTTTTAAGTTGGAGGCAGAGCAGAAATTTCTCGATGAAATTGACGAGAGCTTAAAGAAGGTTCGAGAAGAGAGTAAGGATTAAGAAGAGGAAGAGCACAAAGGTGGCAAGGGTTGGTCATCAATGTCCCCAAATAATGTAGGGTTTCAGCTTGCAAGTGGCAACGGAGTCAAGAGTCTCATTTGGTGATAGACCTTCATTTCTTTTAGGAAAATTCCGGATAGTATCCCTGAGTTTTGTGTTTTTTCGGATGGTGCTCAGAAAAAAAAAAACTTATTCCGCAAAATACCCTCGAGTTTCTATCCTAGTTCGCCTCATGCCCTTTCTTACAATTCCTTTGAACTTCCGTTTAGATTACTCTTAAAAAACACAAATTAAAAAAGAAAAAGAATCCTTGAATCCTAGATCTGGCACTTTGTGAACTTAATCTGTATTCATAGTGTGGGTCTTTTCAATTTGATATGCTTGCAAGGATTGAGCAAACAAGTGGTGTCCTTAAACTACACCATGTTCAGACAAGTTAGCAGCTTAAGACCAATAGCTTCTAATTGTTTATAGTATTGTTTTGTTTTATGCGGATTCCTAAATTTTAATGTTTATTTTTGGTATGAAAATTAAATTGGAAAGAGCCCTGATGGAGATTTCATACACTTTGTTCGCAACAAAAAAAAAACAATCGGCTTTTGATCACCCTCTCTTGAAGAATCACAAGATCCAAGATGCTTGAGTTCTTTTTCTATCAATCCAAGTTTATTTGCTCTTTAATGAATCATATCTAATTTTATAAAAATGGGTGTTAGAAATTATCTCCCAAATGGCCCAAAATGAAGAAAGAGAAACAGAACAACATAAAGAATGAAAAAGATGATGACTATTGAGAGCATTGTGATAAAAGGTTCCATTTTTGCTTTGGGTTAGGATATAAATTTGATACATTCATAATTATGGATTAAAACGGGATCAATCGAAGGTTAAAATTTTAAATAATAGAGCATAAATAAGATTTGTCTCTACCAACAACTCCAAATCTCCAATTTAATATAGATTTCCTTTTTTTAAGAGCAACCTAAACGGAAGTTCAAGAGAATTGTAAGAAAGGGCCCGGGGCGAACTAGGATAGAAACTCGGGGGTATTTCGCGGAATAAGTTTTTTTTTATGGCACCATCCGGAAAAGCACAAAACTCAGGGAAACCATCCGGAATTTCTCTTTCTTTTATAATGAATAAAATAAAATTTCTCAATTACCTTAAATAAATTGCTTCTTTTAATTAAAATTTTGATATCTAAAATCTATTGTGGGAAAATGTTAGTCTACCTTTATGATTTATATGCCAATTATTGATCACACTACATTAAGGAATCATATATTAAATTTATAAATGAATATAACAAAAAATATATTTATATTTTCATATTAATTTACTACTTTTTTATGATATTTCTTGAATTATCTTTATCATTCATTTTGAAAAGAAATTATTTATTTTTATTTCAAAAACCATTATTCCATAATATCTAAAGTTTGTATGAAACATAATATAGTTATGCAAAAACTATACCTCAAAATTATAATCACTGCTCAGTGATAAAGGAGGTAAGGATGCAAAGACAGTTATGAGGGTTGGGTGACTGCCGACCAATGTTTCTAGCAGATCGCTTTAAAAACCGTACGTGTAGAACAAGATGCACTTAAAATATTTATAATTAAAGTAAGATAAATGCACTAGCATGAAAAAACATACAATTAAAATATTAAAAATATATTAATATATTTTTATGAAAAAAATTGGCCTACCACCACTAGTCTGCTTGTAAATTGTAAAAAAAATAAAAGCGTAAAAGTTGCTCAATAAATACTACTCCGTAGTACAGTAGTAAGTGCTCAGTACTCCTCACTCTACTCGATCGAACACTCGATTAGTCGAAACGCTCCTCCTTCCAAGGCTTTATTCGAAGAACTCCCCAGAAATTAAACCAACCATCGAGTTTTATTCTCCTCCAATCAGCGGGTTTTTCCATTTGCAGAGCTTATCAAGGTGAGTGCTACGACTGGTCATCTTCTTTCTGGTCATCATGGAAAGAAATTTAGGGCTCTATTTTTGCGGTTTACCATTTCTGAATAGTTAAAATTACTGTTAAGAGTTGTGGAGTTCGTGTTTAATTGGACTCTTACAAATCGATTGTCCGAATTTGTTTATGCTAGAGCGGAGACATTTTGTTTGTGCTGCAAGCAAATGAGTGAAATTTGCTTATGTCATTAGGCTGTATTATCCAGTTTTGGTCATTTGCTTGATGTCACTTGTAATGATCTTTCTTGAAGTTACAGGTTCTATCAATAATGATGTATTCTTGTATAACTGCCCTATTATTAGTTAGTAGTCAGTATTCAGCATTAATCAAAGTCTTGATCGGGTATTTGTAACTATGCAAGATCAGCACTGGTTGTACAAGGCAAAAGGAAGTTAAGAGTGTACAACCTACTATGCAATCCATGTAGAACCCATAGCTTCATTGATTGTATGCTTTTTGGTTTTCCATGATAGAATAACAATTTTACTAGTGTAAGTTTTACTATTCTGGTACTTTTATTTGTTATTTTTTGTTGTCTCTAGTAATTGATCAAATTAAATAGTTGAATGTGTCATTCTCTGAATGAAATGGAATGAAGCTTGCTCTTCTATTTTCATATCTTCCGCATTCAGCTATTCAACTTCTTCTCTGTTCTTCAATCCCGAACTCAAGATTTCACATATTTGATTCCTACAATCCAGATGCAAATCTTTGTCAAGATTAATACTGGTAAAACCATCACTCTGGAGGTCGGGAGATTTGATACAATTGAGGAGATGAAGTTCAAAATCCAGGCAATAGAAGGGCTCTCACCTGACCAGCAGAGGCTTATGTTTGGTGCAAAGCAGCTCGAGGACGCTTGGACTTTGGACGACTATAACATTCAGAAGGAATCCACGGTCTTCTTGGTGCTTAGAGGCGGGATGCAGATATTTGTGAAGACCATCATAGGCAGTAGGAACATTGCTCTTGAGGTGACAACGTTTGACACAATTGAAGATGTCAAGACCAAAATTCAGAACAAAGAGGGCATTCCAGTTGACGAACAAAGGCTAATTTTCGGTACTACTTTTTTGGAAAATTGCAAGTGCCTGGCTGAGTATGACATCCAGAAGGGATCCACAATCCTCCTACTTATAAGTTTCAGGGGCAGTATGCCGATCTCAGTGGAGACTGTCACTGGCAAGATTATCAGCCTTGAGGTCGAGAGTTCAGACACTATTGAAAATGTCAAGACTATGATTTGGGACAAGGAATTGACTCCACCTGACCAGCAGTGCCTAATGTTTGGTAGTAAGGTGCTGGAAGATAGAAGGACGTTGGCTGAATATGACATTCAGAAAGAATCGACCCTCCACCTCTTGCTTCGCTTCAGAGGCATTATGCGGATTTTTGTGAAGACCCATAGTGACAAGAAGCCCATCAGTCTTGATGTGAAAAGATACGACAAGGTTGAAACAGTCAAGTCCAAAATTCAGGATATGGAGGGCATTCCACCTCATCACCAAAAGCTAATATATGGTAATAGGGAGTTGGAAGATGGTAAGACCTTGGCTGATTGTAACATCCAGGAGGATTCCACCATCCTCCTAGTACTCGGTGTCAGGGACGTTATGCAGATCTTGGTGAAGACTGAAGACCTCCAAAGGCAAGGACTAGGTTGGAGTAGAATTGGGAGATGAAATAGAATTGCAAAGCTATAATATTCAATAGGGAAGATGAAGTATTTTGCACGTAATACTCAGACTACGACGTATGTTGAGAGTATTATTGTTTTGTGTAGGCTTATGATAAAATTCTGGAATCTCTTGTTTGGTTGTCTACTCTTGCATTTTGCGGTAATGGTGATGTGGGCTGAAGCTTGTGAACAAGTAATGCTATTGGAGAATTGCTATTTTTGTGATGGAAGTGGGTTTCCTTTGCACAGTAAATTCCTTAAGTTATCTTTTTCAACTTCAGCTATTTATCTTCCCTCCCCAACTACTCACTGAAAATCCCTTCAGTTTTATTTTCAAACTACTTTCGGATCTTCACAAAATGAATTCCATGATAGCAAGTTTTGCACTTTCTGGATTAGTTGAAAATTTGAACGTACTTACCGATCAAGTTGACCAGTTTCATTCGGTTCTTGTGAATCACTTATTCGTTTTTCACCCTAATTTACAGATTAATTCTATTAGAGAATATTAAATTATATTGTTAGATTATATATTCCATAATCTTATCTCTTATGTAAGGCAAGATTTTGCCATAGTATTTTCTATCCTTTCATAAAAGATTATACCTTGGAGCCCAAGGATATTATCTTATGTAATCCTATATATTGTAAACTTCTCAATCAATAATATTATCAGACTTTGCATAATCTCTACATGGTATCCAGAGCTTGATCCAAACTATACCCAAACTCAAAACACACGTTTTTTTTTCCATGGCTGCGTCCTCTTCCACCTCAATCCCGAATGACGCAGAACTAACCAAACCCCTCTTCATCATCAACTTCACCAATGCAATCAAACTTACTCCTTCAAATTATATTACCTGGAAAACACAAATCAAGTCCATCTTGGTTGGCTATGGCTTGTTTAAATTCCTCGACGGATCATACCCTTGCCCAGATGCGACCCCTCTCGGCACTGCCGTTACAGCACCAAATTCGGCACGTCAAACATGGCAACGTCAAGATCAACTTATATTCGGTGCATTGGTTGGAACACTCTCCTCCAATGTTGCTCCGCTGGTGACTCAAGCAGAAACATCACAACAAGCTTGGAAAACTCTTGAAAACACTTATGCTAAGCCCTCTCGGGGGCACATTCAACAACTTAAGGATAAGCTCTCCAACCTCAAAAAGGGATCTTCTTCCGTCACCGACTTCATGCAATCCATCAAGAATTGTGCGGATCTTCTCACATCCTTGGGCAAGAAACCGGACCCTGAAGATCTCATTGATTACGTCTTGAAGGGCCTTGACTCTACCTTTCAAGCCGTAATTGATGGTGTTCGAAACCGGGAAACACTCATCAGCTTTGAAGAACTCCATGAGCGCCTTATTGTTCGAGAACTTGAGCTCAAAATTGAGGGCTCGACTTCGGCATCCATTGAACTTGCCAGTGCCATGACAATGCAGTCCCGGCCCCGCAACAAGCCCCGTCAGGCAAACCAGAACCCTCCAACTTGGCCGAACCAATCACCTCAACCACGTCCTCCCATGCAACCCTCACACCCACAACAACCTTATCAATCCAACTACGCTTATCCACCACCACCAACCATGCCAAACCCTAACCCTAATCGACCTCCCCCTCGTCCCTTTCTAGGCCGTTGTCAGTGGTGGCGTGAAGTCGGACATGTCGTTGGTTTTTGTAATGAATTTCGACGTGTTGCTCCGAATTTACGCCCTCCCCCCAACCCCTATCGTCCTACTCCACCGAACCCACCTACCCCACCTCCTCAAGCCAACCATGCTGTAACCGCACCTTTCAACCCATCATCCAATCAAGCATGGATCATGGACAGCGGCGCCTCTCATAGCGTCACCAATGATCTTCAAAACCTCAGCCTTCACTATCCTTATGACGATCCCGATGAACTCATTGTCGGTAACGGTAAAGGTCTTACAATTTCTAATCTTGGAAAACTTTCTTTATATACAACGACCAAAACTTTCAATCTAGATGATGTTCTTCATGTTCCTCAAATTTCCAACAACATACTTTCTGTCTCTAAATTCACCTCTCAAAACCGCCTATCTGTTGAATTCTTACCTGATTCTTTTCTTGTGAAGGATTTGGCAACCGGCACAACTCTTCTTAGTGGTCCTTGCATCAATGGTGTCTATCTTTTGTCTTCCGCTGTCAACCCTAGTGTTTCTACGGCTCAACTCTCCGCCGGCTCCTCTTGGCATCACAAGTTGGGACATCCTGCACCACCTATATTAAAACTTATGCAAAATCTCATTCAGTTTCCTAGTTCAATTTCTAAGTCTGATTTTTGTTCCTCTTGTTCTATCAATAAAAGTCACAAACTGCCTTTTGGTGTTTCAACAATTTCTTCACAGTCTCCTTTACAAGTTATTTTTACTGATGTATGGATGTCTCCTGTTGTTTCATTTGATGGCTATCGCTATTACCTTATCTTTGTTGATCACTTCACCAAATATATTTGGCTTTATCCACTCAAACGAAAATCCGATACCAAATCCATCTTCATTAAGTTTAAAGCACTTGTAGAAAATTTCTTCCAAACCAAAATTAGGGTCCTCTACTCTGACAATGGTGGAGAATACACTGCCCTAAAATCGTTTCTTGCTGATGCCGGGATTTCTCATCTTACTACTCCACCACACACGCCCCAACATAATGGGTACTCCGAGCGTCGACACCGACACATTGTTGAAACTGGCCTTGCTCTTATGACACATTCCGACCTTCCTCACACTCTTTGGCCTTTTGCTTTTCACACCGCTGTCTACCTCATTAATCGGATGCCCACTCCCACTCTTCAAAATCTTTCCCCCTACCTCAAACTCTTTCAGTCCCAACCTAATTATTGAAAATTGAAATGTCTTGGTTGTTTATGTTTTCCTTGGTTAAAACCGTATACCACAAATAAGTTTGAACCCAAATCTTCCCCGTGCGTGTTTGTTGGCTACTCTCTCACACAAAGTGCCTACCTCTGTCTTGATCCTAAGACCTATCGGGTTTACACCTCGCGCCACGTCTCATTTGTGGAGCATGTTTTCCCGTTTTTGGAACAAGCCTCTCAAAATTCCACGCCTTCCCTGCCTAACGCGGACTCGTCTCGTGCGGTTCTCCATATCCCGATTCTGTCCCAGCCCAACAACCCAGCTCAGCCCAATTATCCGCCTCAGCCCAATAACCCTCCCCAGCCCAATCATGAACAGCTCCCGAATTTACCTCCACTTGAGCCTGTTACGCCCCCACCGAACAACTCTTCTAACCCATCCTCACCAACTACCTCTTTTCTTTCCCCACAAGAAAATTCTTCTAACCCTAATTTGCCTCATTCTCCTATCTCGTCCACTTCCAACTCTCCCTCGCCTATGTCAACTGCTGAGTCCTCCCTTGACAGTTCACCCTCTCCTCCACCACATCGCGTTGTCACTCGCTCCATGCACAACATTCACAAACCCGTTCAACGACTCAACCTTCATGTCAACCTTCCCACTCCTAAAGAGCCTCAAAATATAACCCAAGCCTTAAAAGATCCGGACTGGCGCTGTGCTATGGAAGTTGAATTCACTGCCCTTAGTTCAAACAAAACCTGGGATCTCGTTCCCTCGGATTGTGCATCGAATATTGTCGGTTGTAAATGGGTGTATCGGATTAAATATCACTCGGATGGCTCTCTTGATAAGTACAAGGCGCGTTTGGTTGCTAAAGGCTTTATCAACGTCCCGGGTGCGATTACACGGAAACCTTCAGTCCGGTAATTAAGCCTGTCACTGTTCGAACTGTGTTATCTCATGCCGTTAGTTCTGGGTGGTCCATTCGACAACTTGATGTTAATAACGCCTTCCTTCAAGGCTCTCTTCATGAGGACGTCTTTATGGAACAACCTCTTGGCTTTGTTGACAAACGCTTTCCCCATCATGTCTGTAAACTGAACAAGGCTATCTACGGGTTAAAACAAGCACCTCGGGCGTGGTATACGGAACTTCGTACATATCTTCTCAGCCTTGGCTTTGTTAATTCCGTGGCAGATTCTTCGCTCTTTATCTTTCGCGATCGTCATGTCACCCTCTTCCTTCTCGTATATGTCGATGATATCATTCTTACTGGCAGCAGCTCTTCGGCTCTTCAATGGCTTGTTGACGCCCTTGCTACTCGCTTCTCCATCAAAGATCTGGGTGCTTTATCCTATTTCCTTGGAGTTGAAGTCCATTCTCACTCGCAGGGTCTCTTTCTCAACCAGCGCAAGTACATTCTTGATTTACTACAGCGTGTCCAGATGGAGGATTCCAATGCTATCTCCACACCAATGTGCTCGGCCACCACTCTTCGTCGAACTTCTGGCCAACCGCTGGCTAATCCTTCCGAGTATCGCATGGTGGTAGGTAGTTTGCAATACCTCTCTCTTACAAGACCCGATATAAGCTACTCGGTCAATAAACTGTCTCAGTACATGCAAAATCCGACATCTGAACACTGGAGTGCGGCCAAACGGCTTCTTCGTTATTTAAATGGCACACTGACACACGGTATTCTTCTTCACGCTCAAAATCCAGCCCGTCTTCATGTCTTTTCTGATGCGGATTGGGCGGGTGACAAGGATGATTATATTTCAACGTCGGGTTATTGTGTTTTTTTGGGACGTACTCCGATCTCTTGGAGTTCCCGGAAACAAAAGACAGTTGCCCGGTCTTCAACTGAGGCCGAATACCGTGCTTTAGCAGACTCTAGTTGTGAATTACTTTGGGTGATGTCCTTATTTTCTGAACTGGGCATTCCGATCTCCACGCAGCCAGTGATTTATTATGATAATGTGGGTGCTAAACAGTTGAGTGATAATCCGGTGTTTCATTCCCGAATGAAGCATATTGCCTTGGCATTCCACTTTGTTCGTGAGCATGTTCAACGTGGGTCGTTTCGGGTGTCTTATGTCTCTACGCATGATCAGGTTGCTGATGTCTTGACAAAGCCATTACCGAGAGCTCAATTTCAGTTGCTTGTCTCCAAGCTTGGACTTTCAGTTCCGGCGTCCAGCTTGCGGGGACATATTAGAGATAATTAAATTATATTGTTAGATTATATATTCCATAATCTTATCTCTTATGTAAGGCAAGATATTGCCATAGTATTTTCTATCCTTTCATAAAAGATTATGCCTTGGAGCCCAAGGATATTATCTTATGTAATCCTATATATTGTAAACTTCTCAATCAATAATATTATCAGACTTTGCATAATCTCTACAAATTCTCGCCTCCGCCTTGTGTTGGCTGTACAACAAGACATATTTACGAGCCAGGTTTTGATATCCTTGACTTGTGTTGACTGAATGGTTGGTTCCAAGTTTCTGTTCTTGCATTTTACGTGACAACTGCTTGTTTGCTACCAACGAACACTCTTTTATTAGCTAACTTTGCTCCATCAAACGCCTACGTCTGGAGTTCGAGTCTCGCGAGGACCCCTTTATTTTTGGGTGGGATCTGCTCTCCCAACAAGTTCATTTCTCCTTCACTGAAGGTCGAACACTCGACCTCAACGAAGGGAAGCGTAGCCCCTCCCACTACGCTCCATGCTTGTTGGTAGCTGCACGAATTAATGTTTTTTAAAATTAACCACACAAAAATAAATAAAAATAGTCATACACTCGTACTTGTTTTTTTGGTAGTTAATTAAGGAGAGCTTACAGCCCGTTTTATTCATTAGAAAACATAAAAAGAGTCGTACTTGTTTTTTTGATCCAAAAAGAGTCGTACTTGTTAAGGAAGATAATGGAGAGTGATCATAAAAGGACACTTAATAGTTAATATGATGTATTTCCATAATTTAAATTATCTTGTCTAAAATATACTCCGTAATAGAGTTCTTATTGTTAGTCTCTTAAAATAAGTCCTAGAATCTCTATTAGTTTTTTATTTCCTTTTTTATAGCTAAATTAATTTGTATTGTACATTATAAAAGATGAGAAGAATAACATAAGCTTGGTTATCTTGAACAGTACTCCTAATCCTATAAAGAACAATCAGAATTATGTTACATAATATTTGAAGAAGACAATTCTATACGAAAAAAATAAAAAATAATATGTACTCACCGACCTTATAATATATTCATCGCCCTTCATCGTCGTTGGCTTCCCAACTGGCGTGAAAGTTGTTCTATATATACGGTGGTGACCAGTGAACACTAAACACTCTCTTCTCGAACCCCTCCGCCTTCTAAACTTAACTCGAGCCGTTGTGTTTTTAGGGTTTTTCTCTGCGCGACCTCCTTGTTTCATCGATCTGTTTCAGCATTTCATCAAGGTACGTGAGTGCTACAACTGTTTAATTATGTCATTCTGGTTCATGGTGGCAACGAACTTAGGGTTCTTTTTGCAATTGGAATTTCTCAACAGTTGGACTATTGCAAATCGCTTGTCGTAGATTAATTGTTTATGCTTGAGCGGGGCGGAATTGTGATTGTGCTGCATTCAAATGAGTGACATTTGCTTAGTAGTTAGTTCATCCAAATTTTGGTTATTTGCTTAAATGTAACTTGTAATGAATTAAGCTACAAGTTTTATGAATTCCATTTTACTTCTTTAGTATCAACTATTGAGTTATTGTGAGCATTATTCAAAGTCTTGATTCGGTATTTGTATTATACTATAGAAGAACATAACAACCCGTCTAAGAGTGTACGCTCTATTGTGTAATTCATTGATTGTGTATTTTTTTTGGTATCCATTATAGAAGGGGAAAAAAAATTACTGCATATGTTTCCTAATTTTACTAGTCACACCATGCCAGCTTAATAGGCGTATTACTGTGACATATAGTTAGTGCAACTCTCTAAATAGTAAAGCATGTAAGTGTAATAGTCAATTGTCTGTCAGTTGTAATCGTTCTCTAGTAATTTCTAAACAGGATGAAGAAGCTTTCTTTCCTACTTTCATGTCTTCTGCATTTACATTCAGTTTGTTCTTGATCTACTCTTAAATGCTGATCTAAGGATTTCACCTGATCAGGTGGGATGCTGATATATGTAAAGATTGTCAAGGACAGGACCATTGCCCTTGAGGTGATAAGATCCAACACAGTTGAAGATGTCAAGACTGAAATTTCCGACAAAGTGGGCATTCGCCGTGATGAACAACGGCTGATATATGCTGATACATTGTTGAAAGAATCCAAGTCCCTGGCTGATTACAACATCCAGAGGGATTCCACTATCCACCTATTGCCTCGCTCCAGGGGCAGTATGCGGATCTTTGTAGAGACGATCACTGGCAGGATTTCCCCCCTTGAGGTTGAGAGGTCTGACACTATTGCAAAAGTTAAGGCTATGATTTGGGAACATGAATCGATCCCAACTGATGATCAGCGTATAATACTTGATGGTAGGTGGTTGCATGATTGGATGACCCTGGCTTACTATAACATTCAAAGGGAGTCAACCATCGATATGTTGATCGGTGCTCTATTTACTATAGAGATCTTTGTCAAGACCCTCACGGACAAGACCATCACCCTTGCGGTGAAAAGCTGTGACACAGTTAGTAGCGTCAAGGCCGAAATTCAGGCCAGAGAGGGGATTTTACCTCATCACCAGACGCTAATTTATGGTAGTGAGCATTTGGAAGATGACAAGATACTTCCACAGTACAACATAGGGAAGGGATCCACTGTTCTCTTAGTTCACTGTCCCAGGGGGGTTATGCAGATCTTTGTAAAGACAGCCACAGGCGAGAAAATCAGCCTTGAGGTGACAGGCTACGAAAAAATCGCAAATGTAAAGACCGAACTTGAGGCCATAGTTGCAATTCCATCTGATAAGCAGAGGCTGAGCTTTGCTGGAAGGCAGTTGGTAGATGGATGGACACTTGTAGATTACAACATCCAGGAGGAATCCACCCTTCATTTGTTTCCTATCTTATCTTAGGGGCTTAATTCGTACTCTTGAGGTGGAAAAAGCTCATAAACAATAAAAAAAACGTCAAGAGAGAGCAAGACTCAACACAAGGAATCTAGATTGCCACTATTTTTATATTGGGACAAGTTGTTTGTGTGTGTAGCGTTTTGGTATGCAGTACGCTTTTGCTACTTTTTATATGCTTTGTGATGTTTGGTGCAAACAAACTAAACTCTCAATGCTTTGTGATGCCGATCTTTGTACAAGTAACTTAAGTCTTACGGTGATTGGTCTTCGATCATAATTCAACTCTTCTCAGTTTGCTAGTTGTCAGCAACTCAGGATCATACCTTGATACTTTCATTTGGTTTAAGGATAACTCTCACTCTTTAGCGTAAATTATATAATGACCCGCCCTTATAGGATATCCTCTACAAACACGTATGTTACAATGGTATTTTTTCGTGGTAATTTCAACTTAACTTGCAAGTCCAAAGAATGTTAAATGAAGCAGTAAAAAAAAAAAACTTGTAAAGTATGTTGCAGTTGCATAATATTTTTAGGGATAATTATATACTCCGGAATACATAAATGTTTAATAATTTAGGAATTTGGAAACCTTGTATGGGTTGGCAAGGCTTGAGACACTTGGCATTCAAATTCCTCCAAATCCCTAATACAAGGTACTTACTAGAAGGATGGTGGATTCATTCTGAATGTTATAGTCGGCCAGGGTCTTGCTATTATCTTCCAACAATGCACTACCAAATACCAACCCTTGGTGATAAGGAGGAACGCCCTCTTTGTCCTGAATTTTGGCCTTAATGGTTTCAATTGTGTCGTATCTTTTCACATCAAGGCGAATGGGCTCCTTACTAGTGTGGGTCTTCACAAAAATCTGCATACCGCCCCTGAAACGTACCAGCAGTTGGATAATGGATTTCTCTTGGATGTTATAGTCAGCCAGAGTCCTATCATATTCCAACACCCTACTACCATACATTAGACATTGCTGGACGGGCGGGGTCCACTCCTTGTCCCAAATCATAGTCTTGACATTTTCAATAGTGTCTGAACTCTCGATCTCAAGGCTGATAATCTTGCCGGTCACAGTCTCCACGAAGATCTGCATAGCACCCCTACGATTGGGCAGCAGGAGGATAGTGGCATTCGGCTGGATGTTATATTCAGTCAGGCGCTTGCTACCTTCCAAGCCTCTGTTCTTCACGTGAAATGCACTCTTTGTACTGAATTAAGGTCTTGACATCTTCAATTTTACTCCTGCTGTGCAACTCAAGGGGGATGGTCTTACCCATGACAGACTTCACATATATCAGAATCAAACCGGATCTATATATGTACTGCCTGTAAATGGATTGGAGGGTGGATTCCTTCCGAATGTTATACTCGGCCGAAGTCCTACCGTCCTCCAGTTGCTTTCCAGCATACATAAGCCCCAGCTGAGCAGGTGGAATCCCTTCTTTTTCCTGGATTTTGGACTTGACATTGTGAATTGTGTCATAGCTCTCCACCTCACTAAGAGTGATGGTCTTACCACTAAGAGTCTGGACGAAGATTTGCATCTTTAAGAAAACCAACAAATATGCAAAATCAATCAAGTTCTAGAAATCCGCCAGCACTACACAACAGGTCGTAACACATCTAACTTAGTTTTACTTTTACCTTAACCAGCAATGATGTTGTACAGATACAAATACTTAATCAAGAATTTGAATAATAAGCTGAATAGTTGATACTAAGGTAGTAAAATGGATAGTACAGCTTCATGAACTAAACAAATTTCACTCATTTTGCATGCAACACTTCCACAATTCAGCAGCTCTGTCATAAACAATTACAGAAAAGCGAATTGCAAAAGCCGAATCGAACACAGACTACACAGCTACTACAGTAATTTCAACTACTCTTATGCTGTAAAACTACAAAAAGAAGCCTAAATTTCCTGTTATGATGGACCAGAAAGAAGATGAACCTGTAACTTGAAGGTACGATCATTACAAGTGACATCAAATGAATAAGCAAGGATATTACAGTGTAACTAAATAAAGTTCACTCTTTTGCATCCACCACAATCACAAATCAGCCACTCAAGCACAAATAATTAACGACAAGCGGTTTGCACTTTGCAATAGCCGAATGAGGCACGAAGTACACATACAAAAAGAGCCCTAAATTTCTTGCAATCATGAACCAGAAAAAAAGATGGAACAGTCCTATCACTCACCTTGACAAGATCCGTGAATTAATGAAAGAAATTCCAGGAGAGATGTGCCGAACAAAATGCTAAACCTCGACCGTAATCTTTTTGAGGAGTGAGGAGTTGTTGTTCTATATGTATAAATTCGGAAGGCGTTTCGATACCATGTCTACGCTGTAAATGAACCGAGCCGTTCGTGGGAAATTCGGTATTCGGCTCGATTAAATCTTGTTCGTGTTCGGCTTGGTTTGTAAATGAACCAAGCTTGAGCACAATTTTAAAGCTCGAAAGATAAATGAACCGAGCTTGAGCACAAGATAACTCGACTCGTTTGCTCATGAGCAAACTCGATTATATGCTTATGAGAAAGCTCGATTATACATTCATAAAAAAACTAGATTTTACGTTTATGAATAAGCTATACTTACTATATATATTATTATAATATATAGTTTATGTTAAATTACATAGTTTTGGTGGTGTTTCTTAAATCACATAGTTTAAATTTGAGTTTTATTTGCTTGTATAATTAATCAAGTAAACAAGTTGTTCACGGATTTGTTTGTTGAAAAACTAAACGAGAGGTTCGCGAACAATCTCGAGCTCGGTGAACATTTAAATGAGCGAAACTCAAACAAGATTTTAAGCTTGAACCAAACTCACGTTCGAGCTCGAGCTCGTCTATTTTTAACCGAGCCGACTCGGTTCGATTACAACCCTAACCATGTCTTGGCAATCCTGGTAAAATAATTTTAAAAAAATTATCACAAACTTAACCTTTGTTTTATTAATTTTTATTAGATGAATCTATCTATAACTATATATTAAAGCTATACCTTTTTGAACCACCACGTTGATTCTGGTCCCACCTTATATTTAAATTTTTTATTTTTATTTATATTAATTAAGCTTTTTTTAATTAAATTCCTTTATATCTATTTATGTGGAAAAAATCTAAACTCGAATTTTAGTTAAAAATAATGAAAAATAATTTTATCTTATCTTTTTATCTATTTAGGTAAAAGTTTATCTAAAATCAAATTTTGATAAAAATAAAAAATAAAAGTAAAAATTTTCAATATGTAAATAGTTCCTTGCCCAAATTGAATTTTAATTAAAAAAAATTACATTATCATGTCCTTAATTTCCTTTTTGGCCTATTCATGTAAATATAGAAAAAAAATTATCTTTAAATAATTCGATCTTTATTCATATTTTTTTATCTTTTCCTAATAATTATCTTTTTAATTTTTTATTTAAAAGATTTTTAAAGAATTGAATTTGATTAAAAAAATTCTTAGAATTTACATATTTTGTCTTTTTACTATTTTTCATAAATTATCATTATGCCATCCAAATCATACGGGATTATGGGACTCACCTTAATGATTTTGGTTTCGTCTCACATTGTAACAATTGTAAAATTTTATATAAATTTTTTTCTATTAAATTAAAATCATATTCATTAAATAAATTAAGTATTAAATTCATATAGTCGTGCATGGCACGACGGGTATAACTAGTTAAAATAAATAGCTAACACAAAGCAAATAAAGGGTCTTTTTAACTTGAAACTAGCATAAGTACACGTACCTTATACGAGTTTATTTAAATATAAATTATTTATTTTAAAAATAAATTAATTTAATTTTTTTATGTCAATATGAATAAAATTTACGCATTATTTTAATATAAGACCCAATACTTTTTTTCCCTTTACTAAAAGAAAATGAATTAGTTTAAAAAAAATTATATTTGTACACATATGTTTAAATTTAAAATCTATACATATAATATCAAACAAAAGTTTAATTCTAACTTATATGATTTTTTTCATTATAATATGAGATTTGAATATATAATTAATCAATAAAATATAACTAATTAAAGTAGAATGAGATAAGAAAGAATCTAAGATTTAGTTATTAATTTGTAACAAACCTATATAAAAATAAAATAAAATAATTATAAATATCTTTTTTAAAAATTAGTATTAAATTATTTTTTAGAGTATTGATGATGTGGCATCACATAAGCGAATTGAATATGGAGGCGACACATAGGCGAAATGAATGTGAGGTTGACATATGTCAGAAAAGTGACTTCTTTAGTATATATATATATATATATAGATAGATAGATAGATAGATAGATAGATATTTATTTATAATATTTGACCCTTTTAATATAATACTAAAATAGAATACATCTATTTATTAATATATTTTGTTCAAATTTTATTAAAAAATTATTTAAAATTGTAGTAAAAGTATACATTAAATTTTAAGACAATTATATCAGATATCTTTGAAGAGACAATAAAATTTTCTTATTTCTATTTTAAGCTCATATTAAAAGTGTGAAAAACGGCAAAATATTGTTTGCTCATTCTACATTTGATTTTCAAACAATTAAATAAAAGCAAGTGCAAAACATGAAAATTTGGAAATCAGTCATGAAAAATCGAACACACTTGCGATAAGGCTGGTAATTACCTACGAGTGATCAACTCACTAGTTTAACCCACCTAAAATAAATGGGTGAAAATTCAAATAAAACAGGTAATAGGTAGATTGAGTGATGAGTGAAATAGGTGACCGGTCGAATATGGGTGTTAGTGTATCACCCAAATAACCCGACCATCACCGACTAATCACTCGTTTTACTCAAACCACCCACTTAACCCATTTTAAATCCTAACTATCCTGGTATATTTTGAAGATGTTCCCATATTTGAATGAAATTTTCAAATATCTTGTTAACATTAACAACTTATGATATATTTTTTTTGTTTTCTTGGTCTGGTTTTAATACTGTTTTTAGAATTTTGAATTTGCATTTTTATTTACTTAATGTATTGATAATTTACGTATTGAATTATTATCTTTATATATTTTTTCGTATTGAATTATTAGTATTAAATGGTCTCATACAGATAATGAAAAAAAATACAGTGATTATGCGAATGAACAGATCATCCATATAAAAAACAGGTGACAATTGATTTGGGTGATAAGTGAAACATTTTACGGGTGATGAGTAAGTTAGATGGGGACATTTTTATTTTATTTATATATTGGATGATGAAAGTGCTCCACTATCCCCGTATAATCCGATCCATTGACAATCCTAATCGCCGGTTGGTGTTGCACGCGGGTCCTGCCGAGTGCCCGAGTCAAATTGACATATATTCTCAATTCTGAATTGAGAATATATGTCAAATTGTTTTTAATACTCAGTCAAAGTCAATGACTCTTTTGACCTATTACCTTTCCTACTAATCCCAACTCCATTTTATTACTGTGCTCTACTCTGCGTTCCAAACAAGTAAGAGAACGCATAGACGCCCTCAGCGATTTCTTCTCCTCACGATCGGTCTCTCTCCTGTTCTGTTATTAGGCAATTTCAGATCTTCTCAAAGTGAATTCCTAATCCTATTAATATTATCTTATTTTTTTTCTGGTTTTGAAATTCCACGATCGCTACACATTTAGGGCTTTTTTTTTAAGTAGCTGTACTGCTTTTGAATCAGTCGGGATGACTGTACAAGTTGTGTGCATTTTGCTTGTCTCATTCGGCTCTTGCGAATCCCTTGTTCGTGATGAGTGATGACAGTGTTTTACTGTTTTAACGCCAATCTCATTTTATGCTGTTTATTGCCTTGTTTCCTTCTGTGGCTCTGTTATTGCATCTTGATGTTTGTGACTGTTGAGATTATTAGTAAAGGTTGTAACTTGAAGATTCAGGTTCTATGAATATGATCATTAATTGAAGGTTCTTACCTGTTATCTGTATCGATTTATATCTATTTAAGGTCATACCAAGTTAAGATTGTACGACCTTTTGTGTAATCCAATGTAGTATTTTCTTAGTAAGAGCTAGACCAGTGAAATTCTGACTTGCTGCCTGAATATGACTAAAATATGCTTTAGTTCAAAGTTGCATTATCCAGTGTTGGTTATATGTGTGATATCACTTTTGATAGTGATTTGCCGGAGTATACTTTCCATTAATAACTATAAAATTCTATATTTTTGCCTTTTGTATTGAGTGATTATTGAGCATTGAAGGTTCTGAGCTGTTATTTCTATCTCTATTCGTATAATTAGTAATTAGTTAAATCTTCATTGATTTCTAGACCTAGTGTGCAGTCCTCATGTATTTCTAGGGCTTAATTGATTTTGAGCTTGTTGGTTATTCAGATGCAGATCTTCGTCAAGATGCTCACTGGTGAAACCATCAGTCTCGGGGTTGAAAGCTTTGATACAATTGAGAGAGTGAAGTCCAAAATTCAGAACAAAGAAGGCATTCCACCTGGCGAACAGAAGCTAATTTTTGGTAGTACATTTTTGGTTGATTACAGGACACTAGCTGAGTATAACATCCTTGAAGAATCCACTGTCCACCTGTTGGTTACTCTCAGGGGTAGTATGCAGATTTTTGTGGAGACCGTCACTGGCAAGATTATCACCCTAGAGCTTGAGAGTTCAGACACCATCGAGGCTGTCAAGACTATGATTTGGGAAAAAGAACGGACCCCACCAGACCAACAATGGCTATTATTCGGTCGAACCCAGTTGGAAAACGGCAAGACCCTGGCTGAATATAACATCCAAAAGGAATCAACTATCCAACTACTGGTGCGTTGTAGGGGTGTTATGGAGATCTTTGTAAAGACCCTCACAGGCAAGAGCATCGGCCTTGACGTGAAAAGCTATGACACAATTGTAAATGTCAAGACTAAAATTCTAGACAAAGAAGGCATCCCACCTAACCACCAGAGGCTAATGTTTGGTGATACACTGTTGGAAGATGGCAGAACCCTGGCTGACTATAACATTAAAAAAGAATCCTCCGTCCAGCTGTTGCTCCTGCCTGAGGGAAGCATGCAGATCTTTGTGGAGACTGCTACTGGCGGGAAGATTGCCCTCAAGGTTGAGAGTTCAGACACTATTGAGCACGTCAAAACAATGATTTGGGACAAGCAATGGACCCCACCTGACCAGCAGTGTCTGGTTTTTGGTCTTACACAGCTGGAAGATGACAAGACCCTAGCTCACTATAACATTCAGAGGGAATCGACCCTCCACCTATTGCTTCGTTTTAGGGGTGTGATGCAAATCTTTGTGAAGACAGTATCGGGCAAAACCATTTGCCTTGATGTGAAAAGCTATGAGGCAATTGAAAGCGTCAAGACCAAAATTCAAGTCAAAGAGGGAATTCCAACGAACCACCAGAGGCTAATTTTTGGTAGTGCTCATTTGGAAGATGGCAAGACCCTAGCTGAATATAAGATACAGAAGGAATCCACGGTCTTCTTAGCGTTATGTCTCAGGGTCATTATGCACAACTATGTAATGATCCCAGAAGGCATTACTATTGCCCCTGAGGTGACAAGGTCCGAAACAATTAGAAGTTTCAAGAACACAATTCAGGCCAAAGAGGGTGTTGCATCTGACAACAAGAGGCAAAAAATCGGTAATGAGCGGTTGGAAGAGGGTAGGACTAGCACGCTTGCTGACAATGACATCCAAAAGGGTTCCACCGTCCACCAAATGCCTTGCCTCGGGAGCGTTATGCAGATCTTCGTGAAGATGCCCCAAGGCAAGACGATCACCCTTGATGTGACAAGCCATGAAACAATTGAAAACATCAAGACCAAAATTCAAGCCAAGGAGACCATTCCACCTAAATTCCAAAGGCTAATTTTTGGTAATAGGTTGTTGGAAGATATAAGGAACTTGGCTGACTATAACATCCAGAAAGAAGCCACCATCAACTTGGTGCTCCGTCACACGCTCGTAGGTGGTATGCATATCTTGGTGAAGACACGCTTGCCGTTACCTCCCACGAAAAACGCCCTTGAGGTGACAAGTTCCGAAACAATTGGAAGCATCAAGGCCAAAATTCAGGTCATAAAGGGCATTCCACCTCTTCAGCAAAAACTATTGTTTGGTCGAAAACAGTTGGAAGATGGCAAGACCCTGGCTCACTATAACATCCAGGATAAATCCACCGTCATCTTAGACTTATTGCCCCCTCGCTGGCCCCGCCGCTGGTAGATATCTGGAAACTCAACCATGTTTGGGTCTACTTTTGCATTTTGGGGTACTAGTGACGTTGCTACTTTTTTAAATGGAAGTGAGTTTCCTTTGGCTCATTAACTTCCTTGGGTTATCTTTGCTCCAAGTCAGAATTTCTGGTTTTGTAAATATTGAACTGATTGCAGCAAGATAATGTTTGATCAGAGTAATTTTAGAAGTGGATTAACACAATGTGGCGAATCCCCTATAAGAAATTTTTGTCTTTAAAGTTGCTTTTCTAAGATGGAGAAAAGTACTTTAGGCTTTTCTATAACATTCAGGTCACTTCGTCCTCCATCGACTTGTGCTCAGCCGGGCGAAATTTGATGATTCACATCGATATACTTCTGCTTTATTTTGGTTCATTCGATCAAGTCCCTAACCTAACCAATCAACAATAATTCAAAAAACGTTAAATTTGAAAAATACACAGGGGGTCTTTGCTTATCCACTTAAACTAGTTGAAGTGTAATGAAACGAAAGAACCTTATTGGTCCTACAATTCATGTCAAGCTTCTTTTCTTCTTATTCTTTTGCTAGTCTTTGGAGTTTATTGTTTAGAAAGTCTAAACTATTTCTTTTTTAAGGATGAAAGGATTTGAAATAACAGTTGATAAATTAAAAGATTGAGACGAAATTCGGTAGCTGATCAATCGGTAAAAAATCCTCCAAAGAAACAACTAAGATCTTGTTTTACTTTTTCCATAAAAGCCCTTTCAACAACAACAACAACATCTACCCAGTTGGAACCCGGTAAGAACGGGGTCTGGGGGGTCGAGATGTACGCACCCTTACCCCGACTCGACATCGGAGGATATTTAAGGAGGGCACAAAGTAAAAAGGGGATTATAAGAAACCAAAAATTACTTATATGTACCAGCGTCGTTCTAAACTCTCTTACTTTTAATTATAAGAAACCAAATATGTGTCTCTTATGTTGAAATAAACTTATATGTACCAGCAAACACATTCTAATCTAATTTATTTTTAAACTTGAACTGCTAACTTCAACTTGTACAAGCAAACACATCTAAATTTTATGTTAATCCCCAACATTTAAGAATCACCTAACCTATACGTATTGAAAACTATCTTTCTAAGATTCCTCGAGCTAATAATATGTTTAGATTTGAAAGTATTTTCATGTTTTGAGTTCAGTATTGTAGAATTTTCGGAGGTCGACATTAGACGGTTGATGTATCACGTTTTTAATCATTTTTGTTTTTATATATAATATTAGAATCCTTTTTTTTTAATATACTTAGTATTTTTTCCTTTGGTTTTTAGCACAAGGGTGATCGATGAGAGGATGCGAAGGGCATCCATCTTGAAGTGACGAAGCAGATATACTGACACAAAGGTGATTGATGAGGTGGCGCAAAGGGCAGTCAAAATTTAGGGATGTGACTGATGTGACGACACTAAAAAAGGCAGTCAAAAATTAGACTGATGCGGCGGTCTATGAAGGACCGCTTTGTTTTTTGGTTTTTGGCACAATGGTGATTGATGAGGCGGCATGAAGGGCAGCTGAAATTTAGGGATGTGACTGATGCGGCGAGACGGCGCGAAGGACAACCGAAATTTAGGGATGTGACTAATGCGGCGGCACAAAAAAGGGCAACTAGAAATTAGACTGATGAGAATGGCCTAGCATACAAACATATAATTCCATTCTGAAACCAATTGACGATAGCAAGCGTAATCCAAAAATAGGCTATTAATCTTTATATTTTAGACGTAACGATCAAGGTTATCAGGATCGGGATTCTAGGTTGGATCGTTGGAGGTCTTTTGGATCGGATCGTTGAATCGTAAGATCCTACATTATAACTAAAAGTATGCAAGAATAACCTAATAGTTTGTATATTTTGTTATATATGAAGTAAGAAAATGATAAACCTTATTGATTTGATTATTAAAAATATTATAGATGGACTAGTCAACTATTTTAATTGAAATTATACGTTAATCGTAAAATTATTAATTAGAATCGTTTATAGGGTCGTTAAAATCGTATGTAAAATCGAGATCGGATCGAGATTATATTATAAATCATTTAAGATCCTACTCCAATAAGTTTCTACTTGGGATCGTGGATCGTTTTGCATATTATGGATCGTAGGATCGCTATAATCGTAAAATCGGATCGGAATTCTGATAACATTGGTAACGATAGCAAGAGTAATCTAAAAATAGGCTATTAATCTTTACATTTAGACGTGGGAATATGTTTATTTCTCGACTGATAAGAACCAAGATGTCAACCCTAAAATTATAATGACCATAGTCAAATGTTTTTCAAAACCCCGGACACTTTGACCTATTATTCGATTCGCCTTGCCATTATCAATGCGCTCGACCTCTCCCTTCCAAACGTATACAAGAAGACAGAGATACTCCGTCAACGATCTTCCTCTCTCTCGTGTTCTATTTCTAGCTAATTCCAGAACTTCTCAAGGTGAGCAAAGTCCTATAAATGCTTCTTTTTTTTCTGGGTTTTCGAATTCCATGATCACTAGACATTTAGGGTTCTTTTTGTAGTTTCACGGCTTCTGAATCAGTTGGAACGACTTAATACACGAGCTGTGCGTTTCACGTGTTTCATTCGACTCTAGCAAATCGCCCGTTCACGTTGATAGTGCTTAATCGGCCCCATTTGTTTCTACATAAGGAATCGGGTTAGAATGAGGTATATGGGGTTGGAATAGGAATCACTCGTAGGCTTGTTTTGGTATTTTGCTGGTATGGAAATCACTTATTCCTTAGTTAAAACAAACATTGGTAGGGTTTGACTCATTTTTAACCCCATTCTCTACATCATGGGTATAGAAACAAATTAAACAGGGCGATTTAAGCCTATTTTCCCTCCGTTATTCAATTTCTTGTACGTTGTTTGTGATTGTTGCAGTTCTTTGGTAAAGATCCAACCTTTGAGATTTATGTTCTATAGATTAGGATAATATTCTATTCTACCGCATTTAGTATTGACTACTGAGCATTGAAGTGATTATCAGGAATCTGTATCTATTCAAGATCATACTGGTTAAGGTAAAATCATGTTAAGACTGTACAGCTCTTGTGCAATCCAATTTAGATTTCTAGAACTTCATTGGTGTATGTTTGTGATTATGGAGTATTTTGTAGTTTAATTATATGCATTATCCAGTGTTGGATATATGTTTGTAATCACTTTGATTCACTTGTAATAGTACTTTTATTAAAAAGAATAAAATGCTATATTTTTTTGCCTTTATTATTGAGTGACGATTGAACTCATATTGAAGGTCCTAACTTCAAATTTGGTATGTGTATCCATACTATTGATTTCTAAACCTTTTGTGCAGTCCTTATGGATGTCTAAACTTAAACCGATTTTGTGCTTGTTGGTTATTCAGATGCAAATCTTTGTCAAGTTGCTCACTGGTAAAGTCATCACTCTTGAGGTTGATAGCTCTAATACTACAATAAAGAAAGTGAAGTCCAAAATTCAGAACAAAGAAGGCATTCCGCCTGATGAGCAGGAGCTATTTTTTGGTAGTACATTGTCGGTTGATTGCAGAACCCTAGCTGAGTATAACATCCTGAAAGAATCCACGATCCACCTACTGATTCGTCTCAGGGGTCGTATGCGGATTTTTGTGGTGACCGTCACTGGCAAGATCATCACGTTGGAGGCCGAGAGTTCAGACACTGTTGAGGCTGTCAAGACTTTGATTTGGGACAAGGAATGGACTCCACCTGATCAGCAATGGCTAATCTTTGGTCATAAGCCATTGGAAGATGGCAAGAACCTGGCTGAATACAACATCCAAAACGAATCAACCATTCACCTATTGCTCCGTTTCAGGGGCGATATGGAGATCTTTGTGAAGACCCTCACGGGCAAGACTTTCAGCCTTGAGGTGAAAAGCTACGACAGAATTCAAAACGTCAAAACCAAAATTCAGGACAAGGAAGGCATTCCACCTAACCACCAAAGGCTATTGTTTGGTAATATGTTGTTGGAAGATGGCAGAGCGCTATCTGATTATAACATTAATAAAGAATCCACAATCCAGCTGTTGCTCATTCCTGTGGGCAGTATGAAAATCTTTGTGGAGACTGTCTCTGGCAATACCATCACCCTCGAGGTGGAGAGTTCAGACACTATCGAAAACGTCAAGACCATGATTTGGGACAAGCAATGGTACCCACCGGACCAGCAGAGTCTAATGTATGGTCGTTCACAGTTGGAAGATGGAAGGACATTGGCTGACTATAACATTCAGAAGGACTCGACCCTCCACCTTTTGCTTCGTTTTAGGGGCGTTATGCGGATTTTCGTGAAGGCCCTCAATGGCAAGACCATCGCCCTTGAGGTGAAAAGCTACGACACAATTGAAACCGTCAAGACCAAAATTCAGGACAAAGAGGGAATTCCACCTCATCATCAGAGGTTAATTTTTGGAAGTGCTCATTTGGAAGATGGCAAGACCCTTGCTGAATATAAGATCCAGAAGGAATCGACGGTGCTCTTAGTTCTATGTCTCAGGGCTGTTATGCAGATCTTCGTGAAGACACCACAAGGCAAGACCATCATCCTTGATGTGACAGGCCATGAAACAATTGAAAACATCAAGACCAAAATTCAGGCCAAAGAGAGCATTCCGCTTGATCTCCAGAGGCTGGTTTTTGGTAATAGGCAGTTGGAAGATGACGGGACCCTAGCTGACTATAACATCCAGAATGAATCCACCGTCCATTTATTGCTCCGTGTCAACGGCGTGGGTCTAAGGCGCATCTTGGTGAAGATCTCCAAAGACAAGATCATTACTGCTGAGATGAAAAGCTCCGACACAATTGCTGACATCAAGACCATAATTCAAAATGGAGAGGGCATTCCATTAAACGCGCAGAAGCTAAAGATTAATAATATTCAGTTGGAAGATAGCAAGACCCTAGCTGAATATAACATCAATAGTTCCTTCTTCGAACTAGTGGAACTAGAGGACAAAGAATGAGGGGATGTACTAGAAATGTTAGTTTGTAAGTAATAGGGAAGATGAACCATTTTCTTTTCGTAATAGTTAAGCTACTATCTAGGTTAGGGGTGTTTTGTAGTCTTACACTTCAGGAATTAGATGAAATTATTGTGTCAGTTGCACATTTCGTCCTTAATCTGTTCGTTTTCCATCCTAATATTTTGATTGATGCTCGTGAAGATTGTGTTTGACCTCCAGCAGTCTCTTATGCTTTTCTTGATCATCACCTGTTTTTGAGTTCTTTGATTTCTACTTTTTGATGCTTGTTCGTTGAGTATTGTTTAGTATCACTGTCCTGAATTTATGGTATTTGTTTGTTTCATGCCATTTTTAAGCTGTTTGTAGAAAGTAGGGAATCTGATTTTGCGGCCTGAATATGAGTGGGATTTGATTTATAGACTACTGGTTACGTCCATAATGTCAGCTGAAACACTTGTAAATTTAAGTTTCATTTCACTTTCTTTTATTGTTCCTCTCTTGATTTTGAAACTTTTAGATGCGATTAGTGGTTAAAAGAGCACATGATTTGCTGTGCAATCCCAATAGGCTTTTAGAACCTGCGAATCTTCGTCAAGACAAAGATTCAGGAAGAAGAGGGGATTTTTCACCTTATCAACAGAGGCTGATTTTTTATTGAAATGCAAATGGAGAATGGGAGGAGACTACTCTGCATCTTGTGCTTGTTATTATGTTGCTTGAGTTTTTTTTTTTTTTGAACATGTCTTCTAGCTATGTAAATATAAAATATAAAATCGTTTCAGACATAAAAGTGTCCATACGTAGGTGTATAAGTACATTATGTCATTTGTGTACGTAAGGTCTTATATAGAGTATAGATATCATGTTATCTGAGACGAAAATTAGGAAACATCATCGAGTGGCCTGATTTTGAATTCTTTTTCTATTTGGATATGATATAAGGTTTGACTCCTTTTTAAAGGGAAAAATCTCTCAAATCAATTTTACAATTTAAAAAGTTGTTTAATTAAAAAAAGTTGAAAGAATTCAATTAGGATAGGGCTCAGTTCCGAAGCCTTTTGTTTTTTGATGACCTTCAAATTCTCATGAATTAGAACATAATATAAAATAAGAGTAAATACATACGTGCATTTGGTTAGCATTGCACAAAACTGAGTCATGGGTTGCAAGTAACATAAAATCGTGCGTCCTCTGCTGAGCAGGTGGTCTCTAGATTGCTTCCCAAACTAGGAGCACGATAGTCGCTAGATTCGAATGGACTAACGATCTTATAGATTGAGATGTGAAGATTCCCGAAGGCGAGGGGTGCCAGATGACTTTATCATATGCATCATCATCATCATCCAACAGCATAACCGACTATAACCGATGTAAGATATCAGCAAGAAGCAGGGACGATAAATATTGCCAATTCTAGTTGATTGATACGGACCCGGTGTGGATCACGTATCCAACCCTTGTTGGTCAAGGGTTTTGAGCCTAATCCGATGTGGACTCCGACTCAGGATAAGCGTGGTTGGTAGCCACGGGAGAAAGCAAAGGAACTAGTAAAATTAGGGCAAACTATTTTCTTGGATAAATTATGAAGATGAAACCAAGAGTATTTATACCTAAGCCCTAACGGTTCAAAAAAGGTATCCCGGGAAAGAACCGTACAGAAAACCCGAGAAGAGAGCAAAACTCTAGTTTATAAAAATTACATAAATTGAATATAATGCTGAAAATTATAAATAACTACTCTAAAAATTGTAATCGATATTATAAATATATAAAAACTACTCCTCATAATGTCGTGGACGACGACGAACAAGAGATGGTCTGGCACTCGATATTTCTCCCGTATCATTCTCTCCCCCGTTGAGCATCGGCTTGTCCTCAAGCCGTAAATCAGGAAAGGAACGGGAAATGATCTCAACCGGTTCCCATGTGGCCTCGCCTAGCGCCCCATCGAACCACTCAACGAGCCATTCGGCTCGAGGAATGCCATCCACGATCACCTCTCGTACGGCAGTGGCGCGTACCGGCCGGGATATTGGTCGATCATACAAAAATTCCACCGGTAAAGAAGCTGGTACAATCGGAGACCTGTCCGGAATGAATGGCCGAAGCAGGGAAACATGGAACACATTATGTATACGCGCCGTATCCGAAAGCTCCAAGCGGTATGCAACTAGCCCAATGCGCTCAAGAATAGTGAATGGCCCATAAATAAGGCGAGCGAGTTTAGCAGAAAGAGGGCGACTGACCGAATGTTGGCGATACGGCTGTAATTTCAAGAGTACACGATCGCCCACATTGAATTCAACATCCTTCCGATGCTTGTTTGCCTGGCTAATCATACGCTGTTGCATCTTGGACAAATTAAGATGGATTAAGTCCAAAACCTGCTCCCGATCACGCATGGCCTTCGACGCCGGGGTTGGAGGCCCCGTCGGAATTGTAACCCGCGCAATAGGTGGCGCGTCTCTCCCATATAAAGCCTTGAACGGAGACATCGTGAGGCCCTCATGATACATAGAATTTAAGGCCAGTTCAACCCACGGTAAGAAATCAAACCAGCGACGCGGTCGTCCCTGAGTGAAGGCGCACAGATACTGTTCCAAACCACGGTTTTTAACTTCTGTTTGACCGTCGGACTGAGGGTGGTACGCCGTGCTATGATGCAATTTAGTACCGCTCAAGCGGTGCAATTCAGACCAGAAGGTACTGCGAAAAATGGGATCTCTGTCAGACGCAATAGTAGCCGGAATGCCATGGAGTTTGACAACCAAATCGACGAACAAAGAAGCAACCCGTTGTGCGTCAAAAGAAGGTCTGAGTGCGCCGAAGTGAGCGTACTTAGATAATCTGTCAACGACAACTAGAATCGTCGTATGGCCTCGGGACGGAGGTAATCCCGTAATGAAATCCATAGACACATCGTCCCAGACTTGCTGAGGGACTGGCAAAGGCTGAATTAAATCGGCAAGCTTCGCAGTACTATATTTCGTCGACTGGCATATTAAACAGCAGTCAACAAAACGCTTAACATCAATGCGCATGCCTTTCCAAAAAATTACCTCTGCGACTCGACGGAAAGTGCGATCAATGCCCGGATGGCCACCGCTGGGCGATGAATGAAATTCAGATAAGATATCCGCTTTGAGCGGTGAAGCAGCGCCAATCACTAAACGGTGTGCGGAATAAAGAATGCCATCAAATACTCTAAATGGCTCGGCCAGCTTACCGGCGGCGGCCGCTTCGTGCATCAGCCGCAGATCGTCCAGCGTCGAATTCTCGGCCCGGATTCGATGTAATAAGTCAGGTAGCCGCAAATGACAGGAGTTGTTGCAAAGTCGCCTCATCATCAATCATGCACGGCGCTTTTCCAGCACTTCGTGTAGTTCAGGCACTGTATATGACGGCCAATCCGAGGAAACAGAGGACTCAGCAGGCGTGAGGCTAAGGATTTCGAAACAATCCAGAATACTACCCGAAGCGCAAAGAGAGTGAAGTTCCGACATAGAAATCGGTTTCGGCGATTGCCTGTCGCCTTTCAAAAACACAGATTTATCGTTCCAGACAAACTGCATCGTTAGTTTAGCATAATCATGGGACACAGTGCCCAAAGTTTGCAACCATTGTACACCGAGAACCACTTGCGGGCCATGAACCGCGAGCTCAAAGAGATCAATAGAAAAGTTATGACCCTGCAGAATAATACTAGTTGCCGGACATTGATAGGAACATAATAAGTAAGCTCTGTTGCCAACAAAAACGCGGAAAGGCGATATCTTAAGCAGCGGCAACTGTAATTTCTCAGCCAATTCAGGATGAATAAAATTATGAGTACTACCTCCATCAATCAGAACCTGAATCTGTGTCTCGTTAATCAATCCCGAAAGGCGCAATGAGCGCGGATTCGGTAGTCCCTCCATGGAATTTAGGTTGGAAATATCGCCCTGAACGGCGAGCTCGTCCGAATTCTCATCCTCAACCTCGTCATCACTATCTTCACATCTTAATAATGCCAGGAAACGGGGTGTGCAGCGATGTCCCCGAGTGTACCTCTCATCACAATTCCAACATAAGCCTTTTTTAGTACGTTCATCACGTTCAGCTCTAGAAAGACGACAAATTGGAAGAGAAGAAAGATTACCGTTAGAGGTAGGCGCTGGCTGTGTAAGTTCGGCCGAACTCGCTGGTGTTGAGGTGTTGGCTTTCGGTTGGGGCGGTTCTTAGCGCGAGCTGGAGGAAGTCCAGGCCGCTTATTTGCAAGCCATGGCGACGTGATTTCCGTGTAAGAGGTGGCCAATTCACGGGCCAGTGCAAAAGCTTGTGCTAGTGACGTCGGATTCCGCAGATTCAATTCACGACGCACAGGTTGTTTCAATCCGGCCTTAAAGAGGGAGATCAGGGTGGGTTCAGACAAGCCAGTCACTTTATTCAACAAGGCTTCAAATTTCGTCTGATAATCCAGCACCGACGTTTTTTGTTTCAAATTAGCCAAGAGACCGGTGTAATCCTCGTAGTATGTCGGATCAAACCGTTGCTGAACGGATAATAGGAACGCTGCCCAAGTTTCGCCGCAGTTATTCCGGCTCTGATAACAAAACCAGTCTGATGCTGGATGATCGATTAATGTTCCGACTAAACGCAGGCGATCAAACTCAGACGTCTGAAAGTAGTGAAAGTATGCTTGCACGCGAAAAATCCAACCGTTCGGGTCCGATCCATTGAAGCGGGGTGGATCGACTCACAGTTTTAGGGTCGCGTCCTGGTGTGCCTGTGGTCGGCCGACTGTGCGCTGCTCGTGTGGAACTGCGACCATATATGGCATGGTGTTGGCCCCCTCTGGCTGTGGCTGAATAGCCAAATTTTGGTAATCTGAGGGGCGGAACATGGCCGTTCGGCGGTATACAACCCGCGATGTGTCACACGATCGGGATAGGGTTCAGCACTGGCTGCGATTGTGGTATAGGTGGCGGCCAACCCGAAATAGGGTTTGCGAAAGGCGGGCTCCAACCTGGAAAAGACGTCGGTGCAGCGCTAGGGCTTGGAGCGCTCGGACCCCACCCTGCAAATCCGGACGCTGTGGGATTAGGATTCGGCGAAGCCTGCTCAAGGCTCGTGGACATAGGGCGGCAGTATTAGGGTTTGGTGACGCGTGTTGAAGACCCGCGAAAGGCATCGGCTGCGTGACTACCGGAGAAGCGATCGACGGCCAAACGGTGCTGGTTGGCACTGCCGACACTGGTGCGGCGGTTATAGCCGCCGACGTTTGTGGTGGCTGCCGCCACGAAGTACGAACCTCGTTATTGCGGGCTTTCTCAACGTCAACGTCGTGACGGAGTTGTTGGAGATCGTCGTGTAACTGAAGAATCAGATCGCGAAGATCCGGCTTGTCGCCGGCCTGCGGTTCGGACGTCTCTGCGGGGGACTTAGACATGGTGGTTTAGATGAAAGCACCAGATGATACGGACCTGGTGTGGATCACATATGTTGTCAAGGGGTTTGAGTCTAATCCGATGTGGACTCCGCCTCAGGATAAGCGTGGTTGGTAGCCACGGGAGAAAGCAAAGGAACTAGTAAAATTAGGGCAAACTATTTTCTTGGATAAATTATGAAGATGAAACCAAGAGTATTTATACCTAAGCCCTAACGGTTCAAAAAATGCGTCCCGGGAAAGAACCGTAAAGAAAACCCGAGAAGAGAGCAAAGCTCTAGTTTATAAAAATTACATAAATTGAATATAATGCTGAAAATTATAAATAACTACTCTAAAAATTGTAAATCAATATTATAAATATATATAAAAACTACTCCTCATATCGTCGTGGACGACGACGAACCCGAGATGGTCTGGCACTCGATATTTCTCACGTATCATTGATGCCACTCGAATAATCAGCCACCATTCGGCCTAACAACTCCTCGGATATAGGCTGTAGTGCCACATCAACAAGAGGTTGTTCAATGAGCCATGGATGCTCCCAAAAGAACATACCACGACCATTCCAACCATCATACCAATGCCCTGGATGAGAGTTTGCGACCCATGCATGATACCCTTCCACATCTGTGAAGCGCGTGGTCGGGCTTGAAACATATCAAAGTCCATTCGTCCACCACAATATTTCCCTCTTAAAACTTGACTCCATAGCGACACAAGCTCATTTAGGATTCTCCATCCCAACTTAGCAAGTGAGACCAAGTTGGATTCCCTCATAGAGCTAAGCCCAAACCCACCTTGGCCTCTTTTCTAGGTTGGGTGACTTTGTCCCATAAGAGCAAGTGGATTTTCCGTTTCTCGGTCGTGGAACCCCACGCAAAATTGTGTATGAGTTGGTCAATATCATCACAAATGGATCTAGAGACAAGTGTCGATTGCATCACATACAACGGTAAACTGACAAGGACGGAATTCGCAAGAGTTACCCTTGCTATCACCGAGAGTGTCCTTGATTGCCAATTTTTAATAATATTTTTAAATAAAAGTGAATAAACTTTATAAAGTAAATTTAAATTATCACGCTTTTTAAATCTGATGTTCTTAATGCATGCCCATTCACACATTAAAAAATCCAAAATTTATAATGTAGTAAATAAAGATAACCACTTTTTTTTAAGGAGAAACCACCTTTGGTGGTAAACCCCGTATTCGTGAACCAGTTGGCAAAGCGCAGAGAGCAAGTAAATCGATTTGCACCTACCGGCTCGACCTAGTGGTAGGGAGAATGGTGAGACTTAATTTTTCACATAAGTTAAGGGGTGGAGAAAAGAATCAAACATGAGAGCTCTCAAGATCCTTCATGCCTCTTACACCACTAATCCACTATAACACCGCATGTGAGACAAAGATAACCACTTTTTTTTATCTGAGAAAGAGAACCACTTTTGCTGCACTATAAATCTATAATGCATCATTTGTTAAAAAGGCAAAAGGTTTGCGCTCTAGTCGAACAAAAAAAAGGAGCCGAATAAGAGATTATACATGACAGCTTAGTTCTTACAGTTATACGGGCAAAATCATAGCTCAATTTACCCAAATCGTACACAAATTCATAAAGTTATCAAAAGAACATCATTAGGGAAAAAATTGTTTGGACCAATCCAATCCTACTCGATGGTGAATTGATTACAGGATTTGTCCAATCATTAATCTACCCTACTCGAAATATCTCCAACTTAAACCCGGCCTACTCAATCCCAAACTTTAACTATAACGTGCATTTTTTTTTGAAATACTTTGTTCATAAAAATCAAACTGGGGACCTCTAGTTATTATTTTTAAAGGTTTAACAACTTGATTGGATGCTTGAAGGCCTGTATTGTGCGTAAACCACTTGTAATATAGGGATGATTTGGATGAAAAATGTGTTTTTAGAGACTTTAAGTTATGGTAAGAAATTTGTTAAAAATTAGAAGGCATCAAAAAGAATAAGATTTTTTTCTAGACATTAAAGAGAAAAGGTCAAAAAAGGAAGGTACCATAAGAAATTTCCCGAGTTATTACTCCCTACGTATTAGCCTAGTGAGGTTTCATCCCAAAATCAATTGGCAATAGGAGTAATCCACTAAGTTATATACTAGTTCAATTTAGTCTCAACTTTCAAATGTGAGATGAATATTCTAGCTCACCCTGCAACTGTGACACTTGGACAACACAACAGGGGGCCCGGGATCGAGATAAGCTGTTAGGCGAATATATTAGGCCAGTGTTGGGTTTCATCTTAAAACCAATTAGCAAGGAAGAGTAATCCACTGGGTTATATACTAGTCCAATTTAATCCCAACTTAGATATATGAGATGGACATTATAACAAGAACAAAGAATCGACGAAAGTTCTACTGATCGGAGCCCTTGAAGAGATAGAAAAATCTCTAACATCCAATCCATCATACGTGAGGCTACTAAGAGCTTCATTGAGCCTTCTCAGTATCAAGATTCGACATAAAATCGGCATGAATTCTATGCTCAGAGTTCTATATACAAGTCCAATTTAATCACAACTTTTGAAATGTGGAATGAACATTCTAACAGTTATAAATAAGAAACACTAGAATAGAATGATCCCTTAATATTAAAAAATATCATGAAGCAATTTTTAAAGGTTAAGGGTCACCATATATCAATTCATAAGGGTTGATGACCGAACATGTAAGACATTTAACCTTGTGTTAAGACGGATAACTTTGCAACATTTTATAATATCATTTTCTATGGGATTCGTAATAATGAACTCGAGGTATTTTCCCAAAATTTTAACTCCCGAAGCAAATGTCTGAAGGCCTCTAAACACTTTTAATCTTATTAAACCATCAATGCGTCCTTTTTTAATAAAAAAATAAAAAAATCCAGTTAATTAAAAAAAAAAGAGATAAAGCAATCAGAAAAGTCCAAGAAGCATTCAACGACAAGGATCAACTACAAGTCTACATACAAGTCAACCCCCAAAAAATACCTTTGAAAAAACAGTTATTGAATTCTGTATTTCGGATGTTTGGTTGGTAGGACCTGCCGTTCCCATCTCTCCCATCTCTCTTTCAATCACCATTTCCAATTTCCAACTCCTCGGCCGTTCATCATTCAAGCCGCTTCGTATCTCTTCATTCGATGCTAAATGACACCATAAAAGACAAACCAAACCTGATGCATCCTTGCGTGATAGAGTGTGGGTTGAAAGCTACACAACAAACAACTCGGAATTCCCCACTCTTATGAAGGCAGCTGCAAAATTCAATTCAAGCCTCACAAAAACAGACCTCCATTATTCTTTCTATTTCAAGCAATAATAATAATAATCATGCATTAAATATTTCCTCTTACATTCTGACTTCGTTTTCAGCTTCAATCTTAAAAATCTCCCTCTCTTCTTCTTTACAAAAGCCATTGCTGCCGGTCTCAGATTGATCAGCCTAGTGTGATGGATAGGCGTAGAAGGAAGCAGCCTAAAACAGAGACTTGCTGTTCTCAAGGTTGGGTTTTTCTTCTTCTTTCTTAATATCAATTTGATTTTTCAATTAGTATTTGGTATTCCTGTTTCTGATCAATCTCTCACTCTATTGCCGGGCCTTTTATCTTCTTTTCATCCATTTTTGGGACCATTTTCCCTTCTGGGTATTGAAATTTTCTGATGAATCTCTCCAATTAAGTCCCAATCATTTTCTGGGTTTTTCTTTTCTTTAGTGTTTGGGACCATATTTTGGTCTTCTGGGTATTGATACGTTGGAGCATCTCTCTTCATTGGGTCTCACTTTCTCTTTGTGTTCTTCCATTTTTAGGATAGTTTTTTTCTTATGGTTGTTGCTGTTTCTGTTGAATATCTCCAACTGAGCCTCTCTGTATCTGTGTTTTTCCTTTTTGTTCCATTTTGGGATTTTCTTGTCCATTTCTTTTCTGGGTATTTCAATCTGTGTATTGGGTCTCTGTTTTTTTTTAGTGTGGGTGTTTATTTGAATTTGTTATTGCTAGAGGTGAGCAGCTTAGAATGGGAGTTCATAAACATGACGGAGCAAGAAGAGGATCTCATTTACAGGATGTACAAGCTTGTGGGTGACAGGTATTATTTTCCATCACTTTGTTGGTTATTAACTGTTTGTTATCATGTTAAATTAATCCAACTGGTAATTGTCTTTTACTCTTTTACTAGGAGGTAGAGATTTGAAACAAAAACTGATTACTTTGTGTTGCAAGATTTGCATGTGGCTAGCTTTCATGTTTTGGAAGTACATACTATATCTAATGTTGTTTGGCTCAAGCTTTCTTATAGTAAACTGATAAATTCCTTATAATATTGGCATTATAACTGACAGTTAACCATTTTTCCACTTCAATGACAGTCAATTTTGCTAAACATAAATCCTTTCCAATTTTCCATAAAAACTTATGTGTGCATACATACTAGAACACATTCAACTCATCCTAAGAGTTTAAGTCAAGGATAAAAGAAGCATGAAAAACGACGCACCATACAGGACATGACCTATACCTAATGTTTCATATATAAAACATGGCGCAGATGGGAGTTGATAGCGGGTCGGATCCCAGGAAGGAAGGCGGAAGAGATAGAGAGGTTTTGGATAATGAGACATGAGCAAGGATTTGCTAGCCGACGAAGAGAACTCAAAAGGAGAAGCTACAAGCATTAGCAGTCACTTACATCTCATGGTTCATGTGTTGGAGGATTCATTAGTAGATAGAAGTAGCTAGCCAATTGATAGAAGTAGAAGCCTTTTTGTGTGTGTGTGTGTTTTACAAATCCTGTTTTGCTCACGCTTTGTGTGTTTTGAAGACTGGCCTTTAGCTGGTTTGTCTTGTTCATTTTGTGCACTTATATAGTTATGTGTTTGAGCGTTCGGACACTAGTCAAGCGGTTATACCCCTAAAAATAATACTTAGAGGTCTCCGATTTAATTCTCATGGCAATGCCTTTACCCAAATAACGTTATGTGTTTGGCGAGTGGTGGATACGTAGTTTTCATGAAAAAAGAAAGGAAAATGATTTCTTGTTGCTCAAGGCGTCGTCATATTTAGTGAGATAGTTATACTTGTGTTGTGTAGTTCTACTACATAACTTAAAATAGTTCTCACCAGCACGGATCAAAAACCCGGCTTTGGTCTGAATTCGGCCCGACTGCCTGAGAATAAACCCCCAGCACGGAACAACCGCGGTCCATATTTTGAGCCAAAAAGCCCAATTTGAAGAGGGCTGTTGGAAATTGGCCCAAATTGCCATATCAGCTCAGCTATATTTTCAGAATGAAAAGGAAAATTGGGACAAAAAGCCCAATTTCTCGTATTTTTTGTTTTGGCTTGAATATTGTATTACAAATTTAAAAGGTAAAACAAACGAGCATTACACAATAGACTGAAAACATATACAATGGAGAGGAATTAACCTTTTTTTTGCACTCTGTTTCCTCAAAGAGGAGATCATCTTTGGTTTGAAATAAAAAAGAGAATCCTTTCTTGGAAGAGGAAAGAGAGTTCTCCTCCTTCTTAAAGGAATCAAAATCTTGGTCATTGTGCTCAAATTTATACCTTCATCCATTTAGAATTTGACACTTGTTCTCCAGACTTTCAACCAATTTTATTTATTTCTACATTTAAAAAAAATAATTAATCAATGTTTATAATTTTTTATCTATAAATAGAGTTTAATATCATTATTTCTTTAACAACTTATCCATTACTCTCTCCTTTCACTACTCCATTTCTATGGTAATAATATTTTTATTATTTATGTTTAATGTTATTTTTATTTTTTATTTTTTTTGTATTTTATAGTGTTGCTCGAAGTTATTTTAATGTTGAATAAATGTATTTTTTTCATTAGTAATCCGTTTATATTGTCTTAAATCATTTGTGATTTTATTAATTGGATAAAATTATTTAAGTAAACATAATTTATTTGATTAATTAATATTGAATGATATAAAATATGTAATAAATATATATGAGAGGGGAATTGAAAGATAATGCCCTTTGTTGTAGGGGAAATTAAAAGAAGAGGAAGAGAGAAAAAAGTGAAAAATAATGTTGATAAGAAAAAAGACATATGTCAAAAGGAAAAAAGGAGAGAAATTTGGGAGAGGACTGAGAATCCCCTCCATTACACATGCTCCTATGTTCTAAAATCCGTCCAATAACCAATACAGCTTTCAACGGCACAATGAACGTGGTACTTTTACTTTTCAAGATGGTCAACGGTTTTATCAGTTAACTTATGCATTTGACTTGTACTAATAAGAAATTGCTAAACCAGCCTGTTAGATCTAACTTCATTTTTAAAATGCTCACAGTCAAAGCTAAGATTGCTAGAAAAAGGGAGATTAAGAGAATCAAAATGGTTTGTTTTTAAAAAAAATTGGCATTAAAGAAAAGGGAAACTAGATCGATCCGGATGGCAGATGGCCAGATGTATTGAAAACCGAGTGGAAAACTTGTAAGCAGGAAAGAATTCCCGTAGGCGGGAGGGAGATCGAGCATTATCACACTCGTGTCTGTGTGTTTTCAATTCTCGGACGAATAAATTAAACCTAGCTTAATGATGCATATTAATCATTGCATATTATCAGCTTTTTATGCGATTTTTAACCAATGTGTATTTTTATAAAAATTTAATAAATGAATTATTTCCTTCTTATCGTAAAGTTTCTACTAGCATATTCTGGTATGATTTCAAACTTGGGCATCACGATATACATATTAAATCCCTTGTCGTTTTCCATTAAGATTGGAAGAAAAGGAAGACTAGATCCAACACCACCATCTTTTGGAATCTCAGAAAATCCGAAAATCTCGGCCAAATTCGAGGGTGCAGTATGCCCTTTGTTTGCAAATCAAATACCGTAGATTGGTAAATGCTGAGAGCTCACTAAGAAAAAATATAGGACTAGATTGTTTAATATATAGTCTCATAAACTATCTATCTATTGTCATATAATTTTAAGTTTAAACCTCTTAAATTTATAGGTTGAGCATATTACAAACACAAATTCTAATATATCGGTTCATCGAACTTTATTATAGTATTTGAGCTAGGTTTCGATCTTGAGGGATTATGCGAGGAATGGTAGGAGAGTGAAGAGATGGTTGAAGATAAATGGATGTTCTTGACCATCTGATCCCATGCGAAAAAATTATACTCGAATGTGTAAGATTTTATATATGATTGTGCAAAATTTTGTAACTGACTGAGTATAGTTCTAACACTGACTGTTCATGTGATTTTTTATTGAGTGTGCATTATCTTATTAGATGTTATAACGGACTGTGCATATTTTGTAAGTGATTGTGCATAATCCGATTACTATCTATGGATATATAATATCGTAAATTCGTAATTGAGTGTGCATGACTTTTGTACACTCATTATTAGTTTATCATGCACACTCGGTTAAAAAAATCATGCACAATCGATACTAAAATGTAAACACTCACTTAAAAAAAATATGCAAAATCGGTAGTGAAATTATACACACCCATATTGTATACATTTATTTTATCCTTATATATTTCTATGTATATTTTTTTACATTATGTATGCATCATTTTTTCATGTATATTTATTTTGTACTATATGTACATTTTTCTCATGCATGTTCTCAAAGGAGCACTTAATGTTGTTTCTCTATTTTGTAAGCATGTTAATTAGAGTACGTCCATGTTCGAATGCCTTTTTGTGTTCGGTTTTTAAATCCTCTTTGGATCTCTATATTAAAGGTCAAATTGGGGAATCGCCATATATATATTCTTACAAGTGCCCGCTGCCTGTTGATATAACGAGAAGGAAAATTTCAATCCGTAGTTTTATATACCATACCAGCACGCACATGTACCAGGCTGGACTTGGTACTACCACTTGCTAATCAACTTGACTTGATTACGTTCGTCCTAACCACATCTTAATATCTTATCTTACTACCTAATTGGCTTCCAAATTTCCAATCCCAACTTGCAATGAATTAATTACATCCACGTAGTTGCATAATTTTTGTTCCTATTTGGTTTTACTAGCTAATTCATTCTTAATTAGGCCTACATGTGTACTAGGAGTCTATATAGGCGCTACTTAATTGGGAGTTGGGAAGTGCTCGATCGATCATTAACATAAACTATACTCCGTTGTAGATATATGAGTAAAGTAAAGTATATATATATATATATATATATATATATATATATATATATATATATATATTTGCAAATTAAACAGGACTAATCATTAATCATTTTCATGACAGACATTGTATGTACAACTTGGATTTTGTTATGGGGGAGTATGTATAGTAGGAGCGTCACAACTCACAAGTTGATGGGTTGATACATTTTTTTAATGACATGGTTGATTCTAATGATCTAATACAGTAATACTCAATAAGTTGAAAATTAATTATAAGATCATATTTCCAAGATATATACATAAACAAGCTAAGTAATACTTAAAAGAGCAAATTTTGTACCATATATATGATCGATCATTTGTTCGTGTCGATGCAATTGCAGTTGTTACCGAAAAAAGAATGCCATCCGGCCCTAAAATTACAAGACTATGTTTTTCTGTTTTAACCAAATAATTTTTTCAATTTTTTTTTGTCCACAATAACTCAGGTACTCTTCGATCTGAAAATACAAATCTGAAAAATCAAAGCTTTCCCATAATTTCCCACGTTATATATATATATATATATATATATATATATGTTGAGCATCAAACAGGTGCGCTAATGTTCATGCACACAACTCATACAAATTTAACTATTAGAGACAACTAATAACTAGATAATTAATCTGCACAAGTGAAGTTTAAGTAATCTTATCCTTTTCATTAAAAATAGATAATGAATCAAAAGTAGGGTTCCATATCCCATATGCTTGCACAAAGGGCAAATCAATAAACCCGCCCATCTCGGTGAGCCAATTATTAAGCCCCCCATGCATCTTCTAATTTTGAAATTGATAAATCTATTTTTAGAGTCAGATTCGGCAAACTACCTTAATTAATTAACAAGTAGGCAATACCAACTTGCTTATTATAGTTTGCAGTATGTTATCTTGGTTTCTGTTTATTGATCACTATGCATGAATGTTGGACATTTGACTTTCTTTTTTTGTACTATAAATTTGTTTTGTGTATCCCATTAGAAGCATATATTACTTGATTAATTAGAGGTTGTTGTAAATGGCATATTGTTTGACATAATTATACAGGTTGCTAATTAGTTAATCACCACGATGCCATTTCCATCCATTCCAAAAATAGAATGAGCATGGATTAATTAGCGGAAATTTAAAATGTAGTAAGAACGCTATGGGAAGTATTGATTAGTTAATTTGAAGAGTAATTTTGTGATATTCGAAGTATGCATGTGGGAAGTTTTGTGTTATGTTTTTTTGCCATAACCAATTTGTTCTAATTATGCTCAAAATATCTTTTATTTTTATTTACATGGAAATACTAATACAATTAATTTTACGCATTTCAAAAAAGTAAAAGTATTTTTTTATTCAAAGTAGTTTTAAACCAAAAGTAACTAAAAACTAAAAATATGAGTTGCTCAATTCGTAGTGATGACCAAGATGGAACTTGGATGAATCAGACACAACCATGTTACAACTTGGACTTGACTTGAATAGCCCTTGATTGATTCCTTCTTCGCTTCTGCAGAGAGGACTTGGGTTTGTTCTTATATGCCCGTGAGAAGCCCAACCTTGATGAAGATTTGATGGTTCAAGCGACATTTTGCCTGAATGACAACAATTTCTCATGGCGCGCCTTTATACACTCAGATGAAAACCCTTTTTGCGTTGAGCTCGATCATTCTATGTTCCTTTGGGAAACTTGAAGGATTGGGTTTTGAGAACCCCAAAGGCCGAACTATAGTAGGGTCAGAGGTGGCCATGAACCCCCCCCCCCCCCCCTCCCCTCCACCAATCCAAATTTTTTTCGTATATATGTTTCTTTTGTCGAGAGCTTCGATTTGATATATTATACGCTTTAATCTGACACCTGAGTAAAAAGTTATGATTGTTTGAAAATTAACGGTACATAAACTACTTTTACAAGTCATTTAATTACTTAATTAAAATATGTTTATCATTTGCTAGATTGCATAGTTTCATAATGTAATTGAACATAAGAGCGTCGAAACAATTAGTTATGGTTATAATATCTTGAATCACACACTAAATTTATTAGCATATAATTCTTGAGGTTTTGTTAAAATATTCTTTAGTATTTTGCATTTTTTTGAAATTGAAAAAATGTTGGCTATTTAAAAAAACAGTTTGGCCTCTACAATGAGAAGTTTCGACTTCCGTCCCTGGAGAGCCCTGAGAGAATTTCAATGGCACATGCTCTTTTTGCTTAAGTGCGGGAGAAAAGAGGATTTAAGATGAGAGAAAAGAATATAAAACATATGAGGATCTGCTAGCTTGAGTTGTTGCGTTGGGATGCAAAGCTTCTGGTGAAGCTTCACGATGATTCGACAAAAGCTATCCTTCGATATTTTGCCTTAGCTTTACTTGATTTATCTTCTTAAGATTTTGTTCTTTTTTCATTTTGATGTGATCCAACCCTGACTCAAGCCGGATTCCGACAAACTCGAGTCGCCCTCGACTATGGCATCATTCGTGGTTGAAGATTGAGTCTAATTATATTATTATTATTATTATTATTATTATTATTATTATTATTATAGTGGAAAACTATACAAATTACATAAAGCTGGATGAGAGCCTAAAAACAAGCTGGACCCCCACACCCTTTGAATACAAAAATTCAATCTATGAAAAACAAATGTACCACTCTTAGCATTGTTAAAGTGGCTAATAGAGACACTTAATACGTGAAACTGTGTCCAAAGCCTCCTTATCAAATTCCCCAAACATAGAGAAAGCGAAAGAGATAAATTTATAGTTGTTCTCCTCACATTTGGACACATACTTCTTCTTTTTCCTCTCCATGACATTGTGCAAGGCCAACCCAAGCACCCAAGAACTTGCACCCATACCAACAAAGGGAGAGACCCCGCTCACATCCACACAAGCATCCTTACCCCGATGTCAATATATATTAGACATTGTATGATATAGATCTTTCTTTTTTTAGTAACTTGCTTTTATTGGTTTAGAGTAGGCTTGTGTTTTGCACACATCGGCTAGTCCGAAAAGCCTTGTTCATCCTATGGTTTTGGAGCTGCCACTGATGTTCATGTTTTTAGTCTAGTTTTAGGTGTCTTTCTTAGGTTGTTTAGTTTAGTTTTAGTAAGTTTTAGAGTTAGTTTTGTATGTTTTTGGATAAGTTCGCATATTTTGTGAAAAGTATGGAAGCTACTCCGTTTTGTGTCTTTTTGTTGTTTTTTTAAGCAGAAAGGAGCATTTTTAAGTGAACTGGAGTCAAGTGGTGGAGGGCGGAATGCTTAGAAGAAGGAAAACAAGAATGCATGTTGAAGATCAAGGAAAAGTTCAAGTGAAGCCATGTAAGAGTGTAAATAAACCAAAACAGAGAGCTCGTTACCGACCTGTGAGGGTCAGTACCGAGCTGTGCATCACAGTCTTTTCCAAAGAATTCAGCAAGTGTCTACTGACCCTGTGCAAGTCATTAACGAGGTGACCTGTGTCGGTAGAGCAGCGCCGACTTTCGGGATTTATATCTTTTATCTTGTAATCTTTTTAGTTTGGTAAGTTTTTATCTTTTAGATCTTTTATTAGATAGCTTTCTTAAGTATAAATACCCTTGTTCTAACATAGGGAAAGAGGGAGCGAGTTTTGAAAACGTCGAGAGAGGCGAGAGAGGCGAGAGAGAGAGATTTCGATCGAGAGAAAGATAATGGGTTGTGATCGGAGACTTTATTCTTGGTTCTTCGGTTGTTTCAGAGTTTGAACGTGTGGTTGTAAGACAATATTTCTTTTAATCTCAAATAAGTTTTACTTTTCGATGTTCTCTTTGAATAAAGTTGTTTGTTTTGATTCAATCATGTGTGAGTAGTTTTCTTTTCTAGGGTCGGGGTTGAAACCCGACATAGTTGGGCATGATTGAATGAATGTGTTGATGTTTTGATTGTCTTCTATCCTTTGAATTGCTTGTTTGTGCTTATATTTAGATGAGAGTCGAAGTAATTTGAGTTTATTGCTTGATCAAAAGAGAAAGTCTTGAACTTGAATGTTGATATTGTTCGATAACGAAAGTTTCGAGCTTTTGATTCAAAACAAGTAATAAGGTGAATTAATTTATGAAAGTTGGTTGATTTGCTTTTTTAGTCAACGAAAGTTGATAGATTTATCTTCAAAGGCATGATCTTTATCTTCACATGAGTTTATATACATAGCTATGTTGTGGTAACCCTTGTCCTAGAGCTTTTTATCCTTTGATTTTTCCTTAGTTTTACATTCGAATTCACTCGTTACCGAGGCGCTAGGATTGGTACCAAGCCTGCACTTGCATCGTATTAATTGTTCTGTTTCAGTAGAAATCCAGCGTCGTTACCGACCCTGACAAGGTCGTTAACGAGGTCTGTCGTAGTTGTTTGCTTTGTTTTGTTGCTTTCTTAGTTCGGTAAACAAACAACCTTGCTTCCCGTGGACAATCCTGACTTCGCTATACTCAGCGGGGTCTTGACTACAAATTTTATTTGTTGTTAAGTAAATCCCTTTCAACAAATTGGCGCCGTTGTCGGGGAAGCAACAGTGTTTGTTTGTTTACCTGTGGGTCTGGGAATAGCCCGACCCCGTTTTTGTTTTTAATTTTTGTTTTGTTTTGTCTGTTTTCTCATCTTATGCAAGCAGGACGTCGCAAGCTCGAGTTTGATAACACTGGTTATTATTCTGAACCATGACGCACCTTGCACCGCAGAAGACGAGGAAACCAAGCCATGGCAATGACTCTTGAATAGATGGAACAACAGATGGCCGCTCTCCAGAGGCAGATGCTCAGACAGTGCCCCACTCATGGGCAACCCCTATATGTGCTCCAAAAAATCTTCTTCCAAGGGATCAATGCAGAAAAAAAGAACCGCATCAACACACACACACACTGCTTGCGGATTTATAGAGATGGATCCCACTGCTGCATGGGAACTGTTGGACAAGTTGTCTAACTATGATGCCATGTATGGGACCCAGCAGCCATCCCAGCCACAGAAACGTCTCTACATGCCTAATAAAGACGAAGTTGATCCTGATGTCAAAAATCAATTTCTACAAGATGAGATCAACCGTTTGAAGAAACAAGTAAGTTTTCTGAAAACCTCTCAATCTTGTCAAGAGTGTGGTTCTTCTGCCCATAGTACTTCCGCTTGCACTAACATCGAGCATGTTAGAGCCGTTGAGACATATGCTGAAATGAACTACATGAGAGGTCAATACAGGAACCCGCCTAATAACTTTGACAGGCCAAACAATTATCCAGATCAAAATCCAAATCCAAGTTATGCAGCATCCCCACCGGATAGACGGCCCTCGCCGTACCGACCTCCAGGCTATCAAGAGCCACTATCCTGGGTGCAAGGACTTCAAGAAGGAATCAATGAAGTCCAAGCTAACCTCAAGAACCAAATGAAAAGATGGGAAGAGTTAGGTGTTTGGAAGAAGAGTGTCGACTCACAACTAGGGAACCTGGCTACACAGATTCTGAGGCTGCAAGGGCAACTCCCGGGCCGCCCCAAGGAGAACCCTAGAGGACAAATAGCGACCGTGCACCTTAGGAGCGGAAAGACACTACCGGAGCGTGCCAAAGCTAAGGAGAAGAACCCCTAATCTGAAGAGGATGCCACGGCCCAGGTCGACAACGAGCCAAAAAGGGTCGTTACCGAGCCTGAACCACTCGGTACCAATCCTCCCAGGGTCGTCACCGACCACAACCCAGGTAAGTTTTCTACACCGAGCTCCTCACTTAGTCCCGGGCTCGATACCGACCCCACCAGGGTCGGTACTGATCCTTCTAAAGCACCGATCGACCCTATTTTCGACCCGGTAGCATCACCTCTCGAGCCCCCTTTGGCTCCGAGATTGATGAAGTCTCTTCCCTTTCCTACTAAGAAGTCTAAGGACTCAACTGAAGGCAAGTTTAAACGTTTCGTTAAGATTCTCCAAGGCTTAAATATTTCTATACCATTCGCTGAGGCCCTAAGCGAAATGCCGGCTTACACAAAGTTTTTTAAAGATATTCTTAGCAGGAAACGATCTATAACAGAGCTTACAGATGAGGTCCGATCTATTACTCTTCCAGAGAAGTTATGTCACCCAGGGAGATTTGCTATCACAATTGGCATAGGTGACCACCAATTCAAGGCTTTATGTGACTTGGGAGCCAGTGCCAGTTTACTTCCACTATCAATCTGGTCAAAAGCTAACATGGGACCTCTAGAACCTGTGGATATGAGGGTGTATATGGCGGACGGATCAAGTGTGAAAGCTACAGGAGTCGTTGATGATTATCCCATTCAAGTGGGGAAATTCTTCATTCCAAACGATTTCATTGTCCTCGACGTGCCTGAAGATCCTCTAGTCCCCATCATTCTAGGAAGGCCATTCCTTGCTACAGCAGGTGCTAGAGTTGACGTTCGGATAGGACTCCTCACTTTCGATATAGGAGGAACGGGTCGAGTTCAGCCTTAATCAAGATGCTAATAACACAGTTGTTGTCACACAAATCGAGATGTCCCAGCCAGAGCTCGACATTGCTGAGTCTGAAGTTTCTCTTCCGATTAATAAAGACTACAAAAGTACAACCGAGACCACTACCGACCCCCCTTGGGCCGCTACCGAGCCCCTCATATAGCAATACGATAGCGGTGGCTCGTTTTGGCACGACACCGAGAGAGGTTATGCTTCTAATAGGTCGATAACAACCTCAAATACCTCGATACCAACATCCTCACTAATCGATCGAGGTGAGTATTTTAACTCTGGATTCACTATCGTTGATCATGATCCTTCCTTATATCATATTCCTACACCATATCCTGCTATCTATGCTATAGAAGAATCGAAACCTCCTTGGTTTTCGGATTTCACTAACCCTTGTGTAGGAATACCGGGCATATTATTAGAAGATAAAGGACCAAACCTAGTGAGAAGAAATAACGATGCCTTTAATGCTAGGTATAGGGTCTCTCAAGACCCCGACATAGCCGAGAAGGAACCGCCCTGATTAGCCAAGGTAAGTTCGTCGGGCTAACGACGTTAAAAATAGCGCTTACGGGAGGCAACCCGGTTTTAGTTTTTAGTTTTAATTTACCTTTTCTTTTCTTTCCTTTTAGCTCTTTTTCCTAGCTTTCTTTTGAGTTTTTAGTAGTTAAGAAGTTTGCAAGATAGAATATTTTCGAAGCTAACATGTCATAGGAAGTTGGGCTCGAAAAACGCTAAAAACGAGTCGCTCAGGCTCGGTACCGAGCTCGCAGCTCGGTACCGACCTGAGACGGCATATGAAATCCAGAGCGAACGCGGGCGAGGCCATATTTCGAATCCCATCCCATAACTATCCGTACAAACTACCCATTGACGGCCATACTGAGGAAGCCAGAGATCACCGAAAGAATGGCCAAGTGGGCGATACACCTGAGCGGTTTCGATATCACTTACGAGCCGAAAACGGCGATCCTAGCCCAGGCGCTAGCAGATTTTGTGGCCGATTTCAGTCCTACATTAGAAGAAGAAGCCAAACAGCAAGAAGCCTTCGTGGCAGAAGATGAGAATTCCGGAATCTGGACTTTACACACAGATGGAGCTTCTAACAGCCGAGGAGTGGGGATTGGAGTAGTACTGAAATCGCCCAGGGGGGACAAGATAGCGCAATCAGTACGATGCGCTTTCGGAGCCACCAACAATGAGTCGGAGTACGAGGCACTGATACTGGGGCTGACGATCGCCAGGGACCTGACCGTCAGGGAAATATAGGTAAAATGTGACTCGTTGTTGATCGTAAATCAGATTCTGGGGGTCTTTATCGCCAGAGACGCCAGGATGGCAGCATATGTGGAAAAAGTGAAGGAAATCATACGCGAGTTCGAGACTTTCGCCATCCAACAAGTCCCAAGAGAAGAAAATGCAAGCTGATGCCTTAGCCAATTTAGCTTCCGCCCTAGATCCCGAGGAATTCACATCGATTCCCTTGGTACACGTGCTAGTCCCAGCAATCAAACGGGAGGCTGATTCGTCAAAACGGGGAAGGCAGGACAACCCGCTGACAGCTGAAGAAGAAAGGGTAGAAATCTTGGAAAGTCTCCATCCCCCGGAGGTTCTTGACAGCGAGGATCTCAGGGGGCAAGAAATTTTCGGGAGCGAGGGCCTCGGGATATTGGATAGTGGGAATCTCCGAGAGTTAGAGACGCCAGATGGTGGGAATCCAACAGTAGATGCGACTGAGACTTCGCAAGATGAAGAGTGCTGGACCAGACCATATCTGCAGTGGCTCGATTATGGGTAGTTACCAGCGGAGAAATCCGAAGCAAGAGCACTCCAGATGAGAGCCACCCGCTACAGTGTAAAAGACGACGTCTTGTTCAAGCAATCTGTAGTGGGAACCTCACTCCGTTGCGTCACAAAATCAGAGGCACCCAAAATACTCAGGGAACTCCACGAAGGCGAGTGCGGGAACCACTCTGGGGGGCGTAGCCTCTTTCAAGCAAAGCCCTCAACCTGGGATACTACTGGCCTACCATGCGCCAAGACGCCGCAGAATACTCTCAAAAACACGAGGCATGCCAGAAGCATGCTCCGACCCCTCACCAGCCACCAGAACCGCTGCACCCAACGCTGACTCCATGGCCGTTCATGAGGTGGGGATGGACATCGTGGGGAAACTGCCGCCATCTTCCGACCAGCGAGTATTCTTCCTAGTGGCCACGGATTATTTCTCCAAGTGGATCGAGGCAGAGGCATACAAAGAGATCAAGGAGTCTCATGTGGTGGCGTTCATCAAAAAGCACATTATTTGCCGCTTTGGGATACCCTCGGAGATCATCTGCGATAATGAGTCACAGTTCATCGGCAGGAAAACCCGCGACTACTGCCGGCAGTGGAACATAGACCTAGTAACCTCAACTCCCCACTATCCACAAGCCAACGGACAAGCAAAGTCCAGCAACAAGGTTATCATCAATAACCTCAAGAAGCGACTGGAGAAAGCCAAGGGACGCTGGGCCGATGAGCTACCCTACGTCCTGTGGGCCGACAGAACCACCCTAAAGACCGCCACTGGACAGTCGCCTTTCTCCTTGGTGTACGGATGCGAGGCGGTGATACCCGCCGAAATCACCATGTCAACTGCGCGGTATGGATTACAGACGCCCGATTAGAACGCCACCGAGCTAGCAGCCGACCTTGATACTCTAGAAGAGCTGAGAGAGAGAGAGCGACTACACCTGGCTAGGCATCAACAGCAAGTGGCCCGCAGTTACAACAAGAACGTACGAGTCAAAGCTTTCGCCATTGGCGAATGGGTCATCCGGAAGGTGTTCCAAAACACCGCTGAAACAAACGCAGGAAAGCTCGCTCCCGCGTGGGAAAGACCCTACAAGATAGTCGGCATCACCGGGCAGGGGGCTTACCGACTAGAGTCTAGAGATGGAAAATCCGTCCCGCGCAGCTGGAATGCTACGCACCTGCGGAGATATCACTTCTAGAAGAATGACCAAACCGCTAGAAGCGGCCGAATAAACTAAAGTGATATCCAAGCTAAGGGGAAAAATTCTTTCGGAAAAACTCAATCAAATGGACACCTTTAATTCAAAACGTTTGTGTTACATTTTCTCCAGAAAAGGAACAACAAAAGAAAAGAACAAAAAAGCTCTCCGAAGGAGTCACTCTCGGCAGACATCGCCACAAAAGAGGAACCTCAGTGCACGAAAAGAACTGGAAATAAAACGATAAAGCGGTAACAAACGCCCCGAAACTACAAATACAATGCTTGCATTCCAACAAGGTTTTCTTACAAACTTAATTACATGGCACAAGAAGTAATCTCCTAGACGCCCGCTATCCGGCAGAGTCGCCAGTCATAAGTATCCTCGAGAGGCCGCTTCCCAGAATCTCGCCAGTCGGCGTCGTGGATCAACCCCCCCCCCCCCCCCCCCCGAGTCGCCAGTTCCACTAGCAAACGCCAGACCCTCGACAGTTATCGTCAGGGCACTGCGGGAAACGACGGACCTTGTCCTTCGCGCGCCTTCAGGTAGGTAATCTCCTTCGCCAACAGGGGCTTGGGAACAAACCCCGAGTCACCCATAATGTTGGTAAGAGCTTTCCTCACCCATTGAGCCATAGCTATGCACTTCCTAAGCAATCAGCCTTCTGCAGGGGCTGCTTGGACACCAGTCGACACGTAGCAGAGGGACACCTGCACAAACGCCAGCAAAAAGCACAAGCAAAACACAATAAAACAAGAAGCATAATAGTAGATAAACACCCCCGCCCCTTGACGGGGGGCAAAAGTCGAACAAAGTATCCGTGGCCTCGCTACCATCCATGAAACCCTCACCAGACGCTCGATAAACGGCACGCTGTGAGGTATTACTTGTCTTCTAAAAACTTGTTCTCAGGAAAACAAAAGATAAGATTTTTACAAACGGCCTAGGCCGTCAGCGGTCTTCACATCCACGACACAATCATGCAGGGTTTCCAAAAACTCTCGTCTCCTCCATCTGCTCGCCACCTTCTAGGTTCAGTTGCTCCGCTGCGGTTAACGGGGAGCTCAACAGAGAAGCAATGCGAGCCGAGGGCACACCGTTGGGGAAAGCATCCAAGAACTGCTCATTAAACTTGTCTACATCACCGACCGAAAGCTTCCCCGCCTCAAACTCCCTGATAGTCTCGAGTCGGGCCAGCATACTGAAGAAAGCCCCGATATCTTCCGCGTCCGCCTTCCCCATGGAAGGCGCCTTGGCAACCCTCGCGTCTAGATCCTTCACCTTGGCCTCCTGAGCAGCGATCACCCATTCCAGCTCGGCAACCCGCACCTTTGCGGCTTCCTCCTGAGCAGCCAAAGCTTTGGCTCGAGCAGCGGATTTCTCTCGAGCCTTATCAATCTCCTCACGGTGCTTGGCGACCTCCTGCTTCCTCCGCGCATGCTCATCAAACTCCTTGTCCATCTCGTCAATGAACAAGCCGACCTCCTGAAAGAGCTGCATGCAACGGGGAGTAAGAGTTAGGACATAACCCCAGAAGGGCCACCAGTCACAACCATTAGGCAAAACAAAGTAAAAGGCCAGTTACCTTCCAGGCTTCCATGCCTACCTCAGTTGCCATGGCATGAGCAGAGACAGGGGCCGGGTACTTCCTGAAATTGGGATCCCGGTACCGTTGGAGGGATTGCCAGTTAGAAGAAGCGTCGTCCTGAAGGTCTAGTGGATCATCGTCGCTCCGAGCAGGACGCTTGCGCGAAGTTCCTGGAGCGTCCAACGACTCTTTCTTGACTGCAGGGGCGACTGGGGGCTTCGAATCGCTAGAGCGAGTCTTCTTGAGGATCAAGTCTGAAGCAGAAAAGGAGGAACCCGACATGCGTGCCCGAGTCTCTGGAGAAGGAGAGACGAGTCAAGCGACATCTAGGCAACTGCACAAAATCGCCAAGTAAAGGGACTTACCTATAGAAGGGCCAGAAGCGTTGGTTGAAGTCGGCACTGTAGACATCCTGACAATAGGGAGGTGAACCTTGTCACTATCTCCTTCCGAATCTGACGAGGTCGCACTACCCTCGTTCTCTGAAGATCCTTCCGACGGCTCGGTAAGAGATGCCCCAAATGTCCTCTGAGCAGAGGTGAGTTTGAAAAGCTTAGACAAAACTCTCTCCGAACCACTCGGCGGCTCTACGTTATCCGGGATACCTGCAGAACAAAGGAAGGGAGGATAAATAGATGTTAAAGGGGCTTCACTGATCAATGCAAAAGAAGAACATAAACTCTTACTAGCGGGGTTCCACTTGTCATGCAAGAACAGACGACTTTCAGGGGACAGGGACGCGATCTCGACAAAGAAGAAACGGTTTGCCCAACCCTTCCCATTAACCTTAGTGTTTAAGACGAGAGGCTGGCGAGCGGTTCGGGACTGCAGAATAAAACGCCCCTTCCTGACCGTAGTGATACGGTAGGCTTGGAGCAAGTCTGAGACGGTAAAATCTACCCCCGCAACATCTGCCATCCGACTCACCCAAAAAAGAATCTTCCAGGCTGAGGGAAGCAGTTGCGCAGGGGAGAGTTTGAACCGAGCCAAGAACTCTTGGACTATAGGGGGGAAAAGGAACTGACAAGAAATGGTGAAAGGGAACTCAAAGAAACACACCCAACCGGGGCGAACCCAGTCCGAACACTCGGCCTCGGGACACAAGGCTACTACACCCCCAGGAAACCCTCCCTCTAGAAGAATCAGGTGCACCTCCTCTAAAGTCATTGTGTTTGGGACTCTATCGCACTCTTGGAGAATGCCCGAAGGCAGAAAACCATGTTTGGAGGCCGCTTTGTCCCTTGCCATGAAAGAAGAAGGAAGAAACTTGGAAAACGAAGAGGAAGGAAAGAAGGGTAAGAGATTCGTACCTCGGGAGAGATCAACAACAGAGCAATGAATGACGGATTAACCCAACAAGCTAGGCACAGTAAATATAGTGAGCTGACATCTTTTCGTCCGCAAATCAAAGCGCGTAGAGAGATCCAGGCCCTACACGTGGAGGATCTACGATAGCAAGGATCCCGGAGGCCAACAGGCGAAAAGATTTGGCGGATTCAAATTCGCCCAAATCTTTTGGGGCTATTTGTTGGGCCTAGAAATCACCAGCCCATTAACCAACCCAGCCCACTAGCACGATGCCTGGATGCGAGCTTCGGATCACCGAGGAAACCCTCCCGATGACAAGGCCCGACGGTTGGAACTCGACGATAACGGCCAGGGAGGTGGGACTCGGAACGTGCGGAACGATAGCCACGATCGGAGGAGCAGGAGGACGGAAGTTGACGCCGGTTACAGGGGTTAAATACGGGGGATAGGCTAGAAGAAAGGATCATCTAATTGTACTCGAATTAACCATTTGTACTCGAGAATCTCTGAATACAAACAATTGCTTTGGTCTCGAAATCGTGTTTATCGGTTAGTTTGCTCCCACAAATCCGAAGAATCATTCTTGATTGTCACCGGTCGGAAATTGACCAAAACACATATATATATAAATGTATTAGGTTTGAATTCTGTAAGACATTTGAAATAATGCAAATGTTTCATTTAAAATTAAAAATGCAAATGCGAATTCTACGTGTTAATAATAATGCAAATAATCCATCGGAGTACTTTGTATTGATGAGTTTGCATTATTTTTCACCAAATCTTAATCTTAGATTGTATGTTGTGATCACACAAGAAAAGTTGTTATGCCCTAACTTCAAACAGTCAAGCGTAAGCCACGGGCTGAAAAAGACGTCACTTGTTATACGTCATGATGGCCCATTGGGACCCACGATGTAGAGGCAGATCGTAGGACCCACTGCGAAAGCGGGTTGAAAGTTCTTGGTCTCTTCTCTCTTCTTTCTTCCTTCACTCACTCATCCTTTCCAAATGCACCCACATTATCGTTTTAAAAATCTGTTATTTGTAGTTACATTTTAAAAAATAAAGCAACTTGAAATTTTGATAATTTATTTATTTGAGTTTGAAAAGGTATTTTCGAATTTCCTTATATTCAAACTTTTTAAAAAAGGAGTGAGGAGAAAAGGTTGATATATAATGTGTTTACATATTGTACTTATTTGGCCTTTTGTGTAGAGGAATAATTTCGAGCTAGTTTTGAAAAGATCATGCTTCTGACATTTCTTCACATCTCATTTGTAGAACTCTTCCCCATAATTTAATCTACTACTTGTTAGAAAAAGTATTAATGATTGTAAGTAAGATCAAGTCCAATTTGCCGTCATCCTCCGTCTAAGAATTATGCGGAATAAATTCTCACGTTTACCATCATATTCCACATTTCATACAATTTCTTGGTTTATATAATATCATTGTCAATATACCTTTAAATGATGTCAAATGTATTTAAAAGCACCATAATTATTTCAACAAAAAAAGCACCTTAATTATTCTGTATATTTCAACCAAAAAACAGTTTATCGATCCCATATATACGTACTCGTTGGTACCATATAATATGAAAGTGGATCAAAGAATCCTTGTTATGTAGTAAGATTTTAATTATTTGTAATGAACAAATTAACGGACATTTAATAATAATAAAAAATGTGTGGATATATGAAGGAGAATAAACAAAGAAAGTAAGCAAAAAGACACAAACCACTTGTCTTTAAAAAATCTAGAAAGAGTAAGGAAAAAAGATAGAGAGAGAGAGAGGAAGTCGATCACACACCTATTGTTTTCTTCTCCTCCTTCCTACCTTTCTCACCGTCTTGGCCTTTTCTCCTCTCTTCCATTATACATTTATACTCGTATATAAACCTCCAAAATGGATCTCAATCTCATCTCTTCACAAATCCTCTATTGTCCTCGATCTCCCAATCTCCTCCAAAACCCTAATTTCCCTTTCCTCTTGATTCTCCTCTTTCCCATACATACACCAATCAAATTGTCATTATCTCAAAAACCCATCTCCAATCTCACTTTCAATAGCCTTAATATCATCCTCAAATTAAATGCCCCATAAATCTTCCTTGTAATCAATTTCCTAAACCCTTTTTCCCTGGCCTTTGTTCATCACGCTCGATCATAGTTAATCTTGCTCGCCCACTAAACGTACCTTAATTAATTATCCTCACAAGTAAGTGCGAGATCGAAATGGAAGCATCAAAGAGTCTTATAAACACATGGAGTGTGGTGATGAGTGAGCTAAACCAAGGGAGGGAGCTCGCAAAGCAGCTTCAGAACCATCTAGATCCTTCCACCCCACACGAGACGCGACAATACTTGATCCAAAACATCCTCTTAACTTACAACAAGCTTCTCCACATCACCAATCTTCCTTGCAATAATAATAATTCCTTTGCAATGGATCCTAATTCTTCTCAAATCAACTTCCAAGGAGGGGCTACATCTGAGTCTTCTGTCTCCCCTTGCTCAGACATCGTTGAGAGTCCTCGCCGCGCCTCTAAGAGAAGGTACCTACTTGAGATTATTAATTAATCTTCATGCACATCAGCACATGTGTGTGTGTGTGTGTATATATAGGGTTAATTTGTTGTTGTTGCTGAATTATTTTTTGGAGAATTTTTGGTAAGATTTTGCAATTTTGGGGATTTTTAATTAGGAAGAGTGCGAGTTTGCCCAAATGGGTGAAGACAGTAAAGATGAGCACAGAGGAAGGAGGAGGAGTAGAGAGGAGTTTGACTGATGGATATAGTTGGAGGAAATATGGGCAGAAGGCTATACTTGGAGCTACTTTTCCAAGGTCAGTCAGTAACTCAGATTTTTACTGATTTTATGCCCTTAATTCAATTTATATGATTTCAGTTCCCCCTGAGTTTCTGTGTGTGTTCTTTTTTGAATGGTTTGTAATTTGTGATGATTGATGCATCATAATTGAATATGTGCTGAATTTTTTGCAATTGACAACAATGACAAAGCGTTCACCAACTACGTACTTATTTATGGAGTATCCTTTTCTTTTTTTGAATAATTCCATGGAATTTGAAGCAAAGTACTCTATTTTTCATTTGCAGAATTTCATTCCTCTTGGCCTTTTCAAGAACCTTAATTTTAACATCTCCTGGGATTTAAATTACTGCTGTAGAAACATTGAAAAAGCAGCGACATCTTGCAAGTAGAATTAATTAATGAACATTTTGAGTCCAATGACAAGAAGTTAATGCCAAATCAGTCCTTTTTCTTAATACAATAATGGTCTCGAAAAGGCCCATTCCATCTCTAGTCCAGACATACCCAAAGTAAATGTTACGTACCATTTATTTACTTTGTGTAGGGCTTCACGTACATAACCAAAAGTTATAAATATTTATTCAAGAAAACATCCAATACACAAGTGGATCTGTGGATGGGTCCATGCATGATTAATGTTCAAGTTGTGACTTTTTAGCCCTACTTGAATTGCATATTATAATATAAAATTTTACATTAAATCTTGAATTATAATGCAAAATTTTATATTATAATGCATAATCCAAATATATATATATATATATATATATATATATATATATATATATATATATATTTTGCTGCTTCTAGCACGTACATCTTCCTATCTAGCCTCTTTATATACTAATGGATGTGAAAAAAAAAAACTTTGAGTGCTTTTGTGGACTCCCTAAAGTATAATTTAGAGCAAATTAGGAAATTAGATCATATGAGGTGATTAAATGTTACGTATTGTTAGTTTATCATATTATATAGTATTATTTATGTTATGGTCATGGAACCCTATTTTTTCTATTACAATGTGCAGACAATATGTATAACTTCAGCTTAGGTTGTCCGTACAATCTTCTCATAAGAGGCTTATCATTCCTTATTATTAATGATTAGAATATTTTAAGTATTTTCCATAAGATTATAAACTCTAGAAAGATACTAGTAGTTTCTAAATGATTTGAGTCTTGGGAGCAAACATGTGAATTTATATATATGCTGAGATCAATACAACAACTCCCTAGCTCGATCAGTCCACAATTATCCAAATAACCTAATTAAATCCCACTACTACTAGCTTTGTCTTGCAACAATTGAAAGCTATATTATATACTCCTTTTTGACATTACAAGATCGACACACCTTTTTGACCGAAGGCACTATAAAATTACACCCACTATTACCAAAAATGTAATAATGAAAGCTAGCCAGGCCTTCAAGGGTGTACAATTTATGTAGTCAAAGTGAAATTGCAGAAAAGGCAAACATGATGATGATGATGATGATGGTTTCAATTTATTACTAATCTTAACATAGAAAAAACAAATCAAGTTCTTATCCTGTTCTATAAGAATTGATCACGTTTTTTATTTGTTTTTTATGACAAATTTTGGCCTGGTTTAATTGTGTAATGTCTAGTTCTATCAGCGTCAAATCAAATTTATGTGAAGCCAAGATCAAAAACAGGTTATGTTGGATAAACAAAACCAAACCAATTTGCACTACATATTGCTGATGTGATATTTCAATTATTGATCAATAATGGTCACAATTAGAATTATTGCAAATTTAGCACACTCCCAAGTAAAATTTGACTCAAAATATAATGTTGATTTTTTTGCAAAGGGAAAAAACAACTTGAGTCAAACTTGAAAAACCTAAAATCAATTTGACTTGAATCTAAAATGACCCAAATAAATGTAAAAGAGTCATTTCAAAATTAATTAACTTGGTTGTATTTACTGTAGGGGCTACTACAGATGCACCCATCGGCATACACGTGGCTGCTATGCGACAAAACAGGTCCAGAAATCCACCGAGGACCCCACTGTCTGCCAGGTCATCTACAAGGGCCACCACACGTGTAACTCACAGCCGATCCACGTCAGCCAGCCGTCGACAAGTAGAAATCCGCCACCTGCTCCCACGGCACCATTAAAGGCCGAGGCTGAGCCCGCCCAGCCCAACCCACAACAAGAAACACATGTACAGCTGCCACAACTCAAGGTGGAGGAGATGATCCAGCAGGACTCGGAGGCGCCTTTGGATATGGCCAACATCTTTTCGGCGTTCCTCGAAACCGCCACCGGGTTCGTCTCTGGTTCGCCGGCGACTTCGGACTCTAACCACTTGCCCGGAGGCTGTAACGGTGTATGGACGCCGGAGTCGGATGTCAATAATTACGAGCAGGGCGGGTCGGGTCCGGAGTCGCCGTTTGGTAGATTGGAATTCACGTTGGACGAGTTGGATGAGTTGGACGAGCTGAATATTGATCCGAATTTCACCTTTGATGACCTGGAGTTTTTCTAGTAGAGAGAGTCCCTATTTTTCAATCTATATCGATGTGTACGATCTTTCACTCACCATTTGTCTTATTTTGCATAGTTCAAATCATAGCATTAATTTGTTCCGTTAACGATGATTTTGGCCATTTTTATATATAAAATAGCATAGTGATTGTTGGGCATGATAGTTATATTATTTATACTAGAAGAAAGAAAAAGAATCAGCAACCAAACGAGGCCTAAATTATGTTAGCAAAAGGGTATTAAGGTCTTTAGACTTTTGTTGATGTGTCAAAGTTGGTTAGGCGTGGATTTAGACTCCGTTTGGCACTAGCGGAATTGGGAGCGTTTTCAGCTAGTTGGAGTGGAAAAATGAGCGGATTCAAGAACCTCCTCCTCACAAGCTTCTTCAATTTCCACTAGATGAATGGGAAAAAAAAACTCCAGCTACAATCAGCCGAACGGAGCCTTAAACGATAGTAAGGCGGTAACCTTGAGAGGTCAGTCTCCCATTGAGTACTTTTATTGTAATCGTTTTTCAGAAATATACTATCTAGTTGTGAGGATTTTGTTGTGCCACTCCTATCATCTAACAATTTGGTGCTCTTGTTCAGAGATATCTCCTTTTTCTAGGCAGAAATTCTTCTACCACTCATCATGGTATAGTTACATTCATGTCAAGATATCTCCTTTTTGTAAGTATACCATAGAAATTCTTCTGGGACTCTTTCTCAAGAGTGACAGGAGGATTAGAACTTCTAGCTGTTACGTTATGTGTATAATGTAGCTCTTATAAAAAAAGCCATAAAGTAAGAATAATCATCATTGAAAGTGTTAGCCCCGGCCCAAATGAAACTATATATAATATATGGAATGTTTTCATAAGACTTGAATCCTTTTGGTGATAAGTGTGTTATTAAATTAGAAACTAGAAACCTAAAGTGAAATGAGAATTTGGCTAAGAATCAATATTGTTCTTCTTGTTGGATATTAGCCCAAATTCTCCTCACCATTTTAATATTAATGATGCGTCTCAATCATATGTTCTTCTTTAGTTAGATTTCTTGTCTTCGCAAACCCATCTGACTATCTGAGGTTCGATCAGATTATCTGCAAATCAAGTAATTTCGAATGGATGGCGGAAAATACTCACACCATTGGGTTGAGCAGGTCAGATTTTTGATCATACAATGCTAGCATAAAGACTGTTAATTAAGGTATAATTCATATTTCTAACTAATTTGAGCATTGGGTTTTACTTTAAATAACCATGGGCTGCCCTCTTTTATTTGTGAAAAGCCCATGGCCCATAATGCAAATTAAAATGGTGGAGGATCAATTTGAGGAATTCTCTCGAAATGTCCAGGTACAATTTGAAGCCAAATATAATTCCCATGTAATTATGTAAACGTATCTCGAATTATCGGGAGAAATCAGAAATATCAAATATGTACAATGTATTATGTAATGGGTATATGTCGGTGGAGTTTAAGCTTTAATCTACCGATATCTAGTGAGTATAAAAAATAAAAATGCATATGTAGCTTGTATTTAGGTATCACTCTTAAGTGTGAGTGAGCTATAGTGTGGAGTGATTGTGGCCGCCGGGCTTATCGAGAGTTAGTATGGGTACATATAACTTAAATTAGAGTACTTCATTATATAAGAATGTTGAGTTATGTAATATTTTGTACACTCACTATGTAATACAAATTTAGTTTTATAAAACTGTGTTTTTGTATTAGTTGGATTTCGTTGGGTGTACAAAGTAATAAAGTCAACATCATGTATTGGTTAATCATCATGATTCTAGTTATCCTATCATCTCCATCACCACTATTGCAATCATGAATTCATTGAAACTAATTTAGGTAAATGAATCATATCACAATTGACAACCACACATTCAAATTGGGGTGTGTTTCCATTGTATGAGTTTAAATTGTAGATTAATATCTTTTTTAGTTCAGGCACAAGTTGTACTTAAAAAAAAATGTTCTTGTTTAACTTGTATGAGGGATTTTCTACCAAAAAAAAAACTTGTATGAGGAATATTGTCTAACATCATCTTTTTTTTTGGGGGTCGAATGCTAGCTAACATCATATATCTTGATGGCTCGAGCACCTCTTTTCGGTCTCAAAATCTCTAGTCACAAACCTCTTAATTGAAATTCTACCCAAAAAAAAATCTCTTAATTGAAAAGTACCCTGTTTTAACTTTTAAGGATAGTTGTGTGAAATTTATCCCAAGTTTAATTTAAATGACCGAGCATTCAAGAAAACACACCCAAAAAGTGGAGAAAAGACATCACATTTTATTAAAATACATGAGTTTCAACCCAAGACTCCCATGATCAACTAAACCTTACTTTCCCATCTTATTGCAATCTCGTTAAGAGCCCTAGTAGACGACCCACCATCACTCAACGCAACCTTAGCCGCACTCTTCAACTCCTCCATCCGACTCCTAATCCTTTTCCCTTCCTCGCCTTGCATCAACTCACTCACTACTCTCGCAATCTCATCGCCTCGTACGATCCCGTCTTTATCCGCGGACGGCCTAAGCCCAACCCTCATGTCCTCGGTCAGCATCACCGCGTTCATCCTCTGCTCGGCGTAGAGCGGCCACGTGATCATCGGCACGCCGTGAACCACGCTCTCCAGAACCGAGTTCCAGCCACAATGCGTCAAGAACCCGCCCGTGGATGCGTGGCCCAGGACCTCGATCTGCGGGGCCCACTTCGGGACCACCAGGCCCCTGCCCGCGGTCTGCTCCAAGAACCCCTCGGGCAGGAGCCGAAGCGGGTCGGCCGACTCGCCGTCGACGCTGAAGTAGGTGGCGTTGGCAACGGCGTCGTTTGGGCTCCTGACAACCCACAGGAACCTCTGCTGGCTCCGAGCTAGCCCGTGCGCAAGCTCGTTTTGTTGCTCGGAGCTGAGGGTCCCACCACTACCGAAATTGACGAATAGGACGGATCCACGTGGCTGCTCGTCTAACCACTTCAGGCACTCGGACTCCGGCTTGGCGGATCCGGTCTGGACCAGCGGTCCGACCGGGTAAACAGGGGGCTTGCCCGGCTCGGGCTTCAAGAGCGCCTTGATTGCGCCCTTTTCTACAGCCTCGAAACTATTGACGATTATACCCTCGGCCAATTTGTACCTCTTGGAGTGGTGTAGGACCCACTTGTAGGCGTCGTTCTTCCTGTCCTGGACCGGGTCGAGTAAATCCCGGCCGTGGACCGGAACGCAGCCGGGGATCTGAACCGGTTCGGCCAGCTCGGCGTACTCGGTCGACACCGTTTCGTCGAGCTTCTCGAGGTAGAGGAAGAAGGAGAGGGCCATGGCGGTGGAGGGGTAGAAGATGTAAGGGCGGACGCCGAGCTGGATGGCGACGTCGAGGGCGTCGGTGCCGAAGAGGTCGACGACGAGGGCGGCGGCGCCGGCGAGGTGGCCTCGGAGGGAGGGGAGGGAGCGGGCGACGATGAGGGACATGAGGGTTTCGATCTTGGCGTCGGAGGGGGCGTCGGAGACGTCGACGGCAGGGAGGAAGACGGCGTCGATGCCGGCGGGGAGGGAGGAGAGGAAGGATTGCTGGGCAGAGGGAGGGGGGCCGGTGGTGGGGACGGCGAAGGTGAAGGTGAAGCGCGGGACGAGGCGCTTGGCGAACTCCGTGAGGGGGATGAGGTGGCCCATGCCCGGAGAGGGGAGGATGACTATGTGGGGTGGTGGTGGTGGTGCGGTGGTTTGGGCGGCGGATTCCATGGTGGGGTCAAGAATAGTTGATGATGAGATGAGATCGAGATGAGGGGGTGGTTGAAATTATTGGTTTCTTTTTGCTTTTGGAGGGTGGAGATTAATCAATCATATCATAAATCATATAATGGGGGTGCGTGTATTTATAACAACAATTTTAGTGCAAATCGTGGTGGTGCGGTGTTTCTGGTTACATAATCCAAAATGGTAGGAATTTAATTAATGGTCAATCCAAGTACGTAAAAGTTGAAGGATTTGAGTATTAAAAATGATGTAGAAAAAAACATAGGCGGATGAAGAAAAGTATTGCTATGAAAGTTGTTTTTTTTTTGGAACCCTTGGAAGGTTATTTAGGAGGCACGGTTGGTATGGTCCAACTTGTGGAGATTAATCAATCATATCATAAATCATAATGGTGCGTGTATTTATAACACGACTTTCAGTGCAAATCGTGGTGTTGCGGTGTTTCTGGTTACACAATCCAAAATGGTAGGAATTTAATTTATGGTCAAATCCGAGTACGTAAAAGTTGAAGGATTTGAGTAGTACTCCTATTAAAAATGGATGTATAAAAAAACATATTGGCCGATGAAGAAAAGTTTTGCTATGAAAGTTGTTTTTTTTTTTTGTTTTGTTTTTTAACCCTTGGAAGGTTAGTTCGGAGGCACGATTGGTATGGTCCAAATTGTATGAGACATCTGCCTCTGACCCAGCGGTAATCCTCTATTCCAAAATCTTGTTTCACTTTTAGTGTTTTAATTAGCTATATAAATATTAAATTAATATTAAAAAAATTTAAAAAATTATATTTGTATTTAAAACAACTATATATATATGTGTTCAAATTTTTAACTTAAAAATTATATTATATAATTTTTAAAAATTAAAAGGGTAATATTTTGTACGAAAATCATTCTCTTAATTATTAAAAATTTTATAATAAGATTTTTAAGATGAAAATTTGTACACATTTGTATATAGATGTTTATAATAGAAATATAATTTTTAAATTTTTTTAATATTAATTTAATATTTATATACCTTATTATAACATGGAAGTGGAACAAAATTGTGGAATAGAGGATTAGCGCTGCCTCTGACCACTTTCGATAAGTTCAATAGTATTTACCCATATATAGGAGGTAATTAATTAGATATGTTGGGTACGTACTACCTTTCACTTACTCTTAATCCATTAAATATTTCATTTATGAATTACTTTTAATTTTGTTAGTATATATATATATATTATTTGCAAATTATGACACTAATGAAGTAATGATTTAAAGTTGTATTGCGTCATTGATCTCTAGTTCCTGAACGTTTATACTGGGGAATTTTAAAAAGTTTATGCTAATATAATACGGATTTATATGGATTTATATCGTAAAATTAAAAATTTTATATAATAGTTTATATAGTACGAAACATAAGTTTTTTTTTTTTTGAAGAAGAAACAGGAAGTATATTATAAAAGATCAAAGCCCGCTAAATCTCGAAGAGATTGAGGGACAATTACATCATAAACTTGAGTATCCCCATCAGAAGGAACAAGCCTTGCAACATGATGGGCAATTTGATTTCCTGTTCTTCTAACATGCTGAAACGAGACAGAAGTAAAAGAACTACAAATATACAACACATCAGTAATTAACAAACCAACATAAGTAAAAGAGGAAGCTGGACAGCGAAGACTTTGAACAAGGCAGAGGGAATCAGATTCAACAACAAGTAGCGTCAAGCCTAAGGATGCAACAGTAGAGAGACCAAATAATAAAGCCATAGCCTCAGCAAGGAGAACATCTCTAATTCCTGAAACTCTTTTCACAGCAACAACAAGAATATGACCATTACTGTCTCGACAAACCATGCCTAAACCCACCATTCCATCATCAAAGAGTGTTGCATCAGTATTAACTTTGAAATATCCAGGAGGTGGAGGAACCCAATGATAAGGAGATGTAGGGAGAGAAGTGGGCACAGAACGCTGCAGTGCTAGATGTGCATAATCATGAACTAAAGATCTAGTATGTTCCCGAATAACTATTGCATTCAAGTTTTGACATTCAAAAATCAATTTGTTCCTGCAAAACCAAGCGGCCCAACCGAGGAAGAAAAACTCTTTAAGTGCACTCATACCTTGATCATGAAAGAGGTTTCGAACAACATCAGCAAAAGAGTGAAAGGAATGTGAAGTAATCCAGGTTCGGATTGTAGAACCATCCCAAATTGCAGCCACCTCAGGACATTCAAAAAGCGCATGTAGAACAGTTTCATCAAGAAGCCCACATCGATCACAAACCGAGGAATCGATAACATGCCTTCTAGCAAGATTAACTTTAACACCAAGCGAACCAGAGCAAGCTCTCCAAGCAAAATGATGCATTTTAGGAGGAAGCTTTACAGCCCACAATAAACGCCAAACATCATCTGAAGGACCAATCAAACGCCTATGCCAATCAAGCACATGCCCACAACAACTAATCCAGTATGCCGATTTCACAGTAAAGCAACCATCTCGAGTAGGCCACCAGACCCGAGAATCACAAGGTCTCCTAAAACTCAAAGGGATTGAAAGAATTGCATCAGCATCAACTTCAGAAAAAACTCTCCTAACTGCATCAACATCCCAAAAAGAAGAATCGGGTATCATGAAATCAGCAACAACAGTTTGATCGTGAAGATGTGGGTTGATGCTATGTTTTACGTGTGTTTTTTACATCATATTTTATTGAAGAACACGTGTTGTTTAATTTCTTTGAACTTCTAGTAAATATTGAAAACCCTTTTGCGACAAAAAATATAAATTTCAACTTATGTTTTCTACATTTCTGCAAATTCACAAGTGAGGAAAGTTATGATAAATGATGAGCGACTGCCAACTGGTGACGGCTGGACATAATGCTCACCAATTTGCATGACATGCATCTGTAATTTTCCTTTTTTTTTATTGCTCGCGACTCCTCATTTCAGGAGGCTTACGTATGGGTGATGTCACAGTTTGGTCACAATTACAAGCACTATTTGTCTTTTTATAGTTCTGACAGAATTGATGTCGGGATTCTTACCCGACATAAGTACATACATTATACGGAGTTAATATATTTCTTTTGTTTTACAATTCTTGTTCTTAAAAATTTTTTTATTTTAAAATAGTTATTATGTAAAAAAAAAATTTATTTATACCCTTGTATATACTTTACATTACACATATTTCAAAATTTCTTAATGTTAATTGAGAAAAAAAAAGTATTTAATAGGAATAATTTGGAGAAAAAATGTCCTTAATATATGTTAAATTTTATCTAAGATCAATTATTATGAAACGAAAGAGAGTACTAGCTACCGAAAGTGGATCTCACAAAAGGTGCATTATAGCCTCGAACGTTAAAACAATTGATCCAGATCGAAAATAATCAGGATTTGTTTGGTCAAACGATATCATTGGAACTTGAACAAATTAAAAAATGTTTGTCCAGCTAAAGGTGTTCGGAATAGATGAATTTGTTGAAACACAATAATATTATTGATCTCTTTTTAGAAGGCGTTTGATCTCTTTTATCGCGGGAATTTTTCTAATGATCCTTTTTTGGGACAATGTACGTACTAGGGTACTGAAAAGTATTTGGACTATTCTAACAAGATTGTGTTCTTAAGTACGAGGATATAATGGATGATGTCGAGGTGTATGTTAAGAGGTTTGCTGAGTTTATGGGTTACTTTTTTTTGGTTGAGTAAGAGAAGGAAGGTGTTGTAGCTAGCAAGGATTGTTAAAATGTGTACCTTTGACACATTGAGAAACTTAGAGGTGAACAAGGGTGACAAGTTTGGGTCAAGACTGTACAATAATATCGTATTTTTTCGGAAAGGCAAAGTTGGATATTAGAAAAACAATCAAACAGAGGAAATGGCAAACAAACAAGATTGATCAAATTACAATGGACAAACTTGGAGGTTCAAGTGACATATAAAACTTTAATTAACTAATTAATATGCCGTTTGGTTAGTATGATTCAAATCCAACCTTAATCTCCAAATGACAAACAAATTTTAGCTTACTGGTGAGATGTTGTTTTGGGCCTAAAAAGTTAATTGGACTCAGACCCGGTCCAAATTTGATAAGTCAACGTATTACCCATACCAGTCCATGCAAAATATATGCTCGTGAACGGGCCGGTTGTTACACGTGACTATTACTTTTAACCCGTATCTCAAATTTTCATTCTTCATACACGTATCAATCCCAAAATTCGCAATCAATAAGTAAGCATTGGCAATCTTTATTTTAACTTTTTAACCAAAAAAAAAAAACTTCAAGCCAAGTAGCCAACCATTTTGTTCAAATTGTTATAAAATTAATTATAATCAATAGTCGGTTTAATTAGTAAATGAACATAAATTCAGAGGGAGGTTCTGGTGATATATTGTCTTATAAGTGTAAAATGAGACACACATGCACTATTGAATCAGGGAAAATGGATGATGGAGATTAAAACATATTGGTTTGAGAGAAAAATTGGATAATAGACACGGTGACATGCATTGTAATTTTGATAATTTTTTAATTCAGCAGACAAATATACCCTCACAAAACCTAGTATACCCCCAATTCAATTAACACTCATCAGATCGATTTTCTCTCCGCGAAATGTGCGAACGAAAAACACCTATTACTGAAATTTTCTCATTCAATTAATCAATTTCATCCCCGATCTTGTCTAATCTTGCTCGATTTCGCTCGATTACTGCTTCAAATCAATCCTTGTGAAAACACTTGATGAAAGTATGAACCAATTTTTACTTCTATAGGGTTTAGGGTTTCAATTGTAGCTTCAAAGTTGATTGCTTGTTAGGTTTAGAGAAATCTTTACTGAAATACTTGATGAAGGTATGATTTCGGAAAAACATTCGTTTGTCAAGCTAGTTTACTTTTAACTTTGTTGTTTCTAAATATATGAGATATAGATAGATGGTGTGACTAATGTTTTCAAATTGGAAAGAAAAAGAGTATTAATATTTTCAGGTTGTGTCTGTTGCATGGTTCATGGTTTTAACTTTGTTGGTTCATGGTTTTTAAGTTGTTGGTTCATGGTAGTATTTCGATTTTGATCGTAGTGAATATGTTATGTTGATTGACCATTTTAAATCAAATATGATCATTTCATTCTTATGAATTAAATGCTGAAACTAAACCTTATGAATTTTGATATTTGTTTGATTAGATTGTGGTGATTTGGTTTGTGAGGCCAAGAACAAGCGCTTAAAGGACAAGGGACCGATTAAAATGCCCACCAGGAACTCTCCTTGTGGTGAATGTATGAATCTTCATCTTCATGTCACAGTTTTGTTATTTAATATTGACTATTGTTTTGGAGTTAATTTTGACTTAGCTTTTGTTGTTGCTTGTTGGTTCATAGTTTTGAACTTGTTGGTTCATGGTTTTGAACTTGTTGGTTTATGGTGTCATGCTTAATGTCATAAGAATTATTCTATTGGTTCATAAGAACTATTCTATTGGATCAAATATGATCATTTCATTCTTATGAATTGAATATTGAAACTAAACCTTATGAATTTTGATATTGTTTGATTAGATTGTAGTGATTTGGTTTATGAGGCCAAGAACAAGCGCTTAAGAGCAATTGCACCCATGAGGCAAGGGCAATTGCTAATTCGCCAATTGAATTGCCCATGCTAATTCACTATTCATCATGAATTAGCAATTGCCTTTCCTTTTCCAATGCACCAGTTTAGGCAATTTGTCTGCTAATTTATTTTTTTATAATTTTATATTGAATATTTTATTAGTTATAAATATTGAATTTATAATTTAATGAATTATTAATTAGATTAATTGTGCAACGGTCATTAATTTTACAAAATTTCAACTTAATTAAAAATAAAAATATTTTAATAAAAACATAATATCTTAGGATTTCCAAGAAGATATTCATGCAATCTTCACTTAATACGTATTAATTTCAGATATAATTTTCCACATAGTCGGTAAAAATTTGCTCCCATAATCCCGAAAGAGATCTAGCCTTGCCGGTGATCGAACACACGGTTACGCGTGCCCAAGAATCACATAATTGAATTTTCTCTTCTTCTAACCAATTACAATTAGATTCCCCCATTATTTGATTTGGTGGAGCAAGAAGATGGATAGGTAGATTTATTAATTTTTGGTGTGAGAAATGATAGGGAAAGGATGGCTATATATAGAATTTGTACAAAATAATTTTTAAATTTAATCATAAAATAAATAAAGGAAAAAAATGATCGTTAACTTGAAAAATATGGCCGTTGGAGTTAAAGAGCCGTTGGTTTTTACAATTTGGCGTATTATCATACAAATTGGGGACCACTTTAAGTGTGGGGCCCATGAATTACCCATGCTAATTGGTTGGGCAATTTTCAGCTAATCAATTGCCTAAGTAATTACTGTTGACTAGGGCCCACCAAAATTGTTTTGTCAATATTGTACCGGTGCATTGCACATTTCATAGAAAAGTGTTGGGCCTCATGTATTGCCCACCCAATCGGTACATGGGTGCAATTGCTCTCAAGGACAAGGGACTGATTAAGATGCCCACCGGGAACTCTCTTTGTGGTGAATGTATGAATCTTCATCTTCATGTCACAATTTTGTTATTGAATATTGACTACTGTTTTGGAGTTAGTTTTGACTTGGCTTTTGTTGTTGCTTGTTGGTTCATAGTTTTGAACTTGTTGGTTCATGGTTTTGAACTTATTGGTTCATGGTTTTGAACTTGTTGGTTTATAGTGTCGTGCTTAAGGTTCATAAGAATTATTCTATTGGTTCATAATTTTGTATGCTAAGGTTCATTATAAATGTCAATACAGATCATGTTATGTAGTAGCCTATTAGCTCAAATGGTAGAGCAATGTTCCCATGCACATAGACGCGGGTTCAAATCCCGCATAGGCTAATTCTTCTTACAGTGCATTTCTTTATGGTTTATACTAGTTGTTATTTGGTTTCATATCTTTTGGTTCATGACATTTTTTCTTTTGTTTCATGTTTTTCTAAACTTATGTTCATAATAATTATTCTTTCAATTCATCTGTTAATTCATAATAGTTGTTATTTTAATTCATTTTGTTGGGTTCTTAATGATTCTTCTTAATATTCATGTCTTTTAATCAATAGGTGTTATTTTTAATTCATGTTTTCTAGTTCATAATAACTAGGGGACGACCTAAGAAATGCCGGAGGGACAACATAAAGCAGGATATGGATCAGTTGGGGGATTTCAGCAGAGCTAGCAGTATGTAGGGAAAGATGGAGGGAGAAGATTAAGGTGGCGGACAACTAATTGCCATTCGCCAGGACAGACGGTTACACGTGCTTTGTTTTGTTTTATGTTTTTTCGTTCTAGTGTTTGTTTTGTTTTATTAGTGTGTTTTGTTGTGTGTGTCTTTTTCTGTGCTTCTGTTGAGTTGGTGTGTTGTGGTGAGTTGCTTGGTTTGGGTGTCGACTGTGGTATTGTGCTCTTAGAGTTTGTGGTTGGTGGTCCTACCCGGGCCTTTCAGGGCACTCCCCCTCAACTTTAAGCCAGTTCCTATTCTGGCCCCTCAGATTCTGCTAAAGCGGAGTACACTTGTTGTTGTTTAGTCAAAACATAAATATTTTATAAAATATCAAGTTCAATTAACGTCGGTATACATGATAGTATATCAGACTCATATGCATGATCTTATATTGACAAAGACACTAAACGAGTTATATAATGAGTGACAATGTTCTCGTCCTACTAATATAAGATGATCGAGAACACATATAAGTAGCTAAAAGAGATCTAATATCTTCAAACGAGCAGCCTAAATATGTGAGATTAGAGTTGAATTGTTAATGGTTTGAACAATTGATAAAGAACACACATGAATAGAATAGAAGGTATATGAAGTGAGAAACATAGTTGAAACCAGAAAAGATGACATGAACTCATCAAACTCAACCAAACAATTCACCAACAAGCGGCGCACCGCATATTACAAGCCTTTATTATTTTATTTTTAATAAAGACTTTGTTGAAATAAGTGAATTTTATATACAAAAATTGTCATAAGTTATTTTTATTCATTCCTTTTAAAATCAACATCACATCTAATGTGAAGATGAATATCTTTTAATAGGATAAAAGATATTTTATTAAAAAGCAAAAATATTTAAGAGTTTGTATGATGCCTTTAGCTTTCTTAGTACGCAAATAAATCTTAAATGATTTATATGAAAATATATTATAATTTTTTTTAATAATTTTTTTTTAGAAATAGGTGAGTTTATAAATAAATTATATAGTTTTATCTTACTAATGTTACTAGCAAATTTATTTTTCTAATTTAATATATAATTTGGTTCAAATTTCTATATATGTATAACATGAAATATTACGAATTATACAACCATCACTACTCTTTGTAGTAAGTGTATTAAACTAATTAGCTATTTATAATGTATGAAAAAAATATTTACGCCCAAGTTTATTCATTTGTCTATAAACAATTCCAAGTTCATTGTTTTTTGGGATTTTTTTTTGGTACCCTTAAGGTTTCGACTTTTTTTCTTAGTGTCCAGAAAAAAAAAACATTATTTCTGGACACCAAAAAGAAAGGTCGAAACTTCGAGGGTACCACAAGAAAAATCGCTTGTTTTTTTTTGTCTAGCGGGCTGGTTACAAGCTTGTCCTTTTTCTTTTTTATTTGTCCCGCGGGCCTGTATGTAAACAGGCCCAAGTTCATTCAACTGATAAGCAGCCCTAGGAAGGAGGAACCAGAGAGAGAATCGGGACGGAACGACGGACGGACTCGGGAGAAAGAATCCGAATTCCTCACTGCCGGCATATCTTCTCTGCCTCGTCAAAGTCTACAAATTCTTCTCCAAAATTGATCGGTTTGAACATGTCTTTCTCAATTGAATTTTGTTTTTAATGTTTTTATGTCAACTGTGGTTCTTATTTCTCAATTGAGAAAGATCCAAATTTTCATTGTTTTTGCGACGCTGATCTGTTAAACCCTATGCAGCTTTGAGTGCGAAGAAGTTTGAAGGAAATGGCGTTCAGATCAGGGGAAATGATGAAGAAAATCCTGAAGAATGTTGGAGAAGGTAAAATGAATCCCAAATTGAAAGATGTGCTTAAGCGAAGCGTTCCAGACCGGAAGGTCATAATGGGCCGTGCTAAGCGGGGTCTTTTTGCTGGTCGCCATATTCAATTTGGTAACCAAATTAGTGAAGATGGTGGAAACAAGTATGAAATTCGTATCCCTATCTCTCTTTTCTGACTTCAAACGCGCATTCATTCTCATGGATAGGCTGTCGGTTTTCATTTTTATGTGTGCTAGCAGCTTCTTTTACTCCCTTTTGTAGATGGACCTTTTCTGAAGTGCAGGAAATCTTCATATATCCTGCACCAGATTCAATAGTCTTTATTTGGGAATCAGGTCTTGATAATGTAAATTCTCATGATAGTGACTTGGTGATTGGGTAGCCCTAGAATAGTAGAATTGCTATGGCACATTATCTATAACGCAGGTCAGTAGGTAGCTTTGTTCTCCTAAAACTTGAAGCTGAACAAAAATATTGCAAGCAACTTAAATTTTGCTTAAGCAACATGTACTGCTAGAAAATTTAGAGCTGAGTTTGTGTTCAATAGCTCATGATTATGGAAAGAGTTCCTCCAATCCATTTTAATGTCATAGAAACTAGATTGGGAAGCGGTAGCAAATTTCTAAGTGCTAAGAAAAACAGTTTCTTCAAAACATCAAAAACATTTATAATCATATAATGGAATTATAGAATCATAGAATCTGTAATTCATTTAAAAACAATGAAATTATAAATGGTTGGCTGAACTCAACTCATAGTCTGTTATACCTATCTGATCCCAAATACAAGTATGGCCTTTTGCTGCTGCAACTTTTGTGACACATCTTCCATTGTTACTTCCATTGACGCCTTTGTGTTCTCTGTGATTGATTACTCACAGGAGTAGGAGGTCATGGAAGCCAAATGTACAAGATAAGCGGCTTTTCAGTTACATCCTAGATCGCCACATTCGTGTCAAAGTAACGACCCATGCCCTCCGTTGCATTGACAAGGCCGGTGGGATTGACGAGTACCTTCTGAAAACGCCATATCAGAAGATGGACACCGAGATGGGTCTTCTCTGGAAAGCCAAGATTGAGAAATTGTACCAAGAGCTTGGAGAAAGAGACGTCGTTTTCTTCTCCCCTGAGGATGAAGCCAAGTTAGAACAGGGCTTTAGAGAAATGAAGCTGTCTGAGAAGTTGGATCGAAGGGAATTCAGAAGGGAACTGTATGGTGGATCTAGTCTACAGAATCAGATTGACGCAGATTCAACTGTCACAACGGCGCTTAACAAAGAAGTAGATTCCCATGATGACGATCATCACGAGCCTCGGGTTGCTCATGCTTAGAGTCTGTAGAATTTCCCTGCATATCTATGTGATATGTAGCTTAAGGTAGCAGAGTTTTAAATCTGCTTCCAGGATATGGTTTTAATAACAGAAGGTTTTGAGTTTATTGGCAACTGTACCATCAATTTTTCAATGCATTATCCTCGGTGTTTGAGGTAGTCACAATCTGAAAAAATAAAACATTTTATCTAGACAATGCAATTTTAAGGCTTTTCTCCTTGCAAGAACAATTGAATCCCCACCACAAATTCACAATTGATGTACAGAGCTCACTTTAATTATTTTTTTAAGAAAAGGTCAAGAGAATAAAACTCATCAGCATTAAGTATTTATTCACAGACATATTAGGATCCAAAGGGCAAATTTTGGTTACTGGAAACTACAAACAAACAGGTCTCCCTTCATTTCATACATGGTTTGACATCCCAGACTTCACCTCCCCTCAAAGTCAAAAATCAAACATCAGGGAGAGAGTCTAGCTACAGACAACCTGTATGGACTATAGACCCCTTCCTCTATATGTATCCACAGATCCACTATAAGAAACATACACAAGACCCCCAAAAAAACTAATCACAGAACCACAACAGCATATTTGTCTTCTTAACATACAACAAAAACCCATCATCCCATTCCCTTTTGATTACCCTTCTTCAACTTTACCTTTCCTTCCGGGTTCAATTCAACTTCCCTGCAGGCTTCACAAGCTTTAACCTTGACATCACATAAGCCAGGAGCTCTTCACGGTGAGAAAACGTGAAATCCAAATGAGCATACTCAAACTCATTATAAGAAACCTCAACACCAGCTTCTTTCATTATCCGGTAATGCTTTCTCACCATTGATGGCCTAATCACCTTATCTTTCCTCCCACCAACCAAATCAACAGGGATGTCAATAAGATTGTAGTGCTCGGCCACATCCAATGGTTCAGGAGTCCCATAAGCACGGATATTAGCGTCTACACTGCCGTAATCAAACATTCTGAAACGCCCGCTCCGTTTCACCTGAGCCAAGTGCAGAGTCACGTAAAACGAGATCCCAGGCATGTCGTTCATGTTGTAGTGAGGCAAACCTAAGACGCCGACCCAGTTGGAGCTGTCTCCACCCACAAAGTATCCCATGAGGGTCTGAACAAGACCGCCAATGGCTGGGTAGTTATGAAAGTCGCGTGCCAGTTTGTTTAGAAGCATCCGGAAGAATCTGGTGGGTATGTAGAAGGCGGGGATGAAAGGCGCCATAAGTGGGGCCATTGCGAGGAAGAAATACTCAAAGGCGGTGAAGACAATGTTGGAGTCGTGATGGAATCCAGCTGGCGATAGTAAGATTAACCTTGAGAGCCTGTGGGGCTTGTTTTGGAGTCGGCGGGTGACAATGTACATTAGGATAGCAGCGCCTCCTAAGCTATGGCAGACAGCACAAAGGTTGTAGGGTTGTTCATCGTCCTCTTCGGAATCTGGGTGACGTAATTTCAGTTCCGAGTTTTTGACCTCGTGAATCTTTTCAATCATTGCAGGTATGTCTGCAGTACCGTGCTCGTTGATGGAGTACCTCCAGTACCTGGATTGTGTTGTTATTGGCTATTCAGATATAAGCCACTTGAATATACAGGAATCATCAGATAATAAAAGTAAGGAAATAAATAGTAGAGGAACTGGTTTTAGATATAAGCAATATATAGCTGGAACACTAGTATTTGAGTTCTGACCGCTTTGAAGAGATATTCCGATCAACGTGTTCCCTGGAAACCAAACCACGAAAATTGCCGAGGAAAACATCGTAGCCTGTTAAAGAGATTATTATCCACATGTGGTAATTAGTCCTTAATCTCTGAGAGAGAGGGGAAAAAGGAAATAAGAAAAGCTAAATTAGCAGACCTTGGTCAAAAGCAGCAAAAGCTGGGGAGCCAACAACTCCATTTGACACCCACCTACATAGCAAATTAGTTTTTTCAGAAGAAACTACAGAGATGATAAGGACCTAACTGCATATACAGTATTTTGATGTAAAACTAGATAATGTCTGTCTGTCTGTCTGACATTAAGATTCCTTATTATTTCAAATCAGTCTGATGTAAAGTAAAAACTGCCCACATTTTCTTCCATTGATGTACACCGAAATCTACTAAACCGTATTAAAGTTGGTAGTAAAGAATCACGATGACAAGAAATGTCACTGGAACATTATTCAAAAGGAAATGGAATTGTTTTCCAAATGGCGGGTGGATAACCAGCAAATTGCCTTGACAAAAGCATTTTAATATGGCCTATATATGAACCTAAAATAAGACATTTACTATCTCTACACTAAGGAAGCTAACAAAGTCTATTGACATATCCGGTTAAAATTTGAGATATCCAATTATAGCTGAACCAGTTTTGCAAAAAGTGAGTCTATTGCAAAATCTTACAATGTAAATTTTATGCGGTCCTATCATATTGCATCAAGAAATAGTCAAAAAGTGTGCCTATTTAAACAAGACAGACAGACATTGAGTTCTAGACAACAACCAAAAAAAAAAAAAAAAAAGCCTGTACAACAGGGAAAGTTACTCACCCCATGGATGAATCCATTACTCCATGTTGCAAATAAACAACCTTCTTTGAATCCCGTCTGCGCCAATATTTTAAACGTATCATAAATCACTCTTTAAAAAAGAGAAATTCTATCACTAGCAGATAGCAGAAATTGGAATGAGTATAAAGCAGGAAAAAATTCTTATGATCACAATTATGTGAAAGAGCATGCTGAAATTGGGGCTAAACATGGCATGTTCCACTTCATATTCTTGCACTCCCCTAAATTCAAAACTTGCTTACAGTTCAAATATTGAGCACAATAGTTATACCTTGGAATCCTTTCAAGAAGAAGGATATACCCATCAGGTGTGACAACGCGAATTGCTTCATATGGATACCTGAACAGGAAAGCAAAAGATGGCAGACTCAGTATCAGTATCGCAAGGATATGTCCATAGTATATTTGTCGATGCATTGACTTGCCCTGTGTAAAAGACTACAGTGGGTGGAATTCGAAATTATTCATACCCTAGTTCTGTAATAACGTCTTGACAAGTCCGAGCATCTGTATTCAGAGGATTTAAAGTGGATTTTCTTTCAGTAGGAGTTGGATCATTCTCCCCAAGTGTAGCCGTAGAAATTGTTTCAACAGGATTATCGTTATAAAAATCTGTTGTAACTCTTCGACGTCCAAATAGATATCCAAAAAGTTTCCCAACAGCACGAGTTGGTGAAAGAAGAAAATGAGCTGCTTTATGGATGCAATCAAATATTGCTTCAATGGATATCTCAATGGCTAGATGCAGATCCTATGAAAGAGAAATCAAGTACAATTAAATCAAGAAACATAGAACAGATAAACATACATGCAAATCCATAATGCTACAGAATCTAGCAAGGCACTCCAAGCACAAACCTCAACAACTCCACGACGACGATCTGTGGCACGATGGACAACATGGTCTTTCAAGCTTAGCATCCTTCTAGGAGATTCAAGTGGCTGATGTGTAGAATGAGATCTAGATTCTCTTGAACAAAAAAGATGGTAGAACCAAAAGGGCAAGCCTAACAAAAACTTAAATGGAAGTAGAATCCAGGAAAACATATATAAAATCCAGTGTACCCAATGCTCATCATACTTGTTGATGCCACTAGCACGAGACGATCTTGAACTTTGAGACAAAGGTGATGGAGGGCACGTGTCCTCATCACTATCTTCTTCCCCAGATGAGTACTCAATGCTTGATGTATCAGAATCCACAGAGAGTTCATGAATGAACTGGTTGAAAGAAGAGACACCACTGACATTGTACAGAAAATACCGTGTGAGAAAACTGAAAATAAAGAATAAGACAACTCACCAAATCTCCCCTCCCTTAGGCCATTAGTCAAATTTGACTTCATGTAGTATGCAAAGTTTCATTGATTGATATATTCCTTAATGTTAGCCATCTTGAGGAGACTTGTTAATTAATTAATAGATAAATAGACAGCAAGTTCTTATGGATTCTCATTCATTTCTCAGCACAGGAAAATGTTTCTGCCTAGCTCTATATAACAGCAGCATCAAAGAAAGGGCCAAGGGTTATGGTTGCTTACACATTATCCAAAGCACAGAGACGGATTGGGGCTTGACACCTTGTTTTTATACATTATTAAGGTAGACATAGTGAATATGGTCAAATTTAATGACAGTAAGCCTATTTTTTACCATGAAAATGGCAGGCCAGCTCCTCTGAGACCAAAATCATGCATGTGATGCATCAAAATACACTACCTTACAAGAAATAGAGGGAAGACTAAGCAGATTGATTTCCTTTAGTGTAGCATTGTAGCTATTTAAAAGTTAGTTTTCTCCTCCTAAGACATTGTTCTCAAGAAAGTTTCTGACTTGTTTTTATGTATACAGGTCCCATACACTTAAATCAGCTTTTCCAAGCCCGCTGCACAAAATTATGCTTCAACAGTTAATTATATCCTGCTTCAATGGTATCATTTTTTAAGTCTCCCTGTTTAAGCTAGGTAGAGAGGAGGGAGAGAGAACAATCAAAAGTAATTTTATGTGTAGGTGAAATGCTAACAACCTTCAGCAACTGTGAATTTATTTTACAAAATGATTTTTTAAGAAGATGATGACAATGAAGTTAGCCTTACTTCCCCATCCAACGTGGAAGACGAGGCCCACGAAAAGTTGGTCTCAGCTCCCATCCTTGAATACCTTCGAGCATATTACCTTTACCAGGTAATATGGCCAACAGTAAAGCTGAAATACCATTTATCAGCCTCACAATATTGTTCAGAGACTCATATGTCACTGTCTTTACAGATCTGCAATACACATGACAGAGCACCAATTTGAATCTTAAACCAGGCACATTTTGGCAAATCAATGGAGCAGGAAATTGAGCCCTAACCAAGTAAAAGGATAAACTGAATGCAGTCTATAACTGTAGAAGTAGACGAAGAAGTCACATGTCAAGTGCTTCATCAAGCTGGAAAACTATATGTCTAGAGGAAATGCATTTTTTTCCCTTTTTAGTCTCCCATTCAAAATCGCTTTTAATCACATCTTGGCTGACAGAAATCCACTACATGATACATACACAATACTTCAAAATAGAAACTTGCAATTAATGGTGAAAATTTAAGAAAAAAATTGAATCATAATAGACATAATTCTCTTCAGCACATTCTTTACTCCAAAAGTTGCAAATTTTGCAGAAATACTTGGTTCAAACTTCTTTCCAATAGTGATCTCACATCAGCAATCTACCTCCGGTAGCATTAGCAAAGCAACAGATCAGGCACTGATGCACTACCCAAGCCTAGTTGTTTGCATGTTGACGTTGCCACTATCTTTATCCATTGTTTGTGTCAATATAAATTTTAAAAAACTATATTTTTAAGTAATTGTCCTATATAAACATACTACAGACAAAGATTCTGAATTTTGTAGAATGACCTAGGTGAATTTTTTTACTGAACTTCACTATATAACTTATAAACAGGTGCCTGTCTTGGTTCATCTTTGAAATAACTAAGGATTCAGATCCTGATCGATCCATCGAGCATAGTTTTAATCTAACTTCTCTATTCCTAATATGAAAACTTAAATCATTTGGTAAGAAAAGAGGATGTATGCAAGTATAGTAAAATTATGTATCAACAGAAAAGAGGATGTATGAAGCCCACGTTTTACTGCAGTGGAGGTGGGTGGAAATAGATTTATACTGATATTGATCAAATTACTGCAGAAAACAAGCGGAAGCAATGTAGATTTTGGATAATTCAGTCAAGCTTTTCATGTTGATGTCGTAGTTCTCATTGACCCAATCCTTACAGAGCTCCTAAGGTTTTAGAAAACCTTAAAATTCCAGAAGGAGTCTGAAAAAAAAAACATGTGCCCTAAATGCTCCAACTCAATAGAATATGTATATAACCATGGATCCACCAGTTTTTACGGCTGCATTTAAGGGATACAGGAAAAAAAAAATGACTTCATAGCTTGTTCCCCTTAAACCAAAATGCCAACAAACACAGTCCAAAAGCAAGCTTATCATCCAATTTGTTTTCAGTTTCAACGCCCTTCTTTCCCCTTCTAAATTCCACATAAAAAAGGAAGGATATTGTAAAATCATCATCGACGACAATAAACACCAACATCCTCCTATTTGCACTTAAAAATACAATCTATCTAACCCCCTCCCCCTCATTACCAACTTGACAAGCAAGCAAACCTCATCCACGCCCAAGGCACCAAACTAGCTCTTACGAATCAACTCATACTTTCCTATTCATTCCTCTTAATTAACAATGACAATCAAATTGACATCAACACACACAAGACGAACACCTAAATATGATCAATTCAAGCAAAAACAAAACTAAGAATGAAATTAAAGGAGAATCATAGGTGAAGAAGAGGAGAGAAAAAAAATTGACTTACTCCTTGGTGACAGCAAGAACGTTGTCGACGAGTCGCTGCATAATCTTCTGTTAATCCAGACGGAAACACAACCGACACACAAAATCTCAGAGGAAGAATCCCGGAAGGGAAATCAAATCAAAAAACCCTTCCTTGTTCTTCCTTGGCCTGAGAGGGGATATGAGAAGAGATAATCTAGAAGAAATTCCGGCAATTGGGGATAATTGGATTATGGTTTTTACTATTTTCGGTATCTCTTCGGAAAGCAGAAAACTCAAAGCAACAAACACCTCGAAATATCAGAACGGAAAAATTAACGCCGATTTATATTATCTCGATTATTTGCTCTTTGCGTACGTTTTTTAACCGGATTTCCTACGATACGATTATGCGGCGTGTTAAAATATTACTATACTCATCAAGAAACGACGTCGTTTATTGATAGGATTGGTACGCATTTATTACTTAGAAAATTAACGGAACGGAATATTGTAGTGGTGGTGCGTGCGTTAACCAATAGGGAACACGTGTATCCACATGTTTTTATTTGGTTCTTCCTTTTTTTTTTTGAAAAAAAACGTATATAATATAATATTGGAATTATAATTGGGAAGGATCTTACGCGTGGGACCCGTGATCACAGATACTAAGTAGCGTAGTGGGAGGGGCTACGCTTCCCTTCGTTGAGGTCGAGTGTTCGATTCACAGTGGATGAGAAATGAACTTGTTTGGAGAGCAGATCCCATCCAAAAATAAAATAAAGGGGCCCTCGCAAAACTCGAACTCTAGATGTAGGCGTTTGATAGAGCAAAGTTCTCCGCTGAACTGGGGTGGCAATGACAAAAAAAAATAAAATAATATCTGATTAAATAATGTAACATCATTATTATAAATAATAATGTAACGTGGAGTATTGATTTAGCTCAAGAAAAAATTATTACAGTACTAGTGAAATGATTTGACAAGATCACAAGAACCACACTTTTCATCAGACGCCCATAGCTATATGTTTCAGAGAAACATGTGTATTTTTTACTTTTTTTATCCAAAGGAAGCTGATATTATGGAAAAGAAATTAAGTTTGGCTACTCGAGCCTACACTATCAGCGTTAACAACACATAACACGAACGGAGGCAGAACAGTATAAATCGTTAAGGGAGAATCGAGAACAATTGCCCATTGGGCTAGAACATCTGCGGCCTTATTAGCATTGCGCCTTACATGAGCAACTTTGACATCCCAATGTGGCATATCCAAGAGCTCCCAGCATTTCTTGATTGTGTAAAAATCCGGATGAGTAGTAATCGATCGAGTCCGGAGCAAATTGCACGCAACTTCAGAATCCAACTCCACGACTAGCTTAGTCAACCCCAAATGCCTTGCTTGTTGGAGTCCGTAGAGCAAGGCAAGCAATTCAGCCGTAAGTGCAGAGCAAGAACCACAAGAAAAAGTGAAAGCGCTAAAACAATCCCCCCCCCCCCCCCGTATCACGAAATAGACCTCCTCCGCCAGCTTTGCCTGAATTCCTCTTTGATGCACCATCCACATTCAATTTGATCCATCCGCCAGGCGGTGCCACCCATTTAATCTGATTCAGCTGAGCCCGACTGGTGTTAACCAGAGAGAGCCGAGAATTCTTCACCAAGCATGCCTCGTAAGCTTCTGTAACACGGACCACTGCACTGCTCAGAGTATTGACAACATCTCTCCCTTCAAAAACAAGCTGATTGCGGGTTTTCCATGTAAACCAAACCATGAAAGCAAAAAATGTCGCCCATTGATCCAGCTTAGAAATATTCATGGAAATCCACTCGCCAATTTCCTGTACTTGAAAGAAATTCACCGCAAGCGAATTACCGGAAAGCGCCTCCCAGACAGTCAGAATTGCAGCACAGTCCCTAAGCAAATGAAGAGACGTCTCCAGTTCATTGCAGCGAGGACACTTTGGATTTGTAGCCAGGTGACGCCTAACTCGGTTAACATTGCACAACACACTGTCTTTAGCAGCCAAGAAGATGAAATTCCGAACCCGTTGCTGAGTTGGGATCTTCCAAATTTTCGCCCATAGGTGATTCACCTGCCCACCTCGCGAACTACGAAGCAAATCAGATGCTGACTTTGTGCTAAAGAGCCCATTTGCAGTGAAACTCCATACAAATTTATCGGAATTCAGCAGACCTTCACTCACACTAACAACTTAGAAATATGTATATTTTTTAAAATAGGTGAAACAGTTTCGCCCATTTTTAAAATTATTATTTTTTGGTTATTTAAGTATTATTGGAAAAATAATAAAATTAAAGATTAAATGTTTATATGATGTAGAAGAGAAGTGGAAAAAAAAAGATTTTTAGGATACTTAATTATCATAGACAAATTAATCAAATTAATGATAGTGCTTGTTTGATTGAATGCGGGAAGTATAATTCGCAGGAATTTGAATCATGGGAATTTGTATTTCATTGGATTTGCAAAAAAATGTTTGGTTAAAATTATAAATTTAGAAATTAAATATCTATATTTTGTTTGTTTAAAAGTTAAAATCCATGGGAATTTAGAGGCGATCCCTCTCCCCAAAAACTCTCCCCCCAAAAAATAAAACCCTAACGGCACAATGCCAGCCGCCACCATTCCCGGTGAGATCTGACGTATTTTGGCCCGATCTGCCCACCCATATTTCAAGTATGAAGATGACTGTTCACCCTAGCGCCAATTGAGCGTACAAAACACGCCGCCAATACCCTGGCCCTTTGCCCAGCGGCGACATGGCCACCGCTTCTAGCGCAACTCGCCTCCGACTAACACCAGTCCCCGTCATCAGACGTGGAGAGATTGTTTCTTGATCGTGCCGACGACCTTCGTCCTGATCCGAGATTCGAAACCTCTCCCCCTGGTCAGATCTCCAATCTGTAGATCCTTTGGATCTCCCTCTGCCTTATCACCTTCTATCTTCTTGTTCGTTTGTGTGTTCATAAGCGTTGAAGACATTGTTTGTTCCGGCTCCTGTATGGTCCCCATCTATTTTTATGGGTGTTGTTGGGTTTCTTGGAACCACACCTTCTTTTCCGTTCATGCGCTATAGTGCTTTGAAGTGGTGTGTGTGGCGTAGATTCAAAGAAGGAAAAACCCTCTTTAACAAGACTGAAGACGGTACCAAAGTTGTGTGTATTAACACTTCAAAGGTACATCCTTGCGACCTAAAACCGATAATCCTCCAAAAGGATCACCAAAATTCTCAATACCAAAATATTTTTCCTCCAACGGAAGTGGTATTTTAGCAATCTTGTTCAAGGTTTTCGGTTGTCTCAAACTCCGGTCGAAGTTTGTGATTTGTTTCGTGGTGGTTCGAGATGATGTTTCGGTGTTGTCCGGTGGTGTGTGTTTCCTGTTGTTTCCCGGCGATTCGTCACACCTCCTAAGTCGGCTTCCTACTGTCTTGCGCTCTGACGGCCCTATACGCTTGTGTTAGTCCTCTACTGACCCGCGGAAGTGCCTTTCTCCTCTCTGGACTCAAGTCGTTCGGCTTCCTTGCTCGGCGTTTGTTGATTGGTTACCTTGTTCCTTGTTTGTTTTGTTGTTTTTTGTTTGTTTTGTTTTTTCGGTTTGTCCGGCTACTAAGTTTTATCTCAGTCTCTCGATCTACCAGGTCTGTCCGGTAGTTCGAATTCCTTTCCTTATAAAAAAAATCCATGGAAATTTAATTAAAATTACCTTAACAACCCTTATTAATGAAAAGCAGTAGCTTGATTTTTGGGTAAATAAGAGATTTGTAATTTAAAAATAAAAAATAAATGATAAAGATAAATTTTAAATAAAAAAGTGGAATTTGAACTTATCTACCTACCATGGTAATCGTAATTTTCCATTTTGGAGGAAATGGAATTTATGAGAATTTAAATTTTTGTACTTTTTTGTCAAAACAAATGCATGTATTTATTTTTACTTCCTATAATATTTTAATTTATAGGAATTTCAATGTTAACCAATATGAGGTCAAGAAAAATCAAATACGATTTCATTTTTATAGGCCAACAATACTTGTTTAACTTCAATTGGATGTTTGCAAAATAACCCTAGTAGACAGGAAAAATGGAAGAACCCACGACGGGGGTGGTTTAAGCTCAATGCAGATGCATCTAAGATAAGAAATGGATAAACTACTATTGGATTTATCATTAGAAACCACAAAGGAGAAGTGGAGAGCATAGGAGCTGAAAAAGTGGGAGACGTGTCAATTCTCCAAGCCGAAACCCTAGCTCTATATAAAGGCCTCCAACTAGCTCTAAAACTAGGTATTCGAAAATTGGAGATTGAGAGTGATAATCAGATTTTAATTAAAGCACTGAGACATGAAGGATCGTGTCCTTGGGAGATTGAAATATTAATAATAGATTTTTTAATGATGTGCTCCTCCCTGGAGGAAAGAGTCATCTCTCACATTTACAAAAACACTAATTTTGTTGCTGATAAAAATTTTAGGATTGCGTTTATGATTATTACATGGTGTTATTAAAATGACAAGCACTGGAATTCTCTAGCTTGAATCAATTAACAGAATTATGAATAACAATTCATTTTTTTAAAACGTGCATAGGACCTTGCCTTAATTACAAAAACTAGTGTTATTCTCGTTGATGGTGCCCAAAATAGTAAAATAGGAAGTGGACCCGGGGTACGGGGGATAAAAAGACCCGACGGGACTCCCAAGGTGGATTCTGGGGCCTATAATTATATCCGTATTTTAAATTAAACAAAGTTCCTACCCTAGCGAGGTCTAAACCTCGTTGCCGACTCTACTGACACACCCGCCCATCCGATCCACTCAGCTGGCGCTGCTCCCTCAAGCTAATCACCGGCTGCCTCGCCTCCGGACCAATCAGGAGCCCTGATCTCGGCCGTCCCACATCGGATGATAGCCAAAAAAGACCTCGCTACACAATCTCGCAAGCCATCTTCACCACACTATTAGCCCAGCCTCGCATCAAGATTAATCAAGTGACATCGATGTGGTGGAATCGCTTAGTAATTAGGAGATCTTGGACATTGTTAGACCGAGACCTCGAATACTCGTAGGAGGTCTAGGGTGTGAATCTCGTTTACTTATGGGCATCGTTGGCTTGTAACCTCGTTGTAAAGAAATCATAAATAAAGAGCAAGTGTTTGCACAATCGAATATAATAATCTCGTTTCTTGTCATTTAGCGAACGGTTTATTTCGGGTTTCAACACTGGTGTCGTCTGTGGGAACCTCTTCATCCTAAGCAGTTTCTCGATTTGTGCAAACCTTGGCTTCGATCCCCTCAAAATGGCTTGCCCAAACAATTTCTTCCCCCAACACCCCGATAACATGCCCGAAACCGCGCAGTGGACGGGCGTGGGGCCTCCGGACTGCCCGTTCGTGGTCCCCACGGGTTGGACGTACACCGCCCCACAAAACCCATACCCATTCCAAGGATACGAGCAAGGCGGCGCACCCCCGAACCCATACCCCTACCCGGGTTATGGGCAATACCAGCAGGGCTTCGCCCCTTCATACGTCCTCGTTCCCCCCCGGGGAACCTCACTCCGAGTACGTACCTGCGTACGTCCCTGGGCATGTGCCGGGACACGAGGCCTCCTCCACCAACGGCTCATCAACGGAGAGGCTTCCCCGAGATCCCCATGCAGATCTCGCGGTCCCGATCGCGATGTTCGAGGATGCAGGACCTGGAGTTGTCTGAAACGGCGGGGAGCGCGATGGACTACCCAAGGTCGCGATCACACATGTCGCGACCACCGCCCCAACCCCAGGTGGAGGCCGGGAGCACCTCTCCGTTCATAGAAGAGATCCGGAACGTGCCAATGCCCAAGGGCTTCCTAAGGCCACAAATGAGGCTTTATGACGGCTCGGCGGACCCGGAGGAGCATGTGAAGCACTTCGCGGTCCAGATGAACGTAAGCGCCTACAACGACGCCATATTCTACCAAGTCTTCCCGACCACCCTGGAAACGGCCGCGATGACATGGTTCTCCAGCATTAAGATCGGGTCTTTGGCCTCGTTCGCTCAATTGTGTGGATCCTTCGTCACACATTTCAGCGGCTCAAGGAAGCGCAAGAAGAACATGCGGGATCTCCGCGGAATTGAACAAGGGGAGGGTGAGTCTTTGGGCATCTTTTTCACGAGGTTCACGACCGCGGTGGTAGAAATCGCGCATGTCGACGAATCGTCGGTGCATGACACCCTCATGGGCAACCTAAGCATCGGGGCTTTCAAGAATTTCATTTTCTTGAAGAGCCCGACAACGTACGATAGCCTGTGCGCCAGGATCACGGCCCAAGTGTACGCTGAGGATGCCGCCAACCAGAGCTCGCAACCGAGGACCGATAAGGAAATCGTCGTCGAGGCTAAGGGGAAGGCAAAAGTGGCCGCGCCGCCCGCGAGGGATGCGTATGTGACGCAGGCCCACAACCCTGCCAACTACAACAACAATAACAACAGCAACAAAACAACAATAATAACTGGAACAACAACAACAACGACAAAAGGAATAACAACCACTATAACAACCGCAGAGGCGGCTGTGGGGGTTGGAGCTGCTTCGGCGGGAAACCACGAGGTAATAGAGGCAAGGGCGGCCCTGCGTACAACCCGAATGAAAATGGGCGCACCAACCCCGCGTCGGGAGCCAACACCATGCCATGAGGCCCAAGTCAGGCTCAGGCCAACAATAACAACAATAACAACAACACCGTCGAACAGCAGGCCCCCGCGAAGCAGGCCCGGTCTGGGCAACCGACAACACCCGATGGGTATATCCATACCATCTCGGGCGGACCATCACTGGCTGGATCAAGCCAGGCAGAAAGAAAGAGGTACGCGAGGGCAAGCCATCATGAGCCCTCGGTATTTAGCGTCGCCCAAACCTCGTGGTCTCACGTAGGCTTGGCCTTCTCCTCCGAAGATGTCGAGGGGCTCCACATGCCACACTCTGACCCCTTGGTGGTGCACGCTCAAATGGGCTCGAAAATGGTAAAGCGAGTGCTGGTGGACATCATGTACTACGGCGCATTCGAGCAGTTGGGCATCTCCGAGACATCCTTGAAGCCCTACGCTGGGAATCTCACCTCCTTCTCGAGGGACGAGGTCGACGTGGCGAGTCTCATAGACCTTTGGATGACGTTGGGCACCGACTCCACAAGGAGGACCGATATGGTGGAGTTCACGGTGCTACGCCTGCCTTCGGTGTGGAATGCAATCATTGGGAGGGTTTCCATGATGAAGTTCCAGGCGGTAGTTTCCATCTATCACCTGAAGATGAAGTTCCCCGTTGACGTGGGGTTGGAGAAGTAAAGGGCAATCAGGAGGAGGTCGCGTTTGCTATGCAACCTCGGCAAAACAAAAATGCCTGGTGTTCATGGTGGAGTCCCCCGGCGAGGCCGACCTCGAAGTCCGGGACTTCACGGTCCCCACCCCTGAGGTAGAAATAAGGGTGATATCCCCCTTCGAGAGCGAGTCCGAGAAGATCTACCTGGGAGAATGTCTCTCCGGGACGTCAGCGACGTCACTAGAAGCCTTGCTTGCTGGGTCCCGCGACGTGTTCGCCTGGACCGCGAGAAGAGGAGGAAACGTCCTTCATTACCCAGCGAGGCACTTATTGTTACAAGGTCATGCCGTTTGGTCTAAAGAATGCGGGGGCCACCTTTCAACGCATCGTCGACCGCGTCTTTAAGAATCATCTGGGAAGGAACGTGTCGACCTACGTCGACGATATTGTTGTCCAGAGCAAGACCCCTGAAGAGCATCTGGTCGACCTCGTTGAGGTCTTCGCCACCCTCAAACACAACCGTCTTAGCCTAAACCCCGAGAAGTGCGTCTTCGGCGTATCGTCGGGGAAGTTCTTAGGCTTCATGATCAGCAAGCGCGGGATCGACGTCAACCCCGCCAAGGTCGAGTCGATCCTCTCAATGAGCTCGCCGCGATCTCGCACTGAGGTGCAACGGCTCAACGGCGCCGTCAACTATCTAGGGAGGTTTTTCTCCCGCTTGGCGGAGAAGTCTCTCCCCTTTTTCGCCGCTCTCAAGAAAAACGACAAGTTCGTGTGGGATGAGGGGCTCGAGCTCGCTTTCTCTGAGTTAAAGGCCTTCCTATCGAAGCTCCCCACATTGTCTTCCCCAATAGCGGGCGAAGACTTGCAACTATATGTGGCAGTCAGCCCAGAGACGGTCAGGCGGTGCTAACCAAAAAGGCCACGCACCCAGTCTACTTCGTGAGTCGCGTGCTCCAACCCGCGGAGCAACGATACTCCCCGACGGAGAAGATGGCACTGGCAGTCGTGACCGCCGCAAGGCCTCTACGCCCTTACTTCCAAGCGCATCCCATTAAGGTCCTCTCTGACCTCCCACTTCGACAAATCCTCCACCAGCCCGCCCTCTCCGGGCGAATGACGAAGTGGGCAGTTGAGCTCTCCGAGTTCGACATCAGCTACCTCCCGAGGACCGCGATGAAGGGGCAAGCCCTCGTTGACTTCATGGTGGAGGTCACCTTCCCCGAGACCGACGCGAGCTCAGAGGAGTGGAAGGTATTCGTTGACGGCTCACGATGTGATGTCGGTGGCGGGGTTGGCGTATTCCTCGCTGGACACTCGATCGAGACGGAGTATGCCCTTAACTTCGCCTTTGAAGCCACCAACAACGAAGCCGAGTATGAAGCCATGATCGCCGGGATTGAGATGGCGCTCCTCAGTGGAGCCCGAAAAATCAGGGTCTACACCGACTCCGAGCTGGTTGCGCGCCAGCTCAACGGGCAATACGACACCAGAACGGGATTCATGTCCGCATACCGAGAGAAAGTCAAGGCCTTGGTGTCGTGCCTAGAAACCTTCGCAGTTGAGTCCATCCCGCGAACCTCGAACACAAAGGTGGATGCTCTTGCGAGGTTGGGATCCACCCTACCCCTGGAAGTAGGGAATCGCGTTATGGTGGAAAGGAAACTCTCGCAGAGTGTGACCGGCGAGGTTCTATTTGTTATTGCTGAGGATTGGAGGATCCCGATAACGCGATATGTGGAGAGCGGTGTCCTCCCAGAGGACCCCGCACAGGCTAGGAAGCTGAAAATGCAGGCGGCGCGCTATTGCGTCATCGGCGGCTATCTCTATCGCCGAGGCTATGCTGAACCCAACCTGTTGTGCGTGCCGACCGAGTCTATGGAGCACATCCTCTATGAGGCCCATGAGGGGGTCTGTGGCGGCCACCCAGGGTGGCGAACCCTATCACATAAGATCGCCCACTTGGATACTTTTGGCCCACTCTCCGGCAGGACACGAGGGCCTATGTCCAATGATGTGACGGGTGTCAGAAGCACAGTAACCTCCAGCACGCCCCGACCTCGCATCTTCGCTCCATCCACGCGTCATTCCCCTTCGCGATGTGGGGGATGGACATCCTCGGCCCCTTCCCCAAGGCTGCTGGCCAGGTGCGGTATATCCTGGTCATTGTCGACTATTTCACGAAGTGGGTTGAGGCACAAGAAATGGCAAAAATCACGGGGGAAAAGGTCTGCGACTTCCTGTGGAAGAACCTCATCTGTCGCTTTGGCGTTCCCATGACCATCATGACTGACCATGGCCCCCAATTCGATTGCGAAGAAACCCGGACCTTCTGCTTCGACCTGGGCATGACCCTCAAGTTTTCCTCCGTGGCCCACCCTCAGTCCAACGGCCAGGTAGATAACGTCAATGCCCGCATCTTGTCCGATCTAAAGAAGCGCCTGGGCATGGTACAAGGCCGTTGGGCAGAGCTCCTCCCACTCGTCCTATGGACATATCGCACCATCGCGCGTCGCGCAACAGGAGAAACGCCTTTCGCTCTAACTTACGGGGCGGAAGCACTAGTCCCAGTAGAGACCCTGGTCCCTTCGGCGAGAGTGTTTGATTTCGATGAAAAAGAGATCGAGGCCAATCTCAGGGTCGAGTTGCTATTCCGGGACGAGCTGCGCGAGGTGGTCGACTTGCGCTCCAGGGAATACAAACGCTGCGTGGCTGTATACCACGACAAGAAGGTAAGACCTCGATTCCTGGCCCTAGGTAACCTCGTCTTGAGGCATATCGAAGGTGGCAAACTGGACCCCAACTGGGAGGGGCCATACCTCCTCGGCGAGGAGGTCACGCCCGGAGCTTTCAAGCTCAAAGACAGCGAGGGGCGTACCCTAAGCAAAACATGGAACGTCGATCAGCTCAAAAAGTATTATGTGTAAACTCTCTAAACTCCGTTACTTCTCACAAGTTTTATGAATAAAGGGTTGTGGAATTTTCAAATCTCTCTCAAAAATGAAAATCTCGTGTTTAAGTCCACCCCTCGCTTCATGCTTGGGGTTGGAGAATCTCGTGTTTAAGTCCACCCCTTGCTTCCCGCTTGGGGTTGGAGAACCTCGTGTTTAAATCCACCCCTCGCTTCCCGCTTGGGGTTGGAGAACCTCGTGTTTAAGTCCACCCCTCGCTTCCCGCTTGGGGTTGGAGAACCTCGTGTTTAAGTCCAACCCTCGCTTCCCGCTTGGGGTTGGAGAACCTCGTGTTTAAGTCCACCCCTTGCTTCCCGCTTAGGGTTGGAGAACCTCGTGTTTAAATCCACCCCTCGCTTCCCGCTTGGGGTTGGAGAACCTCGTGTTTAATTCCACCCCTTGCTTCCCGCTTGGGGTTGGAGAATCTCGTGTTTAAATCCACCCCTCGATTCTCGCTTGGGGTTGGAGAACCTCGTGTTTAAGTCCACCCCTCGCTTCCCGCTTGGGGTTAGAGAAAATCAGTAATCATACGAGATCCGAGCGAGGCTCGAGATCTGAGCATAAGACCATTGCCCGATGTGCCCCGAATGTGCCACAAGTATTGTGACACTCGAGCCATGAGGTTAGATCGGGATATAGATCGGGATATGTACAAGTAAATTAAAAACAAAGAAACACAAACACTTCCATAAGACAAAAGAAATTGCATAAAATAAGGCCACAAGGGCCGAGGTGTTTAATTACAGACCCCGACGGGGCCACCAAAATAATAGAAATAAAAAAAAACATTAAAAGGTCAGAAGCGTCCTTCATTCTTTCGGCGCGTCAGTCGAGGGTTCTTTCGAGGCCTCGGCGATGGGTTCCGTGGGAGCTTGAGGGACGGCCGATTCAGAGACGGCATCGGGCTGGGAGCTCGGCGCGTCGTCCGCAGGTTGGGGGCCCATGACTACGTGGTCTGGACTCCCCTGGACGAGGTCCTTTGCGGGGTGTGCCTCGGAGGCCACTATCCCATCCTCTCTGAGGAAGAACTCGCATTCTCCCTCGGGATCCTCCCCGGTTTCTTCCCCCATAGTCTCCGTGTAGCTGGGGTTGAAGAAGGAAATACGGGGGTCAATATGCCCATACTTTGCAACCGCCTGCTTGACCCCCAGGCGGACGGCCTGGCGAAACATCTTTTGCACACTCCCTACCAACTCCTCCTTATACTCTACCGACTCCACATACTTGGGCCCCGCAGCCATTAACTCCTTGTGAAGCTTGTTGACGCGCTGTCGAAGGTTGGTGATCTCGTCCTCAGCCTTCAAAAGCTCCGCCTCTTTTTCTTTAAAGAATTTGTGCTCTGCGGAGAGCTTGCCCCGAAGCTCCTCGTTCTCGCCTTGTATAGCCTCGGCCACGACCTTTGCCTTGTTCGCTTCTTCCTTCGCCCTCGCCGCCGCCTTTGCCTTGTCCTTCATCGCAGCCTTCGCGGCTTTAACCCGCTTCCCGGCCTCAGTGAGCTCCTTCTCGTGCCTCGCACACTCCTTTGTGCGGGCCTTGAGTGCCGCCTCCATTTTATCCATCCTCGTCTGCAGAAGGGTGAGGCGGCTGCGGTTGTAGTTCTCAAAAAAGGTATGCTGAAAATTCACAAAGTTGTCAGAAAAGAGAAGCACAAATCCAAAACAGAAACAAGGTTTATGGAAGCGGAACGTACCATGGCCGAGTAGCGGGCGGCCTCGTCATTAAGGGCCTCCTCGGTGAGGTTGTTGGCCCACAAGACCTCTTCCTTCCACTCATCCCGACCCCACTTCACCGAGGCGCCCCGAGCCGGCCCGGGACAGTGGAACTTCGCGGGAGAAGGACCAGCGACATTGAGAGCTCGTCCCTCAAAATTAAAAGAGGGGATAATCTCTTTCCCCGACGAACCGCGTTGGCCGTCCCCCTGTGCTTCTTTTTATCTCCACGGGGGACTTTGCATTTTTTCTCTTGGACCCGGCTCCTTTGTCGGGTCCTCAGGAGGCTTGGGAGGACGTCCTCGCAATGTCCCCCTTAGACGGGCCCCCCTCGTTTTCCTTCGCCCCGAGTGTTTTTGGTGGCTTTATAACAACCCCCTGTTGATTGCGGGATCGGGGCCTTGGAAGAAGAATTCACAGGTTTCTTCCCCTGCTTCTTCGAGGTTAGAGCGTTGAAGAGGTCCATTGTAAAAAAAAAAGAGAAAGAAGACATAGTAGGTTAGATAAAGAAACGAGACGTAACAACGAGTCAAGTTAGCATGACCCGGGCGAAGGCCCGTGGTCATCACTAGACGAGTGAGGTTTCAACCTCGTTGCATAAAACCAAGGGCAAATAGTAAATATAAAAGACAACAAAGAAGAAATTAAGTACCCTCTTCGCCCTCGCAGGGTGGAAGGGTGAGGCTCAGGCTGGCCCGCTCAAGCTGGTCTTGTGTCAAATACTTCTGGTACGATGCCTGACGCTCCAGGGCGTATCGAGCCTTGAGTTCCTTGAGCTCAGAAGGTTTATGTGCGCCCTTGGGCCGAACAAAGTTGTCCGGTGTCGTGGGAAAGTTGAGATACCTCCCATTAGGGTCTCGGACCAGGAACCATTTATTCGTCCACGGCCCGACGTTCGAAGGAGCCGTTGTAACACACCCTTCCTACCCTGGAGGTATTACCGCCAGTAACCCTGATTAGGACTAAACCAGAATTACCCAAGGCTTTAACCTGACAGAACATACTAGAACAAGGTAAAAGAAACCATTTAAAACCTAACAAAATTAAGTAAAACTTTACAACGGAAAAGAGAATAAAAGGTCTTATACAAGCCTTAACTTAAAAAGAATTAGTAAATAAATAGAACAACCTTCTATTTAAACAAAATCTTCATCCAGTCTTCCTTAAGTTCTTATTTCTGAAACTCAGCTTCACTTTGAAGTAGTTCAACCATGATCTTCACTCAAGTATAACCATTGGAAACCTTTCTTCAACTTCCGGAGCTTCAAACATCTGAATCCACCTCTTGAATCAACTTCCAAGAAGAACCTGATGTATCGAAACCAATGACGGACACCAACCAACCATATAAAAGAAAAGAAGATGGACGGGTTAGTCTAATGAAAGACTAAGCAAGCGGAGAATCTAACTTGGTTCTTATGGTTGTAACTAAACATATTGGCATCCAAATCTGATTAGACTCGGATTATGATCCAACAGTTAGCAGTCTTATAGAGAATAAGTAGGAGACTTGCATAAACAAGAGAGAGAACTCCACCGCTTGTGGTTTCTTTAAGAAGCATAAACAATTGTTGGGAACTCATATTAATCACATCACATTTTGAAAAGCCTCCATCGACTAATCAGATTGACTTAACCAAAGTTTGATTAAGAATCATTCATAACCAGGAGCAAGAATGGTTTTCCGACTGGACGAACCATTCAGGTATATTAATGTGCCTAACGCACTTATCTTATATTACTTTCAAAACTTTTCACAAACAGGTTGGTGATTCATAATCGGCTCGAACTACTGCCGAAATATTTTGGTATTGTAGAGATCATCGGAGTATTTCCTCCATTTGCATATGGCGATGTAGAGATTAGAGAGGCCTATTACTCTGTCGTCTACACTGCACCGCCAATTGCACTTAGCTAGAGTGTGCATCACCCCTCTCACACGAAGAGCAGGGGAAGAGTCATAACCCACCATTAGGATTAGGCCCCTCCTAATGTAATATTCATTTTAAGAGAGGATATGGAACCACGTTCCCCTCCATGAAACTACCTTAATTCAATAACAATGTCTCTGCGAGAGACAACATACAAGGTCACCCATAACGGACCTAAATCCAGTTCTACCGCAAAACTGAATAAACAACATGGTCATTATTTCTAACAAATATAACAACCTATCATATTTTAATAAGCACACAAGTTGTTCCCAACACAAATATTAAATGGGATTCAAATCCTCATTTAATAACTGTTTGAGCCAAAATTTACCAAAGGTAGAACTTTGACCACGATCGGGCCTTGATCGAGTAAACTGAGAAGAATATGAACGAAAATATGTTTTAATTGATATAGAGATCAGAAGAAATAGTGTGAATCAAGCGTCCTTTTTCCCTAAGGATTACATCGACTTATATAGCCCCTTAGAACATATTCAATCTTAATAAAAGATATGATCTTATCTCTAACTAACAAATCTTTGCTTATTTCTATCTTATATTGAATACAATCTGGAGAAGAATCTATCTTGTAACAATCATATCTCGGACCCTCTCTCCTCCAACCGACTTAACCAACCTCGAAGATCTTCTGTAGCTCTAGACGCGTTGGAGATTTCCTGACTATGGGTTGACGCGTCTTTGCCTAAAATCTGGGTCCAACAATACCCCTAAATGCAATTTCAAAATTTAAATTCAAATTTCGAAAATTGCATTTAAGTTGATTAGACGTTCTGGAGACGCCTTGGAAAACGGAGTCTGCTTCTTTCGCCTCCTCTTAATGACCTGAGAGGCTCCTACTCCTTTTATCATCATTTCGCCTTTGCCCCTCTTCCTTCTCAATCTTGCTCTCGACTCCTCAGGTAACGTTTCTTCTTCCTCCTCTCTAGCTTTACTCTGCTCAATTTCCATGGCCAAAACTTCGCCTTTCACCTCTTCTTCAGCCCTGGGTCCCCAAGACCTCCATCGTTGTGATATGACGCCGGAGGAGATCGCAGATTGGATCTCCTTTGGTGGCTTTCCTGAGGGGACCCGATTCTATGTCCCAACTGTCGAATTCATCGATTGGGTTCGACCGGGGTGGATCCGTTTTCTTGATTACCCTTTCACCTTAGGTTTGAAATTTCCTTTTACCCCTTTCATCCGAGAATTTATCCAAACCCTAAGGATTTCTCCCTGCCAAATTCTTCCGACCACCTGGCGCACTCTTGCCCGAATTGACGAACTTGCCACAGAGAGGGGGTTAGAGATGACTATGGGAGAACTCCTCCTGGCGTATAAAATTGTTCCTCAAAGGGCAGGTCGCATCACTTTGCATGCTAGAGACACAAAAAATCCCCTTATTCCTAAGCTGAAAATATCTTCCCGGTGCTGGCAATCCCGGTTCTTCTTTGTTGAGAAAGCGTCTTTAGGCGATCTTGATGATGAAGTGAAAGACGTCTTTCGAGATGAATGGAACACATCTCGTAAGACGATCTGATCTTCTTTATTGATCTTCTTTCCTATTTTTACATTCTTGTTTTCCCTGATTTCATGTTTGGCCTTCTTTGTGCAGTTCCGGTAGGAATCAATTCCAAGAGCACGGATACGGGTGTGTGTCGTCGCTTGCTAAAGGTTAAGGCTGAAAAACGAAAACCCAGAAAGATTCTTCCTGACCCAGTGGGCAGTGGTGAAGACGAAGAATCTCCAGGATCCGACGAAGAGAAAACCGACACTGAAGTCACTCCCCTGTCCTCTGACATGATGAGCTCCTCTAAGAAGAAATCAGGTTGGTTGTTTACCCCTTTCTCTGCTCTTCACGTAGTCAATTCTCTTTAAGCTTATTTAAATCTACGTTTTTTTTAGATGCTGGCGTGGATACCTCTGTCGCGACAATGGTCCGACGGCTGAGATCTGGCGGCCCTAGACTTCCCACGTCTCCCCCTCCTAGTTCCGAGGCTAAGAAGTCTCTTTCGTCGAAACGGAAAAGAACTGACGATTCTCCAACCCCACACGTTGACAAGAAGGTAGAGCCCAAAGACCTCCTCAGTACTTTTGGAGATACGCTGCTTCCGAATGTAAAAATGGATTTCCAAACCCTTACCCCAGATGCCGCATTTAGCCATGTAGACGCAACGCTAAGAGTGGTAAGCTTGCATTCCCGAGCCCTTAGATATTCTCCGCCGTTTCTTTGGCATTCTTTCGATACTCACTTGCCCTCTGCTTTACTTATCCTCACTCTTCTACTCTTGCAGGCCTTCCAGGAACTAAAGGCCACTAATGGTCGTTGCCAGGAGGAAATGAGGGCGTTGGAGGAAAAAGAGAAGCAAGCGAGGGAATTGGATGCTTCCTCGGATAGGAAGGCTCGTCAACTTCAGTTTTCGGTGGACTCTTTGAGGGTTCAGATGGAGGACCTTTAGTCTGAAAAGGCATCACTCGAGGCGAAGGCGTCGGAGGTAGAGAAGGAGATCGAAGGCTTTTCCCAGGTGGTGGTGAACGTGGCAGCATATTATACAATGAAGTCTCAAGTGGAGCTGCTACAGGATTTTGCCGATGGTAAGAGCGCCAAGTGGGACTTGAAGACGCAGCTGGAGATTTTGGAAGCGTACTACTCTGTTGGCCACCCCCCGACAAGGAATATCTGGTGGCTGAAGACCAGGAGGAGGATGTAAGCTCTCCAGACAAGGTGAAGGGTCAAGACGATGATGGGTGCCCAACTAACAAGGAAGGAGATGGCGAGAAGGCCATGGGCAAGGAGGAAACCTCGCCGCCGGCTGACGGACAGTGAGCCCTTGATGTTCCTCTCCTTGATCTCTGTTTAATGAATTTTTAGAAGTACTTTGTTTTTGTTTGTGTTGGATGACCTGTTGGAAGACTTTGGTGATTCTATGGCCTGGGGCCGAAAACTCTTATGGCGTCTATTTTGAATGGTTTTGACGCCCCTTGAATGGCGCAACGTTATCCTTACTTGCTTATCTTTCTGTGTTTTGGAAATTTTGCGTAGTTCATTAGCATAGGTAGATTCCTGGAGAATCTCCGTGAATTTATTGCCCGCGGGTGGGGTACGCATTAGGTTTTAGCATTTTAATAGGGAGTTTTGGTGTCCCTCTTATTAGCGAACTACCGTGAGTCTCGTGTAGGATCTCATTTCGCGTGTTTAAGTGTTTTAGTTTTCTGCAAAGGGCCGTGCGTAGTTAGTTACGATTAGGCTGCCTTTGGCCATTGCCAAGGGTCATTAAGAGTTGACGTGTTCTTGGGCAATGGATCCTTAAATTAGGATGTAATGTCATCGCGGCGTCCCGCGCATATGGCCATTTTGGGTTTTATGCTATAGCTTTCCCCTTCCCGTACTAATCGGATGTTTAGTTAATCGGACTTAGATAGGAGGTAACCAACTTATGGGTTACTTCGTCGACGTTGTATTCGTGACGACTTCGCCATTTCTAGACGGTATTACCACGTGTCTTAACAGTGGTATTGTGTATTTGTCGCGTTTCATGTTATATGTAACTTTGATTAGCGTACGGGTAACCATCTTATGGGTTACTTCATCGACGTTGTAGACGTGATGACTTCGTCGTTTCTAGACGGTATAACCATGTGTTCCAACAGTGGTTTTGTGTGTCTTGACGCGTTTCATGTCGTATGACTAGCGTGTGTTTGCGTCTTTGAGCAATAAGAGAGTGTACAAGATTGGGAGAATAATTTTCTCGCATGTTATTATGCAAAGATGTGTGAAAACAAACTTGATGAACTAGGAATTTTGAAACTTTGTTCGACAATGTGGGCAAGTGCTCTGAGTCGTTTATTTGAAAAAACCAAAAATTGCCTAAAGATTCTCTAAGCTAGAGCTAAGAAATGTCTAGAAATAAATCATGATAATGAATTAATTTAAAAATAGTACTTTTTCAAGTGGGTCGCGTTCCAGCTTCGTGGTACCGCTTGTCTGTCTCTGGATTCTAGCTGGTAGGGTCCGTTTCCTACGACTTTAGTGATTTTGTATGGCCCTTCCCAAGTGGGTGCTAACTTGCCAGCGTTGGCTTCTACAGTATTTTGGAAAACCTTTCGCAATACCCAGTCTCCGGGCTGGAAGCTTTTCACTCGAACATTTCTATTGTAGCTCCCAGCCACTTGTTGTTGGTACTTCGTGATTCGAGCATGAGCAGCCTCTCTAAGTTCCTGGATAGTATCCAGATCTGCTTCCAACTCACGTCCATTGCTCTCTGAGGTAGCGAGTCCATACCTTGCGGTTGGGACTAGGATCTCGGCTGGGATAACAGCCTCACAGCCATGTACCAGTGAGAACGGAGTCTGTCCGGTGGCCCCTTTTGGGGTGGTGCGATCGGCCCAGAGCACGTAGGGTAGTTCTTCAGCCCACTTTCCTTTGGATTTTATCAACCGCTTCTTTAGGTTATTGATGATTACCTTGTTGCTAGCTTCAGCCTGTCCGTTGGCTTGCGGGTATTTGGGAGTGGACATGACTAAATCAATGTTCCACTGCTTGCAGAAGTCACGCATCTTCTTGCTTATGAATTGTGACCCATTGTCGCAAGTAATCTACGCGGGGACGCCGAACCTGCTCAAGATGTTGCGCTGGATGAACGAAATTACTTGCTTGTCTTTGATCTCCCGAAAGGCTTCGGCTTCGATCCATTTGGAAAAGTAGTCTGTCATGGCGAGGAAAAACACTTTTTGCCCCGTAGACGGGGGTAGCTTGCCAACAATGTCCATCCCCCATCGCATGAATGGCCAGGGGGTGATGGATGGATGGAGAATCTCTGGCGGCTGATGTGGGACTGGTGCGTGCCGCTGGCATGCCTCGCATGATTGAGCATACTTGGTGGCATCTTGGCGAATGATGGGCCAATACCACCCCTGCCTTAAGATTTTGTTAGCGAGACTACAACCCCCAGTACGGTTACCGCAATCTCCGTTGTGCACGTCACGCATGATTTTCTCAGCCTCTTCTTTTTCTACGCACCGCTGTAGGAAACCTGCTGCAGATTTGTGGAAGAGGATTCCCTTTAAGATGGCGAACCGCATTGCCTTTGACTTTAAAGCTTTGGCTTCTATCTTGTCCTTGGGTACTTCGCCGTGAAGGAACCAATCGAGGTATGGCTTGGTCCAGCGGGCGTCCGAACTAACCCCTAGACTGGTGGATGTTTGGAGAATATCCGTGGCGAGTTGCTCTGGTGGTGGTTCGGTAGCCTGTGTCACCAATGTTTCTGTTATAGCCGACTGTAATAAGTGGACTAACGGTATATTATCATACTCCCTGGGGTCTAGGGTTGAGCCTAGACCGGCTAGGGCATCGGCCGATGCGTTTTGATCTCGAGGAATTTGTTCAAATTGTATTTGCTCGAAATTCCCGGATAGTGTTTTAACCACATTGAGGTAGCTAGCCATCCTATCATCTTTGGCATCGAAAATGCCTAGGACCTGACTGATGATGAGTAAGGAGTCAGCGCGTACCTTGATTTTCTTGATGGACAAATCTTTAGCCAACTCTAGCCCAAAGATGAGAGCTTCATACTCCGACTCATTGCATCTGACTGCCTGAGCTATCGTTTCCCCCCTTGCCGACTTTAGCACGACGCCGAGCCCAGCTCCCCTTGCGTTTGAGGCTCCATCAGTGTTTAGTATCCATTCCTCCTCAGGTTCGCCGAGGGACGAGGCCAATACCTCCTCTTTAGCGCTTTCTTCAAGAGTTGGGGTGAAGTCGCCAACAAAATCAGCCAGTACTTGTGACTTGATCGCTTTTCGAGGTTCATATCTGACGTCGTATCCGCTTAGGTGGATTGCCCATTTTGCCATCCTTCCTGTGAATTCCGGCTTTTGCATGATCTGTCGGAGTGGGTAATTCGTCAGGACGATGATAGTGTGTGACTCGAAGTATGGTCGGAGTTTATTTGAGCACATTACGACCGCCAGGACCAATTTTTCCGTTGGAGAGTAGCGTGTCTTGGCGGACACCATTGTTCTGCTTACGAAGTACACCGGAACCTGTTGGCCGTCTTCTTCTTTGACCAGGACTCCGCTTAGGGTGCGGTCCGATACAGCTAAGTAGAGGTGTAGCACCTCCCCCGGAGTTGGTTTATCCAGTAGTAGGGGATTGGCGAAGTACCCCTTTAGCTCTTGGAAGGCGGCCTCGTGTTTTTCCGTCCACTGGAAGCTCTTGTTCTTCTTTAGTACTTCGTAAAATAGTCGGCACTTATCTGAGGATTTGGAGATGAACCGATTGAGTGCAGCTATCATGCCGGTTAGCTTTTGTACGTTTTTCACGCTTCGAGGGGATTTCAGGGAAGCGATTGCCCGAACTTGGTTTGGGCTGGCCTCAATCCCTCGCTTGGTTACCACATGCCCCAAAAAGGTCCCAGATTGTACCCCAAAGATGCACTTTTGGGGATTCAGCTTCATGTTGTATTCTTCGAGGATCTTGAACGCTTCTTCCAAGTGCCCCCTATGCAGGGAAGCACTGGTGCTTTTTACCACCATATCGTCGATATACACCTCCATTGTTTTGCCAATGTGGTCGTGAAACATCCGATTGACTAATCTTTGGTACGTAGCCCCGGCGTTTCTCAATCCGAAGGGCATTACACGATAGCAATAAGTTCCCTGCCCTGTGATAAAGGAGGTTTTTTCTTGATCTTCCGGTTCCATCTGGATCTGGTGATAACCGTTGAATGCATCCATGAAGGTAAGGAGTTCGTGACCCGCGGTTGCATCCACCATTGTGTCTATGTGGGGAAGAGGGAAAGAATCCTTAGGGCAAGCTTTGTTGAGGTCGGTGAAATCCACGCAAACCCTCCACTTCCCGTTTTTCTTAGGTACTACAACTACGTTAGCTAGCCAATCGGGGTACTTTACTTCTCTGAACTTTCCGGTGTCTAGGAATTTTTTGACCTCTTCGTCGACTGCTCATATTCGCTATGGGGCGAACTTTCGCCTCTTTTGCTTGATTGGAGGGTGTTCAGGATCTACGTTGAGTTTGTGTATGGAGGGGTCTATTCCAGTCATATCTTCGTGACTCCAAGCGAAGCAACTCTTGTGGTTTTTCAGGAACGCTACCAACTCTTCTCTGACTGATGGTTCGAGATTTTCTCCGATCTTGACAACCTTCCCTTCCTCTACGGTCACCTCCTCCACTTTTTCTCCGTCTTCAGTTCGTTCCGGCGGAGGAGTGACGTCCTGTAATTGCTATGCTTCAGGTCTAAGAGTGGTTGGCTTGAGGGCTGCTTTATAACACTCCCTAGCCAACCTCTGATCCCCGCGAATTTCGTCTATTCCCCATGGTGTCGGAAATTTCACCGTTTGGTGGTAGGTGGATGCTACTGCTTTCATGTCGTGTAACCATGGTCTTCCCAAGATTACGTTGTAGCATGAAGGGCAGTCCATTACGAGGAAATTGACTTGCATATTTATGCCCTTGGCGAAGGTTGGGATGGCGATGTCTCCCACAGTGTGCTTGACCTCGCCGCTGAATCCCACTAGTGGCACCGGGTGTTTATGAATGTCGTTCTCGGACAAACCCAGCTCTTTCAGAGCGGTTAGGGTCATGAGATTCGTGTAGCTTCCTGTATCAATCTGTACCCTTTTCATCAGCACGTTCCCGATGTGTAGAGATATTACGAGACCATCGTGATGTGGTTCGGAGGTGTTTTCTGCATCGGTGTCGTCAAACACGATGGCTTGTCCTGGAGATTCTCTAACGCGGTGTCTTGACTGGGGTCGATTGAAACTACTCTCTCTTATGTGGCGTTTTGCTGCTGAGTACGATAGTCCACATATGCTTGACCCTTCGGATATCACGTTGACCACTCTATCAGGCGTTGGAGGATTTCGCCTTTCTTGGTGCTCAGATTCGGGATTCTCCAGCAAATCTTTGGGTACTCGGGCATCTGGAGCTACGTCCCTTATCCTTCCCTCCGCGACTAGGCGGGCCAATTCTTTTGGAGCATAACGCAATCCCGGGTCCAATGTCCGTGATATTCGTGGTAATCGCACCATTTAGACGTGTCTCCCCCCGAGCGAGGAGTTTTGTCTTTTCTCGGCCACCTAACGAGTTCTCCTTGTTTCGCCATGTTCCGGAGCAGCTTTTCCGTGGATATGTTGAGTTTGAAGGAGTCGAGTCTGGGCGGCATGGGTTCTCGCTCTTTATCATTCGTCCAACGTGCCTTGGCCACATTGACCTGTCCTGAGGTAGGCCGTGAGTAAGGATGGGCACGACAGTCTTTCCTCTGATCTGCTGAACCTCGCTGGCTGTCAATGGGTCCCCTCCTCTCGGTTTTCTCCGCCTCTGAAGATCTTTTCCTTAGGGACCTATCTTCTTCCAGCCGGACGTGTGCCAAAGCCCTAGTTTGCACTTCTTCGAATGTGGCACAAGGGTGTTTAGTAAATTCCTTGTACAGGCCACCATCGGGGGTGACCCCTTGCCTGAATGCTTCCACTGCGGTCGTCACGTCGCAAGATGGGATGGAGATTTTCTCGCGATTGAAGCGATGTTGAGAGGGTTTCTTGACAACAAATAAATTTATAATCAAGACCCCGCTGAGTACAGGGAGGTCAGGATCGTTCCATAGGAAGCAAGGTTGTTCGTTTATCGACTACTAAAAAAAAAAATCAAGCAAAAACACACACAAGCAGCCTCGTTAACGACGTTGTCAGCGTCGTTAACGAACCACCGTACCTAAAAAAGACTCAACTAACGACCTAAGCAAGTTCGGTACCGAGCCAAGTAACTCAGCAGCGAAATTCACTTAAAAATAATTCAAATAAAACAAAGATCTAGGACTAGGGACACCACAACATAGCCAAGCATATAAACTCGTGAGAAGAATAGATCATGCCTTTAAACAGATAGAATTATCAACTTTCGTTAATCCATGAAGTAAATTAACCTACTTTTGCAACCTAACTCACTTAATTGTTTGTTTTGGATCTAAAGCTTGAAACTTTCGTATTCAAACAATATCAACCTTCAAGTTACTAACTTTCTCTTTCAATCCAGTTAAAAACTCAAATTACCTCAACTTTCATCTCGGTATAAACACAACAAACAATCTCAATAATAGATAAAAGGCATTCAACACAATCTCACTTCATCAAACATGCTTAACTATGCCGGGCTTAACCCCGATCCTAGAAAAGAAAACTACTCACTAATCATAACTACGAAAAAAATAAACTCAATAAAAGAAATCATTGAAAACAAATTACTACTCAAATTAAATAACGAATATCGTTTTACAGAAAATCAGAAGAAACCGAAAAAAACAATCAAATACCGAACCGAAATACTCGATCAACGAACTCGGTAACTCTCGTCCACCGACCCCCCCGACTCGACTCCGATCCTCTACTCGGCTCTCTCGGCTCTTCCTCTTCTCTCTATGCTCGATCTCTCTCCCAAAAAATTCCCCCCTTATTAGGCTAAATAAGAGGGCTATTTATACTAAAAAGGCTAAAAACTAATAAGGCTAGAAGATAAAAACTTTCTTAAAAGATAGAAATAAAACTCTAAAAAGATAGAAACAAAATCTAAAAAGATAATAAGACCTAAAATACATAATATAATAACCCTAAAAATTATAAAAAGATACTCTACCGACACGGAAATAATTTCCCGCACAGGATCGGTGAGTTACAAAGTCAACCCTCGAAATTTCTATCACGTTGCCTCGTTAACGAGCCCTTACAGCCTCGTTAACGAGCCTGGGCTTGGTTTCTTCCATACTTCAACTCGTAAAACCTGGACTCTGACTTCTTAAAAACTTGTATTCCTCTGTCTTTCACTGTAGTGCTCCAAATTCAGGTCCATATAACACTTTTCCTTGCTAAAACCTACAAAATACACAAAATAAAGTAGCTTCCATACTTTCTATGAAAATATGCAAAACTATCCAAAAACACATCAAACTAAACCTAAACTTATCAAAACTAGACCTAATAAACAAAGAAAACCTACTAAAAACTATACTAAAAACACGAACATCAAAATACCCCATACTTAAACTTGCTTGTCCTCAAGCAATCACTAAACACTAACCAAAACCAAACAAACATACTCATCAAGAAATAGCCATCCTCCAAAAAGCAACATCTACACATGAGAAAAATATAGCAAAAGATACTTAACGTCATTACACATATATGCACCAAATAGACATAAGAAAATACAATCCAACCTCACAAGGGATATAATGTGTTTCACTCCACTCTCAAGTGTTTAGGCTTATAAATTCAATCTCTCGACTCAATCCAATATGCAAAAACTCATAGAAATTGGAACTTATATCACCAATACTCTCCACCCAAGATTTGTCAAAACAAGCAAAAATCATCAAGAGAAACTTAGGCTCAATGAAAAACTTCATAGAAGCTTCCATTCGGCCGGGTTGTAATGGGGCTTGGTAATAACAATAAGGCGTGGAAAATATTTTGGTCATGTGGTGCTAATAATATCCGGAAATCAAAGACTCCTAAAAACTCACACATAAACAAAACACTCATAAAAACAAATACCAAACTTACTCTCTTATTATGCACACTCATTTTACTCACCCAACATATCCTAGAAAATCTCATAAGAAATAAAAGAATCTCTGATTTTATCTATAAACACATATGCACTTCAATCTTCCTTCTTCTCTTTTCGCTGCCTCGTTAACGAGCCCACTTCAGGGTCGTTAACAAGCTTCATCGTGTATTCTTCCATCATTTTTTTACTCCTCATCTCCAACAAACAACTTTATTTTGTTGTGCATTTTTTCTTCATCAAGAGATCTTTCCTATTACAAGTAAAACAAGAGACTTCCAATCTACCCTTCCCAATAATCCCTCAATCATAGCAAACAATACATGTCACTCCTTTTTTTTTACACTCAACAAAAAAATAATACCTCTCCAATCTAAGTCCTAATCCCCGGATAGGGTCAAGCTTATCTCGGCTAGGAAATAATTTTGTGGAGCTAAAAATAAAGGCTTCAGGCTAGAATTAGTTATCAAAAGAAGGATCATGTAAAGGTAGATAAGGAATAATAGGGCTCATAAAAATAAGTTCTCCATCATATGATTTTCACAAGTAATGAACTGTAAATCCCATACGGGTCTCAAGAAATAGATAACCATCTCAATTCCAAGAGATAATATACATATAGAGAGTAAATCACACAAGAAAAGAAGAGGGAATTATTTAATGTTCTCCCTATAAGGCCAAAAATAACTCACTAGGTAACTATTCTTGTTGGATTGCATCACTTATGCTATAAAGTATATGTGCTCAATTTCATCAAATGCTATCTTCTCCTAAAAACAATTTCAAGTTAAAGATTCCGGCTATACTATTAAAGACATGCTTGCAAGGAATTATATGATTAGGATAACAATTACTATCATAGAACCTAAGAAAGGGATATTTATCAATTCTAAAATCTTTTTTCCTTTTTTCAAAAATTTTTAAATTTTTTCGATTTATGAAACAAAACTACTTAAAACAAATAAACACATAAGATAACAAGTTTTCTACTTTTTCCCACCCCATACTTAAAATTACAGTGTCCCCACTGTAAGAAAATAAGAAGAAGGGAAAAAAATAGAAAAGAAAAGAAACAAAGATAAAAATAAGAAAAAAAAAGAAAAACAAAACTTACAAAGTCTAAAAAATGGAAAACAAGGAAAACTGCATCCTCAGGCTGAATCACTAGTTTGGTGGAGGGAAGTAATGCTCAAAGGTACCCATGAAGTCGTACATCGTCCTCCAACGCTCAGCATCATCCGCCTCTCTCTGGCGATGCCTCTCATCCTCCATCGACATGCGAGCAGAATAGACGGTCTCCCATCTATCCATCCTCCTATGAATATGGTCCTGCTGGAGGTGGAGTTGCTGCATCTGAGCAGAAAGATCCTCGGCCCATGGTGGTGGCATACTCGATCCTGTGTACTCGGGTTGAGGGGGTGGTGGATAGTGAGGCTGGAAATGGTCTTGGTACATCACTGGGTTGTATGGAATGAGTCCATAGGATTGAGGGTCGGTAGGAGCTGGCGGTGGGTCGACAGAAGCTCTCGGCGCCTCGTTAACGAAGCTGGATGCCTCGTTAGGTATGTAGGGAGGAGGCTGGAAATGGTCGTTAACGAGCCTGGTAGGCTCGTCAACGAGGACGTTGGTGCCCAAAACTTCCGTGTTGAGGTCGTCATCCTCGAGATTAAGCTCCTCAGTTCCTCCCTCAGTGTCGGCTTCTTCAGTGTCGTCGCCAATTACCTCGGTATCCTCATCTTCATCTTCATCTTCATCTTCCTCCATTGCTTCTTCCTCTCGCTCAAATCTTGTCTCACATGGCCGTAGTGATAGCTCATCCTCCGGCTTAGGCTCTAACGGGTAAGCATGCCCCGTCCATGCCTCGTACCAATTTGGTACATAGAGTAACTCCAACTTGTCGAGGGTGGGCCTAACGAAGCGGTCTTGAACTTTTACTTTGAATCCCCCTTCGGCTTGAATGAAAATACCGGAGCTATACCAATAGTTCTTGTTGAGGAGTTGAGCGTGGGCCGGTGTGTAGTGAGTGAGGTCAACTCCAAGGTTTTTAGCCAAAAGGCTAACCAAGTTGCCACACCAAACCTCCTTGGACTTGGTTGATTTCTCGACGTAGTAGAGCCATTCGTACCCCAAATTCAAGGGGCCGGGCTCCTCGAAAAGGATGGTGCGGAGACAAGCAACTTCCGTCCTCGTTGGCCTGTTTATCTCTCTCTTTGGCCAAAACATAGCGGCTAGGACTCGTAGAATGATCCTGAAGATGGGGTTGATGATGCTTGCCCCAGATAATGCCGCTGTGGAGGATTGTTCTTCCCCCGTGATGTAGCTCCATGTCCTAGTTACCCTGTAGTCTTTCAAACTGAAGTCTCTAGACGGATTTGGAAGTTCTAGGATTGCGTTGAACTCTGCCATGGTGAACTCACGGCTCACGTTACCGAGCCGAAACCGGATTCGTCCCGCCGAAGTCTTCGACGGGAAGCTCGCCTCTAGAGTGGCCAAAAACTCGGATGTGAGGGCCGGAAAATGTGGTAAATTCTCCTTCTTCAGGAGATGGGATGCACCAAGGATAAGGAAGGCTTCCTTGACATCCGTGTAGATCCCCGTGTTGATAGCACTAGACTTCGAGAACCAACGGGTGTTGTGGTCCTTCTCTAGAATGGCACGGTATCGATGCACTTGGCCTTGAGTACTCAAAATCACGTTGTCCATGCGAGGTGGAGATGGGGACCTCTGGTTCCTTCTCTTCTTCTGAGCTCGGGTAGCGGGTCTACTTGAACTTGCCATGAGATCTACAAAATAATCAAAAACTTTTCCAAGATAAGATCTACTCAAAATAGATAGGCAAGAGACCCCATACTTGGTTTCGAAATAGCCTCGGAATTATTCGTTAACTACCCAATTGGGTTGTTTTACGAATCTGGACTGGTTGTTGAATTTTGAGATTATGCAGGGTCGTTAACGAGCCTGGGTGGGTCGTTAACGATTCACCGAGAACCAGATCACAGAATTCCGAGTTTACTCTACTTTAAAATCAAGCCAAAATTCAAGCATGCAATCCTCTATACTCCTCACTAGCCACACAATCGGAAATACGCACCCCATACTTGCTCGATTACCCAACCCGAACATGCTAAATTTTACCCAAAATTTTGACATGCAAAGTTTGAAGCTTGATACTAGAACAAGAAAAATTCATGCCTTTCACAATTAACTTCTCACCATGAAACATCCAACATGAATATCCCTTTCTAAATCTAGAATTACGAAGCAAAAATCACAATCATGGGCAATATTTAATCATGAACACCGATCCTCTATATGAACTCAATCCTAGACATGAAATTTCTACCCTAAAAATCATAAATCATGCAATTTCAAGTTAGGGTTTAGAAAACATACCGGAGAACCGAGAAATTTGAAGAACAAGGGGTCGGAAATTGGGTGAGTAACGAGCTCGGTGAGGGCTATCGAAAGCTTCGGATTTTCGACGGTGAAGGGAAGGGTTTTCGGGCTTCGGTAACGACGGTTGCTCGGTGATGGTGGCGCGGGATTTCGATCGGTGGAAGGGGTCTTCAAAGATTTTTGGAGGAGTTTGATTTGAAAAGATTTGAGAGTGAAAGAGATTTGGGAGGGGTAGAAGGGTTATATAGGAGAGGGGAGGGATAGGAAGGGGTATAGGGGTGGCGGCTAGGGTAGTGAAAAAGATAGATTAGGTTAAAAAAAACTTACCTGCCCGTTTTGCCGAATCGGGTCGTTAACGACCCTGGGTGGGTCGTTAACGAGCCACCGTAGCCTCTTGGAGTGATTTTTCGATCCCTTCTTCTGCATCTTGTTAGCTCAAAATTAAATCTTAATTTCTATCCTAAAAACTACTAAAAAGAATTCAAAAGAAAGCTAAGAAAAAGAGTCTAAAAAATCTAATTCTATACTAAAAAGCGGGTTGCCTCCCGTAAGCGCTATTTTTAACGTCGTCAGCCCGACGTACTCCTTTGACTAGTCCGATGATGTGAGAGCCATGGTGACTCTGATCTCTTCATCCGGGTCGGTTTGCTCATGGAACTTCTTCAGCCGGTGCCCATTAACTTTGAAAATTACGCCTCGGTTGTCGATCAACTCTACCGCTCCATGAGGATAAATGTGATGAACCACAAATGGCCCACTCCATCGCGTCCTGAGCTTCCCTGGGAATAATCAGAGTCTAGAGTTGAAAAGAAGTACTTTGTCACCGACGTAATAAGTTTTGGGCACTAATTTCCGATCATGCCACCTTTTAGTGCGCTCCTTGTAAATTGCAGCATTTTCATACGCCTTCAGCCTCAGTTCTTCTAATGCTTGCAAGTCCATGAATCTTTTTGCTCCTGCTGCATCGAGGTTCATGTTGAGCTCTTTTAGAGCCCACAATGCTTTATGCTCCATCTCGACCGGTAAATGACATGCCTTGCCATACACTAGATTGTAAGGAGTGGTGCGTAGAGGCGTCTTGTATGCTGTCATGTATGCCCACAGAGCGTCATCTAATTTAGAGGACCAATCCTTCCTAGAACGGGAGACTGTCTTCTCCAATATGTTCTTTATTTACCTGTTTGAAACTTCAACCTGGCCACTAGTTTGGGGATGATAGGGTGTTGCCACCCGATGGGATACCCCATACTTAGCTAAAAGTGCTTCAAAACTCCGCTCGATGAAATGAGAGCCACCATCACTGATAAGGACCCTTGGAACGCCGAACCTGGGGAAAATATTGGTCTTGATGAATTTAGCGACAGTCTTGGCGTCGTTAGTCCTTGTAGCAACAACTTCTACCCACTTAGAGACATAATCGACTGCAACTAGGATGTACTTGTAGGGGCCTGATGCGGGAAACGGTCCCATGAAGTCTATGCCCCATACGTCAAAAAGCTCAACCTCCAATATCCCGGTAAGTGGATTTTCATGTCTCCAAGTGATGTTTCCTGAGCGTTGGCACTCATCACATGTTGTCACATAAGCTTGCACATCTTTGAACATGGTTGGCCAATAGAGACCACTTTGAAGAATCTTCGTCGTGGTTTTGAATCCTTTTGCATGGCCTCCAGTTGGAAGTGTGTGACATTGATGGATCACATTCTCGATATCCTCTTCTGGAACATATCGCCTAAAAAGGTGATCGCTCCCTTGCTTAAACAAGTAGGGATCATTCCAATAGTACTGTTTTACATCATGGAGAAATTTCTTCTTCCTTTGTGGGGTAAGGCCTTCGGGAATCACGCCTCCTACAAGATAGTTAGCGAAATCCGCAAACCAAGGGGCTTTTGACCCTCTAATAGCATGGATTGATATTGGGGAAGAAGAAGTGGAAGTAGGAGAAGGAATGGGATTTATTTGAGCTTGTTTGGTTTCAGAAATCTTACCTGAATGGGTCGTTAACGAGCTTGGAGTCATTACTTTATCCTCGGTAACGACCTCCCGTGGCTCAGTAACGACCTGATTGACTGTTATGCCGACCCATTCTGAAAGTTTATCCTTGCAATGTATGCCTTCCAGCCTCGGCACCTCGTTAACGACCCTGAAGGGGTCGGTGACGAGGGTCTTGTGGAGTTCGACCTCGTTCAGCAGGAGGTGTTCGTCAGGTCTGGAATCGTTTATTGGTACCTCATCGTTGGACTCGGTGATATGCCCTACTGGCAATCTGGATAGGTGATCTGCCACTAGATTTTCTGCTCCCTTTTTGTCTCTTATTTCATGGTCAAATTCCTGCAATAAGAGCATCCAACGAAGTAATCTAGGTTTGGCGTCCTTTTTAGCCATTAAGTATCTAAAAGCCTCATGGTCAGTATAAACAATCACTTTGGATCCAACAAGGTATGACCGGAATTTTTCAAAGGCAAATACCACAGCAAGGAACTCTTTCTCTGTTATGGTATACTTACTCTACACCTCATCCAGCGTCTTACTGGCATAATAGATGGCATGGAGCTTTTTGTCCTTCCGTTGCCCTAAGACTGCGCCAAATGCATAGTCACTGGCATCACACATAATCTCGAAAGGCAATGTCTAATCAGGGGACTGCATAATGGGGGCAGATACGAGGGCAGCTCGTAACCTGTAAAATGCTTCAAGACATTCTGGAGACAGCTCAAACACTACATCTTTCATTAGTAGGTTAGTCAAAGGTTTAGCTATCTTAGAAAAATCTCGAATAAACCGTCTGTAAAAACCCGCATGCCCAAGGAAACTCCTAATGTCTCTTACAGAAGAGGGAGGAGGTAGTTTTTCAATAAGCTCGATTTTTGCTCTATCTACTTCTATCCCTCTTTTAGAGACAAGGTGTCCTAGTACTATCCCCTCTTGAACCATGAAATGACACTTTTTCCAATTTAACACAAGATTGGTTTCTTCACATCTTTTAAGCACTCGTGCAAGGTTAGCAAGACAAGAATCAAATGAAGAACCATAAACAGAAAAGTCATCCATGAAGACCTCTACAATATCCTCTATCATATCCGAAAAAATGGCCATCATACATCTTTGAAAGGTAGCAGGGGCATTGCAAAGCCCAAATGGCATTCTTTTATAGGCAAAGGTTCCATAGGGACATGTAAAGGTCGTTTTCTCCTAATCATCAGGGTGAATAGGAATCTGCCAAAAACCACTATAGCCGTCTAAATAACAAAAATAATCATGCTGGGTTAGGCGTTCTAACACCTGATCAATGAAAGGAAGCGAGAAATGATCTTTTCTAGTAGCACTATTGAGCTTCCTATAATCGATGCACATCCTCCAACTAGTGGTGGTTCTAGTCGGGATAAGCTCTCCCTTTTCGTTTTCTATCACAGTCATCCCCCCTTTCTTTGGAACTACATGGACCGGACTCACCCATTGGCTATCCGATATAGGAAATATGATCCCAGCATCAAGTAATTTAATAATTTCCTTTTTAACTACATCCTTCATGTTAGGATTCAACCTACGTTGATGCTCTATGGTCGGTTTATGATTATCCTTCATGTATATCCTATGCATGCAAAGGGAAGGGGAAATGCCAGTTATATCATCTAGGGAGTAGCCTATGGCTTTCCTATGCATCCTAAGCACATTAAGGAGTTTTCCTATTTCCTCATCTTTTAATTTAGCATTAATGATGACCGGCAAAGTAGAATTAGGACCAAGGAATTCATACCTGAGGGAGTCTGGCAGGGGTTTAAGTGTTGGGGACGGTTCTGCAGGGATTAGAATTGGTTCTTCTGGTTCCGTCTTCAACACTTCCTCAAGATATGCAAAGGCTGAAATTTCATTGTCTTCTGCCAGGGTTGTTAACGATGTTGATGGGGTCGTTAACGAGCCTGCTTCTTCTGCCAGGAGAGTCGGTAACGTGGCTGGGGAGCTCGTTACTGAAACTGCAGAGGTTATTTCTGTCCATCTTTGACCTGAAATTTCATTACCTAATGTTGATCTTCCAATAGGGTCCCCACACTCAATGATCTCCTTGTGGGTGTAGAGCATCTTGACTTCGGCTTTATCAGTCACCTTAATTGCCTGTTTGAATTGGAATTCCGTCACCTCATCCCCAATTTCGAAAGTTAGGAGTCCCCTCCTAACATCGATTATGGCTCCAGCTGTGGCGATGAACGGTCTTCCCAAGATAATAGGCACCACCGGATCTTCGGGCATTGTCATAACGATGAAGTCGTTTGGAACAAAGAATTTACCCACTTGGACTGGGAAGTCTTCTATTACCCCTATTGGTTTAATGCAAGATCTGTCTGCCATGTAAAGCCGCATGTTGACGGGCTCTAGTGGTCCCATATTAGCTTTAGACCAGATTGAGAGAGGAACTAAACTAGCACTGGCGCCCATATCACATAAAGCCTTGAACTTGTGGTTGCCTATGCCGATTGTTATTGCAAATCTCCCTGGGTCTCCTAGCTTTTCCGGTAGAGCTATTGATCTGACTTCATCCTGCAAATCTGTAATGGATCTTTTCCTGCTAAGAATATCCTTTAAAAACTTTGTGTAAGTCGGCATTTCGCTTAGGGTCTCAGCGAATGGGATGGAAATATTAATGCCCTGAAGAACCTTTACAAAACGCTTGAACTTACTCTCAGTAGAGTCCATAGATTTCTTAGTTGGAAATGGAAGAGATTTCACCATCCTCGGAACCAAGTTGGGCACGAGAGGTGAGAGTGCCGGGTCGACACTAGGGTCGACAGGTATGCTCGGCGGGTCGTTACCGACCCTAGGTGGGGTCGTTAACTACCCTGGAGTTGAGAGGAAGGCTCGGTTTAGAAAACTTACCTAGGGTTGGGTCGTCAGGACCCTTTGAAGCCTCGTCACCTTGGTATATGGGCTCGCTATTTGTTCTCGCTGGCTCGTTAACGAGCTGTTTGGTGACGTCCTCTTCCTTTTCGTCCTCGGTTTGGACTCGCTCCGGTAATGTCTTCCCTCTCCTAAGGTGCACCGCTGCTATTTGTCCCCTAGGGTTCTCCTCGGGGCGGCCCGGGAGTTGCCCTTGCAGTCTCGGAATCTGGACAGCGAGGTTCCCTAGTTGGGAGTCAACACTCTTCTTCCATATATCGAACTCTCCCCATCTTTTATTTTGTTGGTTCAGGTTGGCTTGAACTTCGTTAACCTTGTTGGTCACTTCGTTAACTTTGTTGGTCACGCCGTTAATGCCTTCCTGTAATCCTTGAACCCATGATGGTGGCTCCTGATGGCCTGGAGGTCGATAAGGTGCAGGTCGTCTATCTGGTGGAGGCATTGCATAATTTTGATTGCCCCATGCTTGATAGTTGTTTGACCTGTCATTATAGCTAGGCTGGTTCCTGTATGGTCCTCTCATATAATTCATCTCAGCTATTGTCTCAGCGGCTCTAACCTGCTCTATGTTAGTGCAAGCAGAAGTACTATGTGCAGAAGAACCACATTCTTGACATGATTGAGAGGATTTCAGAAAACTTACCCGCTTCTTCAGACGGTTGACCTCATCTTGCAAGAATTGATTTTTAACATCCGGGTCAACTTCGTCTCGGTTAGGTACGTAGAGACGTTTCTGAGGTTGTGGAGTCAGCTGGGTTCCATACATGGCATCGTAATTGGAAAGCTTATCCAACAATTCCCATGCCTCTGTCGGATTCATCTCTATAAAATCGCACGCTGTATGCGTGTTGATGCGGTTCTTGGTCTCCGCGTTGATACCCTGGAAAAAGATTTCTTGCAAAACATATAAAGGTTGCCCATGAGTGGGGCATTGTCTAAGCATCTCTTTAAATCTTTCCCATGTTTCAACGAATGTTTCATTAGGCAGCTGGTGATAGGAGGTGATGCGTTTCCTCAACTCCGTCGTCTTAGCAGGAGGGAAGAACTTTGTCAGAAATTGATCGTACAAAGCTTTCCAAGTCCTGATAGACTTAGAAGGTAGGCTCTCCAACCAGCTCAGGGCCTTTCCAGTAAGGGACCACCTAAAAGCTTTTAACAAAACATATTCAAGTGAGACACCTTCAACAGCTATGGTGTCACATAAATCAATAAAGTTTCTAATATGCTCCATAGGGCACTCAGTAGGTTTCCCTTCAAACTGAGCCCGTTTAATCAAGGATATGAATTGAGACTTGATCTCAAAGGGTTTTTCTATCGTTGGAAGCACAATCGGGGACTCTGGCACCCTCAGTTCTGGATGCATGTACTGTTTGGCATTCCTTGGATAGGCATCAAGCTCCTCTTGTAGACGAGCATTAGCAGCTCGTTGACGCTCAGCTTCAGCAACAACGCCTTCTTTCTCAGTCTTTAATGCCTCCATCTGATTTCGGAGGTCTTCCATTTGAAGAGCCATCTCTTCTGGTGTGGCCATGGCTCGGTTTTCTCGGAGTCTACGGTGCAGGGAACGTTCGGGTTCTGAGTAATAACCAGTGTTGTCAAACTCGAGCCTTCGTCGTCCTACCGGCATACGTTGAGAAAACAGACAAAGAAAACAAAAATTAAAAACAAAAACGGGGTCGGGCTATTCCCGAACCCACAGATAAACTAACAAACACGTTGCTTCCCCGACAACGGTGCCAATTTGTTGAGAGGGTTTCTTGACAACAAATAAATTTATAATCAAGACCTCGCTGAGTACAGGGAGGTCAGGATCGTTCCACAAGAAGCAAGGTTGTTCGTTTATCAACTACTAAAAAAAAAAAAAAATCAAGCAAAAACACACACAAGCAGCCTCGTTAACGACGTTGTCAGCGTCGTTAACGAACCACCGTACCTAAAAAAGACTCAACTAATGACCTAAGCAAGTTCGGTACCGAGCCAAGTAACTCAGCAGCGAAATTCACTTAAAAATAATTCAAATAAAACAAAGATCTAGGACTAGGGACACCACAACATAGCCAAGCATATAAACTCGTGAGAAGAATAGATCATGCCTTTAAACAGATAGAATTATCAACTTTCGTTAATCCATGAAGTAAATTAACCTACTTTCGCAACCTAACTCACTTAATTGTTTGTTTTGGATCTAAAGCTTGAAACTTTCGTATTCAAACAATATCAACCTTCAAGTTACTAACTTTCTCTTTCAATCCAGTTAAAAACTCAAATTACCTCAACTTTCATCTCGGTATAAACACAACAAACAATCTCAATAATAGATAAAAGGCATTCAACACAATCTCACTTCATCAAACATGCTTAACTATGCCGGGCTTAACCCCGATCCTAGAAAAGAAAACTACTCACTAGTCATAACTACGAAAAAAATAAACTCAATAAAAGAAATCATTGAAAACAAATTACTACTCAAATTAAATAACGAATATCGTTTTACAGAAAATCAGAAGAAACCGAAAAAAACAATCAAATACCGAACCGAAATACTCGATCAACGAACTCGGTAACTCTCGTCCACCGACCCCCCCGACTCGACTCCGATCCTCTACTCGGCTCTCTCGGCTCTTCCTCTTCTCTCTATGCTCGATCTCTCTCCCAAAAAATTCCCCCCTTACTAGGCTAAATAAGAGGGCTATTTATACTAAAAAGGCTAAAAACTAATAAGGCTAGAAGATAAAAACTTTCTTAAAAGATAGAAATAAAACTCTAAAAAGATAGAAACAAAATCTAAAAAGATAATAAGACCTAAAATACATAATATAATAACCCTAAAAATTATAAAAAGATACTCTACCGACACGGAAATAATTTCCCGCACAGGATCGGTGAGTTACAAAGTCAACCCTCGAAATTTCTATCACGTGGCCTCGTTAACGAGCCCTTACAGCCTCGTTAACGAGCCTGGGCTTGGTTTCTTCCACACTTCAACTCGTAAAACCTGGACTCTGACTTCTTAAAAACTTGTATTCCTCTGTCTTTCACTGTAGTGCTCCAAATTCAGCTCCATATAGCACTTTTCCTTGCTAAAACCTACAAAATACACAAAATAGAGTAGCTTCCATACTTTCTATGAAAATATGCAAAACTATCCAAAAACACATCAAACTAAACCTAAACACATCAAACGAACATCAAGCGATCTAAGAATTCTCTAGTAGTTTCTTGGTTCCGTTGGCGGATTCGGTAGAGGTCACTGGACTGCTTCTCAAACTTGCGGCTGCTGGCGAATTGAGACCGGAAAGTGTCTGAGAGATCTGCGAAGGACCTAATGCTACCACGTGGGAGGTTGATAAACCAAGTTAGCGCCGGACCTGTTAAGGTTGTGCCGAAACCCTTGCACATCACCGCCTCTTTGGAATGGGACGGGACCGCACTCGTCATCATCTTCTGTTTGTATACGGCCACGTGCTCGTTAGGGTCCGTAGTTCCGTTGTACGTGGGCATGCTAGGCACAGAGAAATTTTTTGGAATCTCTACTCGGGCGATTCGACGAGAGAATAGAGATTCGTCAAACTCGTCGGGTGCTTCAGGCTCCAAAGGTTGGAAACCTTGGCTTCCCCTCCGGAGTTGGTTAGCGATGACGCTTATTTGTTCGGTCACCTTTCTTCGGATGGCTGCGTCTCAATCGATTGGCTCGCGCCGTTCTCGATCTTCCCCATCGGTGCCGTCATCTTCGATCCAGACTTCCTGAGATGGCGCTCAACGTTGGTTAGCCGCTGACCGGAGGTTGATTGGAGGATTATTGTCGTAGAAGACCTCCTCATGGCGGACTCGGCCCATGGGTTCCAGAGTTGCATCTCGTTGTGCGGGTGCCTTGTCTCGGGGGTCCGTGTCTGCACCCTTTCCAGAAGTTCCTTCTCCAGCGTTAAAATCTAGCCTTCTCACTAGTCTGTCGGTGCGTCGAGTGACGCGGAGGGAGCGACGCCCCGTAGCCAAGACCTCGTATTGCTGCTTGAGTTGACTGTTTTCGGCAGTAAGGCGTTCTACATTGGCATCATAAAAGCTTTTCTGGTCGCTCAACGCCTTTTGGAGAAATTCCATGCGCTGTCTGAGGTCCGTCATCTCCGCCTCCTGAGACCGAATGCCTTGGTTCTCGAGGTTTTGGTCGTCCCCGATGACCGGAGTCTTATGGCTTCCTTCCTCGTTTTCAGACATCCTATTACTTGATCTGAAAAGATGTAGAATGGTGATTCTCCTGATGGTTGTATCGATCACGACCCCAGGGTGGGCGCCAAATTGTTTGAGCCAAAATTTACCAAAGGTAGAACTTTGACCAAGATCGGGCCTTGATCGAGTAAACTGAGAAGAATATGAACGAAAATATGTTTTTATTGATATAGAGATCAGAAGAAATAGTGTGAATCAAGTAGGGTTGTTCATTGGTTCGGGTAATTCGGTTTTTACCTGAAAACCGAACCGAACCGAACCGAACCGATCCAAGGTACTTCGGTTCGGTCCTCGGTTCAAGATTTTTTCTAGTTCGGTTTTCGGTTCGGTTCGGGTTCGGTTCGGTTCGGGTAAACCGATTTATTTAAATATTAAAAAAAATATATCCCTTACACCTTACCTATGTGAGTTGTATTAATTATTATTGTAGGTTTTGAGTGCAGTTTAGGGTTAAATCGGTTCCAGTTCGGTTTGTAATTCGGTTCGGGTCAAAAATTGGTTCGGTTTAGGGTATTCGGTTCTATATTTTGGGTCAGTTTTTACCCAATCAGGTAATTCGGTTCCTACCTGAACCAAACCGAGCTTATTCGGTTCGGTCCTCGGTTCCGGAAATTTCCTAATTCGGTTTTCGGTTCGGTTTTTATCGGTTCGGTTCGGTTTTGGACCGATAAACAACCCTATAATCAAGCGTCCTTTTCCCCTAAGGGTTACATCGACTTATATAGCCCCTTAGAACATATTCTATCTTAATAAAAGATATGATCTTATCTCTAACTAACAAATCTTTGCTTATTTCTATCTTATAATGAATACAATCTGGAGAAGAATCTATCTTGTAACAATCATATCTCGGACCCTCTCTCCTCCAACCGACTTAACCAACCTCGAAGATCTTTCGTAGCTCTAGATGCGTTGGAGATTTCCTGACTATGGGTTGACGCGTCTTTGCCTAAAATCTGGGTCCAACAATAACCATAATGCAAGAGAGAACCGTCCACTTGCCATAGAAGGCGTGCTCAACGTCCTTAGCAATTCAACAGTAATCTTTATTGCCCTTCTGTCAAATATAACAAAAGATTTCTCAACAACAAGCTCATGGAAACACTTCTTAGTTGTATTCTCAACTCCTATAACTTCCCAATCGATAAACGATTTAATTTCCGAATATCGATATATAATAAATCCTTAGTTATTAAGCTTTAAGGAGCCATCTTGGCGGAATTATAACTAATTATCCGCTTCACTTTTGAAACAATTTTCTAAATAAAAAATGTTCATTAGCAACAGTTCTTAAAGGTGACCAAATATCGGATCAAACGGATTCACAACGAATCCCGAGTAATTATCCGAAGTCCTTTACTTGCCAATCGGTATCCAAAACTTGTATTCGCTATAACTGAAGATCCTGACGTCTGTTTCTCGAGCGGTTTGAACCTGTGGGACCGTATTAACGTCAAGATTATAAAATCCATAAATTTAATTAGCAAAGAGGAACCTAAAGGTCCTTACGGTGGCTCCGCAACTAACCCGCTAATTAATTTCGATCGTATATACCTTCACTCGAGCCCATGGCTCGTTTGGCTCGATAGTGGCTCGATTCCTGAGCCCGAGGGTGGTTGGGCGTTTCCCGGTGGCAGCCATTGCGGTGGGTGGTGGTCGGAGGAGCTAGCGAACGCCGGTGACGATGTACGACGAGGCGAGAAGCTAGCCGACGGTGATGGACTTCACTTCTTCCTCCCGAGTTTCCATCTGATTCTCTCGGTTCTGGTTTTGCACCTTTGCAGCAGCCCTAACCCAAGGAAGAAGAAGATGATGAGGTAGGAGATGAGGTGAGGTAGAGAAGTGGCCGGCGGTGAAGAGCTCCCGATCCGTCATCGTCCTGATTCATCCTCTCGTGCTTTCTTTTGGTTTGGAAATGATGCTAGACTTTGACTAGGCAGAAGATATGTCGTGGATAAAGATGCTATCACATATTCCTTCCCACTTAAGCAAGGAAAGGCGGTTTAGCGAGATTTCCCGTTTCGAAACGGGACTCGCGTTAAAGCGGTAAAATTATGTACCTCGGGTGGAAAAACTTACTAAACGAAAAACATCCCGTAAATTATGTAGACCAATAAAACCAATTTTACATGATTGTATCTTGCTACCTTCAATTTTTAAGGCTTCCGTTTCATATTTTAAATTTCTTCCTGTACATAATTAAAAAGACGGCTTATCCAATAAATATTCTTTTTCCACTGAAAAATCCTAGAATTCACACCGATCCATAAAATCATTTCTTTGTGATTTTAGGATGTCACCAAGAATTTTCTAGGATTTAATCTCCAACAAAAATATTGGATTAAGCGTTAAAACGAACAAATAGATTAAAAGGATATCCGAGAAAATTTCAAAAATATCCTTAAAACCGTAGTTATTACAGCCGTGGTGAGTTTAACACCCGACATGCTGAGATTGACGAGACAGGAATCATGCTCCCTCCTCACTAGAAGTAGACTCGACATGATACCGAGGTCCGGCCCATCCCCAACCTCGCGGCTGCGAACGGTGTAGGCGCACAACAACCTCCACGCTTTGGGAAACAGCTGTGCATGGCAGACGCGTATGACCCACAAGAAGTCGACGATGTGTGGGGCCAGGGGTAGCCTAAAGCCAGCCTGGAGACTGTGCAGGTGCACAACCACGCACTTGTCATAGCTCGCCAGGGAGTAGCCCTACCCTTCGGGAAGCGCTAGCTCGACCCCCTCGGGCCAAGCGAAGTCCTTGGCAGCATCCGCGAGGTCTATGAGCTCCAAGGTCGTGGGCTCCCCCTCGAATAGAAAGGCCTCGTTCGAGTCTGAGGACATAGGGATCCGCTCCTCGAGGACGGGCGGGACGCAGGACACGGCGTCAGCAATGTACTCCGCAAAAAAGCTCGCGGGCTCGTTGGAGTCGGATGACCTCACAATAACCTCGGCGACATCCTCATCAGAAATCAGAGACGACGCCATCTCAACATTAGACGACACGCAAAGTCGGGAGAAGCAAGAATTGATGGAAATGACAGAATCGCTGGAAGAAGGGTCGTTGAAGACCAACGAGGGAGACCTCGGGTTCTGGGAATCACTAGCCTCTACACTCCCTACGGATTCGGAAACCTCCTCGTAGAATCTCTCTTGAGCTTTGAACACGAAGCCGGGCGGCGGGCTCTTAACCTCTTCGTAGGATCTCTTTTGAGCTTTGAACGCAAAGCCTGGCGGGGGGCTCAAAGAAGCTTCCCTAGGCATGAAAGAGCGACGTCCAGGCCATGAGGGGCGAGCACCTGGGAAGAAAAAAAGGGTTGAGACATCGGGCAAAGCAGACAAAGAAAGAGAACGCGAGGTCATAAGGGGAGAAGGCCACGTGGCACCCTAGGGCTACTCTGACAAGATAGGACGGCGGGGGAGAAGTTGAAGCGCCAAAAAGAGGAGAGAGAAGGTGGAATGGAAGCCAGCGGTAGAAGCCAGCGGTGGAGGCACAACCGTCCCGTCAGTCGGACATCATGACGTTTGGGTTTCCAAGGATCTCAAAATTTAAAAACGCAAAGAGAAAACGCAGAAACCTAACCGTCTCCGCCCTCACCCCACCGTCCTGCCGCCATGAAGCTGGCGTAAAACACCGAGAAGCGACCGTTGTCCGCTAGGGCACAAAGCAAAGAAGAGGGAGCGCAAAGAAAAGACGGCAAGGGCACCGCGCAGAAGCGCATGCCGCCCTCACCATCACCATTTCGCCGCCGTAACGCCGACGCAAAACACCGGCAACAAACCATCACCCACCTAGGGCACGAAACGGAGAAAGAGCAAAAAGAAGAAAATCAAAGGCATCGTGCAGACGCAAGCGCCGCCCTCACCCCCTTCGTTTCGCCACCGTGACGCTGGCCCGAAACACCAGGGAGCGTCTGTCTCCCGCTAGAACAGAGAGCGGCGAGAGAACATCAAAGACGAGAAAAGAAAGTTTAGCACTTTCTTGCTCAGAATCGGCGTGGAAAAAAGTGGTGGCGCAACTGAAGGATAACGGAAGGTCGTCCGTAACTGTCTCGATAACCGCTCGCCGGAAACTGGAAAGACGAAGAGAGAAAGAGAGGAAATGCCGAAGGAAGAAGATGAAGGTGAAGAGGCGTGCGAAAGATGCCCCTTATAAAGAACCGACTTAGGCCGCTCCCTGCTCCCAAAAGGCTTATTGGGCCTATCATACCTGGACGACCCATTAAGCAAGGTACGGGGAGCGGGCCCAGGAAGCCTCACGCGTACGAGTGAGAGAAAAGCTTAAGTGTCAGGCCTCGCAAGAGAATTCCTCGCGATCAGTCCACCCAACCTCTAAAAGCTCGCACCTCGCAATACACCCTCCCAACCTCTAGAAACTCGCAGAAGAAACCCTCACGAAATGCCCGCCCAACCTCTCGACCTCGCTTCCCGCGACCCTAAAGAAGTACAAACCCCGCACTCCGGTCTTTGATGGATCAAGTGCCCTTCATGTTTATGACACGGGGTCCTCGGAACGAGATCCCCAGGCCATGGGGTTGTGATGGTGCCCAAAATAGTAAAATAGGAAGTGGGTCCGGGGTACGGGGGATAAATGGACCCGACGGGACTCCCAAGGTGGATTCCGGGGCCCACAATTATATCCGTATTTTAAATTAAACAAAGTTCCTACCCTCGCGAGGTCTAAACCTCGTTGCCGACTCTACTGACACACCCGCCCATTCGATCCACTCAGCTGGTGCCGCTCCGTCAGGCCAATCACCGACTGCCTCGCCTCCGGACCAATCAGGAGCCCTGATCTCGGGCGTCCCACATCGGATGATAGCCAAAACTCGACTCCCCCAATTCTCTATAAATAGAGGAGGACCTCGCAAGTGAGAAGGGGTCAAAAAACATCTTGAACTCAAGAACTATCTTGCTCGTTGAAGATCGACGTGATTGAAACATCGTCAAAAGACCTCGCTATAGACAAGTGAAATCCACAAAAAGACTTCAAGTCACACAGAGCTCTCGTCTATACCAAAGACCTCGCTACACAATCTCGCAAGCCATCTTCACCACACTATTAGCCCAGCCTCGCATCAAGATCAATCAAGTGACATCGATGTGGTGGAATCACTTAGTAATTAGGAGATCTCGGACATTGTTAGACCGAGACCTCAAATACTCGTAGGAGGTCTAGGGTGTGAATCTCGATTACTTGTGGACCTCGTTGGCTTGTAACCTCGTTGTAAAGAAATCATAAATAAAGAGCAAGTGTTTGCACAATCGAATATAATAATCTCATTTCTTGTCATTTAGCGAACGGTTTATTTCGGGTTTCATCACTCTTATTATATATGGATACGAGTGATTATAAAATTACACAAATTATTTTTTAATATTAATAAAATAATTCTAATTTTATAGTTTAATTTACTCTAAGATACACATTTAATACAACTCAACATATTTAAAATACAATTTTTGTTCTAAACAAAATTCATGAAATATAAAGTAAAATTATAGCTCAAGTAAAATCCACAACAAATAGTGAGTTTCCAAAACTTTTTCATTTAAAGGTTCAATAAAACATACTATGTATAATTCAATAATAAATAAATATAAATTTTTAAAGTCCAAAATAGTGCAAGAAACTTGTGTTTAAATCAATAAAAAATTAAGCTATCTAACAACTGATGAAACCCGAAATAAACCAGCGCTAAAAGACAAGAACGAGATTACTTTTATTCGACTAGGCAAACACTTGATTTTATTTATATCCTTAGAACGAGGTTACAAACAGCGAGATTACAAACAGCGAGACTATGCCCTAGATCTCTTCTCAAAGGATTCGAGGTCTCTGTCTAACAAGATTCGAGACCTCCTAATTGTTGCGAGGTTCTCTATCACTTAACAAACTATTGAAGAGCTCTATTCTGGTTGCAAACCTAGGCCTGATGTCTTGTGGCGAGGTTGAAGAGTTGATTGTGCATGTGGAGATTGTGGTCTGCGAAGTGATGTAGCGAGATCTTTGACTGAGACGAGGTCTCTTTGGGCGACTTGAAGTCTTTTTATGGACCTTCACTTGGCTGTAGCGAGGTCTTTAACGATGATTCAACACGTCGATCTTCAACAAACAAGATAGTTCTTGAGTTCAAGATGTTTTTCGACCCCTTTCCACCTTCGAGGTTCTCCTCTATTTATAGAGGAATGAGGAACATGGTTTTATTGTTTGCTCGATGTGGGATGCTCGAGGTCAAGCCCTCTGATTGGCCGAGAGTGAGGCAGTCGGTCATTGGTCGAGAATATGGTGTCCGGTGAGTGGTTAAGTGGGGCGGGGATGTCAGCTTTTGAACAGCGAGGTCTGGGCCTCGTTATTCATTGGGGTGAGTGCTTAACTGTCCTATTTAGTGAGTTCAATGAGGTCTGGACCTCGTGATCGTTGTTTTGAGGCTTCGCCTGGGCTGGGGTTGTCTTTTTTGGATGGGTATGGCAAAGGCCCGCGAGTATATGCCTTGGGAACCCCGCCCAACCTCGACCTCCAGCAAGCAGGCGAAGCATTTTCATCGGTTTCAAGACTCGCAACCGTCTTCCCCGGCCACACCGATTTCTGACAAGTAAGTAGTCGATCCTCTCTTTGCATGTGTTTTTGGTGCGTTTTTTTTCTTTTTCCGCCTCGTGCCCTAGGCGGAGGCGGTAGATTCCCGGTGTTTTGCGCCGATGTCACGGTGGCGAACGGTGGGAGCGGGGGTGGCACTGGTAGTCCGGCGATGTTCTCAAGCCCTTCGGTGTGTCAGCCGACGGTTGAGTTCATCGCCGCTCCTCTTTTTCGAATTTCGAATGCTTCTTGGGAAACCAAACGTCTCGCCGCTTGGGCGATGGGACGTTTGATCTTCCAACCGCTGTCTTCCACCCTGCCCTTCTGTTTTGGCACTTCACATTCTTCCTAGATTGTCCCATCTGTCAGAGTAGCCCTAGGGTCCCGCATCCTCTACGTCATTACCTCGCTTTTCCTTTTTCTTGGTTTGTTCGATGTCTCAAAACTTCTCCTTCTTTTCCAGGTGTTCGCCTTTCGTGACCTAGACCTTGCTTTTCATGCATAGAGGAGCTTCTCCAAGCCCTCCACCAGGCTTCGCATTCAAGCTCCGGGAGAAGTTTTACGAAGAATCTTCTGAGACCGTAGGGACCGTTGAAACCAGCGACTCCCAAAACCCGAGGTCCCCTTCAATTGTGTTTAACAACCCTTCACCTATTGCCTCTGACACTTCTGTTACCTCGCGCTTTCCCCGATTACACACGTCTTCTGGGGTTGAGATGACCTCATCTTCGATCTTTGATGAAGAACTCGCTGGCTCCGACGTGAGGTCGTCTGACTCCAACGACCAACCGAGCTTCTTTCGCAGTATATTACCGATTCGGTGTCATGCGTCCCTCCAGTCCTTGAGGAGCGGATACCGATGACCCCAAACCCCGTGATCGGGATCTTTCTGCCCGAGGGGGCCCCGACAGTTCTTAAAAGGGAGGCCCTTGAAAAGATAGTGAAGGACTTTCCCTGGCCCGGGGGGTTGAGTTGGTGCTCCCCGAGGGGGAGCGCCAGCTCAACCCGGTGCTCCTTGGCCATGTACGAACGGTGCGCGGTTGTTCACATGCAAAGCCTCCAGGCCGGCTTCAGCTCGCCCGACACATAGCTGACTTTTTGTGGTTGATAAATGTCTGCCCCGCGCAACTATTTCGCAACGCATGGAGGCTACTGTGCGCGTACACCATCCGGAGCCACGAGCTCGGGGAGGGGCCTGATATGGACGTCATGACAAGTTTGTTTTTGGCAAGACGAGAGCAGAAATCATGCCTCGTCAACCTAAGTTTGCCCGGACTCAACATCACCACCACCCAGTCGAACGTCGGCCAATGGAAGGACAAGTGGTTCTTGGTTCGGGATCGCTCTGGGAGGTATCTCAACTTCCTCTCGGCGCCGACCAATTTCCGTCGGCCTAAGTGCAGAGTTGTGGAGAATTTGAATACAATTTATTAAAGTAATTAAAATTTTTATATGGAATGAGGGAAGTGGAGAGATAACGAGAGAATTTGAATATAATTTATTAAAATAATTTATTTTTTTCAGATTCTAACACATGACTTAATTTTTTCTACAACTTTGATTTTTACTTTATCTTTGTACAGTTATACTACAATAGATGTATAATGTAAGTTATAAGATGATACTTGATATTTAAGTTATTATAAGTAATAAGATGATACACTAACCACTAATGTGGGGTAGTTAATATTTTCCCATGCAAATATAATAAATCTTAGCTTTCATAATTCATTTATTTTTCCATGTTGAAAAAAACAACCTTATTTATACTAATCTACATGATTTTTTATTATGTAGTTTATATTTTTTTAATCAACTCTCAAAATGTAAATCACGTATGATAACAGTTATTAAGTGTTGGTTTAACAAAGAATAATCGGTGAAAGACCCAGGAATTGTCGAGGATATAGTAATAAAATTTAAAACTTGGTGTTGCTCAATAAATAGGGATTAAGATTAACTTAACTTTCTTGTGAACCACCAACACCATCAAAGATTTGCTCGATGAACAAATCAATAAATTCTTGGCCTTGGTTTTCCATTTTTGAAGAAGATTAGGAAGGAGATTAGTAGCAAGAGATAAGAGAGTAGCTAAGAAATTTAAGAAAAGATTTGCAACTTGAAAGCTTGTAGGATTATGAGATTATGAATGAGAGTAGTAGAGAAAGATAAGAGAGTATGAGATTGGTGTGAATAAAATTGAAGGTTCACATGGTATTTTATGGGTAAAAATAGATAGGAATTATGAGGAAAGTAGTCATTGAAAGCTATGTGACCATTGAAAAATAACCGTTGGAAAAACAGTTGCGTTTGCGGTTTTATAACCTCGACCGCGGTTCCAACATCTAGTTAAACCACGATCGCGGTTTCACAAACAACGATCGTGGTTCCAACGGCTAGTTAACCGCGATCGTGGTTTCAACGTCTATTTTGTGGAGAATCGACGATTAGCTCCAATTCGGAACTGTTGATTCTCCGGTTCCACCGATTCCGATCAGTGACGTAGCCATGAATCTGGTCAAGAGGGGGCTAAATATATAAAATACGGATAAACAACAATATCAACAAGGGAGGCTAAATATATAATATCCATTACTTCCTCGGTTCCTCCATAGCTCCATCAACAAATCAAACAATTAAACAACAACAATTGGAATCTGAATTTGATAAACAACAATATCAACAAACAATAAGTCAGCAACAACAACAATTCAAAGATACAAAAGGGGGCTTAATTCGACACGCACTCACACCTAAATTGTTGCATTGAACACCTTAAAGTTCAACAGTAACAATTTGAATCCGATAAACAACAAATCAACAACAACAATAATTCAAAGTTTAAACAACAATATCAACAAAAAATCTGAAATTAAGTAGCAAAAAAGGCTTAATTCAAATTTCGACACACCCTCACACTCTTAAATCTGAATATGACCTTGCAAATTGCAATTTGAGTCTGACCTCTGAAGGAGTTGTGCTGGACGCCTAGACCACTAACGTTGGTGGCTGGTGCAAGTGTGCAACCGAAGAGGTGAAGACAACCGACAGATCGCACATCGATGAGGCGACGATAAGAGACAACAAAAGCAACAAGCCAACGACTCCACCCTCTGGAGGAGGAGGAGGCGTCGCATCGAGCGGTCGAGCAGAGAGGAGGAGGAGGGACAGAGAAGAGGCGTGGAGAAGAGAGGAGGGGCTCAAAGCTTAATTAGTGCACACCTAATTATTTTCTATATTTTTAATATATATATATATATATTAAATCTAGTGGGGCTACAACACCCTCTGGGCATGTTGTAGCTCCGCCACTAGTTCCGATTCCGAAACCATAGATTTTTTTCTGATTCGATTACACGGTTCTATCAGAACCGAACCTATGACTAGCGTGCTTCATCAAGGAGGCGCACATGGGGCAACACATGCTCTGAATACAAGGCAATCCATGGGTAGATTGGTGTGGGACCATCAAGGTTCATTTGTATTTCATTTGCAATTTTGCATATTTTTACGATTTTTTGTATCTACGACCTTGTCACCAAAAATTATGTGCAACATCAATGCTATACTCATAAGGCGTTGAACATGCCAAACAATTTTACTAGACTAATGACCAAAACAACATAATTGATTAGTTGTTCGTTATTGAAATAACAAATATATTTTTTTGTGCATTAAAATTAACTGACAAGCTGCAACAACATCTTAATTATGAATCATAACGACAGTCACAATTGTGCACTAGACCCTTACTCATTCGGGGGCGAGCCAAATGTTTCATTCATACTAATAGATTCTCTTAGACCTTATTTATTTTTCTTCCAAAACTACTTTCAACCTTAAATTACTTTTTAACACTTTTAACTCTTAGGGCATGTCCAACGGTAGTTTTTTTTTCAGATCATGGGGGAGCTTAACATAAATGAACAATAAAAAGAGACTATTGAATGGATCGAGAAAAAAAAGATCGAAATACGATCTCTGTTAAATGGGCTCATGAGGCCCATCTTGCACTCACTTTGTGCCACATGGCACACAATCAACGGCCAGGAATCATTGATTATAAATAACTTAAAACAGTATTTTGGGCTAATTTTAATTATATATAAATAATAATAATTATACTAAAATTCATAACTTTTTTTTATCTATCTATAGAGACTAATTTTGTATATATTTGAAATATTTTAAAATTAATTTGTATTTTGGGTTGTTTTAGGGTAAGAATATATATATATATATACATTATCAACTGTTTTAGCTTAAAAAAATTACACCAAAACTCATGATTTTTTTATTTATCCATAGACGCTAATTTTATATATTTTTTTATTCATGATAAATTAAATATGATTTTTTTTATATCTACCCATGGTTTTGCATCCGCCCATGGTTTTGGTTACTCATGGTTTTTATTTACCCATTGTTTTATACCTACCCGGTTTTGGTCTACCCGTGGTTTTTTAGGATGGTTTCTGATTTAATAAACCCTAGTTTTTTTGCTATTTATATGGACATTACACATTCTCACAATTCACACATATCTTCCCACTCTCTTTCAAGAAGCTCTTTCTCCAAAATGAATCTGAATGATCCAAATCGCCCACCACCACACTACTCCTATAATTATCCAAATGTTCCAACACAAAATTCCTTTGTTCATCCAATGAATCCTCAACCACAATATTCATTGGCTGATCTTCAATACCATCAACAACTCCTCCAACATTCTCTTGGCAATCCATATGCTAATGTGGTGCAAGCATCCCAAAACTTTGGGAGCACCCAATCATCACCAAATCCCTATCTTCCCTCGGATTCTAACCCTGATCCTACATCCCAACCTTTTGAAAACCCTTTGTATAGCACCCAATCCAATGATCGCGAAGCTCGTTCTCGTGGATATCGTGGATCTCGTGGTCGTGGAGGTCGTTCTCGTGCCAGAGATGAAGAAGAGGATGATTCTTCCGACAACAACGAAAGAACGAGAAATGTGGCATGGAGCCATGATGATGAAGAACTCTTAGTGAGTGCTTGGTTGAACGTCAGTGAAGATCCAATCACAAACAACGAGCAAAAGGCGGAAGCTTTCTGGAAGCGAGTTAAGTACTACTACAATGGGGAGAAATCTGCACTCCAAGTCCCCCGAGGCAAGAAATCATGTAAGTCTAAATGGGATAGCATTAACAAAAGTGTAGGATTGTTTGTAGGTTTTTATGAAAAAGCTAACAATTCAAAAGCTAGCGGTATGTCGGCTGACGATGTATTGAATGACGCTCACGACAAGTACTATAAGACGCAAGGCCACAAATTCCCCGATGAGCATTGTTGGAAACTTCTCCAAGTCGTGCCAAGATGGTCATCCCAGTGGATTAGGAAAGTTAATCGCTCCACTCCAAGCTCGGGAACCGGGAGCTCCAAGAGATCAAGGGCAGATACCGAAGGTGATGCTTCCAACCCAGACCCGGAAACTCTAACGAGTATGTTGAATGAAGATCCTATTCAGCGCCCAATGGGAATTAAAAAGGCTAAGAATGCAGTGAGAGGGAAAGGGAAAGGAGCTGCCTCGAGTTCCGTCAATGTTGAGTTGTCTACGCGTATGGCAGAGGAGAATTTGGAAAGGGAGAAGGAGTATGCAGCTTATAGGATGGCAGAACTGCAACTTAAGGAAAAGAAGCTTCGATCCAAGCAGATGAGGGAATATCGGGCTTTGTGTACCCCTGATGAGCTTGAAGCACTGAAGCAAGCTATGAAGAAAGACCTTGGCCTTCCATAGTCTCTAAGTTATGTTATAACCAGAACCTTGTTTGAATATTTCATGTTATTTGCTTTCTGTTTCAAGTTTTCATTTGTATGCTTTCGATTTCAATGTGTTTGATGTAGTGTGTGTCCTTGTTTCCTTTATTTCAATTAATGTAATGTAAGTTTGTTTTAATTTTCAATGCATTAAATTTGGTTAAGTTGAATCTTGCCTTCTGCATGTAATCTGCAATTGAATGCATGCCATTTTCAATGTAATAAAGGTGGTCAAATTGAATGAGTGGCATGCATGTAATCTGCAGAATGGCATGCATGCAATCCGGAGAGACTAGTCACATCAAATAAGTAATAGAAGAGTGGAGAAAATGGCATGCATGCAATCCGCAGAGACTAGTCACATCAAATAAGTGATAGAAGAGTGGAGAATGGCATGCATGCAATCCGCAGAGACTAGTCACCTCAATAAGTGGTGGAAGAGTGGCATGTGATGTGTGTAAGAGACTTGTCAACTCAAATAAATAATGGAGGATGGCATGCATGTTGGAAGAGACTAGTCATATCAACCATTTAAAATTTGAAAACTATTTCGGTTTGTGTTCAACTAGGCTTGGGATTTCTATATAAACCATTCAAACTCATTCCACATTTTGCATCAAGTTGAATAAATCCCTCTCTTACAAGTGAAAAATGTCTTTCCCAGAACAAAACTCATCAACCTCCTCAATCTCCTCAATCTCCTCACTCTCCGACTATTCTAGCAGTAATAATGATGAACCAAATGAGGCAGAAATTACTTACCGCAATTGGCAAGCTGCATACCAACAACTTCAAGCCGATATTCAACAAGCTGCAGAAGCAGAAAGTTCAAGAACCCGACGTCGTCGATCCCATATTGAGAGAGGAAGGGAAGAAGGGCATGCCAGACTATTCAATGATTACTTCAGCGAGGAACCAACATACTCGGATGCCCAATTTCGACGAAGGTTTCGAATGCGTAGGCCCATTTTCCAACGCATTGTTGACCAACTCTCTGATGCGATGCCGTACTTCCAACAAAGGCCAGATGCTACCGGGAGGCAAGGTTTGTCCCCATTACAAAAATGTACTGCTGCCTTACGCCAATTAGCTAATGGAGTTGCTGCAGATGCTTGTGATGAATACATACGTATTGGTGCGGAGACAGCAAGGAATTGCTTACACCACTTTGTAGATGGCATCATAAATTTGTTCGGCGATGAGTACCTAAGGCGACCAACCCCAACGGACTTACAACGCCTACTTCGCATAGGAGAAGCACGAGGATTTCCCGGGATGCTGGGCAACATCGATTGTATGCATTGGAGGTGGAAGAATTGCCCGGCTGCATGGGCAGGACAATTTCACCGTGGAGATCACGAGGGTCCGACGATTATCCTCGAGGCCGTTGCGTCATATGACATGTGGATTTGGCATGCATTCTTTGGTACACCAGGTGCGTGCAACGATATTAACGTTCTTCATCGATCTCCTATTTTTGATGATGTTCTCCAAGGTGTAGCTCCACCCGTAAACTTTATAGTCAATGGGCATGAGTATCGCATGGGATATTATCTCACTGATGGGATATATCCGGATTGGGCGACATTTGTTAAGTCGATTTCACTCCCTCGAAGCTCAAAGGCGAAATTGTTTGCCCGACTACAAGAGGGATATCGCAAAGATGTTGAACGAGCATTTGGAGCGTTACGAGCGAGGTTCGCAATAGTGAGAAACCCAACACTGGCGTTACAACCTGAGCTTCTTGGAAAGATAATGAAGACGTGTATAATTTTGCACAACATTGTTGTAGAAGATGAAAGAATCGAGTTCGAGACAATTGGATATGTCCCTCCTGTCGATTTTGGACAAGACGAAGTGGATCAAATGTTCTCAAGAGAAAGGCCGTCTGAAATGAGCGCCTATATTAGAAACTACACTGAACTTCAGAACCGGGTTACAAACCGTCGACTTAAGGAGGACTTGGTGGAGCATGTTTGGCGTACGAAGGGGCATGAATATGATGATGTGTGATATGTCTTTTGTTTTTTCGGTAATTTATTTCGTGTATTTTCGTATGAATGTCTTTACGTATTTCAATAGTATTTTTTAATGTGCTTTATTTCATGTGTGTCGTTTTCTCTCGGTATGTATTTTCTGTTGAAGTAATGAATTCGATTTGCGTCGTTTCTTTTTACTAATATTCCCTTATTCGAATATTCCTTTAACTAATATTCACTTAATTAACTATGATGAATACAATTTAAAATATAATTATTATAATACTAGAAATTTTAACAAATTAATTAAAAGTGTCATTTAATAAAAATAGTAAACAAATATAGTTATTTTTAGCTAAATAATGATATATATAATAAAGAATGAAGATATATTTGTAATTATGTGTGAAAATAAATAATTGTTGGGAAATGAGAAAAGTGAAAAGAAGGGCTCATGAGGCTAACTATTGGGAGGGGTTGATTGTGAAAAAAGGGATGAAAGATGGCCAAAAAGACATTTTGGTATTTAAAATGAACCCCTTGAGACAGATTGGTATTTAAAAAAATTTCAGAGACATTAGGGTATTTTAGCGACCTTGAGCAGACATTTAGACCTTTTTGCTCATAAAAACTTGGGTTCAACTATATTCAATCCGGTTTAGATTTTAAATGACTATTCTTATTATTAATCTCTTAATCTAAACCCAAACCAAACAAATAAAAAGCAATCCTAAACCATGCCCTTCTTCTTTATCAACCTCAAACCCTAATTTCACCGCAATTAGGCAATTTTTCATTACCTTCTCTGGATCCAATCAGACCTGAATTCCAATCCTCCTAATTCATCGATGTTGGATGCTCAATCCAGAAAATGATAGCCAACCTTTGTCCTGGAACGTATCACCCGACCGTAACCAACGCTTTGTGCTTAGGGAACATTATAGAAACTCTTGGAATGAGATTCAAATTGAGAAATTGATTGAAACTCTTTAAGGACTTGTTGTAACCATATCTTACAAGGTATATTAATCAAATTAATTTTTTCATATGGATTGAATTTAGGAATTTGATAGATGTGTCACAATTATCTCATTTTTTTTGTGTACAGAAGAAGATTGACGAGTTTATGAGTTATTATTTGTTTGTATGCCAATGGTGGTTGTGGAGGAAGAGAAAGGCCAAGGTTGAAGATTGATTTTTATTTGTTTGGTTTGGGTTTAAATTAAGAGATTAATAATAAGAATATCCATTTAAAATCTAAACCGGATTGAATATAGCTCAACACAAAATTTTGTGAGCAAAAAGGTCTAAATGTCTGTTGGATATCACTAAAAATACCCTAATGTCTCTGGAGTTTTTTAAAATACCGATCTGTCTTAAGGGGTTCATTTTAAATACCAAAATGTCTTTTCGGCCGATGAAAGATTATGGATGATGTGGAAGATGAAAAAATAGTAAAATAATAATATTTGATGGGTTTATAGAGATCATAGAACTCACAATTGGGTATGCCCTTACTAGCCAAATCTCTGCTTTTACATTTTCAATACATAAAAAAATAAATTTTCCCCCAAAAACTAATTTCTACCAATTAATTGGCAGTCCGGGCCTGGCGGGCTAACGCTCGTTGCCCAGGAGCAGAAATTAGGGCAGGTATCCTCCAATTTTTATTTGACACGTGGGGTTCAATCACTAGTTTGAGCAAACATTCACTAGACCACGTGGACCAACCACGGCAACCACCCCTTCTACGCTTCTCCGACAAAGCCTCTCGCATTAATACTCCCTCCCACCGAACGCCGCCACACACACTTGTTGCTTCCCACTCTCCCTGCCCTAGCTCATCCAGGAGACCGCCAACCGATCAATCGCTCGCTCTCCCCATCCCCTAGATCTCGACAACTTCGATCCACTTCATCTGAAACCGGTTTGAGAAACTGAGACACCAGATTCGTATCTCCTAGGGTTCCGGAAAAGTAAAAAGAGCCGATTTCTCGACCTGTTCCATTTTTTGATGGCTTCGGAAGATGTGAAGTCGAGCGAATCAGCGGTTTCCACCATCGTTAACCTCGCCGCTGAGGAGGCGAAGCTGGCTAGGGAGGGAGTTAAGGCTCCTAGTTACGCGATCCTCAGTATTTGCAAGTCCCTCGTAGCTGGAGGTGTCGCCGGCGGAGTGTGAGTTCCTTTATCCGTTTCTTTTTGTTAATTGCAATTTTTCACAATTAATCGAGTTAATTTGGCTTATTTTGGGGTGAACGTATGGTCCACAGACGGGGAAGCAGTTGGTAGCTGTTCGTTTCGTTGTGTGAAGCGATCTTGTATATATCTCACTGTATCAGTGTTTAGGTGATTGAATCCAACTATCCTAGAGTTTGATATGTCAAAATTTGCGTGAGCCTAGAGTAGCTTTGAGTTCTGTAGTTTATACTTTTGTTGCTCTTTTGAAGAAATTCTTTGTTGCAATCAGGTAATAGCAAGTATGTACATTACCATGTACTGCTGTCAAGAGAATTCATTTCCTTATATTTAGGAAGTAATGAGAAGGAGATAAGGAAAGAGAATAGCAAGAATCTGTTTCAATGAGAACTTTAGTTGATGATAATCAAACTCTGTAATTACTAATATTTGAGTTTGGGATCAATTAATTTCCCCCAACTTGATTCCTGTACGGGCAAGGACTTATATACATGTAAAAGTAATGGAAATCAGGATAACCGTAAGAAACAATAGAAGGTTGGTGCTATTTTGCACAATCGAATCATTGTCTACTATGTATTAATAATCTCCTAATTGCTAACGGACACACTTTTCGTTCCATTTCACTTCCTATTTACTTGTTCTCTACTGGAAGGCAGAAGGCCTCTTAGACCTTGCTTTCAGTGTGGTTTTCAAATCAGGTTGTATATCTGAACATTGCTTGTCTATACTTGGGTAACATGTTAGAATCATAATTTAGTCTGGAATGCTATTCTGCCCCTCTTCTTTGGTGCACTAAGTATGTTAAGTTTGTGGAACCCCTCAAGTGGTAATATTTCAAGATAAAGAGAAGAAAATATACGGACAAGTATTTAGTAATCTACTTCTGATCTGTCTCAGGTTACTGTCTTAACATATTTGATATGTTAGCTTCTAAAGGTTATGATGTTAATCTACAGAATGGTGTAGCTCTCTTGCCTTTTAATTACTTTAATGTGTGAGGGATGTAAATTTACTTCTGATGGACAAGTACAACATATATCATGATAGAAATGATCTTTGTTAGACATTTTTTCAGTTTCTTGCTAAACCAAGAATGTTAACTTGTAAGTTGACATTCAAAACAAGGAAAATAATAAATTTTGTATGCACAAAAATGTTTAAGACAATTTTAACTATTCTCTTTGAGGTTCTTATATCGAGGTCTAAGACATCATCCCTCTCATGCCTATTTCAGGTCCCGTACTGCTGTTGCGCCCTTGGAACGATTAAAAATATTGCTGCAGGTACTTGGTTTTCTGGTTTCTCTTTGAGACTGCCAATGGTGCTTGTTGTCTGTACTTGTTAAATTATGAAAGTATGTTTTCTCTTCCCACATTGTAGTTGCTTATTGGAACAATGTTTAAATAATATATATTTTATAGGTCCAAAATCCTCATAGTATTAAATACAATGGAACAATTCAAGGGTTAAAGTATATATGGCAAACTGAAGGCTTTCGGGGATTGTTCAAGGGCAATGGCACAAATTGTGCACGTATTGTGCCAAACTCAGCCGTCAAGTTCTTCAGCTATGAGCAAGCATCTAAGTAAGCTCTTGAGATGATCATTTTTATATGCTTAGTTTTTATTATCCAAATCTGTTGAAGTTTTGTCTTAGAGGTAGCAAGTTACTTGGTTGGTTACATTTGGCTTGTATATTAGACTATGCAATGTGTACCATTTCTAGGATACAATGTAATTCTGGTGTAGTTATGCTGCATTTTCTGCATGTACCTTTATGAGCCTGGGATCAAAATATTCTTTTTACACAATTGAGGGAATTATTGGTGCGTAGTCCTTTATTATCTGCATCATTTATGTGATTTTTTACTTTTGCTCACTGAATGAATGTTGTTGTGTGATGACAGGGGTATCTTACGTCTTTATCGACAGCAAACAGGCAATGGTAATTCCTGTTTCTGTATAGTTTGTCCATGTTGATGCTGCACTATTATCACACTCCATAAGTAGGTTCTGCAGAAAAAGAGAATATACTTATAAGCACAATTGTATTGCAGACCAAGCATTCTAACAGCTTGTGATATCATTGGATTAGTTGGGGTTTGTCATCGACCAGATTGTAATATAGGCACAATTGTATGATTTGTATCCGCCTAAAAAAATTGCTTCTTTTGTATAGCTTTAACTTTAAACTTTAAAGACCTCCAAAGCTAAGTAAGATTTTGTCATTAAATTATGATTCCTAGAGTTGCTTTTCACGTGCATGCTCTCTTTGTTGGTTAATGGAATATCAATGTGAATGCAACATTGCAGTGAAACAGTGTCTTCACTAGTGAAGGTTAATATACAGTTAACTGCTTTGCTGACATTAGAAATTTTCTTTATTGTTCCTTGCAGAAGATGCTGAACTAACTCCTGTACTCCGACTTGGTGCTGGAGCGTGTGCTGGGATAATTGCCATGTCTGCAACTTATCCTATGGACATGGTGCGAGGTCGCATTACTGTGCAGGTATCTTCTATAGCTGTGTGGTGTATATTTCTTGAACAAAACCAGTGGCGCAACATTTTTTTTCGCCTTTAAAGCTTCATAATAAATTCCTTTTTTTTCGGTTGAATTCTTTTTTTATTTTCCGGGTTCGCAGACTACAAATTCTCCTTATCAGTACAGAGGGATGATTCATGCATTGTCAACTATACTAAAGGAAGAAGGCCCACGTGCACTGTACAAGGGCTGGCTTCCTTCTGTCATTGGCGTTGTAAGTTCATCTAGCTGGATCTTTTCCATACACTTAAAGACTATGTTTTGTCTTGTGATTCATTATAAGGACATTTTTACTTCTAAATACCTTGACATGTGTGAAAAGTAAAATAATGTCTTTATCATAAGGACAAAGCCTAATACACTCTTTATGATAATTTTGTTATGCTGTAGCTGAGTCTTAACTCACTTGGTGGAGAGACATGAGATTCCTTTTTTTTCATTTTAAAAATTGCAATCCTTGGATTCAATGGGTTAGCACTTGTGTCTGTACCTAGTTTGTGCTTTGATTCTTGTTCCTTGATAATCATATTTATATGTGGAAGGTGGTAGTAGTAGGAGCAGGAGTAGTAGTAGTACCATCTTCTCACCCAGCTAATCTACTGAACCTTTTTTCATATGCTTGGATGATCTTCTTAATGAAAGTACCTCATCAAAATGGGAAGAACCTCCGGTAGCATAGCCAAGACGGCGACGGGTTTTTACCTTCATTTTTGAGTTTCTTTACATATGCCTGACCTTTGAATGTCAGCATCTTACATTGACTCTGTCTCCATTTGATTTTGAGGCTATAATTCAAGCTATTTTATTATTGGAAGTGAACTTTAGATTGCGAACCATTGGCATTGCTAATTATCAGTTTTTTCTGTCAGTTTGTCATTACTTTTTCATTTAATTGAACCAAAAGAACTGGCTATTGAAAGATTTGTCTACCCGCTGATATTGTGCATGGCACTAGATATCTACATTCTAGAACATAAGTGGCATAAAATAATTCATGTTCTTGTGGACTTCAATTTTCAGATCCCTTATGTGGGCCTTAATTTTGCGGTATATGAGTCATTGAAAGACTGGTTGGTCAAATCAAACACTTTTAACCTGGCTCAAGATGGTGAGCTTAGTGTGACCACAAGACTTGCTTGTGGGGCCGCTGCTGGAACTGTTGGCCAAACAGTTGCATATCCTCTTGATGTTGTTCGTCGAAGAATGCAAATGGTAGGGTGGAAAGATGCCTCTTCAATAGTCACAGGAGATGGGAAAGCAAAGGCTGCTCTGGAGTATAATGGCATGGTTGATACATTCAGGAAAACTGTTAGGCATGAGGGCTTTGGTGCTTTGTACAAGGGCTTGGTTCCTAATTCAGTCAAGGTTCGTAACATTTTTTTTAACAATCTGGGAGATACTATTTAGGTCATGTTCAGTAGCTCTTCTTACAAGTTTTGTTTGCTGCTTGAAGACATCATTAATCATGTTGAAATACAGTATTTGCTATTAGTTTCTTTATTGGGATGTAACCTATTGGAAACTACAAATGGGCAAGATGATAATTTGTATGTATGGCAAAATAATGACCAGTTAGGCACTTAGTTTGCTACTTCAAAAGTATTCTTGTGCAAGACTTTTCATGGTTCTTTATGTTAGTCTAGTACCTCTATCAGATTTTTTTTGATATTCTTATCTAAAATACTAGCCAGATTGTCAGTCTTTTACCTCATAAAAGAATTATTAAGTCACGATCTACTGTTATGATGAGCAAAAATCATCTTTCTTATTTTCTCTTTATGAAACTGAATCTTATGCAAAACTACTGCTATTCCTTTTGTTTTAATACATTTCTCCTTGTATTATGTATTCTTCTCATCCTGTACAATCTCCCAAATTAAAAGTGGCTGAGAAATTCTTAAATGTGTTCTTTGCTTGTCTAGGTTGTGCCATCCATAGCAATTGCATTTGTGACATACGAGGTGGTGAAGGACGTTCTAGGCGTTGAGATGAGAATATCGGACTAAAGGGGTAAGTTATGGTTGCACCGATGCGATAATTATTTTTTTTTTTATCCTCGTAGGCAAGTAGAAGCAGATAGGGAACACAGATTTTGTCTGAATCCCTATCGGTTGATGTGCTTCTTTGATCTCCCTTTTGGAATGTGTTTGTCAGCTAGCGCATTTACATGCACTTTGAATAAGTGATTGCAATAAGGATGATTTTTTGGGGTCTGTTAGTGACCGTTGATGCTTGTTAAGCTAGTGTACTGTTGAATACTTGAATTGGGTCGCCTTTTGTTGTTAAATACCAATTCATTGCCCTTGTCAGGTGTCACCTCGCCATTTTTGGGCATCATATAATGTGCAGACTAAAATTATCATCTTTTAGCACTTAACAGTGGCTTTGCCTTAAACCGCTTATTTCATGGTGCTACTTAAAATTATCATTTTTTGGCACTTAACAAGAAGAACAAGCTTATACCTTATGTGTATGAACTTATTAAATTTGAGCCTAAGTTATAGGTTAACTCACCTTCTCGTGGCCGAAGTATGGAGATGGTTCCTTGTGTGGGGTGCTCGGCAATTGCCATAGCATTTGAGGGTAAGAAGGTTCACATAACCTGCTTATGAATGCCCATAAGCTCTATTATAAATTGAAAACACTACACATTTGTATTATGAATCAACTCTTTTCCTACTATTAACTTAGCTTGCTACATATAAAACTTCGGAGCTCTTGAATGTGTGTGTATTTGAGAGTTGAGTTTTTGCATCTAATGCAAAGTTAGTTCTAGAGTTGAATAGTACAGTTAGAAATTGTGATAATTGCATTAGAGACTTTTAGATTAAACTGTAGTAAGAGCCAACTTTGGTTGTTAATCGAGTATTAAGATGGCTAACCAATGGCCGAAGGGGTAAAATATTGATTGAATCTTGTGTGGGTCTAAAGTTGCCCTCTATATCCTTCTAATAATTGAATGCAGTTGCCCCATCGTTTATGAGCCGAAATCAGTATAATTTCATATTTGTGGCACACAAAAAAAGGAGGCGCTTCTGAACTGTGACTGAAACCCTACCCTCTACACGGAGGCCTTGATTTTAGGGACATTGAAATTGTAAATTGGCTGCTTTTCTTGATCAGATGTCACTGCACTTAGAAGTGGACAATGCATCATATATTATGTACTGTATGTAATAATTCAGGTGTGGGGTGTACTACTAGCATTGTTGGTTCTTATTGGACCTCACAAAGCGATACAGCTTTGCATATATATATGACCACACTTACTAATGCACATTAATATAACTTCTAAACCTGCAAATTTGACTAGTAAATCATTAAAACCTAAAATTACCCTGATTTCAACTTGCAAATTATATTTCCAAGCTTTGATCCTTGGGAATTATCTTACGAAATGACCTAATTCATAAATCATTGAGCTTGAAATCTTACAAGTCAAGGTCTCAGACAATTTGCAAATGCTTGGGAGATGGGTACCGGAAGAGGTAAAATGAAAACCTTGCTAGCTAGAGCTTCTAAGCTAACCTAGATTAAATTTCATCATAAATTTAAGCGGCCGGATTGAAATGTACCATAATTTTCATAATATTTTGAGTCGGAAGGGACATATTTTGTCATTTTGACCGATGAACAGGTTTAAATTTTGGTCCACACATTACCCCAAATAATTACATACACACATACATAGGTCATAAGTGGTGGTGGATCTATAAATAGGGAAGCCATTCCAAGTTTGAAAAACCAAACACAAACACAACACAAACAAAACAACACATCCCATCCCATCCCGTTCTATTCAATTCTATCACAAGAAAGAAAGAAAGAGTTAGTTAGAATCATGGAGTCAGCAATGGCAAGGCCAATGATCAATGGAGGGCAACAACACCACACAAGAACAAGAGAATGGGAGTTTGAGTTTCAAATGCCAGTGCACTATCCAAGATACTCCAAGGCTGACTATGAGACCATGCCTGAGTGGAAGCTTGACTGCCTCCTCTCTCAGTATGGACTCCCTTCCTCTGGCTCACTTGACCACAAGAGAAAGTTCGCCATGGGTGCCTTCTTATGGGCTTAATTAATATATAGTCACCTTTCTTAATTTTTTTTTTTATATTTATTTATCATTCTCTTCCTTCTAGGGTTTGGCTTTCAAGTGTGTTAATTGACATTTCAACTACTACTACCATCAGTCCATCACCACCCACCACTCTACTAATAATGCAATAAGAATAATAGTACATGTCGGCATAAACTTTATAAAACCACCCGTTAAGTAGTCCATGTTTACAGAATCACAATCACAATCACTCATGAATATATATTTGCTGTTAGTAAGAAACCACTTACGAGCTCTTCTACTCGAGGAGTATGCGGTCATGTTTTTGCTAACGGAGCTATAATATTTTTGAAGTGTTTTTTACATTTTCGTATTTTATGAGTGATTTTGTGAGTATAGGTTATTTAACAGGTGATATCGTGTAATTTATCCAAAATGTTATGTACTAGTTGAAATGGCTTGTTGTACGTACGTGCTACTTCATTGTCTGCGTACCTTGTAACTGGATTTTTCAGTTTGATTTATGTATGGTGTGATAACCCTTTATTGGAATACTTTGTTGTTGTTGTTTTTGTGAGTTGGAGTTGATTTATGCACATTGGCCTTTTTCTCCGGTCGCATATCACAAATAATCATGTGATATGAAACCATATGAAGACATTCAATGACATAACCGGCCGGATAATACCGACCAACAAGTGCCTAAAAAACACAATTTTGTATGTTTTTACTTTTGATAAAATGATAAATAAGTCACTTAATAAAGTCGTCTCAAATGTACAAGAGAGACAAAAGATTAAGAATCTCCGAGATTGAAATTGAAGGTTACAAAACGTGTCATTCAAATTTTTTTGGTTTTCTGATGACATTAGTACTACTCTGAAGTCTTAACTACTTGACTAGATGTGTGAAGACAACGTACAATTCATATTTAAAATCGGCTTGCAATATCTTCCCCATGAGATCAAAATTGAACACATTTTTTGCAAAAAGTACCAATGTCGTAATTGACAAACTTCCAATATGTGTCACTTGTTTCCTTGTCAAGAGAGACATTTTCAATACGAACTTGTTTTTATATGCGCACAAAGATGTCCTAGATTGGGTCACATTTCATTTTTAATTCTACCTAACCCGTTCATTTGTATATAAAACATAATTGACGAATGAGTGTGACATTAGTATTTGTTTGGTGTAACAATGTGTTGGTAAACGTAATTATATATAGCATGAAAGATATTTATAAAATAAAAGCTGATGAGGATGAGGATTACAGAATGAGTCGTCGTTACTCGAAACAAGAAAATTTGTGAAAATTGGAAAAAAAAAATGCAATTTTGAGTTTAAAAGAATATGAGACTGAATTGGTAAAAAAATTGAACAAGGTCTTAAAATTAATTTCGATTATAAAAAGCGATTGTATGGGTTAAAGCAGGATTTTTGCAATATCCTAAGAACTTGAAATTGAAAATAGAACATGAATTTAGTACAAAAAGCTAATCATTATAACCCCATTTCTTATTTACTAAAGATTAAATTTGTCAATTATAAATTCTTTACCTCATTATTAATCAATGGAAAAACATTTATAAATAAGATTTAAGACATACAATGACATTTTTTTCTAATTAATCTTTTTAAATGAGGTAGTAATATTTTTGTGAGTTTCGAAAATAAAAACATACTCCCTCCGTTTCACAATAGTTGTTTTTAGACAAAATTTCACACATATTAAGAAAAAAAAAATTCTCCAAATTGCCTCTATTAAATGCTCTCTTTTTTTTCTCAATTACCAATAAGTTATTTGTACTTTTAAAAAGAAATTTTGGGAGAAGTGTAATGTGGGGTATACTTTAAGGGTATAAATGAAAAAAAACTTCATATAAATAACTATTTTGAAACAAAAAAAATTGGCTTTAAGAACAACTATTGTGAAACGGAGGGAGTATGTAAAATTACAAATAACGGAATGGGTCCTCTGAAGTCTGAAGAGTGAAGACTGAAAGTTTTGATTACTCTTCTTCTTTTAAAAAAAGGGACGCATTTCCGCGCCAGAGCGAAAATAAGGGAAAGCAAAAAGCTCAAAACCCTAGAAAAATCTCAAGCGATTGAGATCTCTACAGAGAAGAGAAAATGCCCAGGGAGATCATCACGCTACAGGTGGGACAATGCGGGAACCAAATCGGCATGGAGTTTTGGAAGAAGCTCTGTCTCGAGCACGGTATCAGTAAAGATGGAATCCTCGAAGATTTTGCCACTCATGTACTCGTCCTCGCCTTTTTACTTTGTGAACATTGTTGTTGATTTTCGGCAAATTAACTTGTGAGAATTCTCCAGTTCTCGACCGGAAATTCTATTTTATTTGTTTTCGTGATATAATTTTTGTGTGCGCGTTAATTTCTGGTTGGTTGGAATTGCGTTTGCCGAATGATGAATTTCTCTGATTAGGAATTTTCTGGCTGGTTAGTGGATTGCATTTCTTCATGATTTCAACTATAAATTTCTGATATTTTGGGGGAGTTGGTTGTCATAATTGTTCTGACTAGTTTTGGTAGTGTTGCGATGGAAGCAATCTTCTATCTTCTTTTTGAGATTGTCCTTTTAGGTCAAGGACGCGCTAAACCTAGAAATGCTTGGTTCTATTCCAGAATTCGGTCTAAAAGGCGATGCTTCATGGAAACAATTATGTATCTACTCACCTGTGGTTTTGGGTGCGTTTGGTTACTTGTGTGATCCAAACACACCCTTTATTGTCACTTAAAGTTTACAAAGGATGACCAGGAACTAAAATGTGACATAGGAATCAAGCCTACAGCAATAGTTTTAGAACGCGGAGTGTTTGACTGCTAGACTGGTAGGTATAAAGCTACTGAAGATACTACGGGTGTGGATCATATTATAAGACTTGAGCTGTTGTGATATTCCTTTTGCTCTTAAGGCAAATTCATATTAGATCAAGGTGCATTTTACTTTCATCTGTGTTAATTGAGTACCTTTACCAGGTCAGACATGTAGCTTATCTATCTATGTTAGGTATATTGTTTACCTTAAGCATTCATAAGTTTCCTATAAGCATTCCTATCTATAAGGCAATGGGAAAACATTCATAAGTTTACCTTAAGCATAGATACACAGGGGAATTCTTCTTGTTTATCAATCTATGTTAGATATATCGTTTACAGATTCAGTCTTTAGATGCTGGCCTCTGATCTGATATTTATCTGATATTGCTTTGTTCTTATATTTTCTCGCTGTGACTATAGGGAGGTGATAGGAAAGATGTTTTCTTTTACCAAGCTGATGATCAACATTACATACCACGAGCATTACTCATTGATCTGGAGCCAAGAGTTATCAACGTTATACAAAATGGCGAATATCGGAATCTTTACAATCATGAAAATGTGTTTGTCTCAGATCATGGAGGGGGTGCTGGAAATATTTGGGCCAGTGGATATCATCAGGTTTGTTTTCCTATTGCCTTGTGTATCTATGCTTAAGGTAGACTTACAAATTTCCTACATATCCTGTCTGGGGTGTCTGCACATGATTCCAGTGAATGTACATACCCTATAGGGTGTGTGTTAACATACATTATACATTTTAAGGCTTGTTTCAGAATATTGTCACTTTATTACTTATATAAAACTTATCTTCTTATCAGGACTGTGTACATTAGAATCATGTCTTACCAAATATACTCTGTAGTCTATATGGCTACTTTTCTTTAACTATTACAGAGTGTTGATTAGCCTCATGTGGAGAATTTTCACAAAAATAATAATATAGATAATTATGTTAGCTTTTGATGTGTCATCGAGGATTGGGCTGAGTTGTTGCGAAAACCACTTCACAGATAGGTTAGTCATTTGGCATCAGGCCACCAGGTTTAGTCAAGACCCTTAATATTACCATGACGAGAATTCTTCTTGCTACTTTCTAGTTCAGCTATATCTGGAAGATTTCACATCTTATGAAGATGCTGACATGATTGTTATTTTCTTAACAGGGAAAGGAAGTTGAGGAGGATATTATGGACATGATTGATAGAGAAGCTGATGGTAGTGATAGTCTTGAAGGTTTTGTTCTATGCCACTCCATAGCCGGGGGAACTGGATCAGGTTACTAGATCTCTTTTATCTCAGTTTTGAGTGATGCTGTGCCAGCTAATGTAAACTAAGGAATATATTTCTGTCAAGTTTTATTAAATTTGGAAAGGAGAAAGCTTACTTCCTTACCTAGCCATGGCTCTTTCGTCATCAAAAGGAGGAAAAAGGCTTTCTAAAGGATTGGTTTTGCAATAACTTGTTTATGTTATGGAAAGTGCTGAAACATTATGTTGTCTTTCATAGATCGGTGATGCATCCAACATGAAATATCACGTAAAAAATTTACTGAGGACTAGTATTTCTGTCATTCTTGCAGGCATGGGCTCATATCTCCTAGAGGCCCTGAATGATCGCTATGGTAAAAAGCTGGTTCAGACATATAGTGTGTTTCCTAATCAAATGGAAACAAGTGACGTGGTAGTGCAGCCTTATAACTCTCTATTGACACTCAAGCGGCTGACCCTAAATGCTGATTGTGTTGTTGTTCTTGATAATACGGCTTTGGATAGAATTGCAGCTGAGCGACTTGATCTTGAAAATCCCACTTTTGAAGAAACAAATTCATTGGTGTCTACAGTAATGTCTGCCAGCACAACCACATTACGATACCCAGGCTATATGAACAATGACTTGGTTGGCCTTCTTTCATCTTTGATTCCTACACCCAGATGTCATTTTCTAATGACAGGATATACACCACTATCAGTTGAGCGCCAGGTAAGATATAAAACACAATCTGATAAGCAAAAAAATTATTGAAGTGTTACTGTCCCCTGTCTTCTAGTTTGTTTTTGGTTGTTGAATGATGAGGATACTTCAGAACTTTTAGTTTTTCATTACAAGCATGAGGGAAGTCATTTTGGTTCCTTCATTTGAAATTGCCTTATATTTTCCGCTCTATTATCGTTTCTCTTCCATCTTTTGTGACACTAAAGGCATGAGTGGTAATTATGGTTTCTTCAAGGCTAGCAAAAATTTTGAAGCTAAGATTTGAAACATGACCAAGAAATTCTCTTTGATGCCATTTAATGCAAGCTTGTGGATAGGTTGGTGTTGATAGTATACCAAGCCTCTTCTTTTCTGTATGCTTTTCTTGGCTCATTTGACAAATTTGTTGCTGTAGACTTTAGCATTATTCTTTTCTGGAGGCTAATGCTTATCTGATTTATAATGGTCTGGCAGTTGATCATCAGTTGTCTATTTTAGATTTATTTTTTCATTAGGCTGTTTTTTAACCTTCCATAATTTTAGCTGTACTGCTACTAGGAACAGGCTAATTTCTGATACATGTATTGGATTTCGCAGGCTAATGTAATCCGCAAAACCACTGTATTGGATGTTATGAGAAGACTCCTTCAGGTATGCTTGTTTGCCAGGGTTATGACTCATGAAAAATGTAATTCTGCACAAGTCATCATTCTCAGAGTTAGTCATTTTGCAGGCTAAGAACATAATGGTTTCTTCTTATGCTCGGAAAAAAGCAGCTAGTGAAGCTAAGTATATATCAATCTTGAACATTATTCAAGGAGATGTGGATCCTACTCAGGTGATGTGGTTGTGTTTCATATGTTAATTCATTAACATTTTAACCAGTGTTTAAATGTTTAGTTGTTCTTCAGTCATATTATTTATGTAACTGTAGGGACATCAAACTCAGTTTCATCTGGCAAATTACTTTTGTCAGTGATATATTAACATACCGCTATACCAGACTACAATGATGAGCTCTTGGCAAATTGTTGTTAAATGATAGATTGCAATGAGAAAAAGGGGGATGCTATTGTTGTCTTTTTCTGTATATCTGAGTACCTGTACTGATTTACCGTATACTCGGGTGAATGTTTAGGAATCCAAACTTGGTATGCCTATCACATGCAAGTAAAAGCTTGAAGTGCTGTAGTTGCAGTATGTTAAAGTTTTTGTCTTGTATATTTTGTGCCTGGTTCTTGCCTTACACTTCTGTGCACAGGTGCCAATATGTCCTCAAGAAATTAATAAAGTTTTAAACTTTTGAGTGGATTATAATCTATCGGTTGTGTGTGGTTACACAAGAATAGCATAATAGAGGAGAGGGCTCCGAAGTCGTTGCTTAGCCTTACTTGATCCTTCCTCTTATGATCTGTAAACTGTATCACAGTGCTAAGTAGACTCCAATATATTTTTAGAACCAACAATTCATCAGTGCTCATTAATAATCATTAGAACAACCCCCCACCCCCACCCCAAGCTAAGGTAGTGATATCTTGTAGATATGTCTTGGTTGAGATACTTTAATACCACTCATAATTTACTTAAATATTTTATATTACTTGCATGGAATTAATATTTTAACTGATGCAATCTGGTTCGTCAGCCAGATCTGTGCAATTTACTACCTTACTAGCCTTTCCTGCACTACATGCCTGCTTCCATTTCTATTTCTGAAGAGTCCTTACTGTTTCTGGTCTCACACTCTCTAAATCTTGTCCCAAAATTTTATCAATTGCCAAAAGATCTGCTCTAAAATAATTTGGTTACCTCAATATTGTGGATTGAATTTGACTCATATAAGTGCTCCGTTTCTCAAGGTTGTTTAGTCTGAAATTTGAAGTGGCTTGTGAATACTGATAGTACCACATTAGTATCTTGAACCATGTCTTGTTGTCTATAGAAAATGAATATATGATGTTCTTGGCAGAACCTATTTTGATGTGGTCAAATTTTAGCAACTTGGTTCTCCTAGTTGTCTATAGAATATGCTTCAAAACATATTGGCAGTTAGTTATGCTATTGCCTTTCACACCATGAAGTTTGATTCTAAAGTTGTTAAGATTTTTGTCTTATAACCAGGTTCATGAGAGTCTTCAAAGAATCCGTGAAAGGAAGCTTGTTAATTTCATTGAATGGGGCCCTGCTAGTATTCAGGTTTAGTACAAGTCGTTAACTCATGTCTGATGTTTCTCTTTTGTCTCTTTTTCCTTGTGCAATTTGGTAAGTTTTTGTTACTTGGTTTTACAATGCAGGTGGCATTATCGAGATCGTCTCCATATGTTCAATCAGCTCACAAGGTACACCTGTCCTTGCAGAATTTCTTGCTCTATTTGCAATTTTTTATTTCTTTTCTTCTGCATTTGTTATTTTCTGAGCTGACATGTGGGACCTCATTTCTTCCTGGGTTTTGGGAATCATTTATGATGCAGGTGTTTTCTAATCTGGATTCCTGAATTGATATAATTGATCCTGTATTCTTTTTTAGGTTAGTGGTCTCATGCTGGCCAGTCACACTAGTATAAGACACCTATTTAGCAGGTGTTTGAGTCAATATGAGAAGCTGAGAAAAAAGCAGGCTTTCTTGGATAACTATCGGAAGTTCCCGATGTTTGCTGTAAGTACCATCTTGATTATGCTTATTGCCCTTTATCAGCTATATCTTGTTCATTTTGAAGAATGCTTTAGTAAGGATAACTTTTTGTTCATTCCTTAAAAATGAAATGGCACTGCTATGCCAATTAAGTCATGAGTGGAGGCTTGGAAAGTTTATCTTGTTTGAGTACAATTTTTGAACAAGATGAATAATTCTTGAATGTCTGCTCTGTTTGGTATTCAAGTAACAAGATTAGGAATTGGATGCTTCTTTCCTTTGCAGTTATGACTGCAGTGATATATAAGTGTTTCTTTTCTTTCTTTCGTTTATTTTTTTAAAATCCTGTGGATCTAATTGTAAGTTACTGCAAAACTTGGACAGGACAATGATTTGTCTGAATTTGATGAATCAAGAGAGATAATTGAAAGCTTGGTAGAAGAGTACAAGGCTTGCGAGTCCTCAGATTATATCAAATGGGGGATGGAGGTATTTTACAGGCTACGCATGAAATGAGTGTTTTTTTTTTTTGCATTATCATGATTGCTGACGTGCCTGATTTTCCAGGAAACGGAAGATGGGGGTGCTTCTGGATCAGGTGATCCAAAGATGCCCATGCAAAAATAGGGAAAGCAAAGTAACATTTTGTGTGGAAACTTCACATCTGTTTTTTGCAGCTTCTTGCTGGGCTTTTTAGGATGACTTACAAGTTATGGTTGTATCTGTAGATTCATGAAAGACAGCTCTATCATTTTGATTGTTGTAAGCAATTTGATGGTGTCTGATTTCTTCATGTCTCCAATTAACCTTGTTTTATGAAGGTACAATTTGTGTGGAAGTGTGTTATTGATGTATGGATAATTTCACTGTGTTGATTACTCTTGTACATTTAACTGCCAGTCATTTTGATGCCAATTCATGTACATGCTTTTGATGTTTGGATTGCTCATGCTCTCTGTCTTCATAATTTTGCTTTCCATTTGTTTCTGTACACAGTTTGGGGGATCAATTATGTGGGCTTGATTGCTGTACTTTCTACTAGTAATCTTCTAACCCCATTATTAAGCTTTTTTGGTCCATTGAGGTAAGATTGGGGTTGGTTATATTTACATTTATAATATTTTTTTCCCCTTCTTGACATTCTTCTGTATGCATCTGTTTGCTAAATTTTCAAGATCTGTATTATGATCGACTTATATATGCAGTTCAAGCTTATTATGGTGAAAGCTTGGACCATCCTACATGATCTTGGATATTCATGATCATAATGATGTTTGTTTCTTTTTCTTTTTTAGCGAAGCCTAGAAAAAGACATGTCATGTGTTTTGCGTCAAAGAAAGGACACGTTTGTTCTGATAGTCGGTCAATAAAACATGGCATGCCCATAACAGTTGCATGACATATCTAATTATTTAGGTCAGTAGAGCAAAGATGGCGTGCATCATGCATGTGGAATGACAAATGTGGTGTGGCTTAGCTTTGTCCACTTCAACGGAGTAATTCATTCTTTTTAAAGTTTGGAGGTGCTTCCAATTTGGAAATATTGGATCATTTTAATTGTTCTGATAATTGGTATTCTCAATCCGGGTTGGAGAATCTTGAGAAACTAGCCCAAGGAGTTCAAATAGAGCAGTGGTCTTCCTCTATTTTCTTGCCTCTTAATTATTAGGTAAATTACATCAGTCTCTAACCCTTGAAACTTTTTTCCTCCCTGTAGGTTGTTCTAGTGAAGCCCCTAAACTATTGAAAATTTGAAATGCATGCACTATTGGAAAATGAGAATAAAAAGAAGAATAGACTGATGAAATCTCAGTCAAACTTTTCTAACTTCAACAATTTTTACAAGTTTGATTGTTAATTTTATAAGGTAAGATTTAGGTAAGCCTCACATGATAAGGCGGTGAGGACTGAGCTATAATATCTTTTCGGATGATAATATTAAGTTTTGGATGGTTCAGAATCTAGTCAAGGGAACTGTGTGGCCAAGTCGAATAATTGTGTCGACTACAACATTGTTTTCCCTAAATAATGGAAAATTTGAGCTGAATTACGGTTTAAAGAGGTGAACTGTATGACTATCAAACGGCTATTCACTTTCAAATAGTGATGTATGGGAAATTTTGAAACTAAAGGTTCTCTTTTATCAGAATTGTCTAAGATAGCTCTCTAATGTCAATGAGATTTACCTAATTCTTTTATTATTAGAAATAAAAAGTATGAAGCTCGTAGATGCTTTGTTTGTTTGTTTTTTAATTACGGTAGTTGCAATTTGTTTTTGGAATCTCATTCCCTCGATGCCTTCCATTTCATTGCAATGCATCAAACATGTTATGCTGACTTGCTTTCTTACAAACACAAATAAGAAAATATGCATTGAACTTTGTGCTTTGAATTACTCCTATTTATTTATTGTGGTTGAAGAATTAATCCCATTTATTATCATTATTATTGAGGTAATCTGTGTGCGTAATATTATAACGCTCAGATGTAAAACTGATTAGACAGCGCTCAATAAGGACTGAGCTTTGAAATGTGATGGCGTTTAGCCTTTTTAATGTTTGAATTGTGTGAATAGGGTGGGCAAGATTTGTCAAATTGATGATAGGTTTTGGACTTGACAGGAGATGAATCATTTTAGCTTAATCAATCGATTCAAACGAGTTTTAAATTTTGATTTTACTTCTTTGGTGTTAACTTGCTGAAAAACATGCAAATAGAAGAAGCCGTTGTTTACACGTAAATAGGTTCAACGTCGCGTGATTTTTTGCAAATTTAGAATTTCAACTACGATTTTCGGAGTAAATAATAAATAGAATTTGGTTCAAATGAAACAAACGCTTATCTTGAAACGAACTCTTATTCTAGAACGAATGCACTTTTCCTAATTCGTACATTTTTTTTTATTTCAGAGTGCATTTTTTCGGATTTGCACTTTTCGTACTTTTTGTAGTGTGTTTTTTCGGATTTGCACTTTTCGTACTTTTTGTAATGTTTTTTTTCGGATTTGCAATTTTCGTATTTTGCAATGCACCACTACAAACTAGGAAAAGTGCATTCGTTTCATGTTTCAAGAAAGAGTTTGTTTCATTTGAACCAAACTCGTAATGAATAACGGCCTGATTTAATACAATACTTCTTAGAAAAGTGAACAACCCACAAAAATTAATTTAAAAAAGTACTATTTTATTTATATTAAAAAAAAGGGAAAATTGTATTTAACCACCTGTTATTTTACTATTGTTGTATTTAACCACCCCTTATTTTATTTTATACACTTAACCACCCTTTATAATATATAATGGTGTATTTTAACACTTAATTGACGGAATCCGTTAGCATCTCTGTTAACTTCAGTAAATGATTATTTTATCCTTTTTTTTGGTCGAAAATGATGATTTTATCCTTATCTTAATTAATTTTCTTACAAAAAAAATTAACTTTTAAAATGGTTGAAAAAAATCTAGGCTGAAACTAGATCTGGTGGGATAAATCTGTCCAGAGAGTTTCCCATTCAACTTGCGTCCTCTGTACCGCCTCTGAACCGCCGCCTTGATACATTGCCCACAATCCGCCTTCGCACTGCCCCAAGTGTATACTTGTTGATAAGCTGTGACGTAGAAGCTACTGTTGGCGGTTGTGACTCCGTTCTCCATGACCGAGAACGCCGTGTCGCGCTTCAAATCGAAGCACTCATCGGCGCAAGAGCAGACCTTGAACAGCTTGTCCAAGCCGGAAATATGCGTAAAGCCGGAGATCCGACTTCGTAGAATGTAGCATCCCTGGAGCTAAACCCTAGCGGCGGCTACTTTTCCGGCGCAAGTCGGCGAGTGGCGAGATCTTGTTAACGCAGTCGAGGCGCTGGTGTTAGAGGTCGTCGAGGAACTGGAAGAGGTCGGTGACGCCGCTGGTGGTGGATTTGTAGGGTTTGGATTTGGATGATTGTTGGACGAGAGACGAGCAGAGGTTTGAGATGGAATGGGAGTAGCAACAGGGTCAAATCTGAGAGAGGTTGTTTCGAGTACTGGAGATGAGTAATTTGGAGCCGAAAGAACTGAAATCTAGAGCTAGGAAGAAGATGAAAAGAAAATCCATTTCATTAAGATTGAGAGGAAAAATTGGTGACTCGAGCCCTCAAAAATTTTACCCATCCTAAAAAAGTTGATTTTTTTTGTTAAAAATAATTAAAAACAAAGGTTTATTTGTTTTTTGATTGAGGTTAACAGAGATGAAACAGATCTGTCCATTTGGTGGTTTAATGTACCATTATAGCAAATAAAGGGTGGTTAAATGTAGAAAATAAAATAAGGGGTGGTTAAATGCACCAATAGTAAAATAGAGGGTGGTTAAATGCAATTTTCCCTAAAAAAAGTAATATAAAATTTCGAAAGATGATACTCCCTCCATTAAGGTAAACTTGTCATTTTAGAGTTTGTCCTAAAAATTAAGGAAATCGTTTGATTTGATTTAATTTAAATATACTCAATCTTGTTAAGATATTTTGTAGATTTAAATATCATGAACTGTAATTGAACCGTGAATTTCGGTTATCTGTGGTTCGGCTAACTAATTTTTCGACTCAGTTTTCTTAGTTAACTAATAACCATTTATGTAATTTTACCTTAAATAAATAAAACTAAAATAATAAAATGTGAATAAAAAAAGTGATCGAGCTTGACTTTTATTTTAAATATGTAATTATGCCATATTGTTTCGGTTATTGTACACAAATATCGAGAACATATACTATGGTGTTTGAAATCAAACATTTTGTTTATTATTTTTTATCCCATTAAATTTAATAAAAGAGTCTTGTATCAATAAGAAATGGAAAAATAGTTTGTAAATTGTTAAAATTGGACAAAGAAAGACTCAAACTAAAACTTCATCTTGAAGATCATAGAGTTTAACCACTAAATAAAGTAAAGAAAACTAATATTTGAAAAAAATATTAATATATTTTCGGTTTTCTCAGTTAACCATTATATGTAAAGTCGTGAACCGAAACCGAACCGATAAATCGAAAATATTTTCAGTTCGGTTAACGAAACCAAAATTTTTTAAAAAAAATGGGAAATTCCTTTTGGTACCCCTACGGTTTTGCGTTTTCCTTTTGGTACCCAAGAAAAAAACTTATTCCTCTTGGTACCCTTGAGGTTTTGGCTTTTCCCATTGACGCCCCTCCCCGGTTCGAATTAGATAATTTCAAGCTTACCATTATGTTCATCACCCTTAAATTAGTAGGATTCAACTCTTAAAACACTTAAATTCATAACCAAACTACATCAATTTGAATTTTTAAACAATCCTCTATTTTAAGGGGTTGTTTACAAAATTGTTTAAAAATTCAAATTGATGTAATTTGATTATGAATTTTGATGTTTTGATAGTCAAATCCTACTAATTTAAGGGTGATGAACATAATGGTAAGCTTGAAATTGGCTAATTTGAATCGGAGAGGGGCATCAACGGGAAAAGTCAAAACTTCAAGGGTACTAAAAGGAATAAATTTTTTTCTTGGACACCAAAAGGAAAAGACAAAAACTTAAAGGCACCAACAAAAATTTCCCAAAAAAAATTAATCTAAAAAATAACCAATTTCGGTTTTTTATGCACATCCACGTCCGCCGTCCGATCAGATTTTTTTCCAAGATATAAAATAGCATTACTTGCTGTCTCCAAACATTTCGTGATTCCCTTCTCTCCCACTAATCTGCAGCTCCCTCTCTCTCACTCTCAAAACCAGGACAAACCTCCTCTGCTGCATTTTGAAAGGGTAGAGAGAAAGACAATGGCGGTTCCGAAGATGGCGGCGCTTTTGGGAGCTTCAATGACGATCGCTCTACTGTGTGGGATTGCGTTGCCTACCTCTGCTCGCGCTCAGGCTCTCTCTCCTGCTCCCGCCCCAACCAGCGACGGTTCTTTCTCTCTCTCTCTCCTTCTTCCCACATTGCTTCCTGTTTCTGCAATTTTGTTTCCTGCAATGGCTCATTTAATTTCCTTTCTGATTACTGAATCTCGTTTGTGTAAATAGAAGAGGAAATTGCGTCATTCACCGTGATATTTTTAAAGTCGATTCACTTATTTTCTGGTCTACTTCTGCTTTGATTCGTCGCAATGCAGCTCAATTGACTGTTGGATTTAGTTTATGTCTGCCTAAGCCTTCGATTTGTGGTCGTCATTTGAAATTTTGATAGATTTGTGGTTTCTATTTTTGCGTTTCGAGTTTCCAAGTTTCCAATTGATATGTTGACTGACAATTCTAAGTTGATTTCATTCTCGAAGATCTCTTAACACTTCGCTGATTGTGAAAATTTTCGATCATACTGGACAATTTTTTAGCTGAAGAATATAGTTCATCAGTTTTATCTTGTGAATAAGTGGAATTAATTCCAATGACCACACTATATTTGGCTCAAATTCGTCGTTGCTTGCTGGATCTAGCTATATATTTCATCTACCACATGAAATTCTGAGAATAGAAAGATCGTATCCTCCAGTTGTTGTTGTTTTGTTTATTTATCCTGGATTTCTTGCAGACAATCTTATATCTGATTTGGGTTTATCATCACAACCTAACTTTAAAATTTTTCTAATTTAGGGATTTCCATCGATCAAGGGATCGCTTACCTGTTGATGCTGGTTGCTTTGGTGCTTACATATATCATTCATCCACTTGATGCTTCTTCTATCTTCTAGAGGTGATTAGGGGGGATAATCATAGAAATATGTTATATGTTATGTTACCTTCTCATTTGCTTGTGGGTGTATGAGAGGTTCAGAGTTTAATAGGCTGTCTTGGGGATTTGTTGTAGTGGTGCTTACTTTTGTTTTGATTTGGTGAACATGCCTTCATCTAATTGATATGAGTGTGGTTTTAGTCATCTAGCTCTTATTTGCCTCCTTATTTAGTTTGAATATGAAATTATGTATCTTGTTTTTTGTGTCAAAGAGAGGTAGGTGAAGAGGACAAAATGAGCAGAAGAGTTTAGTCCCTTGCAATAAAATAAGCACTAGATTTCAAATCTGAATCTGTTTAAAATTGAAAATTAAAGATTTTGTGTATAGTTCAAAACAAGTTGTATGAACAAACATACCCGGAGCCTTCGGGCATCTAGTCAAGCGGTTAAGCCTCCAAGGATAGTATCCGGTTCGACTCTCTTGGGCAGTGCCCTTCACCAAAAAACAAACATACCCGGAAAAAAGAAATGAATATGAGGTAAAGTTTTACTTTTTAAACTAACTTTGTGAGGTTTTTAATTTTGGGAGCTATCAGCTATGTTTAAATTTTCAAAACCGCAAAGTCAAATTTTCAGAAACGAAAAATAAAATAAAATAAAAGGCTTCGAAACTAAGTATGTTCAGATGATGTACTTTAAGAAAATAAAGTAGCATTTTCTTACTTCAAAACAAAAATCAATCCAAAAACATAATGGAATCAGAATTTTCTGCCATATAACTTGGTTTACTCTCCAAATATGCAGCTTCACATTGTCTTTCCTTTAGTCCCTTTGTCAACAGCTTACAGGCCTACATGTTGCACAAGCTATTGTAAATCTTATAAAGTGATAACCTTGTCATAGAGTCGTGTTCAGTGTTAAAGAGGCGATCATTCCGTTTTTGCAATGCATGATTCTACCAGTAAATTGAAACAAAACCCATCATAACACGTAAATTGAAGTAGTAAATCAACAAACAAATGAAAGTCAAATGAGTAATTAATGTATACTCAATTTACGTGTTATATAATCCTGGAAACGGAGACATAACAGAAATAATGAAAATGACTTTAATCATGAATAACAGGTTGGAAAAATAAATATAGGCCAATGGCGTGATGATCTCATATCTCCTCGCTGATTCCCTCCTTTGTAGTTGGTACTCCCACTCTACTTGGCCTTCCCCCGATAAATATTTCCCCTTCTCTATAGGGTCCATTCTATCAACTGGTTCACTGGGCCCACATTTTAAAATTTTAACATCAAGTTGCAAGCCTTTTAGGGTACACAAGACGAAAAGAAAATCATGCAATTTAAAGTTAAAACAAATTAAGTTTATATTGATCCATTTAGTTGAGGTGAATTATCAAATTGGCATACAACAATCTCATGGCGACAGATTGTTAGTCCCAATGCAATCATCTTTTGTAGGGAGAGGATATTGTCGGCTATAACATCATTTAGGGAAAAATATAATGTTCAAGTTATACGGCATTTGTGAAAAATATTCCGCATTCTTAGTTGTGCAACTTGCAAGCGAGAAATTTTACTTTGAATGCATGTGGTGAATTGTGAGACTGAGGTTGTCACATGGAATGTCTGTCTTAAGTGAATGTATCACAAATCTCCCTGCCAAGGATTTGAAATGACGATTTTATTTCACTTTTTATAATGGACTTAATTATAAGAAAGTCTAAATTAACCTCTTACTAGATTCAAGACCCGGTATTACCACCACGTATATATATTGCCAGTCCGGATCCTCTACTACGATTTATGTTACATATGCTATGCCACCACTAATATCATGACACATGTATTCATATTAAGCAATTTTTATTGATTTAAAAGCAACACAAAAATGTTAGAATGAAAATAAATAAATTAAAATTCCTTGTTTTTAATCCCTTTCTTCCCTCTTCCTATTAGCTTAGCCCCTTTAATGGAGTCTTTAATCTGCATCTAAATACTTTACCCATTTAACTTCAATTGATTTAAATTAAAGACTGATATTTTAAAAACATGAAGGAATTTCCCACAAAAAGGTACAATAGATCAAGATTTGAAGAAATAGAACAATGAATTTATATTGGTTAATTTACCCTAATATATATATAATTAATTTGTCCATCATAACATTGAGAAAAAAAATATTGAAACTAGTAGGACTATAGTAGAGGATCCGAATATAGACCACATAGCAAATTGGATCACATCAAAAATTTAAAGTGGTTAATTTTGCCCTCTATATGAATACAGAGAGTGAAAAAGAAAGTTTATTTTTCTAATTTTATTTTTCGCTATTTTTGTGTTAAAATTAAAGCATCGACTAATAAAGAGGACAAACTAGCATCATGCCACATGCCTTTAAATCAATTGAAGTTAAATGGTTAAAGGATTTGGATGCAGATCAGAGACTCCATTGAAGGGGTTAAGGTAATAGGAATAGGGGAGAAATGGGTTTAGGTTGGAAAAGATGGGTCCGCCTCTTTAGGCTAGAAAAAAATAAGAAAATTTATTTTGTTTATTTTTATTCTAACATTTTTGTGTTGCTTTTAAATCAATAAAAATTGCTTAATATGGATACATGTGTAATGATATTAGTGGTGGCATAGCATATGTAGTATAAACCGTAGTAGAGGATCCAGATCAATATATTGCTCCTAAATGTACATTAGTAGATAACATGATGATAGTGGCAATTTGTGTAAAGCGTGCTGCTTGATACCAATATTTTTATGGCCATAGTAAATCGAAACATGATTGGTCAGCGAAGGTGGGCGGGAGACAAATACATTGAAGTGGACCCACGAAAGATAGCACCCGACATAAAGAGACAAATTTGCGGGCGAGATCAACATCAAATCGATCCACTTAACCTTTTTGCTTAATCAAGATCGTGTTTGCTGACTTGGCTTCTTCACCTGCATGATTTGTCACCCAACAACGATTTCATACTTTCTTACGTATACTCTCAAGTAATTCATTCATTTATCTATTCATATTTAACGACCGTGAATAGTATGGGCACGTCTCTTGAGTCTTCTGAAAATAATACAGTAACAAGGGATTATAATCATGCAGTAGGAGCACACATGTACATATGAATCCAGGAGGAGGATCCTAATAACCCGAGGTATGTGTATAAGAAAAATTGGATGTTATGTTGTGGTAACAATCAAAGCAGCCCCAAACAGAGCCCAAGAGAAGAAGCCGAGCGTGAGAGACAAAACTCAAAAAGTGCGGAACAATACGTACAAGTGGCTGTGGTGGTGGTAGAACAAAAAAGGAGGCCGCGTTTGGTAGTGTGGAAAGTGGGAATTAGGGAACAGGTATTCAAAAAGGTGAGGCCAATTCATGACATGTGTAAGCAGCAGTAACCAACTGATCAGCAGAGCATGCAGAGCAGTAACCTCCCTTTCTATCTTCTCTGTCAAACTAATTTCTTGTATTTTCATCTCTCCTCATTCTCACAGCTACCTACGGTACTTGTTATAAACAACCCCGGCTAACATATGACCTTTTATTAGTTGAACTCATTCACTAATAACTTGGATTAATGTTGAGTGACCCGAATCTCAAAACGAGAAGAGATAATCAGCAACTATAAGCAATCACTATTCAATACCCACAAAATAATTACGTATCTTCCAGTACTTTGTACAAGAACAGAGAAGACAGCATTGTGGTTGGGGATTGCTTCCATGAATTTTGGCTCATCGATCAATGGAGTATTTCCTACACAATAATACTATACGGTGCCGTGTCCTCGATCGAATTTCTGGTAATAAAGAAAATGGACCTGTTTCCTTTGTCATATTCAGTTTTCACTGTATTTCTTACATACGCTCTAGTACTGTACATAGCAGTAGAAGAAGAAGAGTGTAATGTGCAACTTGCTGTGAGCAAAGCCTTGGCATATTTCAGGATTGAACTAGTCAAAGGTGAAATTTACTGTATTAACTTGGAATATGAAGATGAAAGGTGTCTTTTTCTCGATAGATGTTTGTATACTATATATGTCATATTTGACCCACATACTTATATTTGGCCTGGGTGAATTCATTGCCTGATTTATCTTTCATTTATATGCATGTAAGGATTTATTTTGTTGCTTCCTACCAATCGCAATCAAGCCACTTGTTTAGCTATTTGCATTTTATTATGTTTCCTTGTCAGCTATTATTGTGAACCAATTCTCCACCGGCTTCTTGGATCATTACATTACATTGCATATTTGCATTGCATTACATTACCATACTACTCATAAAAAACATATAATTAATAGAAGCAAAGCTAAACAATTTCCCAAAATGTACTAACAAATAGTGCCAATCTTACATCCATTAGGTAATGCCCAACAGGGCCAACCAACAACATACACAAATTCATAATCAATAAATATAAATATATATATATATATATATTTCCCTAATTACCCATATATAGATATATACTTAATATTCTAAACCTAACTTTTTTTCCCATCCCTTTAATTTTACCCTCCCTCCAGCTAGGCCGCTAGTACTTAATCTCACTCTCAACATTCATTAAAGTATCAAACCCACCCACAAAACTTAATAGATCGATCAATATCCATCACCAATAATACCCACTTGCTAAATACCCTGTAAAAATATCATTAAATCCCCATAAAAAATAATATTAAAAAATAAAAAGAAACTGCACACCCACACAAAAGTCAAATCCCACAAAAATGGTCATATCGCCTGATTTTTCCCTCCCCAAATCCACCCTCAATCATCGCAATTGGAGCGCAGAATCCCAAATTCTCCGTCCAAGTCCAACGCATGGCAGAAATCATCGAAGTCGTCAAAAACGACGTCGGGTTGGCTCCGGCACCCAAAGAAAAACTTCGTTTTGGGCAAAAAATCAAATCCGGTGAACACGTCACCGTCTAATAGCCAGGGGTCGTCCAACATCCCCTCGTCTTCCTCCACCGCCACCGGTAAATACACCTCCCCGGCCTGTCTCCGATCATCATCCTCCAACGACCGGCAACTCAATACAGATTTCGGAGACTGGAGCCGCGAGTCCGATTCGCGCGCCGCCGGGGGATCAGCGTTCAGAGGAGGCGGCCGGAGGAAATTGGTGAAAGCGTGTGGGCCCCTCAATCTGATGGCGGCTTCGTCGTAAGCAACGGCGGCTTCCTCGGCGGTGTCGAAAGTCCCCAACCAGATCCTCGTCCTTCTAAAAGGATCCCTGATCTCCGCCGCAAACCGGCCCCACTTCCGCCTCCTCACGCCCCGGAATTTCCTCTCCGCCGCCGGCGACGGAACCTCCGCCTTTCTACACGTGTCCCTCTCCTCGTGAGTTGGTGTTGGCCGTTGGATTCTGATCTCGGTGACGTGCTTCTTCACCCGGCGATACTTGTGCGGGTGATCCTCCTCGTCGGTGGAGGAGTCGGTGGCGTCGAAGTCTGTGAAGGATACGCGAACGAGCCTCGGCGGAGGAGAAGGGACGACGGTGGTGCCCATTTTTGTGGTTTTTGGGAAAAGAGAGGAGCAAGTGAAAGTGTAGTAGTAGTAAAATGTGAACAACGAGATGATTATAAATACTCGGAAAATTCAAAATTGGTCCCACAAGTAAAAGTACTACAGTACTCAAAATGGGTACCAAACTACCAATAAAAGACGTGTTATTTGTTTATTTGGTTTTTTCTTTTTGGTCGTTCATGGTATATTAAGACGTGGGCAGCAAGGCTAGGAAAATCTCTAAAAAACTACTACTCCGTATTATGTTTCGAAGATTTTTAATTACTTGCAAGTCAAGTATTCTTTTTTTTGATTGGATAAGGTTTAGGATTGCCACAATTAATATCTGAGTTCGTCTAGAATATCAACGAGGGATGAGAATTGGTTGATAACCAATTCAAGTGAAAAATGGGCAAACCGTCGTCCGTGGAGTTCATAACGGTGACCTCGGGGTATACCCCAAAGTCTTAACCGTTGAACCAATTCATGTTTTTACTTGTGGAGCAAATTCGTGTTACTTGCATTGCAAGTTTTAATTGTGTGAGGTAAGTTTGACATTTTTTTCTTACAGGATAGCTCGAGGTTTTTTCTGTAATATTTTTTCGAGACGTTCAAGTTGGGTTTGGCTTTAGACCGAGTCGTATTCAGCCAGGTCGCTTGGTGTTCTGGAGTTTCTGAAGATCTTCATCTCTGTGGAGGAAACATCAGATGTCCATTTTGCACGTCCAAATGGGGTCGACTTGCTGCATGCGACGCTATTCTTATAGTGTTTTATTCACCCCGACCCAAACTCTTCTTAGTTCTTATTTTTCGGAGATTTGTACTTTTTATGACTATTCTTGTTTGCTTTTGAGTCACCACGTTTTTTTTTCACCTAAAATTATTATTTTTAAATATTTTTTTAATTTTTTTAAATTTATATAATTCTGTTACATTTTAAATATTTTTAGATAAATAAAACTACATTCGCTCAAAAATTACTAAACAAGTTTGTTAAAAAGCACAATCGTTTTATTTGAAAAATAATGCAATTTTCTTGCAACTACTTATCATGTGAATTTATAAGATTTCCCTCAACCTCTCCTTTTGATTTGGAGGGTTGTTATATACTAATATAGCCACTTCCCTGTTTATTAAAACAAGGGTTCGGCTATTGTTGTTCATAGGTACAGAATAACAATACTGGTTTTGGAAATTATTTCTAAACCATTTTCTAAATTAGAATTAATAAACTCTTTTAAAAAAAAAATTAAAATTACAAATAATATCAAGATTTACCAAGATTAGAATTATTCTTATTGTGTGTTCACATTAAAAAATCTGTTAAAGCAAAAAAAAAACTTTACAAGATGTCAAAAAATTAAAAAAAAAACCTTTTTAAAAAGGGTTCGAGAAAATTGATATAAAACTCACAAATCATATCTATTCCCCCTAAAACAACTATGCACTTATTATGTTGCTAGTACGACACAAGCAATCCAATGAAAGCGACCAGAGATACATGTCTCCGACAAGTTTGTTAATGCGATACATCTGAAATTGATAATTAATACATTCGTACATCTTTCCAAGCCAAATCGGAATACAAGATTTTGACTAGATTGAATTTTCTTATTATTGAATCAAAACATAGTGCATACACGAAGAATCTAAAATCAAAGCATCTTGGATAAAGTTCGGGGATCATGAAATGTATTAAAAGAAGACTGGAAAACAAAGGGACTAGCTAGTGAACAAGGTTGTTTGCAGCAGAGTTGTCTTATCTATTAACATGCTGAACTTTTACTTCTCAATTATCGTTAATTATCAAGAAAACACTAGCAACAATCAAGGAGATAATACACATTAACGCGTTATCTACTGTAATGAGGGAACCTTAATAAAAAAAAATCAGTATAAACACGTTAAATTCATAAACAGAGTATAAATCAGTAGGAAATATAATAAATGATTCTAAATACGAATAGCGAAAGAAATTAGAACTTGGATTAAAGGAATCAAACTCTGAATGTTTTATTACGAGTTTATACAAAGGAATTAACAAAACAACAGCTTCTCATATTGCAGAAATCAGGAACCAAGCTTGGGATTACAAATCTATAGTTCAATGCTCAGATTTTCGCGTGTCCTCCTCCTTCATTCTCTTGGCATTTTATTGTCGACTTCCACCGGCAGACCGTTGTACTTTACTGGCTAGTAATCCCAGGGATGTCGCAAACGGCATTAATGGCTTAGCCATTACTTGCGAGTTTTCCGCAAGCCGTTAGCTAGCTTCTTCTTCCGATTCTTGGCGAGCAATGGGCCTTCATTCATTATCGAAGTAGCCTCTCCCGAAGGTCGAAACGGGCCCAAGTTAGGATGGCCCAACAGATAGTAATCCGGGTGTGTCTGTAAACTTCGAATAGCAAGCAGATCGCATGCTATCTAGGAGTCGGATTCAATGAGCATCCTTTGAAAGCTAGTTGTAGACCATGACAAAGCCGTGTAAAAAAGTTTATGTAGAAGAGAAGAGCGAAATCTAGAATATAATTGCAATCTAAGTTTGAGTGAACTTCCAAAGTGGTTATTAACCTTAAGTGGTTTTGTTAATTATCAATGTCAAAAGATTACGAATTCTACTTCTTTTAGTCTTTAACTCCTAGCCTTTTACTATAAAGTGCCACTATTTAATCCTTTCATCGATCGGTTAACTTGTTAAATACTTATGTTATATATATAGACGATGTGGTGTGTAAATATATAGTTGATGTGTGGAGTTGCTTGCATACGCGCGTTTCATTAGTAGTTGTGTTTTAAAGTATCACGCAGATATCTGACAGCATGTAATAATAAGGCAGCCAGCCTGCATATGAAAAGTGTATGTGTTATATAGACGATGTGGTTTTCTTGTAGAATTCAAAATTTGGCCAAGTGCTGTACCGAGTAAGAAATATCGAGATAAATTGAGCCTCAAAACACCAAATAAAAGTCGTCCAAATGCAAATGAAAAGTGTATTGAATGATTGAATCCGTTCTGTTCTGTATTAGTCCAACCAAAAAATCAACTTTGGATAGTATATATGGAATCTTACACTACTAAAAAGATACAAACATTCTTGACCCAAAAAAAAAAGATACAAACATTAAAAAAAATTCAAAATGGAGTTGATTACTTGACATTTATTGTAAAAAGAGTTGAATTAATATTGCTAAAATAAAATTTAGCGTAATTACTTTGATAAATATATTTGCACATTTCAAAGCTAAAAAAAATAAAATTAACATGATATCAAATTATAACATCTGAAATGCAAGACAATGAAACAAACAAGCCCAATTGCTACATTCACGTAATCGAACTGATTTATTTTTTGGTAGAGAGAGAGTCTAAACTCTCCAAGGAACCAGTTACACCGACACAAGTCGGAGCGTAGCCCGGCCTCGAAAGTCATCTAAAAGTAAAGGCAACATACCCACATGCGGGTCAACAAGAACATGAAAGCTAAAAGGAAACGCAAAAGCAAGCGAGGCAAGGGAGTCGGCGACCATGTTCGCTTCCCTGAAGACATGGCGGATTTGGATGAACCAATTGCGACGAATGAAGCCTTGGCATCAGTTGACCAGGTCAGAGAGGGAGTGGTGTGACGCCACCGAATTGATCAAAAGGTTAACCACAAGTAAAGAATCAGACTCCACAATGACTTTTCTAAAACCCCGATCCCACGCAAGTTTTAACCCGTCAAGGATTCCCTATAACTCAGCGGCCGGCACCGTGCATTGGCGGAGTCGGTGAACGAACCCGTGAATCCACTGCCCATTGCAGTCAGGGACGAACCTAAGTGGGGGCCGGCGGGGGCCGGTGCCTCCACTTCCGTCCGGATTACTATTGAGTTGTCAGTGTTATCCCATTGTCGTTCGGACTATAATTGAGTTACTTGTGCCCCTAATTTCCATCTGGGATTGCAATTGAGTTATAACTATTTAGGAACTGATAATATTCCGTTACATATTACTGATAATATTCCATTACATATTATTTACTATGTACACGGTACGCTACAATCTTATTAGAGGAAAGTTTATTCATAGATTGATTATACGGGTTTTAATTTTATATTTGTCAAATCCATCATTTTTTATGGCTTTTCAAATTTTATTTTCAAATTTTAAATTAGTTAATTTTGTTTTTTTTTTCTTCTAAGAATCATAACTCCTTTATGGTTCCACTAGCTTCTTTATAAGGCTTTTAATATAATTTTTTATCAAGGTTATGCGACATATCAACGTTCGTTAAGTTAGAGAGAGTACATCAATTTTTAAATCAGGGCTACAATGTCGTTGTGGAAGTTCAAAATAGCATTATTTTGATAAAAAAAAATGTTAACTTCTAGTGCGCTGAATATCGAAAACGGTAGAATCTAAAATGAGTTTAATGACCGAAGGGGCAAAGTATGCTACTACGATAAATTCTACGCTAGCTTGATGCCTTTACGCCTGCGACCTTATTTACTTGTGCTCCCACTCTAATTAATTTCTGCGTCCGTCACTGATTGCAGTCACGGAGCACCCCCTCAGCCGCAGCCAGCAATCCTGTTTTGACGGATCCATCAGTATTTAACTTAAATCCAATTCCACTCGGGGGTGTCCAGCGCACATACGTCTCAGCTTGTTCCCTTCGAATAGTATCCTTATTTGCTTTCTTCCAAGCATCAGCATACTCCTTGGTTTGGTCCACCACAAAGCAGGTTTTATTGACCGGGGGCAGTCCACTACTGAAGACTTTGACTGTTGCGCCACCGCCACGTCTACCACAAGGCAAAGGCAAAGATTGTCGTCCACTCAACGCCATCGAACTGATACACGATCCCATTAATCATTCATTCAGACAGATAAAGAATTAAAGATACAGATACTTTTTCCCGATATAGAAACAAGGTACAAATACAAGTAGGGCAGATTTATCAAACAATAATAATCTTAACATGGGTCCTCCTGAATTCAGTTTCTATGGGCATAGCAAACACACAATTGTCAAATTCGGGAGACAGGATGCAAAGTTTTGATCCTAGAAGTATCAATTGAATTACATCTGGTTGAATTTATACAATCACATCCAATCTGCAGGAATCAGGATTAAACCTCAGCCAAGATGTAGCAATACAAGGCTAGCCCATGGCGTATTTCTGAGTCCAGCTTCTAGCAGTAGACTCGTACTTGGCCCTGTCAACTTTGTACATGTGTGCGATCTCTGGAACTAAGGGGTCGTCTGGGTTTGGGTCCGTCAGCAGAGAACAAATGGAGAGTAACACCTAAAGATGGAAACAAATACTAAGTTAAGTCCATTTAAGTGGTTAATAGATAACTTGGACAACAATTAATCAAGGCAAACAGTGAGCTAAAAGAGAATTATGGCTCGGAAATTTTATTACCAAACAAAAGAGATTTAAAACTTCGAGTCGAGGCAAGTTCCCTTGCAATACAAGATGATCAGACTACTAGACATAAAAATGCTCTATTGTAATAAATATCATGTAGGATTTGTACAAGCATTATAAACGTAATTCAAAAGCCAGTAGAAATATTTATGCATAATTTCCTACATGACATGTAGTGGTATAATACAACAAAAAGAAGTGGATGACAAGCAAAAGCAGAAAGTTTATCCAATAAGATGAGATAACAGAGTTTAATAGTACTTTCCTGCTCTGGTAATTAAGATAACCCATCAGTGAAAGTGATAGATAACACATCTAAGAATAGGATAGAGTTTGATGAAGAGGAGAGAACCAGAGGTTGGATTTGTGTTGTTAGAAAGCAATGTTTAAATACAAACTAGATTATATCAAAAGGGTAATGAAAAGTACAATGTTTGAGTTGCACTTCGCTTCCACATAGTGAATATAAATAGCATATGACTACACTTCACAAAGGAAGCCAAATGCAACATGTTATAGTAGGTTCTATCAAATAATGAATAGGGATTTTATGTCAGAACCTTAGATATGGTCAAAGCCGGGCTCCACTGCTCCTTGAGTATATCAAGGCAAATACTACCATTGCTGTTGATATTTGGGTGGAAAACCTTTGTTCTGAATGCAACCTACAAAGGATATCAATATAAACATCAGAAGTAAGCAACAAGGAACAAATGAAAGGTCAGCAATGCTTCTAAAATATCCACTCATTTTCATATCTCACTAAATGGCCAAAAAAGAGGTGCCTAAAAATGCTCACCGAAGCTTCTTTTGAACACATCAATGATTTTTAGATATTTTATCCTCAAGAAGCCAAGAGCGTACCTTGGGTGGCTTAAAGGGATAATCCGGAGGGAAATGAATGGTCACAAGAAAGACTCCTCCTGCATAAGGGCTATCTGTTGGACCCATAATTGTTGCTTGCCAATGAAACATATCTTCAGCAACAGGACCTGTTAAAGCAGGGAAGTACACAGAAAACAATCAGATGGATGGACCTTTACCGTAAGTGACTGAATCGGATCTAGACATTTTAGATTCATCTTAGCATCACATTTTCTAAAAAAGAAAGCCTTAAGAAGTCAAATATATGTTCATATTATGCTATCAGCATGTAAATAAGATCATCAGATACATATCCAAAACACTGATCATATTGTGAATTCTATTAAAGTATTAAACCATCGAACCAGTGACAATAAGCTGAATAGAAATTCACCTACAGCAGGAGTAAACCTCACAGAACATTACACCTCAAGCACAAAATCAATATGTCATGTTCACCATATTCTGCATCATTATCTTTTGTACAGCAATTAGTAACACTGAATCCGTTTCAATTAGTTCTTATTCTTTGATATACTTCCTTGTCAAAATACTCATATTGAGATTACATGTCTTTGACTAGATCAGAAAACCTTACAATTGAGAAAAAGAAGTAAAGAACCGTTAGATTATCCAGTGCACGTCAAACATAACTCCTTACAACACCCAACAAACCACATCTGAACCAACAAAACTCGCTATTTGATCTGAATGATAGTAAGCTTCCTTAATTATCAGTACCACGTGTAATAAACACCCCAAAAAGTTGCAGCTTCCTAACACTTTACCTACCTTCCATCACCAAGTAAACGAAATTTTAACTACGAAGAATAATCCTAGCCAAACAGCTCTATCTAGAATCTTAGATCCACATTGCATAACACCGCATCCAAGCAAACAAGCAAAAACGGAGGAACCTGAACTTTTTTGTAAAGCCACATATTCTTCTTTATCACTTGTTCGGGAGCGCCATTAGGTAAAATCCAGATTTTTACTAAAAACAAATCTATAATTACAAAACTTTTCTCTTCTCTTTTTTTAAAGAAAAAAAGGTACACAACTTTGGCAGAAACAGACAACCAAATAACCAATCACGCTGATAAAACACAAATAACGAGAACGACGCATATATTTCATCGATCTACCAAATCAGATGCATTATGATTACAAGGAGATGAAGAAAACAGTACCTGCGCTGCACGAAGTGGGAGGATCTTTCTGGAGATCCTTGAGCTCCTTCAAGATCCGTTTCGAAGCCATCAGCAGCGGAATAGCAGAAGCCAGAGATCGCCAAATTCGATCGATAAACACGAACCAGATAGAGAAGATTGAAGGATAGCGACTATCGATGGGAGAATATGAAAGGCGGAGACGGAGTAAGTGGAAGGCAAGAGAAAACGTAATTTAAAACGTCGACTGCTTCTTCTTCACGCGGACGGGGGGCCCTGGCGCCTAGGGACTGGGGTCCATTTTATATTTACCTTTTGTAATTTGGAAATTTTATTTTCAAAAAAATGTAGTTTTGCTATTTAAATTTAATTTTTTAGAAATAAATTTATTGTTTATAAACTTGTTGAAATTTGAATATTAAAAAAATTATAAACTAAATGTAAACTTTGTTTTGTGTGAGAATGTATCATATACACATTTTATAATCCAATCTAAAGTTTGGATGATAATTTATTTATTTGTTTGGTTTACTTTATTTAGTACTGATTCCTATGTGTTGTGTATTCAGTTTTAAAGTTGTTGCATTTTCAAAGCTGGAACTCGAGCTTTGTTCTAATGGAGTCAGAGTCACTTACAACATCTTCTATGGTAGGCTAAAGGCTAAAAAGTTTTTAGCCTATAAAGAGTTTATTCTCTTTTAGATACCATTTTAACCAAGGGCGGATCCAGGGCGAGGCGGGCGGGGGCGGGGCTGCCCCCACATTGGGTAGGAGGAGCGATGAATGGAGAAGTCTAGAGGCAATAAATAGATGGGACGTAGGCATAGCAATTTCAACCGCACCCGACGGATACCCGACAAAGCCGACCCGAAAAATGGGTGAAAAACCGGAAAAAAGGGTGAAATCGGGTTATTGCTGTGATCGGATGGAAATTTGGGTACGGGTGCGGGTGGTCACTTAACCCGACTCGACCAGACCCGAAAAATCATCCAACCCCACCCAACCCGACCAGATCACTAGACATACAAGAAATGTAGGAATTTCTATCCTACATTGAAAATCATGGGAATAAGTTTACCCAATGAAAAATAATATGGGTAATTGAAAAATAAGCCCAAAAGGAAATAGAGTTGCATTTTCGAATTTATTTAAGTATTCGATTTTACAACTTAAGTACAATTTTGAACGAGATTATAAAATTTAAAGTACTATTTTTTTTTAAAAATGGCCAAGTTAAATAACACCCGAAAAAACACCCGACTTGAACCCAATGGATTTTGGGTGGTTCGGGTTCGGGTGACACCCATCGGGTTTTTTTCTCAGGTCGGGTGAGCGGGTATTAGGTTCGGGTCGAGTGGTGGAAGTTGTCCACTCGCATCCAACCCGACCCATTGCCATGTCTAATGGCTAATGGTATGTCTGATGCTTGTCGATTTCCGAAGTGTAAATTCAAAAACCCTTGAAAAGTCGGAGGAAACTTTCGGCGTGTTTTTGGGGGTAATTGTTGGGCCGGATATTTTTGGGTTATAGGGACGTGGAATTAAGCCCATCTTCTTGAACGAGATTCGACCAAGCATTAACTGTGTGCAAGAAATACGCACACAACGGCTCCTCCATTAGATTGATTGCTAGATCTCCGGGATGATGAGGAATGGGGAGTAAGTAACGTCTCTCTAAAAAGGACTATAAAAGCACGAGGGGGAGACTAAAGAAGATCCATTACAGATGAAAGAATTACTCTGAAGCTCTCAGTCAATCAATCCGATTAGTCAAAATACCTTGTCAATCTCAAATTATATTCGATTTTCTCATTTGTGTTCACTTACTTGAGTTGTATCATCCTCGTTTGAGACTACATATCTTCGAATGGCAATATATATAACACTCTTGTTTTTATCTTTTTTCACCTTCGTACTTCTTTATTGCATTGATATTACTAACGTGTTAACGTGTTTAGGCTGATTGTCGACTAAGGATCCCGCTTTATAGCAAATAACGTGTTTACGTGTTAATTTTGTCCAAAACAATAGGTAGGTGATTGAAAAAGAATTAAATATTGGAGTGATAGATGGGTCACAAATGAACCTCTCCCTTACAAAAATTTAGGGTTGTGCTTGTTCTTGAATCCGAATTTAAGGTTTACACAAAAATAAGTAAGTATTTATTTTAATGAGTATACGAGGAGTTTGTCTCTTGCAATAATTATTATATCTCTCAAATTTTCCCAAACCAAAAAATTCTACATCAAAAGGATGCAAATAAGCCAAGGCATGAGCCTTCTTTTTATATCTTGATGATGTTGGACTGTGTCAAATGCCACAATTCCATCTAATCCAGCGCTTGAGAATTATTCAATTAACCACGTTGCAATCTGGAAAAGTATAGAGCTTCAACCTTCCACAATGTGGATGATGATGATGATGATGATGATGGTGATGATGGTGATTCCAGAACACCAAGGTCTCTTTTTTCACTTTTAAAAATTTAGGTGTTGCATACTAATTTTACTAGTGTTGCATGTATAACATGTCCCTCGAATGCAATTCTAGAAAATATGTGTTCATGATACCAAAAACATCAATTAAGAGGAAAATACATTCAATCCTATTACATGTGCTATTGAAAGAAAGTCATGCGGCCTAGGTGAAACTTTAATGCCCTAAAATTATATATACAAAGTCTTCAAACACAAAGAAAGTTGCATTGTCATCATTTTCAAAGGAAAAACACAAAGGGTTGACACTGTCATCATTTTTGTTGCTTTTTGCTTCAACTAAACTAGATGTCTTTTGTTTTTAAGCCCATCAAAAACTATTTTTTCAACAAAAAAATAGAGATGAGTCACTTATGTAAAGACATGTAACAAATGAATCATCAAGTGCAACAAAAAAATAATGGTCGAATAGATGGAGGGATATGTGTAAGAAATAGTAAATAAATGACGAAAACAAAAATCTAATCTTCTAAACATGTTTGATGAGGACAAATACTTGAATTACAACTTTGTTTTATTGACCTTTGTACCTTTTCAGTCTATTTATGCACAACATGCATGTTTGATAATCTAATACGTTCTATCATTTTAAGATTAGTGCTCTACTTTCCAAGTCATAGCCTTGTTCAAACATAAAGATGATTATTTGATGATCTAATATGATCCTTGATTCCTTGTATGTAAGATATTCTTTCAATTTATCTATTTTTTCATATTCAATACAAGTCTAGATGATAGTGCAAAACACTAAATCTAAACTTGTAACGAAATAAAATAATGCAAATACAATATACACGTGCCAATAAATAACAATGCAAAAGACAAATACATAGAGTAGTACAAAAATACATAATTGGTATAAAGTAAAGGAGATTAAATAGTGGAAAAGACAAATACATATGGCAATGCTAATATAAAACATGTGTGGAATTAAAAAATAAATGAGAAGGTACTCTTTATCAGAGCCAGGTTTCGATCCTGGGACCTGTGGGTTATGGGCCCACCACGCTTCCGCTGCGCCACTCTGATTGTTGTACCATAAACTAAACACCTGAATTATATTCTATTATTTCAACAATATTAACATGACTACCAAGTAAATGGGCTTGACAAACCGGGCACAATTTTATGAGTCGGCCCATATTCACAAAACTACCTACACCTTTCAAGAAATCCCGGGCCATATACGAGGTAGTTTTATATGACTAAGAGTCATCGGATACAACGAGACCGACATCTCTTCCCAATTATGTCACTTCGCCAATACGCTTTTGAAAACGGTGACTGATATTCCATTCTTCCCTTAGAGAACTTAGAGTAGGGGTAGAAATGGGTCATAAGATTCGAATGATGGGTGGGTAACCCACCCATCATCCACCATTAGAGAAATTGGAGTAGGCGTCATTTCAATGAATATAAGCTGTAATTAAGTAAATCAATATTGTAAGTTTATAAAAACGAGGCTTGGTTTGGTGGACGTAGATCATCGTCAATTTTGGGAAGATACATGCTTCTCTATATCTTTCCAATATGCTTCTCTATATTTTCCTAAAATTGATGATGAAAAGTGGAAACTTATGCTTGTTTTTTAATTATGTAAGAATTAAGGATGCCTCGAGAACAAGGTAAACTTAAAGCATACTTACAGGCGAGAATTTGAATTTCTAAATGCGTCTAGATGTATCGGTTGAAAATGAGTGGTCAAGGCTAGCCATTTCATTAGCCACCATGTTCACTTCCCGTGAAAATAGTACTTGAAATTCTATATGTTCATTAACAATAAAAAAATATGGAGGACAACAACCCCACAAGTTGTCTTGCCTCAAGACATTGTGCAAAAAATACTTGAAACATCGATCCTAACTAACCACATACAAGATCAACTTTATAAGGAATCTAGTAGCAATGGTTAGTTTCTACGTAAGATATAGATTTATTACAAAGCAAGTAAATCATTCTTCATGTGACAATGCATGGATATGAAAACTCGATACCCGTCCTAAGGTTAAAAACTTTCTTTAGAAATTTAAAATGAACAGACTATCAACTAAAGCCAGATTAATAGGAAAAAGAGTAGCGATTCTAATGAGTTGTGTTTTTACGTGACTAGGTATCTATATGAAGATATCCCACATCTATTTCTCAAATGTTCATATTCACAACGATTGATTGAGAAGAAGAATATAAAAACGAGACAAACTATTCAAAATAATGACCCAACTAATAAATGACCAAGGGATATCTTAGGTAATTTGGGGGTGCTCTATGCCAAAACATGATATCTCGGACCTTTCCATCATTTAATGGTGTATTTGGAATGAGTGGAATAAGACCATTATTCAATACACTCATATAGATATTATAAAGAACGTAGAATAATATACTAAGCAACATAATAAACAAAATTAAACTTTTAACAAAGAACTAGGCAAAAGAGACCGATACTAAATCTTCATGAGATTTTTTGAAACTTAATTTTGATGGATCGGCTAAAATGAAAAGCTACTTATAGATATGTTATTTGATACCATAATGGGAGATCAATATTTATGGGATCGAAAAAATATGACATATGTACTCAAGGCTAAGAGATTATAAGTGTTAAAAGACTCGGATTTAGAAGAAAAAAACTAAATTGAATGAGACAACCTTATTATGAATAATTCCATTAAGGTAAATCATGATGATCATCTACAATATCCTAATTCATTTAAAATATTTTTAATTAATTAGTTTAAATTTCATATTTTCACGGGAAGTGAACATGGTGGCTAATGAAATGGATAGCCTTGACCACTCATTTTCAACCGAAACATCTAGACCCATTTAGAAATTCAAATTCTCGCTTGTAAGTATGCTTTAAGTTTACCTTGTTCTCGAGGCATCCTTAATTCTTACATAATTAAAAAACAAGCATAAGTTTCCACTTTCCATCATCAATTTTGGAAAGATATAGAGAAGCATATATCTTCCCAAAATTGAAGATGATCTACGTCCACCAAACCAAGCCTCATTTTTCTAAACTTACAATATTGATTTACTTAATTACAACTTATATTCATTGAAATGGCCCCTACTCCAATTTCTCTAATGGTGGATGACGGGTGGGTAACCCACCCATCATTCGAGTCTTATGACCCAGTTCTACCCCTACTCTAAGTTCTCTAACGGAAGAATAGAATATCAATCACCCTTTTCAAAAGCGTATTGACGAAGTGACATAATTAGGAAGAGATGTCGATCCCGTTGCATCCGATGACTCTTAGTCATATAAAACTGTCTCGTATATGGCTTGGAATTTCTTGAAAGGTGTAGGTAGTTTTGTGAATATGGCCCGACTCATAAAATTGTGTCTGGTTTGTCTAGCCCATTTACTTGGTAGTCATGTTAATGTTGTTGAAATAATAGAATATAATTCAGGTGTTTAGTTTATGGTACAACAATCAGAGTGGCGCAGCGGAAGCGTGGTGGGCCCATAACCCACAGGTCCCAGGATCGAAACCTGGCTCTGATAAAGAGTACCTTCTCATTTATTTTTAATGTCACACATGTTTTGTATTAGCATTACCATATGTATTTGTCTTTTCCACTATTTAATCTCCTTTACTTTATACCAATTATGTATCTGCACTACTCTATGTATTTGTCTTTTGCACTGTTATTTATTGGCACTTGTGTATTGAATTTGCATTATTTTATTTCGTTACAAGTTTAGGTTTGGTGTTTTGCACTACCATCTAGACATGTGTTGAATATGAAAAAATGAGATAAATTGAAAGAATATCCAACATACAAGGAATCAAGGATCATATTAGATCATCAAATAATCTTCTTTATGTTTGAACTAGGCTATAACATGAAAAGTAGTGCACTAATCTTAGAATGATAGAACATATTAGATTATCAAACATGCATGTTGTGCATAACTAGACTGAAAAGGTACAAAGGTCAAGAAAACAAAGTTGTAATTCAAGTATTTGTCCTCATCAAACATGTTTAGATGATTAGATTTCTATTTCCGTCATTTATTTACTATTTCTTACACCTTCCCCTCCATCTATTCGACCATTATTTTTTTGTTGCACTTGATGATTCATTTGTTGCATGTCTTTACATAAGTGCCTCATCTCTATATACCAACTTATTCCCTTTCTCAATTTAAGAAAATAGTTTTTGAAGGCTTAAAAACAAAAGACATCTAGTTTAGTTGAAGCAAAAAGCAACAAAAATGATGACAGTGTCAACCCTTTGTGTTTTTCCTTTGAAAATGATGACAATGCAACCCTCTTTGTGTTTGAAGCCTTTGTATATAATAATTTTAGGGCATTAAAGTTTCACCTAGGCCGCTTGGCTTTCTTTTCAATAACACACACAATAGGCGTATTTTCCTTTTAATTGATGTTTTTGGTATCATGAACACATATTTTCTAGAATTGCATGCGAGGGACATGTTATACACGCAACACTAGTAAAATTAGTATGCAACACCTAAATTTTTAAAAGTGAAAAAAGAGACCTTGGTGTTCTGGAATCATCATCATCATCATCATCATCATCATCATCATCATCATCATCATCATCATCATCATCATCCTCCGCATTGTAGAAGGTTGAAGCTTTGCACTTTTCCAAATTGCACAGTGGTTAATTGGCTACTTCTCAAGCGCTGGATTAGATAGAATTATGGAATTTGACACAGTCCAACATCATCAAAATATAAAAAGAAGGCTCATGTCTTGGCTTATTTGCATCATTTTGATGTAGAAATTTTTGGTTTGGGAAAATTTGAGAGATATGACAATTATTGCAAGAGACAAACTCCTCGTATATGCATTAAAACAAATACTTACTTATTTGCGTGTAAACCTTAAATTCGGATGCAAGAACAAGCAACACCCTAAAATTTGACATCAAAACTCCAATTCTAGGACTCATAAAAACAAAACCCTAAATTTAAAATCCTAATCCATTACTCTAAATTCAAATTTCTTGCCATTTTTCAATCAAAGCTAAACAAACCCTCCATGTGCTTCACAACAGAGCATCACTTTTACTTCTCAGTCAAAATAAAGGAAGATTAGTACTCATCATAAACTCATTCGGACAATCCCAATGAACTCAAGTCACTTTCATTTGGCCACAACTCAACTTGATTGGATTTCCAAATAAGGTCATAATTTCTATGTGTCTAGATAATCAAAATCGACAAGAGAAGATAAAAACCAGTATCTTAGTTTTTCGATACAATACCCTAAAAGTGAAATCAAGCTTTGATTGGATTGGTTCTGTCAAACAATCCTTCAATAGAATTAGGTGTGGTTGAAGAGTGGGAAAAGTTATTAAAATCGAGATTCTAGGATTGGATCACGAAAGGTCTTATGGATCAGATCGTAAAATCGGATCGTAAGATCATATAATATCAATAAAACTAATATAATATAGATATGATACAAAAAATATAGGCACTAAAACCAAAAAATATATAATTTTATTACAATTTAATGATCATAAGCACATTTAAAAATATATATGCTCACATAAAGAGTCGATTATGAGTCTTTATTAGGGAAAAATGTTATAAATTCAACAATTAGGAGTTAGAAAGAGGGAAATTGAGAGGGAAATGAGGTTAAAAGAGACAAAATGAGCATTTAAGCGATGTAATTTCCCCAATAATTAAGCCAATTGGTGCTAAAATAAGTTTTATATGCTCAAAGTAAAAAAACTAGGTAGGATCTTACGATTTTATACAGGATCTCATGAGATCCTATACGATTCTATACGATTGTATACGATTCTAACATGATTCTACACGATTCTAAACCGATTTTAACAAATTTCGATTTTAATGTACGATCCAGACCAGAATCCCATATAGGATCGTAGGATATCACGATTTTAAGATCCAGATCTCAATTTTCATAACACTGAGAGTGGGTTTTGGGATTTAGGGTTTGTGAATTTTTAAGGAGAGGAATTGAAAGACTTGAACTTTAGATTCCTATGCAAAAGAGAAGGTAGGAGATGGAAGAAGAAGAAGAAGAATAGTAGTAGATAAAAAAGAGGAGAAGAGAAGATAGTCACGAAGAAGAAGGAGAAGAGAAGGTCGAAGAAGATGGTTTCTCAATAGAAGAAGAACGTAAATTCAGGAGGGGTTGTTTTTATTTTTAATGTATTTTAAATATAATTTTTTTTAAATTATATTTTTAATTAACTTAAATACAAAATTGTCTAGTCACAATAGGATTGATTATTTGTCATGTCATTAATTTTAATGAGATATCTTGCCACATAAAGACTAAAAATCGCAATCATTTAAAAAGGTTAGGTTTTTAAATTTAATTTTAAAATGTTATGTTAATTATCTTAATGATCCTAAAAATGTTAGGCTATTTTAAGCAATTTTTTCAATTTAAAAGGGCCTTTGTTATTCATAACACACTAAAAATAATAAAAAAAAAACAAATTATCTTATTTGCAAATTAGTCCTTCACCCACCAAACTCACTTTTGTAACACCCCCTCCCTATTGTACTTGAGGTGTTACCGCCAGTAACCCTAATTAGTCCTAATCCAAGGTTACCCAAGGCTTTAAAACTTATAATCACAACACGTATTACAACACTTTATTACAAACCATAGTATGACTTCCTTCCATACACAAAATCCTAACCACAACTTGGGCAAAAGTAAAATATTTACAACAGACTTATTCTTCTTCAAGCGACCACTTTCAAAACCTTTTTACATTCTAAACTCCTTGGCTAGCCTTCTCTTCGCGGATTAACTTCTTTAGCAGCTGATGCGTCGTATACAGACGGTGGGCACCAGTCGGCCATGCAATTGAATAAGGTGGTCGGATTAGTCTAATGAAAGACTAAGCAAGTGGAGAAAATGACTGGTTCCTATGGTAGTGACTAAACATATTGGGATCGAAATTCGAATAACAACCGGTCGATGATCCAACAGTTAGCAGTCCCATAGAGGATAAGAAATGAGGCATCCATAATCAAAAGATAGGACACCACAAATTGCGGTTCCATTATGAAACATGAACAATTGTTGGGAACTCATATTAATCACATAACATTCTAAAAGCAAGAATGGCTTCCCGACTGGATGAACCATTCAGGTATTTTAGTGTGCCTAACGCACTTATCTTATATTACTTTCAAAACTTTTCACAAACAAGTTGGTGGCTTTTAATCGGCTCGAACTACTGCCGAAATATCGTGGTATTGTAGAGATCATCGGAGTATTTCATCCATGTCATCTACTCTGTACCCAAGATCACAAGACTTCAGCTATCCTTGATCTTGCATTTGCATATGGTGAGGTAGAGATCACAGAGGCCTATTACCATGTCGTCTACACTACACCGTGCCGAACCTGCACTTAGCTAGAGTGCCTATCAACCTTCTCACACGAAGAGTAGGGGAAGAGAGTCATGACTCACCATTAGGATTAGGCCCCTCCTAATGTAATATTGTTATAAAGAGAGGATATAAAACCACTCCCTGGACTATCTGAATCACAACAATGTCTCAGCGAGAGACAACAAACAAGGTCGCACATAACGGACCTAAATCCAGTTCTAGCGCAAACTGAATAAACAACATGGTCATTATTTCTAACAATATAACAACCTATCATATTTTATTAAGCATACAAGTTGTTCCCAACACAAATATTAAATGGGATTCAATTCCTCATTTAATAACAATAATGCAAGAACGAACCGTCCACTTGCCTTATAAGGCGTGCTTTACGCTCTCAGCGAGTCCAATAGAAATCTTTATCTGCCTTCTGCCAATTATAACAACAGATTCTTCAACCACAAGCTCATGGATACAATTCTTAGTTGTATAATCCAATTCTACAACTTCCTAATCGATAAACGATTTGATTTCCGAATATCGATATATATATATATATATATATATAAATCCTTAGTTTTCATGCTTCAAGGAGCCATCTTGGTGGAATTATAACTAATTATCCGCTTCACTTTTGAAACAATTTTCTAAATAAAAATTGTTCATTAGTAGCAGTTCTACAAGATTACAAAATCTCAGATCAAACGGATTAACAACGAATCCTGAGTAATTATCCGAAGTCCTTTACCTGACAATCGATGTTTAAACTTGTCTTCGCTATAAGTAATAATCCAGACGTCCGTTTCTCGAGAGGTTTGAACCTGTGGAACCGTATCAACGTCAAGATTATAAAAACCATAAATTTACTTAGTAAAGCGGACCCGAAAGGTTCTTTCGGTGGCTCCGTAACCACCCCGCTAATTAATTTCGAGCGTTAATACCTTCACTCGAACTTCGAGCTTGTTCGGCTCGATGGTGGTTCGACCCAAGGACCCAAGGGTGGTGGCGTGGTGTCCGGTGGCAACCCCTGGTGGTGGGTGGTGGTCGGCGAGCTGCTGTTCGCCGTCGGCGGGGCAGCGAGGCAGAAGAAGAAGCCGAAGATGGAGATGGCGCTCCCTCTCCCAAGTCCGTTCCGTCCTGATTTGTCTCCCTGGTTTTGGCTTTCAAACAGCCCGGTTTCACAAAACAAAGAGGAGGTGATGAGGGTGGTGGCTGGCAAGGTGGTGGCGAGGAAGATGGCCGGCAGGGGAAGTTGAATTCTATCGCCCGAGTTCATCGTCCCGTACGACTCTCTCTCGGTTTTGATTTGCAAAGAAAGGGGAAGGTGATAGGCTTTGAAAAGTCAAGAAGATGAAGTTGCATAAATCCTATCTCCCAATACGTAGGTATTAAGCAAGAGACGGTCAAATGAAATTTTCCGTCCCGGAACGGGACTCGCGTTAAAGCGGTAAAATTATGTACCTCGGGTGGAAAAACTCACTAAACGAAAAACGTCCCGTAAATTATGTAGACCAATAAAACCAATTTTCCATGATTTTATCTTGCTACCCTCAATTTTTAAGGCTTCCGTTTCGTATTTTATATTCCTTCCGGTACATAATTAAAAAGACGGCTTATCCAATAAATATTGGATAAGAATTTTCTAGGATTTAGGATATCACCAAGAATTTTCTAGGATTTAATCTCCAACAAAAATATTGGATTAAGCGTTAAAACGGACAAAAAAGTTAAAAAGATATCCGAGAAAAATTCGAAAATATCCTTAAAAACCGCAGCTATTACAACTTTTCTCTTTCCTTCATGTGCGATACGTCGATTACAATCCCTCAAACTCACCTAAGCAAATTACTTTCAATTAGAAGATGTTTTATGGACAATTTTGAATCAATGATTACCTAGCATCTACCTCTATTTAGTTTTCAAACCAAAATTCTAGAGAAAAAGCCCTAAATCATTGATTATAATTCGTTTTAGAGTTTTGTTTGTTCGTTGAGGAATTTATGTAGATTTAAGTAAAAATTGATGATTATACTTACATTTATAGGTTGGATTGATATTTAATTACATGAATTTGTATAAATTTGGATTGAAATCAAGTTGGTGAAGAGTTTAGGCAAGTTAGGGGTGAATTTAGGGTTCGAACTGTTGCACGACGATCGTGATGAAGGAGATGGGGCGTTGTTATTTTGCACACTCGAGGCGACCGAGGAACTTAACTAGCCTCACTATATTTGATCGTGCTCTTTAACTCTGCCCACACGGGTAACGGATTGAATAAATTAGTTCGGCGTTATTTGACGGAAATATTCTAAAAGCTTGCTCTGTCTCATTGGGCATTTTATATATCTCCCATATGTATACGCAACTTATAAAATTTACCCGTCATTAAACTAGGGAGAGATCAAAATAGCTCGGTGTTTATTAGTGGGCTTTTGTTTTGTTTCAGAAGGTTTATTAGTGGGCTTCTTTAAGGCCTTTACCAACATATAAAGAGTTTTATTTTACTTCCCATCTCTCCCCTAAACCCTAAATCGATCACATATTTGTCCTCTCGACATCCGAAATCGTCTAGCCACACGTAGGACCGCCGAACTGCCGCCACCTTCGGTCTCTGCTCACCCTCACCGACTGTGGTCTCCGTTCATCTCCGTTGGATCTTGCACCATCACTGTGTCAGGTTCATCTTTTTTCTCTTGGTATGCCTTTCTCATTTCAGCATAGAGATCTGCTATTAATTAGATGGATTATAAGATCAATTAATTCAATTAAGGAGATTGATGTATATAGAAGAAGAGTTATGTTGTGTGGGTTTTGTTATTTTAGTTTAGTTAGTGCAGTTTGTGGAGCTTGTCGATCAACTTGATTGACTTCTTTGTTGTATAAACCTGCAATTGAAGTTGTCCTATAAGTTATTGCAGATGGCAAGTATATATGGTGTTCATGGGGTCAACTGTTTATAAATATATAATTATATATATGCCATAGGTATAGGTATTGATTGTTCAAGCTGTGTATGTGTAAGTTGTTTCACCAGTGAATGGTAAGGCATAAAAAGTAATTAAGTATGTTTGTTATCGAAGTTTTCATTTTTTATTTTTAATTATTCTGAAAAATTGAGAAGCTAGTTTTCATTTTCATGAACCATTGGGGCAATTTATATGGGCGAATTGAAAGCTAAGCAGTGTCTAATGATTTTCTGGGGAAAAATAGAGATGTCTATTACGCTACACATAATATGAGATTTATAGGAGTTTCTATTGCTGAAAAAAAGCTCTTCTTTTTTTGTGGTACAGATACGAAGAAAGATAAGAAAAAAGATAGTTCAGTTACTGCTTCTGACAATAGGTTTGTCTTAAAAAGTCTTTCTGAGGCTTATATATAATGAAGACGATGACGTTAATGATCAGGTTGATCCACGTGCACGCTATATCCCTAGGCTTGAGAAAGGTGTAGATGGAGGTCTACAAAATCTTGAGTTGCTCATTTCCTTCGAGGATCATGTCACATTTAGCATATGGGATACCCGTCACGTAAGTTGTGAGCCTCCTTTATATCACTAGAAAAATTTATGTCTATGCATACGTTTTTTTAGTACTCATGCACTATTAGATAAAATAAGCCATTACAAAAAAAGTATAATTAGTACTTGATGCATTTGACATGTATTTGCAAATCAAAATATGTAGATTAGAGAAGAGTGTGGACGTCTTAAGTGTCATCAGAGACTTTCCCAGATGAAACAATGGATCCCAAAATATTATTGTCATTGGTGGAATTCTGTTGAGCAAAGTGGCCTGGCACATCTGAGGATGTGCATGCACGAACATTTAGATTTCCCAATCCTTAGTGCTTTCGTAGAGCGTTGGCAGCCAGAGACTAACTCATTCCACATGCCATGGGGTGAGATGACCATTACGCTCTATGACGTGTGGAAGATCCTCCAACTTAGAATTGACGGAGATATAGTGGCCATTGAGAAATCTAACAAACGACAACAAGAGATAAAGGAACTTGTTGAAGCTCTATGCATCGACCACTGGACGCTTAGTAAAGAGATGAAAAAAGGCAGCATTACATACAGGACCTTAAGAGAAGTGGGGCAGGCAATTCAAGATGGAAAAACCATTGCTACAACATATTTGACATATTTATTATCCACCACTGTTTTCATTGATAAGTCTCAAAACCGAGCTCAAGACCGATTCTTTAGGCTGTTACGAGATGTTGATCGGGTGCCTAAATATGCATGGGGTGTTGTTGTGCTGGCATCACTCTATCGAAGCCTTGGGGAGGCATATCGGGGTGATTGTAGGAAATTATCAGGATGTGGTACTCTATTGCAGGTGTGTAAGATATCATAATTATGAATGAGTTATAATGGTTTTCATAAATGGGGAAATTAATCTTTTTTGTGTGTTATAGTCATGGATATATGAGTATTTTTCATTATTGCGCCCGCAACACAACTTTCGGTATAGGTCACATGAGCCTCGAGAAATGAGGTGGATGACTTCAGCTACCCAGATCAAAGCGATAAGGCACTATTTGAATATAGAATAGCACTTGACAGGATGACATTGCAACAGGTTTGTAATTTAATGTTTCTTTGAATCTTGTAAACTAGTGTAATTCCTTGAAAATTTTGACTATTATCTCTACTTAAATATGTATTCAGGTGGAGTGGATGCCATAAGGTCCTCTTGCCTTTTAGACGACCCATTTGAGGGTGTCTCGTTACCATGGACCCATATCATGTTTGAAGATATCTGAACCATACATGCCAGATCGAGCAGGTCGTCAATTTGGACGTGTGCAACGCATACCGGGACTAGTTATTCTTTCGGATCATGCTCATAGGCATCATGATCCTTCTCGTTATAATGTCAAGTATCCAAACGACGAGTGGGCATGGGCTAGACGGCACACTACTCACACCATCAGTCTAGATCAAATGGGGGACCCAGTCTTGGCATTGTATGATTGTGTATCTAATTACATGAGCTGGTACTACCCTAGGACTCCCCCATTCTTGTGCCACCCAGAGCATTCTTCTATGCGTAATTACCCGAGACCGGGTCCAGGGGGAGACTATATTGCATCAGAGGTAACATTTTCATTTCACATTTTTAATTTTTTTGACTAGTCGTGTATTCTAGATTATTGACTTGTGAAATCAACAACGCATAAACGGTGTTGCTCCTCTTTTGCGTAAGATGGTGGAGCCAATGAGGGAAGATGTTCCACATGACTACTGGCAGCAGGCTCTTCGTGCTTTGGAGCATTTGACTCGATATCCTCAATTTCTAGATGAGCCTCAATATTCTACGCTCGAGGCTGGAAACTCTAGCAGCAAGGTAGACGATGATGACGAGGAAGATGACCACACGTGGAATGAGGATGAAAATGACGACAATGGGAGTGAGGATGATGAGGACACTAATGGGGATACCGGAGATGATCTCGAGGATGAGGGTGAGGATGTCGAGGAAGGCAGTGTGGGTGAGGATGATGATGATCATGAGGACAAGGACGAAGATGTTGAGGACGGCTATGTGGGTGAGGATGAAGACAAGAACGCTGTCAACAGTAGTGGGAATCAAGATGGCGTCGAGGGTCGTGGTCACGGGAATGATATTATGGATGAAGACTAGTTAGTTTATGGTTATTGCTACCTTTTTTGAAATATATTTAGATGATGATGATGCTACTGAATTCCATTAAATTCATGTACAGAAACTCTTTTCTGTAGCCACAACCTCACTCTATTCATAGCATCTGATTAGGTCATTTACTATATAGCGTTATCATCCTCAAAGAAAGCAACACATTTTCTTGTAACTGGAGAATGCTCAGAGCCAAGAAGCATCTGAACATTTCCTCGAGGCAGCTTTGTGAATACAAGTGACCCAAAAATCCTGCAAAGCATAGATATTTAAGGAAAAACATAATAGCTTCCAACTATGTCAACAAGTAGATTAATAAAGTACATTAGTGATCATCAAAGAACAAACGTACAATATCAAGAAGCCTTCAATTGGTCACAATGATTAGTATACTAAGTTAAATAAAGCTATTAATGGCAAACAAGTGTGTATAATATTGACGTAGGCATCTTAAACTTACTGGGATATGAACAACATGTGCACCATTAAAGTAATTAGAGAATAACTCTGCATCTAAAGTTGCACTCATCAAAATTAGCCTCAAATCTGATCGATGAGTAAGAAGTTCTTTAAGGACGATTAGTAGAAAATCTGGCATGGAATACATGCAATTATTAGAAATCCATTACACATTTATAACTAAATCTCAATTTTCAACGGCATGCAAAAGTACCTTCATTCATTCCACGTTCATAAATACAAGAACGCTCTGTTCTCTTGTGTTCTTTCGAAGGGGTAAGAATTTCCATGTTTGTTTAGTGTTTGTAAATGAAGTGGGAAGTAGTGGTGTGCTCTGAATATTCATGACATGCATTTCTCTTTATTTTTTGTATTCCATCTTTTTACATTTGGGTACAACTATAACTGTTTTGTTATGCTCTTTCTAGATCTCTTATCTATTGTGTGCCCTTGGATATGGGCGTCTCTTGAACTTCCTGTTGAATACTCGTGCTGGCACACTAAGTGACCGGAAAAAGGTTTCGCCCTCTTGTTTACTTGCAACTGCACGCTTTAAATTGCAAGTTGTCTATAAAGCTTGTATAACCTGCTATAAAGCTTGTATAACCTGTTGATTCAAAGTTTCTGTTATATTCAACTTTGTCAATAATTCATACTAATAAGAGTGTAATAGTTCTCCAAAAGCATAGATGTAAGACCACTGTCAATAAAGTCATACTACTAAAAGAGTGAGATAGTTCTCCAAAATCATAGATAAAAGACCACTGTCAATAATGTCATACTACTAAGAGAATGAGATAGTTCTAGTGGTAGAGTAAACCGAAAAAATATTACATCATGATCTTGATCTAAGACCAACTTCATATGCCTCGAAGTTGCTAGAAAAGCGTTTGTCTAAACAATTAACATAACATAAAGTTAAGAGCATAATTTAACATTTGAAAAGGTTAAATTTTAATAACACATTAGGTTTGAAGAGATCTTACCGATACAAAGTGTTTTTGTGTTTGTAAATAAGCTGCTGATATGACACGGATATTCTCCAAATTTGTGGATGCAGAGGCAATAAGGGGCAGGTAAATCGCTGAGCCAATCACTGAAAAAACACATTGGTAGCATGTTGCTACTATGTGTCCCATTTCCGGTAGTGAGAACCAATGGAGTTGGATGGCAGACTCCTCATAACATTCCATCTTAGTGATAATAGATCTCACGTCACCTAAATGGACTACAGCCTCATACAAGTTAATGTTCTTATAAGCCTCAACAATGAGCTCCTTCCTTATTCTTTTCCATTCTCCTTGTCCAAATCCAAGGCTCTCAGCTATAGACCTAAAGCCACAATGACCATCTCCAAGAACATTAACATATCTTTCAATGAAGTTCGTAATAAAGGAAGGAATATCAATTGGGTATTGTTTAGGATTCAATGTAGTTGTTTTTAAAGAAGTTGATCTCTCTTGACCAGTACTTGAAGAACAGCATTTTAAATTATTATGTGGTCGTCCTCGACCACAACTAGTAAAGCAGTTATTGCGTGCATGCTCAAAGTTGCTCGGATCCCGCTTCGTGGTTGATTTCTTAGGTCGACCCTTACCGCGAAGAGGAGATGACGGTTCATCCATTCTTAACGACTCGGGATGTAGCATTTCATACATGAAATCATATGCCTTCATTCTAGCTTCGTCGGACCATTGAGGAAAGGCCTTATAAAACTCTTCTAAAGTCAAGGATTGTTGTCGTCTCAAAACTACAATTTCATCTTCTTCTTCATTAGGCCCCTCGATTTGGTGGGTCTTCCACATTTGATGAATCATATTAGGGTCAATCAAACGCTGCTCTGTCACATATGGCAAAATTTGATGGACGCATGGAAGACCATGTGTTGTAGGCAACTTACAATCACAAGTACCTAAAGCTTCTGTTTGAACACGTTGATGCTCTTTCATCAAAATATCAAATGCGTGATAGGAGACCATCCTATGCAACAACCTAAAACAACTAACATTACTAACATCATGTCGGACATGGTTGCATGAAAACTCAAACGACGCCTTCAACTCGGTGATCAACAATTCCATGTTTGTGTGAACATGAGAAAAAACTGAATCGAAACCCCCTCGATTACTTCCCAAAAACTTTTTAACGGATGAGTGCGCGCTTTCAGCCCTGAAATTACAATACATGTATCAATGTGATGAGCACTTTTACGTCGTTATAAAAGCACTATCAAAGAAATACATAACTTCCTAACCTGAGTAAAGTGGAAGTAAGGATCGATCCCACAGAGACTCGTGTAAATGTGTTATTGCTTAAGTGCCAAGTAACTAATATGGGGGGTTTATGAATGCTTGAGTAACTAACTAATCTATTATGCAAGAATTAAACTAAGTATGAATGCAAAGATGATTTAAATATATGAGAAACAAACAGTGTTCAACTAGTTAGATCCATCATGATATTGATTCATTGATCATCAATTCTCTTGATTCTCTTCTCACTTGAATAATCTATTGTGGATAGTAATCCTACTAAGGACTAAAACCCGAACTTCATATATAGTTGATAGAACAACCAGTCTAGCAACCCTAATTATTTAACAACCTAGAAGACCTTCTAGATTTAATTAAATAACGGCATGACGATTCAAGTTATCAATAGAAACAAACAACTTAGAGCAACCAGACATCTAAGTGACTTGTGAATTTATTCCCTACTTTAATCAACTTGTCCAACCGGTACTAAATTAATTAAAGTCTACTCTTGATCAAATTAACTCCAACCAGTAATTAATCAGATTCAGTTTTAACTAGAAATTCTATTAGGTGATCAATCTAACAAAACCCTAATTTAGATTCAATTAAGCACAGGGAATAATTTCTATTAAAGTTTGTTGAGAATCAATCAAGCCTCACAACTATATACAAATCATGACTTCAATAACTAGCCAAACACAAGAGAAATTTAGCAATTCATAATTGAAATTAAGAAAACTTACAAAGGTTCAAGTTTGCCTCTAGAGAGAAAACCCTAGCCTCCAAAGCTGATCAAAAGTTATGAAAAAATAAAAACTAACATAAACTATTTATATGCTCCTAAAAATATCCTCAAAAGAGATATTAAACACCCATACTCGGATGACATACAAGCCCACAAATCAAAACCAAAGCCCAATACCACAACTCGGCCCAAACTTTTGCTCGCTGAAAAACTCCGATTGCGCGGCTTCGTCCCGCAAAAGCGCGGCCGCGCATTCTCTTTACCATCCCGCGCTTTTACTCGCCAGTTGAGATTGCGCGGGCACATTGCTCGGCTTCAACCCGAGCACTTGGCTTGTGCTTGGCTTGTCTTCTTCCTTGCCTTGGCTCTTCTCCTAGCATGTCCTAGCTTCCTTAGCTCCTTTGCCTCGTCCATCACCACCATGATCCATCTGTACTCGCCCCGTTGTTGCTCCTGAACCTAAAAACCTGTAAAACCGAGCAAACTAGCGCATAATACCCGACAACACAAAAACCTATAAACTACATAAAAACTAACCTAAAACTAACTAAAACATATATAAAACATGCAACTAAGCTACTCCTATATGCAAGCTATCACAATGGTTAACAATTTCAAGATTAAACTTCATAAAAGATGCAACTATTAAAAGTGAGTATGTAAAAGGGTTTGTCAATTTTTTACCTATTTGATGTGTTGGTGCCAAAATGGGTGATATTGTCTGTCCATACAGACACAAACCTATCCTTGTATGGGTTCAACCATGTATCTTTCAAATATTGAATAAGAGTTGGTCGCCCTTTCCATTCTAACTCTAAATTGGCTAATTTGGTGTTGTACTCCTCCGTCTTTGACTCAAATAATCCCTTGCATCGAAATTCAAACTTATTTGCTTCTTTTTATTTCTTTTTTCCTTCAAGCATCTTGCCTCGATATCCTTGTAGATGTGGCGCCGACACAATAAATGCTTTATGTCAGGAAATTCAGTTTTTAAAGCATTAAGTAGCGCTTGCTCTCTATCTGACACTATAACGTTAGGCACCTTTTTAACCACACGTAGCATTTCTTTTAGCCATTTCATAGCATACGTGTAGTTTTCCTCAGTCTCACGTCTCATAAATGCACCAGCAACAGGGAAAGTCTTCCATGTAGATGTAAATCCCACAATTTCAAGAGATGGCATGCAATAGATGTACATAAAGTTTAAAGTTTGTTACAACTACATGTGTTAAGCTAATAATTATTCATATTATTTGAAATTTTATTAGTATCACTTACTTATTTGTCTTGTATGTTGAATCCATGATCAACACATAGGGAAATGACCTCAATAGATTGAGGGATTCAGGATGGGAAAAGAATAACTCACTCACAACTCCACGGTCTGTGATTCTGTGACGCTCAAAATATTGATAACAAGCTACCTGATGCATGGATTGTTGCACAATCGTCCTTCCCTGTAGCCCTTCTCTTTTTGCCTTTTGTCTTGCATTGTTGATCGTTGCAATTGTACTTGCGCTACATGGATTATTCTTCTTTATAATGTCGAGTATGTTTTTCGGCTTCATATGAGAAGCAGTCAAATCTTTTACCAATTCATACTCCTCTGCAGTCAATCGCCTCTCAAATGCATTGCCCTCTCTATATAGGGCTAACTGGTGATTGTGCTCTCCACATACAACTTTCACTAGCCACACGTTAGGTTTCGCTTCATGACACTTGATACGAAACGGACACAAAGCCTTTTTCGTTGACGCCTTCCTTGGTTTCATAGCCACCTTTCTCCCCCGAGTAGGAACACTCTTGCCATATCTATCACATTGTATCCAACATTTTCCACATCGACCAGGTTAAGATTTTACAAAGCGAGTTATCACCTACACCATATTGTGTGCTCTGCCAACTCCACGAATCCACTTAATGGCATCATCTTTGGTCTTAAATAATTCTTTTGTGTTGAAAATCTCTGAATAGTCTGTAGAATTAGCATCAATGTGGTCAAACTCATATTCATCATCGGTACCTAACTCTATATCATCACTCGGACCTTCAAAATTAATCAGATTTTCAATATCAACCCTCTGCATAATAAATACAAAAAATCATTAAACATCACATTATAAAACGGTTCAATGCATATTGTCAATCTTTCAAAAAAGACTATGAATAGGAAAAACCTTATTCCAACAAACGAGTTAACTCTATTGTCTCGCTACAACAAACAAAGCAAAATACAAACACCCCAACAATGACATGAACAAAAAATAAAATCGTAGTCCTTATAACGAAGGTTTTTATCCATCCAAAAAAATAAAATTGGATCAATATTTTTATTTTAATGAGTTTACCTTAGGATTGATGTTGTGTTGTTGACCCTCTGACATGCTTTCTTCTCGGTTTTTCTTCAACTAGTTCGGTCTTTTAGTTGTTAAAATAAAGTTATGGTGAAAATATTGTAGGGTTAGGGTTTGAGACGGTTTAAATCGATAATAAAAACTAAATAAAAGAGGATCAGGCGGTTTAAGATAATCCCCGAGTAATTCGCATAGGCAAAATGTCCTCGTTCGTATCTTTCGAGGCTATTGAATTATTCATGTGCGTTCGTGTGAGGGTTTTGCATTAGCCCGGTGGGATCCGGTGGGGGTTTTAATTTTGCCCATTCAGCGTGTGTAGGCTTTTTATATTAGCACCTCTCCTTGTAGTGGGCTTCTTCTTTTTGCTTATCTCGAAATATGAGGCCTTTTTTGTTTGCCCAACGTTTGCTTAGTAGATAACTGCATTTTGTCTACATGAACTACCGGGCAAAAGGTTTTTACTCGTTGGTTTCTAGTGCGATATTTACCTTTGCTCGTCTAAAGACTAGGTTGCAAAAAAAAAAAATTGAACTGGACTTTATTATCGATTTAAGCGTGTTATGCATAGCAGTTAGTTACTGCAAATTAAAATGGCAAATGCAGTTATTCTTCCAAAAAAAATAATGAGAATAGTAGTTGGGCCGGATCCTAAAACTCGAACCGGCCCAGGCCCTCCTAACTGTTCGAGTGAGAGAGGGGGTTTTCACTGGTTTTAGCAACATCTTCCATTCCTGATTCCTACAAGTCTTACCCGACTCACCGTAGTGATTTGTTCGGATTTTCCGCCATTAACAAGAAACCTCCGTCGAGCTCAGTTGAATCCATGTTCCGAGCAGCGCTCACCATCAGGCAATTGAAACAATTAGATGGTAGAACCACCACCGCTGTCGAAACCCTAAGTCACCAGCTCCTCCAGCGATGCTCCGTGAGCGGAACGGCCAAGGGGAAGGCCAAAATCAAGGCTCAGGTGTTGAAGCGGTCGAAGATCACTATTAAGAAAGGAGCCAACGCATCTGCCGGTCCAGAAGGTCCCCGGAAGGGCTCGCTGGCGGCGGAGCTGGAGGACATGGCCGATAAATGCCTCAACGCTCCCACGCCGATTAGGTTTCTGAAGCCGAAGATGAAAGCGCGCGAGGCGATGAGGGAGAAGCTTGGACTGGTGAGCAAAGAGAGGCAGAGGGAGATGGATATCCTGAAGAAGCAGGCCAAGGAGGGGACGGGGTTGGAAAAACCGTTGATTTTGGGGACGAAGGGGCTGGATTTGATATCGTTAGGTCTCGTCGACGCCGATCAGATCCCGAAGTATGATCTGACGGTGGAGGATGGCCGGAGGCTGGCGAAGGAGTACAGTAGGGTTTTGATGAGGAAGCACCGGGCGAGACAGAAGGCGGAGACGACGCTTCTCAGGATGAAGAAGGAGGCCATCGAGGCTTTGCCAGAGAACCTGAAGGCGGCGGCGCTGGTCCCCGATCTCGCCAAGTTCCCTGCGAACCGGTTCATGGCGACGCTGACGCCGCCGATTGAAGGATATCTTGAGAAGGTCATGGAGGCGGCTAAGAAGACTTCTGGGAAGGCTAAGCTCAGATGATTTCGAGGTATTGATTTTGCCTTTGCTTGTAATTTTGATCTTCTCTCTTTATCTCCAATTCTAGATGTTCACTTGATAGATTATATGTGTTCTTCATTTACTTAATTGGCTTTATTTGGGCCTTCTGTTTTGAACATTATGTTGAACCTATGTGGAATTGAACTTGAGCTTATGCTCTTATGTATAAGGACACTTCAGTGAAGTGCTTAATTGATTCATGGTATTTTGATATGATTGGTGATTGAACCTATGCTAGTGTGTGTTTAATTTTGATTTGTAATCTTAGGTCCTTGGACAGTCTTGGGGTGAATATGCTGTGTATATCCAATTGTGATATGCCCAGTTTACAAAATTGAGGGTGTGAGATAGTAGGAACTGGAAAGTATTCTTATTTTATCAAACTAAAGTTTATGAACTTTCAAATTTGAGGCTGTTATGAATCTAGAACATACTCATTCGAAGAGAGAATATGATGTTTAGATTCAGTTGTAAAACATACTTGTTGCTTGCTCATGATCTGATTGAAATAAAAATGTGCTTCGTGTGAGCACTTATTAGCGTGTGATTTGACACTTCTAGTTAAGTATTTGCTGTAGCTTTTGAATTTTGATGGTTTTAAGCAATCTCAAAACACAATCTGAAGCCCTAGCTTGTTGTTATAGGTCTGAGTGACTAATGCAAGCAATTCCCAAAAAGCCAATTCTTCTGTTTTAATGCATTTAAAGTTACAGTGCATACTTTATTTGCTTCGTCCGGTTGTTTTGGTTCATAATGGAAGTATCGAGTCCTTTAGTTCCCATCATATATTTCTTGAAAGCTCGATTTCTCCCACACAGGTTGGTTTTCAGTTAACCTCATGAAACTGGTTTCTGAAGAGGTTCTGACCTGAAATTCCTGCTTGCCGAGAAGTTTCTATGTACTGGTGCTTTATTTTCCTGGTGTTATGCGCACATAATGCACATAGGAATTTTTCCTTTGTTATATTCCATGTATTGGTGCATATGATTTTGCTTTTTCCTTTTGGTTGTGGTGATAGACTTGAAAACTAGGTCTTTCCTTCATGGAGCAGTACAATATGCTAGACCCTAATTTACGAAATTGATGAGGTTAAAGAACATCTTGCTTTCAATTGAAGATGTGTAGAACCAATGATGAATTCATTTTTTGGGTGCATTGATATAGTTTCTTGTTTACACTGCAGAAACCAAATACTGCAATATATGAGTACAAATTTCGCATGCCTATAGAAGTAAAATCACCTAGAGCTAATGCCTATAGAAGTAAAATCACTTAGAGATAATACTCACGGTCAATCACGTATTGACATGGCTTTGCTCTTCAAGAAATGGGATTACTAACCCAAGCTTCTCATGTCACCAACTTCTGAAATGACCCAGTTGAGCCAATTCTCAGAATTAGGGCTATGCTGTAACTTTTCTCCATCCCTTGTGCAGGTGATACATCCATTAGCAGAAGATCAGATTCCATATTCTTTAGGTTGACCAAGAAACCCATGGAGTAAACATCTTGGCTTGCAACCCCACGAAGGCCGGATAATGGTTTGCAAGGGTTTTTTTGAACTTTTTTTTGATAGGGCAGTAAGAATTGAGGCATGTGATGGATTTGTTGTGTTTTTTCAACAGAAGTTGCTTATGAACAAGCTTTCTGGGTTGTGCTCAACTTTATGAACAAGGTTTCTCATCATAAGTTCTGTATGCATGTTTAAAAATGTACTCGAATTTAGAGAAACAGTTCTAATGGTGCAAAAATAAAGCCCCACGTTGAGACATTATTCGAAATAGCGAGTTTGACTATGTGTTGCTTGCTACAAAGTGCATACAAATACAATCATAGGATTCAAGATCTGAGGTTTATAACGATATCAATCAGCTTCAAGTTTATTAGTCATGTAGGAAATATGATTGCTCATTTTATTGATCGCTTATGTCCGAGCCAGATTATGAACAGGAATTTGTATCAATCATTCCGTAAAGTATTACAAATTGAGCTGAATTGGATATTTCTTAATAAAGATATTTCTTAATGAAAACGTATTTTACCTTTAAAAAAAAATTCAAGTACTTTATTTTATCAGAGCTTGCGTAAGGCTGTGAATTATTTAGTTTTTTTTTTTTGAAAATCTTAAAAAAATTCATTAAATAAAGGGTTTACAAAAATTACAATCCAGGATACACCAAATAATAAAAATAAAAATAATCCAGGACACCTGATAATTTACAAAAATAAGAGATCTCTCAAGATTCACAAAGATCACAAGACCACAACCGACTTCTCTTCAATTTGCTCTACCTGAATTCGTTAGAGATTATTTTAGTATCTCACACTAAATTCAAATCAAACTGACTAATAAATCTAAACCAATTTCCTAGCAATATTCAAAGCCACCCTAAGCTCTATAAACACCCTCAAAGACCATACAAGTCATAACACCTCCACTCCTAAAACCGTAGTCTTCCTCAACATCAAAACACCATGAAGCCCTCCACCCTCCTCTTCACCGGTGCCATCACGGCGTTGCTGGCGGTGTCGACCACCGCGTGGCCCTTCTTGCCTTTCCCACCAGGTGGCGTATCCTCGGGCAGTGCTGCCTCGGTCAGTGACTCGGCCTCTACTCCCCCCACAGATGTAGAAGTGAAGAAGTGCTTGAAGGCAGTGCGGGACAGCGGCTTCAAATCATGCTTCCGCCACAAGTATGACGCCGGTAAATGCTGCACTTACATCGCCGGATTGGAAGACTCTTGCACCTACCTTCCCTTCTACAAGAGCCACTTCTTCCACGGCAAACTCAAGCATGTCTGTGACGGCGCCCCTACCACACCGACACCACCTAGCTCTTAACCATATTTGAAGTTTGGAGAAGAAATGACAGTCTAAGAGGATTTATTTTTTAGGTGAAGATTAGAATAATAATCTGGGGGCTTGAGAATTGAGATGTACTCTACTATCTCACTACTCCATTTGGTAGTCATTCGTACAATATTATTATTATACAATGTCAATATGCTTTTCTTCTTTCATTGTTATATATATCGTGAGATTTTGTCTAGTAGTGTTTAATTTTTGTAGTGAATCTTGAAGTTTGGAAAGTGACTGCGTGTGAACCGACTTGAAGAACTATCTAGCTATTAGTTTAACTTGCCCAAAAAGGTATAGAAGCTTCTACAACGGGCCAGTTCTCCTCCGGTTCAAACAACATGATTTTCTTTCCACCACAATGGCGGAGGGCGATTCTAACTGTAAACCTCAAAGGAACATGCATGATGACATCTTATTAAAGGCTAGGCTAATAAGACTTGGACAAAAAAGAAAAAACGACATGCTTCATAAACCATATTTAACGCCAATCAAGACATGCAATGCCCATTTACTAGATGAAAACATGTTTATTATCCAATCATCAAACTTGTCAGTGCACCAAGCATGCTATAGATATTACACACGGGCGTCCATTTTTCTTTGTTCAAAATACAGTAAAAGAAATTGAGTAGAGAGACAGACATTTATAGCATCTTGGAGTGATCATATCTTATCAATGTCTTCATCCTCAAACTCAATGTAGTCATCTGCACCTCCTTCATCCTCTTCATCGAGGGAAGCAATACCCTCGTTCAGACGAATGTTATCCGGCAGCTCACCATAAGCCTTCAGCAGTCTAGCTTCGTCAGGCATGTACTTGAGGATTACATCTGACTTATCATCCTGTGAGAAAAAATAGGATCAATTGACTTCTGTGTAAGCAAAATACACCTCAATTTAGAAAGATGGATCACATATATCAGTAGAGCCCATAACCATGTATACCATACTGACTTCTCAATCATGGGTCAAATTACTCATATTGACCCAATTCAATCTTTTTGGGCAAGTTAAACCAATAGTTAGATAGGGGTGATCTTTATATTAAGGACTGTCAGACCTCACATGCTTGCTAATTACAAAGCAGAGCATATCAATTCAACAAACGGCTTCAAGATGGGAATAAAACCTTCAAGAAGAAAAGTTTAACCTAATTGTAGGCAGTATAAACTTCAACTAGAACATGATCTCTGCTGTAAAATCCATGTTTAGATCGGAGTAATTGATAACCCCTTTATGACACCCCTTTCCATACATATGCCTAAGTTCCAGAGAGTCAATCTAGGAAGGGGTTATCAAATATAAAGCATCAAGCCTGATGAATATCAAAACTCAACTTCCAGTATTCACCGAAAAACTATGACAAGAAGATACATAAACCATTAGCGAAATTAAAAAGTATAGATCTACCAAAGATCCAATTCAAACAGCATCAATACAAACCCTCCCACAATCATCAGAAATCAAAATTTGAACTCTAGGCAGAATCAGGAACTTAGACTTATCGATGCATAATTAGGTGTCAGTCAATCGCACAAACAATCCAATAAAGCATCGACTATATTTTATTGCAAAATCGTAAAGCAAAATTAAAAATTACTCGATCAAATCGAATCTCTGCAAGTCAATCGAGAAAAAAAGAAGAGAACTTTTATCAAACAATATATACAATCAACCGCTTCGTACCTGATAATCGCGAAGACCAACCAAGATAATATCGCCGGCGGCGATCCAGACCTTCTTGTGCATCTTGCCGCGGATATGACAGAGACGCTTGACGTTGTCGATGCACATGGCCTCGCAACGGCCGTTTCCGAGCATACGAAGGACCTGAGCGTACTCCTGGCCGTCCTCCTTGAAGACGAGCTCTCTCTTCTCATCGTCGGCCTCGTTCTTCCCCCTCTTCCTATTCTTTCCTCCCTTTCCCTTGTTCTTCGGCATATTTCCTTCGTCTGGATTCCGGTGGCGACAACGGTGGTGTCTGCAGAGGACTGAACCCTAATTTTATCTCGATCGAATCGATCTCTGGGAGTCGCGCCAAAGTTAAGTTCCGTTTCTATATTCCCCTCTTTCCCCAACCTGACCTTGATACCTTCCTGCGTTGCGCCGTTGTTTTGAGAAGGATTTGGGATTATTCGAGCGAAAAGACTCTTGTACCCGATTATTGAGAGGAATATATACGTCCAAGTTTTTAGTTTTTCTTTTTTTCAATATCGAAATAAATTAGGAAGCCTTTCCAAAAGAATATATTTTCCTTCAACAAAAAAAAAGAACATATTTTCCTTTTTTAAATCTCGCGAGATATCCATTCCAATAATCCTTTGGAACATCGTTATACCAAATCACAAACGAAAAAAATTAGTCATTAGAAAAATCCAAAAAAATATACCAACAAGGCAACAAAAGAAAGTTGAATTTGTTTGGATATGATAAAGTTTGAAAAATTAATTTTTGTTTGGATATTTTTTTATAATCTATCTATAATTATATATTAAAGTTGTCCCTTTTCGAGCCACCAAAACGATTTTGGTCCCACCTCATATTTATAAAATTAATTTTTATTTCTAATTTTTTAACTTTTTTCTATTAAATTCTTCTCTAACTATTTAAATCTATCTTTAACATCAAACAAATATCTATTTAGTATAACAAAATCTTTTGAAAACTTCCTTATACAAACATTTAAAATTAAAGATAACAAATTTAAAATATTTTAAAATAAGTATAAATATCTTTTATCTTATAACATAATATCTTTTCACGAATATGTATATATATATTCTTTTATAATAATAAAAATAATGATAAATAATTATAATGTTTAAAAATAATAAAAAATAGGTGATATAATATTTGATAGATATATTGAAATATTTGATAATCTCTAAATTTATTTACATAGAAAGTAATAAAATATGAATAATATAATATTTGATCATAAAAATTATACATTTTACAAGGAATAAATTACTTATATTAAAGCTTATATTATATTTTTATTTATTAATTTGCTATTTATAATGTCTATAAAATATCGAATCGTAGTCGTACATGGTACGACGGATACAACTAGTGTGTCTTATAAGTGCATTATAAAAATCTTCATTAGCTTACCCTTATCTGACATGATGTTATAGGACGATCACTAGTTTCTTAGTAACCACTCTAATCTCTTTCCTTATTAAAAATAAAAAATAAAAAAATAAAAATCTTCATTCGAAAAGATTCTATTAGATTTGATTTTTGAAAATTATATAATATTTTTATAAGATACCCTTTTGGTAGCAATATAATTTTTTTTAGATTTTTTGGTTTCTAAATTAATTATTTTTATTATGTACCCTAAACTTTAAAAACACGTGCTGAGGATTTTGATGTCGAAATAATAAATCCTATAAAAAATCATAGAAAACTATATAACATACACATCATAGAAAAATTGTTACTTTTTTTGGTAAAAAAATTGTGTTACACTCTTTGTTGTTTAATTACAGGGGATTTTATAATGGCCCTATTAACCCTACTAGTTGTGCCCGTCGTATCATGTACGACTACGATTCGATATTTTATAGACATTATAAATAAGATATTAATAAATTAAAATATAATATAAATTTTAATATAAGTAATTTATTGTTTGTAGAATGTATAATTTTTTAATCAATATAAATGATTAAATTTAATGTTGAGAATGAAGATATATTATTAAGATAAAATAATTACATTTTTCTTTTTCCTTAATGATATTTCATAGATATTTAATTAAAAAAGAAGATAAAATATGAATAAAAAATTTATATATTCAAATAAAGAAGAGATGAGAATTTAAAAAATAATAGTTACTTAATAAATAAGATATAATAAAGTGTGAAAGATAAAGATAATTTAATTATATAAATATTTAAAATTTAATTTAAGATGGGTCATCAAACTCATTTTGTGGTTCGATAAAGTAAAGGTTAGATAAGATTAAATATTTTATTATTCATATTTTATTATTTTTCATGTACGAAAACTTAGAGATTATCAAATATTTCAATATATCTATTAAAAATTTTATTATCTATTTTTATTAAATTTAAAAATTTAAAAATTTATCATTAATTTTTTATTATAAAAGAAAATATATCTATAAATAAATTTGTCAAAAGATATATGCTATTAGATTTGTATTTATTTTAAAATAATTTATCTTTAAATTTAAATACTTGTATAAGGAAGCTTTTAAAAGATATTATTATAGGAGTACTAAATAGATATTTGTTTGATGTTAGAGATAAATTTAAATGGTTAAAAAAAATTAATAGAAAGAAGTTATAATAATAGAAATTGATATTTTTTTTAAATATGAGGTGGGGCCATCGTTCTGGTGGCTCGAAAAGGGACAACTTTAATATATAGTTATATATAATACATTATTTTGATAGATTTTTACTAAAAAAAAGAAAAATATCTATAAAAGATAGATAATAGATAGATATCCGATTTTGAGAAACAATATTATTGGAACAATATTTTTTTCGTGTACGGGTCATAAAGATTATTGGAATAAGATAGAAATAAAAAATAATAATAAGAATGGAAAATAAGGTTTTTTAAATATGGGGTGGGGCCAAAATCGTTTTAGTGGCTCGAAAAGAGACAACTTTAATATATAGTTATAGATTCTCAATATTTAGCATGGGAAAACATATTTGTTTTTGGGAGATAAGTTTTGAAACATTTTGCATGAATTCGAGGTTTTTTTATTATTTTTTGGTTAAAATTTCGAGGTTTTTATAAAGACATGAAGATGATAGACCTTGTTGAAACTTTTTTCCTTAAAGGGCCAACATGTGATTTTGACTTGATGCAATTTCTTGTAAAATGAAATTTATATGTAATTGAATTTTTTATGGGTTTTTCTAGTGTGTGCCCATGGATACACACTAACAATGATTGAGATTTCTTTAATTAGAAATTTAAAAGTAAGTATTATTTAATAATTTTAAAATTAGTAATAAAGAGAAATAATATTCTTCCAAAATTAAGTTATGATTTCCTTATTTATGTATTTCCCTTATGAATTTACACTCTCCTCCTTCTCAATTTACATTTACATTATCCTTTCTAATTAAGGTGACCTAATCATTGTTAGTGTGTGTCCATGAAAAAACCCATTTTTTATTGTCAGCAAAATGGTCACGCGAGCACCTACTACCTGACCGACCTTGAAAGATGAAGAGAAAACGCAACCACGAATAAGAATCTCCTGGTTTGTAATTGTAAGTGGGAGATAAAGATAAAATGACTGGTTTTGAATGCAAAACGGAATGTTCAATTGAAATTAAATCTCTCTTTATTATTCATATTATTTTCCTAATGAGCAGGTGGAAGATTGATGCAGAAAATCCACAAGCAACTTTGTGGATTTTCTGCATCAATCTTCCACCCGCTCATTATGAAAATAATATGAATAATAAAGAGAGATTTAATTTCAATTGAACATTCCGTTTTGCATTCAAAACCACAGCAACAAGGGTTGCTTGTGGATTTTCTGGGCTCTCAAGCAAGGTTTAAATGGTGAAATTTATGCAACACCACACTAAATAATGGTTCTTTCTTATAACTAAGCACCTGATGGCATTCCAAATTTAATTTCCATTCTCTACATTGTCCATACTTTTTTTAAACAAGCAAACGTTGTCTCTGTTTATGGGACATAAATTCGGGGTTTGCACAGATCAGAATCAAGACAAAGCAACAGATACATAGCTCATCAACAAAAAAGAAAACAATATGTTATCAAACCATCAAAACTCAAAAGAGTTGATTGATACAATAATTATAAACGAAAAAACATGTTGCAAACCAAGCCAAGCCTAGCCTAGCCTTAGTTTGTGTTCATATTTTATCAATGTCTTCATCCTCAAACTCAATGTAATCATCTGCAGCACCATCATCCACTTCATCAAGTGTAGCAATACCCTCGTTCAGACGAATGTTATCCGGCAGCTCACCATATGCCTTCAGCAGTCTAGCTTCATCAGGCATGTATTTCAGGATTACATCCGCTTTGTCATCCTGCACGAAAACATGATACACGTTTGAATTCAAAATCAAATCAAGTATATAGCTCCATTTAGACAGGTGGATCACATGAATTATATACCAAGTAAAAGGTTTTTCTAATGTGTCCATGGACACACATTAGAAATCCATCATTTATTCGGTCTTATATAAACCATAAAAGGTTTGTTAAATTCAAAACATGTCAACTAAATTTAGTAGAGTAGACAGTGTTTTGCTCTATTATACATGTTATGGCTATCCAACTAGACAAAAGTGGTATACTCAGTTGTACATGATCATTCAACTCGACCCAAATCAATAATCTCTTAGGCAAGTTATGATAAAACATTAGATCATTATGAATACAAAAATGATTATTCAAGTTCAGCAAAAGCCCTATACATTTCAAAGACAGATTACTTCATTCAATGACTGAAACCCAAAAATAAGAGTATGGCTTTAAACACAATTTTGACATGGAAATAAAAGCAACAAGCTTGACTTGTGCAATGTGCTTTATTGCCCAAATCAATCTCTTTGTAGCCACAGAGTTTTCAGATATACGACCACCAGAAAGAAAAACAGATAATGCACATCATAATGACATAATCATAAGCTATTATAAGTTGGGACTCCTAATAGGAGAATTAACGATAACTTCTTAAAGCACGTAGAAGAGGGCAAAATAATCAAATATTCTACCCACACAAATAATCGCTCCCTGAAAGCCAAAATCAAAACCCTAAAAGAACATGGAAAATCATTCTATTCTCAATCTACAATTCATGTCTATCAGATGAACAATTCGTTTCAATCAGGCAAATAATCCAATAGAATCTCGAACACACTTTCCTTATCTCTATTGTGAAACCAAAATAGGCTTGTTCAAATCAAAGATGGCAATTTTGAAGAGAGAGAACTGATTAAAGTTGCAAACCTGATAATCGCGAAGGCCGACGAGGATAATATCGCCGGCGGCGATCCAAACCTTCTTGTGCATCTTGCCACGGATGTGGCATAAACGTTTCATGTTGTCGATGCACATGGCCTCGCAACGGCCGTTTCCGAGCATGCGAAGGACCTGAGCATACTCCTGGCCGTCCTCCTTGAAGACGAGCTCTCTCTTCTCGTCGTCGGCCTCGTTCTTTCCCCTCTTCCTATTCTTTCCTCCCTTTCCCTTGTTCTTCGGCATTCTTTCTGTCTCTCCGGTAGCAGCGGTGGTTGAAGAGGAGGCGGCGAGAAGCTCAACCCTAATTTCTCTCGGTTGCTTCGACGGCCTCCGGGAGCTTCTCTCTCCTCCTCAATCCTGTTCAAAGATTTTGCTTGGGTAATAAATTAAATAAATACTCCGTAATTATCTTTTCGATGGAAAAGACGCTTATGCCCTTAGTAGATCAAAAGAGAGAAGCTGGACTTTCTCCAAATTGGCAAAGTGAGAAAAGAAGATAGATTTATAAGATTGATGAACTAACTGGACAGGAATATGAATCACAGATTTACTAGATTTGGTAAGGTCGAATTAAGAGTGAACCCTAAAGAAAAATTTATAACAAAACTCAGGGAAACCTTTTTACCATATGGTCTATTTGGATTGAGTAAAATGTGTCCACTCATGAAGAAAAATGGCATGCGCATAAGATCAATTGTACACTTGCAAAGTGACAGCACAGTTAATGCACATTCACATTCACATTCACATTCATAGAAACAAGAGATTGGTTTCTTCCAGCAGCCAGCACCCAATTAACATACAACCTTTGAAAATTACAATCATTCTTGTTAGTCACAGCCTGTTCTAAAGACTTTTGCAGATCTTGCCAAAGCCTTTGGAGAGAGGAGTTACAAAGTTAGTGCCTGATGGTAAGCTCTGCCCGGAGATGCAAGATCCCATTGATGAAATACGGACTTTCATCAGCCATAAAGTTCGTCCAAGGAATAGCAAACAGATTCCTGTACCCAACCGCCTTCCCGCCAGTAAAAGTATAGTTACCCTTGTACTTGCTATTGTACTCTTCCGAAGGCTTCATCCTAGCTGCAAACTCGTAGTCTACTGCAAACGTAACCGACCCTTTTTCTTGCATTCCGAGAAACAGACCGAAGCAATGAAATGAGCTTTGCTGGTCCATGTTACAGTGTGCTGAGAGGAAAAACCCTTGTCCTCCCAAATGGAACGCCTGAGAATAAACTCGGCCCGATGGGAAAAGGTTGGCGCACTCTTCTTTTTTCAAGTCTAGGTAAACTACGCATTGAGGGCGGGGGAGTTCGAACTCCACTACTTTAACGGGGCGGTATTTGTAGGCACGTTCTAGGAAACGTCGGTTGGTGGCTACCGAGTCGTCTGCAGCAAGGACGCGTTGCCTGTGGGGAGCTTCGGCTTTGAAGAAGAGGGCTTCTAGGACGAGTTTGGATGATACTTCGTGGTCAAAATCAGGGCAACTTAGAACCTTTCTCAGCTTTCTGCAAGACATGTACGGGAAACGTATGAAGCGGGCTAGGCGTGACCCGAGGATTTCCCGACGCTCGTCTAGGTTTGGGTACTGTACACGGGCCCACTTCAGAAGGAAGTCGTAAATGGCGTCTTCTGATGCTACTTGAAGATCGTCACTGCAAAGAATAGCCTCTATTCCAGAGATTGGTAAGGCCATCACCTCTTCTTGGAACCTTTAAAATTAACAAGTCATTAAGAGATGTCCAATCTTCGATGGAGCCTAAAACTAAAGTTACTACACCTTTCCTTTAGGCAATAGCATATTAAATGGAATACTTGGGAAAAAAGCAAATAAAAATTTCATATTCAAGCAAAAGTGCATTCAACGGAGAGACTACTTACTTAGTGACATCCCTGTAACGGTCAGCAAGATACTGTTTTGCTGCATCTGTCAATGGCTGAACTGCTTCCCCCATTAAAACACTTGAAGGAAGCTCAAGATATAGAAGGGCAGATTCTGGTGTCATGGGCATTTGACGTAACAACTTGCTACAATATCTCATACAAGAAGCGACCTCAAACTTGTCTGCAGCCATCAACACATCCAATAGTGCTGGAGCTGTGCTTGCCTCCAGGGTGTGGTTGTACATAAAACTCATGAGATCCATCAAAGCCGCTTCCTCTGTTTCACAATTAAAAAAAAAAGAGTTCATGAGCCACTACAAGCAACCATGCCTAGCCAAAATTATAGTTACATCCTTCCCTAGACAAAAGATTGGAGATTCTTCTACCAATGAAAGTGAATAGGATGGTAACATTGGTAATATCATAGCTTCTAAGGAAACCATCTATTTCCTATTAGAGAACAGAATATCAAGAAGAGAAGTAAATTAGTTCAAACCAGATGCATTAATTCTCAACGTCACGTGCCTCTGCTCTGATTCTTTCATGCCATTAGAGAATAACTACACCAAAAGAGATTGATATAAACATGTAAGTAAACAGTATACATCAATGAATAAGAACGCAGTCGATTAGAAGAGTGAAAAAGAAAAAGACATCTCTTATCAATTGAAGAAGTAATTGAACACCTCCATGAGAAAAACAAAAAGTGTTTACCTTGTAGAAAAAGGGACTTTTTGCGGCTAAAATAGGAGAACTTATGTGCAAGGATTTAACTCTAACAACAATAGAGCACTCCATGCTCCAAGATGAATCATTGCTATGGGCTGCTTCATCTCCTACAGGAACAAAACCATTTCAAAACTATTTAACCTCAAAGGATGTAAGCATGCAGGACAAAAGAATATGAAGGTCTTTCATGCAATAAAATTCGGCTCCAGTACATCATAGATACATAAATGCATGCAGATTACTGTATAAAATCACTTTACACATGTATTCTAATTTGATTCCCTTTCGCTAGGGTAGGACATATATATTTACAGAACAATGTAAACACATTTTCTCGGCGTTTTCTCTTTAGCTAAGTTTAATTCTTGAAACCTTTAGTGAAAGAAATTATGCATGACAAAGTACAGCAAATTTTTTTATAAATTAGACTGGAAATTTATATACAATATTCAGGTCTATCACACTGCAGCACTTATCAATGATCACACAGCGATTGACTTTTTCTAGAAAGTAAGAAATTCAATGTTTAGAGTACAATAACAAGTATATACATACCAGATGGAGATTCTTCAAGCATAGCAACTGCTTCGTCGTCATCATTTTCACAGTGCAAATCATCATCTGCTTCAGGCTGGTTCAAGACCTGCTCTTCGGGACACTCTGCAGCATCTGCACCTAACATACACAGAAAAGATAAGTCAGGAGAATTTACACTTCTAAACAAAAGAGAGGATACACATTTAAGCAAAATCACAAATGCACCGGATAGACAAAATTAGGCAAAACCACATCCTCCAAATTGAGCAGGAAGCTAATTGTACACAATTTCAAAAGCATATTGAACCTTAAACGTAAGACCCACAGAACAAATTTCTAATTACATAAGCGAAAAAATTAAAAAATTCCTCCTTTATAGTACCATGCAATATAGCCTCCCATTACAAGATACGATTAGGTCTCGACGTTAAGGGGAAATGAACAAAACCTCAAATATCAAGAGCTAAAAACACAGAATATAAACCAACCATTTTCCTTCTTCAAATCCTCTCTCCTGCGCTTGCGATTGCGAGCCCAATCAGCAAGGCTGCTGCATCCCTCAAAATCGGACTTGGAATCAGAAGATCCGGCCATGATTTCGATCTTAAGGATCCGGTCGGAGAAATTGCTATCATTGAAGGCGAATCCGAAATTTCCCTCGTTGGAAGTGGGGCTGTAGTCGGAATCCATCACCGTCCTAGGGTCGAATAGATCAGTATTCGAATCTCTCATCATCGATCTCTCAGATTCAGAATCCTGGAAAAATTGCGTGAAACCCTAGCCAGGAAAAAGGAAAAAGCCCCCTTTTGGTTCGTGTTGGCTCTCTCTCTTCCCCGGCTCGGTTGCTCTCAGACAGAGAGTCTGAGATTAATCTAATCCAGAGTAAAGAAAAAGAAAAAGAAATTAAAAACGGTTGCGTTAGATATATCAACGCCAACGGGGATCTATTTTCAAGGGTCGTGTTTAGGTGGGGCCAGAGAGGAAAGAGAGGCTGAAAGATAAACAAAAACAAAGGCCCTTGTTCTCTTTCTTTCTTTAGTGGTGATGTTTTTAGGTATCTATATTATATATATAAATTTGTGTATATGTCATATTTATTATTCCTAATAAATTCTTAATCCTTAAATTACATACCCACTCAATTAAAATATTTTGTATTTTTCCCCTTAATGAATTGTATGTAATGAGCTTGCCATGCATTTCAAGTTTATAAAGATGATTTGACATATTCAAAATGTATATATATAAAATGGATACATACCATATTATAACATATATCTATAATACATATATATTTTTGACAATCAATTTACATATTATTTAAAAAAAAAATTAAAACTAAAGTCCTTTCATATTATAATTCACAACAATGTATATTTTATATGAAAAAATATTAATTATGATATTCATTGCCAAAAAAGCTAGAATACAATATATTTGTTAGCATACTATTTATACAATATGTTACGAGGGAGAGAGTTTTCACAAATAAGTACATTATAAATACGTAACATACATAATTATAATTAGTATCATGAATTCAAAAATATAATAGAAAAAATTTAACAAAACAATATCACCCCATACATATAACTGTTATACGCATTAGTTCATTTTTACACATGAATCCAAAAATATAATATGAGAATAAAATAATATTAAAAAAATTACTCCATACATATTGAAGTTCTTGAAGCTTGAGGTTGAACAATGTCATTTTTTAATATGATAAAAATAACAATAAATAAAACTATAAAATGAAAATGAAAATAAATGTTCATATATTTATATTATTTATAATTTCAATTCAACCATATATTTTTATATATAATATGCTCTTTAACAAATTAAATACTAAAAACACTATATATTTTTTAGAAAAAGATGTTGACAATGAAAAAAACCACTATGTTTTTTTATTTATTAAAATTAATTGATACATAATTAAATGTTCCTTTCATTTTCTTATGAATGTTGACATTATTGTATTCTTGAAATCAAATTTATAACTCCAAGTCAAACCAAATTTCACCTTTTCATTATAAGGTTTAAATGCATTTTACAAAATTCCAGCAAAACAAAATGCATTCTACAAAAAAAAAGGTTTAAATGCATGCAAATATTATGTTAATTAATTTGGACCCTAATAATTCTCTAGCAAAAAGTTTTTTTTAACAATTATTGCATTCTTGAAATCAATTTTATAACTCCAAGTCAGACCAAATTTTCTCTTTTCATTACAAAGTTTAAATGCATGCAAATATTATGGTAATTTATTTGACCATATTAATTCTCTAACATAACATTTTAAAGCTTTAAGAGGCTATTTATTTAAAAAATAATGGTTGTGAAAACGTTTCATAGGTAGATTAAAAGAAAAATATTTATTAATTTTATGCTTCCACTATTAAGACTGATTTTGGTTAGAAATCATAGCTATAACACTTAAACTTTCATTTTGCTTATAAGTAATACCATATAAGTGGAAAGAGACATCTTCTAGATTAGATCTGCCTCTTTAGTCAAGTCACTGATGCAAACATTCATGAGGTATGCATTCTTAACTTTTATTCCTTTATTATCATTGTTTTTTTTCTCTTATCAATGGTATATTAAATAGTGTATCTTAAATATTAAATATTAAGAATATTATCTAGCTTTTATTTGTATCTCCTTCATTTGGCAGAAAATAGTGTTCAATGGCTAAAGCACTCAATAATCGAGCTCTCCATCTTCAATTATCGAAGAGGTAAAATATGGTAATCTTTTAAAATTATCTACTTATAGTATGGTTTCTATCTTTTTATGGTCATTGTAATGTTTGCGGTTTCATTTGAGTTGTAGATTCTCAAAGAGTCTTTCTCGAAAAAAGTTTTCTAATTTTTATTTTTGGTATATTATTTTTTCAACAAAATTTCATTATATTACTCTTTAACCAAGTTATGTACATACTCCACGCTATTAACAAAAAATAGCCAAAAAAATTAATAGATTAGCAAAAAAATAAATAAAGAATACATTAAGAAAATTGTCATGCAAATATAAATGGGAATATAAAAAAAAAAACGTTGTCCCATCATATGCAATAAAAATTTATGAAGATCATAACGTAATTGTGTAATTACTATAAAATTGATCCAAAACTACACAAAAAAGTTATAATTAACTTACAAATACTCATAGGCTTATCTACACTATGGTCATCATTGTTTATCATTAAATTATTTTCCAAATGCTTTTGCAATCCATCGGTTAAGACTCTTCGCCTTAATCGTTAGATAATTGTGGGTCGAAAATTTATATAACTAATTAAATATAATTTTAATTAGAAAACAGTTACATATGAAATAAATTCAGTTACAAATATTAATTTAGGAGATATATAGCAACCAACATTTTATAGTGATATATATGTATACCTAAATAATAAATGCGTATATGTCATGTGCAATGAAAATGTATAAAAAACAATCTTGATAATTATTGTTGAAAAGAGCATTTTTAAGTAAATATACATGTAAAAAAAACATGCCCCGTGCGTATACACGGGTCTATTCCCTAGTAGTTTGGAACATTTGTGTACTGTAAATACACGTATTCTAGGGTTTGCTTGCACCTAGGCATCAAACATGGTTCATATAAATTTACAAAGTGCATGAAAAATGAAGTCATCCAAGACCAAGTTGGTATGACCAATGTAAAGGAAAAATTATATGAACTAATTTGGATATTACATGAATTACAACTCATCAAAGTTTGGACACATGTAGAGGAGGCGGCTCTAAGAGCAGTTATGAAGGGGATTACTAATCCCCTCTTCCCTTTTTTACCCATTTTTTATTCAAAATGAGGATCTTCTTGGATGTAGGTTGGAAGAGAGAGGAATGGGGTGAATTCCTCTATGGGTAGAGGAATGTGCACATTGGCTTTTGTGTATTCCTCTCCATATTTACTCAATCAAAATTTGACATGTGTCTCTTATAATCAACTACATTCATTTATTTTCATTATAATTTAGCATTAACAAATTACAAATAAAAATATTTTAAAAATGATATTTAAAAAAAAAACTTGCAATTTTTTTGTCTATAAATTGAACCTAATATTGCATATCTTTTTCATTTATCAACTACAATCATTTATTTTCATTACAATTAAGCATTAATAAATTACAAACAATCTATATATACTATAAAATAGAAACATTTGGGTAATTAATGACCCATTCATTTGGCCTAAACACCTATATCTAATTTTAATTTGATAATAATAATCTATATCTATATAATAATATAAATAATTTACTTTAGTGCATATTCATTCAATTGGCCTAAACACCTATATCTAATTTTAATTTGATAATTATAATCTATATCTATATAACAATATAAATAATTTACTTTAGTGCATATTGAATATAAGATAGTCCCAATTAGTAGCCGAGACCCTTTATCGAGACCGATTATCGAGAGAATTTTAAATAAAAACACATATATCACTCTAAAGAAATAAAAAAATATATATTTAGTTTTTCAAAGTAAAATATATATATTTATCTATTATATGAATAAGAATATACCTATAACAAAAGTAATACATAGGCATATACTAATACATGGCTATTATTATATATCTGTAATATATGTTTTGTTAAAATGCATGCCTTTTTTAATACTGTATATATGAATTTAACATTTTCAAAATTATAGTGAAACCAAAAAACCTACAATTAATTCTTAACTTGGAAAAGAGTACCTACTTTTGTTTGAAAGACTATTTGGCTTTCCTAGAAACCCTTTGGACTTCTTAAAATAATGATAAAAAAAATGGAGTAAGTCATTATGTACGTCGTTAAGGTTAGAATTCTTACACGGATAAGAACATACATAAGAATTATAATAATTTAATGATATACTCAAACCATCACTATTAAAAAAAATTAGTAAATATTTTATTTTAAAAATTAAATGATATAAAATAGCATAGCAATTTATCTCAATTTTTTTCCCTTTGCTACGGTGATATATAAAGTAAATGAAAAGCAATAAGGTACATTAGACGTACATTTACCAAATATACAGATTCTATAATTAAACATACATTAAAAATTGTATGCATGTTGTATGACTAAACATACATAAGATTATTTTTTATTAAAATAACTTATACTGATACTTAATTAGTAAATTAGAAAGTTAATTAAACATAGACTAATTTTTCAGTTTTAAATCTACTTATTACAAGAAAAAAGTGATTATACTTATATAAAAATATAAAAATAAAAAACACAAAGCATAAATATACAAGCATTTAATGCTTTAAATGATGATGACTATATATTGCTAAAACCGGTCAAGGAGGCATTGGAATTCTAATGGGTTTCAACTCCTCCAATTCAAGCCAATATCAGTAATGTTAAATTAGTAAACGGTTGATTAATTAGTAAATGGATAATTAAAGTAGAGAGACTATGGAATTTGAAGAGGCGTCCGAGCCCACTATATATGCATACGGAGTTGAAGCCATGGGGGAGAAAGAAAAAGCTTTCACAAACCCTCCATAAAAAGAAAATGGGGCTATCGCACACTTTAGAGATGGGTGAGTTCATGGAATAATTTAGAGATGGGTGAGTTCATGGTTCAGCTTTTATTTTTATTTTTTTTGTGTTATACTGTATATTTGTACGTGATATTTTTATTTGTTTTTTTCTTATAAATGTTTAGAGATATGTGGGTTCAAGATTGAGTTTTCACAGTTTTATTGTTATATATTTTAACATTTACATCCATGGTTTTCTTTTATTTTGATTCATGGAAGAGGGAATATAACACGCTAAAATAAGAGAAAGACACAAACATTTTAAATTTCAATCCAATTCAAAGAAGGTTGAGCAAGGACATCAAGCGCATGAGGTAAAAAATTTACAATTATATTTTTATCTCGAACATCTTTTCATTACTCATATCAGCATAATATATTTATATTCATATCATATGTGAAAATTGAAACCCTCTTAATAAGGAATATCTTTTAAAAAAATTAATCAATTATCACAATTTCATGGTTAGAAATTGATTTTTTTAATTTCCTTATTATTTAATTCAACGTATATTGATACATAATCTCTTATCAATATTTTTCAAAATTAATTATAATTTTTAATATAGTTTTCAAATAATAAATATTATCTTGATACTTAGGTTCATTCGTGCATTTTGAACTTTCATTTATTTGGATAATTTTAGTCAAATAAGCTTAACATAGTAGAGTGTAGTACTCTAATTACTGTTATATACTATTTTTCATGTATAAATTTGCTACAATGTTTAAACTGAAAAAGGTATGAATTTAGGCAAATATTATAAAAATAAAAAACAAAAAAGTCATATGGTTACAAGTACAACACTGTCACAATTATATATATATATATATATATATATGTTACCGAAAAACTTTTTTTTATCTATTTATCATATATGAAAATTTTAATAAATAAGCCTTATTATTATTATTATTATTATTATTATTATTATTATTATTATTATTATTATTATTATTATTATTATTATCCAATCATATTATTGAGTTTTTTTTTGAGAGAAAACTTATTGGAAGTACAAAAGAAATGGAGAAATTAGAACCACACATTAATTCGTAACATATATCATACATTATTTTAAAATATTATTTATTTAATTAAGTAATTGTTGTTAGATGTATGGGGGATGGAAACGTGAGAATTAGCTACTCATTATAATCTATATATACAAATAATTTAATTATATATTCAATAAACAAGTATATTTTATCAAATAACAAGTCATAATATTCATGTTCAAATAAGAGGATATCTTATTCAAAAAATAAATTACCATATATTCATTGAATGCGATAGAAATAAAAATCAGTGGAGAATATAAAATAAAATAAAATAACAATAAACAGTTTTTTACTGAAAATTTTAAAAAATTGGATTATTCATCGATATATTATATCAAAAAAAATTTTAAAAAAAAAGAAGTTCAAAAGTTGTAAACTCATGATTAAACGTTGAATGAGGTTTATAAATAATCATAATTCTATCAAAATAAATAAGAAGAAGTTGAAAAAATTGTAATTATATGTGGCCTTGAACATTGAAATAAATGGAATCAAATAAATCATAATAAATGAGATTAAATGAATAGTCTCATTTTGTCTATGAAAATATTTCAATACAATTTTTATGAAATCAACTATTTGTAGTGGAGTAATTTGCAATTTTAAGCATTGATTTCTCATAAGAAATTCATCAAGTATTGAAAAACTTGGGTCATTTATGACCATCCTCAATTGAATTCAAATTTTACAAATTAAAGTTCATTGGAAAAAAAAAACAGAAAATGCAAAAAAAATATGCTTTTTGACTCCACTATTTATGACACATAAGACACATAAGACTTTAGTAACCTTTGATATTAAACATAAGATGCAACCTTTGATATTACAATATGAATTTAAAGTCATTAAATTATAACCATTAGTATTACAAATAAAAGTAAAAATAAAAGAAGATAAGATCAACCTTTGATATTCCAAACAAAAGATAAGATCAAATTTAAAATACAACATTTAACATTATTTAGCAACTTTTATAGTAACCTTTAGTATTACACACAACCTTTAGTATTATAATATGAATTTAATGAATGTCATTAAATTATAACCATTGGTATTACAAATAAAAGTAAAAATAAAAGAAGATAAGATCAACCTTTGGTATTCCAAACAAAAGATAAGATCAAATTAAAATATAACCATTCGTATTCCCATCTCTTTCACACTATATAAGTTTTTCACTTTTGCACGATCACATCACAATTACATTCACCACAAAGCAAAAAATAAAAGTCAACTCTCAAATTGTTGAAAAATAAAGATCAATAAGGAAACCTTGGAGATGAGTAAAGTGAAAAAAAATCTATATATATACTATAAAATATAATCAATGATAACCCGTGCGATAGCACGGGCCATCCACCTAGTAATATTAAAATATGATAAGGAGACATTCAATGTGACACGTGGACGCTATAATGATCGGTCTCTAAGAAGATTTATGGCTAGGAGGGAGGAGGTTAGAAATAAAGAACTGCATACGACTCTAAAGAACGACTCGGTCGATCACATTTGGGAGAAGTTTAAGGATTTGGCATCGGATTCGAATTCGGATTGTGATTAAATTATTAGTAGTAATCAATTTATATTGTCATAAGTAATATATATTTTTTATTGAATGTTAAATTAGTTTATTAATTAATTAAAATCATAAGAAGTGAATAAATTATAAATTGATAATATGAGTATGTGATAAGATATATGTATAAAAAATTAAAAGAGAGGAGAAGAAATGATTCTCATTGTTGTGAGTGAATATAGAGAAAGAGGAAAAGGAAGAGGAAAGAGTGAGGTAAAATATAGAGTACATGAGGTGTCAAAAGGAGGTGAGGAGAGAGAAAGTGAAGAGAGGATTGATAATCTCCTTCATAGCACATGCTCTAACCGACTCTAACCTATATTCTTTGTGAAAAGAAGGTGATTAATTAGGATCTCATCTTCTTGACATTCGGAAGGACATATGGTAGAGAACCATTAAAGTGGAAGATGGGTATGTACTCTAATTTTTTCACATCTATGCGTTTGTGTTTTGTTGTTTGGCTCTAAGTTGTGAGAATGATGCGTTTGTGCTTTGCTTAAAGTATTTATATGCTACTCTCGTCCTACTTTGTAATGTGGCTATTGAGTTGTTCTTGCTCTAGGCTAGTCAAGTATCACTTGTGTTATCCTAAATCTTACCTGATAAAAAAAAAAACTAAATCTTGTTTACATAATCTAATATCACAGATGATAACAACACTAATCTTGTGTATAGGAAAAAAAATTTAAATTATTTTTACAAATACTAGTTGACCAAATAAACTAGTTCTCCTAGCAAAAAATTATTGTATTAAGATAAGAGAAAGAGTCCGGTGCGAATGGTCGCCTGTGTGAGAAATAAGAATAAATCTCGATCGTTCATTCCAAAAAATCAACGTCCCCTGATTAAACATTCATTAAAAAAAAATAAAATACGGCACAGGCGAATTTTTCCCGTATTTTTCAATAAAATACGACACGGACGAATTTTTCCCGAATTATTCACAATTTTTTCAAAAAATACGTTTTTATGAGACGCGCCCAGTTTGTTCATCAGAAATAGCGATTTGTTCATCAATATTCACCAATTGTTAATCAATACTAACTAATTGTGCATTGAGTTTTTGATAACATTGTTCATTGATTTCAAACTTTTTTAATTTTTGATTTTATTTTTAACCTTATTTATATGTAGGAATATAATATTATGTAGTTTTTTTATGTACATATAATTAGTTTTGATATACTCATATTTATTCATTGATATACTCGTATTTGTTCATTGATATACCCCTATTTGTTCATTGATATACCCATGGTATACCATTATTTGTTCATTAGTATACTTCTTTTTTGTTCATTGGTATACCATTATTTGTTCATTGATATACTCTATTTGTTCATGGATATACCCTTATTTGTTCATTGATATAACCTTATTTGTTCATTAATATACCCTTATTTGTGAATTGAAATAAACTTATGTTTTATGTATCAAGGCTATCAACTTGTGATTTTTATGAACAAAATCACAGTTTTGATGAACAAATCCACAATACTGATGAACAAATCCGCAATACTGATGAACAAATCCACAATACCGATGAACAATCTGGGCGCGTGTCCTATTTCCATTTTTTTCAAAAATACGCGAATAATTCGCCAATAATTCGTCTGTGCCGTTTTTTTCCCCTTTTTAAGTGAAATGATCAGCGCCTTTGATTTTTCTTGATCCAAGGGCTCCTGTTCTTTCTTATTTCGCACTTGGGCGCCCATTCGCATCTGAACCGGACACTTAAGATAAAGTATTATTTCATAGCACGCTAATAAACTAATATGGATAGAGCTCAAGTTCGTAATAAAAAAAAACATCAACCTTTGGCTGTATTATCCATAATAGATCAATCCAGGAGACCATGACGAGCCACTACAGTGATTCAGCATTGATCGTAGTTGTTACCTGTCAGTTCCAATTAGCAGAAACATATAAAAGTACTCGATAATATAATACTTTTAGTCAATCAACTTATAGTTATATAAGCTACTTGCTTAACTACAATATAAACCAGTAGCCAGAACTTAAAAGGTTAAATAATCCTTGCCAAACAAACACTAAAGAGTGGTCATTCACCTAATAGAGATCATATACCTAACATGTCTATATGACCCAAAAACATTAAAGTGAACATGTCATTGCTGTCTTCAGGTCCAAATTCCACTACCAAAACTTGTCAATTCAATGAAGTTATTCAGTGATATGAGGTTACATAATCAACTCTCATTATATACGGCATCAAGAAATTTCAAATTTCTGAAGGGACATCCTAGCTAGCATAAAAATTTATACTCATGTCGTCCAAGCCTCCAAAGAACCAATCAAGATGAACTTTCTCCATGTTGGGTATGAATTTCCTTTCAAGGGAATCAAGATGGGCATTATTTTGCTTTCTCCTTTGAAATCACTTGTATTCCCTCACCTCAGACCGGTTCAAAGAGCCCTAGCATATGCCCATCAAGACAACGCAACGCTGCTACCTGCATAAAACACCAAAATTTGATAAAATAGCTTTAAATGTCCTTGAAAATTTTGTAGTTGCTTGCTCAATACAAGCAGTAAAATTTCCCTTCCAGGGCATTATTCTTGAAAATTCGCAATCTTGGTTATGAGCTTCTAGGAGGAGAGAAACCCGTAAATTGGGGCAGAGAAAATAAAAAATGTACCTTTCCATGGATTTCGTGTTTTATGGGACCATCAAGCTCTGCTCCCAATTGCATCAGCTTCACAACCGTATCATTTATGTCTGTCACTGTGAAGGATAGGAGTGTCGAGTATCCTTTCTGCACGGCGTTTTCGCTGTGCATTTAGAAACCAACAATCAACCATAATGCTAATGGAGATAACTCTGATCCTAGTCATGCAGGGTCCAGATGTTTCCATATCCATAAGCAAAACATCCCAAATGAAATGATCTTTATACTTAGAATTAACTGCAATTGACACTTCAAGTCCTTGTGAACAAAACTAATCTGATCTCAATGGTTGACATCCCAATTCCCTTCTGAGAAAGAATACTTTTTGTTGTTGACAGTTTTTTTAGGATAAATTACACAAAATCACCCTAAATTATTTGACTAGCACAAAACCGCCCTACATAACATATGTTTGAGCAATGGGTGTTTTGAATATTTTACCCTAGGCAAAATGAGTTTGTGTGGAATTACAAGCAAAGTATGTATAACAGGTGCTTAAACTTATGATGATTCTGTGCATAGTGAGCTAAATTAAGGGTGATGTTGGGTAGTGATTCTGTGCATAGTTAGCCTTTCAAAATGCATTCTTCAAATTTAAGCATTAATATTAGTATATTAACTGTAGAGTCCTCATACACACATTCCCATTATACTGCAATTGCAAACACACACGCACCAAAATTCAGATAAGCCCAGAAAACAATCTTTGATAATCCAACGCCACTCATTGGAAATAAACCATACATCACAAACTACTAGCACTATTTTTTTTTTCTAGGGTTTACTGAAGACTCCAAATTGAGATCAAAATCCGCATCCAATACGCCAAGACAATAAACAGGCATTCATGTATTGTAGCCAGAAACAAACAAAACAAGATGATAAACTAACAATTCGAAAATTAATACTGGAAACCAGAGAACCAGAGAATTGTTGAAACGAATTATGTCGAAAGGGAAGAATTGGGAGAGATCGAGAGAGAGATAGAAAAAACCTAGGAGGAGAGTGGAGGAGGGCGAGCTTGAAAGGGCCAGTTTGAAGCTCAGCCCAGCGAGGAGTGCAAACGTTGACGTGGAAACCCAATCCTTTGGCGTAGAAGTCAGCCGCTTTTGGGACGTCCCTGTGGAGCTGTAGCACCCACCTGAACGCCGCCGAACCCATTTTTGATCTCACAGAGAAAAGATGAAAGATCAAGGAGCTTCGCAAAGTGGGGGGAGGCGTTCGGGAGGATTAAACGACGTCGTTTATGAAATGCAATATAGCAAGAGGATGCAACGGGATGGGTTTCGAGCCGGGCATCACCTCCCATTTCTGTATTTAACTATCGATTTTTTTTTAATTTTATTTTTGAGAAATTATGCCATTGCTGCTATTTTCTCTATAATAATTTGATGAATGAATTGGTGTCTTATGTTTAGAACATGTTGTCATGATGTACACAAACACATCTCATGAGAAAAGCCTTGATACCGAGACACCAAACTTACTAAAGGGTAACAGCGATCCATCAATTTATCCATCAACAAAACAGCAAGCTGTAAATACATCTCCAAGTAAACCCTCTACCGTCCATCCTAATCCAAACATTAGACCTTGAACAACACACCAAAATTCGGCTATCGGAGAGAGACAAGGGAAAACAGTAACGGCTGACCTCACACCCAACTACGGAACTACTCCCTCCGTTTCAAAATAGTTGATCTTAGACAAAATTACACACTTATTGAGGAAATTTTTTTTTACCCAAACTACCCTTATAAGTACACTTTGGGAGATTCAACTAAAAAAAATAAATTTTGAGATAGGTATATTGTGGGGTATAAATAAGAGTATAAATGGAAAAAAAAAGTTAGATGAACAAGTATTTTGAAACAAGAAAAAATGACTTTAAGAACAACTATTTTAAAACGAAGGGAATACCTTAGATTAGAATTAAACATATCACACTTGTCAAGAAATAAAAGATAAGGCGCACTATAATATAAATATAAACATATCACACTTGTCAAGAAATAAAAGATAAGGCGCACTATAATATAAATATAAAGCATGAACTGAATTCTAACAAATAAGGATAAGACGCACTATAAAATGAAAGTCCTTTTAACTTAGACTATTCACGTGGGATTTTACACATAACCCTGCAGCTGTAGCATGTTATTTGCACTTTCTTGTAGTACGCTAATTGCCTTAATAAGGAGAAAGTTCAAAAAGATACAGAAGAAGAAAAGGCTACGTGTCTAGTAGACTAAATCCTCTGGGAATTTTACCCAATTGTGCACTCACATGATAGTCTTTGTACAACAAAAAAGTTGCAATCTTTTCCATGTTCTGCAAATTTTCCAAGAGAATCCTGCAGCAAATATTCACATAGAATAACAAAATCAGCCTTTAGTTGCCTTTGAATGAGGATGATGCCATTGCCTACCCTCCGACCTCGCCTCAAGCAACCTCGCCTTCAACGTACTGTCCTTCGTTCCGCTCAACACCCGTTTTGAAAAAGACTCCGACACCTCAGGATCTTGCAGTCCGATCTTCGACTCCCACTTCTTCACAGGACTAGTGGGCCCCACCAACACGAGACACCCGTGGGAGCCGTCCACCAGCGCGTCCTCAGGGTGGATCCTATCACCCTCCACCGACGATGAGTTGTTCCGAGCCAAGCATTCCACCATACGATTACCGCTCCCAAACCGCTTGCTTTTATTCGTGTTCGGATTCTCGGAGCTTGTTGCCTGAGATGATTTCCCGTTGCTCAATACCGCCTTTATCATGTGTTCTTGAAACCTTGCTTGCAATCTTGACATCCCTTGAGAACCCGAACCCGCTTTCTGGGTCCCCGAGTTTTTCGGAGTGTCCTCAAAATCATTTACAGCCTTGCTCAGCTCAAAACAATTAGATTCACTATCCAAAGATTCACCATCATCGTCGTCTTCTACAATTTTCGGTGCACTCGTGGCTTCGTTCAAGTGGTAGGACTCTAAAGAGCTGCGTCTTATGTTACTATGATGATCCTTTATTTCTTGTTTGTTAGGAAAGATAGTAGTAGACTGTTCTCTGGCTCTCAAAAAAGATTCTATCTCAGAGTTCAGCTTCTCAACAACCATCCCATCTTCCGAATCTTTGCTTAGTTTCATCTGCACACGCTCATCAAGCCATGCTTCTGACATATGAAGAACCAAGCTATCCACATGTTCTCTACCACAAACTTGATCTTTCTCATTCTTGTACTGTATTATTGACCTAATTTCTTGCTCATAATCTCTTATACCAATAGCAAACTCATCACACAATTCTTCTAAGACTACCCTTGCTCTTCTCTCTCGTTCAAGCTCACCCATTGCTTTGTTAAACGAAGACTTCATGTCTGAGAGCTCACGGGCCAGCTTGTGGTGCAAGCTCTCTGAGCGTTTCCTCAGCTTCCTTTCATCCTCTAGCTCGTCTCGTATGGACTGCATAGCAGATTTCATTCGTTCTTGCTCGGTGTTTTTTCTAGCGAGTTTACCCTCGACTACTTGCTTCATTAAACCGTCTATTACTTGCCTGTCCATTTGCTTCTCTTTGAGTAACTCTTTGATTCTCAGCCTTGAGTTGTCTAGCTCGGCCTTCAGTGCCCTGACGAGTGATACATTGGATGCATGTTGTTCTTCGAGAGTCCATATCCGGTTGAGTACTTTGAGCAACTCAGTAGATGTTTTCAGGCTATTTGAAACACCAGTTCTGCCCCTTAATTCTAATGAGCTAGATGGGCTGGATCCAGGGTTATATTGTGTTACCTACCACAGAAAGAAAACATGAAATTTAGCATCTGGCTACTAATGTGAGCAAATTTAGAGAGCATTTTACTCTGTAAATCCACAAGAGAAAGAAGAATCAGAAAATTTTAATCAAGTCCAAGTTCAATAACCATCCTTAAGAGATTTACTCAATTGATCAGATATTCAGATTCTGCTGAGAAACAAACCATATAAGTTACAAAATTGATTCCTAATCCTAAATACTGAAGACAAAAAACAATGTGAACATTTAGAGAATAATTCATTTGATCTCTTCCTTGCATTAAAATCTTACACTTTCTTGTATTTCTTCATCAATAATCATGAAGACAATAAATTTAGTTTGTCTTCCCTCCCAAAATAGTAATTCCAAACCATATTTTAGTATCTTAATTCCAATTTAACTCAATCAGGTCAAGATGTCATTACTCATTACAATTAGACCGCACCAACTCCTCCAAGAACAGTGAACTTGTTTTTTTTTTTTGTCGAAGAACAGTGAGCTTGTTAAATGAGGACTAGTCTATATTTCTTTTTGCAACTCACAATGGATAGTTGTGAGGGATCCTATATAATAGCAAGAGCAAGAGCAAACAAAGTAGTACCTCCATAGAACTACCAAAACTTGCAGGAGATACTGGCTGTATGGCACGCCCATTTTTGTTGACCGATCTATGATGTCTTCTCAGTGATTCTGCAATCTGCCTGTGGAAGCTTCCTGAACTTCCTGGCTGCCAAAACAGCAGGCACATTCAAAAATTGGTATGAGCTTAAGATTGTCATGGGTAACTGAAGCTTGAAGATCAATTTTATTTCTATATAAGATGGAATGATACGTAGGTATACATAATTAGAAGCTCTAATAACAATCTTATCAAAATGGCTAAGCTCAATCATATAGAAACCCTACAAAATAATTAGTGGTGAGACGAAAGACATGTTCAAAATGGGATAAGCATAAGATGATTATTTGCGGGCAACTGACTCTTGAAGTAAAGTTGCTCAATTTTGTTTCTATTAGAACTATACAGAATAAGAAGCTCTAAAAAAATCTTATCAAATGACTGAGCTCAATCATATGCATACGCTAAATGATGTCAAAAACACCTATCAGCCTTGACATTTTGTTAGTACTTTTGTTCAACTTCATGGGGTCCTAGTTAATGAATCCATACATATCAATTTTCCATGTTCAGTGCCAGGAAAGTACTAGCTGCATTCAGCCCTGAAATTTAAGAAATCAGAACAAGAGCAAAAGGCCTGTCACATGAAACAAAAAAAAATCAAGTCCATGGTCTAGTAGTAGTATTGGTTCTAGTTCATTTGTTCATACAAGTGGACAGAGACAATATGTTAAGAAGGAAAATGCTAAAACCAAATCCAAAGGCTGATTAAGACATAAGCATCTCTTTCGAGCAACACAACACAAGCTGTCAAGCTCCCCTGTGAGATAAAGCATTAAGTAAATTATCTCATTCTTTATTCAATTATTAAATTAGGTGTCTCCATAAGACTTCTCTTTGAAATGGAATATCTAAATTCAGCAACTAAACCCTTGAATAACTAGTTCAATTTCCTTGGCACCATCCCTAAAACAGGAAAAACCCCTAACAACTAACAAAACACCAATCAACCCAAACACAAAACAACAACACAGTAGAAAAGGACATATCCAGAGAAGCCCTAGAACTAAAATTCCAACATATCACGAAATGCAACAAGATCAACCAAACCAAAAAAAGATTAGAATTTAGAAATCATAAACCCACAAAAGAAAACGTTCCCAAAAGTGATCCATGGTCAGTACCTGGTCAGGAAGATCACTACACTCAGCTGAGTCATCCTCTTCCAAAACAGGCTGAATCTGCAAACCCTTGTTCTTATGGTGGTTGACATTGCGGCCATGGTGGCGGCGGAGGGCAGAAGAAGAGCCGCCAAGGTTGCTCATATTGGAAAGAGAATGAAGATGAGGAAGAATCTCCCAAAGATTGGCTCCTAATTGCCTTGCTGAGACTGTGTTAAGGGTTTGGGTTTGAGAGGCTACAGAATTCCAAGTAGGTGGAGGAGTACAGGGCCCTCCTCTTTTCCCCACCAAAATGCTGCGTTTTAACTTTAATCCCATGAATTCCTCTTCCTCTTCTTCTTGTTCTTCGTCGCCATTTCTCTCTCTAACTTTTTCTTCTCTCTCCATTCCCACCCAGAATCTCACTTTGTCTCTCTCTCTTTCTCTCAAACACAGTCTTTGAAGCCGTTTTGCTTGGTGCAATTCCACATACTCATCGACCCAGCTTGCTTTTCTTTCTTTACGGCTCTGCTTTCAACGGTTCGAAAGAATAAGATGCCACTTTTGCCTAAACCAATGGTGAATGTCTGTGTGGACTAGTAAAATAAAGAAGGCAAAAGGAAGACAGAGTGGTAAACCCGTAATCAATTCTAGGGCTACGTCTGTTTTGGCCTTTGGGGGGAGGGATAAAAGTGTAAATTTAATTGACCAGCCCTTATTATTCAGAATTTTCACTTAAATATCCCATGTAGTCAACTTTGCCGAGAATTGCCATACATATTCCATTATTCCACTTACCATCTCTTATTTGTCTAAAACATTTTTCACTTTAACCCCTCTTTATTTTTCAACTTTGTAAGAAATCATCCCTTCCTTTCCTCATATAAACATATATTCAAATACAAATTCCTACTCCTACAGACTACAGTATATATATGATTAAAAGATCAATGAAGGATGGTTAAATGAGATATCAGTAGAAACTAGGGGTTTTCTCTATAAAAATGAAAAGAAAAGGTTAGGAAGGGGAAGATCTAGAAAATAAGAGGGTTAAATGCAAACTACCCTAAAAATAAAAAGAAGCAAAAGTGGAATTGGGTGGTCCATGAATCATGATGAGTATGTTGACTAGTCTAATAGAAACAACATTATATATCTATTTCCTCCTCCTATTCCTATATGTGTGATAATAACGAGTGTTGTAGATTAGTCATGCTTGATGGCATTGGATTCTGTGTAGCACGTACTCGTGAGCCAGCTAGGGTGGTTTGGCTTAGAGCAAATGCATTTTTACCGAGCAGATCCTCTGGTCTGGTCCACAAAAATCTGGATTGTGTTTACTAGCTACAACATTTGGTACCTTCGTATCATACAAGTGAGTAATATGTTTCTTGCTTTTTACTTGAAGAATTTCATTTGGTGCCTTCAATTAATGGTTTTGTTTTCCAGTTAATATTTTTAATAAAAAATTATATTAGATGATACCCACAACTTTTGAAATAGTTCGGTCCATGCCCAAAACTATGATTTCTCCATAGATAGTAAGAAATCTTGTTTGTTTTGTAATAAAGAAAAGGAGAACGATTTTTAAAATTTCTCCTACCCATCCAACATTTTTTTTACCAATTTAGAAGACTTGCTTGTGAGACTTGGAGTTATGCTAGTAAGACTTGCTTGTGATTTTTCAATTAATTAAGTGAAATAAAAAGAATTTTTTTTTTTGTAAATCTACTATATATATAAAAACAATAAGGTTTGAAACCACCACATTGCGCCGCGTTAGTTTTGTCCACATGTCGCTTCTAGAATACGCCACATCGGATTTTGTCACGTGTCGTCTTTTCCTTAAGCCATGTCATGTAATTTTTGACACGTCATATGCCACATCGTATTATTTTTACCCCGTCACTTACATGTCATATTTAAATATAATGATAAAAAATGATTTCCTTATAAAAAATATTTTATATAAACAGATAATTATAGGCCTATATATTATGATAAATCTATGCTTTTTTTAATCAAAATATTTCCTTATGAGAAATTTGGTCAAAATACTTTACTTTTATTGCAACTCACAATATGAAAATTTACCATAACAATTTATGAGCATTGTATATATTATTCTCATTATTTGAAAATTTACCATAACATTTTATGAGCATTGTATATATTATTCTCATTATTTAAACTTAATAATCTAAATTTAATTTGTTTTATTTGATTTTAAAAAACAAATTATATTACGGTCAACAAATTACTTACATTAGATTTTATATTATACAACAACAACAATGACCCAGTGTTGTTGTATAATATAAAATCTAATGTAAGTAATTTGTTGATCGTAATCCTAAAAAATATCGAGTCATAATCGTGCATGGCACGACGGAGACAACTACTAAAAGCCTAAAAGGGATGGCTGAGTGATCAATCTTTTTTTTGTATTTTACCAAATTTATGAAGACCGGGGCACACATTAGAAAAATCCAATTAACTAACAAAATTTTGAAAATAATTTTTTGTAATTTTTTGGATATTTTATTTTTTGAAATTCTTTCCCTTGTAATTATAAATTCTTTAAAATACCTTTTTTATACCAAAAAAATGTATAAAGAAGATACTTTCTGGGTCTACTTTGAGAAAATTTCAGGTTCAATATGTCACTGAATTAAAAAGGCGAATGTAAATAGGAGTATTATGGATTTGATGTGGACTTTGAGTACAACTAATGGACATCAACCATGGGTAGGCCTCCTCCATTACAAGATTGGAGAAGAAAGTTGAAGTGTCTAAAATTAATACATTGAAAAATAGTTACGAACTTAACGTTATTAAAAAAAAATCTTTTTGAAAAACTACAATTTCGGTATTAGTTTCTGTTCGAATTTTTGATAGTGGTTGTTTGATTATTTTTTTTTTCGGGAGATGTTGTGAACAAATGATAGTTCGTGTATAAGAATGATACGGAGTAGTTTGTAGAGGGGTGGGAGGACAATAATAGTTCATGACTCGTACCTGAATTAATTTGATATCAGTACAGCTGTACAAAGTCATTATACGTCAAGGGAACTCTGAAGATGAAAGTTCCCATGTAATGAGAACTCCCAGGAATGACCAGAGAACACAGGTTTATACGATGAAGAGTTTCTCTCAAAAGAACTCTGAAGAGCACAGTTCCCACGACATGGGAACTCACATGTGAAGACAAAGACCGGTCAGCGCATATCACGGGATCCTGTCTTGGACAGGATGAAGGCACAGTCTGAGGAGCAGACTGTCACGATTGATCCAACGGTCCGATCAGTTCAAGAAGTTGACCTAGTTCAAATTGAAGTCACATGTGAAGAAAGTACAACTTGGGCATCAAGCAAAGGCCATTTCTTGAAAGATGTGATTGAAGGCCAAGTTCACTCGAGTATAAAGTCAAATGAATAGTACTCGGACTGTGTACTTCTCCCAGAACTCACAAATACCCACAACAGAGAAAGAGCAAGAAGAAGAGAAGTCCCCGACGGCGAGTGTCTGATCTCGACGACGGTGAAGCCAAGTTCCCAGGAGCAAGGGAACTGCGATTCGGTGTAAGGTTTGAGATACTTATTTAGTGATTGTTGTTCGCTTAGGAACTCAGTTGAGAAGATTCATTAGTGTTGCTAGAGTTAGGTAGAACTCGTAGGAATAGAGAAGTTTGAATCTGTCTGTTTGTAACTAAGGAACAAATCAATAATATAAGTAAGTCATTCAAAATCCTCCAAGCGGAGGTAGAGGTTTACCCATACAACTAGTTGGTTGTAGTGGAGTTCCTCTATAAGGGAACTGTGTTCAGTCTGTCTTTCTAATACTTGCGATAGTTTCTTCCGCTGCCTTGGGAACAGCTTAACAGCCAGTTCCCAAGCTCTAGCTAACCGGTTACGATCCAACAATATCAAATGGGCCTTGCTGAGTAATAAGAGCAAGCTCAACAGATTCCCTAAATTTTTGGTAATTGAACTTTTGGAGATTTTAGACCACTTTTTTGGTCCAACAGATTCCCTATCTCATTCCCTATTATAGAGTGATTCTCCAAAATGGGTAGAGATCTCCCCAAATTTAGGAAATTTCCTAAAAGATTTGGAGAATGCATTAAATGTATATAATAAATTATAGCTTATTCCTATTGGTTAAATTAGTTTTATAATATAATATTTTAATACATAAAATAATAATTATAATATATGTAAGATTTTTTAAAATAGAGAATTTGTTGGAGTTGGAGTAGTAAAATTAGAGAATATAAGTTTTAGTTCTTCATTTTGGAAAAAAAATATAGAAGATTTGTTGAAAATGCCCTAAAATTCTAGAATATTTTATTTTCTTATAGTCAAACAACAAATAATTTATCATTTATTAGATTAATATTTTATTTTTCTTGAAGTAAAATAATAAATAATTTATCATTTATTAGATTAATATTTTAGATTTTTTTATGTTAATAAGTAAGATAATATTTAATTAATTATTAAATATGTATGATAGAATATTTTATTATGGTAAAAATAAAAGTATTAAATGCAGTGTTCTCTAAAATAGAGAATCTGTTGGAGTTGGATTGAATTTTTTCTGGAGAATATGACAATTGGTTCTCCATTTTGGGGTAAATTTTAGAGCTCTAAGTATAGTTTCTTCACTTGAAAAAACTAAAAAAAAAAATCAAATTAAATTTCATACTCGTACTTATTTTTTTTGCAATTAAGAAGTTTTGCTTTGAAAATTGCTAAACAAATTTGTTTTATGAATAAGACTAAAGATGCTTTTTATACATAAAAAAACTACGATTTTTCTAACCTATGCCCTTGGGGCATAGGTTAAAAACCTTAAATTGGAAATGATTTGTTAAATTTTATTATTTGGGATTTTTTTGATTATTTTCTTAGGGTTCATTAATTTCCTTTTAGGGTTTTAGTTTCTATAACTAGTACTCTTAACCTATGCCCTAAGGGCATATGATAGAAAAACCGAAAAAACTAAAGCCTAGTACCAATAATACAACATGGTCTTATAAGTTATAATACACTAAAAATCAAATCCTGCTGGATATGCTGTTGGTACCTAGGGAACACATGAGATTTCTAAACAACAAACACACATCTGAATTTGTTCAACGCTTTACTGTATCATCTTACATTCTTACTAATAACTTCAAAGCAAAACATTTAGCTTGCTTCCAAGTTCCAACATACAAGCCAAAAAGAAGATGATATAGTAAACAAAAGGCAATCTGTTTCTCCCCTTTTTACATGAACTTTTCATTAGGCAATTCTTTGTGATTCTAACAAGTGCATGGACATGGAGTTGTAGTACTTGTACCACAAAAAAAACTTAAGATCACCCTTCGAGTAGCAAATTCTCGTCGTCTTCTGTTTGAAACACACCCGCGAGGAACTCTTGAAACCGAGCAGAATAAACCTTTGGATTCACAGATGCTATTAGTTTTGAGCCGAATTGAAGTGACTTGTATGCATGCTCGAGCTTCTTCTTCAGGGTGTAGCCTTGTAAGAAGTCTATGATACCAAAATACAAGAGCACTTCCCTTGACTCTTGGGATCGCTCTCCACTGCCTGGTGTTGGCGTGTTGCATTCTCCCTTCCTTGCCCGCGCTGGCAAGTTTGCACCAAACGTATAACCGTGCCTGTTCACAAAATTATTGTCATGTGATCAGAAGTGACCAACAAGAAATTAGATGATCTTGGGAGTTGTAGGAAGAAGAGAGACTAACCCTTCTGATGTAGAGCTTGCCCGGCTTGTCGTTGGCCTATTTAGTGAAATAAAATTGCATTATCCATTGCAATATGTTTTATAGTGCACATGAATAAGTTTAGAGAAGAAGAAACTAAACTTGTCTGCTGCAATATCAAAGAAGTCGGCAAGAGTAGGATCTCTCTTATGCTGAATTTCTTCTGTGATTTCTCCAAATGTGTTATTGCAACTATCTTCTTCTGATGAGCATGAGTCCAGATAATAATTAAACAAGCATCAAGTTTCAATTAGTGTTTCAACAGCTCTTCCATAATGAAATGAAATGCTAATGCAAATCAAATATGTGTGCAGATACTAGATAAGTTGAATCAAATTGATGGTATTCTAATCATAATTAATATTGGGGTAAATTACACAAAACCACCCTTAAATTATCATAGTTTTCAGAAAACCACCCTTAAAAAGCTAAATTTCAGAAAACCACCCGTATAAATAAAAGTCTTTCGTTTAACCACCCACAACCTAACATTGTCAACTCACCATTAGCTAATTAAAAGAAAAGACATAATTCCATTATTCCTCTTTCTTTTTCTAAAATAAATAAATGTTCTTTTCTTTAGAAATAGAAAAAAATCTTACAAATAACATAGTTTTATCAGCTAATGAAATGTCGATTTATTGCAACAAAGTAAAAGTACTTAATTGCATGTTGTTGGCATTTAGCATGTTATTCTAACATTTTGATTCAATTAGTAATATCACTATATTATATGACTTGAGTCTGTTACATTTTCCCAAAATTTTAACTCAATTTTAAAAAAATAATTTTTTTTAATTAGTACATCAAATTGATTAATTAACAAAAATAGCTAGTTAGCTCCAATACTAGTGAGTTTATTAGAATTTAATAAACGTAACATAGATGAGTGATTGTGGTTCTACAATCGTAGAAGGATGAGGGTAAGAATATATATTCCTTTAATTAGTTAATGGTGGGTTTACAATGTTAAGTTTTGGGTGGTTAAATGAAAGACTTTTCTTTATACGGGTGGTTTATTGAAATTTAGTTTTTTATGGGTGGTTAAATGAAAGACTTTTCTTTATACGGGTGGTTTACAGAAATTTAGCTTTTTAAGGGTGGTTTTCTGAAAACTATGAAAATTTAAGGGTGGTTTTGTGTAATTTAATATTGAGTTAGTTCTTTAATTATTAGCTTAAGTTTGAGCCTTGAATTTGCAATAGCTGAGGTATGTGTGATACTGATCATTGTACATAACAAGAAGGATTTAAGTCAACTGTGTTACCTGATTTCGCCGATCCATGTAATCCCAATCCACCATGTTGCTTGATATATTGCCTCATATTGAACAAATCTACCATGAAACTAAACTGATTAACAAAACTTACATTCATTAGAGTTGAAGCATTTCTACATGTTTATCACAGTTTTCATTCTAGTCCTTGAATACTTGTAAAGGTTTCTGCTTCAAATAAAATCACAACCTTATCAAAAGACTTCCAACGCATCAAATACTATTTAGAGTTGCAAGTATGTAACACTGAATATTGAAATCCATTTAACATTTTTCAAAGCTTATGCTTTTGAGCTAAAAAAAATGATGTCCAACTCATAATCTCATAGGGGCAATGGCTCTGTACCTACCTCGACGTGGTATGATGTGTATGCCAAGCAAAAGGCTGTAATCCATTACATTTTGCTCCTCAAGAAACTTGCAATCATTCTTAATTTGCCTGCAAAGTGGTGCAAATACCTTTTAGTTTGCATATAAACTTAATTGGAGAAAACAAACATGATAATGAACTTACTCTAAGAGTTGACTCCTAATTGAAGCATCAACATAGAAACACAAATCAAACTCCAAATCTTTCATTGTTATCCTCTGATAAGTGATAGTCTTGCTATTTGTTCTGCCTTTCGAAGTGCCTTTAAGATCATACCGCTTGTTTATATGAAATTCTGATTTCAACAAGTTCTCCATTACCACAAAGTAGATCTGCACACAAGGAAAAACCCACACAAACTTTCAATCAATATTACTAAAGATGTTAATAGACAAATATGTAGTACCTTTTGTCCTCCAAAAACAGGCCGTGCAGAATGAAGGCCATAAAACCTCGTAAGCAATGTCTTTTGATTGCTGCTCACATGAGAAAAGTAGTCCAGAAGCATACCCTTGAGTATCTATATATAAGAATAGTATAAAGTTAGTGTATGATCAAAAGGTGCACTAAAGAATCATACACAAGTTCGCAGTTACCTTAACTTCATATTTGTGCAAGATCTTAATCACAAAGCGAGAATTCGTGGGCAAAAAGAACGGTCTACTGTTCTTCCCTCTTAGGAAAATCTCCATGAGTGTCTCATAGCAACAAACATCAAGCAAGTAGTCATCACAATCAATATTACCAAGCTCTTGCAAATTTCTGACAAACAAGATAGATCACGAACTCAAGTTCAATAAGCAAGTCACAAGTGAATTGCCTAGAAAACTTCAAAGGACAAACATTGTTGAACAAGAATAGAAGTGAACAAAGGGAGTATAGCAATTGGTTGTTTTGGGTGTAACCTGAAAAGACTAGGACAATAATCCTTCCACTCAAACTCAGGAGCTGTCCCTGTTGGAAGAGTTTGTTGTTTTGAGTAGCGTATGCAGGTATTCCTCGACGACTTTATCTCAGAAGATAAGGACTCTCTTTTATGCAAGGCCATGCATTGCCCTGTGTAACAAGAGGCCGCCATTTACAAAATGTAACATTACATTTCTCATTATCCAGAAACTGATCACCATAAATTAATCACCATTTTCTGTCATCAAGGTGTTGTTTCCCCTAAACATAAGCATGCATACAGACCAATCAAGAATACAATCTCCTCTTCATGTGTTAGCACATAAAGATCACAAAATATCATTTTCCATCATCAAAATTGCTTAAACGCCTCAATCCATGTTTTGTAGCCTAAGGCCCATTAGTCCTTGACTCCTTGTCCATTTGATATGATAAACATCAAAAACTAGCTACAGTTTCCTGTTTTCAAAAGAGAGATGTCAACTTCAAGATTTAAGCTCTTCTAGAAAAGTCTGAACAACAGTCAAAAAACATATCATTATACAATGACAAGGAATCCAACAATTCATGTGCTTCAACTGTCCCTTTCATGGTTTCAAATCCTTTGTCACACTCTTAGTCCCAATTTAATGTCTTACTCACAACAAAACAACAGCTCATGGCTTGCCAAACAAGTCATAATAAAAACATGGATTATTTTGTACTCCAGTGTCAAATAATGAGAGCTGAAGCTACAGTACCCAGTACCTCTGGCAACAAGATTGAGTAAAGCCTATGGCAATAAGCGTTCTACAATCATTAATTGAAAGGTGAAAAAATTAAATAAGTTGTCAGATTCATAATTGGAATAAAACCCGACATGGAAATGGAATTCATGGTATTATTCAGAATACAAGACAAATGAAGATGGGCCTGTTAATCGAAAAGTATGCATTTTGCATAATTGCATTATGAATTCTTACATTATTGAATAATATTCGGTGGTTTAAAACCTCTGAAATTCAGCAAATAAAGAAGAAGAAACAGATTGAGGTAGATCAAAGGAAATGAGGACAAATCCCAAAACGAGTCTCAATACTTGAATGAAAAATCAAGGGAGTATGTAAATTGGATTGGATCCCTAGGCAAAGCAAACATCAATATCAAAGAAATAGAAGAACATTAAATTAAAGGGGTTTGAGTGATCAACGATTCAACATACCTGCTCCACTTGCGTCCTTCTGTAGGAATTAAAAACAAAATGGTAAAAAGAAAAGAGCCCTAGAAAAGTGACACTTCTAATTCTTCAATTTTTTGGATCCATCTTTTTCGTATTCTTCCTCAAATTTTCATTGATTTATTATGCCCTTTTTGTTGGATTTTTTTTTAATATAAGTTGTGGCGTAGCCAGGAATTCGATCCAGTGGGAGCTAAATTTCTCTGAGTCATATTCTTGGCTACATAAAAAATTTCAAGAATATAAAATTTTTTTGTATAATTTTTTTTAACAGATAGTGTTCTAAAAAATACTAAACGATCCCTAGACGGAGAGAGACCGCCTAGACGGCCTAAACAGGCGCCTAGATGAACTTGGTGGTCTTCTAACCGGGCTGGGAGACTAAGCGGGATAACCTTTTAGCTCCTAGGCAAGACCTAGACGGAACTAAGCGGAGATTTTTAGAACCATATAAATTTTTTTTGTATTTTTCTATATAATAAATATTGTATTATAAAACCTTTATTTTATATTTTTCATAAAAATATAAAATTAACCTAGTTTTTTTGGACTTTTTATCAATAATCTTGTATTTTTTTTATATATATTTTTCAAAAAAAAAATTAAAAATTGAGCACCCTTCTCCCTCCGCCCCTGCATGTTGGAATCATCTGGGTATTGCTGAAATAGCGGAGTGTAGTAGTGTTTTCACACTGTATTCACCATTCTATGTTTTCACAAATCTATATATAACATTAAAAAGTTGTGTACATGGTGCATTTATTGCACTTGGTACACAAATTTTATTATATTAAATTTCTTGTTAGACTGTCAAGATAAGTTCTTTAGTTCAAGGAACTTGGGCCTTTGTAGTGGAGATCTAAGGTTCGAGTCTCTACACACTTATTTTTTCCAAAATCAACATTATTTATACATGTTGTAGGAAATAACGAAACCAGATTGTATTCGAATATCAGATTTTTGTATTTTAAAACTACCAAGCTTGATTGTGTAAGAAATTTATTTCTTTTCCAATTAAAATATTAATTTGGCACTAGACACGTAATTTTAAATATTCGACTTCGAATAGACACGTTTTTTTTATCTTACATATGCTATGGTTGGCGCATTATTGACATATATATGGTAAATATTTAAGGTTCAAGTCTCATGGTGAAAAACAATTCTAATTTTTTAGTCTTATGTAAATTACTTAAACAATAATTTTTGTTAAAATATTGTGTAAATGTTATAAGTATTTAAATGTATAATATGGATTAACAACACATAGAGATTCTCTTAGGATGCTTATTCTCTTATATGTGTACTTATTGCCACATTACCACCCCTAATTACACCCCTATTTATGTGTATATATGTTTGACCAATTAAATTTCATGAATTGACCTATATATATGGTATTGTATAAATAGATCCAATGGTGTACACATTTCCCCTCTCTTGTGTCACTATTCTCTCTATGGTTACAATTAGTTTATAAATAATTATCAACATATTTGAATAGCTCAAGGTAAGTGTATATTATTTTTTCTCTATGTCTTGTTGGTTATTGGGGTCTTAATATAATTATTATATATGTATTTGTGCAAATCTCTCCTTTGATATTATGTTGGAAGTCTATTCTCATTAAAATATAAAAATAGTTTCTTGAATGTTTTTTTATTATATTTCTACTTTTTAATATCATATTGGTATTACTCTTTATTATCTAACTAAATAATTGTCAATTTAGATCTAAAATTTTTTTTCCTTTAAAAAAATCTCAATTGTTGTAAATTATTATTTGCTATTTTTCCTATATTGTTTTGTGAAATGATCATCGGTTTATATTGTTTACAATGAAAAATTTGATACTAATTATTTTTTTTTGTTGTTGTTGTTGTTGGCGAACAAGAGAAAGTGGTACTTTGTATATTCTTTTTGGATGTTGTTCGGTTTGATCTTGGTGATTTTAGAAGTGAAAATTGCATTGGCTATGCGGTTGTTTATTGTTATAAAATATTTGTACATGACCTTTGATGATTTCTCCATATTATCAAAATGTGAATAGTTTTTTCCCTTTATATCTCTATTTTTTTTATATCAATTATTTACAAATGTATGTGTTCATTTATATATATCAATTGCTTAAACTATATTTTTTGTTAAAATATTGTGTAAATGTTATAAGTATTCAAATGTATAATATGGATTAACTACACATAGAGATTCTCTTAGGATGCTTATTCTCTTATATTTGTACTTATTGCTCACCCCTAATTACACCCCTATTTATGTATATATATGTTTGACCAATATAATTAAATTTCATGAATTGACCTATCTATAATCTATACTACATATATAAAGTTGTGTACATGCCATATTTAATGCACTTAATGTTAATTCCTAATTGTTTTTCACCTTAATATGATTTATACTAAATAGATAAATTTATGTACAAAACTACATTCATTGCCACATTTATTACATAATATTTATTTTTATGAGAACTTATCATTTTAAATAATAAAATAATTCTACATAACTTAGTGGTAAAGAATCTTTCAAACTGCCTATAGATCTATACTACATATATAAAGTTGTGTACATGCCATATTTAATGCACTTAATGTTAATTCCTAATTGTTTTTCACCTTAATATGATTTATACTAAATAGATAAATTTATGTACAAAACTACATTCATTGCCACATTTATTACATAATATTTTTTTTTATGAGAACTTATCATTTTAAATAATAAAATAATTCTACATAACTTAGTGGTAAAAAATCTTTCAAACTGCCTATAGATCACGATTCAAATCTTGACAACTATTTGTTTTGGTAGATAACACACTCTTAGTTTTGAATTGTTGATATATTATATCATATGTACCATATGCATTGTCAATTACACTATTAAATAAAAAGATAGATCCTTTTATTCACATTTAGTATTAAGGCTTAATTATAATTGGTATATACTATTATATATTATCATCCTTTATTCGTCATTGTTAATTTGTTGCATATATTTTATTTAATTAAAATTCTTTACTATTTAATCATTGGTATATTATATTTTAGGCACCATTGTGTATAGTCAATTACACTATTATTACACTATTATATAATAAAACAAATTGTTTTAGATTCATCTTAATTTTTATTTTTGAAATTTATACATTAAAATGTTATGTACTAGGTGAACATATTAAATTTATGAAGAACATCTCACTATATTATGTTGATTTTATTATATGTTAATATAAAATTTTGGCTCAATGGTTGAAGTTTTGACAATTATATTGGAGGTTTAAGGTTCGATTATTCAAATAATCACTTTGGATAATTTTTTTACCACAATCAAAAGACTCCATACAAAAGACTAAATTCAATTTAAATTTGATATTAAAAGTATGTGAATGATATATAAAAACTTTATTATGCTTATATTACAAATTGCACATGTTTATGAAAAATGATATATGCTTTTGATTATTAATTAATTATACATCAATCTATTTGATTATATGTAGTTATAAGGTGACTCATATATTTTTTTAAATATTTAAAACTTTTTGTTATAATTAATTTATAAAAAAAATTATAGTTGTTATAAGCTAAGTTGTATTAGAAAAATACACAGAACAATGTAAATTAATGTGTTAACTAATATATGATTTTGATAAGTATACACCAATCCATTTGATTACATTGTGTAATAAGGTGATCTAATTCTTTCAAACAATCAAAACGACTTTACTATATATTTTTAATTTAATGCAGTTTTATTAGATATAAGAGTTCATTTAAAATTTTAGATGAATCTCTTTTTATTTAGCCTACACTTGCTATAGGATCAAATTCAATTTTAGATGGATATTAAGAGAATTTCAAATGATACAATAAGTCTATATATAATAGACGAAATCATTCATAAAAAATAAATAGATTTATTATACCCCTATTGTGAATCTTAATGGATTTTTTTTGAAAGCGTTACTAGACTAACCCAAATCACTAAAGCTATAATCTTACAACATGCGAATTTATATATCATCAAAATCAAAAAAATATTTTTTTATTGATGTCTTGAAATATTTAAAATCCTTTTATTTAAAGTTGGAGGATTTGCAAAATAATCAACTATCTTAATTTAAAATAGTTAATTTTGCAACCTTTGATATTTCAAATAACAATAATAACATTTGATATTACACATTAAATTATAAACCTTTGATATTATTACAAAACACAATATCAAACACAATTGTAGACATTATAGCCAACAAAACATAATATAAAATTTAATTTCTATCTTTTTATTTCTCACTATATACGTCTTTTATTTTTGTATGAACGCATCATAATTTCATCCACTATGAAGCGAAAAATAGAAGACTACCCTTAAATTGCAAAAAAGATTGATCGAATCGAAGCACGAATTGAGATGGGGAGAATGAATGTGAGAACGTAAGACATGAAGATTTTTGATGGATGGTAATTAGGTTTGCACAAAAGAACTTTTTTAAAGTTCAAATTTCTATGATTTTTATTAAATTAGTTTCTTTTTATTGTGATTTGTATTATTTTTGTAAATGCTTGCAAACATCTATGCATTTCAAATATTAAAATATAAAATTTGCCCCGTCCAACGGACGGGCTTGACTTGGCTAGTTTCATATTTAAAAATGTGAACATTTAATTAATTATAGAGATTATTATTCAATTAAGGTACATTAAGGGATGGCAATGGGGCGGGGATTCCCCATTACCCGCGGAGATTCCCCGTTACGGGAACGGGGATGGGGATTTTTAGTAGGGATGGGGGCGGGGATGGGGGGAAAGTAATTACCCACTAGGGTATGGGCATGGGGACGGGGATAGGTGTCCCCGCCCCACCACCCGACCCGAACCCGACCCCATTGGGGAACCCCATGGGGAATCCCCGCCGGGGGACCCATTGGGGAACCCCATGGAGAATCCCCGCCGGGGGACCCATTGGGGAAACCCGTGGGGAATTCCCGCCGGAGGACCCATTGTGAAACCCCGTGGGGAATCCCGCCGAGGGACCCGTTGGGGAATTCCCGCCGGGGGACCCGTTGGGGAATCCTCACTTGGGGATCCCCACCGGGGAACTCGTGGGTAAGTCTTCGTCAAGAAACCCTAATTATCTTTGAGAATGACTTTGAAAAAAATTGTAATCAAAATTGGTTATTTTTTATCCGAAAATCAAACGGGGATGGGGAGTCCCCGCTAGAGATTATAAATGGGGAAATCAAGCGGAGATGGGGAATCCCCGACAGGGATTATAAATGGGAAATCAAGCGGAGATGGAGAATCCCCGACGGGGATTATAAATGGGAAATCAAGCGAAGATGGGGAATCCCCGACGGGGATTATAAATGGGAAATCAAGCGGAGATGGGGAATCCCCGACGGGGATTATAAATGGGTACATCAAGCGGGGATGGGGAATACTCGACGGGGATGGGGACGGGGACAAATTTTATTACCCGATGGGTAATGGGACAGGTATGGGGAGCATATATCTAAATGAGTATGGGTACGGGGAGGGTATTTCCCGCCCCGAACCCGCCCCATTGCCATTCCTAGGTATGTTTTGGGGTCTAATCTTTTGCAGTCTAGTCTAATGCAGCGGGTGAGAAACTTTTGTTTAGTGATGTAACGGGCCTCAAACTATTGCTAGGAGACTATTGCAAATTAATCATGTCAACAGATCAGCTAACACAAGTCTTGTTAATTCAAAATCAACATCGATAGCATCACTATATATAATTAATTAGTATGATACAAAATCAATCTTAACAACTGTATTATTGATTCAAGCATCATCATTAGTCTTAATAAATGGGTTTATTAATCACCACTGATACCTAATTAAGCGTTATTGTCAATTAAATTGGGATGAATCTTCAATGACAACATCAAATCATATATGTAAGGATTCATAATAACCAACCTAATCTTTGATTCTTTCAGCAGAACGACTAACAATTTTTTTGGTCGAAACTCAAAAATGCAGGTAGGGAGGAGAAACCAAGAGAGTGTAGCCGTGTAGGGGTGAAGAGTGGGTGGAACTCGAGTTGCTCAATACAAGCAATTTAAAATAAATTTGTGACCTAAAAAATTTCTAGAGCACTAATGATATTATTAAAAACTAATGACAATTTTTAAACAGAGAATCCATAATGTTAATATTATAGGGGGTTGGCTCTTTTTGACCGGTCTAACAGGCGTAGGTGCACGTTTAAATTTTGTGCTTTAATAGGGTTGTGGTCCAAACCCTACACCTAATTGTGCCGCCAAACATTGAGTATGAACTAATCAAGATTTGATTCAGACAGAAATCATCAAGAACTAAACACAAAGAGATCAACTTTATTTAAAAAAAAACTATCATTTAATTGAATTGCTGTTACATCTCATAATTTCAGCTTCTGATTCTTAGCACAATACAATCAAAGTATGCAGTTAACAAAGGGAATGAATCAATCATCAGTTCATCATGATTCATATATTTGATTCTCATTTCTTCAAAGCGTCCACCGAATTATTTACTTCCCTCAATTTTTCCCAATGCAGAAGAAGAACAAAACCACATTGTTATTTGTTATCAATGGCAGCTTCTTCTCAGGGGGCGGTTTCAAGCCTTGGTTCAAAGCAAAACCCAGTAAAAAGCTGAAGAGGAAACTTTTTTGAGACAGGGCACTTTTGAGACCACTTGAACTGTTGTTCATGTCAAAGACGACAAGACCCGGCCCTCCATAGCTATGGATATAAACAAGCTCATCCATTCCGGCACTAGCAAAAACTTCATCAAGCTCCCCGAATCCTTGGAGAAACTTATGAGGCATACGAGCGAGCTCTTCCCACTTGTTTCCCTTCAAAACCCAAATCCCGATCCCTTTTATTATATCAGGACGGTCTTGCTTTCCAATTCCTCCCACCAACACCAGCTTCTCCTTCATATTCATCAACCGCCCACAAGTGAGTGCACACGGGACCTGTATAAAGCTTCTTGTTAACAAACCATGGGAAGATTGGCTTGAGAGATTGTACCGAACCAGACCATGCCTTGTGTTGTTATCTTGTAACCCAACTTGAGTTGAGTAAACCATGAAGTATAAATCACCATCACATATGACACTCTCATCACCAGCTCTCCATCCGTTTAAGACCTCACTAACCGAAGTCGTCCATTCTAAGGTTTCTGAGTCATAGATGTGAATCGAAAGCTCCCATTGGTGGAAATTTTCAGGGACTTGTTTGGATTTCACAATGGACACATTGTATAGATGAGAAATCCTGTTGAATGAGATTGCAACAGAGCTGTAATCACATAGTTTTGACCCCAGCGGCTCCATTAGCTTCTTACAAATCTTGGTGATAGGGTTGCAGACATGAATCTTGGTTCTTGTGTCGCCATCCATGAAGCAAACGAGGCCTTGTGATGAAGCGGTGTACCAATTTGACGTTACAAACTCAGGGAGGTCAATTCCATGCCATTTTCTAAGTGTGGGGTCGTATGCATAACCGAGCCCATAGTCCGAGCTAGTGAACATGAAATACCAAGGCTTGTTGTTGTGAGATTGGATGTCTGAGTTCCATAGGAAGCTTCTAGATGAAACTATCTCGTGCCACCTTTTACACACGCATCCAACCCTGAAAATGGTAGTGATTGGGAGGCAGGCCAGTATTCGTTCCAGAAGGTCCTCGGGAAGAATCAAATCAAGAGAAACGAGGGTTTTGGATTCTTCCTCAATGGAATCAGAGAATAACTCGGAATCTCCTTGATCTAGAGTAGTTTCCCATGAGTTCAAATTAGCATGGTAATGATAATGCGTGAGCCATGATGAACCCCTCTCCATAATTAAGGTACGCAAATGTAAACCTGCACGGGAACAAAATATGTTCATGTTTGTTGCACAATAATTTCAGCTTATAAACTAATTTATAAACACACTATCAAACTCAACCACACACACAAAAAATATGAAGGCAGCAATGCTATGATCTAACAATGATGGTGTAGAGTAAGTGTCAATACAATGTACAAAGGTCGAGTTATAATCAAAATGAGAAAGCAATCTACAGATGTTAGAAACTGTGCCATGTAATTTCAGTCAAAAGGTTCTCTAACCAAAGTCAAACAAGGCAAAAGATGATAGCCTCTACTCAGAATCTAATAAGGTAATCACATTTTCTCACATCAAGTACAAAATGCTAATGAATGAAAAGCAAAAGAGAAAATCCTAGCATTGCAAACTCCATCATCAAGCATTTAATCTCGGGTAAAACCAGTTGTAGTTAGTAACAAACTCAACAGCAATACTCCATAAAATCTCATATCAAGCTAAAAAATCAGGGAAATCCTCAGAAATAATATAGGAAGATACCCAAAAGACCATTAATCACAGCAACAAATGAAACATCAAAGGGACATTGGATTGCAAGCTTCCCCACAAGCGTACTAAACTTTGAGATGATTCGGAAACAAAAATTATCACTAAATTCAGTTCTAAAGTGAAGCCCATTATCGATTGAACGCCAATTGTGGTTTGTCTCCACACATGTAAAGCAAGCCACCAGAAACCAAATCCCTAAAATGCGTGGGTATCCATTTTACGCATATTACGCAGATCACAAGACAACCCATTGAAACAATCACCTAAAAAACGCACCATTAGACAGACCAGAAAGAACCCTAAGAGATAAAAACAAGTGATCTCCCTCATTCATGAAAAATATAAGAAATCCAAACACGCCAATAGATATATGCGACACAGAAAACCAAACAAAAAAACATACCCAGATCAAGGCTGACGAGAACGGGAGATCGGGTCTCACCAGATTCGGCCAGAAATCAAATTGCAGGAATGAAACACTCATTAGGCCATTCTTTAGCATTCCGAGAAAGAGAGACGGAAAAGGGTGCACAAATGGCGGAATGGGCAAGTCACGTTTTAGTGTCGTTTTCCCATAAAAACAATGCCCAAGGCAAGAATTCTCAAATCTCAAGCGCAGGAAAATGCCATTGAAAGGCGGAAACGACAGGCTAGCAAGCGAAAGGCGGGGGGCTGTTTGAACACGAGGGGGCCATGAGTGAAGATTGATAGAGAGAGAGAGCAACGAAATTGAGAGGCTTGATGGGTTTTTATCCATGTGGGAAGGAGGAGCCAATAGAAATTGTGGGAAAGGGGGGAGGAATTTGTCATTGTCAAGAGCAATATAAAAAAATTTATTAATGTTGTCTTAATTGTCATCTAATTCACCTCCCAAACAAAACTTTTAATTGCCATCTAATTCTACCAAAAAAAAACATTTTATTTCATTCCGTTTTTTATTTTTTCCTCTAATTCCATTCATGTATGGGTGGGTGGTATTCAGACATTTGTTTCAACGATTAGGCCGTTTGGATAGTACCCCGATGTTATTGTTTCAAACCTTACGGGCGGCAGTTTGTCCATTTTTCTCTAGAATTGGTTAGTAACTACTTCTCATTAGTAGTAGATGCTTTAGGCGAGTCCAAATAGTACTTTTAGCGACCCTAATCCTTATCCAATCAAAAAAAATGGGGTGGGTGCATATCTTTGGATTTAGGGGTGAAATAACATAAATTTGTGTAATATATGGGTTTGGTTAAATAAATATATATAATAAATTTAAAGGTATTGATTCAAATGAAAATAGCCTTTATTATGAAATTTTGAAATAAATCTAGCTCATCCGATTAAAATATTAGAAATGAATCTGGGTCATATGATTAAAAAAATTAATTTTTTTTTTAAAGTCTTTTTACGTATGTAGAATAATATAAAACGAGTATGAACATATGACGAAATAACGTGAACATGCAATACTAATATGTGAATGTACTTATATTATATGTGAACATATGCTAAATTTTCTGAGGTTAAAAGATGGTTATATGTGAACAACCCTTGTAATAATGTGAACATGTGTATAAAGTATATAAACAGAATGTAAAATATCAAGCGTCGTGTTTTTGGCAAAAACAAACGAAAAAATAAAAATAAAAATATTTTTTTGCCAAATTTTTTAAGCCTTTGCATATATATAAGATGATTTAATTGAAGGCAAAATACATCTACAGATACTTGAACTTATACACTTTTGTCAACTAACACCCTTACTTTGAAATGTTCAAACAAACCCTTAAATTTGACTAAATTTGTTCTATTAAACACAACACGCTGATATGGCATGGAGTGTGACATCCACTCTCCTAATATGCAAGTGAGATACTAATTTAAAAATCCGCTTTTGGTTCCGTTTATCTAAAACCGACAAAAACCGAAACCAAACTGAACAAATTCGGTTCTGTTTTCTGTTCACCTTAAATGAATTTTTGGTTCAGTTCGGTATTAAATCGATGCTCAATCCTAGACTCAACATTGCAAGTTCTAAATAGAGCTCCATGTTGTAGTGCATCCTAGCAATTAGCAACACTCATAATCAAAATCCGCTTAAGAAAATTAATACTTCGTCGTTTTAGAGTTTGTCTTAAAAATTAAGAAATTATTTGATTTAGCTTTAAATATTTTTAATTTTGTTAAGATCTTTCTCATTATTTTGTAAATTTTGTAAGTATTTTTATTCAATAAAAATATTATTGAAAAAATATGTTAAAATAAATTAAATAATAATTCTTAAGTTAAAATGAGTTTACCTAAGAGAGAGTAATATATATATTTAGGATTTTGATTCAAATGAAACAAACTATTATTCTGAAACGTGAAACGAATATATTTTTTTTACTTAATAGTGCACTTCTTACACAAAAGCGCATTGTAAAATACAAAAATACTAACTAATAAAAATGCATTCATTTTAAAATAAGTTCATTTTATTATAAAAGTGTTTTATTTGAACAAAACTCACATTTACATATCGAGTACTTGAAATAAATACGGAGTGATTATTTATACCAATTTGTGAGTTTGTACCGAACAAACCCTAAACATGTCGGAAATTTAACGTGTCATATAGTTTCATACTTTCATCATCTTCATCAGCGCAACAAAAACCATTTTGATACCACCTACGCCTTCCAACAAATTCACCCCTTTCGAGAAATCCCTCTCTTCACTTCTCTCTCCTCGCGTGCTTGGTCTGTCTGTTCTATTGGCTCAGTGCGTTCAAAGCACGAATCAGGCAAGGTCGCCACTCGCCAATGGAGAATCTCCCACCAGACCCGCTCCTGAAGCAGGGCGCTTATATTGACCCCGCCTCCCCCGCCGCCTACGACGACTCCAGCTTCCCGGATCCGGATCCCAAGCCTTCCGAGCCTTCTACTCCGGTTCACTACTCCTCCGGAACCGGCGCCACACCCCACACCAATCCCATGAACGCCGACTCCGAAGCCCCCGATTGGCTGCCTCCTGGCTGGCTAGTCGAGTTCCGCGTTCGCACTTCCGGTGCTACCGCTGGCCAGAGAGATAAGGTGATGATTGGAAATTTAGAATTGTTTTATGAATTTAATTCTCTGGTTTTGTTTGGAGTTTTGATTTAATTTAATTCCAGATGCGAGATTATTTTTTGCCAGTCTTAGGGTTTTTGATGCCTGAATACTTGGGGTTTTTTTTGTTTTGCTTTTTTAGTCATTGGCTGCAGTACTGAAAATTGTTCGTAGTTTGGGTTGAATTTTGGAGTTTCTCCTTTCAATTATGCTAGCTAAATGACAAATTGATGTGGTGAGAAATAGATCAAGTGTTAAGATAGGGTAAATGAAGTGATTTTGCCATTCTGCCAATGATGTTTTGAGATGAAGTCATAATGAGGTTCGAGAGCTTGAAATAGCGACTGTTATGAGTTAACAAAGCTTGAGTTTTTCTATAGTGATGCCTGCTTAGGCGTATGCATTTGAAATGATTTTGGCACGATATGCTTATCCAACCAATACAAGTACTTACTAGGTTTTTATAAAGGAAAAAACATTGTGCTAAATGAACTCCAAAGTAAACGGTGAATGTTTGTAGTATCACCCTTTTGGAAATGCATACAAATTGGGGCTGATATTGGCAGGATTGGGTTGTGGGAGAAAACTTCATTGGCAAGCTCAGTACTGTGATAGTCATCCTGTGCCACACAAAGGGCAGCAACTCACCGACTTCATGCATATTTTGGTTGCACTTAATTATGTTTTGTCCTTTTTTCCATTTCAAAATGTGTTGTTTTAGTTTCCCCCTATTATATGCATTATGGTCAGGATGCTTGCGTATCAAAGGCACTGCAGATGTTTAATAGGAATTTCTGCAATTCTGCTATAGAATGGTTTTAACAGCAATCCAGGTTGATGATAGACTAGGGCTGATAGAGCTGGAAAGGAAGGAAAATTACACACAAACTTACACAACTCAGTGAAACCATAGACTAAATAGAGCCTTGGCTAGAAATTCACCAAGTACCAGATGAACAGATGAGGCAAGAGGATTTCACCTTTACACAAAATATGTTCCAGAATACCTAATCAGGGGCCTGCCTACTGCCCTTGTTTATTATATCATTCCTCCTTAAAGTCACTGTATCCCTCCACTGCCTAACTGACTTTAATTCTAGACTCTTTTAACTTGGTCTCAACTCTTCCCGCCTAAGTAACAAGGAATCTGTTAACATTGGATACGCCTATTCTAGTACCTAAAGATGGGTAAATGGCAGTTATAATAATAGGATGAATACGTGTCACAGAAATGTCGCAATAATTTTTTTTGTGAAGGTGTACATTAAATAAATAAATTCACAATTAGCATTGGTAAAAGACACGTAAAATCTATGATGTAAGATTATAGCAATAAACTAACACCAAACGAGCAATAAAATATGAATTGCAGATGTTAGTTTGTTAAAGAGTGTAAAGGTCAAGAGTTGCTTGACATCTGGCAAAACCGAAATAATAAAGGGGTAACATCAGTGAAACTGTCCCTGTGTGTCCTCCAAATGTCCGGGAGTTTCTTCACTTTTTGGGGTTTCGGGTGCTTCTAAGTGTCCGACACAGGAAACAGCATCCACCTGAGATGTCAGATGTATGTGCTTCATATTTTGGAGCCCCCCTTTTTTTTTCCCAATGTGCATACCCGGAGAATAAGGTGTTTAAGTACAGTAAATGTATCTTGTACTATCGGCTGTAAATGTATCCTTACAATTAACTGTATCATTATACTCTACTTGGCATGAGAATCGGTGTCTAGTGGCCTTCTTCTTGTATACGTCTAATCTTGCTAATGGGTGTGGTTCTTACTGCTGAGACTATTGTATTGCCCAGTTAACTTTAACTGGTCTGATGCTGTCATTGCTGTGAATCACTCACCGCATTTGGGTCAATAATAATCTATTAGTTTTGGGGGTTGATCCCCAGAAAGGGGCCTAAAATTTGACGATTGAATATCACTGTGTTGAACATTTCAGCCTTTTCTTAATATTTCATCATTATCTTAACAATGCTGATTAGATGAACTATTAATGTGATTTAATGAATTTGATAAATGCACTGCTATTACTAGAAAATGCAGCTTAAGTTGAATGATTTCCTCGATCAGTTTTTCATTTTCTCATCTTCCCCATTTTGGAAATTTGGACGTCAGTCCTACTACAGCATATTCAATTGACTTGGTAGCTTTCAGCTTTGTATTAAGTTGAAGATTTTACGTATGCACAACATCCTAATGACAGATTTCTGACCTTTTGATTTTCCTCTTTTTTAGTATTATTTTTGTCCAGTCACAAAACGCCGTTTTCGGTCTAAGAAGGAGGTAATGAGCTTCATTGAAACCGGGGAAAAAGGGTCCAAGAAGAAGAAGGGTGATGGTCCTGATGGTGAAAGCACTGTAAGTTTACAGCTTAAATGAAAATTTATTCTTTTCAACATATTGTTCTCTTGGCTAAAACGTCTGCTTAACTTAATTCTCACAGCCTTCAAGCAATAAGCGCAAGAAGGCTACCGCTCCAAAGGCAAGCGTGGACAACTTCAAGTTCAATGATGTGCCATCAAAAGTCAAGTGGGTTCTGACTGATGCATACGAGGGCTCATGGAGGCCACTCGTTCATGGTGTTGATAGGGTCTCAGAATCAGAGAAGCAAGATTGGGCTGCAGCATACAGGTACCTATCATTGCAAAAGAACGGGCATGTAATGACAGGTGTGCATCCTTGACCCATCAATCCAAAAAACTGTGATGATCTTCTGATTTGTACTTGGGTAGTGAGGATTTAATTGTAAGGTTATAACTCAGTTGATTTATGCAGGAGCGTGCTTAGGCTGATGCAAATGCGTCCAAAGCTATAACTTTTGTATTTAGTGATAGAGCTTGGGATCTTTCATTATTGATACTAGTTGTGAATCTTTATAGCCGTTGTGATTTTTTTTTTGGCCCCCTTGAATGTGAAAAAATGCAGCTACTGCTCTTTCGAGTGTGCAGTGGATAAAATTTACTTGGGTTTAACAAATGGAAGCCTTTGCATGAGAGCTTAATAAGCCTAAGGAGCACATGAAACAAAATTGCATTTTTTGCCAAGACTTAGGGTCTTATGGGGGAATCTCTCCATTGCTTGGCCCATATTTTGATACTAACAGGATCAGGCGAAGTTCTTGCCAAGACTTGTCTTTTGGAGTCGATGTCTCAACTTCAAGCTTTGGCTCTGAAACTACAGGATAAATTATGCAATCTCTCCATTGCTTGACCCATATTTTTTTTTGTCTGAAATGGCTTGCTTGACCCATATTTTGATACTCTAAACAGGACCAGGCGAATTCTTTTGGAGTCGAAGTCCCAACTTCAAGCTTTGGCTCTGAAACTACAGGATAAACTACACAATCACCTCTAGTTTTGTCTCATTTTGTACCATATGACACTGTATTAACAAAATTGCGTTTTAATATAATAAATAGTTGATAGCAATTCAACACTACATACAATCATAAACATTTAGAAAAAAGCGTTTACATCGTTTGGATGATGTATTGAGAGACCTGTAAAATCTGGTTCAAGAAACTGGATGCAGCCCTTCCCCACAGGAGGATCCAGAAAGAACTCTTTATCTCCTCTGCCTTCTATCCTACTCCCAAACTCATGTTTTCCTTAAATTTCTGCTGTTTTCATCACCTTCACCCACCATGACTCAGAGTCTCAGACATTCCATTCATCTCCTTCTTACTATGTGTTTCTAGAGGTCAATATCGTGGCTTTTGCTGTTGAGTTCAATACTTTCATTTCTAGCTGCAGTCCATCATAATTCATGAAATCAATATAAGTACGAAAAAAAGCACATTTAGAGGGAATAGAATGATGTGCACACATTTACCAGCTTCTTCCAAGTCCAGTGCACTTTGGATACTCCCCATTCACATCATGGCATAACTCCCCACAAAAATCCAAGCAGCAACCGTTCTTGAACAGCTAGAACTAGCAGCAACTTAAACAAGTTAATCAATTGATATGTCATCAGGTCAGTGAGTGGGTATCGGAAGCATCACAGTGTAGGATACTGAATCTTGACCTTATTTTTTACCCATCACCCTCGGCTGGATTAGAAGTCTAGAACAAACGCTTCTATAAATCCCGAACCCTAATGGACCTGAGATTACTCACTTAACAGCCTCTAGTTCACGCGCGTCTTCAACCCAGCTAAAACCAGGATGTTTAACCACGCATTTATCACTCATGAGCTCCCTTACAGACTTCGCTTCTTCCCATCTTCCCATAGACGAATACATATTGGCTAAAAGAACATAAGGAGTATGGTTACCCGGATTTAAACAAAACAATTTCTCAGCAGCTCTCTTAGCCACAGGAACATCATCGTGAAATCTACAAGAGCTTAGCAAAACCTCCCATATAACAGGATCATCTTTGCATGACATCTTATTCACAAGCATTTCAGCTTCATTTAGTCTGCCAGCTCTCCCTAGACCATCAATCACGCAAGTATAATGATCCAAAAGTGGTTCCATTTCATGTTTTACCTTGATAGATTCCAATATGTTGATTCCTTCATCAACCAGTCCAGAGTGGCTACATGCAGTCAAAACAGCCATGAATGTTATTTCATCAAGACTTTCCCCAGATTTAGTCATAGAGTGATAAAGATAAACAGCCTCTTCTCCACATCCATTCTGAGCGTACCCGTGTATCATCTCATTCCATGTTACTGTACTTTTATAAGGCATTGCGTCAAACACTTCACGGGCGTTTTCCACATCACCACATTTAGAGTACATGCCAATAATGGAACTTCCAACAAATACATCATTTATGAATCCATCTTTCAATACTTGAGCATGCATTTGTCTGCCTTGAAATGAGTAGGACAACTCAGCACAGCAGCTCAATAATGAAGCATAAGAGAACTCACTAGGAAACAAGTCTCTTTCTCTCATCATGTTAAAAAAAAGAAAAGCTTCAGTCTCTGAAGAGTTGCACGCATAACCTGCAATCATTGAATTCCAACAAACAATGTCCAATTGAGGCAGCCTCTCAAAAATGCATCTGGCTCGGTCCATTTTACTGCACCTTGAATACCAGGTTATAAGCCCACTTCCAACGTACATGTCAGTGTGAAAGAGAGCCTTTTGAGCAACAGCATGGATTTGTCTTCCACTTTCCAAAAGTCCCATATCAGTGCAGGAGCGAAGTATGATAGCCAAAGTAGTCCTATCAGGACTAACATTTTTGAACTGCATTTCTCTGAAGAGCATAACTCCTTCCTTGTGGTTTTCAGATTGGGAATATCCAGATAGCATAGCATTCCAAGAGCTCAAGCTAGGATATTCCATTTGATTAAATATTTCGCGTGCCATACTAACATTTCCAGACTTTACACAGCCAGCAAGCATGTTAATGAAACTTACCTCATCAGGCTCAAAACCAGAGCACTCCATTCTTTGCATAAGATCAATGGCTTTTTCAATTTGGTGGTTTTGTCCATATCCAGCTATCATAATGTTCCAAGAAATATTGCTTCTTTTGGGCAAGCTCAGGAAAACAATCTCAGCACTCTCCAAGTCACCACTTTTGGCATACATATCAAGCAATGAATTGCTCAAGTGAAAATCACTTTCAAATCCAAGCTTAAGTGCAAGACTGTGCACCAGCAGACCTTGCAGCTTGAATGACAAATTATGACTTGGTTGACCAGATTCTCCACTAGCTTCTTGAGCACAGAGACCAAGAACACTTGATAAAGATACTGCATCAATACAAACCCGGCTTCTATGCATCAATCTGAACATCTCCAGTGCATCCTCAACATCCTCGGTTTCTGCCAACCCACTCATCATTGCAGTGAAAGAGACCTCGTTAGGCTCCCTTAACTCTTGAAACACTTTAACAGCGTTATCCATTTGCCTGCACTTGGCATACATTCCCAACAAAGCGTTGCCTACGTACATATTGTTATCAATCCCAATTTTAACAGAATCACCATGGCACTTCTTCCCAAACCAAGCATTTGATTCAATCCCACACGCACTCAAAACACTAGCCAAAGTAAAATGGGTGGGAACTAGACCGTCGCCGATCATCCTCAGATAAAATTCCAAGGCTTGAAGAGCATAGCCACCTTTTACAAGTGCAGTTATCATATTGTTCCAGGAAACCACATTCCGTTCAGGCATTACGTCGAACAATTCATAAGCATCTGACAGCTTGTGCCCCGAGCAAGTAGCACTAAGCATGGCGTTCCAAGAGTAGATGTCCCTATTTGGCATTTTATCGAACACATTGCGAGCGGAGATGAGATGGTTGCATTTAGAGTAGAATTCGATCAGGCGATTGGAGAGGAAGGTATCATACAGGAGACCGGAGCGAAGAATGCGAGTATGGAGAAGCTGGCCACTTTTGAGGGACTTGCGAGCTATACAGCTCTCCAGGAGAAGTGCTATATGCTTTCTAATTTCAGTCGCCATTGTTGATGGCCAAACAAAGCATAAGCGGCTGCCCAGTGCCAACCAGTACTAGCTAGTACTTCTCGTTTTGAATTGTTTGTTTTTTCGTTCCAGGTTGCAGAATTGCTATACGTTCTCTATTGTTCCTTAAAATAGAACAGTAGAAAATTAATATAAAAGCTGCAAAATCAACAAAGCGTCTGTAGTCCAACGGTTAGGATAATTGCCTTCCAAGCAATAGACCCGGGTTCGACTCCCGGCAGACGCAAGTTTTTTCCATGCAGATCATCTATCTAAATTTCTTGGGTTGTTTTTAGGATGGCTTATCGGAGACTTGTGTCTGTGTGTTGCCTTCTAGTTTGTGCTATGAAGTGAAAGACTTGGGGAAATTACGAAGAAATTGCCTTCTATTTTGTTCCTAAATTTCTCGATCCTCTCTTAATTTTCATTTATCGTTCAATATTGTATCCTTGAATTTACATCATACATTCACAAAATGGCATCTTATCTTTAGCATTATCATGCCCAAAACACTAATTATTTAACTTACATTTTCATTCAGCACACAACATTATCAGTCCTACATTTGATCTAATCAGTAGACATACAACATTAATTAACAAAGCATAACACCAGAAACCGAAATATGGAGATGTGGTAGCAGAAGAGTTCTAAGAAAGAAAATACACTATGGAGACAACAACGGCTCAAACCAAGATTAACTACACACCACAGTAGTTCACTGCCGGAATCTAAGCAGCTTTCTTGTTCAAAGGCACTTTGGGAATTTTGCTCAGGTACTTGTCATTCACCACTGAATACTTCTTCTTGACCTCAATAGCTGCTCTCTCTGCAAGAGAGTCCACCTTGTCCTCGTGCTTTTCATAGAGAAGAGGCACCGTATGCAGCACAACAAAAACTGTGGCAAGGGATTCAGATAAGTTATGCACTAATCCAGATACACATCACAAAAGATCAAGAAGACATTATACTCACTGATGTAGAAGAGGGTCAAGAAGTTGCAACAGCTACCCAAAATAGAAAGAAGCCACAGACCAGCAATGACCTACTCAAACAAAACCACAACCACATAATCGAATTCAATTATAATAAATGTGTTGCTATAATATTGATAACTCGACAAACAAGAATTATAGAAGACCAAAAGTAGTTGATTGCTACTAGAGCATCACATACAACAAGGAACTTCTTCAATTCTCTTCCTAAAGCAATTTCCCGGAGAAGATGAAGCCCTCGGTTAATCTCAAACCTCACAGCGGATGCAAATTGAATGATGGGCTGCTGGGGTAGAATGACTTGTGGGATACGGGGAGGGCTCCTGATAATTAACAAGTTAGCACCCAATATATTAGCAACTAAAGTTACATAATAGAAATTCAGCTGGTTGTGAGGTCACAAAGAGAAACCTTACTTGTTGATAAAGGTGCTGGCATTTGCCCACAGAAAAAGGATTGCAAGAGAGAAGATCAGAATGTGACAGATCAGGGTGAGAAGATGGTATTCAAGCAACTCGAAGATCACCCAGATGGCAGTTGCTGTTCCCAGTACACCAGCAGAGACCTTTTTGTTTCTCCAAAGAAAAACATCAGCAGCTGAGTGCCATTTTTTGAGGGGGCAAAAGGATAATGTTAGTAAGCACTATAAACACGAGGTAATCTTAACACAAGAAAATAGTTTCTTCTATCTGTATCTATTTTCCACTTGCTGAGTAAAAATGTAGTAAAATTAAAAAACTAATAAATAAGATCAAGATTCCGTGTTCATAGTTAGAACTTAGAAACAGTTCCTAATCAAGATCTTTCATTCCTTGCCCATTGGAAAAGTCAAGAAGAACACTCAATGTATAGAGATTAAACAAGTCAGATTTAGAACCAAGATTGAACAGATAGATAATCATAAAATATGTATTAAGCGTTATATAACGACAAACTAAATACTGATTACTCGATAAATAGATAAATCACTGGCATACGAAGTTGAAGAAAGCGAAAATTTAAGAGCAAAATCAAACTCACGTTTTCCGCCTCCCAGAACCTGATGAACAGGCTTCTCTCTCCCAAACAGGCGATTAGCCTTATCCTTGACAGAAGAAGACGACTCAGTTGCCGGAGCCGAGGCAGGAGCGGGATCCTCATGTTCAGAATCCGAAGCCTTCGCCGCCTCTTCGCCGTGGTGATGGTGAAACTTCTCGGCGATCTTCTCCATCAACGACGATTCCTCCTCCACCGCTGGCTCCCTGTGGCTGTGCTCACCGTTATCCGCCATGGATGCTTACAGCAACAAGCTCAACTGATCAATCAATTGAGTAGATCGTTCAGGAAAGGAGTAGGGATTTGGAATTTCTGATAAGAGTGAAGCGAAATTGAAGAAACCCCTCGGGGAAGGAAGTTGAGAGACGCTTTATCTCTCGGTTCCACCGCTTTGGACACATTTTATAACGGCTCGTATAACAATATTGTGACTCTACTGTCACATTGAATCATCACCTTTCATCTCTCCACGACTCTCTTCTGAACCCATGGGCGCCTGCTCTGCGGGACCGATTTTTAGATTTAAACTTTTTTTAGCAACATTTTTAATTTTAAACTAAAAGAAAAAAATTGATATTTTTTCGTAAAAAAAAGCAAAATTTAAATGTAGGAGGATAGTTTTTATTAAGGTTTATTTTGATGGATTTTTGATGAAGGTTTTTAGTTTTTTTTTATAAGGAAAGGAATTAGAGGAGTCACTAACTAGTTAGTGACCGCCTTAGGGCATTCTGATGTATGAGGGCACAAAAGTCCAAGTCAGCTGCAAGTGGAACGGAAGGTTTTTTAGTTTGACTGCAAACTATAGAAGTGTAAAAGAAAATAAAACGTATCTAACCGTTCTTAATTCAATAACGAAGGACAAAATGAACGTGTTGTGAGTTATGACCTTATTTGCGATGATGTCTTATATAGGCAATCTTATATAGGGGACTTTATTTAGACGATGAGTATTGGTTGTCAAAAGTTGACCCGCCCATAAGTTTGATTTGAACTGTTTGGAAATTTTACGATTAAGATTCGAAAATTTGAGCCCAAAATCCGAAATAAATCGAACCCAATAGATCCTAAACTCGTTCGGTTGACCTATTTAATATATTTATAGAATGCATACATTTTATTTTGACTTATCATATATTTTATTATTAAAATACATAAAATAATAATATATTATTATTTCATTAAAATTTTATTTTAATAATTATAAAAAATTTGATTTTTTTGATCCTTTGGCATTGTTCTAAAAATCCCCGCCTAACTTAAGGTGCTAGCCCACCTAGCCTTTCAGCCCGTCTAGTTGCCCGTTTAGGCCGCCTAGGCGCTATGCGATCACTCTCCACCTAGTGTTTTTAGAACACAGCCCATTGGTCTACGTACTCGTCCGAAAATCCGCAACGACCTGATTCGATTAACCCGTGACCTGTAACGATCCGAACCCGACTCAACCCGAACCTGAAATGAACGAACTCGACCCACCCTGATTGACAAGTCTAAATTGACTACTCCTAATTCCTTTATTGATTAAAAAAAGAGAAATAAAAAATATTCTATTATAATTTAACCAATATAATAATCCTTTGTATAAAATTATACAGAATTACCCCTACAACCAACACAAATTATGTTAAAACATATTTTATGTAGGTTAATTTTACTACATAAATTCGTGTAGGGTAATTTTGTGTGTCTTTTACCTACATAAATTTTGTTACATAAATTTTGTGTAGGGTAGTTTAGTGTATATTAAATTGTACGGGTTAAATTTTGTTACATAAAATTTCATGTTAATACATTTACATACATTCAACAACATACAATCTGGTAAGGTAATATTGTTACATTAATTAGCCTATTAGACTTTAGTTTACTCTAATTTCGATGAATTACTAATTTTATGTAATTAAGAATTATGATTTTATGCAACCTATGTGTATGTAATCGATTTTTATTTAACCACGTATTTGATGGTGCACGAATAAAACCGTACAGTAGCGGAAAAAATCGTTGACATTTGTTTGAGACTAATGATGTCAAAACACTCTACGGGTCACACATGTAGGAAGACTCCCGAAAAGATCCAAAGAAGGCATCCCCGAAGAGATTACCCCATTAAAAACATGTATAGGCACCGCGCACATTGTACGTACGTAAGAGACAAATCAAAGATACCTGCCCGGGTCAAAAGAAGGAGAAGCGAAAACAACACGTTCATTTGAACAACGTGACCTCGATCAGTTAAAACATGGTGGCCTATCCCACATTGGAAGATTAAGAAAACTAGGAACCATATCCCCTACCAATCAAGTTCGTCGTTGTTCACACCAATCAGGAGCCACCTCTCTCTCAACCAATCAAACATATGCAGCTCGTCTGTCCCACGTCGGAGAAATTGTAACAATAACTTTGACCTAACTCTATAAATAGATGAAGAAAGCGAGGGTTGCAAGGGGTCGAAAAACATCTCTAGCTTGAGACTTATCTTGTTAACAGGGTCTGACTTGTTGAAATATTCGAAGAGACCGCACTATCATAAAAGCAGGGTTGATAAAAAGACCTTGAGTCACGAAGTAAAAACATCCTAGCTAAAGTGTGATCAATGTGCATTGTCCGAAAGAGGGCGCGAATAATCAAAATTGTAAACACATCACAGGATGTGGGCCATTTTGGCGCGTCGAATAAAGGATCTATCTTTGCCTATTCAAAATAACATAAATCTCGATACCAACGCTCGTTTATTTTAGTTTTCAACCGTATTGTAATTTTATGCAACATACTTTCATGCAACCGATTTTTATATAATCCTAATCGATTTTAATGTAATTGATTTTCATGTAATATATTCTTTATGTAACCTAACCAATTTTTATATCAGCCTAATTGAAATCCTAGCCAATTTTAATGTAACAAATTTTCGTATACTATATTTTTTGTTCATGTAAGTGATTTGTATGTAGCCTAATTGAAATCCTAACCGATTTTCATGTAATATATTTTTATGTAACCTATTTTCATGTAATCGATTTTTATGTAAGCCTTAATGAAAACCTAACCAATTTTGATGTAAACGATTTTCATGTAATATATTTTTATGTAGCTTATTTTAATGTGACTAATTTTTATATAGCTCTAATTCCAATCTTAGCTGATTTTAATGTAACTGATTTTCATTAGAAATTACTAATCAATTTTATGTAATTAATTTTCACGCAGTAAAGTTTCCTGAACCAATTTTCATGTAATTTATTTTTATGTAATCGGTATTCATGTAACCGATTTATATGTAGATGATCTTTTATAATTTGGGGATAGTTTAATATTTTAAATAGAAAAAAGAAATAGGATGAGAGGACTATTTTTGTACTTTTCTTAAAAAACATCATTCACCATTTTACCGCACGTCCGCACCTAACACTTGACCAGTTGACCACCTCGTGGGCGCATACGAAAGACGAGGCGCGCCGCCCCCAACAGAACGATGTGGAAGCTCAAAAGGTAGAAAAGGCGGCCGTTGAGAAACATTCTTCTCATTTCCCCTCCCACAGATCTATCCACACCTAAAGGAGCTGCATTCCGCCATTGTTTCTCTCTTCCATTTGCTCAGAAATGGCTCTCTCCGGCTTCATCTCTAGGTCAATCTCCGCATCTAGGGCCGCGGCGGCCGTCTACCGCCCGTTCTCCGGCGTCCGATGCATGAGCAACGTGCCGGAGAACACCGTATACGGCGGTCCGAAGTCTCAGAACCCCGAGAAGAGGGTCACCTTGACTTATCTCCGCCAGAAATACAGCCGCGGCGAGCCTATAACCGTTGTCACCGCCTACGACTACCCCTCCGCCGTCCATCTCGACACCGCCGGCATCGACGTCTGCCTCGTCGGCGACTCTGCCGCCATGGTTGTCCACGGCCACGACACCACGCTTCCTATCACTCTAGACGAGATGCTTGTCCACTGCCGCGCGGTGGCTCGTGGTGCCAAGCGGCCCCTCCTAGTCGGCGATCTCTCTTTTGGAAGCTACGAGGCTTCCGCTCAGCAGGTATTTTGCTGATGGTAATGTTATTCTACTGAACTCGAATGATTTTGTACATTTCATTGATTATGATAGTAGGAACTTACGGATTGAAATGGTTGGAAATTCTGATCGAATTCAAGTACTCCTATAGTGAAATTTAGATCTGCGAATGGTAAACAAGGTGGTTGTTAAATTGCTTCTGAATTCTGAGGATGAGAACTTCTTCTGTTGATTTGAATTTTGCATACTTTATAAAAAGAGATTATTGACAATGTGAGATAACCTGGATGTGATTTTGAAGTTCTGTCCAACTGGTGGCTGATATTGGCAGTTTCCATTATGGGCAGGCAGTGGACTCAGCAGTCAGGGTTCTGAAGGAGGGAGGGATGGATGCCATTAAACTTGAAGGAGGGTCACCATCGCGAATTACAGCAGCAAAGTCCATTGTGAATACTGGGATTGCAGTTATGGGGCACGTTGGTCTAACCCCACAAGCAATTAGTGTTCTTGGAGGGTTTAGGCCTCAAGGGAGAAACGTTGCTAGTGCTGTCAAGGTCCCTGTTACTCTGCCTGCCTGTTTTCCCTTCAATTTTGTTCTTCTTATTATGTTTGTACGTTTGTCTTTGCATAATATGACTTGTTGATGGTGTTTGTATCTGTTGATTGGCGCAGGTTGTGGAAACTGCTCTTGCTTTGCAAGAAGCTGGGTGTTTCTCAGTGGTTCTCGAATGTGTCCCTCCACCTGTGGCTGCAGCTGCTACATCTGTGCTGAAAATTCCCACTATTGGCATAGGTGCAGGACCCTTCTGCAGTGGGCAGGTACTTTGCAGTTTTGTATCTTCCCATTCTGAGGCAATTGTTAGACTTCATGATTCGTTCATAAGAATAAACTGAGATATCAACACTTTTGATTGGCGACTTTTTGAAAAGTTTGCATCTTCAAGGTGCATGCCAAAAGTGCTTTTCTCAAGATGCTATTGAGTCTTACCATCTTCGATTTGCTGATTTTGAGATGCCCTTAATTAAGCATTACTCAGGTCATATATGCTGTGTACTTGTAGTGCCATCTTTTGCATATTTCTGTTCACTTTAGATATCAAATTGTTGTTGGAAAGAGTCCTTTCCAATGGTAATCCTGAATAGGAAGGTCAAAACCCTTACGATGAAGAGTTTAAATTTAGTCTCATTTGTTCAGGGGAATAACATGCAGATGTGGATAGCATTCTCTCAAGGAAAGTTATACATTTGAGATATGATACAGGAGTGTGAGCTACTGATAGGCTGATATTGAATGGCAGCCTGATGTTTGGCTGAATTTTGTTACACTTTGGTATATATTTTGTTAGAATATATTATAGAAAGGAGATAAATTAAGAGTCAAACATAGCCCAAGAACCAAATTTCTGGAATATCATACCATGAAATTGCTCATGTACATCACTTGCTTGATTTTCAAGTAATAATTTCCCTAACAATTTCCATTTGATCATTGCAGGTGCTTGTTTACCATGATTTATTGGGAATGCTTCAACACCCACATCATGCAAAGGTAAATACTGCTAGTCATTTTTGCAATCCTTCATTTGAAAATATCAGTTTTCATGAGCTAACAGGGGCGGTCTTGTTCCAAAATGTGCTCTTCTTTTCGACAGGTGACCCCTAAGTTCTGCAAACAGTACGGCAAAGTTGGTGATGTTATCAACAAAGCTCTTTCAGAGTACAAAGAAGAAGTAACCAATGGTTCTTTCCCCAGTCGGTCTCATAGCCCTTACAAAATCAGTGCTTCTGACACCAGTGCCTTCTTGAAGGAGCTGCAAACACTGGGCTTTGATGAGGCAGCTTCTGCTGCAGCTGAAGCAGCTGAGAAGATGGAGAACCCAAAGCAAGCTTAATGCATGAAACTGCCATTGTTTCCAATCTCTGATCTCTTGCAAAGCGAATAGGTCATGTATGATAAATTGTGTTTATCATACATGAATCCATCTCGCTTTCTACTTTGCAGGTGTGTGATAATTGTTATGCCCCCTTTCATTATCCTGCTTAGAATCATCGCATCCCAGCAAAATCTTATGTCAACTGATTTTAGAGGATGTTTTGATTGACCCAAAAAAAAAACACTCTTGATGATAGATTGTTAGTTTGAGAACTTGAATTCTCTCAAAGATGGAACCTCATGGTAAGATTTATGTGTGAGAATTCCTTTTCTATCTTAAAATTTTAAAACCATGCCGCCCTAGAAACAAAATGAAATTGCTAGGGTATGACGTGTCAATGTTGATCCTATCCAGCAGCCTTTATCCATTCAAAGTGAAGATGGGACAACTATACATTTTGAATGTAAGGTATGCAGATTTCTCTATAGGATGTGGCTGTTGTGGAGAAAAGGATTAATTATTAGACAACTGCCCCTTGTTATACAGTTCCAGAAGATTAGGTTCATTTAATGGCCAAAAGCTCCATATCTTGTTCTCATTCTTCCCAACTTTCATCCTGCTAATTGGAAACGGACCATTAACCCTGAAGAGTTTTCATGTCTGTAAGCTTCAAAATTCAAATTGATGCTAGCAAGCTGATGGATGGTGGGTTGGGATTGAATTACTGCTTTTAACCCAATTTCTCTTCCCTTGAACGACTCTATGATGGCTGCTACGCTAGTTCTATGTAAAATAATATGAATATGATAACCATATACACGAGATTGCAATTAATTACATGATCAAGTACCAAAACTTGCTTATTTTCTCCCTAATTTTCATCCCATGCATATAAGGAACCAAACCAATCACCAACAAATTAAGCTCGCTCATATAATGTTGCAATTACTAGGACTTTCCTCCATGTTTTGTACATAATGGTAATATGACATTTGAGGGTTGTAAGCCTTGTATGCCCTCACCATCTCCATCACAGGATCATACTCATCAGCCACATCAGCCACCATCTTCTTCTTCTTCTTCTCTTCATGATCACCATCTCCTTCTTTCTTTGCTTCTTCCTGAACTTCTTTCTTTCCCTCCTTTTGCTGGTCGGCTCCCTCTTTCTTTGCCGCCTCCTTCTTTTCCTCATCTTTCTTTGCTGCCTCTTCTTTGTTTTCAGCTGGCTTCTCTGGCTCCTTAGCGGGTCCTACCAAAATAATATCGGTGGTTGGCCAGTACTTGCGTAGCTTGGTCACTATGGCGATTGGGTCAGCTACTCCTATCACAGTTAGCTTCTTTTGCTTCATGTCCATGGAAATTGAATCGATCCCTGCAAAATCCGATTCTCAATTTCTTCATTTGAGCTAAAAGTATTAGGATATGAGCAAAATAATGCGATATACTTTACAATGAGATATATTTACCTATGCCTAGTCGATAAGATCAAAAAACGGTTATTCAGACAGGATGAAAGATGCTAGGGTGATGGATAAATGCAATGTATCAGCCGAGCTTGCTCAAGAAGTTCATATAAACTTTTACTATTCTAATCGGCAATACTTGTCGCTTTAGACCTTTAGCTGTGAGCAAAAAGATCACGAAAGTATTAAATAAAATTGAATATTCTACATGCTTTTTAAATATAAAAACCACTCTTAATAACTTGATTTTAAGTCGATTATTTAAGCAACTAGATAGAAAGATAGTCAATAAAATAGTTTTAATTACATTCTCATCACTCAAGTACTCAATGCTAATTGATTGCCTACAAAACCTAAAACAACTTATATTTTACTTTGTATATCATAATGTACATCCATAAATAATCTTCTGACATCTAGTCAAACGGTTAAGATTTATGAGGTTTCCATTTGGACTCCTATAGTGCCCAAGACTAAATAAAATAAAATAATGGACATCCTTAAATGACTAACATTCTCATCACTCATTGAGTAAAATGTGACGCTCCCTTCTATATAAAGGTGCGAGATTCCTTCAACATTGATTAAATTGAATGAAATGTGTCACCTTTTTCTACACGAAGGAAGAGTCATGCGGTTCAACTACCCTCCCCATCTCCAAAATCTCTACCATCACCAACAAAATCCAACTTTGAATCTTGGTATGATACCAAATGAAGAACTTTTTTTAGCTAAACAAATTAGTACTAATAAACAAATTAAAGTGATGTAACTTTTATAAGTATCTACTTATAACCATCATTACAATTAGTCAAATCATGATAGGTGACATGTATTAACTATGATTCCAAATGCTGCCGCCTCATAATTTTGTAGTAAATTCCTGTGATTAGATATAAAAACAAAGCACCAAAATGAAAGCATGATGGAATTGGAAAGAGCTGTGTCAAATTTAGTACCTGAATGGGTGGAAACTGCCTTCATAGCCTTTTTCTTCTCCCAGCCATCCTGCAACTCCAACTTCAACACAATTTTCTGGGGAAAAAAAGATCACACCCACAAAACAAATTCAGTCACAAAATGAAAGAAATTGCACATGAATTTCACAGAAGCTACCGACATGTAGGAGCACAAGACACAGATGATTAATGACCGGAAAATAATAATAATGAGCCATAAGGTTTATTTTGCATTATGAAGGGGTTCTTTCGCCATATGAAACATCATTTTCTAAAAATTAAAAAACAAAATCCGACAGAGTATTCATGGGACAAAATAGATTCTAAGAAGAGAGAATGAAAAAGAAGGGAATTTGGGTAGTGAAAAGAAAGGAGAGAGTAAGGAGAGAGTGGAACCTTCATGTTTCTTCTTCTTTTTGTGTATGTTATTGTGAATCGGCTGTCTTTCTTCTGGATCTGATGCTCAGGAGAGAGGATTGTGTTTCTGCAGGTTAACCCAACAGAGAGAGAGAGTGTGGAAGTGGAAATTGGAAGAAAAATTATAACCCGGTATATATTGGATTATACGTACAATTGAGTATTTTTAGTGTAAAATAAGGGCATGTTTGGTTCTATATCTATGCATTCTAGGTAGACTTGAACAAAGTCGGACTAACCCGTCCAATCGGTACCGTCCATCTGGAAAAATGGGCGGACTTGGACAAGATTTCTAACTCGAAAGGGTAAATAAGTCCGGCCCGCCCGAATTCATGGACGGGGCACGGACAATATTTTTAATCGAATATCCTAGATAGCCCACTCGAATACCCGGACCTTATTTTATACTCCGTATCAAATGACTTATTTCCATTTCTTCAAAATACTCATGAGTTCATAAATTATCTTTGAGGTAGGTACAAAAACCTATTTCAACCTCATTATCCATTCTGATCCGATTCCGAATATAGAAATAAACATGCTCTAACAAGTATAGACAAAAAAAATGAACAGTTAAGAAAATCGTAATATTATAAAGTTATATTTTATTATTTTAAATTTTTTATTGACATATATTCATAAACTAAATCTATTATTCTATAAAAGAACGTAGAATATGAAATCTCAACGGTTAATTTTACAAGTCTCTTATCTGAGCCGTTAATCTTTCTATTATTCTATTGAATATGAAATCTCAGCCGTTAATTTTATAACTCTCTTATCTGAGTCGTTAATTTTTCTATTATTCTATTATTCTATAAAGGAACGTAAAATTTGAAATCCCAGCCGTTAATTTTTCTATTATTCTATAAAAAGAACGTATAATTTGAAATCTCAGCCGTTAATTTTACAAGTCTCTTATCTGAGCCGTTAATTTTTCTCATCAAATTCAACTACGCTTTTCCTTTTTTTTCATTTTTATGTAATCACTACACTTATTTAATTCTGATGTATCCCAATCATATACACTAAAATTATACTTCCTATTTTCCTGGCATGCAACGCACGCCCCTGAAACTAGTATTTAAAGTGTATGTCAAAGTACTACTATAACATAAAAACTACTTCACAAAATTAAAATTATACATTTTTTTTATTATCTTTACACAATATATTTTTATCTTAAATTGTTTCGAAATTAAAATTTATTTTAAATTATTAAGATAATTAAATATTTTTTATTAGAAAATAAGATTTTTTATAATTCTAATAAATAATCCTAATCTAAATAAATCGAAGTAATTAAAAATGTCAAAAGTACTATTTAAAATAGTTTTTTAAAACACTCAGAAAAAAACGAATTTCCGCTAAACATTTTATCAAACGATTAAGTCTTCAAAACACGCAGAAAAGCTACTGGTTTAACTCTAGTATATAATTCGCTTCTAGTATATAATTCGCTTAAAATATAAGTTTCCTTTGATTTAATGACGTGTGCACTGCACGCGTTTGAGCATTTCCATGACACTAATTTTGGGCAACAAGCTAGCAAAAAATTGTGAGCCGACAACAATCATGTACAAGTAAGTACAAGTCAGATGACACATGTATAACCCAGTCATCATTTTAGTTGGTGCCATCTCCTAATCTTTTTCAGATTTTATTGAATGAAATGAGTGAGTGTTGAGATGATGCATAGAAATTTGAAAGATAATACGGATGATCACATAAATTCTTGTCTAAAATAAAGCAGATACACTTATTTAAAAAATTATGTATAGTAAACTATAAAAATATGCACAATTATTAATAAAATAAAACACTTGTAACATAAAATACATTTGCTTATAATACACCTTTCTAAATATAATTCGATCATGCCGATTTTTTTCATTTTAATGAAGATTTAATTTAGACCGTCTATTTTTTCGAGATTCAATTGTCCAAAGGTGTTCTTAATTTAGACCGTCCAAAATATAAAATAGGTTACTTGTAATGTAATAACAACCGAAAAATACCGAAACAAAGGCATGTACATCCCCTCGCCAAATCCTACACAAGGCATGTTGCCATTGGGTCGTTTTTGTTTGAAAAACAACCCAAAAAAAAATATATTTTTTAAACAGATTAAATATATAATATTGAAGCTTATAAACAGATGAAAAATAATTATGAATTTTGGTTTTTATTCCTTTATCTTTATATTGGTCAGAATGGGCATTTTATTAAATTGAGATTCACATACTAGAGTCCATCTGAAATGAGTGATAGAAAGACACAAATTCGATTTGGCTGAAATTCGGCCGCTGGTTGACTCGGATTATAGTTTTTGAAATTTTTTATAACTTTTGTTTAAATGTTATAATTTATTTTATTATTAAAATAATATTTTTATCATACAATGATATTATTTAATTAAGATACTATTTTATTATTATAAAAGGTTGGTACTCTTTGCCTGCTGGGTTGATCCGAACCCAAAAGATAACTTTCCATAACCCGATTCTTAGTGGCAATAACCTAATCCAGGCGAACCAATCTGTTTTACCGGTCTAATATTGACTATTGATCTTAGTAGGCTCTTAGCAAAATTAAATCAAGGTTTCCTTCCAAGACTCTATTCATTTTAAAATCAATCCTTTCTCTGTGTAATACAGTATGACATATCTATAACACTATTGTCCATCTGGTGCAAATGATCAGCACCAACATAATAATAGACTGATGATTCATATCACCCTAGCCTCTTACTCTATGTTCATTTGCTGACTATGGAATATGTCAAAGGTGTCTAGTACTATATAATATATATGCTGTGTTCAGTGCATGGTTCATGGAGAGAAACTAAAGACTCCTACAAATGATGAGATATATGGATCGGCGGGTGAGGATACTGGATACAGTTGAAGAGGGGATCGAGAAAGCGAAGAGGCGATACACTGTATGAACTAGCTCTATGCGTTTTCAGCTGAATTTGAGATATGATATGACAAGGAATGAACAACACAGATAATTACTTTAAGAAAAGACGAAGTCAAAGGCAATGAATAAGCTCAAGGGTGGGGATTTTTGACTAAATTGGCTACTTAAGTCATGTCAGTGGATGTTGAAGAGTGATTCTAGCAAGGTTAAGTCTGAGATAACTTTGGAGTAGGACTTGGCTTTGCATTCTCTAAATTAGGACAAAACGGTTTGTCTGGTTCTTGTAAACAAATTGCAGTTTGAACCTTGTAATAAAAAGTTATGGCGGGAAATGATCAAAACTTTTGCCAAAGAGGTGATGGAAAGTAATCACCGAAGCAGTTTTAAAAATAATTACAAAATGTCTGAGCCCGGGTTCGGGCCGGGGACCTCTAGTGTGTGAGGCTAGCGTGATAACCGACTACACCACCCAGACTTGTTCAAGTAAACACCAATTTAATAAAAAATTATAACATGGAAAAATTAAGTATGCATTCCTCTCGACTCTCCTAATAATATGGCCCATACCCAAAAAATTTGTTAATGGTACAAATGCCTCCCCTTTTTCCAGATTTGCATCGGTATAAGAGCATTCACATTTCTTTTAATAGGGAAAAATTAGACAGTCTGGTGCATCTTTACGGATGAGGGTCAGGACCCTTCCATGGTTTAGAATCTGATCGATTCTACAATCGTGGTGTAGCTTCGCAATCAAATCAGCCACAGAATTGCATTATCGAGGTATATATTTGATAATGACCACCTCGAAAGACTGCAAATGACTAAAATATTCGCTATTAGCATGTAAATTGCCCAAGGACTGGATCGACTGTCCTTAAGCGCGTTGACTACAATTAGACTATCACCTTCAATTTCTAAGTACTGAAGATTCCTTCTATGAGCTTCCCGTATGGCCTCATATAACCCCATAACTTCTGCTTGTTCCACTGCCTAGAAGTCGTTCTTCTTTGCCTTTATGCTTATAATATTTCCAAATTGGTCTCTTATAATATGCGCATCAGTTGCTTTTTCATTATCTTTTTTCGGCCCATCGAAATTTATTTTTACGAACCAGTTTTGAGGTTTCTCCCATTTTCTTTTGCATTTTCTTGGTCGTACTTGTTGCACTCTAGACGACACATTTGCATCTTCATTAATATTCTTTGCTTTATTCCATCACATGATATTGTTTTGAATGAATTCCTCTACACTTCTACATGAGCATGTACTGTCTTGATTAAAAACTACTTGGTTCCTCCAGAACCAAATTCCCCACCATGCGTAAATAAGGGGCATAAAGTCCTTTGCGGTACTGTCTTTTTCAAGTTCTAAATAATTTGCGGCATAGTGTTTTGATTATTTGTTACATCTCTGATAATGTCAGGAAACTAAGGGTCAATGGATTGTAGTTTTTGAAGAGTAAAGAGGCATTTGAGGAAAAGATGCTCATTAGTCTCGGCTTGATGACTGCATAATGGACATTCTGAAGTGACAACTATTTGTCTTTGTATAAGGAGGTCTTTAGTAGGAAGACCTTTGATGCAAATTTTCCACGGAAATATTTTTATTTTAGGCATTAGGTCAAGTTTCCAGATCCAGTTAAATTCACAATCGTTCATATTTAGTTCATTTGATATTAAAACAAAGGCGGATTGAGTCGAAAACCATCCATTCTTACTTGGATGCTAGTATAATCTATATCGGATCTGATTTTTAGGAATTGTAATTGACAAGATGCGTTCGACCCAGGAACTGGGCAAGAATTTTCTTAGTTCATCTTCATCCCATTTTCTGTTATTATTTATAAAGTTTGCTACTGTTATATCACTTTCACTTCCTGCAATTTTATGACATTCTTCTCGAAGTGGGCGCTTGCTTACCCACACATCTTTCCAAAACTGGATTGACTTCCCATCGCCCACTTGCCGTAATAGGCCTTTTTGGAAATTCTCTTTTAGACTCATTAGTTTCTTCCTTTGCCATGAACTATTTTTAGTACAGACATATTCTAGTAGGCCTTTATCTTTAAGATATTTTTCCTTTATGATACGGACCCAGAAATTCACCGGCTCGGTCAGGATTTTCCAAAGGAGTCTCATCTGTAACGCTTTATTCATGTGGTTAGCTTTTCGTAGTCAAAGTCCTCCCATATTTTTTTGATTTGAAAATCCTATCCCATCCTACCATGGGCACATAGTCGCCTGATTTGTTCCAAAAAAAATTTCCATTTTGTGGAGTCAAGCTCATTTTGGTAACATGAAACTTTGCATAGTGTAGTACAGTTTTGTAGCTAATGTTGTTTTAATGAGAGTACTTCTTGACGAGCACTTTTATGTCGCCGTAAAAGCGTTCAAAGAAAAATCCTAACTTTCAAACCCAAGTGTAGTGAAAGTAAGGGGTCGTACCACAAAGACTCAGATTTCCAATGTTTAAGTAGTATTACTAGAGTAGAAAGAGTGTTTTTCAAATTTCAAACTATTATTCTAGTAAAGCAAAAACAAAACAAGTAAAATGATTGAGTTTTCAAGTAGAAAGAAAGCATCCAACTAGTTTCGTATCCATTGCATACATGATTATTGATCCTTGATTATTCTTATTTCAATTCCTTGACTAATCTATTGTGAATTCATGGAATTCAAGCTCAATGTTGTTATTAATATGCACCGTCTTTAATAACCTTTTAACCAATTATCCTAGAAAACCTTCTTTGTCAAATTGATCATGCAAATTTTAGTTCAAAGCATTCAATAGAAACATCGTTCATAAATTCCACCGTATATAAGTTTAATCAAAGTACTCATCCATGGATAATCGAATTCCACCGTATATTAAGTTATTCTAGTTATAATTCAACCTAAAAATCAAAATAGGTGATCAAGCTATAATAATCTTAAGCGAATCTAATCAATTAAGCATGGAGTAATTCAATCTAGTCAAGGCAAGTTAAAATAATTCAAATCTCACAAACAATCATGTATACAACTTCAACTAACTAGTTGGACATGGGAAATTAGCTAGAAAACGACATTAAAGAGGAATCAAACTTACAAAGAGTCAGGTGTCTCTTCAAATTCTTCTCTAGGGTTTTAGTCTCCCAAGTTCTCTCCAAATCTCTCTCAAAGTTGAATAACATAAAAACTGAACTCTCCAAAATAAAACCCTAAAAAACATTTATATCATAATCTAAATACATCCTAAAATAAATAAAAGTCGATTAAAAGATAAATTGAAGCCTCGAAATCAGCGTCGGTCAACACGAGCCTGGGCGCGGTCAAACACTTGTAAGCGCGGTCGCGCTTCGCCTTCCTTCCTCGTGTTCGATCAGCCCCCAATAGCCTCTATCTTCTCGGCATAGTTTAAGTCTCCTGAGCGCGTTAATCTGTCTTTGGCCGTGCCTATACCCACGTCTTGACACTTCAATGCCTTTCCACGGTTTCTTCATTCCTTGCACTTGTTCCTAGCTCCATAGCTCCGATCCCATGCTTGATATCCACCATGCACACCTTTCGATCACCTCAATTTTGCAATGCAGCATGAAAAAGTGTAGATTCCGAACTAAACTAAAACAAAACAAAACTGCGAATTAAGGTGAAAATCTAGCTAGAAATGCGTGAAAAGAGAATAGAAACATGCTCTAAAACCTATAAGTATATGCTCTATCACTTCTTCCAACTTGAGACAACGAATTTGCTTTCCATAGGGATAAGTGGTTCACAATTTTTTGTATTAGTGGCTCGAACGTGTTCTTCAAAACTCATGAGTTAATTATTGGGCATCCGAGATATTTATTTAAAGCGCTTGAGTCAGGAATATTTATCACTTGTTAGAGTGTTTTCCTAATGTGTGCAGGAACCCCTTTAGTTGTCTGGGAACGCAGATGTATGGAAATTCACCTTTTGCCCAGATATATCCAAATACTCGTTAAAGATTGATCGTACTTTGCTGAATGTAGTTGTCGTGGCAGGTGCGAAAATAATAATGTCATCTGCAAATGATAGAAAAGGCACCCTAGTTCCGCCCCTAGTAATCGGCAAGCCAACTGTGTTCGGTGTATCTATACATTCTTTTTTGCAGTCTTCTTGCCAAAATTTCCACTCCTAGGATAAAAAGCAAAGGAGAGAGAGGATTCCCTTGACGTAGCCCTTTTTCTAACATAAACACATCCATTGGCTTATTGGTGACAAGTACAGAGAAATATGCGGTTTTAACACATTCTTGTATCCACTTAATGAATATAGGAGTGAATCCAAACTTTTGTAAGATTTTGAATAAGAATGTCCAATCCACTGTCGTAAGCTTTTTCCATATCTAATTTAATTACAGCCATTCCGGTCTTTCCTTTTCGTTGCTGGAAACAATGGAATATTTCATGTGCTATAAGAACATTATCCTGTATAGCATGGTTTGAAACAAACGCCCCTTGAAGGGGATGGATTAGTTTTGGCAAAACGAGTTTCAGTCGTTCAACAATTATCTTGGCAATAATTTTATAAATTGTAGAACATAAACTTATGGGTCGATATTGGTTCATTGTCGATAGGTTATCACATTTTAGAGTAAGAGTAATAAACGTATGGTTTACTTCCCTATGCAGGACACCAGATGAGAAAAACGCCTTTATTGCTTTTATAATTGAAGGACCGACTATATCCCAATAATTGTAGTAAAATTCTGCGATCATCCCGTCCAATCCCTTGTCTTCTGAATTGGTCACTTGTCTTGTTAATTGATTGTTATCATCACTCGTTACTTCTTGTTGAATTAGCGATATTTTACTAAAAGACTTATGTTAATTGCCTCCTTGCGGAATCGACGTTGAAATTCTAGTCTGATTTCATTCCTTACATTTTCTTCTCCTATGATAAAGGTACCATCATTGGAGTGAATGGAATTCAGTCCTCAGACATTTCTTTTGCTAGTGGCACTTCTGTTAAAAAAGGATGTGTTTGCATCTGCATTCTTCATATACATAATCTTTGTTCTTTGGACCCAATATATCTTGTGAAAGTTTATTAATTGTTCTTTTTTTTCTTTATTAGATGACATTGTCGTCGAATTTCTATGTGGTCTAGTTTGTTGGGTATGACTTTGTATATCAATTAGTTATGTTTCAACTTCTTGTAACGGGCGGAAAATGTTTCTGAAATTGTATTGGTTCCAAATTTTAGCCTTTCCTTTAAGTAATTTTGTTTTCCTTGTTAGGTTAAACATGAATGAGCCAGATTCCTACACTCTCCAAGCCTCTTTGACCACATTTGAAAAATCCTTTCTCTTCATCCACATTTCTCAAATTTAAAAGTTCGTCCTTTATATTGAATTGTTTGCGTAAAATTTAATGAAATGGGGCAGTGGTCAAAAAATAAGAAATCATGGTTATACAATTTGTTGGGAGACAAGAGCTCGATCTAGTTTTTCATACGTGTTTCAATATCTACTTTCCGCTTTCTCCAGGTATACTCATTTCCACAGGATCGGACATCAGAATATTGTTAGAAATAACCAGAATATTATTAAAATCTCCCATCCCGATAAAAGGTATATCCAATTTTCATATATATGAATAGAGATCCTCTTAAAAAAGATGTTTTTTATTTTTATTTGGTGGCACATAAATGAATATAATCATGAAAGCATAATCTTGTACTTGGTCTCAAAAAAAAGCATTAAACCTATCATGTTGGTGTCTAATTTCAAAAGTGTCATTGCATAATTGGAATTCTTTCCCTACAACACCAATACCCCCAACCCGTCGATTTGCCGGAGATATTATACAGTGATCGAAACATTATCTTTCCATTTTGATTCATTCAGGATGTTCTCTATCTTTGTTTCCATAAATGCCGAAACATTTATTTGGTTAATTTTATAGAAGGTTTCTAAGTGGGCGCATAAATTTTTCGGACCCATACATTAAATATTCCGAGTTGCTATTTTCATGTTACATCAAGTATCTTACATTCACCATTGTCTTGGTGCATGGCCGTCACTGCTTTCTTATTACACATTTTCAACAACACACCATTTGCTGGGTGTAAGTTGGAGTCTGGACATCCAACCCAATCGACATCAGACTATGCTGTTAACTTATCAGTTAACCCTTTTTTTTTTGAAGTTGCAGACCCAGTTCTGATGTTCCTTTCACATATCTATGAAAGCGTTTTAAAGCAAGGTGAATGTCACATGGATCATGCATATACAAACAACACTATTGAACCACATAACTTATATTAGGGTGTGTACAAGTTACATATAAGCACCAACAAGCAGAGGCGGATCTACGTTATACCCAGTGGGGGCTATAGCCTAGCCCCCACTGGAATTTTCAAAAAATAAAAATAAAAAAAACGGTGATTATAGATGTGTGGCATACTCAGTTTGAGACTGGAAATAGAAATGGCAATGGCATTGAATTGATTGACGGGGAAGGGTTTTAGATATTGGCAACTAATCACTGAAATTATGTGCATGTTTAGTTCAGTTGAAAGCTTGGAAGCTTTTGTGTATGCGGCGGTGACCAAGGAGAATGATAGTAGGGTGATGAAGATGGTCACGTGACATTTAGGGTTTTGTATGGGCGTGTTTAGCCATTGGGCTACTGAGACAGAGGCCAATAATAGCCAATTTACTTTTTCTTTGGGTAGAATAGCCCATTTATCCATCATTATTTTCTGGTAAAGATTTATCAGTTTAATCATTTGTTATATAGTAGCCCATTAATCACTTGCGACATAAAGTTAGATATATATATATATACATATATATATAATTTTTTTATAAAATTTTACGAAAAAATACAAAATTTTCTATAATATTTATTTTATATATAGAAAAATACAATTTTTTTCTATATTTTATAAAAAAATACAAAAAAATTATGACGAATCTGTAGTAAAAAAATTTACCAAACGAATTTAGCCCCCACTGGCATATATTCCTGGCTACGCCACTGCCAACAAGTGACTTGTAGGCAAAGGGGTCGGACACTTATGGATCAGCATCCATGACAAGTTTTTGTTAGTTTTCAACTGGAATCCGGCTGGGATTACATCTTGCCATTCTTGCATAGCCGCCTTTTGTAGAATCTCAGCCACATACTTGGATTGACTCGGATGTTAATCGGTTGCATTTTCAGTTACTGAGATGCCCAGAAAGTAATGCAAGTCACCTAGATAAGTCTTTGCAAACTCTTTGTTGAGAAAATTAATCATTGTTTGTAGAAAACTTGGTGAGACGTTGTGAGAATAATGTCATCTACGTATACTGCTAGTAGGTGAGCTTAATTGAAACCTGCTTTGTAAACAAACCGACTGGTCTAACTTGTTGTTGATGAAGCCGAGTTTGATAACAAACTGAGCAAAATGCTAAAACCAAGCTCTTGGAGTCTGCCCTTTAACCTGTTTAGAGTCTTGTTGAGTTTGCAAAAATAGTCTGAATGACTTGAGGCCGGTTCTCGCCGATTTGATTAGCCTAATGCAAGGGATTTTCTTGCCCGATCGTCTAATCTCGGATAATATTGTCGTTGTTCAGGGGCTGGTGCATTCGATGAGAAAGAAACAGGGGAGAAAAGGGTGGATGCTTTTGAAGATCGACTTAGAGAAGGCTTATGATCGGCTCCAATGGGATTTTATGGTTGACTCCTTGATTGAGGCTGGTTTCCCTACAAAGTGGGTCGATTGGATTAAAGAGTGCATTAGCTCGACTTCCATGAGATTACTTTGGAATGGGGAGATGACGGACTGCTTCACGCCTATTCGAGGTATCCGTCAGGGAGACCCCATCTCTCCCTATCTCTTTGTTTTGTGTATGGAGCGTTTGAGTCATATGATTCAGTTGGTTGTCTCGAACGTTAGTTGGTAACCTGCCCGGATCACTAGAAGTGGGCTCGAGATCTCCCACGTTTTTCGCTGTTGATGTGATCCTCATGGCGGAGGCTTCGATTGCTCAAATCCGAATCATCAAGGATGTCTTAGATAGATTTTGCAAGGCCTTTGGCCAGAAGGTGAACACTACGAAATCCAAGTTGTATGTTTCTGGGAACGTGGGGGCAGGATATGATCGAGTGTGTTCGGGTGGAAAGCGGCATTGAGGTTACTGATGACCTTGGCGGCTACTTAGGCATGACAGTCCTCTACAAGAAGATGTCGATTGAGACCTTTGCTCTACTCATGGATAAAATCAAAACCCGTCTTGTTACTTGGAAAGGAAAGTTCTTAAATTTTGTTGGCAGGGTTACTTCAGCTAAGTCAGTCATGAATTCTATCCTCGTTTACTCGAGGTCAACCGTTGTTCTGCCTAAAGAGGTTTGCGATAGTATCGACCAACTCACGCAGAATTTCATTTGGAATCATGAGAATGATAAATGAAAGATTCACTTGGTTGCTTGGAAAGAGTTATGTCGGCGGTGGGCTGGGATTACGGACCATGAGTGAGCTAAATTTAGCCATTATTGGCAAGCTCGGGTGGCGTTTCCTTAATGATACCAATGGACTTTGGAGCAGGGTTCTTATCGCCAAGTATATCAAAGATGTTGGGAATACTGTGCAAGCCACGTCTTGCATTTGGAAAGGAATCCAAACTGGGGTGCGAAGGGTTGTTACCAAAGGAAGTCGGTGGAATATTAGCGACGGAAGATCTGTCTACTTTGGGTTGGATTGTTGGTTAGACGATGGTCCTCTGCAAAACAGCGCTATTGCTGAGATTGATGACTCGATTTTGTACAAAAAGGTGTGGGAGTTTTGGATCGACAACAATGGTTGAGACTGGATTCAGCTTGTTGGGCTTCTGTCGTCGGATATCCTGCTGCAGATGGTCGCGTTTGCTATTGGGGATGGGACCCGGGTGGTCGACACCCTATGTTGGAAGTTCGCTCAGGACGGTTGCTACTTTGTCGCGTCCTCTTACCAGGCTGTTATCTGTGGCCCCACGGTCGCTTGGAACGATGGAGTTATTTTCTCCACAATATAAAAATTCAGGTTCAGGAGCAGATTCGCACTTTTATCTGCCTGGCGGTTCGGGGGAGTGTGCTTACGAATAGTGAACGACGGCGGCGGCACCTCACGAATTCGGATTAGTGCTCGCTATGCAATGATGGGGCTCAAACCTTGGTGCATTTATTTAGAGATTGCTCTAAAGTTACTAGCTTGTGGAATTCTTTGCAATTGCCAACCGCGTTTTCTGATTCTTGTGCTCTTCCTTTCGCAGGTTGGATCCGCGCTAATATGACGTGCAACTGGAGCAACGAGCATGGTGTCGAGTGGATGGTGATCTTTGCCACAGCGCTTTTGTGGTTATGGAAGTGGCAGAACGAGGTGGTATTCGGGAATTTGAGCAATTCCGTGGAGTTGTTGAGTTTGTACTTGCCAGGGTCGCTGAGTACAACAATGTTTGGTTGTCAAGAGCTAATTTCTTGGAGGGACCTCTAAGGGAGGGTTGAGCACCTTATGGGGTGGATAAGGCCAGAGTCGGGCCGGGTTAAAATTAACACTGATGGCTCATTGCGCAACAATGGCCTTGCTTCAGCCGCGGGTGCGATTCGGGACTCCAATTGTAGATGGATTTGTGGTTTTGTTCCTAATATTGGCAAATGCACAATGCCAAGGGCGGAGCTTTGGGGCGTCCTTAATGGTCTTCGGCTTGCTTAGGAGAAAGGGTTTCGGTTCGTGAGTTTAGAAGCGGACTCGTTCCTAGTTATTAATCTTCTGAAGAAGCCTCCGGGTTTGACTCACCACCTCTTCAGTCTAGCTATGCAGTGCCAAGGCTTCCTCAAGCGGGATTGGAATACTCGTTTCGCTCATGTCTTTAGGGAAGCGAATTCTGTCGTCGATTCTCTCGCTTGTTTTGCTTTTTCTTTCCCGCTTGGTTTTCATGTCCTTGATGGGCCTCCTAAGTTCCTTGTTTCTTTTTTGTTGGACGATGCTCGTGGCAGGGCGGCTCGCCGCCTTGTTTGTTTGAAGCCGAGTTTTCATTTTGTAGTTTTTCCCGAAAGGTTATGCCTTTCTTTACTGAAAAAAAACAGGTGGTTGTTGACAATAAACAAGCTCTTTAATAAAAGGTAGGGCTATCAAATCATGATCCGACCCAAAAAATCTGCCCGACTCCGAACCCGACCCGACCTGACAAAAAAATAAAGTTTTATACCCGAGACATGTTTGACCGGAACTGATTTGACCCGTAACCAAAAAAACCCAAACCCGAGATTAACCCAAAACCGATTATACCCGAATGGACTAGCCTGATACAACCCGATATCTAATGCTACCTGACCCAAAGTCATCCGAAAATCCGAAGTTACCCAGCCCGAAACCATCCGAAAATCCGAAATTACCCGACCCATAACCATCTGAAAATTACATTATGGTAAAAATATTAATAATAGTGAATTTTTATTATAATTATATTTTCAATTTAAATGTTAGATTAAATATTTAGACCCTAGAGTAGTTAAACTACAAAAAAATCATCATTCGATAGATGGTCTGAATCAAAATCCAGCTTACTCGAAATCAGATTAACCCGAAATTCGGCCACAGTAAAAATTCAATTCACCCAAAATTCGAAAAACCCGAAACCTGACTTATCCGAAATCAAGTTGGATCGAAAATCGAATGACCCGACCGAAATTGACTTGAAACCCGACTTTGCGCGATTGAGCACACAACCCGAAACGATCCAACCCAAATTGACCCGATTTTCAAAATATCCGAAAATTTGACCCGAATCAAACTTACCCGAAGCTGAATTGACCCGACCGAAAGCCGACCCAAAGCCAACCCGAACCTACGCGATTGACACCCCTAAAAAAGGCATTTTGACATCTAGTTGATGGACTGGCAAAACAACTATCCCGATCTACGCTTCGACTTCTTACGCTTACCCGACACACCAAGAAGCTTGAGCATATTGTCAGTGACGTCAGGTGGTGACGTGTTCTCTCCATCCTTGTTATCATCCGAGGTATGAGTCAACCAAGCCAACGCTTCAATGGCAGCGTCTCTCTCTACAATCTGCTTGTTCTTCTTTGGCTTCCCAACAAACTACATTCCCTTGAACTCGACCAGCGACCAAAACTCGTCCGTTTTGAGGTGCTTTGACTTGTAATTGGGAAGGTGGTGCCCGACTCTCATTAGTAAGGTTTCAATTGGCTCTTCAGGTTCGTTCCCGTCCTTTGTGAATCGTTCTGCGTTGGAGGTAGGGCTGTCCAACGGGTCGACCCAACCCGACCCGTAAAAAAATTATTGACCCGTGATCCGACCCGCAACCCTTAAAACGGGTTACGGGTTTACGGGTCGAATCACGGGTCAACCCATTTGACCCGTTTGACCCCGTTTGAACGCTCAATCACGACAGGAGAGAACTATGATTTTTGGGCAATGAAGTTACATACCTCGAGCAATTGTAGGAAGTTTGGATAGTTTCGCCAGAATTGACGTCTTTGAACAATTGCCAAAGGATTGGCGTGCTGAGGCGACACTGCTGGCTACGTTGCTGGCTAGGGCTCCTGGCGGCTGGCGAAGTGGCGATGGGACGACAAGAGATGAGAATGAGGCGGAGTGGTGAAGAGGCGAAGGAGGCAACTGGGGGTCTGGGCAACAGGGCAAGAGGCGGAATCAAGATTACGGACTGGCGATACTCGACTGTCGAGATCTCTGATGAGAACGAAGGAGAAAGGAGGCGGATAGTAGAATTAGGGTTTGACCCTTTTGGGCTTTTGGCCCAATTATAAACCTATCTACTTACTATTTTACTAATATATTAATGTAATATATATATATATATATTAAATATTACGGGTCGACCCGTAACCCGACGGGTCAACCCGTAATCTAAAAATCCTAACCCGTAATATGAAAAAAACTTGACCCGTAACCCGTAAATTTACGGGTGGGTCGGGTCGGGTTACGGGTCAACCCACCCGTTGGACAACCCTAGTTGGAGGCGTTCTTCAATTTTCTGCTCTCACGCCCGAATACGAACGACCTTCGCATTGGTCCTCAGAGACTAGTTCTTGTACGACCAGCATAAGATACTTGCCTTCCTTGAGGATGTCGAGTGACGGATCTTAAAGTTGTGCCAAGAAGGTGTCGTTTAGACTAAACTCATTTCACCCTTGTTGGGGGGAAGTAATTTTTTTGATGAAAAGTTGTTTTGCGTGTCTTGAAAAACATAAAAAATGATGTGTCTTGAAAAATATAAAAAGTAATCAGTAGAAAAGATGCACGGATTTCTAGAGTGTTAAAAGTAGTTTTCAAGTAAAAAGTTGTTTTCCCCAACAAAAAGAACAAGGAACCGTTCAAGAAAGAATGTAGTTTTAGCCTTCTAATAATTTATAAAAATAAAATAATGAATGAATTTTAAGGAATGCTCGAAAAGAGGTTTGCAAAGAGATTAAATTTTAGAATATTTACTATAATGAATTCATTAATGGTTGTGTCAAATGCTATCATGATGTCCATTAAGGAACAAAGGCTGTACCTTCTTTGGAAGAAGAGCATTAACTTCCTCTTTGAGCTTCCTGAAGCAATCGGCCAAATTAGGATCCATGAAGAAATCGATGTAGTCACTCAACATCTTTAAGTGGCCAGACTAGGAAAATAATTAAGGTTCAGTTTTCAATCTTGGAGATTCCAAGAAATTGGCACTCCTATGAAACCTAAGAAAGCAAATTTACAGTAAATTGGTTTACCTGTGTTCCACGGCTAAGAGGGCCACCGAAAAGGATCATACTCGAATCTAATATGCCAGTGGAATCACGTATGAAGACGCTGTTGACCTTGACTTTCTCCCCAAAGACAAGCCATGGAAAAGGAATTGTCTGACAGCGTGAATTTAAATGAGACAGAAACACAGAAATATGATGATAGAGAATCAGAAACAGATAATAAATGAGTCAGCTTAATGCATACAGAAATATGCAAGTTACTTGTCTTGACAGAAATTATCGAGTTTGTGAATTTTCATTCTGTGTGATAAAAACAAAATTACTTCAACTGTCCAGCAGTAAGAAAAACAGTAGTCCATGACAAAGAAAGAGGACATTGACAATTAACATGTTATGTAACAAAGGTCGGTAAATGTAGAGATTTACATGTTCAAGAGTTTTGATAAGTAAAAGCAAAGGAGAGGGATCATCATCCACATACCACATCAGTAAAACTTGTCCATCGTCGATTGTTTTGAACAATATGGATGTTTCGTTGCGCTGCATCAATCAGAGGTAATGTATCTCATTAATCTTTCTTTTTCTCCCTTCAACTTTTTTTTTTCGCGGAAATGAAAAATATTCACACATTAGACTTGTTTGAAGAAGAAAGATTACCACTACAGAAACTATGCCTGGGAAGAGATCAGAACAGATGACTGCACGAACCAATGACTGGTTATAACTCAGTTTATTGTTGGTGCTCGCTTCACTATCTATTAAACCTGCATCTTTTAGAATGGTACTGAACTGTTTTCTAAGAGAATGAATAGCCTGAAGTGTTTTGGGCAGAAAGAAAGTTCCTCCAGCAAAACTCATATGCTGCTCCTTCCCTCTCTGCGTACTTCCATCCTTCATAGGCACAGATAAGAGCCATGTGGTCGCTGTAGTCCTTAGCTGAGAACCTGGACTTTTCTATGCCAGCTGACTGTTTCACATTCACACAAAAGTCTACAGTCAAAGTTTTGATATTCATGTTTTGCCATTAAGAGGCAAAGATTCACTTGGCTAACAATTCAGACACCAATGGCTTGTTTGATTCAACTTTGAGTTTTTACTTATCAATTTTCTCCAAACTAAAAACTTATTTTTTGAAAACATTTGTTTTTGAATTCCAATTTTAGTTGCCAGTTATGAGATTAAGGTGACTACTAGACTACTAGTGTCATATTTTGAAACAATTATTTTTTAATTATAAGAAAAAACGTGTTTCGAAACTAAATACTCAAAACTGAACCAAACAAGACCTAAGGAATCCTTTTTGTCTTGAGGCAAAAGAAAAGGATCTCTGACACTAAGTCCAGCTGCAATTGTCAAAACAGGATCAAAGCAACGGAAAATGGTACCCATTATTAACATTTTTCCAAGCTTTGGATCCACAGGAAGCATGGACAGATACTTCCCTGAAAAAGCACAAAGAGAACATAACATAAGGCAACCTTCTCGAGATAATTATGAACTTGAGTCACAAAAAGGCAGCACACTGACCAAGATTTGTCAGATTTTCAACCTCATCCAGCGCTCCAATCAACTTGAAAAAATCAATAGCATTTTGAACCTGTATCACACAAGAAAATTCAGTGGTAGAAAATACTAATAAAAATTCTTTAGGAACCACAATATTTCACCATCATCATTATCAAGATGGGGGTACCCCTGCCCAAGGGTAAGTGGGTACGCCCGATAGACCCAAAATCTCATTACATTTTTAAAGCACTCTGTATCAGGGAAAGTTTCTAGAAAATAATATCCACTACCAGGTATCACACAAGAAAATTCAATAGCAGAAATACCAATCAGAATTCACTAGGGGCCACAGTATTAACTCCTATAAGGTTAATATACAACATAAAGTATATTACAGTTAAAAACAAGCTGTATAAAGGGAAGTTCCTAGAAGAAAGATCCACTTCCAGGTACGGCCAAGTTAGCAAATTAATGCTAGTTAAATAAAAAAAAAGTCAGGCAAACCGGTATGAAACTATGAACAACATAGAACTGCTCCAAATTCATAACTGATATCTAATCAAATATAGTTCAGCGATTACTAAATGCCTGAGGAAAGAAGTCTTTCTAAATCTTACAGCCAGTGGTTTTGGTGGCTGGAGAGCAGCTGGTAGAAAATCTCCAATGCTTGCAATCTGTAAACATTTAATTTGCAAGCAGAGAGAATTTAGAGGAGTCCTCAATAATTCTGGAAGTTGATAATCAGCAAACGCTTCGAATACACATCTAGGGTACAAGTGAAAGCACTCTCCTGGCTGAATACGGCCAGCCCTGCCCCTTCTCTGCAACAAAGAGAAGATATTATAAGCACAATGCCATCTGTTCCATAAAAGTACCACGCTTTCAATACTTACTTGTCGAGCAGAAGCTTTTGATATCCAATAAGGGAGCAAGCAAGGTGTGTTGTTTAGAGCATCATAAGTAGTCTCTTTTGCTTTCCCACAATCAACCACAAAAACTACATCGTTGATTGTAATACTGGCCTAATGGCCTCAGCCATATTTGTTGCAAGAACTATTTTACGCACATTGGGAGGTGGCTTCTAAAATATGAGCTTCTGTAAAAAAAAAGACAACATGAAGCACAGATATGTGAGTAACTAAAAAACAAACAGCGCAGAAGCATAGAAAATATCAATGTAATTACACAAGTGTGCAACATATCATAGGTTATTTTTTTCTAAAAAAGGCATGAGCACAATGAACCATTGAACCAAAGAATCTAAAATGGGAGCATTAGCTGTCATCAACTCGTGCCTATCAGCATAATTTTGCACTCAAAAGAATATATTTAACAGCTTAATCCCCCTTGTTCCAGCCACAGTTGAAATTGAAACACCGTAAGCAGAAGAGGGTGCTTCAATTATAGGAGCTAATATCAAGTAAGAGAATCATTGCAATTAATTTTACGTGCTCTGATGTTGCCATTGAACCATGGCAGGTAAGCAGGAGAACCCTGTTTGGATCTCCACAGAAGAGGGTGAGCCTTAAGTTGATCCCTTAATGTGCTAATATCCTCCCATCCTGTCATGAAAACCAAAACAGCCCCTGGTCTTTCCTTCCGACATATGTGGCACAAAACTGCTTCTATTAAAAAATAAAATCAAGGTCAATATTGCACAGTGTATACATTATTCAAAAGTAAAATCTAGCTCGAGGCAAGAAACCTAAAAGGAAAATGAGTACAGGTAAGGGAGAATCAAATAGCTACTAACTCATAAGCATATTACTACCTCGAAAAAGACTGTCATTTTAGCATTTTGCTAAAATGATTTATCGGTAAGATACGAGGTTTATTAATTATTAGTGTTGTAGATAAACGATTTATTGGTAAGATACGAGGTTTATTAGTGAAATTTGCACATGTGGACTCTTTCTATGCAAATTCTCTTTAATCATTGGCTACAAATGTGGTATTTACCGGAATATGGATCATTGGTGCTCCCCAAAAAAAATTGGAAAATAACTCAGCATTTAATGTCGCACTCATTAAAATCATTCTCAGATCCCGGCGTTTTGGAAGAAGATCCTTCAACACAATCAGCAAGAAGTCTGCACAATGGAACAAATTTTAAAACCCACTAAGAATAAAAACTGTTTGTACTGAAAGAAAAGTTGTAGCAAGAGAATGAGGAAGTTCGCTGTGATAGTTACCTTCGTTCATGCCTCGCTCATGAATTTCATCAACAAAGACGTGTTACACCATTCAAGTTGCGATCACTCAACAGACGCCGCAGCAAAATACCACTGGTACAGAAAAGCATATGGGTATTTTTTCCGCTCATTCCCTCTAATCGAACTTTATAGCCAACCTAACAAAGAAAACTTTGATATTGTGTGGCAAATTGTACAACGAAATTTCTAGTGGAGGAAATTACCATAAGAAAGGTAAAATTGGTCGAGGTATATCATTCTTTGTTTTCTACTAGTTCTCTTAGATGGGGCACATAAGGCATAGTGATATGACTCATAGTCGTAGGCAAACAAATTTAAAAAATGCTTTCTGTAAGTTTACCGATTCTCCAAGAGGCTCTCCTCTCTCAGCAGAAACTCTATCTGAAACGGCCATAGCTGATAATCTTCTGGGTTGTGTACATATTATGTTGCAAAATGCACCACGACCAGATTCAATCTCTGACTCTAATATGTACTAAGGAAGTTGGTAAGGCCTCACCAGAAAGTACAATGACCTGTCATGTACTGGTATTAGAATCACTGAGTGAAAAAGCAAATCAAGCATATATATTTGCCTAATCACAGATCAGCAGGGATCAAAGACTCTTCTACATAGCTCATAAATTTATCTCTTGGTTCTTTATATGATACTAAGAAAGATTTATATGAAGTAATAAATCAAACTAAGCAACCCAAGTTTGATGAAAATTTTCAAACTCTTTTAACGTAGTTGAAACTCTCAACAATGGATAATCTAACTAGTCAAGAGTCTAGGACATTGTGCATGCCTGATCTTCTAGGAAGTTCAAGATCTTTTTAAAAGAAGTAATGCAAATCACACTTGTATGCTGCAGGATTTAATGGTGCTTTTGATGTATTACCTTGGACCTATAGCTTAATTTGATGAGTGTTCCTCCCTCTTACATGCTCTTCTTTCATCTGTTGTGTTTGCAGATTGTTTTCAGGGAAGATTTTGGTACTGAAGGTTGTGGTGGATACTTTGACGAATATGGGTATGGTTTTTATCCCCTTCAATTTCATTACTACACATTAAAATGCCAGAAAGACCATTCATTATGCTTGCAAATATAGTGCTTCTAGGAACTTCACAATTTACAACCTTTTGTTTCCATGGATGACTTGGTTTCAATTAATAGTGGGTTTTAATGTGCAGAATCATCCGCGATATCATCCAAAATCACCTGTTACAGGTAACTTCATATTGTCAACAATGCTTGCATTTTAAGCCTTACAGAGCCATTGTTCTAATGTGCAATTCATTCCATTTCTCCTTTTCTAATTCAATGCATCTATACAAGTTCTTTGTTTGGTTGCCATGGAGAAGCCTGTTTCCATTCCATTTCTCCTTTTTTGTTTGGCTTGCCTGCATCATTTCTACTTTTTTAATGTAAAATTCTATTGAGATTTTTGGAAATTAATTTGGATTTTACATTCAGGTTTTTCAATCAGTACTTCCCATAAGTGATGATGAGGTTGTACTTGGACAGTATGAAGGCTACACTGCAGATCCAACTGTTCCTGACAATTCAAATACTCCAACCTTTGCAACTGGGATTTTGCGGATTCACAATGAAAGATGGGAAGGTACAATTCAAATACTCCAAACTTCCTTGAAGAATGTCTTCACTACGAGGCAATATTCTTTAATTTCTTCAAGGATCCACACATCATCAATCATGCTATACCAGTGGCCTTTATTTAATCAGAAATATATATGTTGCAGGTGTTCCATTTATACTCAAAGCAGGAAAGGCACTGAGTTGCATCTGCTCTCTAAGAAACTCAGTAAGCTTCAGTGCACCAACACCAACAAAATTCTACACCAATCTTACGTATTATTTTGCCTTCAAACTAAGATCCATGCTATAGCTAGTCAGCAACATTAAAACATTTTCATGTGCGTCCAATTGTACCTGTAGTCTTGTACCCTTGCTTTTACCATACATTCTTATGTCCATTTACAAACTAATGTCAGTAAAACAAGCTTAAGTTGCCTAATACTAATTAACTTTTACTGTTTAAGAAAGCATTTCATGTTGACTTCAGCAATTCCCCTTAACCGAGGGACAACTAAAATCTAGGCATTCAAAACAGAGGTACAACTTAAATCGAGGCATCCAAAACCGAGGGACCAACTCAAACAAAGGCACCAACATAAACCGAGCATTCAAAACCAAGAAACAACTTAAAACAAGGCATCCAAAACGAAAAAACCAACTTACATAACATTCAAAACCGAAGGACTGACTTATATCGAGGCATTCAAAACCGAGGAAGGAACATAAATCGAGGCATTGAAAACCAAAGCATTCAAAATTGAGGGACCAACATAAACCGAGGCATTCAAACCGAGGGACCAACATAAATCGAGGCATTCAAAACCGAGGGACCAACTTAAACCGAGGCATCAAAGTCGAGTGACCGACTTAAATGGAGGCATCAAAGTCGAGCGACCGACTTAAATCATTGCATTTAAAACCGATAGACCAACATAAAATGGGACATTCAAAATGAGGCACCAACTCAAATCAAGACATCCAAAATTGAAGAACCAACTTATACAAGGCACCAACTTTAATCAAGGCATTATTCAAAACCGAGAGACAACTTTAATCGAGGCATCCAAAACTGAGGGACAACTTAATCGATGCATCTAAAACCGAGGGACAACTTAAATCGAGGCATCCAAAACCGAGGGACAACTTAATCGATGCATCTAAAACTGAGGGACAACTTAATCGATGCATCTAAACCCGAGGGACAACTTAAATCGAGGCATCCAAAACCGAGGGACAACTTAATCGATGCATCTAAAACCGAGGGACAGCTTAAATCGAGGCATCCAAAACCGAGGGACAACTTAATCGATGCATCGAAAACCGAGGGACAACTTGAATCGAGGCATCCAAAATGAAAAAACCAACTTACATACCATTCAAAACCGAAGGACCGACTTATATCAAGGCATTTAAAAGCAAGGAACAAACATAAATCGAGGCATTAAAAACCAAAACATTCAAAATCGAGGGACCGAGGCAATAAAACCGAGGGACCAACATAAACCAAGGCATTCAAAACCAAGGGACCAACTTAAGCTGAGACATTTAAACCGAAGGACCAACTTAAACCGAGGCATTCAAACCGAGGGACCAACTTAAACCGAGGCATTCAAAACTGAGTCACCAACTTAAACCCATGCATCAAAACCGAGTGACCAACTTAAACCGAGGCATCAAAGTCAAGTGACCAATTTAAACCGAGGCATCAAAGTCAAGTGACCAACTTAAACCGAGGCATTAAAGCCAGGAAACCAACTTAAATTGAGCCATTCAAAACCAAGGGAACAATTTAAATCGAGACATCCAAAACGAAGCACCAACTTAAATCAAGGCATCCAAAACGAAGGACCAACTTAAATCGAGGCATTTAAAACCGAAGGACCAACTTATATCGAGGCATCCAAAACCGAAGGACCAAATCAAGCCAAGCCACCAACTTAAAAAACGCATTCAAAATCGAGGAACAACTAAAAACTAGACATTCAAAACCGAGGGACCAACTACTTAATTTGAGGCATCAAAGTCGACTGACCATCATTAAACGAGGCCTCAAAACAAAGGGACCACCTTAAAAGAGGTATCAAAACTAAGGGACGAACAGGAAATGAGCCACCCAAACCGAGGGACGAACTTAAAATGAGGCATCAAATTGAGAGACGAACTTAAAACGAGGCATCAAAACCAAAGGCATAAAAGTGTAATGAACTAATTATATAGCCAGAAATTTCAAGGAATCAATACGATGATGTAAAAGCTGTATATAAGGAACGAGCTGACATAGATGGAATTAGTTGGCAGCAAGAAAACTCAGTGCAAGCCGTGAAATGTTGTGACATATTTGCATAATCATATTAGCAAGCCGTGAAATGACACCAAAAGGTCACCAAATAGAGAATTCACAGAGCAATTCGACCAAGCATGAAGTCATTTGAGGTATAGTCACAAAAGAGGAATATTCAAAGATCTACATTAAGAAATGAGAACACCCAAAAGTCAGTTTTTTTCTGAGAAATTACTGACATAATCTTTTTTCCAACTTAAATCAAAAGCCATTTCTCTAAAAGCTATAACCAAGTACCTGCCTTCTGCTTGTTAGAGTTTAGATCATCTTATTCTTTTTTTTTATATATAATAGGCAATGATGGATTCATTTGAAGTTTAACATGTGCTCAAAGTGATATTAAGCTATGTCAAACACACAATTGAAATTTACGCCACAGAAGATTACTTATATCATAAGTGAAATTAATTGATTTACGGGAGGTACGATCACTGAAACTCGAGTACTTGTCTGCAAAAAGTTACACAAGTACGTCTTGCACACCTTCAAAAATTACGGTCACAGTTTGATGTACAACTTCCTATTATGATGATGGAAGTGAAAACCAAACAAAATTTTCACTAATTTTTTGAAGAAACATGCAGCAACTCCTTCATGTTGAAACTATTAATATATAGAAACAAGTGAATCTACCCACATCATAACAGCACAGAAGTGTCATATATAAGTCACTGTTTATCTAATGCGACCCACTATTATAGTTGAACAGTTAGCAGTAATCACGATAGAATTTGAGTTTTCAATCCAACCCCATGGACAATAGTGCGAGAAACAAGACCGACCGATCGACCGAAGTGAAATTATAAACCATGAACTCTGTATAATGAAATCAAACGACATGAAAGATAAACTATTCCCAAATTCTTTTAAATCAGCTATCACCAGGCATCGCAAAAACCTAACAAATCCGGGAACAACATATACCCCAATTTCATATCAAACCAAAAGAAGAACAATCAGACGAGACAGACCTGTAGAGCTCGAGGCCCATGCCGTCATGAAACTCGTAGTCCCTGAGCGGAGACCAGTTCCCTTCCCGCAGGTCGCCAATTGTGTCATCGGCGTTGCACTTCACCCTCGCTTTTTTCCGAGACGGTCGTTCAGCACCACCTCGATCACCATCTTCTAATTCGAACGGAAACCCTAAAAGAGAAGGAAGGATTGGGGAAATCAACCAAAGACTTTCTGTAATGGAAGGTGGATCCATGGTTCCATGGTATTTAAAACACTTTGAGTCGGTTTTGTTAGGTCGGTTTCTTACGACGCGGTTTGACGGTCAAATGGCGTAGATTCAACGCTTACGGTTTATTTTTCATATTTTAGCATGAGTCGGTTTATAATTAATACTGTATTTCTTTAAATAAAATGTGTATTATGTAATGTATAGTTGAAGTCTCGTGATATTCACACGATAATTTTACTAAAAAACTATACAATTCTACGATATTAACTTAAAATAATAAATACTAGTTTTACCCGTCGTATCATGTACGACTACGATTCAATATTTTATAAACATTATAAATAAGATAATTAATAAATAAATAAAAATATAATCTAAACTTTAATATAAGTAATTTATTGTTCGTAGAATGCATATAATTTTTAATCAAATATTATATTCTTCCTATTTTATTACTTTTCATGTACGTAAATTTAGAGTTTATCAAATATTTCAATATCTACTAAATATTTTATTATCCATTTTTATTAATTTTAAAAATTTTAACTATTTATTGATTAATTTTTTATAAAAGAAAATCACTATATTTCTATAAATAAATTCTTCAAAACATATATGATAAATATTTATATTTATTTTTAATTATTTAAATATTTTTATCTTTAATGTTATATACTTGTATAAGGAAGTTTTCAAAAAAAATTGTTCAACTAAATAGATATTTTTTTGATGTTAGAGATAAATTTAAATAGTTAAAAAGAATTTAATAGAAAAAAGTTATAATAATAGAAAAAAGAATTAATTTTTTAAATATAAGGTGGGGCTAGAATCGTTTGGTGACTCGAAAAGGTACAACTTTAATATATAGTTATAGATATTACCTATTTTTTATATTTCAACATTATAAGTATTTATCATTAATTTTTTTATTATAAAAGAAAAAATATATCTATAAATAATTTCATTAAAAGACATCATGCTAAAAGGTAAAAGATATTTATAATTATTTTAAAATATTTTAAATTTGTTATCTTTAATTTTAAATATTTATATAAGGAAGTTTTCAAAAGATATTGTTATACTAAATAGATATTTGTTTGATATTAAAGATAGATTTAAATAGTTAAAAAAGAATAAATAATAGGGTAAAGTTAAAATATTAGAAATAAAAATTAATTTTGTAAATATGAGGTGGGACCAGAATCGTTCTGGTGGCTCGAAAAGAGATAACTTTAATATATAGTTATAGATATTTATATAATATCATAATAAATTATTCAGTAGATAAATTATTTTTTTAGATTGTACTCCATATTTTAATTGAATATATTTTTCCATTATTTGTAGAGATCTTGTCCAAATTTAGATTGAAATTATTAAAATATTGATTTTAATTTTTATTGAATATTTTTAAATAATATTTTCTTATTTTTTTTATACACTAATATGTATAAAATACTTGGTTTTTTTTATAAATATAATAATAACCAGGATAGGTTATCTACAAAGCATAATATAATTTATTAAAATATTTTTTTAAAGTTGATTTATTAAAATTATATATTAGGGTTCTTATCTTTTACTCTATAATAATAAGAATGTTTGTAAATATGAAAAATACAATATAAAGATTAGTATAAAATAGAACATTGTCCTTGATTTAAGAGATAAAATATAGAGAAAATTATGTATGTATCATTTTACAAAATTCAATCCATCTATAAAGTTGTTTTCCATACTAAATTTAGATAACGAAGAAATAAAATATAAAGGAAATTAATGTATATGAAAATTTACAAAATTCAATGTATTAATCAACCTATTATCCATATTAAATTACAAAAAAAAAACATAGAGATAAAAAAATTTAAATGTAAGGTGGGACTAGATAATTTTTTTTCTATATTTACATAAATAAAATAAAAAAGAAATTAAGGAAAATGTAATGTAAATTTTTATCAAAATTCAATTTAAGCAATATTCATCAAGATTTGTAAATTTTTCTATTATTTTTTTTTATCAAACTTTGATTTAAGAAAAAATCTTTAATATAAATGCATAAAAAGATAAAGAAAATCTAATTTTATTAATTTAAATTAAAATTCGAATTTTTATTGTTTTTTGACATTTACATATAATATTAGTCATCAACATAAAATTATATCTTTTTCTCAAAATAAAAATATATCAACATAAAAAAATTTATTATTTAAAATTATATCATTATATAGATATAAATTTTATACTTGGAGTTCAAGCCTTGTTAAAAGATAAATAAATTTTTTTATAAATTAAGGGAAATACAATATAATTTTTTTATGAAAAATTTAATTTAGGCAAGTAATTATACACATATTTGAAAATTTTACCTTTTTTATCAAAATTTGATTTGAGATAAATATTCTTTATAAATAGATAAAAATGTAAAGATAAAATAATTTTCTTTATTTTTAATTAAAATTCGAATTAAAATTTTTCCACGTGAATAAATATAAAGGAATTTAATTGGAAAAAAAAATAACTAATTTTTTTTAATATAAGGTGGGGTCAGGATTAATGTGGTAGCTAGAAAAGTTACAACTTTAATATGTAGTTATCAAGGTCGGCCCAACAGCAAGAGCAAACTAGGCGATGGCCTAAGGCCCAAGCTGGATTGGGGGCCCAATTAAATTTATATAGTAGTATACTTCCCACATTCTACCAAACAAGCACTTATTAATTATTAATAATAGAGATAGTATTAACGATTTTTCTAACCTATGCCCTTGAACCTTAAAATGGAAATGATTTGTTGAATTTTATTATTTGGAATTATTTTGATTATTTTCTTAGGGTTCATTAATTTCCATATAGGGTTTTAGTTTCTATAACTAGTACTCTTAACCTATGCCCTGGGCATAGGATAGAAAAACTGTAGTATTAAAGCAAATCTTGAAAGGGAGATTTGTTGGATTAGAAAAAAGGCCCAATAACATTTAAAATAAAATCTATTTGATCTTGTCCATTAAGGCAGTTGTTTAATTAATGGTCAAAAAAAATTTAAAAACTCAAAAATTATTTCAATATCATCATGTACGCGAAGTTGGATTAACTCTGTTATATAAGTATCTAATGTAGAAAAGATTCGTATATCAAATATATGGCAATTTTGCAAATTGGATATGTCTAACCAACTTTGATATATGTTCCAGTTGTTCTCTTGTATGGAAATTAATTCTTAAACGGAACCTTTCACACAAGATAGGATTAACCCTTTCAATTGAAAATCTTTGATATGACCAAATCTCTATTTTTCCTCTCAGATATTCTGGTGTTCTGTTTAATAGATCCATTTCTTTTTCAAAGATCATATCACTGCTAACCAACATTTGGTTCGTACTCACCAAAGAAACGTTCTTAATTCTAATACTCCAAACATCACTTTTCTTCCTTATTATATCTTTATTCAGATTGTGTAGTAAATTAAAGACACTGTAAATGATTTTCAAGGCAAGATCAGAGAAACATACGAACTTAGCACCGTTGTTCATTCCAACATTTCTACTACCATTTATATGGTACCAAGCATCGGGTGGGCAAAAAACACTAAAAATGCCAACAACAAGATCACAAACACGCCATACATTACAATAAGACCTTCTAGTTTCTTGACCAAGTGGATGGGATAGCCAAAAGTCGGAGACTAAGATATAGGACATACACGGGGTGAGCAAAAGCAATCGAAGGAGCCACTTCGGCTTAAACATACCCGGGTCTAACCCCTTGAACTCATTTTGTTCAGGCTCATCTTCATTTTCCTCTGAGGATTCTCCATCAACTTCATCAGTTGAAGGAGGGGAATCAAGCGCCTCAATCCGCACAACAGCTTCCTCAGCTATTGTCGTGGGATTAGATGAGGTGCCTTCATCATTGAGCAAGGCGTTCTTGTAAGATTTGCCAACACAAGGAAAATTTCCAGAGTCCATGTATTCAGAGGAATGAGAAAAGAGTGAGAGATTGTAGTGTGAAAGTAAGCCAAATAGGGGAAGAAGATATATAAGGAGGAACCGACTCAGCAAGTATAGACCATTCTCAGAGAATAAGAGCATTCACATTGGGGCTCTCCAAAGATCATTCATAAAAAAAGAAAATAAAGGCAAACATAATTAGTCATAGACCCATTTTGTGAGAAGAGTCCTTCAAATGAGAGACTTTGAGTGATCTTGACAAACTAAAAAATATTATTTAATTGGTGAGAGATTCAAATGAGTCACTACCAATGAAGATGACCTACCTATTTTGGCTTCGATTCATAATCCTCTTTTTTATGATATGAGAATTATTATGAATGACATTTAAAAAACATGGAAAGAAAACACTACAAATAGCCTCAAAGAGATATATAATTGATTTTAGTTTAGATTTTGTGTCATTAAGGATTTATATTTTGATTTTAAAATATAAAATATAATTTTACTATAATATTTAAAAATTTTAATTTGAAATCTTTTGGTTTTAAAGATCGTCGTCTTTAATTGATGTTCTCAATAAGTAAAGACTAGAGAATATTCCACACAAAATTGTCCCCTTCCGCTCTCTATGTAACACCCCTATTTTGCAACGATAGGTGTTACCGCCAGTGACCTCGGATTTTACCATCCAAAGTCACCCAAGGCTTTATAAGGTATTAAGTTAAATAGAAACATGCGGAATTATAAAATTATTACAATCAAAAGAGTTGCTCATATATGAGACTTTAGAAATACTTATTACCTACCATGGTTTAGTTTAGCGAAGTCTAAAACTTTAAGTATTGTTAAGCAGCGGAAATTAAAATAACATTGTTTTTGCTTAAGCGTAGAATGACCCGAAAGTGAGCAAAATATCATACTTGATTTAAAACCGATTTCCTTCCTTCTCTTGATTGATCTTCTTCCTTCACGCCTTTGATGGAGGTTTCCTGGCTTCTGGCATTTGGCGCGAAAGGCGAAAAATGCCAGGCAGAAATGCGGAAAAACAGAATTAGTCTAAAGAGACTAAGCAAGCGAGAACGGACAATCTTAAGGTAGTTTGGTAAAGTATCGAACCTACTACGAGGTATTCAAGATGTGTTTCAAGAAGTGTATAATTTAAGTGGAGCTATTAAGGACGAAAAGAGTAAATCTCGAGATGAGATAACTCATAAACCGAAAGAACGAACTACTAGATTATAGAACGTATTAGAATAGAATGAATGTTGGGAACGTTAATTACACATAAGTTTTCAGAAAACCTCTCGCGCCCTTTCAGACCGAGAGCCGGATCGATCATTTGAGATTGGTCCGGTTTTGGTTTCTTTTAATGTGCTTAAGCACTTACTTTCTTTCGTGATCAAAACTTTCACATTAGTTAACGATTTTTAAGAGTGTGGGGGGCCATGAATGGGCCGACGAACCACTTACGGGAACTGAGTTCCGGCACCTAGCTAGGGTGCACTCGTCCCTCCTCCGGGTAGGAGCAGACATAGATCATGATCCGTACAATCGAGGGAAGAGAGGGCATGGTGCCATACCACTCGATATATTATATAGAGATGTTCGGGCCGAGCCCGCATCCCTTATTAATCTAACTACGAATTTCATAACGAATCTCGAAAAGAGATTTTAAACAAGCAAACCACACAACAAGTCTAGCAATAATTCCTATTAACGATAGCAATAGTAATAATGCTAACAATGGTCATTCTTTCTAACAATCGGTATTTCCTAGGTTCGTTTTTATTTAGCAAGTAAGGTGTACCCAACATTGAACAAGTTAACGGAAATTGAATTATCGAAAGGTTCAAGTAGAATGTCAACTTGTCTTGGATTTCTTTCGGGATATTCGTAACTCGGAATTATAAACTCCTAGAGATGTCGATCACTTCGACCTATTTGATCGAAAGGAAGACGAACGGAAACGTATTAAAATCCTTATTTTAATATTAAATGCGCTTTTCTCTTATTTTTCTCTTCTAAGAGAAAGAACATTAAATCTAAATTATTTTAGTTAACAATTTAGATATAGGATAGAAAATAATAATCCTTATTATTATTTTCAAGATAATACTTTTTTATGATTTTAAAATATTTATTTTAAAGACACATGTATAATGTTATTTAAATATAAATGAATTTCCTTTTAAAACCATATGCAATAATTAAAACCTACTTAAAATATGATTTTCATGTACTTTATTAATTCACAAGTCAAACTTTATTTTATTCCCAAAAGTTTATTTGACAAAGCAAATCTTGACATGCAAGCATATTTTATTTATGAATAAACCCTTTTTGCAACTATCAAAATTTTATACAAACTACTTAGTAAAAATTATTATTATGATTAACACTAATATTTAAATCTCATGAATGATATATTATAAAAAATATATAAAAAAATAATCTCTAATTGACATGCATGCATATATTAACTTATAAAAATACTTTATTTTCCTACATGCAAGATAATATAATAATTAAATAGGATATGATTATAAAAAAATTCCTTTTTCTTTTATTAAAAGGAGTATATACACATTTATTTCTTTACCTAGTGAATATAACTAGGTTGCATGCAAGAAAGGATTTTTCACAAATATTTTTATAAAAATCCATGCACAACTATTAAATTTTCTTAAGTGGATAAATACCTTATAAGTTTATTTTAACCTTTACATGGTTTAAAGATATTTCATCAATATTTGTTTTAGCTAGAATTGACATGCAAAGAATTTTAATTCATCAAAACTTCTTTAACAAGACATGCAAAGATATTTTTATTTTAATTGATCAAAACTTGTCCTTTTAACATTTATTCAAATTAGGGAAAATAAAAAGTCATATAAAAATCCACCAAGTGCTTATATGGACATGCATGAAGATTTCATGCATGCAAACTTTAATTTATACAATTGATCAAAACTTTATCTTTATAAAGCCAATAATCTTTGTATAAAAAGGGAGAGAAGTCTAAGCTCTTTTAAAATAATTAAAAATCAGATTTTCCAAGTTAAACTCACTTTTATAAGTTTAGGATTTATTAAAATTTCCCATATGACTTGTAAAAATAATTTTCCCCTAAATCCTTTGCATGCATGTTATAATTCATAAGAAATATGTATTAGTTTTATAAATCTCATAATCTGATTTTAAGAAGTAAAAAACGAAAATGGGCTCATTAAAAAAAAATACATAACAAGAATCAACCCAATAATAGTGTAAATATAAAGGCCCAAAGGGAAAACAATATACCCTTTCTCCTTCAGAATAACACGCAGGAACCAGGAGAGAAATCAGACGGAACGACGATTGGGCAGAGGGGCGGACGGACGCCGGGCTAGGGCGACGCCGGCGACTCCTGGGCGGCGGTAAGGGGTGGCGCGGCCAGGCGGAGTAGGCTGGGAGTGGTCGGAGGTGGTTGCTCCCAACAAAAATCAAACCCAAATTTAATTTGATTTTTTTGAAAAAAAAAATCAGCTTGTTCTTGAAAGGTTTTAGGGTGAGAAATTAGGAGTGTGGGGAGTAGAGAATGCTTTCTCAGAGGTGTATGAGCCTTTAAATAGGCAAAGAGGTGGGGAATTGAGAGAGGAATAGAATCAAAGCAATCATCACGAAATCTCTTCAATGGTGTTAGTGGAGGAAGTGAATTTTTAAAGTACATAATAAGTAAGAGATGAAGGAATATTGTCTGCAATAAAATCCTGCCAAATCTCCCCTCTTAAAATCCGAAATTGAGCCTCAACCGGATTGGAATCTCGGTTTGGCAAAAATTCCACTAAAAAGGAAAGGTTTAAATACCAATGGGTGTATTATACTTTCAGAAAAGCTAACTAGCACAACTGGTAAAGGGGTCAGTGGAGGAGTAGGAAGTCATGGGTTCAATTCCCATTATCCCCACATCTTGTCTCCTTTTTTATTTTACACCTTTAATTATTTTATGGGCTTTTTAAATGGGTCGGGCTAAGGCCCATGTCTTTTCTTTTTAAGAAAAGAAAGGTTGGAAAGTTTAAGGGAAACGGAATTTCCGTTAGGATATGAATTTATTAAATTCCGTCTTTAATAAATTTATTTATTAAAATAAAATTTTGATGAGATTATTTCCTTAATAAAATATTAAGAAATAAAATTTATTTATTTAACGAAAATTGCGGATATTACACTCTATGAGTTGAGTCTGTCCATTTTTGCCCATGTTTGTCCGTTTACAATGGTTTGGTGATGGTTTACACTATTCTTGTGGTTGTTCCAGTCTCGTTTATGTCTTTCTAGTTCTCCATAGCCGTACTTGGTTACACTTTCCAATTTGATTATGGATCCAATCGCTAATTTGTCTACTAGTGATGATATCCCAATCTCTATTATTCTCGATGATGCTCCATTGCCATTGTCGGGATTTGATTTATGCCTTATCGAGAAGTCAATTGATTTTAAATCGATCAATATTATTGCCTTGCGGAATAGGATTCGAGTTCAAGATTTGCCTATAGCCTTGCGTTTTGTATTCAAATGCTATTGGTGACTATTCTGGCGATATTATGCACTTTGATGATTTTGATCTAGTAAATTTGGTTTTTGTCTTTTAAGTTCGTATTATCATTGATATATCCAAAATTCTCAATAGGGATATGAAAATTGTGTCTGGGATCTGTTAGGCATCCAATTTAAATGGCTCACAATCTTATATTTTATTTGCAAGAAATTTGGGCATATCCTTATGAATTGTACCATCGATGGACTAGATTTGATCAAGTAAAACCGATATCATTTGGCTCCAATTAGACTACTAGTGGTACTTTTGTTCGAGTTATTCCAACATGGGGTTTCCGATAAGGGTGTCCTTTGTTTCCTACTTTCCTTATCTCTTGATATTTATGTTCCGAGGAATTGTCTTCTTGGATAATTCAAGTTTCTTTCTCCTTTGTATTTATGGTATCCGAGTCAATTTACTATTTTCGCTACTGTTAGCATAATTTTCTACTACGTCAAACTTACATGTGTGCTCATCACGAATTGAATTTCTCAATAAATATGAAAGAGCATATGGTCAAAAGCGTCAAATGGCAAAATAAAAAATTTGTTTGTGTGTTGTATCAGCTGATGTTGGGAAATAGTTATAAGAACCTCTCTTTTTTTTTGAAAAGGTAAGGATTAGGAGGCCCCCTACAGGGGGCATCCTAGGGCATCCTTCCGGATGAGAGCTAGCAGCTCTAGGTTATCCAACAAGAATCTGGTAGGGATGTTGTGGCCCAGCTTGGAGATTTTGTCGGCCACAACGTTACAATCCCTACCCACATGACGGACTGAAATAGATACAAACTGTTGTAAAGATATCAAAATGTCTGCTATTAGTATTTCGATTTCTCATGGACATCCTCCATTATTATTAATGGCCTTAATGACAGTGAGATTATCGCCTTCAATTTGAAGATTTCTATTCCTAGTCTCCGTTCTTCCTTAATTCCTTCTCTAAGTGCAAATGCTTCTGCTTTTAAGACCGAGATGGATCCTTGTTTGTTGACTCCTAGGCTTACCACTTCTGCTTTATGATTTCTGATTACAAATCCTGAGGTTGCTTGGCTAGAATTGAGTTTAGAGCCATCAAAATTTAGTTTCATATAGTTGTTTGGCGGTTTGTTCCATGTCTCTCTTTTCCTTTTCCTTTTTACTTGTGTAATTGTTGTTTGTTGTTCTTTTTTTCTTCATCTTCTATCCATTTTTTGACTTATCCCATTGAGCAATTTGATTTTTTGTGTATTGTTCTAAGTTTAGAATGAAGCCATTGGGAGTTTGTTGGAAAACTAGTTTATTCCTTTGATGCCAAATACACAACCAGCAAACTACCAGTTCTATGAAATCATTTCTATCCATCACTTTGATTAGATCATTTAGGATTGATACAGCAGATTTATTTCTTATATCCCAATTCTTGATAATAGCTTCTGTTTTAATGTTGATTTGCTTTACTAATTTTTTCGTATGTGGGCATTCTATTAGCAAGAGTCCTATGTCCTCATAGGAACAGTTGCACATTAAGCATCCTGGAGGGGTAGCAACCCCTTTCTCATGTAGTCTTGCTTTCGTAGGTAGCCCATTTTGTACAACTTTCCATAAAAAAATTTTAACCTTGGGATATATATCTAATTTCCAAATCCAATTATTTACATGTGGGGTTTGCTGGTGCACTCCCGAAATCAGTTCTATTGCAGACGCCGTCGAGAACCATCCATTTTTGCTAGGAGCCCAATATAGTCTATCTTGAATCCAGTTTTCTGGTATTGGCGTTTCGACAATCTGATTTACAATCTGACTTGGAAGAATGTATCCTAGAACATCTTGCCTCCATCTTTTATCATTTGTAATGAATTCTTCAACAAGGGTAGAATCGTTCACAGACTTTGCATTTAATGCATATTTATCTAGTGACTCCGAGAAGAGCCATTTGTCCTTCCAAAATCTTATAGTTCGTCCATCACCAACTTGCCAGATAAGTCCTTTAAAGAATTCTTCCCTAAGATTCATTAGTTTTGACCATTGCCAAGATGTGTTTGTCTGTTTTTTGTAGGAAATGATTGATTTACCTTTGAGGTAATTCTCATTCATTAATTTGACCCATATGTTATCTGGTTTAGCCAGTAATTTCCACAACAGTTTCATTTGCGTTGCTTGGTTTACATGTTCAGTCTTTCTAATTCCTAGTCCTCCATACGTCTTGGGTTTATAGATTTTGTCCCACCCAATAAGAGGTTTATGATTAATGTCTTTATTCCAAAAAAATGTTCTATTGATTTGGTCCAATTCCTTATGTACATTTGAGGGTAGCATGAAGCTTTGCATAGTGTAATTAGGTTTCGTAGCCAAATTAGCTCTTATAAGAACTGTTCGTCCTTCTTGAGATAGAGTGTTAGCTTTCCATTTAGTTAGTTGTGTTCTAGTTTTCCTTACTGTGTCTTGAAAGGTAGTTCGATTAACTCTTCCATTAATGATTGGGCATCCAAGATACGATTACAAATCAATCATTCTTGAAATTCCTAGGGTTTGTTGGATCCTGTTCTTTTGTGAATTATCCACATTTCCTGAGGTCTGGAAAGCTGATTTATGGTAGTTTACACTCTGTCCTGAAATAGCACAGTATTCTTCAATGATCTTTTTTGTTTTAAGGCAGGCTTCATGATTGGCTCGGGAGAAAATAATAATGTCGTCAGCAAAGGCTAGAAAAGGGATTTTTGTTCTAGAGTGGGTTAATGGAATTCCAATCGTATTCTTGTTTGTATTGCTTGTCTCTTGGAGTTTTCTAGCCAAGATTTCAGTAGCTAGAATAAAAAGGAATGGAGAAAGAGGACCTCCTTACCTCAACCCTCTTTCAGGTAAGAATAATAACCTCTTATGTTTTGGACTTATTCGATTTATTGTAGTTTTTTATTTTATTATTCTCTTTAGACATGATAATATATATATATATATATATAAATAATAATAAAACAATATTTTTCCTTAAAAAAGATCGACGTAAATGCTCCATATGTACACTCTCATTATCATTATCGTCTTATAACAGTGATTATGTTAATTATTGAAGTAATAAATTACAGTACAAAGTAGTGGTGTGTCCGCTTCCGGAACCGAGAACCCCCCGGTTCCTCGGCTCCGGTTCCGGTTTTTTCCGGTTCCCGTCGGTTCTGGTTCGATTCGGTTCCATTTTATTTAAAAAAATAAAATTTTAAAATATACCCGTTCGAATGGATCCGCGACCGCAGTTCTCTAACCGCGGTCGCGAAATGTGGGCCGCAATCGCGGTGATAGAGCACCGCGATCGCGGATTGTGGTTATAATGGCTATTCAATAGTACACAAACCTAAGTTAATACCGGTTTTTTTATGAAGCGGATACCGGTTTTTTCTCCGTCCTTAATGTTGCCGTAATAAATCCACGGATACCGGTTATTTGAAAACCGGTATTAAAGTTTGGGCGGATACCGGTTATTAATTAACCAGTATTAAAGTTTGATACCGGTTAAAAAAATCGGTATGAATGTTTGATATGGTCTTTTAAAAAAACGCACGGATACCGCTTATAGAAAACCGATATAAAGGCCTTTTTCATTTAGAATTTCAAATTTTATACCGCTTTTAAAAAACCGGTATGAATCTCGATTTTTTTTAAATGACATGTACGTATATATATATGCAGCTCCCTGCTATTTGTTAGCCATAGAATAGGTTTGCACAACAAAATGCCCAGTCATACCAGTTTGCACAATTCAGCACCAACTTGCACAGGTTGCACCAGTGTGCACCAGGTTGCACCAGTGTGCAACAATTCAGCACACAACTTGCACTAGTTTGCAACAATTCAGCACAAAACAGAAACCAGTTTTTGCATTCATCACTTCCATAGAATATATGCAACAATAAGAAAGTATATATCCAAAATACATATATGAGCAAAGGTGCTTCTAGAAGGAGTTTTAACATTAATCCTTTCTCCTTTAACTAAATATAGATGAAGAGCAAAATAGCATAAACCTAGTTAACAAAATGCCCAATAGTCAAAACAAACCTCCTAGCTAATCGATACCCTAGCCAAAAGTCTTATACATGTTGTGTCAAGCCAACTCCAATTCAAGAAAAGGTTGGAGATAATTAGCACCTTCTTCTATTACCTCAAGGATGTCCTCCTCTTGGTATGATTGTGGTGATGCTGGTAAGTACTACAAAAAACAACATAGAAAATAAACCAAGATTTTGTCAGGAGGAGACTTAAACAGCAACAAGAAACAATCAAAGGTTTATAGAGGAGACTCAAACAGCAACTTTAATGCACTTACATCATTTGGGATTTCTGTGACACCACCTCGTATTATATCGCGCATGAATCAACATACATAGAGCCCACATGAAATGGCATCCAGTTGTTCAGGGCACTTGCATGGTATAAAATATACTAATGTCAATAATGATACTACAATAAACCTTAAAACCAAAAATGCCTTAGGTAATACTGACCTTGATAAGCTCCCAAGTTATTTGTTGGTTGTCTACTTTTGAAAGGTTTCTATTGTTAGCCTTGAGCGTGTTGAATGACCTGCATAAAAGAAATTGTATTCAACTTGGAGTTTATCACAACCAGCATCCAATGGTTGCTTGATGTTATATACAGTATGATGCATAATGAGAAAAGAGCACTACTTTCCATTTCTTTTCTGAAAGAATCCATTCAGAAAGAAATTATGAGTTCACACTTCATAGTGAAAAGTGTGGGTAAAGTGTAAACATCAGATAACAACGTGTTAAGCTACAGAAACCAGCATAATACACAACAAGAATATATATCTCATCTTTAGCAGATTGACCTCTCAATTTTTATTACTGTTTTTCTGATTCTATTTGTAGTGAAAACAGTTCAGATAGGCAGAGAATATGCTTTCAAGAGAGTGGGAGGTAACAGAACAAGCTGTTTGCTACAGAAACCAGCAAACAACTTCTTCCGAATGAATCTGGTCATGGCCCTCTTAGTTTACTGCAAGCAAGTTGTTCCTAATAAATTCAGAAGTAATGCTCAGATGGAGAAAAAGACTTATTCATCAACAGAGCACAATAAAACGTGTGCTCCCAGACTCTCTAAGCTCTCCAGCAGATCTCTAAGCACAAGAAGATATGTAATATTCATTTCCTAGCCGACAGAAAGGGTTAAACAAGGCACAAATTACAGCATAATCCAAGTACTTAACAAAACCTCATGTATGAAAATATCTCTATAATAAGAGCAACAGATCATTAGTAAGAACTAAAAAGGCGGTGCCAGCTACTTAAATGATGGAATGAACTCGCGGAAAATTAATTCAACACAACTTCACTTACCTTCCAGCAGAAGGAATGGTGTATACAAGATCAAGGAAACAAAACACTCACCTGCATCTCATCTATAACTTGCTAGTAATAGCACAAAACAAATTGTATGAATTTGAATATTCTATATATTGTTGTATCCTAAACATGAAGGGTAATATAACTCAACTACATAGAAACCCACTCTAGCTCTATAAAACACAACACCCTAAACAAAACCAAAACACTCATCCATCAAACAACAAGAATTAAAACTAACTTCCCATGGCAACAATCAAGCAACAAATGATGTAAGTGCATAAAAGAAATTCCGTCTTCTTACGCTTCACATAATTCTTTAAATTTGGCTCGAACATCTTTTCTCAATGGATCTAGCCAATAAATTGTATTCAACTTGGAGTTTATCACAACCAGCATCCAATGGTACCTATGCAGAATCATTATGAACTTTATTCAATTTTTAAGAACTTGAGTAAACTGCCACTATTAAGATAAGGTACACAAAGTAGGCGAGAAATTAAGATATTCTGAATTTACAGCTTACTAAAAGTACTAAGAAATTGAACAATGACTCACCCTTCGTGGTAAGGGACAAACCAAAGACATTCACTTGGTTCCCTCAAGGAAGAAGCCAAATATCTGACTCGATTATCAAATTTGAGATCATTTGAAGTTCGAGAAGCATAGGCCAATCGTGAAGGGCAAAGAAACTTGAATAGTGAGGGATTGTATTTATCATATAAGTACCTATCATTATGAATCAAATGTGAAGAAATAATTGAATCAAATGTTTATGTCATAATTTATATAAAATGATATCTAGATACTTACTTAATATACAGGCTGATGTGTACTCCATCTAGCTCTCCACGTGCAAACCATGACACCAAATCAGTTTTCAATACCTCCAGCTTGTGTGTGTGTAAGTGTGTTGCACAACCACTTTTGGAATATCGATTTTCAGAGCAAAATGATCAACTGTGGTCATCAAGGACTTACATTTGTCCATTGCAGGATAATGAGATTTTGGCTGAATCTTATCTTGAACTTTTGCCTGAATTTTATCTTGAACTTTTGGCTGAAACAAGGCCTTTTTTGCACGGTTTGAACTTGAAACTACACCCTAAAAATATATAATCATGGCTGTCAACAGTTTATTGAATTTAAACCAAAGCATTTGGGATTTCAGAACTCTTGAGACTGCATATAATCAGCTTTCTTTTTATAAACTTTACTCAGCAATGAAAAATGTTTCATTTAATATATATAGAAATTTATAATCTGGCATATGCAATGTGACATGGGGTGCCATATTCAAAGTTGGCCTTTCGTGCTTCTGTGGAAACATACATTAATCAAGCAGTTGAATAGACCCACACACACACACAATCCATCAAGGATAAACCTCGATAACTGATCTAAATCCAAGAACAGGGTATATCTTATGTCCTCCGGTGAGTACTATTGCACTAAAAATTGTTTAATTCAGACAACTTGTATACTCCACTATCAATTGTCCCAGGGATTAGGTTTAAAAATCAAACATAGAGAAAAATCAAGCATAGAGAAGCAGCAAGCAGATTGTAGGAGGTTACTTGTCTCTTCAATTTCAAGTTCAAGCGTACGTGTTGTCGTTGCCGTCGACGGAGGACGGAGAGACGAGCTGTTGGAGAAGACGAGCTGGTGGCGTTGTTGGAAGGTCGAGGAGGATGGATGAAGGAAGGTCTGTTGCCGCTGGTGGCGGTTTAGTGAGGGAGGACGCTGAAATCGACCACTCCGGAGAGGTCTGCTCCGACTTGTACTTCCTATCTGGCACCGGAATTCCTCTGAATTTACGATTCGGCCCGTCGAAAGAGTCCGATTGAATTGGAGTGGTAGTTTTCTTCTTCCGGGAGGTGAGGGAATTGATGTACTTGGCGAGCTTGAGTCCGGGAGAAATCGGCTGCTTGAGGCTCTTCAATTGGCAGTAGATCTTGACCGCCCTGGACGAAGAAGAAGATCTTGACCTCCCTGGACGAAGAAGAAGAGGAAGATTTGTTGGTGGAACGAACAATCCTCTTCGAATCGCTCGGAGAAGACGATCGCCGCAAGGGAAGTAGCGGGAGAGTTAGGGCAATGACGAGAGAGAGAGCGGCAAGGGAAGTAGCAGGAGAGATTAATTAGGGTTGCCGCGTTTGGTGATCGAAGATAAATAATCTATTTTTTAATTTTTAAAAAAACAAACTTATACCAGTTTTAATTTAACCGGTATGCGTGTTGCCACCAACGGGAGGAAAATATACCGGTTTATTATTTAACCGGTATGCGCGTTTTATTTTATACCGGTTTTATGGTAAAACCGGTATGTACAACTTTAGTTTTGCCTTTTATACCGTAAAAAATTAAAACCGGTATAAAAATTTAACACGCATACCGGTTTTACAACCGATATTGTTTTTGACCGATATTAATTTAGGTTTTTGTACTAGTGATTTAGCCTATTTTAGCCTATTCCGACCGGTTTGGGACTTTGGGAAGAGAAGGGGGGTGGGAGAAGAAGGGCTTGAACTTGATATTAAGTTACCTACGTATCCTCTCAGGGTCATAGAGGAATCAAAGCCCACGTAGTTCTCTTACCTTCGATATGCAACCCCGCTTGGCGACTTACCTACGGGCTACAGTTAAGGTGGATGTCGTGCTTGGTCTTTAAATGATGAGTGATGGTTCCATAACCTCCACCCGGCAACCATTTGTACCTCTTGGAACAATAGTTGCACTTAACCTCACATCAGCCTCGTTCATCCAATACGTTGTCTTTGGTGAAGTGATTTGTGAAAATTTCGAATTTCAACCCTCGGCCTTGGTTTTCCATACTTGAAAATGAATATGAAATGAAAGAGTATGAGTCAATGAGATTGGTGTAAATTAAATTGAAGGAGAGATATGATATTTATATGGATAAATGGATTAAAAATAGCCGTTGAATTTGAAAAATATAGCCGTTGGAATGGATCCGCGACCGCGGGTTGAGAACCGCGGTCGCGGAATGTGGGCCGCGATCGCGGTGATATAGAACCGCGGTCACGGCCCGTCCTCCGCGATCGCTGTGATCGCACAGCGATCGCGGTTTGTGGTTCTAATGGCTATTTTAGGCTATTTCGACCGGTTTGGAAAGAGAAGGGGTGTGAGAAGAAGGGCTTGAACTTGATATTAAGTTGCCTACGTATCCTCTCGGGGTCATAGAGGAATCAAAGCCCACGTAGTTCTATTACCTTCGATATGAAACCCCGTTTGGCAACTTACCTAAGACGACCCGGCGGAACCGGCGGAAGAAGCTTGGCTTGCGTCGTCCTCTATTACATCATCGGATGACTCCGTATAGTTCATTGATTGTGATCTAATTTCCGCCCTCTTCCAATCGTCCACACAAATTTGGGCTTCCAATGCTTCGGGTGCCAATCTTGATCTCCTATCATCTAAGATGTGGCCGCCTTGGCTAAACTTTTGCTCCACCGCTACCGTTGAAGCGGGAACGGCAAGTACTTGAGCGGCGATCCTTGCTAGTGTTGGATATGTGTTCTTGTGTTGCTTCCACCAATCTAAAATGTCAAAATCATCTACAAACTCAAAGGTAGTGGTTAGATAAGTATCGAGCTCCGTATGTGAGCTCGTGAATCTCGGTTTTTTTGTAAGATTTTGCAACATACGAGACCCGGCGGATAGAAAAGAACGACGAGATGAGGAGGACGATGAGGGTAATTGAGGCGTAGAAGGAACCTTACCACCCGTGCTATAAGTTTTGTACAAATCATAGATAAGAGATTTAACACGTTCTATAATGACATCAACATTGCAATTTCTATCATAATGTTCTTCTTCTAAATTTAAAAACTCATAGTATTGATACAAAGTATCTTGCAAACCTTGCATCTTATATCTTGGATCAAAAACACAAGCAACAAGATAAATATCGGGAATATATTTGTAATAGTTCAACCACTTCCTCTTCATATGTAAAATACCTTCAACAATGTCGGGTCAGTCGGGTTGTGAAAGCCCTTCCTTAAAGGCACCCACAACATTCAAAGCTTCAACAACAAACAAATGAGCACTTGGTGTATATGTTTGACTAAATGTATAAGTTGTATCATTAAACACTTGTAAAATCTCCATAATATCATAGCAAATATCCCAACAAGCTTCAATTGCTTGTGAACCCGGGATATGTTGAGCGACAAAGGAAGCTAAAAGTTCTTTATAACGTAAACATTGAACAAGTAATTTATAAGTTGAATTCCAACGATGACCGACATCTTTTGAAAAAAGTATTGGTTTAACACCATTCGATTTACAAAACCTCCCCCAATCACTTTTGGCCTTCTTTTTTAACCAAATAAAGTTAACAACATACTTAATAGGTTCAAGATATGGCATTAAAAGTGTCAAACCATCTTTAACACATAAGTTTAAAATATGACAAGAACATCTTACATGAAAGTATTTGTTTCCAAAAACCGGTTGACAAACTTGAATCAATTCACTAATAGAAGCGGTGTTGTTAGATGCATTATCAAATGAAATAGTGAAAACTCGATGAAGTAGTCTATACTCATCTAAAATAGTTCGTATAATGTTACAAATATATATTTGAAGCGGTATGTGCCCCATCAAATACTCGAAAAGTCAAAACTCGTTTTTGCATGTGAAAATGATCATCAATATAATGACATGTAATACCATGTATGAATGAGATTGATAGTTATCACTCCAAATATCACTACAAATAGAAACACGAATATCATTTTGAGCAAAAAACCGAGACAACTCCTTTTTACGACACGCATATGCTTTAAACACATTTTTCCTAATTGTTTTTCTTGTTGTTCGTTTATAAGCGGGTTGCAAATGGTTGGAAACCCAATCATTTATACCCACACTTTCCGCAAATTGAAATGGCAAATGATCAACACAAATAGCTTCGGACAAAGCATAAACACTACGCTCATGATTATAAGTAAATAAGGGAGATTGAGAGGAAGAACTTGCTAACCCTGAAGTCGAAATTTGTGTTTGACCTCGCATCATGCCCAACTTGTCCAAGTGTTTTGCCTTCAAATGCTTGTTCAAGGTGCCATAGTCTCCATTGCGCTTCCATTTGTACTTCGAGGGACAATAGTTGCACTTGACAACATATCGGTCTAGTGCACCCAATTCATTGCCCTTGGTGAAGTGCTTTGTGAAAATGTCGGATTTCAACACTTTTGCGGTTTGGTTGGCCGTAGATGCCCCCTCCTCCTCTTCGGTGTGTTGCTCATCCTCGTCGGTGTGTTGCTCATCGACCTCCTCATTGCCTTGTGCACCTTGGTTATGAATAGGAGCGGAATGAGGAACTTGTGGAGGAATGGGCATAGGCATAGACATATGAGGAGGAATGGGCATAGACATAGACATATGAGGATAAGGTGGTTGTGGTTGATAAGCATTAGGATCCACTTGACTTTCTTGTGAACCACCAACACCACCATAGAATTGCTCGGTCAACAAATCAATAAAGCCTTGACCTTGGTTATCCATGTTTCAAAAGATTAGGAAGGAGATAAGAGACTTGGAAGTAGTAAGAAAGGATTTGCAAGTTGGAAGCTTGTAGAATTATGAGAGTAGTAATAGTAGAGAGAGATAAGAGAGTATGAGATTGGTGTGAATCAAATTGAAGGTGAAGTATGGTATTTATATGGGTAAATGGAAGGAAAATAGCCGTTGGAATTCATGTGAACATTGGAATATAGCCGTTGGAATATAGACGTTGGGAAAAAAATAGTCGTTGGAACAGTGGCCGCGATCGCGGATTAAGGGCCGCGATCGCGGTGTGGTCCAACAGAATGTGTGTACATTCTGTTGGCGAAACTGCGATCGCGGGCATCGCGGTTCCCGTAGCCGCGGTCGCGGCCTATAGAAACCGCGGTCGCGGTCTCACTTAATCCTTACGGAAGAACCGGCGGTTCGGAACCGCCGATTCGGAACCGGAAGAACCGCCTCCCAACCGGAACCGCCGGTTTTGAACCGGTTCGGTTCCCCGGTTCCAAGGACCGGAACCCACCTCTAGTACAAAGCATGAAGAATCTGAATCGGAGAATAGTGGGCTATCTGGTTAAGCAATTTATAATTTCCCGTTTTCGACCCACAAAATCCTAATAATTTCGTTTTTACTTCACCGTCAAACTTCGATTCCATTTTCTAACACGCGAAAACCCCAAATCAAATCACAATAGTACGCCTCCCTCTCCCCTTTCTCTCTGCTGAAGACTGGAGTTGAATACGAGCTTCTCCCCATCCCCAATGGCGTTTCCTTATCTTGAAGCAGTCGTCGGTAATCCTTAATCTTTCTCATTCTCTATGTCTTTCCATGGTCTCACATCTACGATGCTGCAAACATCGTTTCCGATTTTTCTCTTTGACTGAGGTTCATTCGATTTGTCTCTGCATTTTCGCCGTCTGTTTGTGTTTCATTTTACTGTTTTGCGTTCTGGATGTCTGTAGTCGCAACTTATAATAGGTTGTGAAAACAAAGATACGATCTTTAAGATTTCTTTTTCTTCGTTCGAATCTTGATGTTAAGAAAGTTGCTACTTCGGTGTTTGAATTGCTCATGTGGGTTGTTTCCAGGTTTTTGGATTAGGGTTTCGTTGATTAAAGTGGTGGAAAGGTTTTATTTTTTCATTGCACTCAATCGAAAATGATGTGGATTTTGCTGTTTGAAGATTAGATTTTTACCTAAAGAAGGGGAATAACTCTAAACTCTACTAAATAAGAATTATTCTGATACTGTCTAGACTCTAGAGGTACTTTGGGTTGTTGCTGAAATCGGCAAAGTATCAGGTCGTGTATATATGATTATGCCTTCACTTGTGACCTAGAAATTATCAGTTCTTGATGTCAATCCAGAAATTCAAACTTCTATTTTATTAGTTTAGATGAAGTATTAGTTTGAGGTGTTTCCTTTGTATATTGAGTAATGAATTTTGTCTGTTCTTATATGCCTTACAAGACTAATTTTGATGAAGTGGTGTGAGGTGCTTCATTATATTCTTATGCATCCATTATATGGAAGAAGATTTAACTGTATACACTGAAGTATGTAAAAAGTATTAAGCTGTATACACGTATTAGAGAGGCTTAGAGATTTTTTTTAGAAAATTCGTTATCCTTTAGTATGAATATGTATCATCAGTTGCTATTTTTGTAACATTTTCAGTTGCCACTATTGGAAACCAAGAAGTGACATTTGTTACATTACCTTGCACAGAATGTGCCTTATGCTTGTTTTATTCAAATTCTGCTTGATAGAAGCATACATTGCCTCTGTAATGTGTCCACACCTTGATGTAGCCCTATTGTGTCCTACTACATATATATGCTAAAATAAAGGTAGCATAGTTCAAATGGATCTTTTCTTGTAAGTTGTAACTAAGAAGTTTGGAAGATGTGATCACTTGAATTTGATTCTATTTTATGCTCGTAAAGTGTTGCTTATTTTGTTCTGGTATCTATTTATAGTAGCGTGATTTTTTCTTTCCTGAGGCAACCTTATATTTTTTTTTTGTTGGTTCCTGAGTGGTATCTTGTTTTTGTTGTTCGCTTGGTGTCTTTCAGGTTTTATGATACTGGTTTACCTGTTTGAAACTTATCTGGATTTGCGGCAACACAAAGCTCTCAAGCTACCCACACTTCCTAAGCCACTTGTAGGAGTAATCAGCCAAGAAAAATTTGAAAAGTCACGGGCATACAGTCTTGACAAGAGGTATATTACTTCCAAAGTTTTCATCTCTGTATTTTTTTATGCGTGATGTTCTTATATGGACATCATTTTCTTTTTTTCTTTCTTGTTTTCTATCTCTTAAGGACCTTCTTGCATTTATTTTGTTCTTTGTGGGACCATTCTTTAAATTTTACCTCAAGCTTACTATACGTTTCTTCATTTTATTTTCATTGTATCACAGCCACTTCCATTTCATTCACGAGTGTGTAACCATAGTGATGGATTCTGCAATTTTATACTTCAAAGTATTGCCTTGGGTTTGGAAGGTGAGTGGTTAACACCTTGAATTTTTCTTGTTTTTCCTTCTTGATGATGAGTAGTTTCTCATTTGGTGTTTAAATATGCAGATTTGTGCAGATTACCTTGTCCTCTGGGGCTTCAATGCAGAAAATGAAATATTACACACCTTGGCTTTCTTAGCTGGTGTTTTCATATGGTCACAGGTTAAGTTTTGCGCTGTGATCTAAGAAAATTTTCTTCGACTAATGATATTAAATTCTAGAGTTTAAACCCTGGTTCGATGTTTGAATCCTCCCTAACCAACTGAAGACTCGTTGTATTAACATCATTGCATGTCTTTTGTCAGGCCATTTTAACTGTTACTCCCAAGCTTTAGCTCTTAACTTTCCATGTATACTGATATTTAATGGTTATAATGTGCCAACTTGGAGCCTTTCTTTATTTCTGAAGAGACTGCCTAAACATCTCTTCCTATTATCATTTTCATCCATAAGAAAGTTACAATAGGTAAAGCATTGACACATTAGCAGAAATACAATAATTAATCCCAGGAGAATAATTTTTTCACATTCACAGATGCGCTTTGTCTATAGTTTTTGTTTAAGCTTATCTCTTGGGGAATTCCTCATATTTGGAAATGTTCTATAGATTTTTATGATGAAGATACATAAGTGGTTTCTAGTTAATTTTTTCACATGGTCCTGAGTTCATGTTTTTTTTTTATAAAAAAATTGCTTAGTATATTTTATAGTAAAGTCGTAATAGCCAGAGTTTACAAGGATGTAGATGTATATTTGAGTACTCTTTTGTGGGTTTAACTTAATTTTTTATATTAGATTCCCCCCATTTTCTTTATATGGTCACCAATTTACTTGACCCTCTCCTTATCAATTTTTGGTTCTTTTAGTGCTTTTGTTATTTACCATCAAGTTGTGTATGTTCTCGATTTCATTTAACTAGAAACACTGTCTTATTTTACATACTAGTTTGACATCTTTACCCATATTTTGCTGCAGATCACTGATCTACCATTTTCCCTATATTCAACATTTGTTATTGAGGCTCGTCATGGTTTCAATAAGGTTGGTACTCCTTGGATACCCTTCTCATGCATTTCATCTCTTCAGGCAAATCTTAGTTGGTATCTATTATTTTAATTGCTAGTTTTGCATGGCATGGGGAATTCTTTATGTTGCATTTGCGTATCATTCTCTATATTACTTGGATATGTGCTTTACATTTTAGCAATTGTGTGCTACAGCAAACAATGTGGTTATTTGTGAAAGACATGGTGAAGGGCATTGTCATCGCTGCTCTGATTGGACCTCCCATTGTCGCTGCAATTATTGTGATTGTACAGGTATTAATACTGTGTTGCTTCAGATTAACATTATTCTCTTTCATAATCTTCATTGCATGATTTAGTCAATTATCTTATCATACTCGAAATGTCTAGAACTTTGTGTAATATGTGCTATCTGGTTTGTTATTTTCATTATCAATTTGAACTTGTCAACTTGGTTACAGAAATCAGGTCCATACTCAGCCATTTACCTCTGGGGATTCATGTTCGCTCTATCTATTGTTATGATGACGCTATATCCTATCTTGATTGCTCCACTTTTCAACAAGTTCACTCCAGTAAGTTTCTTAGGATGAAAATATTCTCCCCTTCACTAAAAAGAAAATCTGGAAAAAAGAAGGAAGAAGATATTGATGTATTTTTTTTTTCACTTTTGCTTTGCTTTCTTGCATTGCAGCTGCCTGAAGGAGAGCTGAGGGAGAAAATTGAAAAACTTGCTTCTTCTCTCAAGTTTCCGTTGAAGAAATTGTTTGTGGTTGATGGGTCTACTAGGTCAAGCCATAGCAATGTAAGGATTTCTTCATGCAAAAATGGTTAGATTTGTGTCATTTTTGCCTTCATCTACATGAATTTGCTACCTGATGGAAATTTTTCTCTCAAAGGAACCGGGCAAATTATCTTAGAACAGTTAACCTGCATACACAAAGAGAAATTACACACGTTTTGAATACAATGTATCTAACAATATGCCCTGTAATGTTCCCATTCACACTGTAAATGTTATTGCTCTGCCCAAGGATTTGATAATTGAGCTTTTCATTTGCAACCTTGTGCTCCTAAGATGTCTTTGGTGTAAATTGGTAATGTTTCATTGACCTATTATATTTGTATTTTGCAGGCATACATGTACGGCTTTTTCAACAATAAGCGAATTGTTCTCTATGACACATTGATTCAACAGGTAGTGTAGTTTCACTATTCTTAGTTCCTTCATATGTTGTATCCTCCCATTGATTTCTTTTCATAACTTTCTATTTCTCTTAGCTAATTTCTTCTAGATAATGACTTGTAAAGCTTGTTTAATGAAGATTCAAGCTTCATAAATTATTAAATGAACATCTTTCTCACTCTGGCTTTTGCTCTAATGATTTTGTAGTGCAAAAATGTGGATGAAGTTGTTGCTGTTATTGCTCACGAACTAGGCCACTGGAAACTCAGTCATACTATGTACCATTTTATTCTCATGCAGGTATGCTTCATAAGATTCTTTCCATGTCTAGTTTGTCATAAGGCTTTTTCTCAATCATGCAATCCACTTTCTAATGCCGGTTATGAATCCTATCAAAGATTGTAGAATGGTAGGAATAAGCCTGTGGTTGATAGGTGCATACATGTAGCTTATTTCATTCTTACCTCAGTATTTTATGTGAAATGTCATGGAAGAAAAGCTTCATAATATGCGTTTTCAGCCATGATTTTGGTTATATTATTTTGGAGTTTGTTCAAAACCTCTTCCTTGCCGCTTAATCCCAGGCCTCTTTGTATGAAAAGAAATTTGTAAAATTTGACATTGCCTGGAGAATTCTTGATGATATGCTGTCTGGGCTCTCTTAGAAATAAAGTGGTTCATATTATAAAATTTGACCTTGCCTGCAGAATTCTTGATTATATGCTTTTTGCGTTCTTTTCAGAAATGAAGCGGTTCATATTATTAACTCTTTTCTTGAACTCTGTTACTGAACATAGGTCCTCACATTCTTGCAATTTGGAGGATACACCCTTGTGAGAAACTCCAAGGACTTGTTTCAAAGTTTTGGATTCGATGCACAGCCAGTTGTGATTGGGCTAATCATTTTCCAGGTTCGAAACATCATGAAAGGTTCTCTTACCGTATAATTTAAACCGTCTGTCTTTACAACTTAACTCCTTTTCAATCTTTGGTTAAATGCAGCACACCATATTACCACTCCAGCACATAGTAAGCTTTGCATTAAATCTTGTGAGCAGATCATTTGAGTTTCAGGTAAAACCCTCTGGTTCTTCTACGCCTTTTTTTTCTGATTTTTTCCTTGTACCTTTTCCCATCCTGATTTGAACATTTGAACGATTGAATACAGGCTGATGCTTTCGCCAAAAAACTGGGCTATTCTGATGAGCTTAAAGCTGCTCTTGTGAAGTTGCAGGTAAAGATTCAAATGGCATTCCCTAACCGATTTATATAATGATATATATTTTCATTACTTCTTTCTAGATCACTGTATTTACTTTTCAATCGATTTTATTAGGAGGAAAATTTGTCAGCGATGAACACAGATCCTTGGTACTCGGCTTATCACTACTCTCATCCTCCCCTTGTTGAAAGACTGGCTGCAATTGATGATTCTAGCAATAAGAAAGAGGACTAAATTGGGCATAGGACAAGAACAGTCTTTTAACAGTATAAAAGGGATGATATACTGCATGTACCAAAATGGGGGCTAGTTTTCTTGAATTGAAACTTTGGGAAAATGTAGTGTCTTATTTTTGTTAAGTGGCGGTTATGTAACTGATATTTATGTGCATGGATTTTTATTTCCTTCTCTACATCAAAGTAGCTCCTGGACACCAAAACCCGTCATTTCAACTGATACACGTATGATACTAGTATGGCTTTTGATTAGTACAGGCTCTAATCTCTCGTCTATAAAGGACTGAATGACCGACGTTAGATCTTTGTGGTATGTTTCTAGCTTTGACACTTTTGGGGAAGTCATTGTGGTATGTTTCTTGTGTGCTTCTATATTGTGGATACGTGGAGGAAACATCAAACTAGGTGGTTGGCAGACTCTTGAGCTTGGAAAAAGATTGATACTTGAACTTGATAGTGATACACATTGATTCATATGCATATTATACCATGGGGACAATGAATATCAAGCTGTTAATTGTCTAGTGAACCTCGTATTATGTTACGATTAACGTTTGTGTTGCCTTGCCTATGTTTCCGACCGAAGTTGCTACTTGTGAGATGGGGAGCAAGCAAGAATTAGGGTTTCTTGAGAACTCTAATTGGGGTTAGGCTTATGCTATTTACTAGTGAGGTGTCATTATTTGGCAGTTTCGGCTAGCAAGTTGAAGGTTAGAGACCTAATTAGGGTTGGGATTAGTTTTGTGTTAGTGTGGCATTCACTCCTAATATTAAAATACTTAGATTAGGTGAAGTACGGTATATTTTAATTAGTCTAGTCTGATTTCTTATATATGCTTGCTATACGCAAATTGGAATCTACTCTTGTCAATAAAGATGAAAAATTGGTTGGTGAGAATGGTAGAAAAGCTCTAAATTGCACAACTGCTTTATCTTTCCAACCCACATTAGTGTTGTTTATGTTTCTTTTGTGAGTACTTGTGGGACTATGTAAGAACCACAAGATAAGAGGGAAACATAGGTTTAAACTAACAAGAGAGGTTCAAATTGTTAGCCCGATTCGACCAAAAAAAAAAAATAGTTAGCCCGAAAAAGGAAAAAGATAAATATGAAAGTTAGGGCTTCACTATACAATGAATCCTTTGATTGAAAATGGCAAGACTTTCAAGAATTTCCAGGCTATTGTTTTGGCCTTTGGAAATGGTTTGTTTGGACTAGGATTCTCGAGTGCAGCCGGGGGTGGAGGTATTTTCCGAGACCATGGTGGTCAGTTCATTCAAGCATATTCATTCAATATGCCCACTGTGATGCCTTAATTGCTGAGTTAGGTGCCATTCTTAAAGGGCTTTGCATTGCAAAGAGGGCTGGGTTTAATCGGATTATTCTCCAAACAGATTCCACATAGGCATACAAGATTTTATCTCATCGTGGACAACAACCGCATAAGGATTTTTTCGTCATTCAAGAATGCCACCAGTTGATCTATGATAGATGCTGGGAGGTCAAGTTATCTTCCATTCCAAGAACCGCGAATAGAGTAGCAGATGCCTTAGCCAATCTTTCTTTAGAGCTTACTTCCCAAGTTGTTGAATTTCTCTATATTCATAGTAGTTTTGAGGACCTTTTATTGGCAGATGTATCGCCCCCCTTAGGAGACTAACTTATTCTACTTAATTATATTTATCCGCAGGAGCTAGCTCCGTTTTCAGACCAAAAAAAATTGAATCTTAAAATCAGAAGATCTATGATATTGTTAAATATAGTTTGAATTAAAATGTATTGTAAAATTCTTATATTTAAAATGAATTTATTTTAGAATATAATGTATTTTTTTGGTCGAATAAAAAAATATAATGTATTGATTGTTTTTAAATATTAACAATACCAATTTTGCTCCAATATTTTAGGGTTGACTTGTCAATATAGTTAAAGTGTGATGCAAAAAAATAAAATTATATACATTTTATATTTCAAGTGTACATATTCATTTTCTAATGAAATAATGCCGTATGATTAGGCCGAGACTTCTTAGGCTAGAGCATCCTTATGGATGAGGGTGCAAAATCCTGAATAGGTCTGAATCTGATTGACACTAACCGAATGCCGAAGGTCAGTGATAAAATCAACCACTTTATTTCAGTCACGAGGTACATGAAGGAATCGAACAACCTCAAAGGACTGCAAATTAACCAATGTATCTGCTATTAATATTTCAATCTACCAAGAGCACAATTTACTTTCTTTTAACGCATTTATCACCACGGGACTATCTCCTTCTATTTCAACCCTTTCGAAATATTCAGGCTGAGGCATTATCCTATATTTATATTGTACAATATGATTGCAAAACGTGTAGAATTGAATTGGAATTTTAACAACATTTGTTTGTAGTTTATAATTGTATGACAAGTTGAAAGTAGAATTAAAAAAACTTGTTTTTGTTATGAAATGATTATAAAAGAAAGACCACTTTATCTTTTGGAAAAACACTTAAACAACTTTATGAGAACCTTTATATCATTAGAAGAGAGGGAGGGAGAGTAAGAACTTTAGAGAGTTATTTCTTACTCTACTTTGGTGCAAATTTTACAATGGATGATGGCCATATTTATAGACCAAGAGTGGGGTAAAACTTTGGTAAATCTCCATGATTTATGCATGGAAATAAGGAGGTGAAGAAGGTGAATAATTCACCTTGTACAATTTTCCTCCATTATACACTTGTTCATACATAATATGTGTAATACATGTGTGTGTAAATAGATAACTTGTAGTGTGATAATGTGGACTAAAAATTTGGACTTCATAACACTCCCCCTTGAATATTCACCTTCTTTTCATGTTGTAGGATATGGGTAGATGTTGCCTCATTAAAAACCTTGTCAAGAAAAAAACCCAGTGGGATAAAAACCTGAACGAAGGGAAAAAGAGTGCAACCATTGTTCCCATTGTACGCCTTGATGCTGCCTCATTAAAAACCTTGTCAAGAAAAACCCAGTGGGATAAAAACTTGATCGAAGAGAAAAAGAGTGCAACGCGTATGATACTCCCCCTGACTTCAACATATGTCTCGAAGTCTGCACATTCCAATTCTGGATACTAGTTCTCCAAATTTCTTGGGGATTAAAGATTTTGTGAACAAGTCAGCCAAGTTGTCATTTGACCGAATTTGTTGGATGTCCACTTCACCAGCTTCTTCCAATTCACGAGTGGAGAAGAATTTTGGAGATATGTGCTTTGTGCGGTCTCCTTTGATGTAGTCCTTCTTCATTTGAGCAACGCATGCTGAGTTATCCTCATATAATATTGTTGGATCATCAGTCATTGGCTTCATTCCACTTTCTTTCTGAATGAATTGAATCATTGCTCGAAGGGACACACATTCTCTTCCTGCCTCATATAGTGCAATCAATTCTGCTTGATTTGATGATGTGGCAGTCACAGTCTGCTTTGTTGATCTCCAAGAGATGGCAGTGCCTCCGTATGTGAACACATAGCCATTTTGAGATTTGGCTTTGTGTGGGTCGATAAGTACCCTGCATCTGCATATCCGATTAAGGTCGCATCCCTTTGGTTACGATAATACAAACCAAGATCATGTGTGCCTCGGAGATAGCGGAATACATGTTTGATCCCGTTCCAATGCCTCCTTGTGGGTGCAGTGCTATACCTGGACAACAAATTTACTGCAAAAGCAATATCTGGCCTTGTATTGTTAGTTAAGTACATTAAAGCACCAATTGCACTTAAATATGGTACCTCAGGACCAAGAACTTCTTCATCTTCTTCTCGGGGACGAAATTGATCCTTTTCTACATTGAGGGATCGAACTTCCATTGGAGAGCTCAAAGGGTGTGCTTTGTCCATGTAAAATCTTTTAAGAACCTTCTCAGTGTAATTAGATTGATGGATAAAGATTCCATCCCTTAAGTGCTCAATTTGTAAGCCAAGACAAAGCTTTGTTTGTCCGAGATCTTTCATCTCGAATTCTTTCATCAAATATTTCGCAGTATCTTGAAGTTCATTTGGAGTTCCGACGATGTTTAAATCGTCAACATAAACTGCGATAATAGTGAATCCCTTTTCGGACCGCTTGATGAAAACACATGGACAAACAGTGTCGTTCTTGTATCCCTCTTTCATAAGGTATTCACTTAGGCGGTTGTACCACATTCGCCCAGATTGTTTTAGTCCATACAATGACCTCCTCAATTTTATGGAAAACATTTCTCGAGGCCCACAATTATTGGCTTCAGGCAGCTTGAGTCCTTCTGGGACTCTTATGTAGATGTCTGTATCAAGTGATCCATATAAATATGCTGTAACGACATCCATGAGGCGCATTTGTAACCTTTCAAAGACAGTCAGGCCAATTAGGAATCTCAACGTAGTTGCATCAACTACCGAAGAGTATGTTTCTTCATAATCGATTCCATGGATCTGAGAAAAACCTTGTGCTACAAGCCTTGCTTTATATCTTACAATTTCGTTTTTCTCATTTCGTTTGCGCACGAAGACCCATTTATAGCCGACTGGTTTCACACCATTGGGTGTACGAACTACTGGTCCAAAGACCTCTCGCTTTTCAAGCGATTTTAGTTCTGCCTGAATAGCCTCTTTCCATTTTGGCCAATCATTTCTTCGTCGACATTCATCGACTGATTTTGGCTCAAAATCATCATCTTCAATCACAATATTACTAGCCACTGAGTAGGTAAATACATCATCGACAATTACATCTTTTCGATTCCATTGTGTGCATGTGGACACATAGTTTATGGGAATCTCAAAATTGTCGATATCATTATTCTTGTCTAGAATATCACCCTCTGTTGAGATATTCTCATTCTCAATATCTTTGCCTTTATCATCATTCTCATGATCCATTGTGGCTTCTTCTGCTATACTCTTTTGACTTCTTGCCTTTTTTGGTTTTAAATCTTTTGCACCTAACGGTCTACCACGCTTTCGGCGTGTTGCAGACTCGCTTGCGATGGATGCATCTGGCAATCCATTGGGTATTTCAATTCTTGCTGGAGCATTTGCCGCAGGTACATGTGATTTAGTTACCTTCTTTGTATCAGTAAATGCATCTGGTAACTAATTTGCAACATTTTGCAAATGAATGATCCGTTGTACTTCTTGTTCACACATTTTTGTTCTTGGATCAAGATGTGATAATGCAGTTGCATTCCATGTGATTTCTTTCACATGTGGGTCCCCATTTTTCTTTTCTCCCCCTAAGGCTGGGAATGTATTTTCATCAAAATGGCAATCAACAAATCTTGCTATAAATAAATCACCAGTTGTTGGTTCAAGATATTTGATTATCGAGGGAGACTCAAAACCAGCATAAATTCTCAATCTCCTTTGGGGTCCCATCTTTGTGCGTTGAGGTGGAGCAATAGGGACATAAACTGCACATCCAAATATTTTTAGATGTGAAATATTTGGCTCCTTACCAGACACAAGTTGCACAGGGGAATGTTCATGGTTTGCACTTGGCCTTAATCGAATTAAGGTTGCTGCATGTAATATTGCATGTCCCCATGCCGATGGTGGTAATTTTGATTTCATCAATAATGGCCTGGCAATTAATTGCAATCGCTTTATCAATGATTCAGCGAGACCATTTGTGTGTGAACATGAGCCACTGGATGCTCTATATCAAGCCCAATTGACATACAATAGTCATTGAATGTTTGAGATGTAAATTCTCTTGCATTATCGAGCCGGATTTTCTTTATTGTATAATCCGGAAATTGGGCCCTCAATCGAATTATTTGGGCAAGAAGTTTAGCAAATGCAACATTTCTTGTTGATAGTAGGCTTACATGTGACCAACGTGTAGATGCATCAATTAGCACCATAAAGTATCGAAATGGTCCACATGGTGGAGCAATTGGCCCACATATATCTCTTTGGATTCTTTCTAAGAATGCAGGATTCTCACTTGCAATCTTGTTTTTAGAAGGCCTGATAATTAGCTTTCCAAGTGAGCAAGCAGTGCAATTAAAATCACTGGACGGAAGAACCTTAATGTTCTTTAATGTATGTCCGAGTGAGCTCTTTATGATTTTGTGCATCATTACTGCTCCTGGATGACCCAATCGGTCATGCCATAATGTGAATGCAGCTTGGTCATATGACCTTTTGTTAAACACTGCATTGACCTCAAACGGATAAATGTATGTATGATATAATCCGGAGGTTTGCGTTGGCATCCTTTCGAGAATCTGTTTATGGCCAGATTCATGTTTTATGATGCACAAGTATTCTTTCCCATTTTCATTCATGATTTCCATATGAAACCCATTTAGACGCACATCTTTAAAACTCAGTAAATTTCTTCGAGATTTACTCGAATATAGTGCGTCATTTATTACTAGCTTTGTTCCCTTTGGGAGTAGAATGACAGCTCTTCCAGAGCCTTTGATGAGTTTTGACACACCGGATATTGTAGTGACATTGCCTTCAGAGGCTCTTAATTGGGTAAAGTATTCTTTACTCCTCAAGATGGTGTGTGTTGTTGCACTGTCCAAAAGACATTGCTCCTTCCCATCGGGTTTCACTTTATGTGAGTCCATGTTTTCTATAAATATAAAGAAAAGGAGAATTAAGACATAAATAAAAGCTTCATATATTAAGGATAATTCTATTACACAAGTTCTATTATACAAGGCCTATTACACAAAATCTTACGAGATAAAGGTTAAAGCATGAAATATAAAAGACATTGCAAATAACATGGAAGATAGTAGAGATATTTAGGGGCTCGTGCTTTTCATTTAAGCCCCTAAGACATAGCCATCATCATTCTCAAGGTTGAGAAAGTCATTGACATCCAGACTAGTCATTGGTGACCTATCCACATCTTTATTATCGATGTAGTTGGTCTCGGTAGCCATTTCTTTATTCTTTTCAGCTTGGTAGAGCTTCACTAGGTGTGGAGATGTGCGGCATACCTTTGACCAGTGACCAGTCACGCCACATCTGTAGCATGTTGATTTGGATTTCTGGGAGGATCCTGATGGACCTGTCTAGACCTTTTGCTTTACATCCCCCTTGTAGCCATGGTTCTCACGGTGATTATCGTGGCTTTTGTTGTAGACTCGGCCACGCCCATGGCCACCACGACCACCACGACCACCACGGCCACCACGACTCCCATAGTGACCACGACCTCGTCCACGCCCATTGTTACGGCGTGATTGCTGCGCACGTTCATTGTCGTTCCTATCATGGAACGCTTTGTTCATAGCATTTGCTTCTGGGGCAGCTGTTGAGCCAGTAGGCCTTAGGTTGTGGTTTTTCATTAGGAGCTCATTATTCTTTTCAGCAACCAACAATACTTTCAACAAGTCAGAATATCTTTTGAAATTTCTTTCTCTATATTGTTGTTGCAATAATATGTTTGAAGCATGCATAGTGGAGAAAGTTTTCTCCAACATCTCTTCTTGAGTGATCGTTTTACCACATAGTCTCAATTGAGAAGTGATCCTGTGGATAGCACTGTTGTACTCAGTGATGGACTTAAAGTCTTGGAACCTTATAGTGTTCCACTCATGTGTTGCTTGTGGGAGCAAAACTTCATTTTGATGAGCATAGCTCTCATTCAGGCTCTCCCACAATTATCTAGGATCCTCCACAAATAAGTACTCAGTTTTGAGACTCTCATGAATGTGGTGACGGAGGAACACAATGGCTTTCGCCTTTTCCTGTGGGGTGACACTATTGTTTGCCACAATTGTTTCCTCAAGGCCATTTGCCTTGAGGTGAGCCACGACATCTACCCTCCATTCGAGGTATTTCTGGCCCGATAGGTCAAGGATATCAAACTCCCTTTTAGCGATGCTTTCCATTAGTTGCTACATATAAAGATATGCAAATTAAAGGTTAACATAATCAATAATATAATGCATGAGTCGTGTATGGAACGATTGAAGGACATGTCATATCAAACAATAAATATATGCATGTAGATGATATATTCAGAATGCATAAAGAAAGATTGCGTGAGTCAGAGAAGTAATCAATATAGATATAGGCATAGACAAATCGTAAGACAAAAGTAAGAGATCATATGAAATGAAAGAAAATTATATAGCGAGAATTTTAAAGTCTTTAAAGTCCTTAAAGTCATTAGAGTCCGAAGTCCTTAAAGTCCTTAGAGTCCGAGGTCCTTTAAGTCCAAAGTCCGAAGTCCTTAAAGTCCGATTCCCTTCATCCCCCTTTTCACTTTTTCACTTCCGACCTTATCTCCTTCCTCCACTTCCATATTCGACCACCTTTACCAATTTTTTTCTTTCGACATTCTCCATGGCCGACGACGAGATTATGCGTCCTCTTAGAGCCGGTAATAGGAGATTTTTGATTGAGCTTTTCATTTGCCTTGTTCTTATTGTGATTACCAACATCATGCTCATAATTATTTTGGTTAAAACTTACTTCCAATCCAAGTGGTGAAAGTAGAGATTTTCGGAGGTGAAGTCGGTTTAAACTTCAAAAGAGGTAAGCAAATCTAATAATTTGTTCGTTCTTTTACATATCCAAAAGCATGATTTATTTTTGGTAAGAAATCGTTTCAAATCTAGGAAGAAAACGAGTTTCTGATGTAGAAGATCCCAAACCGGGCAACTATAGAGCATACTCCTCAAAACGGTTTTAGGAAGTAAACTTCTTGCATGATTAAGATTAGGAAGAGATAGAATTTGTACCTTGGTGATTAGTGAAACTCAATTGGTAATTAGAGACTCGTGCTGATAACGTGTTATGAAATGATTATAAAAGCAAGACCACTTTATCTTTTGAAAAACACTTAAACAACTTTATGAGAACCTTTATATCATTAGAAGAGAGGGAGGGAGAGTAAGAACTTTAGAGAGTTATTTCTTACTCTACTTTGGTGCAAATTTTACAATGGATGATGACCATATTTATAGGCCAAGAGTGGGGTAAACTTTAGTAAACCTCCATGATTTATGCATGGAAATAAGGAGGTGAAGAAGGTGAATAATTCACCTTGTATAATACACATGTAAATAGATAACTTGTAGTGTGATAATGTGGACTAAAAATTTGGACTTCATAACAGTTTTTTTTTTCTTAACCATGAGTTTTTTTAAACTAAATCATGAGTTATTTTTTGGTCTGGAACTAAATCATGAGTTGACATGACGATGAATCTAATAAACTAGTTAACTGGTTTTAAACTGAAGAGTTATCGTATGAAAATATCAATAATCAGATCATAAATTGCAAGTTCATGAAGATGCATGAGCTACAAAATGTGCAAATGTCAAATTTGGGCACAGAATTTACATAAGCCAATAAAATTGCGACAAACACCACCATGATCGCTTCATCGGCATCTTTTTCACTCGGAAGTCTTAGTCCATACTCCATAGCCAGTTACCCATACGTGACCCGAAAAAGGAAACCAATTACCTATAAATTATCCCCAAAGTATCATCTTTGTAAATGACAAATCTTTAGTATTAAACAATAAAGATAAAGTTAAAACGCATAATTCTTTTCATTTTTAGGTAAAATGGTACATGAATTTGATAAATAAAGACAGCTAGTCTCACTCTCAGACACTGTACATATAAAAAGACACCACACCGGAAGAAGAATCTCTCACCCCTCTCTGTTCAGTCTGCCTTCTCCGGCCGACCACAGCCCCCAGATTCTCGATTCAATTGCGCGGAAAACAAGATGCCATTCTACGACGGCTCCTTCATAAACTCCGAGCTCTCCAAACCGACTTCGATTTTCGGCGTTCATCTGGGGATCGTCATCGGAATCTTCTTGGGCTCCGTAATCGTCATCTTCCTCTTTCTCCTCTCCCTCTGCCTCCTCTCCCGCCGCCGGAACCGCCGCCCTCACAAGTTCGCGGTCGTCGGCGCCGAATTAGACCCCACGCCCGTCGTTTCGAAGGAGATATCGGAGATCGTGGTCCCAACCGCCAACCAATACCACCACCACCTCCGTCCGATCAACCTGCCGGAGATTCAGATCGACATGGGGAAGGTGGAGCACAGGGTGGTGTTCTCCGACAAGGCTTCCAGCGGCGAGAGCTTGAGGTCCGGCGGCGGCGGAGAGGCGGCCGGTGCGTCAGCGGCGGCGTACGGTGGGCCGGAGGTGTCGCACCTGGGGTGGGGACGGTGGTACACGCTGAGGGAGCTGGAGTCGGCTACCAATGGATTGGCGGATGAGAATGTGATTGGGGAGGGAGGCTATGGGATCGTTTATAGTGGGGTTTTGGGGGATAAAACTAGGGTTGCTGTCAAGAATCTCTTGAATAACAGGTACAATTTCTTCTTATTTTGACTCAAATCAGGTTCTTAAACTTGAGTTTTCTGATCATCACGCAAATTGCAAAGATGAATATCTGATCAAAAAGTAGTTTTTTTTAATTATGTTCCGTCTTCGGATGATTACATTTTCATTTTTTTTTTGATATTTGCGGTGGGATTTGAGTTCGACAATTTATGTGCTTGTTATCATCTATTTAAAAATTGGATCGAAAATGGTTCAAGTTAGCTGGCTTTGGCAGAGTTCACTAGAAGAATGAGAAAGCCAAAACTCTTCATAGGAAGAAATTAAGATTGAAGAATTTGTGCAATCATGTTTATTATTTGATGATGAACAATAATAGGAAATCTGTTTTCATCCATAATTCATTGATTTCTAGTATCCTCAAAACAAAAGAGCATGGGGGTTGTACAATCATGTTTGTTATTACTTCCATGCTGTTGTAGTTGGCTGATGGGGTGGGTGGGGTAGTTCTGGTTTTTCTTTCTTCTCTGATTTTTTCCCCCATGCCATGAAGGTTTATTTTTATCTGATAAAGCACCTCTCCTTTCCAGTATTCCAAACCAGGAGGTTCAATTATCTGTTTACACTTAAATCATGTTACGATTACTGTCTTACTGAATACTGATGAGTATTCAACTCACTTCTTCCTGGTTTGGTGCTGACATAATTGTTTTTGTGCCTACAATTTCTGCTTGGTTTTAAGTGTCAACATGATCATTTGTGAATTAATGCTTATAGTTCACATCTTTGTATTAGTGTTTTTTTGGGTCATTGGAATGCTCAATTTACTACAGGGGTCAAGCGGAGAAGGAATTCAAAATTGAGGTAGAAGTAATAGGCCGAGTTCGACATAAGAATCTTGTTAGGCTATTAGGATATTGCGTCGAAGGGGCGTACAGGTAACCCACTTCTTAAATTTTTTTAAAAGAAAGCTTTTTGTTCGAGCACATTTTGTTAATGCTCTTGCTTTTCTACAGAATGCTTGTCTACGAGTATGTTGACAATGGTAATCTGGATCAATGGCTTCATGGTGAAGTAGGAGAAGTCAGCTCCCTTACATGGGATATTAGGTTGAACATCATCTTGGGGACAGCAAAAGGGTAAGGTTGATCTGCCATATGAAATTTGGTATTGGTCTCTTACTGACTTCATATTAATTATATTCAAATTGCTAATTGCAACACTCTAAAAATCAGAAAAAAGAGAGCCTAAACTCAAAATTAATAATGTTCTGCAATATGAATATTAGAATATAGTCCTTTAGTCCTTTACTAGCTAACTTGTAATGACTAAAATGGTTGTTATGATTTATTATTTTTAGATTGGCCTACCTACATGAAGGGCTTGAGCCGAAAGTTGTTCACCGTGACATTAAATCCAGCAACATACTTCTTGATCAGCATTGGAACGCTAAGGTGTCTGATTTTGGACTTGCCAAGTTGCTATGCTCTGAGAGGAGTTACGTGACAACTCGTGTAATGGGAACCTATGGGTGAGTACAAACATCAGTTGATCATACCTGAATTAACTACTTTTGGATCATTAGTCATATTAGACCATTTTGCAGTTACGTGGCACCAGAGTATGCGTGTACTGGTATGTTGACTGAGAAGAGTGATGTTTATAGCTTTGGAATACTAATCATGGAGGTTATTTCTGGTAGAACTCCTGTTGATTATAGCCTGCCACCCGGAGAGGTAATTACTTACATATTTCTTATATTTTCTTCTTCTTTTTTTTTTTGCTTATAAATGGATTATGGAAATGCATGGTTTTTGTTTTATAGGTGAACTTGGTAGATTGGCTGAAGACAATGGTAAGCAATAGAAGGTCTGAGGAAGTAGTTGATCCCAAGTTGCCTGAGAAGCCAACTTCTAAAGCACTCAAACGAGTTCTCTTAGTTGCTCTTCGGTGCGTTGATCCTGAAGCCCAGAAAAGGCCCAAGATGGGGCATGTGATCCACATGCTTGAGGCAGATGAACTGCTGTCTCGTAGTGTATGAATCCTCCTGCTTTCTTTCTTTTGCATGATTTATTTGATTAAGCGAAAAAAAAAAGATTTCAAGTTGATACTTACAGTTGTTGTTATGTATAGGAACGTCGGATTAGGAGGGAATTTTCTAGTCCTAACCAAGATCATCCACAAGAGAGTGAAGCTGCACGTGTCTTTGAAGACAGAAGTGAAGGCCAAGGCGGCAGGGACCACCGCCAGCAGGACAGTTGGAGATGAAGATGTTGTACAAAATTAGGTTGTTCACTCTCTTCAAATTTGCATTAAATTAATTGTTGGCCCTATTGTTTTAGTTTCCTTGTGTAATTTTGTTCCCTTATAATGTCAATAATCCCTATCATTTGTTTGTCCATTGATCCACTGTATACTCAACAACGAATTAGCATACCCTTGTACATTTTTCTTTGCTCAGCATTCAGAATTGAATACGAAAGATCATACATTCACACCTGGCTTGTTCTTGCTCTTTTGAATGTGACATGAGTAGGGTTCTTGTGTAGCTTAGAAAACAGGTGGAGGATGACGGGATAATGACTTTAAAGCCATCACAAATCCAGCTAAGGCCATCGGAGGGCTACGCGCGTCACATCAGCTTCCAGCTCTCAAGGTTTTGATAGAATTTTAATGCTTGGATGTGGATTGCAGGTGCCTTATCCAAACCAACTCATTAGTTGTATGATTGCCTTTCAATTTGCTTGTCCCTGGTGTCTGTTTGTGGGCCAGTCTAAGCAAATTGAATTTTTGATGATCTGGGCATGTATTTTTTGGGTTTTTCTTTTGGCTTTCTAATCTCAAAATCATTGGCAAAAAATAGAGTTACAGAAGGCCTCAAAATCAGTCTGATACAAGAGTACAAATAAGATCATTCTACATTATGTATTAAACAACAGAGATCATTCTACAACTAAAAATCTTACGTCTCCATCTCTTCTGGGGGACTGCTTCATGTGTTATAAGATCCAGCCTCAAAATTTATCTTGCATAATGTTTGAGCACATTGAATGTCTTGACAAGTTCAATGAAAAGAGAACTTTTCATCTTGGAATAGCCTCTGAATAGCATTCGACAAGAATTGAACCGAATTGATATTATTATTATTATTTGTCAAGAGTTGATAATTGTTACATCATGATTCACGAGTCAACAACCTTCAATTTCCATGTACCGGATGACTTGCATTCATGGAAACTTTGATCGCTCAACTTCCCCTTTGTTCTTGGTAAGAAGGGTTGGTGTGAACAACTAATCTGCCCAATTCTTCTATCAATCAAGAAAATTTGTCCATCCCCATTTTGGTCTTGCATGCGCCTATAGCTCACCTGGTTCGATTAGCCAATGATTTTTTTACGTCTGAACCTGGTTCAATTGACCAATGATGAACCGAACCAATACTTACGGATGTAACAGTAATATCAACTCTACCCTATGTTTAGCCAAAAACGATTATAACTTTTAGCTGTCTTAATGGTATGTAAGTGCGTTCTTTTCCCAATTGCTGTTGCTTGTCACTAACAATTTATTTGTCTCTATAATCTACTTTCTACTTTGCAATAATTATGATAAGTGGATAAGAATGAATTAGTTTGAAGCAACTTTACGTAGACCTAAGGCGAGTACATAATGGACCACATTGGAGTTGTTTTAACTGCAAAGCTACTACTACAATTACCCTTGCCTTTCCTCACCTTACACATTATGTAAATCTCAGCTTTCAAAATAGTACGAAAGTGACGATACATCATACTCCCTCCGTCCCATAATGTTTGTCCTGTTTCCTTTTCCGTCGTCCTAAAATGTTTGTCCACTTTCCTTTCATATCTATATCTTTCTTACAATATTAACCTCATTCAATATCACCTTTATCCACATTATCCAATGAAAAATCTAATCCAATATTCCTTTCCTTTTTTCCTTCTCTTTCTTCCAATCTTTATCCATCAACATCACACTCTCTCTCCTAATCCTATTGACTACTTTTTCTCTCCTTTATTTTCTTAATTTGTGTGAAAACCGTCCTTTAGGACGAACATTATGGGACAGAGGGAGTATTATTTTAACTGTAAAGCTACTACTATAATATATGTATTTTTAGTTATTACTTTACAGATTTACCCTTGTAATTAATACTCTGTAATAGATTATTAGTAGTGATTTTTAATAAAGTAGAAAAGTAAAGTAATAAATGAGAATATATTAATATTTTTGATAGCTTTCTTAGAAAGACAAATATTATGAAACGGAATGAGTAAAATTATATGGAGTATTTGTCATAATGAAACAAGTCTTACGCCATGGGGTTATGTTCGCACATACTCTTACACGAATCCATGTATTGTACTCCCTCCATTTTGTTTTTGGTGAGAAAATTACCTTTTTATTAAATCGACTATTTTGTTGGTTTCATCGAGTTGAAAGCTAGTAAAAGTAAGGTCTTATAAATGTATATATTATGCATACAAAATACAATACGTGCAATGCAATTTATGTTTTAGCCTCCAAAATTTATTTATACGAAAATTATGCATACAAATGTTAACGTACAACGTAGGATGACGCATAAATGCTACCAAACGTATTAAACGGGAAAGTGCAAGAAGTCGTGAGAGAATAATAAAATGATTTTCTAGACCAAAAAAAACAACAAAAAAACAACAACAACTCGTCCACCATTAACAAAACAAATCTAGACCGTCAATCAGCTAGACGTTGAAAACGTGGCAGAATCCTAAGAGCTTTAGAAATCCGCGTCTCCACCCGACCCTTTCAAGTTTCAACAAAACCCAAATTCCACGCCCAACGACTCCGAGGCTCCAAAATTTTCCCCATCTCTACGCTCCGCGCCGCTTGAAGGGAGGTACAGATCTCTCTCTATTTCTCCCTGTCTGTTAATTAGTTTCGATTGTGGTTGATTTTAGTTGTTATGGTATTTTGTGGTTTTCGCTGACTTGCGGTTGATCCGTTGGCAAATTGAAACTTACGGTTTCTAATTTGGAAGTCAATTTGATCATTCTGGTATTTGATTTTCGAAATTGATGGTGTTTCTTACGTTTAATCTTCTGTATCCTGATTTTTTAAAATTTAATACTATAATCGTGTAGTTCTGATTGTTTTCGTGCTGGTAGGTCATCTGGTGGTATTCAAATCTAGATCTTTAGGGATTATGAGTTTGATGCAAGTTTTATCTGATATTTGGGATAACCAGTTGGAGACGATGACGAAATGTTTTGATTTTGTGGAGTTAAAGCTATGCTTTTACCTGGTTGATAAATTGACCTGATACTTTGATAAAGAGGAATTGGGGGATCTGATTCTCGGTTTAGTTATCAATTATCATGCATTTCTAAAAAAAAATTAGGAACAGAGAGAGGAAAAACTGTTAAGAGCTTTGATTTGATCATCGTTGCTCAAAATATGCAAGCTTTTAGACAATAAGAAATAATTGTAATTATATTTTTGTTCTCAATTTGCTATAGGGATATCAATAATATTATCATTCAACTACGTAGGTAATTAGGCGCTTCTTCTGAGATATCAAATACTTTTCAATGCTGTTGCATTTTCATCTGCACAAAAAAGAATCTTGTTTTTGAGCTGATTGTTTGGTAAACCTTGAATTTTTTCAGTTTTTGTGATTTCTTACCAAGATATTGATTTTGCACATTTAGCTTAATGGATGAAGCCAGTTGTAATCTCTATCTGCATAGTATCACTGCTTCATATATAGGTTATTTAACTTATATCAGTCTTTTAAACATTGTTGAAAGCTTTTTGCCGATTTTGTTTTGTTATGCTCATATTGCTGTAAATCAATAGTAGCATTTTCCGTTAAATAAGTAAAGCATCAATTCTGCATTTCAGTTATTTGGCCAGATCATTTACAATTTCATTTTCTCCTGAGACTCATTGGCTGTCATCATGTTGTTTAGTGTGCAGTTAGAAAAGATGAGTCGCCCACAAGAACCCCAGAGGCCATCCTTCCCATTCGGAAACCTTTTTCATATGAAGCATCCGAAAGGATCATATATGTCACCTAAGCTTCTTGCATTGGTCAACAAGTTTGAAGAATCTTTAGCTGGTCGGCTTACAAAGCTTACACCAAAGGACAATGAGTCCATTTTCAGTCTTTCATGGATGACATTGGCTATGACGTTGCTCTCTGAGACCCACAGTGATGTAAAGTCTCTCATCAATGATCTTGAGCTGCCAGTGTCCAACTGGGACGAGAAATGGATAGATGTGTATTTTGGCAACACTGTGAAGTTGTTGGATATCTGCATAGCATTCAGCTCTGAGATCTCACGTTTAAGCCAAGGTCAGCTAATTTTAAAGTGTCTTTTGCATAATCTGGAGAGTGATTCTCCAAAGAATTTTGCAAGGGCTCGAATTTCACTTGATAATTGGTGGCAGCACATTGGCTCAAGAAACCCTAGAGTTGAGAATTGTTGCTCTGCAGTGGATCAGCTTATGCAATCCCTTGCTTTGCCAAAGATTAAGGACTCAGCAAAAGGGAAGGTTTTGATGCAGGCCATGTATGGAGTCAGAGTACAGACCATTTTATTGTGCAGTGTTCTTGTAGCTGCTTTCAGGGGTTCAGCTGAAAAGTTGATAGACTTGGATGTTCCTCAGACACACTCGTGGGCTGAGGCTTATGCCAATCTTCAGTCTTCTGTTAATAAGGAGACTAGAGATCTAAGCCCGTCTAACATTCTAATTAAAGAGTTGGTAGCAGTTGATGAGAGCGCAAAGGCGTTGTTTTCCTTGTTGCAGGAAGCCGATGAGGTTGTGGAATCTGAAGCAATGAAGGATTCCATCTCTGAACTCAAAAGGAGAACGGAGAGTTTTTCAGGCGGACTGGATGTTTTGGCAAAGGAGGTGGATGGGTTCTTCCAGATTGTTCTTGGAGGCCGTGATGCTTTGCTTTGTAATTTGAGAACAGACAGCTTCACGGACTACCACAAAAAAGAATCGCAGAAGTGGTAATGTGTGAGTCTTTAAAAGAATCGTATCATGCTCTTGTTTGGAAAGTGAATTGTTTTATGCTTGATGTAATGTCATATGCTTGTATTCTAGTCGAGTGAGTGCCTTAAACGTGATCCAATTCACACGTGTAATCAAGCTATATGTATATTTTTCTGGAAGGAAATGAAAATTATATTTCTACACGTCCTTTAACTTTGAAGGTGGTAAATGTTATTGAAAGGAGAGAAGAAATACGAAAATCATATTACCAGGAGGTAAAAGGCCAAACAAAAATACATGTTCTTTAACATTGTCGGTACCCTTAATGAGATAAGATATGGCATAGCAAATCATCTTTAAATGAATTATCACAGCATAAAAATGATGGAGAAGCTAATATACAGTGTTAGAATAATTGTACAAGTTCATTCTCCCAATCGTAGAATTGGTTTCTGTCAACAACCCCGGCATGAAAAAGCAGCGCCCACAAGTGGGTGATGAACTCCCCGCCGTCTGCAAGCTTTTCGGCATGTTCCCATTCATTGTTGGTATTTGGAGCTAGGTACAAGATCATCTCTGCCCACACATCGGCCAGCAATCTCCATCTTGTGTGCTCATCTGTAATACGTGTCCGGAGTGCTTCTCCCAGCCTTACACCCAATAATATACTCGATTTGCGCATGTCTACATCAGAAATAGGTAGATCAGTCAACAGGACAACAACATATGATATGTCTCTGCCACTCTGCCTCGCCCCTCTTTTATCATATAAAGCATTGATGAATCCATATGCTTCCTCAATTGCGGTGGTGCATGTTCCGTCTGTGGTGGTAGGATTACCAGGAAGCAGTTCTGGAGCAAAGGCAGCCAAATACGCGCAATACTTGGATAAGCTTGTGGCCACTTTGAAATCTGCGCTTTGACGAATCTCATCATGTGGTTTTTTTTGATGGATCTCGCACACAGATGTAGCAATATGCCAAGATATGAGAAGGTGATCGTCTGAAACTCCTCTAACAAAGGTAGCGAGGATCTTCTTCGTTTCGAGTGGTAACTCACTAGCCAATAACGAGCCGATGCCATTGCTCAATCTAAGGCCGCGGACTTGGACAGTTCGAACCAGAGCTTGCTTGATCTCGTCGGATAAGGGGGTATTCCTACTTTGTTCTCTACCTGGGCTTGCAATTCGGATGCCGAATATACTATTTACATATAGCAAGAGATTCTTAAGGAGGGGATTCTGCATGTAAGTATAGGACTCCATGAGGGAGTATTGCCCAAGGCTTCTTTGCCATGGCTTGAAAACCTTTTTCCATTCGTGGAAAACAAAGTGAGCTGCAACATGAATGTAACAATCCAGCATACCTTTACGCTTCCATGAACTTCGGCGGAGGTAGATGCAAAGCAGCCTCACCTTGGACCACCTTGAACATAAGCAGATGGCGAATTGCACCAATTCCAAGAGTGTTATGGTTAGGATCACGACCCCTGTGACTAAAATATCCATATCATGCTGATGATATTGGATCCTAACGGTTTGCGCGCGCTCTTCTTTGGGGCGGTAATTCTTAAATATGAAAACGACAACCCAGGCAATTGATCCTAGAAATAACAACCGCCTCATCAACTCCACCCAAAACTTGTTCTTGTAAAAAGACAGGTGCTTTCTATTGTAGAAGTAATCATAGAGAAACGCAAGCTCTACCTCTATCACCTCAAAAGGGCATATATCTCGATCACTCGAGTCAATGATCCCATTTATAATAAGCTCCCACGCCTCCTCCTGCTGCGAGCTTTCGTATGGAGGAAGACCCGCATACTTATGGAGGAGCAACCAAAACAGCGACAAGGAAAGACAAGTGCTCTTGAGCTTATGTGCAAATGCAGGGATCAAGAGAGACCCTTGCTCACAATCTCTCCAGATCTTACAGATGGTCATGATCTCTTCATGTACAAACCTCTTATGTCTAATTTTCACACTCTTGGGATCAACCACGTACTGGCATTTGTGCATAGGGGTTCTATAACGCACGCGCAGCTCACGCACATACTCATCGCCGCTTCTAACGCAGTTGGAAAGCAGTCGCTTCGATGACGGCATGTATTCGTCACTCTTAACGGTGATGTCTTCCACCACACACTCCCTACTCTTACTAATAAAGTCGGCCCTAGTTTTGAAGAAAAAGTCGGAGAACAGCAAGACGAGGACGAGGGGTACAGACAAGGAATAGCTGATTTGGGCAAACATGAGGGCGATGTAGGTTATGTACACGGCTAGCTTTGCGAGATAGGCTACGCCGCTTTTCTGGTCACTAAGACCCAGGGCGGTGGCGGTTTTGCCATACACGACCAACAAAAACGCGGCCCAGATGGTGACTAGTTCGTGCCTGACTCCTAAATTGCGCATCAGGCCGAAGATGTAAGCTATGAGTAAGGTGACGGCAGAGTAAGTGCCCCAAGCGAAGAGCTTGAGGAAGATACTGCTGTGTTGCCTCCTCAGAATACCGACGGGTAACAATAGCATCAGGAACAGGAAGGTCAGAGAAACTAACCATTCGATCAGAATAAGCTGGGCCTTTGGATTGTTGTGCTTCAACACCCAACTCACCTCCGTCAAGTTCATCGATCTGAAAGATCGATTGATTAAATTAATTCAGAAGATTGGGAAAGTTGATATAAAATAAAACAAGAGCTTTTGCTTAATTACCTCACATGTTTTACGCTGTATAATTGTTTATCAGATTCCTTACGTATGGGGACTTTTAAATCGTATATTTGATCACAAATACTACTATAGATCCAATCCCATTTTCGAAAGCTAAGTATTTCGCTTTGCGTTGCTTGGCTGCTCTCTATCAACTCAACCATACAAATCTCATCTTCTATATTGTCAAAGTTCGGCGGGCCACAATACGGACGGAGGAGGAGACCGTCCGAGTGCACATAACCCAAGAGTATATATTTAGGCTAATTTATCTTTAGATTTCCGATGTGGGAATTCTTTCTTCCACACGCCCCCTCAAGTGGCAACTGGCCTGACCCAGTTAACACTTGACAACATAATGGCCTTAGAGCCGACGGATCGTCGACGAGCCCAAACAACTAACTCAATATCACGGGTGGGGAACATCCTTCCGACCCAAACAACCAGGGACCCAAGATCAAACTGCTCTGATACCATGTCAAAGTTCGGCGGGACACAATACGGACGGAGGGGGAGACCGTCCCAGCGCACATGCGCGACAGGCCCATCACATAAGCCCATGAGGTTCCATCCTAACACCAATTGACAATAGGAGGAGTAACCCAAGAGTGTATATTTAGGCTAATTTCAATATCACGGGTGGGGAACATCCTTCCGACCCAAACAACCAGAGACCCAAGATCAAACTACTCTGATACCATGTCAAAGTTCGGCGGGCCACAATACGGACGGAGGGGGAGACCGTCGCAGCGCACGTGCGCGACATGCCCATCACATAAGCCCATGAGGTTCCATCCTAAAACCAATTGACAATAAGAGGAGCAACCCAAGGATGTATATTTAGACTAATTTATCTTTAGTTTTCCGATGTGGAAATTCTTTCTTCCACATATCACTTTTATGTATTTCTTTTGATTAGGCCACGTTCCTTTTATATGCTCTCACCCTTCACTTTTATATATTCTCTAAGATTTTTCGCACAACAAAAAGAATACTATCAAATTGTCACATAAATAAAAATATTACACATCTAATGTTTTTAAAATAATATATGATAACATAAAATTAACAATTATTGTAATTTTATTATTATTAAAAATCACCTGTTAAAGTTTTTTTTTAAGAAATCAGTTTTTAAGTAAAAACACCTTAAGCACCAAAATATGATTTTTTAAAACACACAAATTCAATCACATTAAGTCATTTTTCGATGGAACTTTATCTTAATTGGACCAAAATGTCCGTATGTAAAATAATTAAATTATTTTTTAAAAAGTAAAAGAAGGTTTAGTAAAAAGTTTATAATTTAATACATGTTTTATTTTAAAAAGATATAAAAAATTTATTTAGTTAAATATCTTTATTTATATAGTTTTTTTTCATTCTTAACTAATTAAAAAATAATTTTTTAGTTATTTTATTTTATGTAGTAAGGAGTAGTACATAAATTCAACAATAGAAAATATTCTTTCACTTAAATAAAGATGATAAGAACAGGAGGAGAGATCGAAAGAGAAAGACAAGTGGATAATGAGCTTGTTCAACTTCAACCATGTGGGGAATTTCATTACCCTAGTACTCTTCAATTTCTGGGAGGGAGAAAATTGAAAGGTAATTTTAATTGAAATGTTGAGAAAGTACCAAGCGTTTGTTTTCTGTCCTTTCAAAATCCGATTCTTTTCTGAGCAATCAAGGCATCGATCCTGCTCCCCCTTCTTCCTCAGCCATTACAATTATCGTCGGCGAAACCTACTCTTTTCTTGTAGCCTACTCTTTTCAGAAGAGGTGCGATCGAAAGAGAAAGAGAAAGAGAAAGAGAAGTGGATAATGAACTTGTTCAACCATGTGGGGAATCAGATTTCAGTAGCCTAGTGCTCTTTTCTGGAATGGAGAATATTGAAAGGTAATTTTGCTGCTACTCCTTTAATGTTTCAATTGTGCACGAGCTAGGTTTTTATATATGGTAATGTTGTACAGAGCGGTGGAAAAAGTGTTCCCAAGTGGGGATTCATATTATGGTGATGCTTTGAGAGGGATCCCTCATGGTGTTAGAAAATACTCGTGGTCTAATGGGAAAATATACGAAGGCGAATGGGTGAAAGGGAAGATGACAGGGAAAGGGAAAGTAGTCTGGCCGTCTGGATCAACCTATGTAGGTGATTTGTCAGGGGGCCATTTACATGGTCATGGAGACTTCACTGGCCCTAACTTTACTTATTCTGGAAATTGGAGGATGGACAATTTGTACGGCTATGGAAAGAAAGAGTACGCCAATTCTGATGTCTATGAAGGATCATGGAAGGGTGGAGTGCGCCAAGGGAATGGCAGATATGTCTGGAAATCGGGTAATAGCTATATAGGCGGTTGGAAGTCTGGGGAGATGTTTGGCAGAGGAGTCATGAAATGGGCAAATGGTGATGTTTACTATGGATTTTGGTTACATGGGAATAGGCATGGTCCTGGATTTTACAGGTTTGCTGCTGATGGTGGGGGGTATTATTTTGGGAATTGGATAAAGGGATTGAAAGATGGAAGAGGGACGTTCTATCCCCCTGCCGCTGGGACTCGTCCTTCAGTGAAGAAGTGGTATCTATCTGCCGGCTATGATGGTAGAGAGAACCCTGCTAGTGTTTCGGAGCAATTTCCCAGTGGTCGTTTGAGGAGAATTCTTGGCCAGATATCTTCCAAGACGAATGCGTTTGATGAAGACGGAATATTCTATGATCTTGTTAATGAATTGTGGTTTCGGGATGCCTTTCACGAAGCATCGAGCAGCCTTAGTGCTCATGATCAGTCAACTAGTAGTACTGATCATGATTGTGTTGTTGTTGAGAGGGAGTATATGCAAGGTGTTCTCATAAGACAGAGAATCAAGAAAAATAAACATGATCCTCCTCTTGCACAAGTCAAGAGGAGTTACATCAGCCATTATCTAGTGCTGAATCTGCAACTTGGTATCAGGTAATTAATTAATTTGCTAAGGTTGAGGCCAGGTTAATTGACGCTATCATCATATATAAGAGACCTTATCTAATTTGTTTGTTAATTGATATGGAAAAGCTCTTATTAGGGAGGCAAATTTATTTTTTCACAGTTGTAGTAGTTTGTGTAAATATATATGTATGGTAGAAGTTTCTGGTTGCCTGAACTTTCTGTAATAAAAATTGCAGGTACTCGGTTGGAAAGGTAACACCGTTACCCTTTCGAGATGTAAGGTCATCTGATTTTCGCAAGCAGGCTAGGTTAAACATGTTTTTCCCTAGAAAAGGATCTCAGGTAACGCCCCCACATTACTCTGTCGACTTCCATTGGAAAGATTATTGTCCTATGGTATTCAGGTAATTATGTTCTTCACGAACACTGTATTGCAAAATGATTGATTGATTGATTCTCAAGGAACTGTGTTATCTAATCTATATATGGCATGATGACAGGAATTTGAGAGCGTTGTTCAAGCTAGATGCTGCTGATTACATGATGTCCATTTGTGTCGACGAAGGATTGAGGGAACTTTATTCAACTGAGAAAAGTAGTTGTGGTTTTTACTTTTCGCATGATGATAAATTTGTTATCAAGACGATCAGGAAATCTGAAGTGAAGGTTAAACATTTTCATTTAATGTATAGCTGTCGCCTAGCCTGTCGGAAAATGCTGTTCTTCTAAATCCTTAATTGCTTAATTTGTAGGTTTTGCTGAAGATGTTACCTCATTATTACTCCCACATATTCACATACGAAAACACTCTCGTTACAAAATTTTTTGGGCTGCACCGTATAAAATTAAATTACAGGAGAAAGGTATAATTAATATTAATTATTGCATAGCTAGACATTAATTTGAAATAGCTAGTTTCGGTTCTAGATTGTTGATATTGCACGGTTACAGTACGTAAGTTAGTGATTTATCTTGTCCCAGGTACATTTTGTTGTCATGGGGAATATCTACTACACAGATTTAAAAGTCCATCGTCGTTATGACTTGAAGGGTTCTTCATATGGGAGATCTACAAACGAAGACAACATCACCGAAACCACCACACTAAAAGATCTTGACCTTGCATATGAGTTTCATATGGACCGCTTGCTACGTGAGGCGCTATTACAGTAATAAATTTCAACTAGCTATATATGCTCCTAGTTAAGTTTAGACCCTTTACTGACTTTCAAGTTTGTTGCAGACAAGTCTCATTGGATAGCAAGTTTCTGGAGTCTCAAAAGATCATCAACTATAGCCTTCTATTGGGACTGCACTTTGTAGCTCCTGATCAACTAAAGCCTACAACCGAGCTGGCAACTAATCCTCCTGTGGATGGTACAAAGCATGATAAATTCACTCTAATCGTTCCATGTTTAGTAAGCGTATTAAATTTTAGCCTTGAAATTCCAGGATTAAGTGATAGGATATAAAACTGAATTTCTGTTGTGTGTTGCTTTAATTAATCTATCAACTAAATCCTCAGTAGAGGAGGTAATGATTCATCCGATGGGCCTGGTTTACTTGTTAGCCATAAACCGAGCTCTGTGAATGTTGTTCCAGGTCCTCACATCCGAGGAAGTACATTGCGTGCATCCGCTGCTAGTGATGAGCAAGTTGATCTTCTTCTACCCAGCACTGGAAGGTAGCCTTATTTCTACATCCTCCTGTTGAATTTGCTTGCAAATTAAAGCATGTTTGGCTTGGCACGAGTTGAAAACTGGAAAAAAAAAAAAAAAAATTGCATCAACCTTATAGAAAACCTTTTTTACAAATTAATTGTTCTAGAAAGAGAAATTTTCAAGAAAAACTAATGTGGGTTCCTTGTATTTTGCAGGTTAAGGGTCCAACTAGGGGTGAACATGCCTGCCCAAGCACGCCGAAAGATCCTGGATAGTAAGGATGATCCATCAGAATGTGAACTCTTTGAGGTCTTTGATGTCGTTCTGTACTCCGGAGTCATTGATATACTGCAAGACTTCCGTTTGAGGAAGAAACTCGAGCACACTTACAAGTCAACGTATTGCGACGCTATGTCCATTTCTGTAATAGAGCCAGCATTATACTCTAAGCGTTTCATTAATTTTCTCGAGGCAGTTTTCCCTGATTCCTGATCTTGAATCCGGACTTGTAACATTTTCTCTTCATATGTATCTAATTTTCTAGCTGTGATGTGCTGTAATGTTGTAATATGTATATGTTTATTGATTAGATTTTAACCACAGTTTTTTTATTTTTTATTTTTTATTTTTTATTTTTATAGATCCTTCATTAGATAAACAGGTAAATACGATATCATCTCCGCCCAGAAATCAGCTATTACTTTCCTCCTCCACCCCTCCCTAGCTTCGTTCCTGGATTAATGTTGTGTTTGCTTGTTTATGTTTGTTATCGATTAAATCTCGTATGAGGTTTAGTTAATTTTGCTGTTAGGCTCCTGTATTGTTGAATTAAGAATAGAGTTATTTAGACCGTCAGATTAGCTTAGATCTACCCTAATACATTATAAAGCAGAACCCAAGTCTGTTATAAAATTTGCGCCACGGGGCATTTTTAAATAAATTGATGTGAAATTATATTTAAATAAATTTTGTAACAACTTATTGTATTCTTGCTATATATACTAAATAGATAACAAGTTTATATAATTTTTTATGTATATAATTTTCTATCTATGGACTATGTATTAGTTTACTACAATAGATAACATATTTATATAATTTTTATATACATAAATTTCTATGAGATGATATTTTCCATATTAATTTAATATTTTTATCTCCTAACAAGATTTAGGGTCTTAATATATTTTTGTTTATCTTTTAACAAGGCTTGAGCTCCAAGTATAAAATTTATATCTATATAATGATATAGTTTTAAATAATATATTTTGTTATGTTGATATATTTTATTTTGAGAAAAAGATATAATTTTATGTTGATGAGTGATGACTAAGATCTATTATAACTATATATTATAGCTATACCTTTTCGAGCCACCAGAACAATTTTTGCCCCACCTCATATTTACAAAATTAATTTTTATTCCTAATATTTTAACTTTTTTCTATTAAATTCTTCCTCTTTAACTATTTAAATCTATCTTTAACATCAAACAAATATCTATTTAGTATAATAATATCTTTTGAAAACTTCCTTATACAAATATTTAAAATTAAAGATAACAAATTTAAAATATTTTAAAATAAGTATAAATATCTTTTATCTTTTAGCATGATATCTTTTCATGAATTTATTTATATATATATATATATATATATATATATATATATATGTATTCTTTTATAATAAAAATAATAATAATAAATACTTATAATGTTTAAAAATAATAAAAATAGGTAAAATGAGCAATAAATTACTTATATTAAATATTATATTATATTTTTATTTATTAATATCCTATTTATAATGTATATAAAATATCGAATCGTAGTTATACATTGTGTCGAATCGTAGTCGTACATGGTACGACGGGTACAACTAGTTGATATAGAAATTTTGTGTAAAAGAGAGGGAAAAAGTGGGACGGTGGCATAATCGTAAATATATTAAAAAGCCTACCCTTGTTATAATTTGACCTTGAGAACACATCTTCACTCGCTCGAACACATTTGCAATCGAAATCTCACTCTTCGTTTTCTCAAATTGATTGAAATACTCTTGTTCAAACTTTATCAAGTTCTAAAAGTTAAAATCCTAGCATTTACAAGCATCGAACATATATTTTCGAGCACTCCTAAAGAAATGAAGCCGATTTCAATCGCTGATTTGTTACGATTGTGTCCTCTTTGTCGACCGAAGCTGATGGGGTGATTCGGGGGAGGAATTCAGTGTCTTTCCCGAGGGAGAAAGAGTTAGAGAAGAAGAGGAAGCATGAAGATGATGCAAGGGAAAGAAAATGAATTGATTTGGAGGACTAGAGATGAGACTAAAGTTGCATACAAGGTGTTTGAACAAGAAATTTATTGTCTTTCATTATTGTAGATTTTTGTGATTGATGCCTAAAGTAAAGGAGCGCTTAGAAAAGTAGTTGATTAGTTGTTTGTCGCACATGGGCCAATAGTAATTTGTTTTAGTACCTAACTAGTTAGGTTGAAAGTGAATGCTTTACAAAAGTAGTTGTGTAAGATAATATATTAGCCAATGCATGAGTCGAACCTACACCTTTGTGTAAAAACACACCGCTCTCCCATTTGAGCTAATAGGCTACTTATAATGCATGTCAAATCTTATAAAGTGCATGTATAAGCCAACAAAGAGCGTGTCAAAACAACCATAACAAAAGCATAATTGAATTTTGCTACCAAGATAATATGTTGTTCATGCCCTTGAATAACCAAATTCTCAATCAATCAATCAAACCTCCCAAAAACCGATAATATCTTGAAATTCAATCATATATAGTTTTAAGATTGAATTTTAAAGATGGAAAATTATCAATTTTCTTCGACTAAATCTTATTGTTTTCCTTCTTTTTACTCACTAAATCATCTCAGGTAGCTCTTTACATCATGCTTGTGCCTAAAGTAAAGGAGCGCTTAGAAAAGTAGTTGATTAGTTGTTTGTCGCACATGGGCCAATAGTAATTTGTTTTAGTACCTAGCTAGTTAGGTTGAAAGTGAATGCTTTACAAAAGTAGTTGTGTAAGATAATATATTAGCCAATGCATGAGGCGAACCTACACCTTTGTGCAAAAACACACCGCTCTCCCATTTAAGCTAATAGGCTACTTATAATGCATGTCAAATCTTATAAAGTGCATGTATAAGCCAACAAAGAGCGTGTCAAAACAACCATAACAAAAGCATAATTGAATTTTGCTACCAAGATAATATGTTGTTCATGCCCTTGAATAACCAAATTCTCAATCAATCAATCAAACCTCCCAAAAACCGATAATATCTTGAAATTCAATCATATATAGTTTTAAGATTGAATTTTAAAGATGGAAAATTATCAATTTTCTTCGACTAAATCTTATTGTTTTCCTTCTTTTTACTCACTAAATCATCTCAGGTAGCTCTTTACATCATGCTTGTGCTCATTAGAATCTCACATAAAAAAAAGCAAGAATTTGGATAAAAAAATACTTCACTTTGAATTTTAAAGTCACTTAAGCAATTCAAATACAAGAAATAAGACCATCCTATATATTTTCAACCAAAAAACAAACAACACACCATTTACTAAAACAAACAACTACATATTTTCACATTCTAATCCAATCAAACATCCTATATATCCTTCATGGATTCAATTAACACATTAAATAAAATTACTACATAAACCAGATAGAGAAAAAAGGCACCATGTGTTCAAACTCCAATAACTATATCAAACTCGATTTGCAACTCTCGAACACAACACAATGAAAATACAGTGCTTAGATTCTTCCAAATAAGTGGATGATGATAGCAATAGTAGCAAGCTCGCAATAGTGGTCGGTAAAGAAGTAGACGCTATGGGTAATCGCACTGATCCCCGTCGTCTGCTGCATTTGCTTCCTCTTAATTAGATATGTCATTGTATTCAACTCTCTCGACATATCTGAACCCTAAGATCACCTTCATGTTTGATACTCTTCCGTTTTTCAAGGCAAAATAAATTGAAATTCAGGAATTTATGACAAGAGACGGTTAAATTTCATACGTTCACGTTGAGCTGTTGCGGGTACATGACAATTTCCTTCGAATTCGGAGAGAGAAACTTCCAACAAAGGCTTCAATTCTGATCGAGAAGACAATTTCTTTGATTTCGGTCGAGAAAATCCTATGTTAGACCGAGAATGGAGAGCTTGACATATGCGAGATCGAGAGGTTGTTGATGAACGAGGATTGAGCTGATAGATTTAGATATGTAAAATGAATATAATACCCCCATTTTAAGTATAAAAGTTAAAACTCCAACCGTTAGATTAGAGTGATTTAATGGTCTTTATTAATCCTTATTTTTCACTCTAAGCAATATTCTCATATGATCTATACACTTCTTAAGAGTATATATTAAAGTGATGTCAAAATGTAAGTAGTTTTGGCCATAAATTTACTGTTTGTTGGTTGAATATAGGAAGCAAGTCGAACTGGCGAATTGGTTCATGCTAATCCTAATCAATTTCATTTTTGAAGAAAAAGAGAAGATTACCCCTAAAGCATATATACCGGTTAAATAATAATCACAGTATGACATTCATTAACTATTAAGATCCGATAAACATGGAGAATCCTTTAGAGATCAACGTCTGACTAAACGTGCTTTGATGCTATTAATAAACAATCTAATCTTGAAGGCCACGAATTATTAATTATGCATTTAGAATAAGAGAAAAGCAACTACTAAGAGCATTTTATATTCAAATTTAGGAGAAGGGTTGGAGATGTGATGACATAGAGGGGCTACTAAACAATGCGTTCCAATAGATCGAGAAGCCAAATGGCTTCTTGCACACTGGCGTCACGTGGTGTTTATTTAATATTTGAGAATTTATTTTACCTATTTATAGACATTCATTTTATATATGTTGATTTAAAATAAATGATGCTTTTTTTTTCACTTTTTAGTATTTAATAAATCTATAACTATATATTAAAACTATACCTTTTCGAGCCACCAGAATGATTTTGGCCCCAACTCATATTTAAAAATATAATATCAATTTCTATTATTATAATTTCTTTCTATTAAATACTTTTTTAACTATTTAAATTTATCTCTAACATCAAAAAAGTATCTATTTAGTATAACAATATCTTTTGAAAGCATCCTTGTACAAGTATTTAAAACTAAAGATCAAATATTTAAAATAATTTAAAATAAATATAAATATTTCAGCATATATCTTTTGACAAATTTATTTATAGATATATATTGATTTTTTTTGTAATAAAAAATTAATGATAAATATTTATAATGTTTAAAATTAATAAAAATAGATAATGAAATATTTAATAGACATATTGAAATATTTGATAATCTCTAAATTTATGTACATAGAAAGTAATAAAATATAAATAATATAAAATTTAATCTTATCTAATCTATACTTTATCGTACCATAAAATGAGCCTATCTGAAATTAAACTGATTAAAATTTAAATATTTTATATAATTAAATTATCTTTATCTTTCATACTTTATTATATCTTATTTATTAAGTTAACTATTATTTTTTTAAATTCTTTTCTCTTCGATATTTGAATATATAAATTTTTTATTCATATTTTATCTTCTTTTTTTAATTAAATATATTATCAAGAAAAAAGAGAAATTTAATTATTTTATCTCAATAATATATCTTCATTCTCAACATTAAATTTAATCATTCATATAATTATATTGATTAAAAAATAATACATTCTACGAGCAATAAATTACTTATATTATATTTTATATTATATTTATATTTATTAATATCCTATTTAAAATGTCTATAAAATATTGAATCGTAGTCGTACATGGTACGACGTGTACAACTAGTTAGATTATATGTTGAATATTTTTAAAATTGAATTTATACTTTTAATGTGTTTTAAAACTAGATGTGTATATTATTATAATATTTTAAATAGTGTAGTTGGATAAATAAAGATAGAAAATAAAAAAGTTAGTAAATTTTAAAGACGTACTTGGGTTGTAAAGATAAAATAAAAGTGGATTTTAAAATGAAATTTAAGAGTAAATAAATTAATTTAAGGAGTTAAGACTAGGACTAAATTACACGCCATGTCATCAAATTTAATAAGTCCTTTCCACATAGAAGATTGAGGCTAAAACCCGCAATCATTTAAAAAGATTAGGTTTTTAAGTACAATTTTGAAACGTTAGGCTAATTACTACAATAGTATTAAAAAATTAGGCTATTTTAAACAATTTTTCCAAAATTATATGACTACTCATAATTTTTTTTTGATAACAACACCAGCACATATATTAAGCCAAAGCCAAAGTCAAATCTTGCACACACGGAAACGAGAAGTTTTGAAAAGCAAGAAAAGGAGCTAGAGGACACCATTGAGCAAGCCAGTCTGCGACTCCATTGGCACCTCGCTTAACGAAACTAAACTTGCAACTAATAAAACTAGAAGCTAGCTCCAAAATAAGAGCAACAAGAGTAATTTTATAATTGATATTAAAACTATCTAATCATAGTAATTTTATAATGGCGGCACTGGCTGCCTGATTACATCGTACCTAACCTTTCTCGTACCTAACCTTTATCGGATTGTTTTTTGGGTTTTCAAGGCACAGTCCATAGACTCAAAACAGAGAGATCCTGGCTGGCGCTGCTCTAATATCTGATCCACTAAATGGCAGCATTGCAGCAAGTTGGAATAGTCTGTATTATATAAAGATAATTAAGGGAATTCCATCTGACTTGTTATTACTACTATCTAACAAATTCAAGAGAGCGTATTCTGTTCATCACAAGAAAATGGCACCCCCTCTCCATGTAGTAATGTTGCCATGGTCAGCCTTTGGCCACATGATCCCCTTTCTTGAACTATCCTTCGCCCTAGCCAAGGCTGGTGTCCGCGTCTCATACGTGTCAACCCCTCGAAACATTCAACGACTCCCTCGAATCCCACCACACCTATCCCACCTGGTCAAGTACGAGGAGGTTCCCATGCCGAAAGTCGAGGCATTGCCGGAGGAAGCAGAAGCCACGGTCGACCTAACATTCGACCAAATAGGGTACTTAAAGGTGGCCTATGACCTCCTAGAGGAACCCATTGCTCAGATCCTAGCTACCCAATCTCCCGATTGGCTCATAACAGACTTTGCATCTTTCTGGGTATCAAGTTTGGTAGAGAAATATGGGGTTCGTCACATGTATTTATCAGTGTTCAACACAGCAACTCGCTCCTTCATGGGACCACCGGAGTTCCTCGTCGGTGAAGGGCAAAGAAGGCTAAAGCCAAACCCGGAAAGCTTGACGACAAAGCCTCAATGGATACCGTTCGAATCGTCGGTGGCTTACCGTGGATACGAGGCTAGGGGGATGCACGCTGGATTCTATGGACCAAACGTGTCTGGAATTGCTGACGCTGAGCGGTTGGCTAAGACATTACAAGCCTGTCAAGCTGTGGCCATCCGTACTTGTAGGGAGTTTGAAGGCCAATACCTAGAATTGTACGAGCGTCTCCTTGGAAAGGATGTGGTGCCCGTGGGTCTGCTCCCGCCGGTACAAGAAGACCACAAGTCCAAGGAATTAGCCCTAGACGAGCCGTGGGGGAAGGTCTTCGGGTGGTTGGACGAGCAGGGCGAGAGATCGGTGGTATTCGTAGGCTTCGGGAGTGAGTATAAGCTAGCTAGACAAGAAGTTTATGAGATAGCATATGGTTTAGAGATGTCCCAGCTGCCTTTCCTGTGGGCACTCCGAAGACCGATGTGGGCTGCCGACGATATCGAGGCCTTGCCTCAGGGATTTAGGGAGCGGGTCTGTGGTAGAGGAGTGGTGTGCCTCGGATGGGCACCACAACAGAAGATCTTGGCGCACCCATCGGTTGGAGGGTCTTTGTTCCATTCGGGATGGGGTTCGGTTATCGAAGCCCTCCAATACGGGCATAGCCTTGTGGTCTTGCCGTTTATAATTGATCAAGGGCTCAATGCAAGGCTGCTAGTGGATAAGGATTTGGCAATCGAGGTTGAAAGAGGGGAAGACGGGTCGTTTGCTCGGGGCGACGTAGATCGAGCATTAAGAAGGGCTATGGTTGAAGAGGAAGGGGAGAAGATTAGGGTCTGTGCTAGGAAGGCTGCTCAAGTTTTTGGTGATTACAAACTGAATGAAGGTTACATTGATGGTCTGGTCGAGTACCTGAAAAATGCTAGGAGTCATTTGGTTTGAACAAGAAAGCAAGGGAAAGGGGAATGGTTCGTTTCAATAAAAAGAACATGTAGTTTACGGTTCAAATCTAGCTATGAAATAAAATGCTGTTTGGTTATGTAATGTAAACCAATTACTGTGTTGTATGTCAAAACAAAAATATATTAAATATTTTTTTTTCTAATATGCTAAATCTCAAATTGGACTACTTCGTTTGAGCAAAGTCGTCTATCCTTATCAAAAAAATTCAAATGCTCAAAATAAAAGCGAAGGCACGGAACAAACATACTTTTGGAAACATATTTGAACAAATAAAGAAAATTGATGAAAAAATCATCAATTTGCAAAAAGAGATCATCGAACAATCAAATCTGCAGCTAATCCAGAAACAAGAGAGGCTATCAAGGAAACGAGAATGCTTACTAAATTTCCACAATTCCTATTGGAAACAAAGGGCAAAGAACACACACATAAAACTAAATGACAAAAATACCAAATATTTCCACCGCATTGCCTCCGGTAGGAGAAACAGAACAAACATAAAAGAAATCCGCACATCGGAGGGCACTCAAATAACTGGTGTTGACAACATCCGGAATGAAATCAAACGCGATTTCCAAAATCGATTTCGGGCTCTTGAAATAAACCACGATAAACTCCAAAACATGACAAAAACCGTCAAAAAGAAATAACTGATGCAGATAATTTAGAACTCATCAAACCAGTTTCTAACACAGAAGTCAAGAACGCCTTGTTCGATATTGGGGACGACAAATCCCCTGGCCCGGATGGAATGCCGGCTAGTTTTTACAAAAAATACTGGCATATCGTTGGTCCGGATGTAACTAAATCTGTTAAAAGCTTTTTTCACAATGGCAAAATCCTAAAACAAATAAACCATACATTCATCACCCTAATGCCAAAGTGTGAAAATCCCAACTCTACCAATCATTACAGACCAATCAGCTTATGTAACACCATATATAAAATTATATCAAAAATACTGACAAACCGTCTAAAAAACGTTTAATTTAAAGAAACTAATTCACCGGATGCAAGGAGCGTTCATTCAAAACCGAAGTATCCATGACAATACCTTAATCGCACATGAGATTTTCCACTCCTTCCGTAACAAACAAGGGCGGGAGGGGTGGATCGCAGTCAAACTAGATATGGAAAAATCCTATGACCACATAAGCTGGGAATTCCTAGCTGCAGTTCTACAAAAATTCGGTTTCCACGAGAAATTTCTGGGGTGGATCCGTGAATGCGTCGAAAAAGTATCTTTCTCAGTTCTCGTGAACAACGGGCCAACAGAACAATTCTTTCCCCAACGGGGACTTAGACAGGGAGACCCCCTTTCACCCTACCTGTTCATCATTGCTGCCGAGATTCAAGCTATACAGATCCATCTGGTAAGTACCAACCCAAAGAGCGGCATCGGGATCCAAATCTCAAGAAATGGAACAAAAATACCATTCTTAGCCTTTGCAGATGACATTATCATCTTTGCTAAAGCTAATTGCCAATCATGCAAAAACATGAAAGAAATCATTGATGACTACTGCCAGATATCCGGCCAGAAAGTCAATTTTCATAAATCTGCATTCCAAGTTACAAAAAATACTAACAGCAACACGAAAGAACAAATAAAACAACTACTCCAGATAACAAACACAATATCTCTAGACAAATATCTAGGCTGTCCGATAATCAATGGGAAAGTAACACAAAACACATTTAAACCCCTGATAATGAAAACCAAAGCTCAATTATCAAAATGGAAAGGGAATACACTATCACAGGAGGGACGGAAAACCCTAATCAAAGCGAACCTTTCTGCACAACCAAACTATATAATGCAATCCTTCATGCTACCCCAGACAACTCTAAAAGAACTGGACCAAATCAACACAAATTTCTTCTGGAACAAGGAAAACAATTACAAGCCTCTAATTAGCTGGAATTCCATTTGTCGCCCCCTGCGCATGGGGGGATTGGAATTCCTAAGGCGGAGGACATGAACCAAGCACTCCAGATGAAATTACTATGGAAAATCTTAGCAGAACCAAATAACATCTGGGTCAAAATAGTTACAGAGAAATACCTCAAAACGGATAACATCCTGAATTATAAGAAAAAACGTAATACATCATGGCAATGGTCCAAGCTTATGGGTCTTAGAGATCTTTTTCTGTCTAGATTCATCTGGCAAGTAGGGGACGGGAAAACCATTCGTTTCTGGAAAGATAACTGGATAGGGTATGGCCCTATCCAACCAATAACTGGAACTGAGACTCACATTAACTGGGAGGAACGAGTCGAATCGTACTTACGAGAGGACAACTTGTGGAACATAGAAAAATTAAGTAAGGTTGTTAATCCCGATGACCTAGATAATATAGCCAAAATAATTAACCCAATTAACAAAATCCAAGATAGGCTTTACTGACAACCAAGCAAAAACGGTTGGTATTCCACCCACTCCACTATGTAGTGGATAAACCTCGCTAAAAATGAACCGAAAATCAACCTAGAATGGATTAACAAACTCAATGTCCCACCTAAAATGCACAATTTTCTTTGGAAGGTGGCAAGAAATGGCCTACCAACCAAATCGAGACTTGCTGAAAACTACATCCCGGTACCACAAGGTTGTTCTGCATGTAATAACCAGTGCGAAGACACAAACCATATTCTGATTTCATGCCCCCTGACAAAGGAAACTCTTAACACCATAAGACCCAAATTACGGAGGACGATCAACCTTATCTCCTCCGATGGAAAAAAACCACACGAGGTCCTGGAGGATATCAGGGCAAGAATAAATAAAGAGGAAATGGAAATCCTTACCAGCACCTGGTGGTATATTTGGTACTCCAGGAATAAGAGAGTGTTTGATAACAACACCAGAACAAACCTAGACGATGCAAGCAAACTTAGTGAATTTACCCAAAAACAAATCAGAGAATGGAAACTAGCTAGGGCACCAGACTCCACTGACCCGCAACCTAACAAGGGTCATGTAAGAACTGAAAGGAAAAATACTAAGTTGGTAAAACCCAAGCACGACTATATTAAACTTAACTTTGATGGTGCTGTGTGTGCAGATGGCGTGGCTACTTTTGGGTTCATACTTAGGGACTCCAACGGCTCTCCCATCTCGTTTGACGGAGGACTGATCGGTCGACAGTCTGTTCTGATCTCCGAGACCATCGCCTTACGCCAGGGACTTCTCGAGGCCATTCGTCATGGCATTCCCCGGATCCAGATTGAAGGCGATAACTTGCAGCTGGTCAAGGCCGTTCTTGGCGACTGGCGCTGCCCGTGCGAGATTGAAGTGTTGCGTGCGGACATCCACTGTTTGTTGGCTCAGTTCCAGGATTGGAGTATTACTCATGTCTACCGTGAGTGCAATTCTGTAGCTGACTTCATCGCTGGCTCCTTCCGACGTGTATCTTCCGTTCCACTTGCAGATGACTTGGGTTTCTGTACCCTCATCCGTCAGGATGCCCTAGGGCGGTCACTAGTTTGTTAGTGACCTCTCTAATTCCTTTCCTAATAAAAAAAAAGTTCGTCTATCCTTGAGTATGTTATTAAAGTTGTGATGATTCAACTCATAATTAAGGTTACTCATTGAGAACTTTTGGATTAATCTCCAAATAAAGTAGACCAGTTGGAAATAGACTTGTTTCGGGATCACACTGCATGTAATTTTTATGTCACTCATCCGTGCTTGATCTATGTCCTTGAATATATTAGTTTGGTGAATACAAAAGGTTTAGTTACAATATTCATTGATGAATGCCGTTGTGATCTCATATTGGCATAAGAGATGGACCAAGTTGAAATAAAGGAGAAGTTTGTAAGTTTAGACAAGACGTGTACACATAAAGAACTTTGGTCAATATAATTGTTTTTTTATCATATGTAGTCCGAGTGGGAGATTGTCAGATTATTTAAATATTATATTATGGGCTTACATATTATATACAATTATATTAAATGGCTAAATAATTATTGAGTTTATTTAGGTGATTCAATGTAAGTAAAAAGACCCTCAAATTTTTAATAAATGGTATGAGTCCAATGGATGGACACAAGATTTGTCCCAATAGGCTTAATGAGATTCTTTTAGGCCAAATAAATAGAGATTTTCTTCTACCAAATAAACAAATTAATAGAGATTTTAGGTTATATTCCTCTATATATACCAATATCATTCAACAACTTTCTACGATACTCTCCTCATCAAAGTGAAAGCACAAACCCTAAATTTGGTTGAGGAAGATCACATAACTACGAGTCTCGTTCGTAGTTCCACATAAGATTCAATTACCACGGGATTGAAGTATGTCAAACATTATTATATCATAATAGGCTAGTATGATTGATCTTGGTCTTTTAAGTCTAAAGGGGATTAATTTTCCAACATCTTGGCATCACAAACTTATTCATCACAAACTTATTTTATGAACTCAATCTAGTGAACTTGACCCGCAAACTTATTCATACACAACCCCTCAAGCTTTCTTCATGTTCTCCCTTTCTTCGCAATGGCACAAGGCTCTCAAAAAATCTATCAAAGAAGAGCAGTACAAGACCCACAAACTTATCCATACACAAGTGTTCCTTAATTTCTTCCCTTGTGGTGTTTTATTGGAGTACTCTGTCCCACATCGGAAATATAAAGAGAACTAAGCCAGTATAAATACCCTTGGGTTACTCCTCCTATTGCCAATTGGTTTTAGGATGGAACCCCACTGGGCTTGTAGTGGCCCACGGATTTTAACATGTTTGTATTTTAAGCATCACTCACTACAATTGGTTATTGAGCAAGATCGAGCTATAAGCTAAGTGAGTGTGAGCTCGATTAGTGTGAGGGTGAAGTTGAGTGTATGGGTGTCCCACTAATAAAGATTGCCGAGTTAACTAACCGCGTTAGACATATCTTACACATTTACTCTATAATTTAAAATTACTTTTGTAAAACTGTGTCTTCGTAATACTTGATTTTCAATGAAAGAGTACAAAAGTCCTATGAGGGTCGATTCCCCAACACAAGATAATACTCCGTATATATCAAGTGTATCGGGCCAAGTGAAAGTCTCTTACTTTGTTAGGTTTTCGTTGGGGTCTGAGTCAGATATCTTTTCTTGAAGTAAAGTCAAATATCTTTTCACTTCACTTCCGGTGAGATTGGTATCCCTATTAATCAATGAGAATTCATCAAAATACAAAAACCTTACAATATATCAACAAATACATAGTACGAATTGAATTTGAGAAAAACAACGTTACATATATTCGAATTTTAAGGGGTTGGAATATATTGTGATGAATTAAAATGACGGAAAACATGTTGTGACATAAGCTTGTATTTCTGTCTACATATATATTTATATTCTGTATTAGAAGTAAATTAATACAGTTGTCATAAGCGTGTGATTATAAGTCAAGTCAAAAGTTAGTTACTTGACAGAAGTTGTAGTTAGTTATGTTAACTGTCATAGAAGTAGTTACAGGACAGTTATGTTGTATGTCTATATAAAAGTGTCGTGTAAGAAGGAGGTTTTTTATCCTCTCTGTTGCACTCAGAAAACGTTCAATACAAAGATATAGTGTTGATCAATTCTTGTGTTTATTGATTTCTGTTTTCACAAATTGAATTTATAAAAGAAATCTAGAGACATTTCTTCAAGTGGTATCAGAGCAATTTGGAGAAGATGTCGACAGGAGGTTTGAATTCCAACAACAGTTCAAACAACAACAATGCAAATCCAGGATTGAACACACAGGATAATTCTGGTTTTTCGAATGATGGTGTGAGAAGCAATGGAGAGAGAGTTTTGTCTTTCAATTATCCTATGTTGTCAAAGTGTAATTACGCAGTGTGGGCAATCAAGATGGAAGTGTTGATGACTGCACAAGGATTATGGGCTGCAGTAGAAGGAACACAACCAATTGATGAGAAGAAAGACAAATTGGCATTGGCGGCTATATATCAAGCAATTGGAGAAGATATCCTGTTGCAATTAGGCGCCAAGAAGTCTTCCAAGGAAGAATGGGAGATCATCAAAACTATGAATGAAGGGGCAGACAGAATCAAACAGGTTAGGATCCAAACTTTGCTAAGAGAGTTTGAGGGTCTGAAAATGAAAGAATCTGAATCTGTCGATGATTTCACAAGTAAATTAAATGCCAATGTTAGTAAATTGAGGAGTCTGGGACATAAAATTGAAGAGGAATTTGTTGTCAAAAAGTTACTTAGATCAACTTCCTCCAAATTTATACAAATTGCCACGACAATGGAAGAGTTCTGTGATCTCAAAACCAAGAACATAGATGAGATCATAGGATCTTTGAAGGCACATGAAGAGAGACTTCAGGAATTTGTTGAGAAGAACATTGACACAACACTCTTCACCCGGGTTGAGTGGAAGGCTAGTGAGAAGAAGAAAAATAGAGAAAAATCCTCTAAGAATGAGAAAACACAGAATCTGAACAAAGGGAAAGGAAAAGTTCAGAATGATGATGGAAAGGTCAAGAAGAAATTTGACAGATCCAAAATAAAGTGTTTTTCATGTGGACAAATGGGTCACTTCAAGTCAGAATGTGACAACAAGGATCAAGAAGAAAAAGTGAATCTCACTATGAAGAAGAATGAAGAAGAGCCTACCTTGTTGATGATTAACCATGAAGAGGTGAGTGACAAGAATCTGTTGGCGCCAGAAATTGCACAAGGGAATGATGCTCCAGGATTTACAAAGTGGTACTTAGACTCTGGAGCCAGCAACCACATGACAGGAGATTCAAGCATGTTTACCTCCATTGACAAGAATTTTGAAGGGAAGATAAAGTTTGGAGATTGCACCTCTGTTGAAATTGCAGGGAAAGGTACCATATTGTTTTCTGGTGCAAATAATGAACACATTCCTTTGACTAATGTCTACTATATACCTAAATTGCAAGCCAATATAATTAGTGTTGGGCAATTAGATATGAATGGTAATAAATCAGTTATTAAGGATGGTGAAATGAGCATTTTCTCAAGTGGAGGACGTTTGATTGCCAAAGTTAAAAGGCAAACAAACAAGCTGTATACAATATACTTGAAGATTGCTAAACAGGAGTGTCTTCTGTCAAGGTTGAGCAACAGAAATTGGTTGTGGCATGCACGCTATGGACATTTAAATTTTGTTGCTTTGAGGAAACTTGTGAAGAATGGCATGGTAAGAGGAATGCCAGATATTGATCATGTCAGCCAGGTATGTGATGGATGCCTTATAGGGAAGCAACATAGAAGTCCTTTCCCTCAAGCATCATCATACAGGTCTGAGAAGCCTTTGGAACTGATTCATGCAGACTTGTGTGGGCCAATATCCCCTACAACTATTGGAGGTAATAAGTACTTTCTACTGTTAGTTGATGATTGTTCCAGATATATGTGGATCAAGTTACTTAAGAGTAAAGATGAAGCCTTAGATCACTTTATCAAGTTTAAGGCTAGTGTGGAACTTGAGAAAGATATGAAGATCAAGGTTTTAAGGACTGACAGAGGTGGAGAGTTTACGTCCAACAAGTTTAGAGATTTTTGTGAAAAAGGAGGAATTAAGAGGAACTTGACTGCGCCGTATTCACCCCAGCAAAATGGAGTGGTCGAGAGAAGAAACCAGTCCATAATTGAGATGGCTAGGAGTATACTGAAGAGTAAAAATGTGCCTTCAGTGTTTTGGGGAGAAGCTGTGCATACTGCAGTTTACGTGCTTAACAGGTCACCCTCGAGAAGTCTAGAGAAGAAAACTCCTTATGAAAAGTGGCATGGCAAGCCGCCAGTTGTGCATCACTTAAGGGTGTTTGGGAGTATTGGATATGTAAAAAATGTGACTCCTAATTTGTCTAAACTTGAAGACAGAAGCAGAAAGATGATGTTTGTAGGCTATGAAGAAGGTTCAAAAGCTTACCGATTCTTTGATCATGAGAAGAGGAAGATTGTGATAACCAGAGATGTAAAATTTGACGAGCTTGAAAGTGTGAACTGGAGCAGTGAGGAAAATTGCAGCAGGATTCATGATTATTCTCAAAACTTCAGTATCCAAATTGGACATGAGCAACATTCAGTCGACAGTCATCATGAAGACATCAATGTAAGTGCATCTAGATTCAACTCTCCTTCTCAGATCTCACAAGGAAATGTTCAAGATCAGATTTCTCCAGTTGAAAGTCAAGCATCAAGTTCAATGGAAAACTCTGAATCTACAGAATTATATGACCATACTCCTCTAAGATACATAAGCCTTCAAGATATTTATGATGAAACACAAGAGGTCCAGGAGGAAGTTGGTTTGTGAGAGGTAAGTAAGAAGGGTAACCCTATCGTTGTAAAGCAAAGTCTATCTGCCGTCAAGGATAACTCAAGAAGAACCGAGGGACTTCTGTGAAGCCTTTGAAAGCAAAGAATGGAAGGCAGCAATGGATCTGGAAATAGATTCAATTACAAGGAACAAGACATGGGAATTGGTTGATCTCCCTAAAACAAAAGGCAATTGGCCTAAGATGGATCTTTAAGGTGGAGAAAGAACCTGATGGGAGAATAAATAAGTATAAAGCCAGGTTAGTAGCCAAAGGTTATGTGCAACGTTTTGCAGTGGATTATGAAGAGGTATTTGCTCCTGTTGCACGCCTAGAAACAATAAGGTTGTTGATTGCATTTGCTTCAGCAAAGAATTTTGAGATCCATCACATGGATGTCAAAACGACTTTCTTGAATGGAGAGCTAAAGGAGGATGTTTATGTTCAACAACCTGAGGGATACAAAGACAAGAAGCATCCTGAAAAGGTACTAAAACTATTCAAAGCCTTGTATGGATTAAAACAGGCCCCCAGAGCATGGAATTGTAAGTTGCATAAGTGTTTGAAAGGATTTGGTTTCACTAGATGCAAGAATGAGCATGCTTTGTATACAAGGTTTATGAATGAGGAAGTCATGATATTAGGTGTATATGTAGATGATCTAATCATCACAGGATCAAGCAAGGAGGCCATTGATTCTTTTAAGCAAGAGATGAAGAAAACATTTGATATGAGTGACCTTGGACATCTAAGTTACTATTTGGGGCTTGAAGTAAAACAGAATGAAAGAGAGGTTTTTGTATGTCAAGAGGGGCTAGCAAAGAAGATAGTTGAGAAACTTGGTTTGTCAACTTGTAATCCTAGTCTCATACCAATGGAGCCTCGAATAAAATTGAGTAAGGTTGACTCAGATGAGGATCTAGTGGATGAAACAGTGTATAGAAGTCTGATTGGGAGCCTTAGGTACCTTCTAAACACCAGGCCTAATCTCGGGTTCTGTGTAGGTGTCCTTAGCAGATTCATGGAAGGTCCAAAAACGTCTCATATGGAGGCTCTTAAGAAAGTAATCAGGTATGTCAAGGGAACAAGTAAGCAGGGCTGTGTATATAAGAAGAATCCGGCATACAATTCTCTTGTTGGATTCACAGATAGTGATTTAGCAGGGGATCTGGATGATAGGAAAAGCACAAGTGGAGTCATGTTCTTTCTTGGAAAAAATCCAATAACTTGGACTTCTAGGAAACAGAAAACAATTGCTTTGTCATCCTGTGAAGCCGAGTATACAACAGCCACATCTGGAGCATGTCAAGCAATCTGGTTACAAAGTGTTCTTGAGACTTTGGAAGGAAAGAAGTGTCCAGTACCAGTTTTGTTTGTGGACAATAAATCAGCCATAGCACTTGCCAAGAATCCGGTGTTTCATGATAGGAGCAAACACATTGACACCAAGATGCATTTTATAAGGGATTGTGTTGAAAGAAATAAGATCAAGGTGGAGTATGTTAGAACCAACGACCAGCTTGCTGATTTGATGACAAAACCCTTGGCAAGGAAGAGGTTTGGTGAATTGAAGGCTAAAGTTGGAATGAAGTAGTCAATACAAGCTTAAGGGGGCATATGTTGTGACATAAGCTTGTATTTCTGTCTATATATATTTATATTCTGTATTAGAAGTAAATTAATATAGTTGTCATAGGCGTGTGATTATAAGTCAAGTCAAAAGTTAGTTACTTGACAGAAGTTGTAGTTAGTTATGTTAACTGTCATAGAAGTAGTTACAGGACAGTTATGTTGTATGTCTATATAAAAGTGTCGTGTAAGAAGGAGGTTTTTTATCCTCTCTGTTGCACTCAGAAAACGTTCAATACAAAGATACAGTGTTGAGCAATTCTTGTGTTTATTGATTTTTGTTTTCACAAACTGAATTTATAAAAGAAATATAGAGACATTTCTTCAAAACATAATGCCACGCTTGAACATGAGTAAATTATAATGGTTGAACATAAAAATGAGAAGATTATAAATTGGTCTGAGCTGATTCGATCATCCTGTTTCTCTGTCGACGATCCCAGCATGGAAAAGCAATGCCCACAAGTGGGTGATGAACTCCCCACCATCTGCAAGCCTTTCAGCATGTGCCCATTCATTGCTCGAGTTAGGAGCTAGATGCAAGATCATCTTTGCCCAAAATTGGGCTAGTACTCTCCACCTCCCGCTTTCTTCTGAAATTCCGTCTATGAGGTATCTTCCCAAACCCACACCCTCCACGAAGAAATTTTGGCTCATTGAGTAATTGTTTTCCTCAAATGTAGGAGCAAGATTAAGAGCCAGTTGCTCAAGTCCCTTGTATTGGATAGTGGATTCATAACCCAACCACTTTTTGGTATGGACTTGAAAGAGACGGATGCAGGCATACGCCTGCTCAATTGCCATGGTGCAGGTGGCTTCAGTGGCTGCTGGGTAACCAGGCAGAAGATCCGGAGCAAAGGCAACCAAATACGCGCAATACTTGGATAAGCTCGTGGCAACCATGAAATCTGGGCTTTGACGAATCTCAGGCGTTACTTGAGGATGTATCTCGCACATAGAGGTAATAATGTGCCACACAAGGACAACTTGAGCATCTGTTTTTGCAACATTATCATAGTAGGCAGTAAGTTGTTGTGGGAAGCCTAATGTTAATGTACCCCTGAACGAGGTTATCCGTTGAGTCCTCAGTACTCCATGGTTTTCATGTTGTAAAGCTTGAATCACATCATTCTTGATCTCTTGGGAAAAGGGGATTGCCTCACTTTCTTTTCTACCTGGACTTGCAATTCGAATCCCAACGACGCTGTTTATGTATAGTAAGGGGCTCTTGAAGAGTGAGCTTTGGATGTAGGAGCAAGAGTCCAGAAGCGAGTATTGGCCTAGTTTTCTTTGCCAAGGCTTGTAAGGCTTACGACGAACAGGGCAAAGAATTTCAGCTGCAGTTTTGACGCAATAGTCCCACACATTATGCTTCCTCCATGATTCTCGGTTGAGGTAGACGCAAAGAAGCCTCACCTTTGACCACCTTGAACATAGACACCTAATGAACTGTACTAATTCGAGCGCGACTATAGCTACGATCACGATCCCAGTGACTAAAACATCCATGTCATGTCCATGACACTGGATCCTAACAGTTTGATCCGTGGGTCTATAATTTTTGAAGGTGACAACGACAACCGCGGAAATTGCTCCAAAGAACAACAACCTTCTTGTTAGTTCCACCCAAAACTTATTTTTGTAAAATGCGAAGTGCTTTCTGTTGTAGAAGTAATCATAAAGAAATGCCAACTCTACCTCAATCACCTCGAAAGGGTCATCTTCGATGCGCAGGAGTCCATATTGAATGAACTTCCACGACCTCTTGGGATACGTGTTCTCGAAAGAAGGAACACCTGCAAACCTGTGGAGGAGCAGCCAAAACAACGACAACGAAAGACATGTTCTCTGGAGAGCCGATTGCCTTGCATATCTCAGGATATAGTCTTCTTGTCGATCATATGTGTACCAGACTTCCCGGATGGTGGTCCCCCGATCTTCAAGCTTATTGTCCTTAATTCTCAGGCGCTTAGGGTCCACCACATATCTGCATTCCAGCAAGTGGCAATGATCGGAAGCTACAGGTACGTCATCATCTGAATCTGGATCCTCATATCCCAGATCTGAATATGAAAAGTGATTAGCGCACTTGGAAATCAGGCGTTGTGATGAGGCCATGTATTCATCGCTTTTAACGGTGATGTCTTCTAGGATATAATCGCGACTCTTGAGGACAAAGTCCGCCCTACTCTTGAAGAAAAAGTCGGAGAACAACAGGACAAGGCTCAAGGGTATGTAGAAGGAGTAAGAGGTTTGGGAAAACATGAGGGCGATGTAAGTTATGTAGACAACTTGTTTTGCAAGATACGCCCCGCCGCTCTTCTGATCACCAAGACCCAGAGTGGTGGCAGTTTTTCCATACACAACCAACAAGAAGGCAGCCCAGATGGCAATTAATTCATGCTTCACTACTCCTAAATTGCGCATCAGACCGAAGATATAAGCTATGAGTAAGGTGACGGCAGAGTAAGTTCCCAAAGCAAAGAGCTTGAGCATAGAACTACTATGTCGCCTCCTCACAAACCCAACTGGTAACAAAAGAAAAAGGAACACAAAGGTCAGACACACTAACCATTCGATCAATATTAGTTGATCCTTTGGACTGTTTTTCTTCAGCACCGAACTCACCTCCGTCAAGTTCATCTTGGCCCAAGGGTTTGGATAGTAATTAATGTGGAGAGTATATGTTTTGTATTGAACAAGGTTGCAGCTCTATCGATATTGCCTTGCTTGGTATATATGATTAAGCTTTGGAAATTAATAAAGCTTGGTATATATGATTAAGCTTTGGAAATTAATAAAAGGAGTTAATGTTAATTTGTTTAGTTTAATTATTAAGATTAGAGTCAAATGCGGTAGGTAGCTAGATTCATCAATTTCATGTCCAAATCCAGGAGGTAACGTTGTCTCTCATATTTAACAAAGACTAGTGCGCGTTCAGACCATGAAGGCATGAATCATTGTATTTAATTTTCTTTGTACACCTAATTTAGTTTTCATCATACACCTAATACCATAAGCAACAAATGATTACGCCCGTACGTGACGCCTAAAAGTATTTTTTAAGAGAAAGGACACATCTAATTGAATCTATTAATTATACTTTTGAGGTTTCTGATGGGTCAAACATGTGAAGGTCGTGTACATATACGATCGTAATACACATTCATACACAGGAAGATTCAAGTAAGGACATTTTTTATAATAAAGGGAAACTCATGAGAGGTAATTATAATTATTGAGTTTAATTTTTTAGAGTTTTTTTTTTTATTACAAACCATCTTTTGAAAGAAGTTTTTTCTAACAAATCATTTTTAATAGTGTAAATTGTTCAATTAAACCACCTATGCCTATTATTAATAAAATTTCACATTTTATAGGCCAATATATGTGCTTTTTTAATGGGATGGACCTCGCGTCCTCGCCTGGTTTGACACTTTCACTTTTTATGCCTACGTCCGGACCGAAGTTTGATTAGACCCCGTAAGGGGTGTTGTTCCTCCCAAGCTTCTCTGCTGCATACATACAACCAGAAAGTCTCGAACTTGAAACTTATGGAGAAATGCTTAAACAACCTAGTGCCAATTACCACTAGACCAAGAGATACTTGGTATAGACCAATACATCCTTCGTCCATATATACTTAGTTTTAAGAAAAAAATCACAAAATCATCCATGATTTTGTAATATTTTTTCAAAAATCAACATCCTAGTATATTTAATCATTTTTTTAAATAAATGCAAAATGACTCTAAGAGCTTTAATATTTTTATTCAATTTATAATAATGTTTTCTTATGATCAATTACTTACTACATTAAATCGATTAATATGTATTTTTAAAATTTTAAAATGATAAAAATTAATTCTCTTTTTTTTTGGAGTTTTCGTTGATCTACATAGATATATATAGATTCAAGATGATTTTGTAAACTAATGAAAAAAAAAATACAGGGATATTTTGGTCCAGATTTTATTATAGGTGTTAACAAACTATATAATAAAAGGTGGTTTTGTTTAAATGAAATTATAAAAGGTGGTTTTTGAATGATCATAATTTTTTCAAAAAAACATCATTTTTAAAAAAAATTATTAAATTTTTTTCACAAAAATCGAATATTCAAAACCCTATAAAAGAACGTTGATTGCTTCTGAACTGTAATTACGGATCATCAAAGATATTAACCGTAATTACGCATTGGTTCATAGTAACGTTATATTTCCACACATAGCAAATATCTAAAGCTTGGTTTGGCAATAGCGAAAATTTCGGAATTCGAGCTTTTTGTTTGGAGCGGAAGATATCAAGTTTCTTCTTCCCCATTCAGCATCGAGCTTACAACTAGCGAGAGCAGCTTCTGATAGTAGAATTCAGCTAGCTTGTCCCCAAAAAGCTCTCCCTCCCCCAAGCTTCTCTAGCTTGTCCCCGCTAGCTTGTCTTTGACAACCTATCCGAACGAGGCCTAAATTGATACGGCCTTAGATCCGTCAAGACTTAAGGACCTTAAGATTTTTATCTTGTACCGTTTAGTAGATCTCTCAAGCGAAGCGAAAGACTTGAATGATTCGAAATCCAATGTTATGGACTCGAGTAGGGCTTGATCCAGCGTGATGAAACAAGAGAAGACTCAACATGATGAGTCTTGGGACCGTTCTACGTGAAGAACAATCAATTGTTTGAGAATTTTGATTGATAGTAATAGGAGGCGCACAAGACTCGAAATAGGGAGTAATTCCTCAACTTTAATTAAGAGTCTAAACAATGTGTAACCTAGTTATAGAGGTCGAACCCCCCTTATATAGAGGCGTCCTAAAACCCTAGAAAGCAACAAGATAAGCGACGGACTAGGGCTAGGATGCAACGAAGCCTAACATCCTCAAAGCCAATAAAAGGGTTTCTAAAAACAACACAACTAAAAGTATAAATGTTTAGAATGGAAAGAAATGCTAAAAATAACCATAAAAGATAGATGTCGTGGCCAAAGTGATGGACATGTCACGACATGATTGAGACAAGGCTGGGGTGGTGCTTGACAAGCCAAGACGTGTGTGCACGGGCGCTGGCGGAGTCCTAGCGCGCAGATGTGGAAAACATCAAGTGTTGAGAAGGGTGGGTGTTGGCACAACTGTTGGCGCGCCATGGCACAGTGGATGGTCCGGACTGGCGTATGCGAGGTTCTTCGGTGGCAAGGGCGAGCACACACACCTACGATGGCATGGTGTCGGGCACATCGTTGTCTGCGATAAGGCACTACACGATGGATTGGGTCGCGGGGGTGATGGCACGGGTTCGAGCACGAGTGATCAGCACATCTGAGAGCATTGAGAGAGCGTCCTCCTCCTGGTGTGCATCCATGGTCAGGGTCGCATTAGCCTCCCCCACTTGGGTGGGAAAATGTCTCTGTTTTCTCATCATCAATGCGAACTCAATTTAGGGGGTGAGATCATCAACATTGACCGTGGAATGAACGACGTGCTTGCCTGGGAGGTCAATGCGGTAGGCATTGTCCCCTATGCGCTTTAGGACACTAAAATCTTCGTCGCCTCTAGGATGTAGCTTTGTCTTGCGGGCGTCGCTAAACCTCTCCTTCCTATGATAGAGCCAAACCGAAGAGACGTAGCTCGAGCACAAAGAAGGGCTATGGTTCAAGAAGAAGAAGGGGAGAGGATAGGGCATGTGCTAGGAAGGTTATTGAAGTTTTTGGAGATTACAAACTCAATTAAGGTCTCATCGAGTACATGAAAAATGTCAGGAGTCATTCATAGCAAAAGTTTGTTTTCAATAAAAAAAAACGTGTACTTTACGTTTCAATCTATCAAAAAAAAGTTGTTTGATTATGCAATGAAAACTAAATATCGTGTTGTATTTTTAACATTGTGCCTCTAAAGTAATTATATTCATAGAGGTAGCTAAGTTAGAGCACTATTATTATAATAACATTGTGCCTCTAATTTGTATTCATGATTTTGAGTTACATATTCATACTTTTCAATAATTGTATTCATGCTTTTGATTTGTATATTTATGTTTTTTAATAACTTGATTCATGTTTTTTTTTTAAAGATAACAAGATTATTATCATTATTAAATAGTGAACGAACTACGTAGCTAATTATAATAATTTCATGTCTAGTGACATATCTAGAACTAGCCAAGAAATAGAAAGATACAATATATAAATATGCATCTACAAAAGCACCATTAAATGGATTTGTAGGTGAAGTAGAAGCTCTCGCTTCGATTGGATCCGACAAAATGGATATCTTTCGCCTTAAACAAACTTGTGAATTTTTCATATGAAGATTCCGACCAAATGCTCGTTTATATATACTACGAAAATAAGTTAGTGAAGAGCATTCATGCAAGTTTTCCTTGAGTGAAAGGAAGGTATCATCAGAGGAAAAAATGTGGAATTGGAGCTATCATAACATCTTCTTGATCTCGTTTTGAAAACATATCTTCCAACATAAGAATACCTCCCTTATGCGCTGATTGTTGAGTATTGGCATTGCCTTTTACCGTTGTAATCTCATATATGAACATAATTCCCATTAAAAACCAAGATGGCAACGAACTGTTTAATAGCAATTAAGTTGGAATGTTAGGCATTCATCGAAAAAAATTCAGTGTCACCCGTATTGGGAAACTTGGAATGTTTGACATCAATTGCTAAATGAGAATATATGAATACCACATAAAACACAACAAAGACTTACCTTCTGGATTGGTGACAACGACATAATTGGGTAGATTCAAATCAGACAATGAACCGCCTTTGCCACAAACAAAACAATCGATGGGAACGAATCCATACTGGGAACCAAACCGCAAGAAAGATCCAAACTAAAGAGTGCGGTGCCCCTCGATAGTGCCATGGAGGCATCTAAATTGACACCCGTTATCAAATCTGAATGACTAAAATCAAGAGTCAATTGTTGAAATTGGATACAAATGAAAGAAACCCCAACCAAAAACTGTATTCCATCTTCAAGGATAGAGGATTGGGGCACACGTTCGAAATCAATATCGGAAGAAATACAATATTAGGACGGTTGGATCATGAATTCGCCAAATCTGACTTCAATTGTCTTGTTAGGTTTGGCAATTTAGAAGGTCATCGTTAGTAGAAAGAGAAAAGAGAATGGAGAAGGAGTTGGTATAGATTCATGGAAAGGATTCATGATGGAACAGAGAAGAGATAGAAAGAGGTGTGAATTTGGTCAGAAACAACTAACACCATTGACTCTCCTTGTCATTCACTAGACAATCGCCCTAAAGAGAGGTAGAGAGCGCTAGGGAACATTAATTCATGTTGTTTAATAATTATAATCATGCTTCTTATGATTATATTCTTGTTCTTTATGACCATATTCATGCTTTTAATTATTATATTCATGTTTTCAAAGTTCCATATTCATGCTTATGATTGTACTCGTTCTTTTTAGGATGGTATTCATGCTTTTAATGACTATATTCAAGTTTTTATAGTTACATATGAATTCTTTCATATTACACACTTTATTCATGTTTATAGAGTTGTACATTCATGTTCTTAAGTCGCATACTCATATTTTTCTATTATAGTATCCATGGAGATTCTCTTATTTTTCATCTCTTTATCATACTTATAGTATATCCGGGTGCATAAGGGCGCATACACTGCCTTAAGGGCGCATCCTCATGCTCATTGGCTTTCATACACTGCCTTTGAGATGGATTTAGTCCATATATCAATTTGGTGCATTCTAACTAAATTCAGTTATTATTGTCACATAGTTGAATTTCAGTTTTTCTTGGGTCTATCCGGGCGTACCCCCTTTCCCTTGGGCAGGGGTACCCCTATCTTGACCCCCCAGATTCCGCTGTAGTGGAGCCTCACTGGGTCAATGATGATGATGATGATATTATACTTGTAGAGTTGTATATTCATGTTTTTAGGTTGTATTTTTATGAAATTGTGCAACTCAAAAACATAAATATATATGTAATTCAAAAACATAAATACAATCATTTTGCATATGCAACTCACAAGCATAAATATAAATTATACGTAGGATTTTATTATAATAATGGTCTTACCCGAACTTAAATCTATATTTTAAATCTCGAATTGGACTTAGTTTGAGCAAAGTTTATTTAGTAAGTGCTCTATATGAGAGGTAGTGAAATTTTGGTATTGCATTACTATTCACCAATGCTAAGAACAAGAATATAAATGAACCCTATGATTCCTAAAACTCTCCACTTTTACCATTTATCTCTCTTCCATATCATCTTACAATTCCCAAATTTCATTTTACAAAACTCACTTAAAAATCCATGAACCCATGCACCTTGTTTTCACTTTTTCCAATTGCCAATAACTATTTAGTATTCATGGGTAGGTAAAAAAATTATGATTTTTGGTATAATTTCTAGAGTTAAAACAATGAGTTATTTAAAAGAATGGATAAATATGTATTCTCTTACCTTAAAAACAACTCAAAAATAAATTTAATTTTAAAATAATTCAAATATATACAAAATTAGTATCAGTGGGTAGATAAAAAAAAATTAAAAACATCATTATAACTTTTATTTATTTTTAAAATTGAAAATAGTTCAAAATGGCCATAACCAAAATAAACAAAAGAAAAATCATCAAAATTTGTCCATTCCTAGCACGCCACATGGCACTTCTTGTAGTCTTCTTTGGCTTCATCTCACACTACTATAATTACGAGCTAATGAAGCGGTTTGGGGGCAGTGGTTTAGGCGATTGAAGCGGTTGTTTGCATCGAATGAGATATTGAAGTGGTTCATGAGGCAAATGAGATATTGAAGTGGTTTGGGGATAATCGCTTCATTAGACTAACAAAAAATTATGATGCGGTATAGATATGTAACTTGACACACAAGTAGAAGAATGTAAGATTGAGATAAATTATATTTAAAACTACCAATTACAATAAGAAAAATGAAAGACTATATGGCATAGTAATTCCATCATGTTGAAATCCCACCAGGACAAATACACATGCACGTTGGTTTTTTTTTGCATGTTGTTGGTTGATACATGTTTCTGTTTATTTATTTTTTTTGCATGGTGTTGGTTGATACATGTTGCTGGTATTTGACTGATATCATATGTTGTTGGCCGGTAAACAATATATGTTTGGTGTTGCTGATGTGATCGACATTGTTGATATAGTGTTAATGTTGATGGCTTTTGGTTGGTGTTTATGTTGCTGGGTTTTTTTTGTTGGTGTTGATGCTGCTGGTTTTTAGTTGGTGTTGATTTTGCTTCAAAGCTTGGTACTAATACAATGATCAAACTACTAGTTTTGTGTTGTCATTGATCATATATTATTTCAGGACTTTACTAGAATTTGATTAAGTAGGTGGTACTAATTAAATGGAGTTTGCTTTTACTAAACAATTGAACCCTTTATAATGTGAATCAATCTAATGAAAATATACTTTTCTTAATTAATTATAGTTGTCATTTTCAATTTTCATCATATCATGAATCATATATTTTTATTTATTTATGACATATTAAAACCACTTTAGTAGGTAGATAAAGTTTTATTGTTACACCCGAAAAGCGCTTCATTAGAGCTAAGAAACCGTTGTATTGGCTATATAAACCTACTGCATTATAATAAATAATTGTTGCAATAGTGTTAAGAAACCGCTTCAATATGTACGTTTAGTAACCGCTCCAATAAAACCATTGCATTAGATAATGCTAGTAGCGGTTTTTTTAAACCTAATGAGGTGGTTTTGGACCTTGACCAAAAACCGCTTCATTAGACCTATAAAATCGCCGCAAACGACCTAATGCAGTGCCAACGGATGTAGCGGTTAGAAAATGTTGAATTAGGGCAATGTATCGGTTTTAGGACTTATTGAAGCAGTTTTTGACCGCTGCATTAGCCATTTATTGTACTAGTGTCAGCGCAAAACACGCGATTTCAACCCTCCGTCCCCTGAAACGGCACGTTTTGGTGTCGGTCTTACTTCAGTGGAGTTGTGTCAAAAACTCTATAGATAGTTTATTAAACCCTCTCACAAAAATAATAAACTCTTTGAAAAAATATAAAGAGAAAAAAGATTTGGAGAGAGAAGGAATGAATGTCAACTTGACCTAAAATAACTCCGTCTAAGCTAAAATCTTTTGGTGGAGGGTGAAACACGCCTAGGACCCTCTTTTTGTTCATTTCAAACACGATGCCCATTCTTAAGAGTTTCGTTCTTCGAACCTACAAGCCAATTTCATTTCCTTTTTTCTTTTTTTTTCATGATACTTGGGTATCGAACGCTGTGATATATTTATGGTCTAAGAACTGCATACATCCTCTTAATTAATAAAAAGAAATATTTTTCTTTATTAATTCATCCGATTCAATTTAAAAATGTAAATTACAAATCAAAGTATTGAACTTTTGTTATTAAGGGCAATACACAAATTACAAATTTTATTAGGCTACATAAAAATAATATTGACTTCTAATATTAAGCCAATAATGGATGTTACAATTTGATCAAAATTAATATTTGATGTTACTTACTATCACCTCATCACTTCAATTTTTTTTAATGGGATAATGTTATCGTGTCCATTTTGTATAGTTATTATAACCTAATATTTGTCCTCTTCTTGAGGGGACCAAATCATTACCAATAAAACATCAAGAATTCCACGTTCTTTACAAATTTGGCTTTTCTGTTTCCTCAAATTGAATCAATTAGTACGGAGTAGTATGAATTATTGGTTACAGTCAAAAAATAATTCAAAAGTTTTTGGTCTTGAACACGGTTTGTAGGAGAACTATCATAAAATGTTAACTATTTGATTAGATGTCTGAAAGCAACAATTAATCTTTTTTTATTACTTGAGTATATACATTTCGAGAAACCCTCACATTGTTTAATTGAACTAGAATTATGAGAACTTATGATCATGTTAAGTTTGAACCAAACGAGGACCTATAATAAATTAAATATGTCAAGCTCAACTAAATTTATATCTAACATGAGTGCGGACTTGTTCTCATATGAACTCTTTAGTTTGATTAGTACATGTTAGATAGGAATCGAAACAAAAACTTTATAGCTCTATCATGAAAACTTAATCTTTTAACTAGATGTCTAAACAAAAACTTTATTGCTCGATCTCATCATTATATATAATTTGATATATTGTTCATGTTACAAACAACACAATATTATCTCAAAAAAAAAAAAAAAAAAAAACGCACACAATATTATTTAAGTTTCATTGCATAACCAAACAGCTTATATAACTTATATATGATATATTTGAACTATAAATTACAAGTTCTTTTAATTGAAACCAAACCATTCCCTGTTCCTTTCTTTCTTGATCAAGCCATATGACGACTCCTAGCTAGCATCTTTCATGTACTTGATGAGCCCATCGATGTAACCGTCATTCAGTTTCGGATCACCAAAAACTTGAGCAGCCTTCCTAGCACAGGCCCTAATCCTCTCCCCTTCCTCTTCAACCATAGCTCTTCTTAGTGCTCGAGCTATGTCACCCCGAACAAACGACCCGTCTTCCCCTCTTTCAACCTCGATTGCCAAATCCTTATCCACTAGCAGCCTTGCATTGAGCCCTTGATCAATTATAAACGGCAAGACCACAAGGCTATGCCCGTATTGGAGGGCTTCGATAACCGAACCCCATCCTGAATGGAACAAAGACCCTCCAACCGATGGGTGCGCCAAGATCTTCTGTTGCGGAGCCCATCCGAGGCACACGACTCCTCTACCACAGACCCGCTCTCTAAAACCCTGAGGCAAGGCCTCGATATCGTCGGCAGCCCACGTCGGTCTTCGAAGTGCCCACAGGAAAGGCAACTGGGACATCTCTAAACCATATGCTATCTCATAAACTTGTTGTCCAGTTAGCTTATACTCACTCCCGAAGCCTACGAATACCACCGATCTCTCGCCCTGCTCGTCCAACCACCCGAAGACCTTCCCCCACGGCTCGTCTAGGGCTAATTCCTTGGACTTGTCGTCTTCCTGTACCGGGGGGAGCAGACCAACGGGCACCACATCCTTTCCAAGGAGATGCTCGTACAACTCTAGGTATTCGCCTTCAAACTCCCTACAACTCCTTATGGCCACAGCTTGACAGCCTTGTAATGTCTTGGCCAACCGCTCAGCGTCAGCAATGCCAGACACGTTTGGTCCAAAGAATCCAGCGTGCGAACCCCTCGCTTCATATCCGCGGTAAGCCACCGAAGATTCGAACGGGATCCATTGATGCTTTGTCGTCATGCTTTCCGGGTTTGGCCAGATCTTCTTTTGTTGTTCACCGACGAGGAACTCCGGTGGTCCAAAAAAGGAGCAAGTTGCAGAATTGAACACTGAGAAATACATGTGACAGACTCCATATTTCTCTAATATACTTGATACCCAAAAAGATGCAAAATCTGTTATGAGCCAATCCGTAGACTGTGTGGCTATGATTTGAGCAACAGGTTCCTCTAGGAGGTCATACGCCACCTTTAAGTGCTCGATTTGGTGAAACGCTAGGTCGACTGTGGCTTCTGCTTCCTCTGGCAACCCCTCGACTTTCGGCATGGGAACTTCCTCGTACTTGACGAGGTGGGATAGCTGCGGAGGGATTCGAGGGAGTCTTCGGATGTTCCGAGGGGTTGACACGTAGGAGACGCGAACTCCGGCCTTGGCTAGGGCAAGGGAGAGTTGGAGAAATGGAATCATGTGGCCGAAGGCGGACCATGGGAGCATTACTACATGAAGAGGGGGTGCCATTTTTCTTGTGATGAACACAAAGTACGCTCTCTTGAATTAATTTGTTAGAAAGCAGTAATAATAAGTCAGAAATAGGCTTCGACCAAAAAAAAAAAGTCAGAAATAGGCCATATCTTTATATGATTAAACATATATATTGGCACCCAATAGAGGACAAAGGGTAATCAACTATATGTGGTATATTTAACGTAGTGACCACGCCTTTTTTACTGATCGTTGATAGCATGCATTTTAGTCTAGGATAAAGCATGTTTATTTCCTTAGTTTAGTTGTTTTTATTTTATTTTCCTCTTGGTTTTATTGTCTTTTTAGTAGATTTTGTAGTTTCGGTTTCTACTCTTGCTTTGTTCGATTTCAGGATCATTTGGAGGTGGATTCAAGGAGTTTTGGCAACGACAAGGACAAGGGCAAGAGGAGCAACCCGATAGGAAGTGTCTAGGAGTCAAGCGGATGCAAGGAATTGAAGAGAAGATTGGCAAAAGCTCGGTGGAAGGCACGGGAGGAAGCTCATTTAACATTTCAAACGGAGCAGTGCACCAGGCAAAAACTCGGTCCAGGTCACGACCGAGTTCTGGACCGAGTTTTACAAAACTCGGTCTGAAACTCGACCGAGTTTCAGACCGAGTCGCGTCTTTTTCCGAAATTTCTCCTCCGCGTGTTTCATTTATTAATTTCGGGCCTTTTCTATCTTGTTTTTAGGGTTTCATATAAATACTTAGAGATTAAGTTTGGATGAGGATTACTTATGATTTTTCTTAGCCTCTCTCTTTGAAGAACCCTAGATTGGAGATTTGTGGATTTTTGGCAAGACTTGATTGGAGTTGAATTTAGATCTATTGAAAAGACAATTGGTATGTTTCTCTTTGATTTAGATTTCTTATCTCTCCATATTATGTCTAGCTAATTTCTTAGTTCTAAGGAAGGGTGAACCCAATGGTTTAATAGGTAGATTTAATGGTGATGATTGGTTGAATTGAGATTTGAATTGTTGTTTGATTCAACCTAGGATGCTTAATGACCTAATTTGCTTGAATTAGGAATCTTGTTATAATTTGAGACCGAGAGGAGATAAGATTAACAAGGGATTGATTGAATTGAATTCACAAATTGTTAATTCATGTTAGATCCCTAGGTTTGAACTTGTTGAATTATTTGTGCGAGAGTGACTTAATTCACTTGTGGAACTTAACCTATCCTAGAAATTATTGATTGAGTAGTCTTAACTGAGCGCGAGAGCGGATGTTATTTCTATTGATTCATTGATCTCTAAAGAACTTAAAGGACCTAAATAAGACTTGCTTTGTGCGAGAGTGATTGCTAGTCGAGTCTAGGTACATGCATTAATCGTCTGAAAAGAGTTAATGTTGACACTTGAGATAGTTAGTCCTTCAAACAACATTTGAATTGAAATCCAAATAAATATCACCGGTAATCTACTGAATAATCATTGTGGGGATCTTGACCTTGGAATGCTTTTCTCCACTGATAGTTACTTCTTAATTTTGATTTTAATTATTTCTGAATACAATTACAACTTCTTTTTCTTATTTTTGGCTTAGTCTACTGAATCGTGTTATAATCAATACTACAAGTTCCCTGTGTTCGACACCTTGATTACTACAACCGAACCGTATACTTGCGGTGTAGGAAAATAGCCTATCAAGTTTTTGGCGCCGTTGCCGGGGAACTTTTCTAGTATTGGTTGTGTTCCACAACCGGTAGATTAAGTCTTGTTTTTATTTTTAATTTGTTTCTTTTTGGTTTTGGTTCCAGTTTGTTCTCCTTCTTATGAGAAGAACTCTGAGCGCTAGTGCACTTAACAACTACAATTCTGAACCCGAGCGTGCTTTTCATAGGAGAAGAAGAGAGCAAAGGGAAGCTGAAACACAAGTTATGGAAGGCGATCAGGCAAATGCACAACAACAATTGTTGTTGCAACAACAACAACAACTACAACAACAACTACAACAACAACTACAACAACAACAATTGTTGCAACAACAGCTGAATGCTCAACCACCTATGACATTGGGTGATTATGTGTTGCCACGCCATCAAGGACCCACAACTGGTGTGGTCCGACCTCCCATTCAGGCCAGGAATTTTGAGCTGAAGCCATCTCTGATTAATATGGTTCAGCAGAATCAGTTTGGAGGTCTACCTTCTGAGAATCCTCACCAACATCTCAACACTTTTCTGGAGCTTATGGATACGGTGAAGATTCATGACGTTTCTGATGACGCGCTTTATTTGCGCACCTTTTCATTCTCTCTAAGAGACAGGGCTAAAGCATGGTTCAAGGCCCTGCCTCGTGGCACTATCACTACATGGGATGAGTTGGCCAAAGCTTTCCTGACCAAGTATTTCCCACCTAAGAAGACTGCAGAGATGAGGAATCAGATCAGTTCATTTCAGATGAAGGATGGGGAATCTCTTTATGAAGGTTGGGAGAGGTTCAAGGAGCTTCTATTGTTATGTCCTCACCATGGAATAGACAAGTGGGTGCTTCTTCACACTTTTTACAATGCTGTTGACAACACCACCAGGCTGCTCATTGATGCCTCATCTGGAGGTACTATTATGAAGATGAATGTTAATAATGCTTGGGATCAGATTGAGGATATTGCTCAGCATACTCACTACTATAATGATGCTCGATCTATTCCAAGCTCTAAGAGATCAGCTAGGCTTTATGAGGTTGATACAGAGACTTTGCACCAGGCACAGATTGATGCCATGACTCAGGAGATCAAGCAGTTGAAATTAAAGATGAATGGTTCTCCCGTTTCTACTAGTGGAAGTCCTTCTCAAGTTGTTTCGAGTGTTGTTTGTCAGTTTTGTGGAGCTAGTGATCATACCATCAAATCTTGTGAATTGTTTGCTTCTAAGGAGGAACCACATGAGGAGGAGGTGAGATACATGAGTAACTTTGACAGGGGGCCTAGGAATGACCCCTACTCTAATTCCTACAACCCTGGTTGGAGAAATCACCCTAACTTCTCTTATGGGAACAATCAGCCACAACAACAAGCACCTCTTGGGTTTCCACCAAGGGCTCCACTGCACCCAAACCAAGATGCTCAACCCTCCCAAAAGCCTGCATGGGAGATTGCTATTGAAAGCCTTGCCACCTCCATGAAGACGCTAACAGAAGAAGTGAGAGCTCAGGGGAAGAATTTGAAGATCATAGAACAACAAGTGGCTCAACAAGCTTTGAATGTTCCTAGACCGCCTGGTCAATTGCCTGGGCAACCTGAAGTCAATCCTAAGGAGCAATGTCGGGTTGTCACTCTAAGGAGTGGAAAAGAGCTTGAAGAGCTCCCACCGGTGAAAGAAGGAGTTGCAGAAAAGACAATAGAGAAGCCATCTAATGACGAAGAACCTAAATATATTGCCCCCCCACCTTACAAACCGCCTCTACCTTTCCCACAACGGAAGATTCAGGTGGTGCAAGAGCAACTATTTGGGAAATTCATGAGTATGATAAAGAAGCTCCACATTGACATTCCTTTCATCGATGTCCTCACTCAAATGCCAACATATGCAAAATTCTTAAAGGAGATTCTATGCAAAAAGAGGAGGATTGAAGACTATGAGACAGTCGCCTTGGTGATGGATCAAGTTGAGAAGATGCCAAGAAAGCTAAAAGATCCAGGCGAGTTCTTTATCCCTGCTGGTTTTGGTTCTCTTCAATTTGATTGCCTTTGTGATCTTGGTTCTAGTGTCAATATCATGCCCTTGTCAATTTGCAAAAATCTGAATTTGGGTGATCTTATTTCAACCAAGATGCGTCTTATCATGGCTGATAATTCAGTCACTCATCCTGTGGGCATTATTGAGAACTTTCCAGTGAAGGTGGGCAAGTTCTTTATACCAGGAGATTTTGTGATTCTTGATATGGAGGTGATGAATGATAGGACTCCTATCATCTTTGGGAGACCCTTTTTAGCCACTGCTGGAGCTAACATTGATCTCAGGAATGACAAGATCTCACTCACTATTGGGGAAGAGAAGATAGAGTATGAATATTTCAAAGATAACTTCCTTGAAGTGCAAAAGAATCCTCCACAAGAGACTGTCAAAGCAACTTGTTGTAATATTGAAGCGAAGCTGGCTAATGAGGAGATTCAATCTGATATTGCTCAACCTTCTCAAGAAACCTTAGAAGTTAAAAGCCTCATGGATGGTGGTATTGTTGAGGATATAAAGGGTAGGGATCACAAGAAAAAGAAGAAGGCCCGAGCAAAAGCTGAGATTAAAAAAGGAGACAAGGTGAAGTTATTTCATGAAAGATCCAATATGTTTCCTGGGAGCAAAGGAACAAGATGGTCAGGGCCATACATAGTAACTCGAGTTTTAAAAGGAGGAGGAACTGAGCTTTGGCATAAAAACTCGGGGAAGTTCAAAGTGCAAAGAAATAGGTTGAAGCTTGTAGAAGACCCTGATCCAGTCAAGGTGAGTACCAAAGACCCTCCTGACCCAAGAACTTGAAGAAGATGGGAGGTCGAGCTAACGACCTTAAACAAGCGCTGCTTGGGAGGCAACCCAAGGTTAGTGTTTTCTTATCTCTCTCTCTTTTATTCTCTACATTGGGGACAATGTAGGTTTTAAGCTTGGGGGTGAGAACATTTTCATGTTTTGCATTGCATATAGTTTAGTTTGCATATTTAGTTTGAATTTTGCTTGCAAAAAAAAAAATAATAAATAAAAAATAAAAAATAAAAAATTTGCATTCTAGGAGCTATGGATTTCTCTTCAAGTGAAATGCCCCTTGTCCTCAAAATTTTCTCTATGGAATTCTAACCCCTTGACTTGCTTGAAATGCTTGAAGTTTTGATGATGACTGACTATGTTATGAATTAGTTTGATGATTGAATGAGCTTGCATATTCTTTGAAACTTGAGTTAATATTGAAATTCTAGACAAAAAGCCTTGTGAGGATTATTGTTTGCCTTTCTTAGGACTAAATAATGTCATGATGTCCTTTCTTTTGTGTGTGATGCTCACTTTGATTGCTTCCTCTAGAACTTGCTTTTGACTCTTTTTCAAGACCGCTCTTATGACTCTTGCATGCGACTTTGAAGTGATTGAGGCACTATTTTCTTAACCTTTATACTCCCTATCCGCCTTGCATAATTTCCTTTGTTTGAAGCCCCTTCTCGAGACTTAGCCTTATTCTTTTGAAGCTCCACAAAATTAATCCGAGCCTTTGTAAGCCTGACCCATCCGGGAACTAGGATAATTACTTGATTGACTCTGTGGTTGCAAGCTAAGCTTGGGGGAGACTTATACGTATTTGGTGATTGGGTTGTGTAATGTGCTAGTACTTTTTATCTTTGAAAAAAAAAAATATTAAAAAGAAGAAAAAAAAATCAGAAAATGCTTGGAAAAAGAAAAAAGAAAACAAAGCAAAAAGAAAAAAAAAAGAGTATGAGAAATAAGGGAATAAAGGGTGTTGGTGTATGGGAATAAGTTGCTTGGAAAGAAAATCATGAGACATGGTGTTCAATCGAGTTTAGTTAAGTCTAGATTCCCGGGATTTAGCACCACATGGCCTAAATATTTCCCCACCTATTTCTTATCACCTTGGCCCCATTACAACCCAATAAAAGACCTCTTGATCATTGTTGGATGCAAGGTCCCATGCGGTGGAGATTTAGAACGCTTTTGCAAGCCTATGGTAGCTAAGCTTTCAAATGTGAGATTTGAGTGAAACACGTCCTATTTAAACATATGAGAGAGAGTGAAAAACACATTATCCTAAGTGAGGTCTAGAATGAATATGTTGACTCAGTTTCTTTGAATTTCTCAAATGCACGCTATGATTTTGATTGTTGATCTATACTTCTAAACTCTTTGTCTAGTTCGTTGTCAAGATGGATGCATGACTTGCTTGTTTTGTGGGGTGTCAGATTCTATTTCTTGCTTGAGGACAAGCAAGGTTTAAGCTTGGGGGATTTTGATAGCATGCATTTTAGTCTAGGATAAAGCATGTTTATTTCCTTAGTTTAGTTGTTTTTATTTTATTTTCCTCTTGGTTTTATTGTCTTTTTAGTAGATTTTGTAGTTTCGGTTTCTACTCTTGCTTTGTTCGATTTCAGGATCATTTGGAGGTGGATTCAAGGAGTTTTGGCAACGACAAGGACAAGGGCAAGAGGAGCAACCCGATAGGAAGTGTCTAGGAGTCAAGCGGATGCAAGGAATTGAAGAGAAGATTGGCAAAAGCTCGGTGGAAGGCACGGGAGGAAGCTCATTTAACATTTCAAACGGAGCAGTGCACCAGGCAAAAACTCGGTCCAGGTCACGACCGAGTTCTGGACCGAGTTTTACAAAACTCGGTCTGAAACTCGACCGAGTTTCAGACCGAGTCGCGTCTTTTTCCGAAATTTCTCCTCCGCGTGTTTCATTTATTAATTTTGGGCCTTTTCTATCTTGTTTTTAGGGTTTCATATAAATACTTAGAGATTAAGTTTGGATGAGGATTACTTATGATTTTTCTTAGCCTCTCTCTTTGAAGAACCCTAGATTGGAGATTTGTGGATTTTTGGCAAGACTTGATTGGAGTTGAATTTAGATCTATTGAAAAGACAATTGGTATGTTTCTCTTTGATTTAGATTTCTTATCTCTCCATATTATGTCTAGCTAATTTCTTAGTTCTAAGGAAGGGTGAACCCAATGGTTTAATAGGTAGATTTAATGGTGATGATTGGTTGAATTGAGATTTGAATTGTTGTTTGATTCAACCTAGGATGCTTAATGACCTAATTTGCTTGAATTAGGAATCTTGTTATAATTTGAGACCGAGAGGAGATAAGATTAACAAGGGATTGATTGAATTGAATTCACAAATTGTTAATTCATGTTAGATCCCTAGGTTTGAACTTGTTGAATTATTTGTGCGAGAGTGACTTAATTCACTTGTGGAACTTAACCTATCCTAGAAATTATTGATTGAGTAGTCTTAACTGAGCGCGAGAGCGGATGTTATTTCTATTGATTCATTGATCTCTAAAGAACTTAAAGGACCTAAATAAGACTTGCTTTGTGCGAGAGTGATTGCTAGTCGAGTCTAGGTACATGCATTAATCGTCTGAAAAGAGTTAATGTTGACACTTGAGATAGTTAGTCCTTCAAACAACATTTGAATTGAAATCCAAATAAATATCACCGGTAATCTACTGAATAATCATTGTGGGGATCTTGACCTTGGAATGCTTTTCTCCACTGATAGTTACTTCTTAATTTTGATTTTAATTATTTCTGAATACAATTACAACTTCTTTTTCTTATTTTTGGCTTAGTCTACTGAATCGTGTTATAATCAATACTACAAGTTCCCTGTGTTCGACACCTTGATTACTACAACCGAACCGTATACTTGCGGTGTAGGAAAATAGCCTATCAATCGTGACACTACAAATTTGGGATTATTAAGGAACCTATTATAGGCTTTATAGCCCGTGGACCGTTAGCGTGACAAGGGCTACGATCGTCCATGTGTATATGTGTTGGATTTATTTTTTATTTTTTTGTTGAAGGAGAGGCGGTACTCTCCAGTCCCTCAAGAAGGAGTTTTATTAATATGAAAAAAAGGGCTAAGTAGTCAGCATACGGGGGATAGTCCGACCCTAACATCATCAAGCAAAGAGTTAATAATCTCCTCCGGCGGGGCAAGCAATACATGAAAACCGACAGGAAGAGAAAACGCAAGGGACGCTATGCAATCTGCAACAACGTTCACCTCGCGATAAACATGTCGGAATTGGATAATCCAATCCCTACTAATTAAGCCTTGGCATCGAGACACCAGGCTAAAAAGCGGGTGACATCTGGTCACCCTATTATTTAAAAGACTAATAACTAGCTGCGAATCGGACTCCAAAAGCACTCTCCGGTAGCCCTTCTCCCACACAAGCTTCAGTCCGTTGAACACGCCCCATAACTCCGCCATTGGAACCGTACACATCCCTATATGATGGGCGAAACCACCAATCCAATCCCCTTTGTCATTCCTCAGAACTCCACCCGCTGAAGCCATGCCATCCTCTCGAACCGCCCCGTCCGTATTCACCTTGATCCAACCCTCAACCGGCTTCTCCCATGAAATGACCTGCAAAGTTTTGGTTCTAGGAGTATTAAAATTGACAAGCTTACCTGCAGCATGTTGAGCTTCCCTAGCTTGATTGATCACAAAGGTAGTCTTGTCGGTTATAGAGACCACATCTTTGAAGACCTTGGCATTCCTCCACTTCCAGCACCACCACAAAATAGTCCCAAAAAGCGTGTTCCAGCCCACCTCTAACACCGACCGATCATCCAAAATGTTCCGTCGCAACCAAGCTGCAAACTGATCTTGAAAAAAAGATGGATAAAAATTAGTGACCCTCAAATTAAGCCAAATAACTTTAACCTGCGGACAGTCTCGGAATATGTGTTGGATTTATTGTATAAATAAAATAAGTTTTCATTCTAAAATTAATTGATTATATAAGGAGTAACTATAAACTTATATATTGATTTTGTTTAATCCTAGTTTTGAGATGTCAGAATGTATATTATCAACACATTACTATAAGTGTAACTGGTTTCTCCTAGATGACACTTAGAAATCAAGCCCAAGACTAGACTCACTATGATATCATATATATTGTGTGTGGCCTATTAACGTGGAGATGTACATGAGATGCACATATGCATATCGGGCCCAACACACAAGTCTAATGAAGATCCACAAACCACGTGTTGTGGTCCTCTCTTCTTTAGACAAAGGATAGAATATAATCAAGTTGAACTGAGTTGAATCGAGTTTAAATTGCTCCGGCTCGAATGAATTAGTAACATACCAGCGCAAGTTTGATCTCGATTTTATCTAAACATTCACTGAGATGGAACTCAACTTGTGAGCCACTTGTTTAGTTCTTTTATGAGATAACCTTGAAGGTTTATTTACCTGGTGAAACTAAAAAAATAAACTTAGTTAGTTTTACTTACACTATATATAATATAACGGAGATTTGTCATGAACGTAGAGTGTGATCATTAACAAACAAACTGAGTTTTCTTGAGCTCTAGCTTAACTCATTTAACTTTCGAGCCTTAAAATTGTACTCAAATTCATATTAATGCAATCATGCTGGACACAAACGTAACTTAATCAAGCCTAATCAAGTTTATCACAAATGGCTCGAATCATTACGTCCCTTTATAAACAATTTCCATATTTTCGGAGATAATAAACAAAAGCTATTAACTTTTTGAACATATATATCTTGAACTATTCTTGATGATCAGATTCAGGGTATGCTCTCTTGAATTTGCTAGAAAGTAGTAATAGGATTCCATCGTAGGGTAACTAGCTCGCATCGTTTGTGTTTTCTCAAACAATACGAGTAAGAGTACACTTGTCTTGGATGGACATTAAGATGTCAAAACTAATAACACTATAACAGTCACATTAGCCCTCTTTCAGTTAATATATAGCTAGCCGCATTTACAAAACAATGCACATATTTTCAGGTTTCTACTTAAGCTTAATAAACAACTACGTACATACTCCCTCCGTTTCACAATGTAAGTCGTTTTTAGCTCTAAAAATTGTTTCACAATATAAGTCATTCCTTCCTTTATTTAAAGTAAAACTTTTCAAAATACGTCATTACTCTATTTAATTTACTTAACATTCCAATAATATTCATTAACTCAAGTAATTCTAGTGGTATTGGAAGTTTATTTTTGTATGGAGTATTTAGTATATTAATAAATCCAAGCTTAAAAAGTTACTAGTGCATGTGATAAAAACAAATATTAAATTATCATCCTTTTTATTTTAAATTTTTCCTAATTCTTGTACAAAATTAAAAAACGACTTGCATTGTGAAATGAAAGTACTATAATGTTTGGTTGTTTCAACAGAAGCTTTTTCTCACTTACACAAGAAAGACACGGTTATTTTGGTCATCCCCCTTGGTGTGTTTTTAATTCCCCTTGTTTTTTTTAAACGGCCCAATTAAGAAACGTTAAACGTACTATACATCAAATCCCTTTATTTATTTATTTTTTTGATAAGGTAAGAATTAGGTTACCCCCACTAGGGGGATAACCTAGAGCATTCTTGCGGATGAGAACCATAAATTCTGAGTGACTCATAATAGAGGCAAGTGGAAGACTGTGGCCCAGAAGTGCAATTTTATCGGCCACAACATTACATGCTCGGGGAGCAAAAATAATTTTAACATTATCAAACCACGTAAGATATGTGGTGATGTCCAAGATTAGAATATCCGTATTCCAAGGGCACTGTCCTATTTTCTTGACAGCATTAATTATTGTTAAGTTATCTCCTTCAATTATTAGTTTTCGAATTCCTAGATTTTTTGCTCTCGTTATACCAACTTTGAAAGTCATTGCTTCTATTTGTGCTACTGTTAGTTGTCCATATTTGTGTGTTGTTATGTCTATTACTTCCGAGTCGGGTCCCCTAATAATCATTCCTATTGTTGTTTCTCCATTTGATAATTTTGAACCGTCAAAATTTAGTTTATGGTATCGAGGGGGTGTCTAACCCATTTCTGTTGTTTGTTTGCTCTCCTGTTTGTGAATCCTACATTTTTTGTAGCCTTTGGTTTCTCTTCGCACCATTGTTTTGATTGTTCCCATGCGTGTATTTGTGTTCGAATGTATTGAGCTAAATCTGGAATGTAGTCTTGAGGGGTCGTTTGGAAAACTAGCTTGTTCCTTTGATGCCAGATTCCCCACCATGTCACCTCCAGTTCTATGAAGTCCTTTGTTCCAAGAAGTGATTTAAGGTCATGGAGTACTTGTCTTGGTGTTCGATTATTTGTGTTGTATTGGGTTAGGATTTGTGACACTTTTGGGTTTATTTTTCCACATATTGTTCGAGTATGAGTACAATTGATCAAGATATGGTTGGTGTCTTCGTGGTTACAATAGCATAGTAGACAGCCCCCTGGGACGGAGATGCAATTTTGTTGCAACCTGCTTTTTGTTGGCAATCCATTATTGTCTATTTTCCATAAGAAATTCTTAACTTTTGGGAAAGTGTCTAACTTCCAAATCCAATTATTAAGACTTGGTTCCAAGTTTTTTATTTTTATTATGTGCTCAATTGCTGATGTTGTCGAGAACCATCCATTCTTGTTGGGGGCCCAGTAGAGTCGGTCCGTGAGTTCATTTTCTGGTATGATCGATGATATTACCTTATCCACAATATTCGCAGGAAGGTATTCGCTTAACAATGGTTTGTTCCATGTTTTTTCTTGTGTTATAAATGTACTGACATTGAGTTCTTTATCCACATCATCTGGTCTTATGGCGTAATTGAGAAGTGGCTCTTCCATTGCCCATTTGTCAGTCTAGAATTTTATTGACTTACCGTCTCCAACTTGCCAAATGAGTCCTTCCTCAAAAAGGGGCTTTAGCTTAATCATATTCCTCCATTGCCAAGATGATTTAGGTTTTATTTTGTAGGAAAAGAGGTTGTCCTGTCTTAGGTATTTTTCTGTCACTATTCTAACACATATGTTATATGGCTCTGAAATGATTTTCCATAAAAGTTTCATTTGTAGAGCTTTGTTCATATGTTCCGTTTTTCTAATACCAAGCCCTCCGTATGCTTTGGGTTCACAAATTTTATCCCATCCAATAAGTGGTTTGTAGTTTTGATCTTTGTTCCAGAAGAATCCCCTACATGTTCTGTCTAATTCCTCGTGTATTTTGGTGGGTAACATAAAGCTTTGCATGATGTAATTTGGCTTAGCTGCTAGATTCGATCGTATTAAAGTAGCTCTTCCTTCTTGGGATAGTGTGTTGGCTTTCCACTTACTTAACTGAGCGTTGGTGTTACCAACCGTATCTTGGAAAATATCTTTGTTCATTCTTCCGCTTATGATTGGACAGCCTAAGTATTTTTCAAGATCAGTCATTGTAGAGATGTTCAAGGCTTGTTGAATCCTCATTTTTTGTTGGTTTGATACTATTTTCGAAGTTTGAAAAGCTGATTTATGAAAGTTTACCTTTTGACCAGAGATCGAGCAATATTCTTCGATGATTTGTTTTACGGATAAACATGCTGATTGTGTAGCTTTAGAAAATATTATAGTGTCATCAGCAAAGGATAGGAAAGGAATTTTAGTTCCATTTCTTGCCAGGGCGAAGCCTATAGTTTTATTTGATGCCAGACTTACTTGTTGCAACTTTCTCGCTAAGATTTCAGTGCCAAGAATAAAAAGGTAGGGGGATAGAGGGTCACCTTGTCTTAGACCCCTTTCCGGAAAGAAAGGGTCTGTGGGTCCGTTGTTGATTAGAGCAGAATAGGAGACTGTTTTGACACACTCTTGTATCCAGTTTATGAACTTCTTGTCAAATCCAAATTTAGTTAAAACTGCAAACAAGAAATCCCATTCTACTCTATCATATGTTGTTTCCATGTCGAGTTTAATGGCCACTCATCCGTCTTTATTCTTTTTTCCTTTGAAGGAGTGGGAAATTTCGTGTGCTATTAGTACATTATCTTGTATTGCTCTATTTGCTACAAAGGCCCCTTGAAGAGGGTGGATTAGTTTACTCATGATCTTTTTTAATCTCTCAGTAATGATCTTAGCAATCGTCTTGTAGATAGTAGAGCATAAACTTATTGGTCTATAATGGTTTGTTGTGGTAGGATTATCTCTTTTTGGGAGTAATGTAATAAAGGTGTGATTGATTTGTTTCAAAATTTTACCCGAGTGGAAGAATCCCTTAACGGCTTTGACGGCGGATGGGCCCACAATATCCCAGTATGATTTATAGAATTCAGCTGACATACCATCAGGGCCAGGAGACTTGTCTGCACCTATGTTCATAACTGCATTTTTTATTTCTTCGTTAGATATGGGTTTGATTAGCTCTCTATTATCCTCTATTGTCACTTCAGTGGAGATAAGTTGTAGGAACTCATGTAAAAATCCATAGTTAATGGGCTCTTTAGTGTATCGCTTTTTGAAGTCATTTCTAATCTCCTCCCTTACATTTTCTTCTCCAACTATTCGTGTTCCATCTGATGTTGTTATATCTCTAATGCTTTTTCTATTTCTTCTTCCATTCGCAATTTTATGGAAGTAACCTGCATTTGTGTCAACTAGTTTTATGTGTTTTGCTTTGGCCCTTTGTTTCCAGTAGGTTCTATGAAAGTTCAGAATACATTCCTTTTTCTTAATTAATTGTAACTGTCTTTGAATGGTTCCTGGTTGAGGGTGTGTATGAATTTGGTTTTGTAGTTGTTGTAATTTCTCTTCTATGACTTTGAGTTGTTCAAATGTGTTGCCAAATGTTGTTTTATTCCATTTCTTTGCGTGATTTTTAAATAACTGTGTTTTTTTCATGAGTTGGAACATAAATGATCCTTCAAAATCAACTCTCCAAGCTTGTTTAACCACATTTTTGAAGTCTTTTCTGTGTATCCACATCTTTTCAAATTTAAATGGTTGTGCCTTAGTTATTTCTCCATTATTAAGCTCCACTGCAATCTTACAGTGGTATATCTATAACTAAACGCATAATGTTGGGTTTTGATCTCTGGGAACCATTGAATTATTTGGTCAGAAACTAGTGTTCTGTCAAGTTTTTCGTAGATATTGTCTATTTCTGTCTTATTTTTTCTCCAGGTAAATCTGTTTCCTATAGTTGGTATATCTATTAGCTCACAATCATTTTTAAATCGAATTAGACGGTCGTATCTTGATTGATCAGGCGTCACACCACCTTTCTTTTCATCTAACTGTTGTATTTCATTCAAGTCACCGATCACAATGGTTGGTAGTGCTAAGTTGTTAATGCAATTAGTTAACTGTTCCCAGAATGTTTGTTTATGAGTTTCTTGTGGTGGAGCATATACAAAGCATATAGCAATAACATAACGAGTTGCCAAGTTTGTAAATTTCAAAATTATGTATCTAGGTTCTTGTATAAGTAGTTCTATAGTTTCATTAATTAGTTGGTGTTCCTTCCACAACACACAAATTCCACCTGCTCGGCTAGAAGCAGGAGACCATATTATATTATCAAACCCACATTGTCTCCAGGATTGATCAGTTGGAGCTATATCTGTTTTAGTTTCAGCAATAGCCATTATTTGAATTCTTTCTAATTTGCAGAAGGAGTCTATCTCCGGCCAGAATGACTTCCGACCAATTCCCCTACTATTCCAGAAGCTTACTTCATAAGAAAAATTTGACAGAGTTGCCCTGAACCAGAGCTTACATTTGCTGGTGATTTCTGTTTTTTCAGCCGAACCTAAAAACCTATCCTGATCTGTTGTCAATTGAGGAGTGTTCACATAGATAGAACAAGTACAAGCATTAATGATATGTGAATGGTCTATTTTACACAAGTTTTGTACAGCAGAAGATCTTTTTGGTCTTGTTATAAGCCTCTTGCATTTTGTACTCATCATTTTGTCCTCCTTGTAGCGTTGTGGTGTGTTTCCTCTTCCTGCCGTGAATATGAGTTTGATGGTTCCTATTGTAGCTTGTCGTCTCTTTGCATGGTCGTTTATGATCATCTTTTGGAACCTGTAGGCTACAATAAACCATACATAGAGCAGGTGATTAAAGGTTCTGGTCTTTTTAGAGCTAGTCTTTAATTTCCTTAACAAGTGGAGTAGCTGCAAAGCATAAGAGATAATTATTAAAAGATTGTACAAAGGAATCATATACATGATGATGTGCTGGTATTTTAAAGTTGCTTTCATACACTTGGAGCACTGGTTAACAAAAACCAGTAACAAGCACCAGGTTGTGATATCATCAAGCCATGTCTTATATTGTGCATAAGCTTGGTGTTTAGTATGGGATCTTAGAAACTTTTCAGGGTCTGTTTCATTATTGCACCAACAACCAAGCTCAAGATGGCACACATGCTGCAAACAGCATAGCAGAGAAGCAATCCAGTTTGCATCAACAGTTGTTCTTATCTTGGACCTGCTAAACAGGCTTTTAAAAATACCAATGAGATAGCAAAAGTGTAATGCCTTCCAACAAAACATGGCGATCCACAAAGGCAGGAGATGACAGTAGTACTTAATCCAAATATTCATAGAGTAAACATAAATACAACTAGCTGGTTCATTACCTATTCCATCACCATGATCATTACCATAAATAGCTAAGCTAGAGTCATCAACAAAGAACATATTAGCATAATTCAAAGGCAGCTTAGTCATGAGAATATCACCCAACAGTCCTATTATACGGTTATAGTTCCACATTGTCAGTTTACAATTGTGTGGCTTTTTACACCAGCAATTCCCAATTTTCATTACATGAATGGTCTTGACAGCCACCAAGCCACACCAGGGTGTACAGACTTGGTCATTGCCCTCGGATGACAACTTTTGCCTTACACATCTTAGGTGTTGTTCAGTTGCTAATTGTGGGGTGTTCTTTTGTTTTCCTGTTCTTTTAACTTTTTTTGTTCCATCCGAAATGGCAGTGCGTTGGTTCATTTGAGCAACACTACTATCGGTTTCCTCAACCATAGTACGCTTTGGTTCAAGTTGTTCAGGAGGTATTGTTCCAAAGGATTGTTCAATAAGGGGTTTTCCAAGTGAAGATTTCTGTTTTAGGCAGAAACCAGTTGAAATAATTTATTTTCAGATAGAGTTTTTGTAGATAGAAGTGATGGTGCGCGAAATAGTCGCTAAGTAATTAAACATGAATTAGTAATATAAGGCCAAGAATGATATATATGTTGTATTACTTGCACACATCTAAAACCATGACTCATGTGTATATTCCTACATAAACAAAATTGCATGGCCACGTAGGCATACATGGGTGTGGCCCATACTTACCTGAATTTGGCCCATCAATTAAATTGGACAATAAAATGAGCTTGTAGCCCAACAAGCTAATCGCTACTAAAATTCGGTTGACATGTCTCTGCCAAATCCATAAGTTGTTGGAAAGAGGAGGAACATTTTCGGTCCAATCAACCCACACCATTAAAGGCACCTCCTTGTTTGTAAATTACATAAACTTTCCAACATTTGATGTCCCACATCGACACTCTGCGGAAACATTCAACAAGTAAACACTGTAAATAGGAAGGATATGTGTAACGTTAAAAGGGTCGAAAATCCTCTCTGGCTCGAGAACTCTCTCGTTTGCCAAAGCTCGACGTGTTTGATCTCCGAGTGAGATCGCGCTATAAACGGTATAAGGTCTAAAGGCTTTATTCGTAAAGAGCACAAAAATAATCGGCTGAGGGGTGGGGAGGAGGAATAATCCACGTACGAAAGCCGTTTGGTTGTACGAATCCCGAGAGTTAGTATTTTTATAATCCCGTTTTATAGCGCGTATTATATCGGGTTTCATCAAGAAGAAGTCGGGTCTGAAACATAAACATCATCAGTCTCAAAAACCTCAAGTTTTTAACAACAATCATATTAGTAGACGCAGGTTCACAGTATAGAAAAATCATACTCAAGATAGAGGAAAGAAAACACCTTATTTGTTGAATCGTGTGTTCCCTTAGAAAAATACCATCAATGGATAGTCCTCCGTCGCCGCTCCCGTCATCAACAAGGCAAGAAGAGCAAGATGTCGTCTCACCAAATCTCCCCCTTTTGGCCCTCAACATTCCTCGTCGCTGAATCTCTTGCATCCCCTTGTGTATTAGATATGATTTTCGATTCCATTTCGCTCTCTGAATCACGACCTCTTGATTTCTGCAATTGCGTCGTCTAGGTTTCGGATTCCGGCGTTCGCTTTTTGTTTTTGGGTCCAAGACGAGCCAAATCGGCTCGCAAATTGTTCGAATACGACTTCCATGAGGAATTTGGTGGTGGATTATGCTGAAAATTGCTAAGATTAGGTGGAAATAGATTGATCTAGGGCAAGGGGTAGAGAGCGTTTTTCGGGGCTCCATTAGCATCACCGGTTAAAACACATCAAATCCCTTTATGTAAGCATCAAGTCTTGAACTTTTTGATGTTAATGTTATCCAATAACTTATGATCCGATTTCACAATAAAATATTTTTATCAAGTAAATATAGTTGATGTAACATATGACCTAACCACTTACATTTTGCATGTAATGGGAAAATATTATACTCCTATTTACCATTTTATATAGACAATTATCACCTAGTACACTATGTGACATGGAATAGTTGGTTTACTTATCATGAGTGAAATTCTGCTGGAGATATGTGTTATAGTGAAAAATAAGGACATATAAGAGTTGTTGGATTGAGATGACCAAAGGCTAAGATTAAAAGATGGGTATAGATAAAAAAATGGAAAAAAGTGGCACAGTGGCAATTTTGTAATTATGCCGAACAATATGCCCCTGATCAAAACCGGGCCTCTCATCCCAAGAGCCCAACCCCAACTCGATTATTCACGCTCGTCGCTCGCTCGCTCCCAAAATCCTCTCTCGCTCTCTCATCCGAATCTGAAGAACAACTAAACCAAAAGGCCAAATCGAAAACAAAATTGAAGCATTTACAAGAGTTATAGATCCAGTAGTTGGAGCACAACTTGAAAATGCCACCAATAATGAAAGAACAACCGGTTAAAGGTAAGATCGAAAACCCTAGAAATTACTTCGTATGCGATTTCGCATTTTTGGCTACATATTTGAATTAATTACTCTATTTCGAGTCTATGATGCTTCAAAACACCAGAAATTAGTTCATGTGTATGCTTTATTTTGAGTTTGTTAGTGTGTTTTTGGACTTGTATAGTAAAGTGTGTGTACACTTCTAGATAATAGTTTGTTTTCTTGAATGAATGATGTGAAATTGACTAGTATTGTGTGTGTATACTTAGAATTGCACTTTTTCCCTTATTGTGTGTGCTTATGGATGATTTAAGTCTACGGATTTATTCTTTGGAGTTGAATCGAAGCCTAGGTAAGGTTCGAGCTCATTAAGCGCATAAAGTGAAAAATTAAGCACATAAAGTGCACTATTATGTTGTAAAAGTGCCTTATATAGCATTTTTTTATTTTATTTTAGATTGAAGCCAAATTTAAGTTGATAATAACAGAACCTGCCTTTTGTACTTAAATTTTGACTTTCTTTTACTTTACAACTTGAGCAATGTCATCTTGTTGTATACCCAGTATATAAGCGAAGAGACTCTTAATTGGAATGTGCAACACATTAGACAAAGTGCAGTACAAAGTGTCTACGTGATTAGTAAAGTGATTTCAAATCAATAAAAGTGCATTTCAAATCAATAAAATTGAGTGTCAAATTAAATGCATCAATGTTTAGTAAATTGTATTCAAAAGTTTGTAAAAGTGCATTCTAAATTGATAAAATTGCATTCCAAATCAATAAAAGTGCATGCCAAATTAGCAAAAGTGTAACCTAGATTAAGAACCTCTATGTTTAGTAAAAGTACATTCTAAATTAGAAAAATATAGTATAAAGTAACAAAAGACATTCTAAAGTATTAAAAATGTATTATAAAGTAACAAAAGTGCATGCCACTTAGGTAGAAAAAATGGATCCTAAAGTAGTAAATTTAAACTCTAAAGTGCATTGAAAAGTAGTAAAAGTGCGTTATAAAGTAGAAAAAGTGCAGTTCAAAAGATATAATGCAATCATGTAGAAGATTTTCATGAATAGTTGTTGTATGTCCTTGGATTCTAAAGTGCATGTTTAAAGGCATAATTTAAGAAAAGCTTATTAGCTCAAATGTAAGAGCAATGTGCTTACGCACAGAGATGTGGGTTCGAATCCCATATAAGCTAATTTGATCATAATCGTCTTTCAAATATAGTGCTTGATTTAGTTATTTGTCGCACAATGATAAAAGATAATTTCTTTTAGTACCTAGCTAGTAAGGTTGAGATTAAATGTGTTAAGAAATTAATTTGTTTAAGATATCATATTAGCCTATGTAGGAGTCGAACCTACATCTTTGTGCACAAGCACACCGCTCTCCCATTTGAGCTAATAGGCTACTTGTACTACATTTATAAAGGTAAATTATGAGAAAAAGTGTATAGGTAACTATCATATAACTTCCATATTTAATTTAAAGCATTACTTCTTGATGGTGCACCGATTATAAATAAAAGTGCACACATTAGTATCAAAAGTGCAATACTAAGGATGTGTATATTAGAAGACAGTGTAGTTTCACAGTATTCAAACAGAGAGATAATGAGGAAAAAATGTCACGTTGTAACCAAAAGTGCATGAGTTATAAACAAAAGTGCAAACAATAGTATCAAAAGTGCAAGCTTAAGAACTTAATATTATGAAGAAAAAATGTCATGTTGGCTCCTATAAGCCTAAAGAGAAAAACGTTTAATAGTCTCTTTTTTTAATTTCTCTTTGGTAAATTGACTGTAGTCTTCAAGTATGCAAACAGAGAGATAGATAATGAGGTAGATGCAAGTGGACAATAGTTGGATTAAGCTCAATAATATATGTGATTGATCTTATTAGTTTATGATGTTAGAGATAGTAACTTCCGAGCAAAACAAACAACAATTTTGTTAAGTCATATCAAGTCATTTAGCCAATGACCCAACAAACAAACCAGGAAATACAACAAATACCTCATCTACACAAACCGATAGACATCTTTATTTATTAAGGAAGATCGAAAGTGTAAAAACGTTCAATGTAACTATTCTATTTGCGAATAGAATCAAGATTATTAGGAATCAATTTCAATTTGACCATAGAATAAACACCTCTCTACACCATTTTTTAGCCAAATAATACAACAAACATCTCATCTACACAAATATGCCAACAATTTCGTGAAAGTGCATTACGAATATCTAAAAGTGCATTACAAAGCAGGATGCCAACCGCAAAAAGAAACAATCACAAAAGCATGCTTAAATCCATCAAAAGAAGCAGGATGCCAATCTTCGACTAGTTCATACCAATTTCCCTTTCATCTTAGAAACAAATTGTCAAATCCTATCAATAGCATTGACAAAGAACATGGAACACAAACATGTATGCATAAATATGCTTACAAATGCAAACGAAGTCTCAAAAATCCTACCACAAAGCTCTCCAATCTTCTGAATCAAACCAACACACATCTAATAGAGCAGATCAATTCATTAATGGAAACAAAAATCCTTAGGCCAATAGACAAATTGATTCATGGAAAAAATGCAAACGAAGTCTCAAAACAAAAATCTAATTAAGCCAAATCAATTCATGGAACAATCTGAAATTGAACGATTTAAGAAAGAGGAAAGTTGAATTTCATACGATCGCGTTGAATTGTTGGGTGGACATGGATGTTGCCTTCAAAATCGGCTACAGAAACTCCCACCAAAGGATCCAATCCCGATCGAGAAGACAATTCTCGTCGCTCTGATTCCGATTGGGAATCTGCCATGGTAGATCCTCCTCAAGCACGGAGATCCTTCTGAAGCTCAATCGGAGATCCTCTTTGAGCTCAAAAATCAGAGAACCAGAGTCGCCGACGTTCCCCGATCAGGAGAATGAACTCGACGACGATCCTCCTTGAGCGATCTTCACAATAGCACCCTAAAAACAACAACAACATTACGAAAATACCCCTAGCCATTTAAAAAAAGGAGCGTGATCTGTACCGTTAATTAGCCAGATCAAACGGCTTATATTAGTCCTTATTTTTTAGGTTAAGCCTAATCCTCATATGATCCCAACTCTACTTATCATTTACTACCTTTTAATTGCTGATAATTTTGCCAAGTCGGTATTATTGGGGGCTAGTATGAATGCAAATAATGGGAGGGGAATTCCACGCCACGCCCATGGGATTTTTTTGTCATGGGAATAGATTTAGGGATCCATGTTGAGAAATTTTGTACTTCCTATTCTACTTTTTTTTTTACATTTTTCACATATATTAAGAAACTTATTGAAAATATAAATAAAAAATCATTGAAAATCCAAAATTTTCTAAATGTAATCACCAATTAATTACTAACTACCCTTTATAGTCAATAGATAGAGAGAAAAAAGTCAACATGAACACTTTCCAACATATTAATTAAATAAAAATCTTAAATGGACAAGTTTTATTGAACAAAATTTTAAGGTTAGAAAGACAAGTGGAATAGAACGGAGGGAGTATTTTTTTTTAATTTTATATTTTTCTATATAAAAAAATCTGTAGAATATTTTTCTATATTTTTCATAAAAAATAACCTTTTTAGCCAGTGTTCTAAAAAACGCTAGGCGGAACCTATGCGGAGAGGGATCGGCCAGCATCTAGGCGACATAAACGAATGTCTACACAGTCTCTTAGACAGACTAGTACCTTCCAGCGCCTAGACGGAACCTAGATGGAGATGGAAGGAGGATTTTAAAATAGTATTTCTAATAAATGGACTACTTTATATCAAATAACCTAATAGTTTTATATATTTTTAAATTTTTTAAAAAAATTGAGTGGCCCACTGGGCTACCTGCGGCCATGTGCAAGCATCAAATCTTGACCTCTTTGATGTTTATGTTATCCAATAACTTATGCTCCGATTTCACAAAAATATTTTTTTTACCAAATAAAATAGTTTTTTTTTAATAGGAAAGGATTCGAAATACCGAACAAACTCGGTAAGATGAGAGACCGATACAAAACTCGGTAACCGGACAAACCGGCATGAAAAAGAAAAACAACCCAAGCTAACAAAGAGAACTAAAGGGAAAGCATTAAAGGGGAGAGTATGACACTTCCGCGCGTTAGAAACCAAGGCGTATAGTGCCGCCGGATAGCAAGTTAAAGTCAACGTGAATCAAGGCGTATAGAAGACCAAACTCTAGCCGGAACCACAACTCGACCCAAACGCCACCCCTACGAACTCAAGAACTTGGAAATAACAACGCAGAAGAGACCGCAACCACGCTTGACGACTCGTACCACACCCCACCACCAGTCCTAGTAACGAAGATGTGCATACCAGGCTTGTGCAATAACTGCAAAGACAAACAAACAGGGAAAACCAAGAAGTTAACCCTCATTGGGCTTAATCCCAAACAATGAGCCATACCCGACCCACTAAAGCCCAACAAAAGGACTAGGGGTAGCCATCACATCACGCAGGCCCAAAGGCCTATCAAACCCTAACAAAGTCATCCAAAGTGAAACTTTGACCGAAATGAACACAAAGGCAAATATGGTTGCCTAGTTGCCACGTCGGTCGAGAATGGCATCGTCCACCAAGATAGAAGCAGGAGCTGCGCAAGGAAAAATCGGCGTTCAAAAGAAGAACTTTAAAACACGGCCAGAACTCCAGCAGCATCCGAAGGCCAAAATCAGATTCCACACAAACAGTCTACCCAGATCTGAGGTTTCTAAATCGAAAAACACATAATCGATTAGACAAACGGGTTATTATTTTCTCGACGGGTCACAACCAATTGGAAAATAATCTATCGATTAACACCACCAGTGCGTCGTCCACGACGACCACCGGAAGAATTTGATAGGACAATCCTTCTCGCCGAGGCAAAGTGGGAAACCTTTGCAAAGGCGAATAAAATCCGAAAAATCAAAAGACTAGATCTGGCACATAGAAAAAGAGGATCATATGGAGCAAGATCGACGAGGCTTAAAAGGACTTTGGATAAATGTCGAACATCTTTGTCAAAATCTAAATTAGTTTGAAGCCCGAAAGGGTTGTTCTTTGTATAGATTCAAGCCTTCTCGACGAGTCTAATGTCTTCTCGGCGGAAAATAAGACCTTCACGGCCGGAGATCAGAGCCTTTTCGGCGAGTTATAGTTGCTTCCACTTTCTAGACAACTAGGTGAGCCTTTTCGGCGAGCCTTTTCGGCGGAAAATAAGAAAGGAAGCCTTCTCCCTTCTTGTTTTACCAAATAAATATAGTTGATGTAACCTATTACCTGAACCACTTACATTTTGCAATGGGAAAATATTATATTTTCCACTTTATATAGACAACTAGGTGGATAGCCCGTGCTATCGCACGGGTTCTGATTGATTATATTTTATATTTTATAGTATATATAAAAGATTGTTTTTTTTTTTCACTTTGTCCATTTCCAAGAGTTTCTTGATTGATCCTTATTTTTCAACAATTTTAGAGTTGTCTTTTATTTTTTTGCTTTGTGGTGAATGGAATTGTGATGTGATCATGTGAAAGTAAAAAGCTTACATAGTGTGAAAGAGAAAGGAGTATGAAAGGTTATATTTTAAATTTGATGTTATCTTTTATTTGGAATACCAAAGGTTGATATTATCTTCTTTTATTTTATTACTTTAAAATTAGTTTGATTAAATATAAATACATATTTTTAGTGTTATTTATTTATCCTAAACAGTGACATAATATAGGAAATCATAACTTTTTTATTAATTGAATAGTTAACCCATCTTCAATAAAAATTTATAGCATTTTTAAATGTAAAGAATGAAGAAATAGAAGCTTATAACTCATTTGAAATCTTAATGAGATGTATATTCAATTTGTGAATGATCATAATATGATTGTTCTTTTTGTCATTTATGTATAGTTGTGAATGATCATAATAGGATTGATCCTATTTTTACATTTATGTATATAATAATTGTAAAAAGAGGTTTCAATGTCATTAGACCTGTCAATCGGGTCGGGTCGGACGGGTTCGGGTTCGATCATTTCGGGTTCGAGTTAAATCGGATTCGGTTTCGTTATGGGTCACCGGTCAATCGGGTCGGGTTGTAGCGGGTTTTCGGTCGGTTCGAGTTGACCATTGGGTCTAAAATATCCTTTTTTAATGATTATATAAATCAATCTTTAATTAAATAATATTATTTAATTATAATATATTATTTTTATTTATTTTAATAATAAAATATATTATAATTTTCAAAATAAATTTGAAAAATTCTATAAATATACTAAATCGGTCAACCCAACGGGTTTCGGGTTTCAACCCAACGTGTTTCGGGTTTCAACCCAACGGGTTTCGGGTTCTATCGGGTTCGGTTGATTTCGGGTTCAAATTTTCGGGTCTTGACCCTATCGGGCGGTTCGGGTCGGGTTAGCGGGTTCGGTCAGCTTGACAGCTCTAAATGTCATGGATAAAATATTTACAACTCTATTTTATTCTACTAAAAAATCTATTTTATTATATTTGATATGGCTTGGATTTTTTTGTTTCTTTTTAATGTTTTCTTATTTATTTATTTTCTTCCTTTATTACATAAACCAAGCTAAGCCAATCAATCATTTGTGTAACCATTTTTTTTTGTTCTCCTTACTCACTTTTTCATGCACTAATTAAAAAAACAAAGGACTCTTTAAGTAAACAAAACTTAATTGTTAAAAATATCTACCAAAATAGATATTTTATAATTTATGTAAAAAAAGGAATTGGTATTAATAAACATATTACATTTTAATTAATTTTCTGTTTCGTACAATATATTAATTCTTCGTAAATATTTAACAATCCTCACAATATGTATCAAACATTGAATATGCCAAATATCTTACTTTCTGAAATATACACCATTTTCATTTTCTTACAAAAAAAAGTAGCTATTGAATGAATGCACTTACCTTCATAACAAAAAAAAGAGTAGCTATTAATGCTTATACAAATAATAGGCTTAGATACAAATAATAAGCTTAGTATCTTTTATAATATAATCTTGGCATAAACAAAAAAAAGAGTTACAAAGTTGTTTTCCAATTACCTTCCTAACATGAATGCACTTTTTTTTTGAAGGGAACATGAATACACTTAGATACCCATCCAATTTAAAAAGTAGCTATTGCATGGTAATTTATTATATGTGAATGTGAATGGATAATGAGATTTTATAAGCACGGAAAAATGTTCAACCTACCTCTTTTTAATGTATGTTTTAATAAAAATCATGTACACGCGGAGTAATAAAGTTGTTAGTGAAAATAAAACCCGACTTTAGATGACCATACTATTGCATACTTGACTTGAATCTCTGAGATTTACTTCGCAATTGGTTGGTCCATTGATGCCTACATAAATACTGGAGATCTTTGTGTTAGAAAAATTAAGCTACATATAAAAATAAAACACCCAAAAAAATCCTACCAAAAAAAATAAAACACTAAAAAACTATATCGATAAATGGAGCTCGGAAGAAAAATAACAATGTCGTCTAGAGGATAATTTCATTTTTAATTTTCATAATAATAAATAGAATATAGAATACATATTATTATAATAGTTAACTAATAAAAATAATTTTCAAAACCATTATATACACAATTGACTATTTGATCAAGTAAGAAGATATACAAATGCACAATAATCTTCTTGCAAAAAATATTAACCTGTTAAGATCAATCACTTGGAAGAGAGCATTGTGTTTTTTGCCAATGGTGAAATCTAGAAATGTGATAAGCGAGAATTAAAAATAGAAATTTATAGTTGTTATCAACTAATATATTATGAGCACATTCTAATATAAATTAATGTCACTAAATACAATGTTGTAAAATTTGGCCGTTTAAGATGGTTCGGCGTTGGCCATATTTCAAATTCTAAATTAATGTACATTAATAATGTCACTAAATGTAAAGTTGTACAATAAAATTTATGTTAGTATTTTATTACGGCCTTATAAACGTAGAGATAGAAAATGGGTTTATTGTTTGACTAACCTAAAGCAATAATAAAGATAAAGATTAAAAATATATACTCCAAATATTATTATTATTATTAAATTAAAATTAGATATAGGTGTTTAGGCCAATTGAATGGGCCATTAATTACCCAAATTTTTCTATTTTATAGTATATATATATAGATATAGATTATCACCTAGTACGTGACGTGGAATAGTTTGTTTACTAGTTCTGTTATTTTAGCATTTACTACATTTTAATTGCTGATAATTTTGCAAGTCGGTTTCATTGAGGGCTAGTATGGATGTCAATGGGTGGGGAGTTCCACGCCCACGGGGATTTTTTGTCATGGGAATAGATTTAGGGAGAAAATCGGGGATTTTTCGTTTTCATGTCTCCTCTTATGTCTTATTGATTATGATTGGTTAAAAAATAATTAAAAATATTAATTAATACTATCATATATTTAATTACAAAATAAAAAAGAAATCTTAACTAATCACAATCAATGGGACATGATAGGGGATATGGAAATGTAACAGAGGATTCGGATCGTTGTAAAAATGGGTAGGGATAGATGTCACCGACCCATTATTCGTCTCATTTTTGTTCCATTGGGAATATTAATAAAAAATCCTCATTGATAAATTCGAGGAGAATCCATAGAGATAATGCGTGAGTCTAATATGGACTTTATCATTTTTAATGTTATGATTTTCTTATCAGTTACATTTTTTATAATGACATTTTTAGTTTAAAATTATAAATAATAAATTAAATTTTACATAAATATAAAATACATTACAATTGTATAAGAATTTTAATGGGAAAATCTATAATGATTCTAAATACAAGAATTGAATAGGGATGGAGAATCCTCGTGCCCATCGAAGGACACGGACCTAATGAGAATGGGGATGGGAAATGTTTTCATTTCTCTCATAGATACGAGTACGAAAATAAAGAATAAAATCCTAAATAATAATAAGAATCGGTTACCCTCGAATCCGCCCATTGTAATCCCTAGGGAAATTGGGGCAAATAAGTGACGTAACTAACATTACTTGTTTTGTTTGCCAGCATGTGACTAGCATTACTTTTTTTTTTTGGTCGAATGTGACTAGCATTACTTAATCATGGTCCTAGCGTGTTTAGTTAGCCGTCTCTTTCTTGCTAGTAAATCATGGTCCCAGTGAGTTTAAATAACCGTGTCCTTCTTGTGCAAGTGAGAAATCGAGAGCCAAATCAAATTTGTCCATTCGAGGACTTGGTCAAAAAACCTGTTTCTTGTATTCACACATAGATCAAATATGCTCCGTTCACCCTTTTGACATAAGAAACATTACTACTCAACATCCATTTCTATTTGGCTTAGCTTCGATCCGTGATCAAGCCTCTCTCTAGTGCAACACAACTAAGATCAGCACAACAAATGTTGGGGGATTTATGGAGCCTGATTTGAGATTAGGCGAAAAGAGAAGACAAAGGCGAGTGAGGAGCAGAACCGCGACCGCGAAGCGCGGGGAGCGTTGCTTAAAGCGCGGCCGCGTTTCTAAGGTGCAAGTGGCATAATTCCGACAGAATGTAAGCACGGTCGCGCTTTTCTGACGCAACCCGCTTTTTTTGCCGCGTCCGAAGAAACGTTGTTTTTTGTGGAGCCCGAGTTGTACGAGTTTCTAGGGTTTTCCTTTGGCCTCTTGTTTTTATTTAAACCCAACTAGATTATTGTAATTGGTGTGCTTGATAACCCGATAAGCAGAGAGAGGGAAAAATCAAAGCGCTAGAGAGATTAGGTTAGACTGACACGTCTTATAATCCTTGTAAATCTCAGATTTAGTGGAAATCCCTGGATTAGTAGTGCCCCAAACGTAATGATTCTGACGAACTGGGTTAACAAATTCTCTTGTTCTTCTTTTCTGTATATTTCTTACTTCTCTTGTGAATCTGTGTTGTTGTTATTGTTGCAAGTAAGTCGAATTTCCTAACAACAAATTCCTATAATTTTTTTTTAAAATGGAAAATCTACTATCATATTTTCTTTAAAAAATCGCCAATATATTTTCTATTTTTAATAACTTTGGATTTAATATTTTTATTTATTATCATATAAAATATTCTAGAATATTTATTATAATAAATTAAATGTTATATTACTTTTGGAAATAAAAATATTCTAAAATATTAACCTAATAAATGATAATTTTTTTATTTGACTTATAGAGAAGTAAAATATTATAGAGTCTAAACCTATTAAATAATAAATTATTTATTATTTGACTAATACTAGAATAGTAAAATATTGAAGATTGTTCTCCTGAAGAAATTGGTAGTATTGGTCTTCGAACTGTGGAAAATGCAAATATTTCGTTATAAATGAAACTTTTATGGAAATTGTTAGCTCAACCTCATGTGGATTTGAGTTATTAAATACATATATCAAGGGTCAAATTGTTTACTTAAATATTTAAAAAACACCTTTTTTTTATTTCAATATTAAAAAAACACCTTGTTTTGTACAATTTTTAAAATAAAAAAAAACTCAATCTACAGTATGCATGCATGAGCACAAGGATATGCTAAGCATGTGAGCTAAACTGGGTAATCGGGTATGCTTAGGAGCTCTTTTGGGATAGTTGTTTTGTATCTTACATATATATCCTTTGATGATATATGTTATGTTGCTTGTAATCTCCACTCTGTCTATAAAATCTTTACCATTCGCGAGAGCAAAGAAGTTTAGAAGTATCCAATGGATTAAAGATGTCCCAATTGCGGATTGCCTTTTCCATGGACTGACTATCCAAAGACTGCCCTGGGCTGTTGACGAAGACTCTGAGGCCTCTTACCTCAGGAATGGAGAGACTGAATCAAGCGTAAAGGGAACATTTGACTCGGATGAGCCCCACATGAAGACGGGTTGTTTGGTAGGGATGACATTGCTCGAGCACTAAGATTGAGCGATGGTTGAAAAAGGAATGGGAGAAGATTGAAGCATGCTGTAGGAGTATAACATTCATGGTAGGTAGCAAATAGGGCGATGGATTAGTTAGTTGTAAGAGGTATTAATATGCATTTAAGGCTCTTGCACAAGTTGAAACAAGAATATTTCAAAGGATGTTATTGCACTAGCTAGCAAAGCAGGCAAAGTACATTAAGTATTGAGCAGAATTTTTTATTAGAAGTTAATCTCACGTCTCTCAGCGAAGAATTTACCATTTGTAGGGTGAGGAAGCAAGGCAAGCCAGACTCCAGTGTCCGCTGCTTCCTCAGCGGAAATGTTCCCAGCCCAACCAGTCATGGCAGTCTTCACCCACCCGGGGCAGTAACAGTTTATGTAGATCCTATGATGACCTTCAGGCGTATTGAATAGCTTTTTTGCAACCATCCTCGTGTAGCAATTCACAGCAAGCTTTGAGACAGAGTAGTCGGTGAATGTTTGTGGCCATCCACCTGATTCCCAGCTACCATCCTTCACTTGGGAAATGAACGAATTGACGGCATTATCAATGTGCATGTGCCCCTCATTTAGGGTGTCTATATTGCTGAGCTGTTCCCTCAACGTGGCATCTCCAATCCTCTGACACAAAAAAAAAGAGTAGACTGGCTATGTAAAACTGAAATACAAATTTGCTCTTCTATAATCTCTAGGGTGAATTAATCTCACGAAGATATCAGTGCTCTACTACTGTTATTGAGCTCACAAAGCACATTACAGTTGTCAAAGAGGAACCATAGTATTAAGCCAGAACAGTCAAGAAGATATCTGTGGTTTCAGGTATATAATCTCTATGAAGATTTCATTTAGATGGAGTGGAATTTTGACTAAATACCAAATCTCGTGTCACTTGAATAATATAGTGGAGCAATATAGATTATAGAACCTGAATAAGTAAGCCAAACATCATAGATCAATGTAGAGAATAAATCCCACTGCTCTTTAAAGGAGACATATAACAGAACAAAAACTATCCTATTTTGCATTATAAAATGATAGGATAAACAGTTATCACTAGAGCAAAAAATGATAATACTTACATTCCTTCTGCCATTTAGTCTGCCCAGCCTTGAGCTCACATTAACTATACGAGCACCAGAAGGAGAAGGTTTCATTAAAGGAATCATAGCTTCAGTTACATTCTTGGTACCAAAATAGTTTGTGGTGATAACCTGCTCAGCAAGTTCAACGGAATTCTCTGACCCAACATTATAATTTACGCCTGCATTATTCACCTGTACAAGAACAATATGCATGATCAAACCATGGCAGGCATAGTAAACTGAAATGAAAAGAAAAGATGTAAGATGTCAAGTCCTGCAACCTATTGCATTCATACAAATCAGTTAGGTCATTTGAACCAGTAAACATAAACACAGGCTGAATTTGGTGCAAATAATATAAAAAAACAAAAGTGATACAATGTAGTCTTGGCCTTTTTCAGTAGGAGAAAATGCAGCGCTTCATTGCTAAGACAACTTAGATGTAAGCTCAACACCAAAGATAATACTTACCAAAATATCTATACCGCCATAAGTGTCCCGAATCCACTGAGCAAAGTCCCTAACAGACACAGAATCAGTGATGTCCAACTGATGGAAGTGGACATTCAGATTAGCTTCCTTCATTACATTTGCAGCCTCAATACCAATGTTACAATCCCTGGCTGTTAAAACGACAGTAACCCCATGAGTTGCAAGTTGTCGGGCAATCTCAAAACCGATTCCCCTGTTACTCCCAGTCACTACAGCAATGGTTCCACTGCTCCACCACCTACAATTGGGGTCCAATTTATCAATTTAATGTAGCAAACAAATTTTAGATCCCACATTATCTAAATAGTCAGCATACCGCTGATGATCAGAATAAGGAATCGTTCTTAGGAGAGAGATCTCTTGTAGTCTCTTTTCTCTCTGCTCTCTAGCTCGTTGTTTTCCTGCTCGGCCCATTCCTCTAGCTTTCAATCTTCTCTTTACTTTAGTATCCCTTCACATCTGGGGATGGAAAGCTCACACTTGAAACCTGAAACAATTTCAATATATAATTTGCACTGAATTTTGAAAGCTAAGATATCCCTCTTTGCAAAGCAATTATTTTCCAATCAATGAAAATGCAACCGTCACTGGCTCCAAGTATGTGAATCTAAAGCTAGAATTACCCGAGTACATGATAAAGTCGTTTCATCTTGAATGTCAATTTTCGAAAGAGCTTAAAAAAACAGAACGACTGAAATCGAAATAACAAAAAAAGTACCAATTCTGAGAGCGTGTAAGCTGTGCGTGGAGTGGCACCTGCGAAAGTTGTTTTGTGAGCTGAGAACGACGTCTGCGTAGACCTGTGATGAGATTAAATCATGTGCGCCACCGCGTGGTTAGTCGACCTAGGTGGCGGGGTGTGCGAGAGAGGTGAGATGGAAGAGAAATTGGGCGAGTTTTCTTCAACCCTAGTGTATTTCATAGGATGACATAGATGTTGCAAAATTATTATCGGGCTCTACATAATGCTCCGGGGTTGTAAAAGAACTCGATTACCAGATCAAAGAATGAAGACTTCGGCCTCGCTGATTTCGGGTGTCGTTCAATTTTTCATATAAAATGTTATTGGAACGTGCTAGTTGTAATTTAATTTAGGGAAATTTCATTGGTGCCCCTGAATTTTTCACTTTTTCGGATGGTGCCCTAAAAAAATATTCCACATGGTTTCCTCAAGTTTTTATAAAAATTCGGAGAATATCTTAAGTTTAATTTTTCCTTACCTGATCATCAGCGGAACTTCTCTTAAAAACATTTCAGTAACAACATTTACCCAGTGGAACTTCTCTTACGAGAAATCTACGGTGTCAAGATGGGGCACCCCTGGCTTAACAGAAACGGGAACGACCAAAAGACTCGACGAGACCACAAAACACAGATATAAAACATGGCAACCAAAAGAAAAGACGAAGCAAAATAAAGACCGAAACGAAAAATGAAACATAAAACCAAAACAATAGCGCTGAAGCCTCAGGGCCTCCGTGGACCAATCTGTTCAGGTGACTAGTTGTGGACTACTTGAATCTTCTCCCTCCAGCTATCCCTGCACACTGCAAAATCTGTCAAAATCCCCAACTGGTTGACATTCTTCCTTATACTATCCTTCCAACATATTTCAAAATACAATTCATTTAATAGTTTTTTTTTCTATTTTCTTCAATCATTTTATTATTAAAATTTTCTCAAAGGTTTTTTGGTTATAAAACTCAAAACAAGCTAAAATTCTTTTTTTTATATAAGGTCAGAGACTCTGGATGAATCGATAACTAATTTATGTTCGCAGTTCGTGGCTGCCGGTGGCCTAGGGAAATTTGACACACAATTGTCCGAGTTTGAAGATCCTGGATGTTCATCCATACGAATCAATGACTAATTTATATTCATGATTCATGGTTGCCAATGACCTAAGGAAATTTTGCACACGATGGGATTCGAACACGAGACCTCCTGCTAAATTAATCCCCATTAACGTGAACTCAACAGGGCCTTACACCGCTACAGTAAGCCGTTGGTTTAAACAAGCTAAAATCTACTTAGTACATTATAAAGCAGAAACCATGTATGTTAAAAAAATTGTGCCACATGGCATTACTTGAATAAAATAATGTCAAGATTTTTAACAATAACTTGTATTATTCTTTCTATACATCCAATTTTTTATATTATAACTAGTTGAATCCCCGTGATACTCACGGGATAATTTTACTAAAAATTATACAATATTATGATATTAATTTAAAATTTAAAGCACTTGTATATAATATTATAATAAAAATATGTAATTTATAAAAAAATCTTTAAGATTGTGTCCATATTTTATCAACATACAGATAAAAAAATTATATACATGAAGCCCGATTTTTGTTAAAAGATAAAAAAAATTGCTATGCATAAAATTAATATAAAATATTAGATCAAGTTATTATCAACATATACATAAAAAAATTATATACTTAGATCACAAATCTTGTTACAAGATAAAAAAAAATATGCATAAAAAATATCAACATATCGATCAAGTTATTATATTATAAAACAAAAATTGGATTTATAGAAAAAATGATACAAGTAAGTATAATTTTTATTATTAAAAACGTAATATTATTTTATAATATATTAGGTAGATATTGATTTATTTTTCTTTTATAATGTATTAGCGTAGATATAGATAGAAATTTATATCGGTAATTTTTTTTCAATAATCCGATAAAAATATTTTAGCATAATTTTAAGATACAATATATAATATTGCTTATCAATATCAATAAACATATACATTATCTATTTTATAACATCTAAAATCTTACCCTAAAAAACCTTCAATCTTTATAAATTCATTTTTTTATTTAGTAATGGCTATTGTTTATTTTTATTTAGTAATGGCTATTGTTTAATTTTTTTTGAATATATGTATATTAATTTTTTTTATTTTTAATGTGATACGTACTATATGAAACAATCTACGCATATAATAAGGTATCTATCCATTATCTATTTTTGAAGTGGTTAAGATAAAGATTTCTAGAATTATTATTTAGTTTTTTATGTTGAAAAAATCAAAAAAGATTGTCCATTATTTTATTTAGGTTTTGCCACGTGGCGCAAATTTTTACATAGACTTGGTTTCTGCTTTATAATGTATTAGGGTAGATAACTTGATCTATCTATATGTTGATACCTTTTATATTAATTTTATGCATATCTTTTAACAAGACTTAAACTTTATGTTAATATTTTTTATATTAATTTTATAACTAATAAATTTTATTTTTATCTTTTAACAAATCTTTCATTCCAAGTATATAAATTTTTTATCTACATGTTGATATTTTGCAATATAATAAATTATTTATAGAATAGATGATATATTTTAATATACATTGGTATATCTACCTAAATGTTAATAAATTAATGTTAAAAAATTGTTTTAATAAGTTATATTATCCTCATTAGATATCCTACCGTAATTACCTTTAATTATAGCATTGTATTATTTTTACTCTATGTTATCTTCTATACTTATCTTTATATTAATATTCTCCATATTTAAAAATATTATTTTATTCATTACAGAGTAATAGATCAGAAATCAAATACATAACCTTAATAAATATTTTATATAAACTGATTGTTTTATGCATATTACTATATCTTAAATAAAAAATATTTAATTCAAGTGAAATTAACATTTTAAAAATTTGAATCAAAATACGGGACAAGATCTCAACAAATGATGAAAATAATTTTTAAAAATAATTTTTTAATATATTCAATTAAAATATATGGCACGATCTTAAAGTTTTTTTATAAATTACATAATTTTATTGCTATATTATACACAAATATTAAATTTTATATTAATATCATATTATTGTGTAATCTTTAATAAAATTACCCCGTGAGTATCACGGGAATTCAAGCGGTTGTTTTTCAAAATGAAGTCTTCATTAACCAAGAAACTACGGGGAATTTATGTAGTGTACATTCAATATTTAGAAAAATTAATAAACTTCGATAAGAGATGATTAGTTATTCGTTTTGAATTTGATTTCTCGGATTGTTATTTGTTAAAGTTAGGTCACGTCTACTTTTTTTGTTACAAATCATTCCGCAACTATATAGAATCCTACGGAGTATCTACTAAACTCACTTTTATTACCGTCCATTTTTCCTTTATTAATAAAACTAACCAAAGCCCATATGCAAATCAAATCAAATCTACCAAATCATTTACATTCTCTCTCCCACAATAATCCGTTACATATTATTTTCTCCCTTCCTCAATCCAAACTAAACAATTCAACCATGAAGAAACAACAAGCTGCCATAGCAAAAGCCATGGCCAAAACCAAGCACAAAACACTACACCTCATATGCGTCTCCCTCCTCCTACTTGTCACCTTTTTCTACATGTCCGACTACTTCATATACCTCCTCAACAGCCCACTTTCCAGGATTCACTCCTCCTCATCGTCCAACAGCCACCATTCAACCAACCTCAACACGGTGACGACGACGTCGTTTCAAGCCCCAAATCTAACGCCCACATCCCTCAAGCACGTGGTTTTCGGTATTGGCTCGAGCGCCGACCAATGGGAGCGGCGGAAGCCCTACCTCAAGTTCTGGTGGCGGCCCCACCAGACCCGGGGCTTCGTTTGGCTCGACAAGGAGCCAACCAAGTCGGACTCCAACAACACCGGGTACCCGGTTTTGAAGGTCTCGGAGGATACGTCCCGGTTCGTGTACACGAACCAGTGGGGGCCCCGGTCCGGGCTGAGGATGACCCGGATTGTGTCCGAGATGGCCCGGATGGGTCTCGACGGCGTCAGGTGGTTCGTGATGGGGGACGACGACACCGTCTTCTTTCCGGATAATTTGATTCGGGTTTTGAACAAGTATGATCATACACAGATGTATTACATCGGGTCGAATTCGGAGACGCATGTGCAGAATATCCATTTCTCGTACGGGATGGCCTATGGCGGAGGCGGGTTCGCCATGAGTTACCCGTTGGCTATGGAGCTTGAGAAAATGCAGGATCGGTGTATCCAGAAGTCTGGTGGGTTATACGGGTCGGATGACCGGATCCATGCTTGTTTGACGGAGCTTGGTGTGCCTCTCACCAAAGAACCCGGTTTTCACCAGGTGGGTTATTTTTCATCCATCCCTCAATTTTTCTTCTTGGTATCTTTCAACGAAGATATATTCAGATTGGTATCTCAACCTAAAATTAGATTTTGGTGCAGAATGTCAACCAACCTGACCATATCTTCTTAGGGTGTGTTTTAGAATAATTAGCTATAGCTTGGACCATTAACCGGATCATATTGTATTTCAAAGGTTACAATAACCTTCCATTTGACTTAATTATTTAAAATTTTAACTTCAAATCTGTTTTTTTTGTAGAATTTAACTTCAAATCTTTACCCCACACGTACAAAAAATATCACCGCGTATGTTTAGCTTCATTATTTAATTAATTTTATTATCATTGTACATCATATGTCTTCATAAAATAGATTTACAATGGATGAATATTACGAACAATACAATTAAAGACATAAAGTAGATTTACATCAAATGGATGAATCAATATAGTTAAAGCACTATGTTTGGTGAGTTTATCAATAATTAAACTAGTTAATTAACTTAATTGCTATATTTCTTAATTTCTCTAAATCGCCTTTATCAATTTAACTTCTTTTTTTTTCATAGGATCATCAATGATCAACTTAGTTAACAACTTAACATAAGTCTCTTACATACGTTGTTGATCCAGTTTGACATCTTAGGCAATCTATTTGGTATCCTCTCGGCGCATCCAATTACACCCCTACTCTCCCTCCACCATCTAGACATCGTCGAGCCGATCTTCCCTTCGATCACCCGTGAAGAGTCCTTGCAAAGGCTCTCCAAACCCGCAACTCTGGACTCCGCGTCATTAATGCAACTATCCATTTGCTACGACAACTCAAGAAACTGGACGGTCTCAGTCTCCTGGGGATACGCGGTGCAAATAACTCGTGGCATCGTTCTCCCAACAGAGATCGAGAAACCGTCTCGGACATTTTTAGATTGGTTTAGTAAGGATGATGATGGAGCATTTTCATTCAACACTAGGCCACTCGTACGCCACCCTTGTCAGAAGCCGTACGTGTTTTTCTTGGACGATGCAGAGATGAATTCTGAGGCTAGTAGTACTACTACCCGTTATGCGTTGCACAATGTTTCCCAACCTTGGTGTTGGTGGGATATGGCAGATCCTAAAACCATTCTTAATATTGAGGTTTACAAGAAACCGGATCCACATTTGTGGGATAAGGTACGTAACTATCCAACTTCCATTGATTTATTACGAGAGTTTTTTGGTTAATTAATTTTGCGAGAGTTCTGGTCGTTGGTTAGTTTGTGAGTACATTTGTTGTAACTTGATATATGAAGCTAAACACCATGGTGATTGTCCAATTTTAGAGGTAGCTAGTCTCGATCGAATATCTTAGTCCTAGCTAGCATTCAACTCAAAATTGTCCAAACCATAAATTAATGATCTATAGCTTTATAGATTAGAAGTCAAATCTAAATGTAAAGTACATAAGAAAATTGTAAAACCTATATCTAGAGTATAATTGTCCACCTGAGAGTTTTAGAGTCTTAGTTGAACACTTTAACCCTAGATTATCAAATTCATAAACATCTCGAATTTAAAACCTGACTCGATCAATTGAAAAGTCTAATTGTGAATATTGTTTGGTTCTTTAATATGTAGGCTCCAAGAAGGAATTGTTGCAGGGTTTTGCCTTCAAGCAAAGATGACACCATGGTGATTGATGTAGGAGGTTGTAGACGAGGTGAAGTAATAGAGGCAAAGTGGAGTTGAATCCAATTCAATTAGGGTTACATATACTTTCAGCATGAAGTCAATTCTTCTAGATACCTCTTAAATATTTTGGATTAGAATCTTATTCACATCCAGATCTCAAAAGCTAGCACCAAAGATTTGATCTACGAAAAACCTTTGAGATTTGATCTATGGAAAAACTATTTTGAGATGATTGGGAGCAAAAAATCCCATATTAGTTCTTCTTTCCAATTTCAATATATATATGTATGAATATTATGTTATAATTATAAGTAAGAAGTTATTTTCTTCCTTTTTCTCTACTGTTGCTAATTGAGAAGTCAGAAGTGATAATCTCATGACCCAGATGCTTGGGAGTTCAAAAGATAAAATCCTCAATTTTTTAGGGAAATTCCTTTTGGTACCAAGTGTTTGCCTTTTTCTTTTGATGTCCAAGAAAAAAACTCTTGGTACTCCTGAGGTTTTGGCTTTTTCCGTTGACGCCCTTTTCGGTTCAAATTAGTTCAATTATTAGGATTTGACTATTAAAAACTTAAAATTCATAACCTAACCATCCCAATTTGAATTTGTAAACAATTTTTTAAAGAACCCCTTAAATTAGAGAATTGTTTTAAAATTCAAATGGATGTAGTTTGGTTATGAACTTAATTAACATAGGCTTAATTAAACGTGCGTTTAGCAAGATTCTTTTAGTATTTAGAAAGACTAATTCATACTTCAATGTCATATTGAAGTTAATTATTTTGTAGTAAATGTAAATAAACTTATTTGATTCAGCATATACAATCATGCATGCATTTCTTGCCAAACTTTTGTTTCACCTAACCAAATAATAAAATTTATGCCGAAGTACAAAAAGAACCGTGTTAAAATATTGAGCTTAATGGAGATTGTATTTCATCATTTGTACATACCAAATGCATTCAGGTCACACTTTATCATGTACTATATATAACCAATTTGACATGTCGGCATATTCTCATTAATCCATAACGTTTTGGAGTATCAATCGATTGAATTCTTAATTTTGATGTCAAAAAATCGGTCCATGATTTGTACGTATATACCGAAATTCGGTCCGTAGTAATATGTCCACATGCACCGTATTTGATACGCATACGCGCACAGTACTTTTCTAGCGTGGTACATCTATTTTCAAATTTTCACTTTACCTAGCGATTAAGTTTGAAACTTTTTTAATTAAGGCACACAAAAGAAATTCTAAAACCACCCCATCATCGTCGATCGATCACATTGTTATGGATATCGATCGATCAGAATTTTTGTTACTGCTGTAATCAATGTAAGTCATGAATAAAAAAAAAAGTGATTAATCTAATCTCTTCTTGAACAGAGATTCATCTTACATAAGTAAGACATACGTACAAATTGTATGTTACAAGCATGTGACGAAAATTGTGACGAAAATCCGTATTTGCTCTATCAAATTGCTTCAAAATAAGTGCTTCAAATAAAGTTGAAGAAGAATTCTTACGAAAGGCCTAAGTGCCTAACCTGTTGTTCACTTGCAAATTAAGTAGTGATTTTTGTTCCCTTCTCAACAAACAGTCTTGTGCAACAAAAAGTGTTGTGCACGGTATCATTGACTCCATTAATTGATTTTTTTTTGGGTAGAATCCATTAAATGGGTTTTAGCAAGCCTATCTCAAGACTTATAGAGTAGCTAGACTTCAAACTTATATCAATTGGGTTATGACTTTTGACTGGGTTGGCAGTCGATCAGTTTTATAAGCTGGCGTAATTTAAGTCCAGATTTTTCAAAATTAAAACCAAGAACAAAAGGAGACAAACCAATTAGATTTAGGGTTTTGTTTCACTTTTGAGTAGAACGTAGTTTTTGTGTGAAGAACTATTATTTTTTATCGAAAAACATAAAAAATAGAGAGATACAGGAATTTTAATTGTATTAAAAGTAGTTTTTAGGTAGAAAGTAATTTTGGGAGAAGTGAAACAAATCCTTATCTACCCTAATACATTATAAAGTAGAACCAAGTCTGTTGTAAAATTTAAGCAACGTGACAATTTTGAATAAATTAATGTGAAATTATATTTTAATAAATTTGTAACAACTTATAGTATTTTTGCTATATATACTAAATAAATAACATGTTTATATAATTTTTTATGTATATAATTTTCTATCTATAGATTATGTATTAACTTACTTACAATAGATAACATATTTATATAATTTTATATACATAAATTTCTATGAGATGATATTTTTTATATTAATTTAATATTTTTATCTCTTAACAAGATTTAGGGTCTTAATATATTTTTTTTTTATCTTTTAAAAAGGCTTGAGCTCCAAGTATAAAATTTATATCTATATAATGATATAATTTTAAATAATAAATTTTGTTATGTTGATATTTTTTATTTTGAGAAAAAGATATAATTTTATGTTGATGACTAAGATTATATGTAAATGTCAAAAAAAATAAAAATTCGAATTTTAATTTAAATTAATAAAATTAGATTTTTTTATCTTTTTATGTATTTATATTTTTCAGCGCTTGTGCTTTGCCCTGAATAAGGGTGTTGGAGCCCAGTTAGTTGCTAGGCTCCCATCCAACTTTGTGTAATTATTCGTATTTTTTGCTAAAAAAAAACTACTAAAAATTAAGATCAAAAAAAAAAGTTTGATAAAAAAAAATAGAAAAATTTACAAATCTTGATGAATACTTGCTTAAATTGAATTTTGATAAAAAAAAATTACATTACATTTTTCTTAATTTCCTTTTTTATTTTACTTATGTAAATATAGGATATTTTTTTATCTAGCCCCACCTTACATTTAAATTTTTGTATCTCTATGTTTTTTTGTAATTTAATATGGATGATAGGTTGATTAATAAATTGAATTTTGTAAATTTTCATATACATTAATTTCCTTTATATTTTATTTCTTCGTTATGTAAATTTAGTATGGAAAACAACTTTTTAGATGGATTGAATTTTGCAAAATAATACATAGATAATTTTCTTTATATTTTATCTCTTAAATCAAGGACAATGTTCTCTTCTATACTAATCTTTATATTGTATTTTTCATATTTACAAACATTCTTATTATTATAGAGTAAGAGATAAGAACCCTAATATATAATTTTAATAAATTAACTTTAAGAAAATATTTTAATAAATTATATTATGCTTTGTAGATAACCTATCCTAATTATTATTATCTTTATAAAAAAAACAAGTATTTTATACATATTAGTGTCTAAAAAAAATAAGAAAATATTATTTAAAAGTATTCAATAAAAATTAAAATCAATATTATCTCCCAAAATAATGAAAAAATATTTAAAAATATATTCAATTAAAATATGGAGTACAATATAAAAAAAATTGTCTATTACATAATTTATTATGATATTATATAAATATATTTAGTATTTTAAATTAATATCGTAGAATTGTATAGTTTTTTCAGTAAAATTATCCCTTTAGGTATTCATGTATTGCGTGCCCCGCCAGAGGGGATTTCTTTTCTGTTATCTGATGATGTAAGGGGTCGGGCTATCCCCCGTTTGTTGACTACTTAGCCCTTTTTTGACTATTAATAAAATGCCCCCTTGAGGAGCCGGAGAGTACCGCCTCTCCTTTTACCAAAAAAATCCCGTGAATATCACGGGACTTCAACTAGTTCACTATTAAGTCATTGAATGAATAACAAGGCCGGCAATTTTACTTGGAGGTGAGCTTTGGAGAGGATCGAAAGCAATCAAATTCACATTGTAAACGATATAGATTGACCCACTCCATTGGATCACTAAGATTGTCACACTGGGCTGAACACCCGAACCCATAGGCCCAACTTGAATTGAAATTTAAAAAAAAATGGTGTCCCCTAATTCTTGCATTTTTTTACTTCAGGGAAATTTATTTTCTTTTAATTCACCTGATTTGAAGATATTTATTCGTTATCTAACTCGATACGCCCGATTCATATGCTATTCGTTGCAAGTACTTCTGAGTGTTGTGGTTTTTAGGCTGTGAAATTTCCATGAGTATATATATATGTAACGATTTTTCTAACTTATGCCTCAAGGGCATAGGTTAAGTGACTAAAAATGATAATATATTTGAAATTTGTATTTATTTAGATTTAATTATTCTTTCAATAGGGTTTATTAGTTTCCTATTAGGGTTTTAGTTCCCTAAATTAGTACTCTTAATCTATGCCCTTAGGACATAGGATAGAAAAACCGGTAATTATTAGAACAAGCATTTTATAATTTTGCATACATAAACCTAAATACTAAAATGATTTTATTCCCTAAAATAGACTTGTCAATTGTGTCAGTTTGAATGGGTTTAATTTGAGCTCGGTCATTTCGTAATTATTAGAACAAGCATTTTATAATTTTGTATACATAAACCTAAATACTAAAATGATTTTATTCCCTAAAGTAGACTTGTTAATTGTGTCAGTTTGACTAGGTTTAATTTGAGCTCGGTCATTTTGGGTTCAGATTAATTATGGGTTCGGGTTGTTACCAGTTAAATCGAATAGGGTTATGGCAGGTTAACGTGCAGATTCGAGTTGATCAACGAGTCAATAGCGTTATTTTGTAAATTTTATTTCACTATTAAATTATTTTTAAATTATATAAATATGTAAAATAAATAAAATTATTTTTAAAGTTAAAATAATATTAATATTATAATAAAATTTTACATTTGTAGTCCAATCTCTGATCGAGTCGTTTAAATTCGGGTCATATATTCTTAGGTCAAAATCGAATTCGGGTTAAAGTTGAGTTTCAGGTCGGTCGGATATGATTTAAGTACAGGTCGATCATGTCGGTTTTTCGTGTTCCGACAATTTTTGACAAACTCTACCATAAAGTCTATTTTTAATTTTATGATACCAATAAGAAGATATTTTATTCCTTATTGAGTCTACCCGTGCGAAGAAGGGTGGGACATCATTTAGTTAGACCGAAAAACAAATTTTATAGAGATTGGAAATAAAATCATACTCGTATCAAACAATTCGCGTATAATCGAATAGTGACATTAAATTTTGAACGTTTAACGGGAGAAATTCTTTTTTTTTTTTTGCAAGGAAATGTGAATCTAAGATCCCTTTCCTCCGACCACATGCTTCCTTAACCCTGATATTATAATTTCAATTACCAAATACTAATTAATTAAGAAGAGAGAGATTAAAATTTGATTAAATAAACCGAGGTTGTTGCTTGGATACCAAAGAGTCCAAAGATTCTATTATTCTAATTTCAAAATATTGTATAAATGTAGTTGAGTGATGTGCTTATACCGTGACAATATTTTACATGATTTTTCTAACTTATTCTCTTAAGAATTCTGTAATGAAAAGAATTTTTTTAATTATATACATTAGCGTCATTTAAATTTCTTTTATAAGTTCTATACATTTTTTAAGGTTTTAGTTTTTAAAAACAATATTCTTAAGACATAGATTAGATTAATTGAGTATTGATTTTTATAAACATATGTCCTAAAAAACATAGTTTAAGGACCCTAAAGAATTTGTTAATTTTTTATGTAGTATTTTTTATTTTTTATTTTATAGAACTTGTGCATTTCCTTTCCGGATAATAGTTTTCATATACAAGTAAATACAACATATCTAACCTAATGTCAAAGTGATGTGAATAATAAATATGTGAGTACGAAACTGCAAATTATTTTTGGAGCAAAGTCATGTTCAAATTTATAATACCCGGCCTTAACATAAGCTGAGGGCATATTAGTTTAAAAATTATTAAAATCCTGTATAAAAAAAGAGTTGTTATAAACTATATGTATATTAAAATTTTGAATTAACTGAAACATTTAAAAAAAATATGTAGGATGAATAATAAGCTATGAGTTAGAAATTTTAGGATGTGAGACCTACCACTCAAGTAGTCAAATCTACTCTAGCGGATTTGTTTTAGGGTGAATATTCTCTGCATTTGGATTATTTGTGCTTGTATACTTGTATGCTTGAATGCTTGAGTGCTTAATGATGAGAGTTTGGATTGAAAATAAAAGATACTCCCTCCGTTTCAAAATAGTTGATCTTAGACAAAACTTCACACATATTAAGGAAAATCTTTTTTTTCCCAAATTGCCCCTATAAGTACTCTTTATTTTTTTTCAATTATCAATGTAAATTTTGGGATATGTGTAAAGTGGGGTATATATAAGGGTATAAATGGAAAAAAAAGTTATATGAACAACTATTTTGAAACAAAAAAAAATGTCTTTAAGAACAACTATTTTGAAACGGAGGGAGTAGTATCCTTTACTCCTTTAGGCACTATCGGAAATTTCGGGCACTATCGGAAATTTCGGACATGGAGCATATCGTTCGGAGCGTTTTTCCATGCTCGACAACGAGCTTGTTGACTAGTGAGAGCGGATTCGAACAATAGAATTCTACTGTTTTATCTCTTGTAAGTTTTTCTTCCTTCACCCAAATTTCTTTAGTTTGTTCCCGCTAGCTTGTTTCATCTAGATCTCTCCCACTCTGACAACCGGGCCGAACGGAGCATTAGTTCTTTCAAATTTGTCAGTTTCTTACAAGTCAAGTCGACTCGGTCAAGTCCCACATGGGGGTGGTCTAATGGTATGAGTTATGTGGGATGTTGGGAGATTTTAAGTTCGATCTTTACCTTCGTCCCTTCACTTGGGTAAAAAAATCAACTTCTCACCATCTAAAAACATTATTTTTAACTTAGATCATAGTTACAAACACCAATACAATTTTGGAAAAGAATCAAATGAGAATGATTATTTAATACAGTATGAAATAAGAATAAATCTCGTCCGTTTGTTTAAAAAATCACTCGGGATTAGACTTTCTTTAAAGAGGGGTAAAAAAACAATATGCGCGTATTTTTCTCGGACTATTCGCGTATTTTTCGAAAAATTCGTTTTGGGGGATGCACGCATCTTGTGCATCGCTTTCGCCTTGGATGTGCATCAAAACTAATTGTTTGTGCATCAATTTCGAACTTTTTTTGAACATTTTAGTTATATGTATGAATACTATAATTAGCTAGTTTTTATGCACATATCGTTCATTACGATGCACATGCAAAATAACATGTACTTTTTGGTTGTTTTGATGCACAAATTATTAGTTTTAATGTACATACATAATATGACACATTTTGCATCAGTTTCGTCTTTGATGTGCATCAAAACTAACTCTATGTTTATCAAAACTAATTATCTGTGCATCGATTTTTTGATATACATTGTGTATCGATTTTGAACATTTTAATTTTTTTACCTTATTTATGTGCACGAATAAAGTTTTTTCATGTAGTTTTGTTAATTTTGATGCACATACCATTAGTTTCGATGCACATGCGTGATTAAGGTGGACTTTTGGTTATTTTAATGCACATTCGGCGAGTTATCATGCACATCCTTTTTCGTGGTATTTTGATGCACATGCAAGTCGTTTTGATGCACAAACACATAACTAAAATGTCAATTTTGATGCACAATCTTCTAGTTTTGACGGGCATTCATCCAATTTTGATGCACACGCAAACAAGATGTACTTTTTAGTTATTTTGATGCACACTCGGCTCGTTTTGATGCAATATGATGATTAGTTTTGATACACATTCAACTAGTTTTGTTGCAGATTTGACCTTTTTGATTCACTTACAACCAATTTTGATGCACACAAAATCAATTTTGATGCACATCGTGCATGCATCCCATGTATTTGTTTTTTTAAATACGTGAATAATTCGCCGAAAATTCGTTGCATCGTATTTTTTCCGCTATAAGTGAAATGGCTCACGTCGTTGATTTTTTCTTGGATGCCTCAGATTTATTCTCATTTCCCACTATAAACCCATTTCATCGGAATCAAACCCTATAACTTTTTTGGTTTTATATTTCACTTTAATTTCCAAACTATATAAATATATTATTAAATTAAATTTCTTTTTTAATTCTTAGTTATTTGGCTATTCGTTAATACTAATGTTCAATTGTTGGAAGAAAAAAAACAAGGGCATATGGTGACTAATAGCCCAAACTGTAATAACTGTGGTTTTTGAGGATATTTTTGAATTTTTCTCGGATATTCTTTTAACCTTTTTGTTCATTTTAACGTTTAATCCGATATTTTGTTGGAGATTAAATCCTAGAAAATTCTTGGTGATATCCTAAAATCACAAAGAAATGATTTTATGGATCGGTGTGAATTCTAGGATTTTTCAGTGGAAAAAGAATATTTATTGGATAAGCCGTCTTTTTAATTATGTACCGGAAAAGATTTAAAATACGAAACAGAAGCCTTAAAAATTGAAGGTAACAAGATAAAATCATGGAAAATTGGTTTTATTGGTCTACATAATTTACGGGACGTTTTGTATTTAGTAAGTTTTTCCATCCGAGGTACATAATTTTACCGCTTTAACGCGAGTCCCGTTCCGAGACGGATTTTTGTTTTAAACCGCCTTTTCTATACCTTAGTAAGGAAGGAATTTGAGATAAAGTTTCTGCTTAGTCAAAGACTATCAAATTACCAAAAGGAAGGAACGAGAGGAATCAGGCCGGAACGACGGTTCGAGGGAGAAAGAATTCAGCCTTCACCGCCGGCAAGCACCTCTGGCCCGTCCACCTCCATCTTCACTCTCATCTCATCTCCTTCCTCTGTGTGCTCTTGTGTGTGGCTGCTGCTGAAAATAAAAGCCAAAGAGTGAATCAGAACGGAACGACAGGGCGGAACGGATTCGGGGAAAGAATTCAGTTCAACCCCGCCGGCTATCTTCATGCCTCGTCAAGCGACGTCGCCGACGTTCATCAGCTCCTCCGACCACCAACCACCAAGAGGGCTACTCCCGGGCAACGCCCAACCACCCTCGAGCTCGGGGATCGAGCCACTATCGAGCCAAACGAGCCATGGGCTCGAGTGAAGGTATATACAATCAAATTAATTAGCGGATTGATTACGGAGCCACCGTAAGGGCCTTTCGATTCCGCTTTACTAATTAAATTTATGGTTTTTATAATCTTGACGTTGATACGGTCCCACAGGTTCAAACCGCTCGAGAAACGGACGTCCGGATCTTCAGTTATAGTGAATACAAGTTTGGATACCGATTGACAGGTAAAGGACTTCAGATAATTACTCGGGATTCGTTGTTAATCCGTTTGATCCGAGATTTGGTAACCTTTAAGAACTGTTGCTAATGAACAATTTTTATTTATAAAATTGTTTCAAAAGTGAAGTGGATAATTAGTTATAATTCCGTCAAGATGGATCCTTAAAGCATAATAATTAAGGATTTATTATATATCGATATTCGGAAATTAAATCGTTTATGGATTAGGAAGTTGTAGGAGTTGAGAATACAACTAAGAAGTGTTTCTGTGAGCTCGTTGCTGAGAAATCCTTTTGTTATATTTGTATTTTGTCAGAAGGATGATAAAGATTACTGTCGAATTGCTAAGGACGTTGAGCACGCCTTCTAAGGCAAGTGAACGGTTCTCTCTTGCATTATGGTTATTAAATGAGGAATTGAATCCCATTTAATATTTGTGTTGGGAACAACTTGTGTGCTTATTAAAATATGATAGGTTGTTATATTTGTTAGAAATAATGACCATGTTGTTTATTCAGTTTTGCGGTAGAACTGGATTTAGGTTCGTTATGTGTGACCTTGCATGTTATCTCATGCTGAGACATTATTATGAAGTAAGTTAGTTTACAGGGGTAGGAGCCGAGTCTCCGATGACCTCTTTATAACACAGTCTATGTTGGGAGGTTTAGTTCGCTATCATATCCCAACATTCGGGTCATGACTCATACCTCACTCAACGTTAGAGGAGGTTTTATGCACTCTAGCTAAGTGCAATTGGTACTAGTTGTTCGTCAATGATCATGGATGAAATAAGCCCTCTCATCTTGACGTCACATGTACATGTGGATTCTCGGTGGTTTCAGTCGATTAAAAGTTACCAACATATTTGTGAAAAGTTCTGAAAGTAATAAAGATAAGTGTGTTAGGCACATTAATGTACCCGGATGGTTAGTCTATTCGATTACCATTCTTACTCTCGGCTATGAATGATTCTTAATCAAACTTTGATTAAGTCAATCCGATTAGTCGATGGAGACTTTTTAAGATGTTATGTGATTAATATGAGTTCCCAACAATTGTTTATGTTTCTTAAAGAAACCACAAGCGGTGGTGTTCTCTCTCTTGATTATACGAGTCTCCTTCTTATTCTCTATAAGACTGCTAACTGTTGGATCATAATCCGAGTCTAATCGGATTTGGATGCCAATATGTTTAGTTACAACCATAAGAACCAAGTTAGATTCTCCGCTTAGTCTTTCATTAGACTAATCCGTCCATTTTCTTTTCTTTTATATGGTCGGCTGGTGTCCAATGTTGTATACGATACATCAAGTTCTTCTTGGAAGTTGATTCAAGAGGCAGATTCAGAGGTTTGAAGCTCCAGAAGTTGAAGAAAGGTTTCCAATGGCTATACTTGAGTGAAGATCATGGTTGAACTACTTCAAAGCGAAGCTGAGTTTCATAAATAAGAACGTAAGGAATACTTGATGAAAATTTTGTTTAAATAGAAGGTTGTTCTATTTATTTACTAATTCTTTTTAAGTTAAGACTTGTATAAGACTTTTTATTCTCTTTACCGCTGTAAAGTTTTACTTAATTTTGTTAGGTTTTAAATGGTTTCATTTATCTTGTTCTAGTTGTTCAGTCAGTTTAAAGCCTCGGGTAGCTTCGGTTTAGTCTTAATCGGGGTTACTGGCGGTAATACCTCTAGGGTAAGTAAGGGGGTGTTACACAAACTTTCACCTTGAAGTGTTCATTGGAACGTTGAACCAACTTTTAAAAAATAAAAAATAATCACCAATTTTAAGAAGGGTATCATTTAGTGAAAATATGGTTTTGGGGTCATATTCTTTAGGCGCAATAATAATGTATTAAAAGTAATTGTTGGTCGGAATAATAATACCCATATAACTCCTCTAAAAAAAAATAATTCTCTCATAAACATAAAAATAAAAAAATAAAGAAGCAATTTAAATGATTAGTAAGATATGCTTATATATGTAAACTTATTTTTAGAAAACAATTGATTTAAGGACATAATTAAAATAGTTGATTTATTTATCTATTGTGAGTGGGTAAGAAATAGCTACCATATTATTATTTTCTCTATCGACATAAAGGTATTTTTATTTATTACGTATTTATTATCTTTTATCTATTTTTCCTATTATATTAAATATGGTGGTTATGCAACTTAATGGAAGATTTTTTTATCTTTCATTAAAGATAGAATAAAATTGGAGAGGAGTTTAGAATATTCCTTGCTTGGGCTTTAAGGCAGTTGATCAGTCCTAAAAGATATAATTTTCGGACTAATTGATAGAGATTTCAACCCCCTGACTCTCTTTTTTCCATTATAAATACATGTTTTCGCCGTGTAGAGAAAACATACATTGAATAGACTGATATTCGCTCAGAATATTAAAAACACCTATTGAGTGCTTGAACAGGCTAATATTCGCTTAGGCCATGAGCAATGGGGGTACAATATAGGTACATAAGAGGGTACAAGATATTTCTTTTAAAAAGAAAAATAAAAATGTTTATGTACTCTTTAATGGGTAGCTATATTACTACCCATATGTACCCACAAAAGCATTGTTTAAATAATTTTTATGTACATGTGTCATGCTATGAATGGAGAAGTTATGTACCTTTATGTACTTAAAAGGGTACACTAATTTGAAAGAGAAAAGTAAATAGGTACATAATAGTAACATAGATAATAAATTATACTACGGGGTACTTATTTTAATAATTATGTACCCTTATGTACTTAAAAAGAGTACACCATTGTTGATGGCCTTAGCTCGACTGTTTAAGGGGATTCATACTCGCTGAATCTCTAGCTTTCTTGTTATTCCTCGACGCTCAATTCGATAACTGCTCTTTTGACTTAGGCATCAGAGGTGGATTAGGGGGTCCCCATCCCCTGTGTCCATTGTTTTGCAGGTCACAGGTTGAGAGAATCAGTTAGGAACGGAAGAGGAAAGGAACATTCAATTAGTGCATTGAAGGCGGAATTTTTGTGAACTAACATCTATCTAGTGAATTTGTTGCAAATGGTATTTGTTTGGCAACTTTTACACATTATATTAATCTATGTTCTTTCTAGTCATTTAATTAAATTAATCTTTTATTTTTTTTAATAAAAGAACTATTATTTTGTTTGGAAGAGTGTTTAATACCTCATATTATAATGGATTAAAATGTTATTCATGTCAACAAGAACCCTTCATTTTTAGAGTTCGAGTGAGGATAAAGAACTCTAATGTTAAGCGTGCAGGGACGACGACACTACCGGGATGAGTGACCTCATGGGAAGTTCTTATTTGGAACAGGTTAGCGCTTCAAATGCCTTGGGCCTTACAAATGGTATCAGAGTCGCCTCTAGATTACGATTTAGCCCGGAGAACGATCACTTAACCTAGAGGGCAATCCTTGAGCCTTGACAAAGACGTTAGGTGTTTAAGTGGGAGAGATTATGACATCCTAAATTTGATATCCTTTATAATAGATTAAAAGTGTTACCCATATCAACAAGAGTCCTTCATTCTCAATGTTCGAGTGAGGACAAAAAACTTTGAAGTTAAAACATATAAGAACGAGATCACAACCAAAATGGGCCATATAGAGTCATATGACTATATGAGTTTATTATCCCAATTAACAACTAATTTTGTCCAATTAAGCAACAGTACGACACATCATCATTTTGCATCAGAAAATATCACCCCAAAATCATCTTTATTCTATTGAACGCCACCGCCCCTAACGTTGGTGATTAATTTATATTTTTGCAAAGTTAGTGCCATCAAACACCATCGGATGAAAGTAGTCAATTTGCCCCAGAAAAGAATCAGGTTTTAAAACCATGTGGAATTTGGTCGTTTATACTATACAATCGGTCTAACTCTTGAATCTTTCAACAGTGCTTGGCTTAAACCTTAGAAGAATTGGGTTAATTAAATTTTGAAGCTTCTAAATAACTAAATACGTTACTTTTTTAAGCTTTATATTACGAGACGGAATAGTAACATTTTGGATTGTGACAAGGATTTCTTCCTTCTACTTCAATCTTAAAAGCAAAAGTTTTGGCCATTTCTAAAAAGGGTCAAGTTTGTTATCTCTATTATTGTTTGAAGATGTTTCTATTAAAAAATATTTGAAAACTTTTTATTGAAGATGACAATTTAATTGTTATTAATATTTTGAAACAAATCTGAATTTTTTCTAGAGAAATATTTACTATTATTTGAGATATTAAAAACTAATCACTAATTTTGAAGAATTTAATATTTTTCATTGTTGTAGAATATTTTTGATGGAGTGCGAATAATTCAAGCGCTAAACGACAAAATAGTGATCGATCCTAAGGGAGAAAAAAGGGAGACATGACACGTGCAAACTTGAAATTTGAGGTAATAGCATAATGATACCTCTAAAGACGCACCCTCCAAAAAGCTCACAAACACCGAATTCTCCCTACCCACGAGTAAAGCTAGCTGGGCAAGGCAGTTCCACATTGTACGAACAACGCGCAAATTAACTAAGAACCTAAAAAGACCCTAGGGCAAGCGGAGCTCCCACGAGACCCAAATACAAATGACGTGCTCATCTTGTAGTGCTACCGACTATATTCCCTGGTCAGCGCAATGGATAAACGCCCGATGAGGTCACCATCTACAAAGACCAGCTAGTGGTGTTGATTGATGACGTCGCATACTCAACTCACCGACGAGGAATTCGACCTCACATTCCCTCAATCAATAGCCAAAATCCCGAAGATCAACATAATTCTCCCACATCGAAAGATCCCGAATTCCAACTGAAAATCGCATCTTCCACCAACGTCAATGCATCACGTTACACACCTCACACAGTCACACTCCACCAATCAACGATCGATACCTCGAAGATCGACAAGTCTCTCTCACATTGAGAAACTTCAACTCCCGAATTTTCCCAACGTCTATAAATAGCTGAAGAAGGTGAAGGTTGAAAGGATCTAAAAACATCTATGGCTTAAGATAATTTATTATTAATAGAGACTCGATGCGTTGAAACTTTTCAAAGATCGCAAAGTTGTAAGGAAAAACAATTTGAAGACTAAATAGTTTTAGAGCAAGAGAAAGAGAGCGCATATTCCGAAAAAACGCAAATAACCCTTGTGAAAACGTAAAAATAAATAAAAAAATTAAAGCGCACATGAATCGTTATCACACGTAGAATAAAAAATAAAATCTTCTACATGTCTAATTGTTATTAAATCAAGCATCGAATCTAGCACTTGTTTATTTCGATTTCAAAATTTTATACAAAATATTTTTAGTAAAATTGTATGTAAATTTCTAGCTTTTTTAGTATATCCTTGACCTTCAAAGTATGATACTTCATTAAATTTAGTTCTAAATTAACAGTAACTAACAAAATTTGATTTTTAATTTTTTAAGATCATCTAATTTTGGTCAGATTTAATATCAACTATTATAACAATTTAAGTTTTTTTTGAGAACTATAACAATTTAAGTTAGTAATCTAATATTTCTATTATAATATTTTTTTAAAAAAAACTCCTGGATCCTTACACTGTACACACAGATGGGGACAAGAATATAAAAATGCAGGCCCCAGAGTTTACCACACTATGCTAGACTACTACTCCGTAGTACAGTATTAATATGCTTGTATAGGTGTATGTGTATGCCCGCCCAGCTTTGTTTCTCCAGAAAAAAGAAATGCAAAGAAAGAATTTCGGACATCCAAAAAATAAAAAAATAATAAAATACAATCCCTTTCCCCCAAATCCTGAAATTCTCATAGTTCATCAATCCCCTGCTCTCTCTTCCTCTCCTAGTCTCCCCACCGCTCTATCTCACTCATTCTCTCTCCTCCAAGAGGTAACTGCAATTCGTTTCATTCACTTCTTCATTTTTGTGGTTGTTCGATTCTCGTTTTTCTTCCTCTCATCCTCTTCCTGCGCGCCAGCTAATTTTGGATTATTTCATTTCAATTTTGATTTTGTTGCTTCCGTCTTTCAGCTCGTCTTGTGAGTGGAATTTACGCTGTTCTTTGCTTCTTCTTTTTTGCTGTTCTTCTTCTTCTCTTTCTGCTTGTTAAGGTGTTTCCATTTCCTGATTGTGAGATTTTCAGTCGCATGTGATGATGTGAAACGAATTTCGTTTTCGGCGGCGTTTTCCTTTTGGCTGATTTTGTTATTTTTGTGTTTATTATACTGATTTATGTGATTTATGTTGGTAAACTGTGGTCTGGCTAGTTTGAGTTGCCTAAGTATTTGATTTTGTCACCTGGACGAGGTATGAATAGGTCTGCTTCCCTTTTTGGCGTTGATGGCTTAAATTATTCTGAACTTGTTGGAGTTCGTCACTCACTTGATTGTTTTAAATATTGCATGAGCTAAATCAGAACTTTAGGGTGGATGTCTTAAGCCAGTGGTTTATTAATTGTAATTTGTGGGTTGGTGGGGGATTTGGCATGTCTGCTTGAAGATTTGGGGGCTGCGTGTAGAAAAATGAATATATAAATATGACGGATATGAAACGTGGATGTTATTAGTTTGTCTGGTTTCACCTTGTGCAATACGGAAAAGAAAAAGGATGTTATGTGGAGTGGCTTGTCAAAGTTCAAATTGAAAAATGGTATTAATTGAGGGCAAGTACTTAAACATGGAATGAGTTTGAGTCAACCAAGATGAATGTATGAGAAGACTGGGTCATCTGTGAGAAGTTCAAAATGTGACAAGTTTTGGTCACTGGCTTTATATCTGAACATCTTAATAATAATCTCTAATCTATTAGTGTCTCATACAAGTCTGGAACTCAATAAGGTAGTTAATAGTAAGACTGAGTCTAATATTTAGTTGGTTCCACTAGTCCACGTTTGAATCTCCTATGGTGAAATCAGTCAGTCGGCCAGTCCTATGATTTATTTGCCTTGAATGTTCATTTCCATGTTAAGAAGCAATGTGTAGTTTCAACATGAAAAATGACGTTCACTTGTTTGTTGTTGAGCTTCCCTATGTAGTATGTACACAAGATTGTCAAATATACCTTGCTGGCTGCTCACTATTTGATTGTCTGGCATTGTTAATACTGTATAGAGGTGAGAGACTTCAATGTGAGGGGAGAATGGCATTTCTACACTTGTTGTCCACTATTAGAGGATGCTAACTATGTTTCTACCTTTTGGGCCTTTATTTGTGTTTTTCAATCTTATCTGATGTCTGGAACTATTCTTGCTAATTGTTATCCAGTTTACGTGACACGTTTTTTGTTATGTATCTTAACAAGGTTCTTATATGTTGTTCCTTACTTTGATCATTGAATGACTTTTCGGAGGTCAACAAACAGTTGCAGAAAAACAGCTTTACATCTGTAGTTATTAATGTTAATTTTGCAAACACCCTACAGTAACTTAGAATCCTTTTTGGAGACTTGAGCTTAAGTTATTGCCATGTGTCCAGTTGTTTGTGTTTTCTGTTATATATTTATTGACCCTTTTATGGAAATGACTTTGATTATTTGTTATTCTCCCTAACTGTCTTTTTATTTCTATAAACAATCTTTTGCCTTTTTTTGTCCGTGCTGCATAGTTCATTTTGTTCAGTGTTTGTTCTCGCTTTTCAGTGATCTCACTCGATGCTGAATGACAGGGATGGTGTGACATGACCTAGTGTTATTTTGGTTGATGACAATTTAGTGAACATGGGAGGCTGCTGTTGCTCTTCCAGGAAAGCTCAGTTGCAGGGAACACCTCTATATTACTATGTAATTTCTCCTTTTCATTTCGTAACAGTATTGAAATTTATAGCTGCCTCTCCTGTGTAAACCTTTGTCAACATAATGTCAATCTTAAGTTTGAAGCTGGTTCAGAGAGTAGCTGATACTTTCTTGCTCTCTATGCTGAATGAAAAATTGCATTGCTTGTTCAAGTGCATATGCAGAACTGATATTTAGCTCATGCAATATTTCTGAGTCTTGATAACCCACAAATTAGCTTGACTCAGAAATCTTTAGCTTCATTGTAGTTATCAAGACTCAAGATTTCTGAGGATGCATATGCGCAGTGCATGTTGCTTTTATCACTTTTAAATGTTCCTTGAGGGCAGTACACTTGTACATTATGGTCTGTTAAATATCAGAAACAGGCTGATGAACAATGAAAAAAATGTCACAGAGCAGTTATTATGATAGTTTTATTAACATTAGTTTTGACATATGAATCCATTCTAGTGCTGGAGATGTCAATCTTATTGTTGACAGCTAGAAGCTAACTATTTTAACTTCTCTTAAGATTTTGGTACCATGACTGCACTTATATATGCAATTATACAGGCAAGCTAATACTTTCAATTTGTCCGTGTATTTGTCAATAACTGATTGCACATAGCTGCATCTAGTTGTATGTTTATACTGTACTGGGCCGTGCAGTACAGGACCTCAAAAAAAAGAAATGGTACCTGTGCAAAGCATTGCAGCTATTGAAATGCATTTTGTTTCTTCTCATAAACAAAACATCAATTGCAGCGTATAAAATTCACACACCTTTTCCTATATTTGAATACTCTCCATTGTCAATTTTTCCTTTACAGATTTTACATTCTTAAGATCTGAAAATTTGTGCAGTGCCCACCATCTTTGGAAGAGCAGGGGGCAGTACGTTCTTACAATCGTTCAGCCCATGGGCTTCCTGGTGGGCTCCTTGTCAGGTTGAATTTGGATACATCAAGTCCCGACACTTTCCGACCACCTCCTGCACCTATTCCTTTCAATGTACTTTTTGGGCGTCCCCAGTCTCCTCTGGGCACTCTAGGAAACCAAGCAGCTATATCTGGTGCCGGTGAACAATCACCCAGATCTAATAAATCACTTCACGCAGGGGCTGATGGTTTAGGCACTTTAACATCACAAGATGATACCAATAAATCAGGCAGGATGACTCTTGCAGACATTTTGCTTGCCTCGCCAACAAAGTCTGAAAGTGAAAAGTTGAAGTCGACTGAGCTGAACGAATTAGCTAGTGAAGAGGAGGATTGCTGCCCCATCTGTTTTGAAGGTTTGAGTTCTTTTCAATTGGTTTCTGAAGACTTCATCCTGGAATACTCGTTTTCTTCCAATGACTGACCATTAGTTTCTAATTTATGCATTTTCCTTCCTGTCAAGAGGCTTAAAACTTGTTAAACTGTCTTTTTTGACAGTGTATGATGCAGAAAACCCTAAAATGGTCACGAAATGTGAGCATGAATTTCATCTCTCATGCATTCTTGAGTGGATGGAAAGAAGTGTTTCCTGCCCTGTTTGCGACAAGGTTTGCACTTACAACATCTCTCTCTCTTCATATGTATGCTAGTTAGAACAGAGATTATTTTTAAAGTCTCTTTGCATGTTTCCACTGCTGCAAGTACACTTGCCCTCCCAAACTGGTTCTATTAATCATGATGAAATACCTATTTGATGCTCGCGGATGCTAAAGCCAGCTTATGCTTCTTTCTTCTTTGTATATCGCAGGAAATGATATTTGAAGACCCCACCCAACAACTGTAGCAGCTCTTCTGAATGCTGTTTACTGTTGCTTTAAACTGAAGGCTTGTCAATTCTTAGACCAACAAGGAGGATACTTCTACATGCTGCTTTTAATATTTAGTTTCTTCTTAGTACTCAACCGGTGGAGCTTGCTGCAGATGCAGTCATCCTGATAAGATCTACTTCTGCAGGAGATAACTAGTAGTCTCCTGGCTCAGTTGTCATTACTGAAGCTCTTGCATCCAGCTTTTATATAATATGGTGAGTCAAGATTGGAAAAAACAAGTTTAAAGCTTGATGTTGATAGAAGTTATGAAGGAATGCAGTTCCCGTAACTACAAGTAAGTGTTATTTTGTGAAAAGTTGAAAGAAAACCACACCAAAGTAAAATTAAGGGTTAGTGATTGCTGCTTCTTTTATATTCCTATTGCAAATTCCATGTCATGTACAGATCCTTTTTTTCTTCGTCTTTTTTCTCCTTATATCTTGCTTTCTTGAGCTAATGCATCTCTGGATTTTGGTACAAGTTTGGTTGTGTCAACATGAGTGATTATAAAAACATGTTCCACTTGATCCTAGAAAGGGTATCCTCGGTAGATTTCTCCAAGATAATGCTGGGTTCTTAGTCTTGTGTTCTTAAACAGCAATTTATTTTCTCATTACAATGTCCTTCTACCTTGTTTAGTTAGATTAAACTTTCTCCACCTTTTTGGAGTTTATAGACATGGGAGCAAAAGACCCTCCAGTATGGGTCCTCTTAGTTTTTATTTATCTAGCAGTTATGTAGTAACTGTTCTGCAGATATTATTCTGTATTTATTATAGAATATAGACATGAGATAAATGATGATGGTGAGATCATATGAATGGTTGTTTCAAAATCCTCTGCAAACTTGGTTGATGCTATATTTATATGAAAACATTGGATATCTAGTAGTATATGCATCACTTGTAGAAAACCATTTTAATCCATGTACAAGTTCCCTCTAGCATGTTCTGATGGTGTAGGTGATTTTTGTAATTCAAATTGTTTTAAGAAAAGTCAATCGGATTAATCATCCTGGTGTGAGACTCTTGTCAAATAACTGAAAGAGACTTTCCTCTCTTAGCATCCTAACTAGTTGTGAAATTATGTTTCTGAGAGTAGTTGATTTGTAAAGTGGATTTCTTTCTTGGATGAATGATTCTTGTTGTGAAGGAATCTTTGAGTTTGGTGACAAATACCTTTCAAGTGAGCCCCTCTTGGATAAGCAGCTTATATTGATATGGTTGTGGTCATCTCCTACTCTCTCTTCAATAACTTCTTTGCTCTTTGTTGTTGGCAGTATTCCTATCTTCTATTGGAGATATAATAACTTCTCTAGTACCTTATCATTAGAATTATTTAACAAGGTATATTTTAATAGTATGCAGTGTTTTCTATAGGCAGGTATTAAATACCATTTGAGTTGAATTAGGTTAGTAAAGCTTGGGTTGCTATGGATTTGAGTTGTATTAGGGGATGGATAGTTTTTTGGTTATGGGTTAAGTTTGCTTCTATAGGTAGGTCAATATTATACTAGTTAAAAAGTTGTGACCATTTCCATCTCTGGAATACAGGAATTTCACCTGAAGTTCCCTCATTACCATAAAAAATTTACACAATTGCTTTTGTTGATCGAAGCTTTTGTGGAATCTTACAAAATTTTGTGACCCAGAAGAAAGGGAAGGATGCACCTCTAGAACAAAAAAAAAAAAAAAAAAAAAAAAAAAAAATCGGGTTGAAAACAGAGAAGTGATCAATGAAAAGAATGCAGGCATAAAGTCCAAACAAAGCTGTAGATCAAACATTTTTTTGAAAATAACCTACTCGTCACACTGTTACAAAGGTTGATTGATCGAACTGAAATCTAAGGATTAGATCATGGCCGTTGATATACACACATACATGTAAATTGTTATAAACTTTTTGTTAAAAATATAGTACTTTCTTGCAAGCTATCATTCATATATAGTTTTATACTTTCATGTTCATGAAAAAAAAAAATAATGGTTTGAACAATGTGATAATCTTAGAGCATGTGCAATGATGAGGAGGTGCAATTCTCTCTTATTTTTCTCTCTCCTTCTTTCTTTTCGATACCTTATTTTCTCTATCATCCACATCATTTTTTACTTTTTCTTTCCTCTTTCTCTTCCTCTTTGTCTATTTCCACCCACAACAAAGGGTATTGCCTTTCCCTTCCTCTCTCCTACTTTAATATATATATTTGCTACATATTTTATCTCGTTTAATATTTTTTACAAAGTTAATTAATCAAATGAATTAAGAATAAATGATATTTACTTAAATAATTTGGATTTAAGATAATATAAACTAATTATTAATAATAAAAAAATTAATTAACATTAAGATAACTTCAAACAACATTATAAAGTGAAAAAAAATACAAATTAAAAATAGCGTTAAACATCAATTGGTTTGCTAAAATTTTGGGAAGATTGTTGAAATTGATTGGGAAGAAATTGTGGAAAGGTTTGGAAATAATTTGGATTAATTGACCTTGGTTGATTACCAAACATTTGTAGCATGGCTTGAACTTGATCCAAATTAAATGTATTTGGATTATATTGAGTGTTTGAGTTATTTGGATTTTTATGGTGGTTATCCATGTAAGGTAATAGTAGTAGTGAAGGAGAGAAAGAAAAGCAAAGACAAGTTTGTGAAAAATGAACAACAATATTAGACTCTATTTATAGATAATAAAAATTATAAAAATTGATTAATTTATTTTTAAAAAAAATATCAACATTAATTATTATTTTGTTGGAAATATATTTAATGATATGTTGAAATGAAATAAATGAAATTAGATGAAAGTTGAATACATGTATCAACTTATGAATGGATGAATGTTCTTTTTTAGGCACAAGGGCCAAAACATTCATTCCTCTATAGAATGGGGATTATTCTTTGAAAGGGGATTTCCAATCAGTTTTTACAACCAAGAGGAGCTCCTCTTTGAGAAAAGAGAGTGCAAAGAGGAGGTTGATTCCTCTTGGTTGCACATGCTCTTAGCTTTAAAATAATCACCCTTTTGTTTATGTATAAATGTTTATATCAATTTGTAACCTATGTAATTAAATGGCACATGCTCCTCAAGAAATCTAGTCTACTTTTAGATAGTTAAACATTATATAATCAATCAACTTGAGTAGCTACGAAGAAGATGAGAATATCTTCAAGCAAGCAAGCAACTAAAAAATAATTAAATAAAGAGGATAGAGAGAGAAAGTATTTTGAATAATCTCGAATATTCAAAAGATCATTCATCCACAATATTATACTCCCTCCGTTTCGTAAAAGATGTTCTTTTGAACAATTATACAATTATTAAGGAAATTTTTTTATACCTAATATGCCCTCATTAAGTGACTTTATTTTATTAATGTGGTCAATTACATGGGAAAATGGAAAAAAAAGGAAACCCATTTTTTATGGACATAATTGAAAAAAAATGATAAAAGAACAACTTTTATGAAAAGTGCTAAATGATTTAAAAAGACATCTTTTGTGAAACGGAGAGAGTATATATATATTGTACGTATGTATAAAATACATTATTAAGAAAAATTCCAAGATCAATATAGAAATGAATACCGAGGATAAGATTCTTGAGCAATATTATAATCGGCATTTCGAAATGTATAGTTGTGATTAAATTATGATTTGTGTACTTTTTTGAACGAGATTTAATAATGTATGAATCGTAGCAGAATAGCTAGTTGCTTACTTGCTTATAGAAGTAAGGTGCAATTAATTAATGGATGAGAGATGCTTATCTAACTGATACGTGGCCATTGCACACGAGTCTACGTTCTCCTCAAATGACGTGTTTAGAACATGATACGCTTTGGATAAAATTCGGGATCAAAGGGAGCAAACATGCCGTGAGCCCGTAACATTATGGTGATTTCAATCTTTTGGAATGGACACAGAAACGAAACAAATTTATTGTTTGTATATCAAGATTTATTATTTGTACATTGATTTTTAAATGTACATTGCAATTTGTACATCGATTTAAAAGTATTTTTTTACATGCATTAATAAGGTTTTAGTTTTGATGCACCTAGCATTAGTTTCAATACACATACATAAGATGTAATTTTCAGTTATTTTGATACATATTGGGCGAGTTATGATACAAATACATAAATAAATACACTTTTTCGTGGTATTTTGATGCACATACATGTGGTTTTGATACACAAACAAATATCTAAGATGCTAATTTTGATGCACAATCAACCAATTTTGACGCATACTCAAATAATATGCACTTTTTAATTGTTCTAATGCACACTCGGCTCATTTTGACACACATGGGGCGGTTAATTTTGATGCACATACAACTAATTTTGATGCACAAACACATGTCTAAAAAACCAGTTTTGATGCACATTCAAACCTTTTTTATGCACTTACAAATAGTCTTGATGCACAAAAAATAGGGTTGTCCATGGGTCGACTTGACCCAATCCGCAACATGTAAAAAAAAAAAAAAATCCGACCCATGACCTGGCTTGTTACCCTTTCTATGGGTTGCGTTTTTATGTGTCGACATGTTTGAACCTTTTTTACCTGTTAGACCCGTAAAATTCCGTTTCTCCCTATCACAAACTACAACAATAATATTTTTTTTAAATATTACGGGTTGACTTGTAAATTCGTAACCCGTAAACTAAAAAAAGCTACCCGTTACCCGACTTGTAAAATTGCTGGCGAGTCGGGTCGGGTTACAGATAAACCCACCCTTTGGATAGTCCTAACAAAAAATTAGTTTTGACTTTTGATTAGGGCTATTCAAATGACCCGACGATTTGCAATTGGAACTAACCTAACTCGGAATTTACGGGTCAGGTCACAAGTCAATATTTTTTAGATTATGGGTTGAGTTACGGGTCGAGCCATAAAATCGTAACCCGTAATATTATTTTTTAAATATTTTTTAGAATAGTACAATAATATTTACTCTTTATAATAACATATTAATACCATAAAATCTTTGAACTAGTTATAATTAGTCATTTTTTTGTTTAAATAAGACAAATGGGTTAGAATGACCCATAATTAAGTCGAACGAATCAAAAGGACCAACAGGTCTAATGGATCATTTTGACCCATTTGACCTGGTCAAATGGGTCGAACCGTAACCCGACCTAGGGTTACGAGTTGAATGATTTTTTTACGGGCCGACTCGTTGAACAACAGTACTTTCTGCACAAAAAGCAAATTTTAATGCACATTGCGCGCACATCCTTGTATTTCGTTTTTCCAAAAAATATGTGAATAATTCGCAAAAATTCACACATACAATTTTTCTCACTTTTAAGTGAAACGATCAACGCCTTAGATTTATATTTCCATTCAACGACAAATATTTATTCACAATTCACACCAAGGTGCCTATTCACACATGAAGTGGACCCTTGATGCTAACTCTTTAAAATAAATTATGCACAAATTTAAAAAATAGTACTACAATAATTTATTGTTGAGAATTAACTATAAAATGACGTCATTAATGTGGGTTTAAAAAACACTCTAATGGTTTCAAATTCTCCCGCTATATATAAAAATACTCTAATGGTGCTTGCCGAGTTCAATCGATCAACATCGTTCTAAGTCAGCTCTGTACTTTGTGGTCCTATTTGGGGAAGAATCTTGTTGAAACTCAAAATAAACGAGCGTTGGTATTGAGATTTATGTTATTTTAAATGGGCAAACATGGATCCATTATTCAACACGCTCTTTAAATAGCGTGTGTTTTTGAAGTATTACAACAAATTAGCCGTGACTTCTTTAAAATATGTGTGCTGCTTACACTCTCACTAAGGTATACATCTCTTACGGTTACTTGAAGTTTTTTTTATAGCTTCGCTTCGAAGATAGCACGGTCGTTTCGAATGTTCAACATGTCGAATCTCCGTTAACATGAGGTCTTGAGCTAGAGATGTTTTTTCGACCCTTGTGACCTTCACTTTCCTTGGCTATTTATAGATGCTTAGGTAAGATCATTGCAACAACTATTATGACGTGGGACGAGCGAATTGTTTGCATTTGATTGGTTGGAATAGAGGTGGCTTTTGATTGGTGTAAACAAAGATTATCTCTGATTGGTTGAGGATGCGGTTCCTAAACTTCCCTATCTTCTGACGTGGGACGGATCGCCTCGCTCTAATCAAGGTCGCGGTTCATATGTATCTTTTAGAATGAGCGATCTAATCAAGCTTAGCTTGGAACACACACATCTAAAGAGAGTAGGTTCTACCCCAAGTAGCGCCTGGATTGCACCTTTTCAAAAATTATTTGCGACAATCAGAAGCATAGCTTGGAGTGCGCACACCTTAAAGAGAGTAGGTGCAACCCCAAACCGCGCCTGGGTTGCACCCTTTCAAAGATTATCTGTGACGGTCCTAAGATTATCTTGGAACGCGCACATCTTATTATTTCTCACTTGTGTCGATCATTCAAGATCCCTCACAAATGATTACACTCTTTCTCATTGATTGTTTCCAACCCCAAGCGGGAAGCTTGAGGGAGGTTGATTGTGTCGGTGATTCAAGATCCATACTAAATGATTGGGCTCTTTCTAATTGATTGTTTCCAATTGCTTGGGGAGGATTGATTGATCGTCCTCGCCCTGCTCGACGCCCTGAAGATCGCACATATTCTTCTTTCACTTCTTGGATCCACTGAAATGGTCGAAGATGGTGTCAGCCAGCCGGGAACACGATGTTATGGTCCCACGACGGAGGCTTATGAACCATGTCATGGCTGCGTTCTCAAGCGTGGTAGGGAACACTCGACAAAAGATCATATTGTTGTAAGAGTTGAAGTTCATCCGGACCATGAAATGCTTAACATGATCCTCGGGCTCCGTGCATCTATCATCGAACCCCATCTGAGGCCTATGGAAACCCTTGAGCATCGGCTTGCCTTGGATTTCTTTGATAAATGCAGAGAATCCGCCTCATTCGGCCTCTACCCTAGGTCGGCCTTCCATTGTGACTACGCCAGACCTTCCCGATCGCCGCGGCCGCTGCGAGCCTGATCGCGAGATTTGCATGGGATTCCCTTGTAGACGAACCATTGGTCCACTTGGCTTGGCCTTCGACCCTCGACTCCCCAGGAAAGCGTTTCGGTTCATACCCCAGAACGATTCGGGAACATACTCTGGATGAGGTTGCGCAAACACAAGAAAGGGGTTTGGATGTTGTGGCACGTTGTGCGTGACTTGCTACGCGTACCCCGGGAAGAGAGATGGTTGTTGTAGAGCGTTGTACGTCTAGCCAGGAGGCACACCGTGCGGCCAACCCGGATGAGGGCCCTATAGGTCCAATCGAGAGCACCCTCAGGCGGCGCATTGTCAGGGTGAAGCGTGAAGAAGTTGTTGGGGAAAGCCAACTTGAAATTATGAACGATGGAAGCTCTGTTTGCCGATCCTCACTTGGGATGAAGAGCTTCCCACAGACGATGTATGTGTTGAAACTCAAAATAAACGAGCGCCAATATCGAGATTTATGTTTTATAAATGGGCAAACATGGATCCTTTATTTGACTCGCTCTTTAAATAGCCCGCGTCTTTGAAGTATTACAACAGATTATCTACAACTTCTTTAAAATATGCACGTAGCTTACACTTTCACTAAGGTATTCATCTCTTTCGGTGACTTGAAGTTTTTTTTGTAGCTTCGCTTTGAAGATAGTGCGGTCGTTTCGAATGTTCAACGCGTTGAATCTCCGTTAACAAGAAGGTCTTGAGCTAGAGATGTTTTTTCGACCCATGTGACCTTCGCTTTCCTTGGCTATTTATAGCTATTTGGGTAAGATAATTGCTACAACTTTTTTGATGTGGGATGAGCGAATTGTTTGCGTTTGATTGGTTGGAATAAAGGTGGCTTTTGATTGGTGTAAACAACGGTTATCTCCGATTGGTTGAGGATGCAATTCCTAAACTTCCCTGCCTTCCGATGTGGGACGGACCGCCACGCTCTAATCAAGGTCGTGCTCCGTATGTATCTTTTAGAATGAGTGTGTGGTGTACCCTTCTTCCTTTCTTGACTCGAGATCTACATTCTTGATCTTTCTCTTACGTACAATGTGTGTGCTGTTTGTGAAGGCAGGGTGATGTTTGTATGTGTGTTTTTTGGTGGGGCGGGAAACCTCTTGGGAACACTTTCTCCAAACCTTCCTCGAGAACCTTATATCTTTTGGGACCCGTTGAGTATTTTGATAGTGCACGGTTTTATTCGTGCACCATCAAACCCTCAATATCAGTTTCTCTATACATATTGTAAGGAGATTCGAAAAATAATACTTAAGAAATTTAACGCCACTTTACCAGTAGATCATTGATTATTGGTATTGATTGATTTGATTAAACATGTAATGGATTGCAATTGTCATGTGTATTAGAAATTTATTCATGTCTTATATCTATATTAAGAGCTAAGGATCTACCTTTTCTTTAATGATGTATCTACTCCATTATTAGGGGATTGTCGTCTAATTTTTTTGGGCTTTGGTGCCAACTCTCAAATCTAACTAATAATACAGTCTTGTCACTTGTGTGAACCCAAATATGACTCTAATAATTCAAAAGCTAATATGTTAATCAATACTAGTAATAGATAGTTGTAGTTGCTCGACTCCCTAATGAAAGAATACAAATAAAGTAACCCATTTAGAACCACAAACTCATACAACCTACTCAAATTATAATTTATATGTACTATGATTGAACCATTAGCGTGAATTTAACTAGATCAAATTTCCATAGAAAAAAAAATTGACTAGACCAAATTGATAAGTACAATGTATATGAAGGCACTACTGATTGATAGGTAAAATAGAAGGTTTTGGTTGATGATCATGATGACATGATGAAACACAAGATTTTGCAGCAGTAGAAATTTGTATTTTTGTTGCAGAAAAGGAGGAGACGTGTACAAGGGGGAGGAATCTTGAAAGTGCAAGCCATCTCAGAATTATTAATATAATATTCCATTAAATGCAAAAGGGGCCCTCTTCCTAATCTTCCCCTTTCTTCTGCCCTTTCTTTCTCCTTTTTATCTCTCTCCAATCCCCAATTTCACCTCTTCTTCCATTGCATAATAGGCTTACAATCTTCATCTTCTCAGCTTTCTGCAATCCACCATGTCTTCCCCAAGCAAGCGCCGAGAGATGGACTTAATGAAACTGTGAACCTCCTAATTTAATTACCCTTTAATTTTTTTCTGGAGACTTCCTTCAATTTTGTTTTGGGATTTTTTTTTCTGAAAGTTTCCTTAATTAGTTATTTTCTGAACTTTGTTGGGTCAGGATGATGAGCGATTACAAGGTGGAGATGATCAATGATGGAATGCACGAGTTCTATGTGGAATTCCATGGCCCAAATGATAGTAAGTCTTGCCCAATTTTTCTTCCCTTTATTTTGGGGGTATACTATATGATTAAAGTCTCTAGCTTGCTAGTTATAGCTGCTTTTGTGGGCATTTTCTATTTCTGGTTTATGCTTCTTGATTTAGCAATTTTTCATAGGGAAATTTGTTTGTTTTGATGCCGGTGGGCTTGAGCTAATATATTCATGTTCCTATCATCTGTCATTTATTTTCTCATATAGTTGTAGCTCGAGGATATTTATCCTATCCTTATTAAGATGGTCTATCCTGGAAGTGTTTGGTTGAAACTATTTTTTGGTTTAAATGGTCAAAATACGGCCTTTTTGCATTGAAACAACCCAATCTGATCTGCAATATTACCTTGTGCACATGGTGCAGTGTTATAAAGAAAAAGAGTGAGGTTTATGAACAACTGTAGATTGCTTCCAAATCTAGAGAGTAGGTGCTGTGGGGCGCCTGCAATTGATGAGAATTAATTTACCTTTGCTAATCCCTATAATAGTGGCCTCTTTCTATCTTTCAAAGCTGTGGGAGTGTTTGAAGCTTGATACTAGACTATATATTCAACACTGGTTGTGGCAGGTCCTTATCAAGGAGGTGTGTGGAGGATAAGAGTTGAGCTTCCAGATGCTTATCCCTATAAATCTCCATCAATTGGTTTCATTAATAAGATGTACCATCCCAATGTAGATGAAATGTAAGTCGTTTGACATTGAGAGAATGCTTGTTTTGCCAATGAATTCAGTGAAAAAGTCCTGCTGGTTGTTTTACATTTATTTGCATCATTTCAAATTTAAAATTTTCCCAGGTCGGGATCGGTATGCTTGGACGTCATTAATCAGACTTGGAGCCCCATGTTCGGTAATGCTAAGCTTTCATTATATGTTTTTTTGCTGAATAGCCATTGATTTTACATGCTCATTTGCTTGCTTTACAGATCTAGTAAATGTATTTGAGGTGTTCCTACCACAGCTTCTTTTGTATCCTAACCCTTCAGACCCTCTAAATGGAGAGGCTGCAGCTCTAATGATGCGTGATCGAGCTATGTATGAACAAAGAGTTAAAGGTACCAACTCAACTTTGATGATGCTTCAGAATTAGATGTTTCCTGTTACTGTTTGCAAGTTGCAACGTCTTTATTCAGCATTAGAGTTAAAAGGAATCATTCGGTGTTCTAATTCTCCTCCTTGACATGCCCCTTCTTGTATAATGAGCTCATTTGGAAAAGTTGGTTCTTATATTTCATCTTATCTGGATGCTAACTCTTGAGGTTCTGTATAGTGAGCTGTCGTTGTTGTTGCTGTTGTTTTCCCTTGGGCGAGAGCATGAAAAAGAAAAACACTTTTAGCGCATTGTAGAAAGAATATGAACTCTAATAGTGTTAATGGGAAGTTCCTTATCTTTCTTCATCAAGGAAAACATTTTTTAACATTAATACTCATTACTTTATATTAGATATCTTGGATTCATGGGATACCTACCCATCTTTGGTGCTAAGATTACAAACCCATGTCATCGCTTCAACTTCCTGATAATCTATCAATGCACGTCTCCTTACTTTTTGCTATTTAGAATCGCATTTTTTTAACAACTTCTATTCATGAAAGCCTTTCTTGTAACACCACAATGGTTGAGGAATTCCTTTCTTTTGGACTAGTGGGTTGTGTATCCTATATCAGAAATATAGAAGTGTTTAGATAAGTTTATATAAGGTAGAGTGTGCTATGCTACCCATGTTAACATTATATTTTTCCCCGGGTCTATGTGAGGCAATATGTGGGTTTGTTTAGCAAAACATTTTTTTTTTTTTTTTACAATATCCTTATAATGACATTATAACTTGTAAGTTTACTTGTAATGCTGTGTTTAGAGGTATGAGTCTTATGGTAACTTGTTTTTCCCTATTTTTGCAGAATACTGTGAGAAGTATGCGAGGCCTGAACATGTAGGAGCTGCTACTGAAGAGAAGAGCAGTGATGAGGAGCTGAGTGAGGACGGCTATGCATCTAGCGACGATGAAATGGCCGGGAAAGCGGACCCTTGAAAATTGGTTCACTCATTAATTTACCATCAGAAAATGGAAACTGGCCTGTGTTGTTCTGTTTGTTAATTGTATTGTTGTACATCATGCCTTTGGATGTGGTTAAAAAATCAAAAACACCTATTCCACTGTAAAATACACTGGGAACAGGTGGGAATTACTTGGAGGGTTAAATGGGATGAAATTTAACTCCTCTTGAATGCCCTCCATTTCCATCCTTGTCATTGTAAATAAATTTTACTTTTCTGATACCCATTGTGTGTTTGCTTCCTGCTCATGATATTGTGCATGTTGTAGGTGATGATGGTAGTTGGAAGATTGATGTTTTAGGTCTTGAAATTATGTGAAAATGTGTTATGCCCCTAAACATTAAGAAAAATAAGTGCACATTTAGGTCGATATAGAACTGTCGTTAGGCCAGCCATCCTCTACGGGGCAGAATGTTGGCCGACTACAAGAGCTCAAGAGCAGAGGTTGATGGTAGCAGAAATGAGGATGCTCAGATGGATGTGTGGGCACACAAGACTGGACAAGATTAGAAATGAAACCATCAGAAGCAAGGTAGGGGTGGCCAGCTTAGGGGACAAGTTACGGGAGACCCGGCTCCGATGGTTTGGGCACGTGCAGAGGAGGGGCCCTGGTGAGCCGGTTAGAAGGTGTGAAAGATTGGCTCTGGGGGACTTCCACAGAGGTAGAGGACGGCCGAAGAAGTGTTGGAAGGACAGAATAATGCAGGATATAGGCCTTCTGGGAATTTCAGTTGACTTAGCATCAAGCAGGGACGACTGGAGAGAGAGGATAAAAGTGGTGGATAACTAGCCGACATGACAGAGAGAGGATTCCACGCCTCGCTGGGGGTGTTTGGTTTATTGCCTTTGTTTGATTTATTCATCTCTTTTACGTTTTCTCTTTTGTTGCTAATTTGTTTGCTGCTTTTGTTTTGGTGTTCTATACTAACTCTCTAGCTGCACAGTTTGAGCTCCACGCGGGTCTTTCGGGCGTACCCCCTTCCCTTGGGCAGGGGTACCTCTATCTTGACCCCCCAGATTTCGCTTTAGCGAAACCTCACTGGGTCAATGTTGTTGTTGTTGTTGTTTATTTATGTAAATAAATTTGCTTTTGAATTACATATTTACTTCCATCTACATTTCATTAAAGTTAATGATCAATTATTTATGCTAAAATTAAAGTTGCAAGTGTTTATTATAACCGTATTCAATTATTAAAACAGCAAAATCAATTGGTATGAAGATAAAAACGTTACTAGTACTATAGTTCTTGCTCTTGCATAGCTAATGTAACATAAAATTACTCTGTGAAATTGATTCTACAGCGGAAGCTGCGAACATCATTTACAGAACTCTTTTTGAAGTTCCAAGTCACAGTAGCAGTTTTGCAATTCTCAATCCAAAACATCAGCTTTGGGAATTGGGATACAGGCGAATACTTGATTATTTCATTTAAGAGCTCAAGTACATTAAGAGTAGTCTATTTCAAATAAGAGTGAATATGAAACCAGGAACAATAACTAAAGAGTCAACACTAAGAGCAAATCTCCATATATTAATGGGACTTTGGGAGCGATTGCCTATAGGCAAAGTTGACGGCATATAACAGGTGCTCCTAGAAAGGGGTTAAAATAAATTGAATTTCTACATGATTCTCAAACTATCCCCACTAATCTATTAAGAGTTTAAGACTTCAATCAGCTCCCCAAATTCAGTACTTCTTTACATTACAGTTCATCTCAGCCTTAATCATAATATCAAATTTTCCATATCTCAGTTCATCATCATACTGAAGAAAGCATCTAGAATTTCATGAGATGAGTCAGTCACAGATGGCTAGGTCTCCTCTTCCCAGCATCAGTCCTCAACCTCTTCACTGGGTTAGCCCAACCAACACTCGGCCCATCAACTCCCAGCTGGGCCTCCCTCTGGGTCCCCATAGGACCTCCTTGTGGGACCCTCAAGCTTCGTCCCGCACTAGGAGGCGAGACAGGGCCCGGCCTTGTCTTGACTGCAGAGTTATCCCTGTCTTTCCTCTTCTTCTTGCATACCACCAATTCCCCAGGATGGGGAGACTCGTCTTGGTCTCGGTCTCGGTTATTTCCCTCTGCTAGCCTTGATTCCTTTGGAACTCTCCCTCTTGTATCTTCGCTCAGCCCACGGGGCGACACCCGTTCAACCTCATTCACCAACTTATTCCGCCCTGGGACAGATGGTCTCAAGGAAGCAGACCCAGAAGCCGAGGATGTGGGACCCGAGAACGTCACTGCATTTTTGGCTTGACTGAAATCCGTATCAGGAAACGCAATCTTCAAAATGTCAAAGAAAAGATCATGCACTTTCCTCGCTTCAATTCTTACCTGCAAGAAGGGGGGAAATATTGAAGCAACATAACTTTTGTATGATGAAACAAATGAGGCTTTTGGGCATAGCACCAGTTAATACCTCATAAGAGAAGCCATAGTATTGCACACCACTTTTCAACATTGTCTGTATGTCAGAAATGAAGTCCATCACTCCGCGGTACTCAAATCCATCAACTCGCTGGTCAATCTTCCTTAAATCCAATAGACGGTTTGCTGACCCTGTCTTCCATAGGTCTGTTAACATTGGAACTATTTGAGGGCCTTCCTTTACAATTTTCTTTTGGAGCTTGTTAAGAACATTCTTGCACTGCAGATCCAAATCACCAATTTCACTATTAAAATCACACAATAATAAATAGCCTTTTCTATGATAGCAAACAGACATTGATATATTTGTATCAGCAATTAAATGACAATAAATTGAGAAACTCGCCATGATGTACAGGCATAGATAGGTAAGCTACACAGCATAAGGTTATACACATAAAAATATATAAATCATAAATCAGAATATAGCCACTTCTCTTTACGTTTAAATTTCAGGTGGTTAGGTGGTTCTAACAGCCAATGTATGAACCTATTTTTAAACCAAAGAGCAACTAGCTAAAGCTTATTAACCAAAGGAAATACCAATCATATTTTAACCTGATCAATTCCAATGGGATGATTAAATTTGCTCGGAAAAGAAATCAAGCACTTTCATAGTGTGTACATGCAAAGACTACTACAACTGGAGAATCCACTTATTTGACAGAGATAAATTATTATAATGAGAATTGGGATGCTTTGTTGCAATGTCTGCAAGAATTTTTTTTTCCCTTAATACTAGAAAACTGCATAACGAATTTTAAGCAGTGTGTGCTCAATAAAGATCCAGCAAGATACTGAAAAAATAGACTACTAGTTAATTAATTACAGAATATACAGGCACATAACCACATACCATATTGAGACCATATGAGAAAATATCATATAGAGATTAATAGCTCAAAATATAGAAAGGAGCAAGCAGACAAAATCACATACCCTTCTTTGAATGATCTCTGACATCCTTGCTCCATTATTAGAATTTGTACTTGCACTAGTAGCTTTCCCATCCCCACTTCCCCTAGAATCATCCTCTGGTTCCTCACTCGGAGTAGGTAAGCTATTCATTCTAGTAAGTTTCGCTGAAGCTTGCAGTTTTGACGCATTTCCTGTTCTTGCAGGTAAACTACGCCGGTTTTTGGCAGATAATTCAATTCTCTCTTGCTTATTTGGCTCAGGTTGAAATGGGAACTGTGATTGCAGAGATAGCCTATCATTGGTAGAAATGTCATCCTGTCTTTCCCCAACAGGCCTTGGCCGAAGCCTAATACTCCGCTTTCGTTTGATTTTGGGCTGTACCACCTGTTCATCGTCTCCCTCTTCACGCTCGTGGTTCCAACTTCCTGACTGCTGGAGATCCATGTGAGAATCTCCAGATGCTGCAATTTCTCCTTCCTCTAATTCATCAGGCTGCAACACAAAACACACATAGTAATCAGAATAAAACACTCTTAAGTTCCATAACATTGGCACAAATACGATATATGGACATCTACCAGTCTATTTGAAAGAGAACTTGGCCTGGCATCTAAAGCAGAGAGTGAAGTGAACTTCTTAGAAGATGACGACGGGGATGCCTTCTGTAGCAATCTTTGACTGTCAGATGAGGATCCAGGTTCTTCATGAACAAGAGCGGGGCCATCCTCTTCCGACTGATCTTTATCAACTGCAGGTGTACCTTCCTCTTCCTCTTCAAAATCCTTAATTTCCCCTTCCTCTTCCCCTTCCTCATCCCCGTTTCTCTCTTCAGAGCTAGCATCAGACAAATCACCAATGTCATCATCCATCTCAGTGTAAATAGGTCTTTTCCCTTTGCGCCTTCCACTTCTCTCAGTTGCAGGATCAGATTCCATGGGAGTAGTGTTGGTAAATATATCCTTAGATTTAGATGGTTTCTTCGACAGAGCAGCAATGGTAGCATTGACTTCCTTAGTACTAGCTTGAAGCCACCTAGGCACTTCATTGTACCTCACCATGTCCTCTTCCCAGTCGAACTCTTCGTCCATTTGATCAAACAGTTCGAGTTCCTCATCACCTCGGGCAATCATTCGGTTCACCTCCTGCAGAGAGGGGACATCATGAACTGTTTCCTGATACCTTTCCTCATCATGCAACATGGTTTCAAGTGTCAACCGCCTCTCCTCATGTGTAGTTCTTTGATCAAACCGTCCAGCATTAATCACTTCATCTGCCATATCAATCTTATACTGTTGAATATTATTCCGTATAAGACTCTCAATTGAACCGATGTAGCGATCCTTCCCTGCAAGATCATCCTCAGAATCAACCAAACCTCCACTCCTGAGCTCATCAGTGTTTTGATGGCTGGATATTTTATCAACCACAGCTTCCATGTAAAGGACTCTTACTTCTCTAGTTTGCCCAATTCGATGAGCCCTAGCAACTGCTTGTTCCTCGTTCTTGGGGTTCGGGTCAGGGTCATATATGATCACAGTATCAGCAGACTGAAGGTTTAAGCCACGACCCGCGGCACGGATGCTCAGTAGAAAGATGAAACAGTCAGAACCAGGACTGTTGAAATCTACAATGGCAGACTCACGATCCTCTAAGGTAGTAGTCCCATCAATCCTTCTGTATACAAGGCGCCTCCACTGCAAATACTCCTCCAGTATATCCAGAAGTTTTGTCATGGTACTGAACAGAAGTACTCGATGTCCTGTCCTCTGAAGTTTTATGAGGATTCGATCAAGAATCCACAGCTTACCGCATGATCGCACAAGAAAATCCTTCGAGAAGTTGCTGTAATATGGGTAATTAAGAAGTGGATGATTGCAAACTTTCCTAAGCTCCATACATCTATTATTCAATGTTCTGTATACTCTAGCCTGGTAAAGTGTACTCTTTTGAACCTTACGCTCCTCATCTTCAGGATCAACTCTAATGGTGCCGGTGGATTTGATCCAGTCATAAATAGCACCTTGCATAGGAGACATCTTACATTTTAAAACAAAAGAGACCTACAGTCAAACAAGACCGCAAGAAGTTAGCCAAGTCATGACAGGGAACAATGTCTGGTGACTCCAGTGGGTGATATTATATTACCTTTGGAGGTAGAGAACCTTCCACGTCTTCAACTCGACGTCTAAGCATAAAAGGCTCCAAGATCTGATGTAGCCTATGGATAATAATAACCTTCTTTTCTGTCTCAAGCCAATCATCCTCAGCATTATGTGTAGGACCTTCCTTCTGAAAGGGCTGTGAAAACCAATCATGGAATGCCTTACGATTGTCAAACACTTCAGGAAGGAGAAGATTCAGTAGTGACCAGAGTTCCTTCAGATCATTCTGTAAAGAAAAATAGAAGCCGTCAAAAGGTCTCAGATAGAGAAGCTCTGAAAAGCGAACAATTGAGAAAAGCATAGAAGCTCACACCCACTATTTTGATGACTAGCCCATTCAAAAGATAAAAATAGATGCTGTAATAACATTTTAAGTATTTGGTCATATATGTCCACTCTTTCCACCACATTGGTTATTCATACATTATCATGCCTAGATTATGATGACATAGGTCAACTAGGAGTCAACTATTTAGCTATGGATATTGCTGTATGCAAAAGAACGGCTGAACATGCAGAAAATCATGATATAATAATTACTTCACTTTATCATGTCTCCTGCGTCAACAGACCTGTAAAGGAGTACCAGTTAACAGAAGGCGCCTTTGACAGCGGTATCTATCAAGATCACGGGCTAGAACAGATTCTCTGTCCTTCATTCTCTGAGCTTCATCAATTATAATGTACTTCCAATCAACCTTTGAAAGTTTTGACCGGTCAAACATAATGAACTCATAAGTAGTGACCAAGACATTGAACTTCATTGCACAAACTTCCTGTGATACATACAAATCAATTTAAGAGAGCAGTAAGGAACAATTGTGACGAGTATAAGAATGTGCAAATTCACAACTCTTACCTGAGCGAACAATTTATATCGTTGTTCCTTATTACCAACATAATAGATGCAGGATACACTAGGAAGCCAACTGTGCAACTCACTCTGAAAGGAATGGGAGCAGAGTGAAACTTTTATCCCATCGAAATCAAGACTAATAAAAAAGTCGGGAAAGAAACTCAAGCAGAAAACAAAAATGCAAAAATAAACTAAGAGCTAGCCAACCTTCCAGTTAACCAGTACAGCATTAGGAACTATAATCAGATGGGGACCGTAGTTCCCTTTGAACTCCATTAAGTAAGCAATCAACGCCATCACCTGCATGTGGAGAAGATCATGAGAAATGGTAAGGAAGATATCAATAGAAGGTATTCTCATTTATACATAAGCAAATAATCAACTAGACCCCTGATATCAAACTATAAGCTATGAGGCATTCTGATGACCCTCTTGGGAGACAAAAGGTACTATTGGGCTTGGTTTTTTGCCCCTTCTTTTGGCAGCTGAAAATAGGATCAGTAGATGCAATCTTGCCTGTACAGTCTTCCCAAGGCCCATTTCATCGGCCAAAATGCCATTCAGTTTGTTGTTATACAGAGAAAGCATCCATTGCAATCCAACCTGCACATTCGCATCACGATTAGTTCAAAGTACTTCACGCACAATCAATCTTCTTCCATAGCAGTAAGTGTGACCTACAAGCTGGTATTCTCGTAAAGTTCCAGCTCTCAACATCGAAGGCTGCCTAACAACCTTCTCATTCACAGCATGGGCAAGAGTGTAATACCTGCAAACATTCATAATAAGCTTCCATAAATTTCTGAGCAGACATGCACTTTGCAAAACAATATCCGTAGAGAGAATGACAATTTAGAAGTCAGTGTCATATCAAAATAGACCAATCAAACAATATCTAACCAATAATAATGACACGATGTCACTATGCTTTCAATTCTTGATGTCATCAGCTCTGGTTTGTAACGGATTCATTATTCAACACTGTTTATTTATTTTTCTGAGAGGGGATCATTAGTCAAGTTAGTATGCCTAGGGTCAAAAGGAGTCAATATAAATAACACAAAGATGATCAACTAAAAGACTCAGCAATAGTAATCCAACGAGTGACCAATTTAACTTAAGTTTTTTTAATAATTTATTGAGATACAACAACAAACAGCCCAGTATAATACTGCTCCTAAAAAACTTACAAGCCAAATTACAAACCGAGGTGCCTACTCCTAAAAACAAGCAACTAATGAAATGCAACAATAACAACTTAGTTGGCTGCATATTAGGGAAAATGTAATGAGAAAGTGGATAAAATAAAAGTAGCAATTTTAATACTACTAAATAGCAAAGCAAAATCCTAAAAAGTAGAAAACTAGGAAGTTCTGATTGCAAGAAACACATTACAGAACATAAAAAAAATGGCAAAGAGCCTAAAAATAAGAAGCGAGAATATGGAAATTATATATGCAGACAAAGAGAATGCAAACAACAACAACAATTTCCCAGTGGGCTCCCCTTGCGGGAAATCTGGGGGGTCAAGATGGGGGCACCCCTGGCTTGATGCAAGGGGGTGTGACCAAGAGACCCGACACGACCACAAGACGCAGAAGGCAGAAGGAAAAGACATAAAAAAAAATCATCATCATTGACCCAGTGAGGCTCCGCTACAGCGGAATCTGGGGGGTCAAGATGGGGGTACCCCTGCCCAAGGGAAAGGGGGTATGCCCGATAGACCCAAGAAAAACTGAAATTCAGCTATGTGACAATAATAACTGAATTTAGTTAGAATGCACCAAAATTGATATATGGACTAAATCCATCTCAAAGGCAGTGTATAAAAGCCAATGAGCATGAGGATGCGCCCCAAACTGAAAAAAAAAAATAGACCATAAAAAAATAAATAAATGAAATCTCAGTCCTGAAAATAGCAAATTGGAATTTGCAGATATACAGCAACGGAGACACGTATTAAAATGTCTCTATACTCCTTCAAATTTGTACTTGAATATGATGAAATTGCATGAAAATATATGTCACTTTATATAGAGAAAATTAAAAGCATACTTGTTGACAGATGAACTATCCTTGGGAGCATTCATTTCTGAGAATTGATTTCTTATCATTACTTCTTCCCCAGCACAAGCTGCAGCAACCTTGATTTCATCTTCAGACAGACCCTAAAGTACAAAATGAATCCAATAAAGAAACAACTTGATATCCATGAAATAATTATAAACCTTACTAAATATAATGTACAACTCAGAATTCACAAGAGCCCATGCCTGTGCACGAGCAGCGGATGCAGCAGCAGCTGCAGCCTCCTCAACCTCCTGCTGACATTTGGAAGTGGTAATCTTGCTTCCCAATTTATGAAGATATTCTTCTGTCTGAGTCAAAAATGTCGAAAGGACGGCATATCTTTCTGCCCCATCACCTGCAACGCTAGTTTGCTTCTCGAGCAGCATCTCCCTATATCTGTCCATGTCATTATTCTTCAAAGCCTCCATTCTTTTATTCCGATCATCATCTTTCCTCTTAGAAAACTCTCTCAACATTCTCTCGTGATACTTGGCAACACCTCGGTTTCGAGCAGTTCTTGCATCACGGATAGCCCAATGAGCCTCCAGAAGCTTCTTACGCCATTGGAAAATAGACTTAAGCTGCTTTTCTCTAAAGGCTCTCTGTGAGGCCTGCACTTGTCTGGAAAGTTCCAAGCGCTGTCGTTCACATAGCTTACCGAACTTCCTATACTCTCTGTCAGTCATTCCCATTATCTCTTGCTGCTCCTGGTTGATCTTACCCCTTAAATGTGCCTGGAGACCTATAAGCTTTAGCTTCTTTTCTTCAATTTGCAGTCGCAAAACAAGATCTGGTCTGATCCTTTTCCTATCTAAGTTCACGGCCAATAAAGAGCCTATCTTTTTCAAATTTTCTTCTCTTCTCTTATTAATTACTTCACTACCTCCCTCATTAAAAATATCTTTAACATCATATGCCAAGGTTAGATTGCTACTGCCATTAGTCATCATTGCCGAACCTAAAGAATCGTGCTTTCTAGTGAAAATGGGAAAATCAAATAACGGACCATGATACTTTCTGGTATGTCCAACATCTTTACTTTGAGGAGCGGTACCCGTTTGCAAGGGTTTGCTAAGTTGCTCTGTCTCAGATGCAGCAGATGGCATGGCAATGGCCTTTCCCCTGTCCAGCGTTGCATCATTCCTACTAAGGGTTTTTTGCACACCATGTTCAGCTTCAGGCTCGGGCTTGACAGGAAGCACCAAATTTTGTTGGTCTTCCTTACCAGAATGTAGCACTGGTGGAGGCTCTCTCATCACAGGGGTTGCTCCTGATGACTGATTTGTCAACACATTCGCCTTTTGATCACCCATAAGTGCTTCCTCTTTGGATAAACTTGGCTTTGTAGGAATTGGAAGAGGTTGGGATTCATTATCATTAGACTCCGCATGTCTTGCATTCTCATCAGCAATCCTTCTACCAGATCGATCATCATTAATACCAGCAGGTGGGAAATCAGGCTCAATAGGAGGTGGGGTAATAGCAAGAAGCAATTCTGGAGGAAGAGTGGTTTCACCTTTCTGTCAGTTGAAAACCCAACAGGAACAATAAACGCAGTCAGAATTTTGCAGGATAGTACGGAAAAAATATGAATAAGAGGACAAAAAATCAATAAGTTCACATGCTACAAACCTTTATACGCCTAAATGCAAGTATCTGTGCCTTGAGTACATGCATTTGTTGCTTAGAAAAACCAGTTCGTTGAGGTAAAACCTGGGTTGCAGGCCCAGCTTGAGACATGGTATGGCTTCCTGTGACCCCATCACTAGGCCCGTTAACTGAAAGAGAAGTCTGATTTTCAAGTTTGGGGTGCTTCATCTGAATCGATTCCTGACCAGTCATATTTTTACCATGCAAAGATTGGTCCAAACCTTGGTTCAAGTTCACCTGAGATTTTTGAGTCTGCATAGAACTCAACTGACTCGAAGACCCTTGGCTGTCTCTTCTCTGACCAGGAAACTGTTGCATTGGCAAATTACCACCATGTGAAAACACCTGCCTAGCTATAGAAGAACCTGGCTGCCCTGGAACTTCAGTGGACGAATTAGCACAAGGAGAACTTTCACTGGTTACAGGAGAAGCGACCTGCTGTCGCTGAGCAGAGGCAATGGAAGCCTGTGAATTACTATCATTTGTTTTCTGTGGCATCATCATTCTAGACTGCATCAGAGGAATAAGTTGGGCAACTAAATTTGCATTTGCAGGCTGAGTAAGGTCAATATTGCGCTCAAGTGCCCATGCTTGCAGCTGTGCTGCCATAGCCATTGGGTTATGGCTGACGTTATGACTGCCTTCCTGAACCTGGGGTACTTGCATAGGCCTCATGTTATTTATAGAAGTTGGGTTGGTAGATGGCATCTGCTTCTCACCATGAGAACTAGGTTCAGGTAGTTTTTTCACCATAGATGGTTGGGCCTGATCAGTTGCCTGCATTGAAACAGGATCCATTTCCAATTTTGTATGTTGCTGTGATTGCATGCCCAGCGCAGCCTTCTGCTGTGCAGCCTGGAAAGCATACTGCATATAAGCTTGGTGGACAGGATTCAAAGCTTGTTGACCGTGACCGTGACTATGACCCTTGCTTTGACCATCCTCCCGTAATAGAGGAGAGCCTTGTTGCTGGGGCAAATCAAAGAACTTTTTAGGTTGTTGAGATGACTGAACTGAGCCAGAAGATGACACGAAATTGTCCCCTCCAATATGTCCCTGAGGACCTCCAGCTTGAAACCCTAAAAAGGCTTCGTTTCCTTCCTGCCTTCTAAGAAGTTGATGTTGAAATGCCTGTGTAAAAGAAACCTACGCATTCTCAAATTTTAAAGCTGAATGGCATATAACTTAAATACACAACATACTTTTTTCTATGATCAAATTTTCATGAAGCAACAAATGTTCAGGATATAAACAGACGACTCAGAGAAAGCCCAAAAGTAAGAGTGTTCTATATAGCCGCAGTTTAGAAATTAGAAATAGATTTATTAAATTCCCCAAGATCATTTCCCAAAGGCGAAAACATCAATGCTACGAATCCATTCAAGATTGGTACAAAAACAAAGACTTGCACTTTGAACTTATTTTGGTTAATAGGTCAGCCATAGCATGAAGGGTATAAAGAGTGATTTAAATTTTAAACATTTGAGCTTTAACTGAATGTCTGAATGGCACAAGATCAACTGAGTAAAGCTATACATGCCAAACCTAGAACAGCAGCAGAAAAGGATTTCGTTAAGCAAGTCATTTTTTATTAAAAAACCACCTTTGTAGACAAAGTCAAACAGCTGAAAGCTTATAGTTAAGCACTAACTGGCAATTCTTCTAAATAGGAGTAGTCTAAGTTGGCGGGGCCAGAGTAAAACATAAACTAAGCACCAACAACAATCACTACAGCCCACAGAGTTCAGTTTAGTCACATTAGTAGCTGGCATGTTAAGATTCAGGCATTCAGCTCAATCCATTTCTATCAGATACTCCATTCAATAACCTACCAATAATATGCAAAAAAAATGCCCAAACTGGCTCAGCTTATAACAGAAGTATTACCTGTCTAGCCCCAAGCTGCTGTTGTTGTTGTTGATGATGAAGCTGCTGTTGTTGTTGATGAAGCTGCTGCTGTTGGTGTTGAATCAAATCAAACCCCATATTGGGAGCTGATGCTGCCGAAGAAGACGACGATGGAGAGGCTGCTGCAGATGCTGGGCTGCGACCATGGTTGCCGGCGCCATGCGCCTTCTGTCCATTACCACCGGGCTGCATCTAAAACTAATTCCCAAGTTCGGGCATTCAGCTCAATTGATTTCCAAATAGCCAAAATACCCTTCCTTAATGGTAAGATGCCCAATCCTTATCAAAACGCAATTGCGCAAAAAATTAGGCCGGAAAAAAGAAAACTCCTGAGCTTCCCTCTCCTGTCTTTTTTCCGCTCTCACTTACGCCCCTAGCTTTGCAAGACTGATTAAGAGTACGAAAACCGAAAATTGTGCTACACAAAACAGGTTTGGGTTGTGCAAGTCGGATACTCCTTAAACATTCAACTAATTTACAACGACAATCATATCGCAGTGCAGAATATTCCAAACCCTAAGATTTCCCTCAAATTTAGAAACAAGTGCATGAAAGAAAATACAGGGAACTAGACCAAATTCGAACAAAACAAGGAAGCCCTAAGGATGGATCAATAAAAAATTGACACCATAATCAGCAAATTCATCACATTCGTGATGGATCATGACCAATTCAGAAGTTAGCCTTGAATGACCAATTCGACATTCTAAGGCGACTGAAACTTTAATTTCGTATGCCTTCAACACTGGGCCGCCGGATTGAGAGGGGGAAAGGGTGAAGGTCGAGTGAGAGAGCAAGGTGAAGGGTGTGTGAGGGTCGACGCACACAGAGACACGAGGAGGGGACTCTGATTTGGAGCTTGTAAGAGAGAGAGAGAGAGAGAGAGAGAGAGAGGGAGACGGGCAAGGCCACCGCATAGGGCAAAACTCGAGTTCTTTCAAAAAAAATTAAACAAAAATCTACGAGTTTGTTTTAAAAAGATAAAAAAAATGTGTTGTTATAAATTCATTTTTATTTATAAAGTTTAAATTTTGTAAAATAATTTACTTTATACATATTTTATGAATTTTAGAAATAAAAATATTAACATACAACGAGAAACAAATTGCTCAAACACAAAATTTTAAGGGAAATTCCGGTTGGTATTTTCGAGTTTTTGGCTTTTTCAAGTGGTGTCCTGAAAAAAAAACTTATTCCGGGTGGTATCCCTAAACTTTTGCAAAAGTCCGTCTGGTGCCCTTAATTGTAAAATTTTGTTAGTTTATTGCTAAATTAGTATTTTTTTCTAATGAAAAAATATATTTTTGTATTTAATTAAATTAAAACACAATTTTAATTTAATAACAATGAAAATAAATCATATAAAAATATTAAAATAAATTTTGTATTTTATATATATACTTGTGAAGTAGATTTTATGTTGTATAATTCAAATTTTTTAAGTTAAAATCAAAAATATTATAATGTTTATATTAAAATAATATATTGCAAGATTAACATTTTCCAGGTAGTTGTATATATTAATTTTGACAATTTTTAAAAAGTTGATAGAAATTGAAATTTTAATGTAACTTGTCATAATGAAATTTCTATTAGTTTTTTAAATTTTTTTAAAAATTATTACATAAAACCTACATAAAAAAATTAAATTATCTAATATATTTAATTTAATGTAAATATTGTAATATTTTTTTTAAACTTAAAAATTTTAAATTATACAACATAAAATCTACTTGACAAATATATATAAAATATTTTTAATTTAATATTTTATATGATAGATTTTAATTGTTATTAAAATAAAATTTTGTTTAAAGTTAATTAAATACAAAAATATATTTTTTTATTAGACAACATGCTAATTTAGTTATAAACTAACGAAAATTTACAAGTAAGGGCATCAGCCGAACTTTTGCAAAAGTTCAGGGGTACCACTCGGAATAAGTTTTTTTCCAGGACACCACTCGGAAAAGCCAAAAACTCAAGTGTACCAACCGGAATTTCCCAAATTTTAACTCATAATGAAAACGAATTTGAACTTTTTTTCCTTTTTAGGATAAAGCTTGTATGTAGATTATACTTCTTATGTTTAACAATATTTGTCATTTAAGTCTATTTTTCAAGCAATTTTAAAAGTGGACAAAATTCTTGCGATTACTCCATATTAATTGTTGTTTATGGGAATATGTTGTAATTGATGATGCTCAAAATGGTAAAGTGAGAAGTGGGCCCGGAGTACGAGGAACATGCGGACCCAGCGGGCCTCCCGAGGACGATCCTGGGTCCCACAACCATGTCCACCTTTTATTTTAACAAAACTCCTACCCCCACGAGGTTCCCCGAGACCTCGGAGCGAGGTCTCGACCTCGTAACCGACTCTACTGCCACCCGCCCACCATGACCACTCAGCGAGCGCCGCCCCTCGAGCCAATCACCAACTGCCTCGCCTCTAGACCAATCAGAGCCCTTGATCTCGGGCGTCCCACATCGGACAATGACCAAAACTCGACTCCCCAATCCTCTATAAATAGAGGAGAATCTCGTATGGAAAAGGGGTCGAAAAACATCTTGAACTCAAGAACTATCTTGCTCGTTGAAGATCGACGTGATCGAAACATCGTCAAAAGGCCTCGCTATAGACAAGTGAAGTCCATAAAAAGACTTCAAGTCTCACAAAGTTTCTACTCACACCAAAGATCTCGCTACACCATCTCGCACGTTGCCTACAACTCGCTCTCATTCATCTCGGAGACTTCGCTGCCCGACCTCGCAAGTCGTCAACACCGTCCCGCTGGATCAACCTCGCTCAAGAGGTCAAGCAAGCAATATTTAGAATTGTCTAGCAGTTAGGAGATCTCGAACATTGTTAGGTCGAGATCTCGGATAATCGTAGGAGATCTAGGGTGTAAATCTCCAAGTTTTTGTAACCTCGTGTTACCGTAACCTCGTTGTAAGGAAAATCATAAATAAAGAAGCAAGGTTTCGTACAGTCGAATATAATAATCTCGTGCCTTGTCTTTTAGCGAACGCGTCATTTCGAGTTTCATCATTGGCGCCGTTTGTGGGAACTTCTTCATCCTAAGTAGTTCCTCGATTCGTGCAAACCTTAGCTTCGATTCCCTCAAAATGGCTTGCCCAAACAATTTCTTCCCTCAACACCCCGACAACATACCAGAAACTACGCAATGGACAGTCGCGGGACCTCCGGGCTGCCCGTTCGTGGTCCCTCCGGGATGGACGTACGCCGCCCCGCAAAATCCATTCCCATTCCAAGGCTTCGAACAGGGCGGCGCCCCCCCGAACCCATATCCCTATCCGGCTTATGGGCAATACCAGCAGGGCTTCGCCCCTTCGTACGTCCCCTATCCCCCCCCCGGGTGAGCCGCACTCCGAGTACGTCCCCGCGTACGTCCCTAGGCGTGCACCGGAGCTCGAGTCCTCCACCAACGGCTCGTCAACAGAAAGGCCTCCCCGAGATCCCATGCAGATCTCGCGGTCTCGATCACGACGATCGAGGCTGCAGGAGCTAGAGTTGTCCGAAACAGCGGGGAGCGCGATGCACTGCCTGAGGTCTCGATCGCACAACTCGAGGTCGCCGCCTCAAAATCAGGAGGAGGCCAAGATCACCTCCCCATTCATGGACGCGATCCGGAACGCGCCCATGCCCAAGGGCTTTTTAAGGCCGCAGATGGGGCTTTATGACGGCTCGGCGGACCCTGAGGAGCACGTAAAACACTTCGCGGTCCAGATGAACGTCAATGCCTACAATGACGCCATATTCTGCCGAGTTTTCCCAACCACCCTGGAAAAGGCCGCGCTGACATGGTTCTCAAGTAAGAAGGTCGGCTCCGTGACCTCGTTCGCCCAGCTGTGTGATTCCTTCGTCACGCACTTCAGCGGCTCCAGGAAGCGCAAGAAGAACATGCGGGATCTCCGCGGTATCGAGCAAGGGGAGAGCGAATCCTTAGGCGCCTTCTTCACAAGGTTCACAACCGCGGTGGCGGAGATCGCGCACGTCGACGAGTCGTCGGTGCGCGACACCCTCATGGGCAACCTGCGCATCGGGGATTTCAAAAACCGCATTTTCTTGAAGAATTCGGAGACGTACGAAAGCCTGTGCGCCCGGATCACGGCCCAAGTATACGCCGAGGATGCCGCCAACCAGAGCTCGCGACCACGAACTGACAAAGAAATCGTCGCCGAGGCCAAGGGAAAGGCAAAGGTGGCCGCGCCGGTTGCGCGCGATGCGTATGTGACGCAGGCACATAACCCCAACAACAACAACAACAACAACAACAACAACAGAAACAACAACAATAACCGGAACAACAACAACAATAATCGGAACAACAACAACAACAATAACCGGAACAACAACAACAACAATAACCGGAACAACAACCGCGGAGGCGGTGGCGGGGGCTGGAACTGCTTTGGCGGGAGACCGCGGGGTTACCGAGGCAAGGGAGGTCCCGCGTACGACCCAAATGAAAAGGGCCGTGCCAAACCCGCGTCAGGAGCCAACCTCGAGCCGCAAGGCCCAAGTCGGACCCAGGCTAACAACAACAACAACGTCGAGCAGCAGGCGCCCGCGAAGCAGGCCCGGTCTGGACAAGCGACGGCGCTCGATGGGTACATCCATACCATCTCGGGAGGACCATCGCCAGCTGGGTCAAGCCAGGCAGAGCGGAAGAGATACGCGAGGGAAAGCCATCATGAGCCCTCGGTATTCAGCGTCGCACAAACCTCGCGCGCCCACGAAGGTTTGTCCTTCTCGCCCGAAGATGCCGAGGGGCTCCACATGCCACACTCCGACCCCTTGGTGGTCCACGCTCAGATGGGCTCGAAAATGGTTAAGCGAGTGCCGGTGGACACGGGATCCTCCGTGGACATCATGTACTATGGCGCGTTCGAGCAATTGGGCATCTCCGAGACCTCCTTGAAGCCCTACGCTGGGAAACTCACCTCCTTCTCGGGAGACGAAGTCGACGTGGCCGGACTCATTGACCTCTGGATGACGCTCGGCACCGGATCCACCAGGAGGACCGAGATGGTGGAGTTCACAGTGGTGCGCCTACCCTCGGTGTGGAATGCAATCATTGGGAGGGTCTCCCTGATGAAGTTCCAGGCGGTAGTTTCTATCTATCACCTGAAGATGAAGTTCCTCGTCGATGGCGGGGTGGGAGAGGTGAAGGGCAATCAGGAGGAAGGTCGTGTTTGTTACGCGACCTCTGCAAAACAAAAGTGCCCGGTGTTCATGGTGGAATCCCCTGGCGAGGCCGACCTCGAAGTCCGGGATTTCACAGTCCCCACTCCAGAGCTAGAAAGAAGGGTGATATCCCCTTTTGAGAGCGAGTCCAAGAAGATCTACCTCGGGGAATGCCTCTTGGGGGCGTCGGCGACGTCGCTAGAAGCCTTGCTCGCTGGGTCCCGCGACGTGTTCGCTTGGACTGCGAAGGACCTCTGAGGTGTCCCGCGGACCGTGGCCCAGCACTCTTTGAACGTCGATATCGCCACTCGCCCTGTGGTGCAGCCACGAAGAAAAATGAACGAGGAAAGGGCGAGTGCCGCAAATGACGAGGTGGCAAAATTGCTGGTTGCGGGATTTATACGCGAGGTCCAATACCCCCGGTGGTTGTCCAACGTCGTGCTTGTCAAAAAAGCCAGCGGGAAGTGGAGAATGTGCGTCGATTTCAAGGACCTCAACAAAGCCTGTCCCAAAGACAGCTACCCCTTGCCCTTGACCGACGAGCTCGTTGACTCAATCGCAGGTCACGGGGTTTTAAGCTTCCTCGACGCGTACTCGGGGTACAATCAGGTTCTGATGAACCCGCGAGAAGAAGAGGAAACATCCTTCATCACCGAGCGAGGCACTTATTGCTAAAAAGTCATGCCGTTTGGGCTGAAGAACGCGGGGCAACCTTTCAACGCCTCGTCGACCGCGTTTTCAAGAGCCATCTCGGACGAAATGTGTCTGCTTATGTCGACGACATTGTTGTCCGAAGCAAGACCCCTGAGGAGCATCTGGTCGGCCTCACTGAGGTCTTCGCAACTCTCAGGCACAACCGTCTCAGCCTGAACCCCGAGAAGTGCGTCTTCGGCGTGTCATCGGGAAAATTCTTGGGCTTTATGATTAGCGAACGGGGCATCGACGTAAACCCTGCCAAGGTCGAGTCGATCCTCTCTATGAGGTCACCACGGTCTCGCACCGAGGTGCAACGGCTCAACGGTGCCGTCAACTACCTTGGGAGGTTCTGCTCCCGCCTGGCGGAAAGGTCCCTCCCCTTTTTTGCGGCTCTCAAGAAGAATGACAAGTTCGTGTGGGATGAGAATCTGGAGCTCGCCTTCTCTGAGCTAAAGGCCTTCTTGACAAAGCTCCCCACATTGTCGCCCCCGCTGGCGGGTGAGGACTTGCAACTTTATGTGGCCGTCAGCCCCGAGACTGTCAGCGCGGTGCTCACCAGAAAGGCCACACACCCAGTTTATTTCGTGAGTCGTGTGCTTCAGCCCGCGGAGCAGCATTATTCCCCAGCAGAGAAGATGGCGCTGGTAGTTGTGACTGCCGCAAGGCGTCTGCGCCCTTACTTTCATGCGCACCCCATTCAGGTCCTGTCCGACCTCCCACTTCAAAAAATCCTCCACCAGCCCGCCCTCTCCGGGCGAATGACGAAGTGGGCGGTCGAGCTCTCCGAGTTCGACATCAGCTACCTCCCAAGAACCGCCATGAAGGGGCAGGCCCTCGCTGACTTCATGGTGGAGGTCACCTTCCCCGAGACAGAAACAAGCTCGGAAGAGTGGAAGGTGTTCGTTGACGGCTCGCGATGTGACGCCGGTGGTGGGGCTGGCGTATTCCTCGCTGGGCCCATGAAGGTCACATCCTCTATGAGGCCCATGAAGGGGTCTGTGGCGGCCACCCAGGATGGCGAACCCTTTCGCATAAAATCGCCCACTTGGGGTACTTCTGGCCCACCCTCCGGCAAGACGCAAGGGACTATGTCCAGCGATGTGATGGATGCCAGAAGCACGGTAACCTCTTGCACGCTCCGACCTCGCAGCGTCGCTCCATCCACGCACCGTGCCCCTTCGCGATGTGGGGGATGGACATCCTCGGCCCCTTCCCCAAGGCCCCCGGTCAGGTGCGGTATATCCTGGTCATCGTCGACTACTTCACAAAGTGGGTTGAGGCACAAGCAATGGCGAAGATCACGGGGACTAAGGTCTGCGACTTTCTATGGAAGAACCTTGTCTGCCGCTTCGGCGTTCCCATGACCATCATGACCGACCATGGCCCCCAATTTGATCGTGAAGAGACTCGGACATTCTGCTTAGAACTCGGCATAACCCTCAAATTCTCCTCCGTGGCCCATCCTCAGTCCAACGGCCAGGTAGAGAACGTCAACGCCCGCATCCTGTCCGATCTAAAAAAGCGGTTGGCAATGGCACAAGGTCGTTGGGCAAAGCTTCTCCCACTCGTCCTATGGACGTACCGCACCACCGCGCGCCGCGCAACCGGAGAAACGCCGTTCGCCCTAACCTACGGGGCAGAGGCCCTAGTCCCGGTAGAAACCCTGTTCCCGTCGGCAAGGGTGTTCGATTTTGACGAAAAGGAGAACGAGGCCAATCTCAGGGTCGAGTTGCTCTTCCGTGAGGAGCTACGCAAAGTAGCCGACCTTCGCTCCAGAGAATACAAGCGTTGCGTGGCTGTCTACCACAACAAGAAGGTGAGACCTCGTTTCCTGGCCACAGGCAACCTCGTCTTGAGAAGAACAGAAGGTGGCAAACTGGACCCCAACTGGGAGGGGCCATACATCCTCTGCGAGGAGGTCGCTCCCGAAGCCTTTAAACTCAAAGACAACGAGGGGCGTACCCTCAGTAAGACGTGGAACGTCGACCGGTTAAAGAAATATTTTGTGTAAACTCTCTGAGCCCCGTTACCTCTTTTTGTGAATAAAGGGTTTTTGGACTTTCAAAATCTCTCTCAAAAATAAAAACTTCGGGTTTTAAGTCCATCCCTCGCTTCCCGCGTGGTGTTGGAGAATCTCGTTAAGTCCATCCCTCGCTTCCCGCTTGGGGTTGGAGATTTTCGTTAAGTCCAAACCTCGCTTCCCGCGTGGTGTTGGAGAATTTCGTTAAGTCCATCCCTCGCTTCCCGCTTGGGGTTGGAGATTTTCGTTAAGTCCAAACCTCGCTTCCCGCGTGGTGTTGGAAAATTTCGTTAAGTCCATCCCTCGCTTCCCGCTTGGGGTTGGAGATTTTCGTTAAATCCAAACCTCGCTTCCCGCTTGGTGTTGGAGAAACTCGAACAAAATGCGCGAGGTCCGAGCAGGGCTCGTGGCCTCGGCATAGTCGTTGTGCGAATCCCGAAAAAGGCTCGGGGCCTCGACGAATTCTTGTAAAGATCCAAACAAAGCTCAAAATCTCGATGCAGAATTAGAAACACCCGATGTGGTCCGAATACCACAATAAGTTGTGACACTCGGACCATGGGGTTGGGTAGATATGTGCGAGCATATACGAGAAAGCTAGAACAAACAAGCAATCATGAGGTAAGAAAAATAACATAAAAAGCTGGGGCACGTGTGCCCAGATGTTTAATTACAAGCCCCGCAGGGCCAACAGCAAAACAACAAAACAAAAAAAAATCAGAAGCAGACAACAACATCCTTTACATCTTCGAGGTTTCGGCGGCAGGGTCGGAGGTCTTCGGAGGATCTTCAGGGGCTTGAGCAGTAGGTCCTTGGGGAGTCTCCAGGGCAGGGGCGGGGATGGTAGAAGGTTGGGAGCTTGGCGCATCTTCCCGAGCGATGGCTGCCGAGGTAGGCGCCTCGCTGGCCACGGTTCCGTCCTCGTTGAGAAAGAACTCGCACTCTCCCTCAGGCTCTTCCCCGTCAAGTTCCCCCATAGTCTCCTGGTAATTGGGGATGAAGAACTTGATGCGGGGGTCGATGTGCCCATACTTCGCGACCGCCTGCTTGACCCCCATCTTGACGGACTAGTGGAACATCTTCCTCACACTCTCCACCATCTCAGCCTGAAAGGCCTCGGACTTCACATACCTGGGCCCCTCGAGGTCCAGCTCCTTGCTAAGCTCAACAACACGCCGTTGGAGCCTGGTAATCTCCTCCTCAGCTTTCCAAAGCTCCGCCTCCTTCTCTCTGAAAAATTGGTGCTCCTCAGATAGCTGGCCTTTGAGCTTGGCGACCTCGTCCTTGAAATCCCCGTTCTCGTCCTTCAAATCCTTGTTCTCCTCCTTCGCCTTCCTCAGCTCCTCCTTGACCCTCGAGGCGGCCTTGGCCTCGTTCGCTGCCGCGATCTCCGCGGCACGAACGCGTTTCTCGGCCTCTGCGAGGCTCTTTCCCCTCTTCTCGATCTCGGCGTCCCGCTCTTTAAGCCTCGCCTCCATCCTATCCATATTCCTATGGAGGAGGACGACGCGGCCGCAGTTGTAGTTCGCGAAGAAGGTATTCTGAAGCAATAGAAGAGCACGTTAAAACAAGAACAAAAATAATAAAGCCAATCAAAAAAATGAACAAGAAAGAGCAAGACATACCATCGCGGAGTAGCGGAGGATCTCATCGTTGAGGGCTGCCTCCGAGAGGTTGTTGGCCCATGCAACCTCGTCGGTCCAAGCTGACCTGTCCCAGTCTTCGGACACGCCCCGGGAAGGACCAGGGCAGTGGAACTTCTCGACAGGAGGCTCGGTGGCCGAGATGACTCGGCTTAGTGCCCCAGGGCGCTCGATTCTCTCGCCCCCCCGGGGTTTCCCCCTGCCCATCCCCTTTTCGTTTCTTCCTTTTCTCCCCCCGGGGAGACCCCTCTTCCTTCCTTTTGGACCCGACCTTATCCCCGGATCCTCGGGAGATTTGGGAGGACGTCCTCGCAGCGTCCCCCTTGGACGCCACCCCCCTGCTCGTCTTCACCTCCGGCGCCTTCGACGTCGGGGCTGTCGTCTTACTTTGCGGGGCGGGAGGCCTCGCTTGCGATGTCGGTTCATTAATAGCGACCCCCTTATGACCTTTGGGAACGGGGGCCGTAGAAGAAGAAGTCACAGGCCTTTTGCCCTGCGACTTCGAGGTAATAGCGCCAAGTAGGTCCACTGTCAAGACAGAAGGAGTATGAAAGTTAGATAGGAAAAGCAAAAAACAAGTTAGCGGGGTTTAAACCCTCGCAGCTCAATGACAGTAATAAGACAAAATAGGCCGACGAGGTTCTAAACCTCGCTCCTCAACAACAAAAAGAAAAATCAGGAAAGAGATTGAATACCCTCTTTACCCTCGCTAGGAGGGAGGCTGAGACTCAGACCAGCCCGCTCAAGCTGGTCCTGAGAAAGGTACACCTGGTGCGGTGCTTGACTCGCTGTGGCGTATCGGGCCCTGACCGCCTTAAGCTCATCAACCGTCAGCGGGGTTACGCACCGAACGAATTTGCCCGGCGCCACCGAAAAATTGAGATATCTCCCGGTGGGGTCGCGAACCAAGAACCATTTCGGCTTCCACGACCCGACGTTCGAAGGGGCCGTGGTGATCTTGATGTTCGGCGTGCTAAGATTGATGAGGCTGGGGGACCAAGTGTCTCTCCTCGCTAGGAATACAGCCGACAGGAAATCGAGTCTCGGTCCGTCCCCAAGTTCGCGGCTGCGAATCGTGTAGGCACACAGCAACCGCCAAGCATTCGGAAACAACTGCGCGGGGCAGATCTTCATGGCCCACAGATAATCAACAATGTGCGGGGCCAGGGGTAACCTGAAGCCCGCTTGAAGGCTGAAGAGGTGCACGACCACACACCTCTCGTAGGACGCCAAGGGCCGGCCCCCCTCTTCGGGAAGTGCCAGCTCAATCCCCTCGGGCCAGGCGAAGTCTTCGGCGATATTCACGAGGTCATCACGCTTGAGTTCGGTGGCCATTCCCTCGGACAGATACTCCTCAGGGGTGCCCAGGGTCATGGGAATCCGCTCTTCGAGGACAGACGGAACGCGAGACACGGCGTCAGTAATATACGCCGCAGAGAAGCTCGGAGGCACGTAGGGAGGCAGCTCCGAGGTCGTTCCCACGTCCGGCCGCACCTCAACCTCAGTAACAACCTCGTCTAGGGTGGAAGATGAAGCCATTTCAACGCCCGACGACGCTCGAACATAGGAGAAGCGCGAATTAATAGAAACCTCGGAGTCGCTTGAGGAAGGCTCGCTGAAAACCAACGAAGGGGACCGTGGGTTCTGCGAGTCGCTGAGTTCTACGCTTCCCTCGGATTCCGAAACCTCCTCGTAAAAACCCTCTTGGACTCTGAAAGCGAAGCCGGGCGGAGGGTTCGCCTAGGCATGAAAAGAACGATGTCCAGGCTGCGGAAGGCTAGCACCTGGAAAAGAAAGAAGTGTTGAGACGTCAGGCACTATAACCAAGGAAAAACAATGCGAGGTCATAACCTCGGAAGAAAAGCAATGTGAGGTCATAACCTCGGAAGAAAAGCAATGCGAGGTCATAACCTCGTGAGAAAGAGAAATTCTGGATCATAAGAGGCGAGAAGCCACGTGGCACCCTAAGGGCTACTCTGACAAGATAGGACGGCGAGGGGGAAGACGAAGCGCCAAAAAGGGAGAAGTCGAAGCGCCAGAAAGAGGAAAATGAAGGTGAAATGGAAGCCAACGGTTGAAAACGGCGGTGGAGGCTCTAACGTCCCATCAATCAGCCGTCAGGACGTTTGGGTTTCCAAGAACTTCAAAACCCAAAACCACCGAAAAAGAAAAAGAGACGACCGTCGGTCGGAGGGCGAGGGATTCGAGTGCATGGCGTTCGCCACCCTCACCCCACCGTCCCGTCACCATGACGCCGGTGCAAAGCACCAAGAGGCAACCATTGCCCGCTAGGGCACAAGGCGTAACAAAAGGGAAAAGAAGAGAAAGGAGCAAAGGAAAAACGGCGAGAAAAAGCATGCGGAAACTCACGCCGACCTCACCACCGTCGTTTCGCCACTGTGACGCCGGCGCGAAACACCAGGCGACACTCCATCGCCTTTCCAAAACACGGCATAAAAAACAAGCAGGGAGAAATCAAAAGCGAATAAAAAGCGGGAGGAGGAAAGTCGAAGACTTACTTTTTTAGAATCGGCGAGGAGGCAGCAGTGGTGCAATCGAAAAGTGGCTAGGCTCGCAGGAAACCGTCGGGAGAAACCGCTCGCAGGAAGCCGGAAAGACGGAGAAGAGAAGGCAAAAATGTTGGAAGAAAGGAAGAGAAGATGAAGGGGGAGCGTATGGAATACGCTCTTATAAAGAGCAAGGTTGCCCCCCCCCCCCCCCCCTGCCCAGGAAGGCTTATTGGGCCTGTTCCCCCTGAACGGCCCATTAAGCAAGATACAAAGAGCAAGCCCAGAAAAGCTTTACCCTTGCAAACAAAAGAAGCTAAGTATAGAACCTCGCAAAAAGAGGGCTTCGCGAGATGCCCCCCATAAACCTCGGAAACCCTTGAAACCTCGCGGAATGCCTACCCACCTCTCAGAACCTCGCACTCCGTGACCTTTGAGAGCTAATGCCCTGCGGCCCTCGGGGCGAGATCCCCAGGCCATGGGGTTGTGATGATGCTCAAAATGGTAAAGTGAGAAGTGGGCCCGGGGTACGAGGAACATGCGGACTCAGCGGGCCTCCCGAGGACGATCCTGGGTCCCACAACCATGTCCACCTTTTATTTTAACAAAACTCCTACCCCCACGAGGTCCCCCGAGACCTCGGAGCGAGGTCTCGACCTCGTAACCGACTCTACTGCCACCCGCCCACCATGACCACTCAGCGAGCGCCGCCCCTCGAGCCAATCACCAACTGCCTCGCCTCTAGGCCAATCAGAGCCCTTGATCTCGGGCGTCTCACATCGGACAATGACCAAAACTCGACTCCCCAATCCTCTATAAATAGAGGAGAATCTCGTATGGAAAAGGGGTCGAAAAACATCTTGAACTCAAGAACTATCTTGCTCGTTGAAGATCGACGTGATCGAAACATCGTCAAAAGGCCTCGCTATAGACAAGTGAAGTCCACAAAAAGACTTCAAGTCTCACAAAGTTCCTACTCACACCAAAGATCTCGCTACACCATCTCGCACGTTGCCTACACCTCGCTCTCATTCATCTCGGAGACTTCGCTGCCCGACCTCGCAAGTCGTCAACACCGTCCCGCTGGATCAACCTCGCTCAAGAGGTCAAGCAAGCAATATTTAGAATTGTCTAGCAGTTAGGAGATCTCGAACATTGTTAGGTCGAGATCTCGGATAATCGTAGGAGATCTAGGGTGTAAATCTCCAAGTTTTTGTAACCTCGTGTTACCGTAACCTCGTTGTAAGGAAAATCATAAATAAAGAAGCAAGGTTTCGTACAGTCGAATATAATAATCTCGTGCCTTGTATTTTAGCAAACGCGTCATTTCGAGTTTCATCAGTAATTACACCCATTTCTTTGAATTAAATAAGTGTATAATTGGAAACAGTTGGACAAATTAGCTTAAATGACAAATATTTTATAACAAAAAAAGGCTAAAATGACAAATATTGTGAAACGGGGGAGTAGTTTTTATATAAATGACTTTCATTGTGGTAAAAATCTTTATTTAAAAAATATATTTTATATGTTTGTCAGTTGTCATACTTATAGGTAAAAGCGATAAAAAAAAGTCATAATTAAAAAATGCTGATAGATAACAAATTGTGTATGTCAAATTTATAGCTTTTAATTTTATATATATTATAAATCTATAAGTTATAAAAATACATGGTACATAAATAATATATTTAAAATAAATTATTATATTTGTCTTGAACTTTGACGATTTTTACAACCATATACCTGTACTTTGGGGATTTCAAATAAATCCTCGTATTATACATATTTTCGTCTGTTAAACACAAAATTCTGATCTGGAAAAACGTGTGCACATCAGTCTCATAGGTGTGCCGTGTGCGTACCACTCTTGTAATTGGATTTTTTTTATGTTTTATTTTTTTTATTTTTTTGTTTACTCAAATTTGAGTGGCATCCCCATTGTCTTCCAAATCTAGATTCCGGAGGAAAAAAAAGAAGAAAATTGTCCAGATTTCGTCCAAATCCAGTTCTCGAGTCGTTCCCGGACCTTCTCCTCCGTCAAACTCCCCTAGAGATCTTAGATCTGGCAGCCTTGGCCTTGTCGGAGAATCGCCCGAAGGTCGAGCTCCATTAGTTGGAAGGAGCGTACAGAGGGTTCTAGTTCGTCGTTCTGTCTTGAATTCGGGATTTCGTATCTGGGCGAGGGTTTGAATTCATCGTTTGGTCTTGATTCTCTTTCAGGAGGCAGAGAAGATATGCCGGAATTCGAGTCCGGCATTCCGTCTTGATTCGCTTTGACGAGGTGGATCGGAGAAGACATGTCGGAATTCAAGTTTGTCGTCCCGTCCTGATTCTCTTTGAGGAGGTAAGAATTCGAGTGTCATTCGGTAAGACTTCGAGAAAGTGGACCGGAGAAGATATGTCGACTATAAGAATTGTCATTCCGTCCTAATTTGAAGACGAAAAGAAGAGAAGAATGAGAAAATCTACAATATATCTAATAAAAAGGATTTATTAAAAAGGGGAAAAAAGAAGAAGAAGATAAAAAAAACTGATATTTTTCCAACAAAAAAAATTGATATTTAAGAAATAAAAATTATAATTTTCTTTTATTAAATTTAATGAAATTAATGAAATTGCATGGTTGCATCTACATGGCATTTAAATAGCACAATTTATTTCCACATAAGTAAGAGTGTATTGCACGCATGTTGATCTCATGTGATTTGTGTTTAATTGACAAAAATATGTATAATATAATGACCTATTTGAAACCCCTAAAATATAGGAATATGGTTGCAAAAGTCATCACAGTTCAGGAACTTGTAGATGTATTTCGCCGTATATGTTATCCATATCAAGACATGGTTCATCAATTTCATATATGTTATCTCTTTTATCTTTTATTTTTTAGTTAATATGATTTAGAAAATATAATAATTTATATACATTGAGGGATCCCTACTAATATTTAAAAAATATGATGACAACTATCTAAATTTATATTTATAATATTATAGTATATGGATCTTGTTCAGGTGCGAATGGGCGTCCAAGTGTGAAATAAGAAAGAACAGGAGCCGTTGGATCAAGAAAAATCAAAGGCGCTGATCATTTCACTTAAAAAGGGGGAAAAACAACACAGACGAATTATTGGCGAATTATTCGCATATTTTTGAAAAAAACGGAAATAGGACACGCGCCCAGATTGTTCATCAGTATTGTGGATTTGTTCATCAATAATGTGGATTTGTTCATCAAAACTGTGATTTTGTGCATAAATAAACTATTGCTTGTGCATCAAAAATCTATTGTTTATACATAAAAAATGAACAAATGTGTATCAAAATTACATGCAATATGTTCATCAACATTGTGACTTTGTTCATAAAAAACGAAAATATTTATTCATTGATTTTGACATATTTGTTCATCGGTTTGTGCATATTTGTTCATTAGTAGCATCAATTTGTTCACTGGTTTATGCATATTTGTTCATTGCCTTTTTCACATAATTGTTCATTACTAGATGCATATTTGTTCACTAGTAACCTCAATTTGTTCATTGCTATATGCATATTTGTTCATTAATAACATCAATTTGTTCATAGCTAAATAAGGCACAAGCACTCCTCTTCGATTTATTGCTATCTCGTTCTCTTAGCATACACCATTGATTGCAAAGTCAAATTCTTTATCTATTATCTTTTACATTCAAGTTTCTACATCAAACTTATCTTAATTTGGTACTATATATATTGAGCACTTCATTCGTATTGACAAGTTAGCCTTAAAGCACTTCATTCGTATTATACTTTGAATTCATGATAGCCTTAAAGCACAAAATAAATGCAAAAATGCACAAATAGATAGTCCTAAATGTACAAGTTGATGGTATTAATAGTCCTAAATGTACAAGTTGATAGTCTTGACACATAAAACATAAGTTTATTTCAATTCACAAATAAGGGTATACTAATGAACAAATAAGGTTATATCAATGAACAAATAAGGGTATATCCATGAACAAATAGGGTATATCAATGAACAAATAATGGTATACCAATGAACAAAAAAGAAGTATACTAATGAACAAATAATGGTATACCATGGGTATATCAATGAACAAATAGGGGTATATCAATGAACAAATACGAGTATATCAATGAACAAATATGAGTATATCAAAACTAATTATATGTGCATAAAAAACTACATAATATTGTATTCCTACACATAAATAAGGTTAAAAAATAAAATTAAAAATTAAAAAAGTTCGAAATCAATGAACAATGTTATCAAAAACTCAATGCACAGTTAGTTAGTATTGATGAACAATTGGTGAATATTGATGAACAAATCGCTATTTCTGATGAACAAACTGGACACGTCTCATAAAAACGTATTTTTCGAAAAATTCGTGAATAATTCGGGAAAAATTCATCCGTGTCATATTTTATTGAAAAATACGCGAATAATACGGGAAAAATTCGCCCGTGCCGTATTTTATTTTTTTAATGAATGTTTAATCACGGACGTTGATTTTTTGGAATGAACGATCGAGATTTATTCTTATTTCCCACACAGGCGACCATTCGCACATGACTCTTTCTCATAATATATATACCAAATTAATATGTATATTACTTCAAAGTTCTAAATCTTGATTGAGTTTTTTTTTACCATAGAATTAAGGGATAGAAAAGAATGATATAAAGTTATTTGAGAAGAGGGGATAGAAAAGAAGATATTGAATGGTGTGAAAATAGAGCTTATCCTAAGAACTGGAAATGATTTTCATCCGTTGAATGTTGCAATATTAGGGGCTCTGATCAAACGTGTTATATGTTCAGATTTTTATGTTCTAGAGGCAAACATTTTGATTTTTCATTGTCCATACGAAATTGTATTTTATGTGAATGTATTATGATTTTCCATGAAATTTATATGTTCTGCGTGAACCTTACATCAAAATGTGTATTATTTTATTTAATTTTTTTTCTCGTTTGACATGTATTATAGGCTGTCCATCAAGTTCTATTGCTGCAAGTGGGGAAATGTCTCATGCTAGAAGTCGACATAGTGATCTTGTAGCTCTGGTAAAAAATATTAAGTATGAATAGATCAATGTAAAATTAAGAAAAGTGAAAATTCATTTGTTGGCTTTGAACTCAAAAAGCTTTTGTCAGGTTGTTATTTTTGGTTGATATTAGATAGTGTATGCTATATGCGGGTTTTGCTTGCTACTAGCTTGTATGATTTCTCCTTTAATTTCTTTCACTTTGTGCTCACGAATAAGGTGATTACAAGTTTTGCATATTATTTGCACGAGGAATCTTGTGCATCATTCCTAACCGAACTGATCTCTTATATACTCCACACCAAATTTGATCATTCATGGAGCTAGCAGACATCGTGCCCACTAACGCATTTAGGCATGCAAAAGACGTCCTAATTAAGAAATGAGATGCATGCTTTTTTTTTGCCATTATTCCCGCTTCAAATAAAGTTTCTACAAATTTGATCAATTTTGTCACACGTATCCTTGGGCAGAGAAATTGTCGCCATTAAAAAGACTGAAATTGACGACATCACTAACTTCGTCAATGTAACCCGAGTCGAGAAAATAAGGAAACGACTTTTCAGCAAGATAAACGAGCATTAACCTTATCAACTACTGAAGCAAAGGTATCTTTGCTCACCCTACTTTGCAAAATACTGGTTGAGATATAGAAAATACTAGGTCGCATGCATGCATGATCCTTTCCAATGTGAATTAAATGCACAATTAATTATGCATGGCAGGTTTAGTTTGTACGTTAATGTATGAGATATACATTCACACATTTGACCAAAACGACTAATATCTAGTAAATGTCCATGACTTGTACGGGTTTAATAAAAATATTAACCATTCACATTGAAGTATCCTTTTACAAAAGTGCATATCTATATTTTTATCAAATTAATATATGAGTCATTCTATGTTAAAATTCAAGAATTGAGATACGACATACATATATATATATATGAGTGTTTTTTACAATATTCAATACCATCTTAACTTGTATGACTACATTCATATAAGAATACAAGCATTATTAGTTTTCACAACTCAAATAAAACTCTTCCAAGGAGCACATCAACTACATATACTCTATATTAATTAGATTCTCTTGAACTTTCACAATTGTAGTACCTCCAATCCACACCTACCAGCTCCACCACAAAGATTAGTTTTGAAGATTTGCATGCGGTATTCCTCATCGTGAGACAAATGTAAATTAGTTGATCAAAACGAACTGGATGAAAGCATGGTCAATATTGGATTTGTTGGTGGCACCGATAATGAAGACGGATTTCTTGGCGGACATGTCGTCCATTTCAATCAAAAGTTGATTCAAGACTCTTATCAATGGCGCCACCAACATCATATGAGATGCTTCCCTAATGTGCAATTAATCAGCATTGACAAATGAATAGGGACATTGGAAAATTGTATCTAAGTAGTAATAAAAAAACAACATAAGCAAATTATTTCCCAGTTTCATAATGTTGAAACCCGAATATAATAGCACTAAATACGGGATTATATTAAATATAACTCTCGGGTTTTGTACAACCAAACGGTTTTCGTATATAGATTTTTCCTCCTCCCCACCCTTCAGCTGATTATTTATGTACTCCTCTTTACAAATAGAGCTTTTTGGACTTTATACTGTAAATAGCGCGATCTCACTCGGAGATTAAATACGTCGAACTTTAACAAGCAAGATAGTTCTTATGTTAGAGATGTTTTTCGACCCCTTTACTATTACACGCTCCCTTTCTATATATAGTATCGGAGAGTTGCTAGCTTAGACATATGCTTCCGATCGATGTGGGATGGTAATGGAAGTCCTCCATGCTAAGTAAAATCTTGCAGCTTTCATAAGTGCACGAGATCTTTGATCGGACCAAATCAAGTGTGCCACAGAGATCAAACAAGTTGATTTGGAAAGGAGGCCCGCATACTTTTGCCGATTTTCTTATGTGATCAACCGCGTTTGTGCTTAATGGACCAAGCCCTTTAGAAGATATCTCATCAGGAGTCAGTTTTGTTGGTCATGGTTTTATTAAGCCCATTATGGCTTGTTGGGCCAAAGCACAAGCTCACTTCGCTTTCTCACTTCCGGATGCATATATACACATATATGCCTACGTGGTCATGCTATGTGGATCATGTAGGAATATGCCCACAAGTCTTGTTTTTGCTTCATTATAGTTGTGTTTTATGCTTTATTCTTCTTCACGTGTTGTTTTGTTCATGGCTTCGTTTTTTGGTTGCTTTGTTTTCCCTATCCGTGGTCTTGTCGAGTCTTTTGGTCGCTCCCCATTGCATTTTGCCAGGGGTGCCCCCATCCTGAACCCCTAGATTTCCCGTAAGGGAAGCTACATTGGGTCATTGTTGTTGTTGTTTTTATTATTTTTGCGCACCATCACATACTCTATGAGAACCAGGCGGCAACTAAACGAAAAAAATCAAATAACTAACAACTAAGCTTTATCCTTGTTGAAAACCAAGATCTTATAGCTTCTAAAGTAGGTAAGAACAGTAGAGCAAATGCATATTTTCTACATTACATTATGAAATGTGTGAAATCTTGTTGAAAATTAAACCAAGGTTTTACCACATTTAGGAAGACAATAAAACAGAACTCTATTTAGAGATGACGCCTTAAACTTCTCAAATTTCTTGGGATGCTCCATGAGATATTGTACAATCTGTTGGAGAACAACAAATGAATAAAAGATTGGAATTCATTAATGGTAAATAGAAAGAATAACTTATGTTGCAGAGGGATATATTTCCTCAATTATTTACGTCTTAAAGTTCCATCTTGACATTTTCAAAGCTACCCACAATAGGTACTTCCACAACTTGATAAAAGAACAACGAAACTAAAAACAAATGATATAGAAGCATAAAGGAAAACATTGTCATTCTAATTCACATAAATCAACTCATAGTTTCATGTAGAGCAAAAGGATTGCCTTGCCCCAAAGAAGTTGAAAAGTTTTCATTGGTAACTTCCATGGAGTTTAGTATCTAAGCGCCATCTTCAAGGTCATTGACATCCATCTTCTCCCTGATACACTGAGGTGTAGCATCAATACACAAAGAAGCCAAAATTAACACCAACACACCCATGTGTCTCCTTACAAATCTTTTCTAAATCCACCCGAGACACATCAAAATCAAACAATTAATCATCTGCTTACTACAAATAAAGACTTCTCTCAACAGTATATATAGAAAGAGTGAAACATATGTCCTTACTAAGCACGAGATGATCCAATTCAAAAAGCCCTAAACTAAATCACTTCAAAAGATACCCAATTGAACACATGGTTGTAATTTTTGTGTCTTCAGTATAGAATAACATGAAATAATAAAAAAATGAAGTTCTATATTGAAGAGAATATGAATTAGACATTTAAAATACTTTTCCTTCTAGATTATGAAACTCTAGATGCCTTAAGATTCTCTCTCCTTTAGGTTGATCTAAGAGCTTCATCACCACTTGATGATGAATCATCATTTGTCCTCGTAGATAAAAAAGAATTAGATGATCAACTAAAGATGCAAAAGGTTTATTTGTTGAAATAATACTGATTATTGCACGATATCTTTTATATGTTCGACGGGTATCAACAACTCATTATGCTAAAGAATACGAATATGGACTAACACACCCGAGTCTTCACTAATACAATGATAAACTTTACTATTGCAAATTTGCAGAATAAATGAGTAGCACCAAAACATGAATTCGTGAAGTTTCTTCTTTTCTGTCTGAAAACAATATAATGTTTTTTACTCAAATACAAGAAATAAATTCATATTAGATTTAAATCGTAAAAAATAAAATTGTGTTTGCCTTCATTTTATCAACACCCTCATTTCAGCACAAGAAACTTTCAGAAGTATATAAGTATAATTACTTTGGTACCAACCTTTGCATTTATTAAAAACACCTTATAATGTTAAACCAACTTCTCTAAATTTTCATATCTAATACTTAATCTACTTTACACATATTGTAAGAAATGAATGGAATAGACTAATAGTTGAACTTGTTCAATTTCTAACCAATTATCCAGACATTGTAAAGAAGTGATATATACTACACACCTTTGATCACTTGACTCATTCCAAGCACAAACTCAATTGGTCTCCCCTTTCATAATTGGAGTAAAAAATAGTTCCACATGTAAGATGTTCTTGCAAGACAATAAAGTAAGCAACTTTTATTTAAGAGCAAAATAGGAGGATAATAAAATTATGTTCTCAAGATAACTGCAAAGGAGAAACTAGATAATCCTATATATTTCTTGCTAAATGATGCAAAGGACTTACAAGGAGTATACACTTATCAGGAGGCTTTCTGCTTTCACAATCTCTAACTCAATCCATACTCTTACTTTCTCGATCTTGCCATACATTATTAAAGGCATATCAAGCAAGGTAAAACTAAACAAAATAGACGATAGAATAAACAAAGACTGAGAATATCAAATTTACTCATAATCCTCTAAACTCTATTCAACGAAAACTTCATCATTTAATAAAAATTAAGCTTTGAATCATTCTAATTTCAGAATTCAACAACAAGCACATCCAAAATCAGACTTTAGAAATTGATGTGATCAATTGATTAGCTCAACCACTTTTACAATTTCATAAGCAAATTCATCAGCACACAGTATTGCTAAATCAAATCAACAAAGATAGACAAAGAAAGGGCAGAGAGGATAAGAAGTGATCGAATTCACTTGGTGAACCATCTAAACAAAGCCAACAGTAGGCAGATCCAAGTTTAGCCTATGCCAGATTCACAAATTTTGAATATTGTAGAATTTTTCACCGGCATGGTTCATATTCAACCGTCATGGCGGTTGAATACACCTAGCAACGCTTGTCATTGACATCAATTTCATTATCATCATCTCTAATTTAATGTAATTGCTAAATGTAGAAGTTTTAGTTTGGATGGTTTCAAGGGTCAATGAAACAACAATTGCATGGAGAGTCAACGACATCAAATAATGTGATGAAGTCATTAACAACGACATCTAGTTTCTCAACTCTTTTCTAGATTCTTCTCGATGTCATCTCTAACATCGCACTAAACATTGCCACCAAAATATGGAGCCTCGCTGGCCTCTGCCTCCTCATTATCACAATTTTCGTTGTCAACGATACACGCCCCTCCGACGAAAAGTCGATAACCCTTGGGCTAGCGGTTTCGAGACAACATAATGCAAGGAGGCATTTTTCCATTGTTAGTTGTCCGCAGGGCCGTCCCAATAATTCTGGGGCCCTGTGCTTAATTTTAACTCCTACAGTAAAACATTAATCAAAGTTACTTAATTACTAGGGTTAGAAATGGTTAAATGGGCTCATTTTCAATTTTCCCAACACAACCCACTATAATTAGATATATAAGGGCCATAGAAAAAAGTAAAAAATGGAATATTTGTTGCCGAGAATCGAACTCGTATGGAAAGGGAAACAAACCATCCATTTTACCACTAGGATAAGAAGTATAACTATTTACTATAAATCAACTCTTTAAATTTGGGCCCCTGTTCAATAGAGCTGGTTGCACACCCTTTGCTACGGCCCTGGTTATCCGTTGATGAAAAAATTAGGGTTTTCGTGAGTTCTTGTTTGAATGAAAAAATGAATGACTAGATCTTAGTGTAAGATTGGAAGTTGTGTATTTTGTAGTAGGAACGTATCGATTATAGGATTTGGTTAGGCAGCTAGGCACGCAATGAAGAAAAGAAGCATGTACAAAATGGAGAAGAGTCAAAGTGACTTCTGGAAAATTTGTGAAAGGAGTTTGAGCAAAAGGAGTTAAATATGAGCAATATTGATATTTTTTGGGTAACCGATGAAGGAAAATGTTTTTACACGTTTTAATAAATTAATTGGTACGACAAATGTCAATCCAACATTCTATTACATGGTACAATTTATTGTGAAGAGATTGTTGCTCAATTAGATGGGGAAGATTCCGATCAAAAGGAGTATAGAATTTTGTGAATATAGAATATATGTTGTTTAATATAAAGAGGAGTATGTAATTGCGTACCTTAAATTTAAAAACCATGCCAATAATATCATTTGAGAAAAAAAGCCCAATTTAATTAGTTACGTAAATCATAAAGAAGCGTGATCAACATACAACCACGTACATCCATGGAGTAAATTACAATCTAAACAAAAACAAAAAAGTCTTATTACATGCAGCGGTACTTATAAATAGAATTAACATCAAGTGTGCTTCAAAATAGCGTAGTAGGACTTAATTAATTAGGGTGACTTCTTGGAAGCAGAAATTGACTCAACCTTACCATCGTTTCCACCAAGGAGCATGTACTTGTCCTTCCTGGTGAGCTGGGTGCACTCGAAGCCGAGCACCCCGGAGATGACCTTCTGCACGTGATTGGCCACCTCGATCGACGACTTCCCCCCGGCCTTACACGTCATCTCCGGGGGAAGCCTGTCCAGGAAGGTCACTTCGTAGGTGGGGCGAGGGTTCATGAAGAAGTAGTAGACGTCCCAGAACTTGGTCCCCCGTACCGTCGTCCCGTTAAACCGGTTCTGCCTGCAGTTTATGGCCACCGGCACGATCCGGTCACTCAGCTCCGCAAACAACGCGCTGAACCTCAGAAGATAAGGCTCGCGGCAAGTGGTGCCCTCAGGGCAAATGACCAAATCGCCCTTCTGGAGAATCGAAGTGATCATCTCCGCGTCACGGACTCGGTCGCGCGTGAGGGCCACGGCCGGGATGGGCGACTGGAAGCGCGACAGCTTGGAGACGCTGTAGGTGACGCAGGACACCTTGCGGCCGAGCGCGATGGCGATGATGATGGGGTCGAGCGCCGTGCGGTGGTTGCAGATGTAGAGGTTGCCGGGGGAGCCGGGGGACGGCGCCGGCGGCGGGGTGCCCTTGATCACCAGCTTGATCCCGAGCATTGCGTAGGTGTAGCGCACGATGCGCTCCGGGAGGGGGATGTTGAAGTAGACGCGCAGGAGCGAGAGGAGGAAGCCGAAGGGGAGCCAGAGGAAGGTCACGATGGCGTTCAGTGGGTCCGGCCGTTGGACTAGGCGCCCGTCGTGGAAGATTATCCGGGATCGGAGGCGATCGTGCGGTACGGGCTTTGCGGATTTGTCTCGGTGTACCATGTAGGCTTCCTGCGGATCATGTACCCGATCAAACCCCAACATTAATTGAATAATTCAAAGATACAGTATCTTTATTTTAATTACTTTCAGAGTATGCTTCAGCAAATTCTGGTTCCAACTTCCAACAGGAAACGAATTCAATTTCGATGTTTGGTTCTTGTCAAATCGAAATAGACCAACATTATTGAGCTTCAACTATACACAACATGTATGTACTCTCACACTCTGAAATATATACTCCCTCCGATTCAAATTAATTGTCGTTTTAGCACTTCAAATTTGATCCATTTTAGATGTCGTTTTAGGTTTTCTAGGTAATTGATTAGGAGTGAGTTATGAGAATTGTTATTGGAATGTGTTTTTATTAATTAATGTTATTCATTCATTGGTTGAAAAAAAGATGATGAGTGTTAAAATTTAGAAAAAATTTACCTTTTTGAGTTTAGTTAATGTTTTTCTTAATTCTTGTGTCGAAAGGTAAAACGACATTTATTTTGGATCGGAGAGAGTATAAGCTAATAAGCGCACGACAGCCATGCTCAGATCTAGTAAATTCAAGTATTCAACATATGCACGTCATAAGCTAAAACGAGTTATTTTAGTATTAACTATCAAGCAAAGAGATTACTGTCTATTTTTAGATTCCGAACAAGAGTATTAATTCAATACGTAATGGTAAGAAAATCAAATAAAAAAGATAAAATTAAAGCATATAGCTAGGTAGCATTTTTTTTTTTGTTGAAAAGGAATAACTGAATATATAATACATGTAAATCGAAAAAAAAGAATAGAGAAACTTTATTCTCCCACCACTTATATTAGTTAGCTTGTGGTTTTAAAATCTTTGACTTAGTATATTATATTGTGTTGGTGAACAACAAAACCAACCAAAAAAATGAGTAAAAACGACTAATAAATTGGATGGAGCTAACATATACTCTTATAATAAGTCATTACTGATTGCAGTCAAAGTGGTTGAGGCACAACAGTCTTTTTGTGGTTGTACATGGCAGGCAAATACCATTAATCACTAGTCTTAAAGTCGGCAAGTGGCTGGTACCCCCTTCGCTTTTATTATCACCCACCTGTATTTTTTATCTGCTCAACATTCAACTTCTTTGGAGGCTAATTACTTTGTTAGTTGGCCTTACTTTAAGTTCCTACTTACATCTTTTCCAAACACAACATTTCATGTTATATGAAAAACTCTCATTATCAACTACATTTTTTCATACCAATCTTGTATGATAGGATTGATAGGTTCACTTAGTCATGCCATTATGCCAATCTTAAGGGTTCTTTTGGCACAAACGAAACTAGATTCGGAGTATGTCATAAAAACCCTTGAAACGTGACACTTTTGCGCCCTTTATTGCTCTATTTGGACTTGGAGATAGACGCTATTTATACGTGAAACTTGAGTAATCTTCAATTAATATTACCGACCAACAGAAAAAGAACAGAATAATATAATACTACAAAAATCGCATATTCGAATCGGTGCATAAACTATCTTGGCCAGATTGTATGAAATCAATTATTCATCGATAATCAGAGTTTTATTTTTTTTTATATTCAAGAGTTAATAAGATTTTGCTATCATTTTTTAATCTAATGCGAGCACGGGGAAGAAATTGCGAATCAAAATCAGATGAGAATATAACAGATTTAATTACGAAAAAAATTGCAATTCGTAAGTTGAATTGAAACGCACCTTGCAAAGAGCCATGAAGTCGTGATCGGATTTCCGATCGCCAAGGCCAACCTCCGGCAAGTCGTCGCCGAACTCCGCCAAGACCGCCTCCCTCTTCCTACCGGAAACCAAAACCCCAGGCTTCTTCACAAATCCGGTGGCGCGTTTCGTCTTGGGATTCACCTCGATCTCCGTGCCCAGCACTTTATCTCCTCCCAAGAAATCCCTAACGAACGGCTCCACCATCACCGTTGGATTGGCCGTGACGACCACGCGCCTGCGCTGGCACCGATCGAAGACCTCCCAGCTCTCCTTCCGGACGTCACGCGCGTAAAATCGAGGCAGGACGCCACGCGCCGCGAGCTCGATGTCGCGGATCCGGAGTCCGGCGAAGGAGATAAAGATCATCGTCTTGATGGCGAGGGATTCGGAGATGAAAAGGTAGGAGACGATGATGAAGGGGAGGGAGAGGAGAAGGATGAAGCCGCGGAGGAAGCTTCCGGCTTCTACTGCGACGAGCATGAAGTAAGGGAAGGAGCTGTTAGAGATGAGGAGTGTGCCGTCCAGATCGGCGGCGACGGATTTGTAGGTTTTGTTGTCCGGCTGGCATTTAGTGATGGGAGGGAATCTCTCCGGCGGATGCGTGGCGTTTGAGGGCATGGTTGTTGCTTCTGCGACGACCGGGAAGAGTAGAAGAGTGTGGAAGTTAGTGAGAAGAGACGAGTTGAGGGGGATTGGGGTTGCTCACTTGCTCGGGGGTTTTAAATGGAGTGGAGGGAATGCTTGATAGTAGTTGATAGGGGTGGAAATGACGAAAAGGGGCTTTTCTATACTTGCTTATTACGGATGCATAATTGTCTGAAATTTGTATTTAGCCATCTCATATATAGCGAGCTAATAGCTAGGATGAATATGGATAAGATTTTTGTTGTATGTTTATCTTGAAAACGAGGTTTGTTATTTGCAAAGTTGAAAATACAATGGGTTGTTATATTAAAAAAAGACGCCAATGAAAAGGTTGTTAAAAGTAAACAAAATACTCCGTAAGAATTAGGAAAGATTTTGTGCAAACTTAGAAATAAGAGGTGCATAAATAAACATTTTAAAAAATAAAAATAAAAAACATTTTAAAACCTTTGTTACAAGCCTATAAATTTCACATGATCCGGACTGCTGTATAAATTGAAGCCAATTTAGTGGCAGAGAAAGTGGTTCCCAAAAGACAAGAAACAACTTGTTCAAAGCATTTAGTTCCATGTAAATCGAATGATCGATCAGTTCAATATGATTTGAGATTAATTGGTTTTACATAGGTCCAATAAACAATGAGTTCAAAACATTCTTTATATTAGCGCCAAAAGAAATTATACTAACATTTTAAGTTTTAATTGACAAGTACGTTTAGGGGGTTGAATTCTAGCTAGTATTTCACATAATATTAATTCTAGTCATAAGGGATGAATTTTAGCGTCCGTTCGAATGCAAGGTAGCTGAAGCTTAATAGCCCATTCATGCTAGCGGAAATTGAAGACCCTTGGATGTAGGAGCTTCTTGAAAAAGCTCAAAATTCCGCTCCAACTAGCGAAAAACGCTCCTATGTCCGCTACATCCGAACGGACGCTTACCATGTTTTTTCCTATTTTTCAGCAATTGACGATCATACCCTTTGACTTTCACCTTTGGATAACTTAAGACGACATTGGCCATTGGTAAGCTGCATGGGCGGGTGTGGGAATTTGGTCATCTGCTTCTTCTGAAGCCTTTCATCAATATTTATATGGTAGGAGTATTTTTCTTCTTCCTAGTTGGTGGGTTGGAAGTTGAACTGCACTGAATTATTTGCAGCAATTAACTAAATTCATCTCTAGCTAGCTCCCAATTTCAACTCTACTTAGAACCATTTTCAATAGCTTGATTAGATTACAATACAATTTTAATTTCGCATAACATTAATTTATATACCTGAATTGGTTAAGAATTGGGGGTTGTACCATTGGAAGAATTTATGATCAAAGCAAAGCATACACTAAAAATTAAAGGAGTTGGTAGCCCAGAAAATGGTTGGCAAACATGCACACCTACTTGTGCAGGCTTGAATTTAGGATCAACTTTCCAATCCTGATAAGATCCAGTTTGGACGCAATTGAAATGTCAATGCGTTTGTGTGTTCACTCCGACTTTACCCACAAGGGGAGATCTGTCGATTAAGCAAGCCGGTAATTAATTCTTAGGGCCCGTTTGGTTTGGTATTTTCCAAGTCCAGATTCTTTTTCAAGACTTCTTACAATTGATGAGCTAGTAGAATCCTTTTATTTAAGTATCTTTATTTTAATTTTGGAAATTTTTTATAGAGATTTGTTGATTGTGTTTGTACCTCTTAGTTTATTTAATGATTAGGATTTATCACAATTTTAAATATGTAGTTTTTTTAATCTATGTCCTGAGAACACATGTTAAAATTATTTGATTTCGAAAAATATTCTCTACATTAAAAGCTATAAATTTAAGGCATAAAAAATTATACTAGTAATTAACTCTTTTTAAAATCTGGGTCATAATCACAATAAATAACCACTTTTAGCATAACACTTCTCCAACAATTCTGTATCTCCCTCAAATTTTATATGAGCTAAAAAAAATAACTCACTTAATTGCTATCATCAAATTTTCCTCCAATCCACACTTTTTAAAAGATTTTTCGCAATAGCAAATAGCAAATTAAAGTTACCGTTTTATAGCTTTATAAACTATGTTTGATATTTTTCATTTTATTTCACTTCGATCACGGAGTCAATTTGAGTACCCATGAGCGGCTAAAATTAACCATCATTATTATTTTCTCTATCTACCACCATAAAAGTATTTTATTTATTATGTTTTTTATATCTTTTAATATTTTTTTTATACAAAATTAAATACGGTGGTTATTCGACATAATGGAAGTTTTTATCTTAACGAAGAGATAAAACTTTTGCTTGGAGTATGAGCAAGATACCGCTTGCTTGGGTGATAAGGCATTGGGCCGGCCCTAGGGGGTTGATTTTCGGTCCCCCTTGCCCTCTCTCTTCCATTATAAATACATGTCATCGCCGTGTATGAAGAGCACACATTCAGACATTGACATTCTGAAATTCTCATACTCGTTGAGTTTCTAGCTTTTCTTGTATTTTACCTTGACGCTCGATCGATGACTGTTCTTTTTGACTTAGGCATCGGAGGTGGATTAGAAGGTCCCCGCCCCCTTTGTCCATTGTTTTGCAGGTTTTAGGTTGAAGAAACAGTCGGAACGGAAGGTGAAGAAGGAGCAATCAATTAGTACATTAAAGACGGAATTTTTATGCACTAACACTTCCTAATTAATATGCTTATCCTTATATTTTTTTATAAATTGCATTGAAAGTTAATTTGGAACACACATTATATATGACTAGCTATATGTTGAATTCCATTTGTATTTTAGAGGTAGTGTATATCTTGTAGATGTTGGTTGACTGAATTGGATTCATACGCTATGTTGCCAATAGGCATACATTTGTAATTAAGTTATGCAATGAAATACTACTGTATATCTTAAGGCTAATGATTGGAATTCCATCTTCATTTTGTGTCACTTCTTGTACTATTTGTGATGCCTAAGCAGATTTGTTCGTGTTACTCGTGTATATTTCATTTATGTAATTTTCTGTGGTAATGCTTCTTGCAATTAATGTATTGATAACAATCTAAACGCTTCCACGGTCCACCTGATCGAGGTCAATATCATTGATATATAATCTACAATACTAGCTTGTATGGGCTTTCGTGCATTATAAGGAAGATATCGATCTTTCGTGCATTGGATGTAGATGTGCAAACTTCTATTTTTTGTCTCTTGGTGATCCATCAAAGAAATCAATATGATCACTAATTAGATTTTCTTTAGCGTCATAAGACTTGTCAAAAAACCATGAAATTTCCCACCCGTTCCAACGATTTCTGGATCCATGTAAATCAGAAAATAATTAGAATTTTAACTTTGCAACAAAATAAATAAATTCATCTGACCAAGTAAACACAAGAGATTTATAATTGGTACATCACTATCATACGACTTAAAACTATCCAACCCATTAGAATGGAGAGTATCGGGCGGACAAATATCCCTGGTGTGAAAAATATGTATTTCAAAGTAAAACAAGTATAATTTAGTGGATTACTCCTCTTTTTATTAATTGGTTTTAGAATGGAATCCGAGCTAAACTCATAACACACTTTTGCGAATAAGATGGACACTCTCTCCATCAATATTCAATATTGGCCCATAGACTTTTTTTTTGGGTCAAAATATTAGCACATAGACTTTGATATGGTATCAGAGCCGATTTGGTTCAAGCTTAATAATAACTTTCAAGTGACAATTAGGATAGGTCAGTTACCACTTGAGAAGGAGTGTGAAAAATATGCATCCTATATTGGATTTCAAAGTAAACCAAGCCTAGTCTATAATTATATATTAAAGCTATACCTTTATGAGCCATCAGAACGATTCTGATCCCACTTCATATTTACAAAATTAATTTTTATTCCTAATATTTTAACTTTTTCCTATTAAATTCTTCTTTAACTATTTAAATCTATCTTTAACATCAAACAAATATCTATTTAGTATAACAATATATTTTGAAAACTTCCTTATACAAATATTTAAAATTAAAGATAATAAATTTAAAATATTTTAAAATAAGTATAAATATCTTTTATCTTTTAGCATAATATCTTTTCACGAACTTATTTATATATATATATTCTTTTATAATAAAAATAAATAAATACTTATAATGTTTAAAAATAATAAAAATAGGTAATATGAGCAATAAATTAATTATATTATATTTTATATTATATTTTTATTTATTAATATTCTATTTATAATGTATATAAAATATCGAATCGTAGTTATACATGGTGTAGAATCGTAGTCGTACATGGTACGACGAGTAGAACTAGTATATATAACTGGTGACTCACCAAGTGCCATTGATAAATTATAATTTATGGGACTAGATGACATTAAAATTGCTAGACAAATAATTCCCATAACAATGTATTTTACATAATCACATTTGGTATTCTACCGTTACTTCAACGTACTATATATGATTGATGTCATTCTTTTCTTCATTTCCATGTGGATGGGGTTTAATATATTTGTTCTCTGGACAATTTATGTCCAAGCTTGACAATGAAAGGACTAGGCGTGTATAAGGTGTATTTGAATTTCTATCCTTGTCTTTTAACGTTCTTTTCAATAGTTACTAATTCTGATCTTTAGCAAGTTTGAATTTTATAAGAAGAATCTTAAATCTATATCTAAGGACATGTATCTACAAGTGAGGCGTGATGTACAAAGAAGAGTCAAGTCGTAGTCATCATTTATGGATGGCGTTAGAAGGCCTACCAAGTGCGGCCATCTATACTCATTTATAGATGTTCAAGTAGCTAGTAAAGTCACGCTAAACTCCTTAAAATAGTTTACAAGATTTGAGATTGAATCCTTCTAACGACATATATAGCGTGATTGATATCAGGAAGGTCTTCTCGAAAGAGAGTGGCACTGGTCGATTGAACTGGACGAGTCATAAGACAAGATTAACAAAGATCGATATTTTCATTATAGAACACAAAAAGTAGCGAATTACAAAGGATCTCCTGCAAAGATTGTATTAGGTAGCTTATAGTAATAACATTTCTGTTTCCGTTTAAGAAAACGACATTCTTGTAACATGGACATGAAATTTAAAAGTTAAAACCTAGTGTAAGAAAGTCATGAAACACTTACAGAGTGGAAGTGAAATGGATCAGTATGAACAATAATGTTACAAGCTCCTATTAGCTCTTTTCCCCTTTTGTATGTTCTCCTCTTCTTACTTTGTCAAATACCACTTTTGCCCCTTCTGGGCTAGAGCTAATTGCACACTACAGTTAAAACTGTTAAAAACTCCCCTTTCTCATTGAGATATTTCAATTTCATCAGAATGTGCAGGCTTCATGTGTGGACATGGCCTCAATGGTTCACCTCTTCTCCACATTATCTTAAGCTCCCCTCTTCTCTTTGCCAACACCAACAACGTGCCTACAGTAAATCGAAATACCAGCTTTAATTAATTTACCATAAGCAGGGCTTGGGGAGTCGAGTTGTACGCATCCTTACCCCCGAGCAAGTCGAGAGGATGTTAATAAGGAAAAACGATAAATGGAAATTTTACGGTTCAGTGATCCGATTGTAACTTACCAAGAGTGAAAGGGACAATGTAGAGCAAAGCTGGCTGGCCATGTCCACCCATTATGGTCAATGCCACATACGTTGTCAAGAGGCCTAAAGAACGACACCGTTTCAATAAACACATCACATTAGAATTTCATCATTCCTTTTGTAAGACATGAAGTAAGAAACTCAGTTTGTCCAGTGATTTTACAAACCTAGACCGTAAGCTGACATTGCGTACAAGAAGTATCCGCGTCTTAGGCTCTTATTTGACAACCAATCATACCTGCATACACACACATCCATTGTTAATTTGTCAGCTTTGAGTTTTCAGTTCTTATACATTTAGAATGGATCACTAACCTTAGTGAGAATGCTAATACTAGTCCAGGTAATATGATATCCCCGAAGCCAATGACACTGTAACCGCCCCAAGGATCAAACATCCTCGGAATTTTCAACAGCATTGGGATCCCGTCTTCTCCACTCGAACTGCCTCGAGCAACCTATGCAAGGATCACTAGGGGCTCATTATGTGTATATTATAAGGATCTCATATAGCAGGGCTCCATCCAGATATACAAGACAGTTGAGTTACCTCAATCATCACGCTCTCATGGAAAATAAGCTTCGAGACGAAGACCCAAAATATATCATACAGGAATGCCAAGCTCAGAAGAACCGTCCCAACCTGGAAATAAAAAAAACAGGACACAAACTTACAACATTGCATTAGTGGTATCAAAACTATATCTGTGCAAGCAGAAGACGGTTTATTCGAGTTTGAGCTACCACCTTGAGATTAGGTACTCGAACAATTTGAAGCACAGTGAGAATCAAAGCAATACCCTGCCAATTGAAGATTTATTTAATCAGTTCAATTCAAATGCACTTGACAGTACATATCATGTAAGAGCGGTCTAAGTTTTCGTTGGTGTAAGTAACATCAGAAGTCATCTAAATGACCTCATATTATTCTATAAACACTAGGCAGTGAGTGATACATTTGCATCTACATTTAGCATAGATAAGAGATCATTGTCAGTGTCAAACTCACCAAAATGTCTTGACCTATCCAAGCCAAGTATCTGCGACGGTGGAAAACAGCCCATATAACAGCGAAGACCAGGCAGAACGGAGAAACGGCGACGGTTAGATGTGAGACAAGTCCCAGACAGGGCACCTTAATAGTTGACATTGCAGCTCGTTCAAACCACCTGAAACTGCAATTTTTTGTTGTTTTAACCATTAGTTTTTTAATTATTTCCATACTATATAAAAAAAAAAAGAATGCCAAATTGTTTGAGATAGCCAGGAAGGAAAATACCTTGAGAGCACAGTCACCAAGCAAGTTTGTAAGCCCTGCAGGAAATCACACAAAATAATACTCAATCATGTGTTTCAAACGTATCATCAAAAGCATGTCAAATTCATTTATCCAACAGAAGTTAGACAGCAAAATACAATCACACCACACAAGAATTCAACCATCAGGACGCCTATGTCAAACTGTTTATGAATAATTTTTCAAAGCATAAAGACTATGAATACAGCTTGGAAATAAACACTGCTTCATATCCAGGAAAGATTAGGCAAAGATCTAGAGTTTCTTTCAACCCACATCAAATAATTCTTATAGATGATTCACAATATCATTATTATCCAAGATGTTCTCACTCGGAAAAGAAAAAAAATGTTCACTGACATGGCAACATTGCTGCAAGAAAAGTTACCTCAACACCGCCAATGCAAAAGAGGACCAATAGAATGTCGAAAAACCACACCGACATAAATTTGTATAGCATAAGCAAGAAAAATGAAGCACCCAGTACAAAAAGAATTGCTGACGTCGTATTAACATCCACAAAACCCTTTGGAACACTGCTCTGACTAGCCAAGAATTCATCTGAAGCATCCTACAATAACACAAACTGCTATACATCAGATCAGACAAACGAAACATTTCACAGTTTCAGTCTGTGGAATAAAATTCAGCTATTAATTTACAGATCAACAAAATCACCTTCAATTGCTTATCCAAATCAATGGCTGCTTCTTTGGCAGTCCAAGCTGACCAATAAGATGCACCTATGATTAAACTAACAGCCATAAGCCATAGAAATACTTCTGCAACATCAACTTTGGGACGTCTTGGGGAGTATAGCTGCACATAAACTTAAAAGAAAGGATAATAACTGTAAATAACAAAACCATAAAACAGAAAAAAAAACAAAGAAATTAGGAAGATTATCTCCTGCTGCTAAAAAGCATGCCACTAATCTCACCTGTTGAATGTTTATAAAGGAGGGCTTTGAGTTCTTCTCCGGCATCTGATGGAAGCATGACAGCGGCGATCCTAATATTTGTATCAGCATCATCATCATCACAAACCATCTTGAAAAGACCTATATACAACAATACAATATGTTGAACTTGAAATTTTAATTGACTAATAGTCTGAGATACTGTATCATTTTGTTTATTTCACAAGATATAATATCATCACTTCACTATGCAAAAAAATAATGATTGGGCGAGATAGCGAGCATACGTGTGTCATTGTTTACAATAAGGATGGCTGAAGCACCAGCAGCTTCTGCATTCTTAGTCTTGGCAGTGAAACTGCAATTTCCGCGGTCTACAAGAACAACCTCACCAGCAAGCTAGTAATCCATTAAGAGAACAAAAAGCTCATAAGCAATTTTACAAGGACAAAGAATAATATGCTTAAATTTGAAACAGAGAAGAGAACCTTAGTTTTGGATGGGGTGCAGGAATCTGGAGGATCTGAAAGTACAAGTTTTGATTTGTTGACATGATTTTGCTCAGGATGCAATGTAGGGCCAAATCGAGCTCCTAGACCAACATACTCCTCAATTCGTATCCCACCAACTATACATGGAATTTTTACCTAGCAATCAAAGGAAGTGACACGATTTAGAATAATCAATTTGCAAGATTGCAATATGATTTGACTTTTGCACCCATAAAAGACTACTTTTCTACATTTTGCAATAAGATTAGGTATGGGTTCAACTTTAAGTTGGCATACTCTGAACCGTTAAAGGTATGATCTAACGGGTTGGATTTTATTGCTTTTATTCAAATTTTATATTTCAACGAATTCTATTATGTTATTACCAACTCAAACTGCCAATTTTTACATCTATAAACATTGAACTTATCCAGGTACATGCTCAAGGTTATCAAACTGAGATCTTACTCTGATTGAATTCCAGTTTTGGATTATCAATTTTCAAGCCAAAAAAATTATTCAGTTGAAGAATAGAACAAAAAAAAAATCAAAATTATGCTGGCAACCAAAATCAGTATTGGCAAGACATTCCTCAGCTGATTTCAACCAAAGCTCACGACTCAAGTTCGACGATTCAAACAAAAAGGAAGTCAAACGTCAAGAGCCAAACAAAAGTCAAAACCGATCAAAACATACCAGATGAAAATTGCAACCGATCGAAATCGTAAACTCCACATCCCAAACGAATAAATTGAGAGAGAGAATTGAATGAAGAAAAACACTCACAAGGAAGAAATCGTTCTGGCAACCGGGGCCCTTGGGAGCAACATCGTCGACGTGCATTACGTCGCCGGCGGAAACCGCGACAACAACCAAAACAAAAACACTGGCAACATTGAAAACGCTTTGAGGATTCATCAAAATTTCTCAGGACGACGCCACAACATCAGGCAACTGGCTGTGTTAGCCTGTGTAGAGAGAAGATGAAAAAAGGGAGGGAAGAAAGTGGAGGAGGGTAAAAATGGGATACGACTTGCTTGTGCTCATTCGTGCTGGTCCGTCATGAAAACTACGCCGGTTTTGTTTAATACAATATCCTTTTTTGTTTCTACAAATACACGTATCACTCCCGCTTACGCGCTTACGACGCGTGTTATGACGCTCTAGTTGAAAATTGGAGAGGGTCACGTGCGGTTCACGTGGCTCCAGTAATGATAGAAATAACACAAGCGTTGGGTTACAATTTTTTTTCGGGAGACATTTATGTTTGGTGGTAAATTTGGGCTAGTGACCACTGCCTGTTGGCCCGGTTTCAGGATTGGACTTTCTCGCATGCTGGTCGGGACTGTAATTCTGTGGCGGACTTCATCGCGGGATTCTTCCGACGCGTTTCTTCCATCCCGCTCGCATTTGATCCAGGGTTTCTCACCCTCATCCGTCAGGATGCTCTAGGGCGATCACTAGCCTGTTAGTGGTCACCCTAATTTCTTTCTTTATCAAAAAAAAAAAAAAAAAAAAATTTGGGCTAGTGACCTAGTCGGTAAAGACTATAAACTATGTAAATTGTCTTGTATTGACTGATTCGATCCAATAACACAAAAAATATATAGTAAGACTTTGTTTTTCATTTAAGTGAAGGAGTGGAAACAATTATCAAATTTAGCTAATATTTTCCATCTCCTACTATTAGGTCACTCTATATGGGATTGTATTACATTGTATTCCAAGAAAAGTTGAGTATAAACCCTTAAAAGGTCTCGGCTTAAAAGGAAGAAGGCATAGTCTATAGGCCTAAGGATTAAGGTGGATTTGGCTTAAAAGAGGTCTCTGGACTGAAATAAGGTTTATATCACAAAACTTATATATATGTACATGATTTGGATGTTGAAAAACTATCTATATATCTAACATGGGCAATAGCTAATCTCCTTAGAAAATGAAATTGTATGGAAAGTAAGAAGAGGAGGTTGTGACAATGCATGTTGGACAGTTTGATATACCGATTAAGAGATGAATTGATTTGCATCAACATCTACAATAACATCATATAAAACCTCACTAGGGCTAATGGAAATTTTATTTGCAATGAGGTCTACAAGTATAAGACTAAAGCAAAAGTTGTGAAAGTCTCTGTTTAGAGGCTCAGCCAGAAAAGTGCTTGAATTGGGGTGTGGGCATGGTTTTTCTTGGTCTTGGGCACTATCCGTAAGAGTCAAAACGAAAACCTCATGTACTACTATAAAGTCTTAACCATTTGACTTAATGTCCGAAGGCTGAGCAGAATGGTTGTGGAGAGATGATTGAACACTCATAAAGCCTCAATTTTATAGCTTGTTATTAGAGTCGGTATGTACACTTTTGCTAGGCTCAAGCAATTCCACATTTTTGAAAGTCGGCCATTTCGAAAATCTTTCAAGATGAAATTGAAATCAATGAACATTTATTATTCAACTTCCAATACTCACAACAGGCCATGCAACAAGTTATATATGGGTTCGAGTCGAATGGCATGAGGATGATTTATCAAGTTGGATCCTAGTCCTTAACAATAGTATAGATAAGAGAACTTTGAGGCTCAATATTTAGGTTTAGTACCTTTGTTTATTATATATGATACTAAAATAGTTGGATTCATGATCAGGGGCAGAGCTACATGGTATCGAGGGGGCTGTAGTTCCGACAAGAATTTTAAAAAATATTTTAAAACTAAAGGGTTTAATCCCCCTCACATGAGCAACAACAACCCGCAACCACTCCCCCGAGTTCTTTTCTCCGACCTTCCTCCTCTCTCTAACCCTCCTCCTCCCGAGTCCCATCGGCGTCGGCTTTGGCAGTGGACGTCGCGTCGCCCAATGGTTGTAGCCGAGGCCGAGCCCCAGCCACCAATTGCTACTTGCTGAGTTCGTCGTCCTGGCGTCCGACGGTAGCCTCCAGCCGGCATCGTGAGTTGTGACTGCGTGAGGTCGGCGTCCAGCCTCCAGCCGTGAGCAGACAATTATTGTTGTTGTTGAACTTTGAGGTTAGGTGTGCTTTTTTGCTTAATTTCATATCTAAATTCAATTGCACAAATATCAAATTCAAATTGTTGTTATTGAACCCAACTTTTTTGAATTAAGCCCCCCCCCCCCCTTTTTTGAACAATTAAGCCCCTTTTTAACCCTACTTTTTATTGTTGTTGTTGAATTCAAATTGTTGAATTTGAGGTGTGCAAGTGTATCAAGCGTATCAAATTCAGATTCCAGCCCCCTTTTGAGGTGTGCAAGTGTATCAAACTCAGACTTTATTGAATTCAGATTGTTGTTGTTGTTGAACCGTAATATTTGTTGCTTAATTTCATATTTCAACCCCTTTTGTCTTTGTTGGTATTGTTGATTATCAGATTCAATTGCAATTGTTGATGTTTAATTGTTGGATTTGTTGATGGAGGAAGTCATGGATTGATATTCATGTTCTTTAATGTTTTGTTTCAAGAAATGAAAAGATTTGTTTCAACTATTGGGGGTTCACAAGCGTTTTCTTGGGATTGTTCATGTTGTTGACACCTCTGCTTTGTCATTCAAAGAGAATATTGATGCTCTTTTTTCTCAGCATGAGTTGAGTATTTCAAGTTTATGGGGACAAGGTTATGATGGAGCTAGCAATATGCGGGGTGAGTTTAATGGTTTGAAGAGATTGGTAATGATGGAGAATCAATCTGCTTATTACATTCATTGCTTTGCTCATTAGTTGAAATTGACACTTGTAGTTGTTGCTTAGGAATTGGCAAAAGTAGAGAAGTTTTTCTATGAAATCTCTATGTTGAGTAACATTGTTAGTACATCATGCAAAAGAAAGGACATGCTTCGCACTAAATACTTTGAGCAAGTAGCTAAAGGGCTTAATGAAGGTGAAAACTTTTCTGGAAAGGCGAAAAATGAAGAAGTATCTTTGGGTCGAGTTGGGCGAACACGTTGGAATTCTCACTACAGAACATTGGTGAATTTGATTGTTTTATATTGCCCAATAATTGATGTGCTTATAGCTATTTAGAAGGATTCAAATCCAAGCCAAAGAGCTCAAGTAGGTAACCTTCTTGATTCCATGATATCCTGTGAATTTGAATTTTCCTTATTCTTGATGAAGAATGTCCTTGGAGTTTCAAATGATTTGTCACAAGCGTTGCAAAAAAAATGATTAAGATATTGTCAACGCAATGAGTCTTGTCAAAGTCACAAAGCTACTTCTCCAACAAATGAGAGATGGAGGTTGGGAATCATTTTGGGAAAGAGTTGTTTCATTTTGCATCAAACACAAAATTGATGTCCCAGAATTGGAAGACTTTTATGTCATTCCAGGAAGAGCTCGTCGAAACCTTCAACAAGTTACCAATCTACAATACTATTGTGCTGGTTTGTTCTATGAAGTAATTGATCTACAACTTTTTAAGCTGAATAGTCGCTTCAATGACGTGAATACCGAGTTGCTTTTGTGCACGTCATGTCTTGATCCGAGTGAAGCATTTTTGACATTTGATAGTGGAAAGTTGATTAGATTTGCAGAAATATATCCAGATGACTATTCAAATGTTGATTTATTGACACTTGAGCAACAACTTGATTGTTATATTGCTGATGTGCGCTCAGATGATCACTTGGTCAACCTTACAGGCATTGGTGAGCTCTTAAGGAAATTGGTTAAAAGAAAGAAGCACCGTGTCTCTCATCGGGTATATCTTTTGGTGCGTTTATATTTGCTTTTACCTGTTGTAACAAGTACTGTTGAAAGAGCTTTTTTTGCTATGAAGCTTGTCAAAACTTCATTACGCAATAGGCTTGGAGATGAGTTGATGAATGTTTGTTTGATTACTTATATTGAGAAATATGTAGCACATTGTATTGAAACTAAATATGTTATTGTACGATTTCAAGTGATGGCAAATCGGAGAATGTCATTTTAAGAAATAAATTAATGTCATTTTTCGTATTTTATACATTTAGCCCCCCCTTGGCTAGATTCCTGCCTACGCCACTGTTCATGATTATCAATTATTTATAGAATTGCATTAAAGTTAGATGGTAAAAAAACAATAGAAAATTTAGGCTTTAACTTTAAAAAATGAGATGAAGATACATATATAATACCTAGGGGATTTTCAATGTTGTAATGGATTCTATAAAATGAGCAAACTATCGTTAATCCTTCTTGACTTTTTAATCGATATGATTGCAACTATTAGAATCCCAATTTTTTCTTCTGCGGATCGCCTTATTTGGCTTCCAACAACTGATGGTGAATTCTCAGTCTCTTCTGTTTCTTCTATGCTTAATTTGTGCCAACATGATTTTGCTTATGGCTTCTCTTGGATTTGGAAATCCTCTTTTCCACCTAAAATTAAAATTTTCTTTTGGAAAGCTTGTGCAGATTGTCTTCCAACTACAGATCGTTTAAATTAGTATTTCAATTGTTTTCTTAGTACTTGCTCCTTGTGTGGATCTGAAGACGAAAACTTAAATCACCTCTTCTTTAATTGCCTATTTACTCAAAAGACGATCTCTAAATTAAAACCTAAATTGAATGTGACTTTTCAAATTTGTTCTTCGAATGTCTTTAATGACAACTTGATCTCTACTTTAAATTCAAATACAAATAGTAGTGTCATATGTTTTCTGTGGTGGTTTATTTGGGGACATAGAAATTTAATAATTTTTAAACCTAATAAGGTTTTGACTACCTTACTTCCTTGCGATTTGGCTTTTTCTCAGCACCTTCAGTGGGTTTCTGCCCAAACAACTCGAGTTCCAAAAGTTTTTTCTTGTCCTAAACGAAAAAATCATAGTGCCTGGATTAAACCTCTTGTTGATTGGTTGAAACTAAATTTTGATGCTTCCAAACGTATAAATAATTCAACTTATACAGCTTTCCTAATTCGTGACCATAATAGTAAAATTTTATGTTTTGATTAAAACAAGCACGCTTAGTGTCAGTTCTCCAAGCAGAAGCCATTGCCTTATTAGAGGGGGTTAAAAGTGCGGTTCAGTTAAATCCTTCTCATCTTATTATTGAGAGAGATAATTTAATTCTTAGTAATTCTTTAAAAAATATTTGGAAACTGCCTTGGGAAATTCAAGCTATTGTTGATAATATCCGTCATTTTGTTGCATTTATTCCTTGTGTGGTGTTTTTTCATTATTTCAAGGAATGCAATTCGACGACGGATTTCCTCGCTAGAAGGCGTTTTAGTTTTTCTCATCTTAGTTTTGCTATTTCTAATTTTTTTTTCCGGGATCCTTGTTTGATCATTTGGATGTTTCTCTTTTCAATGCTTGGGTCCGTGATCATTCTCTGTTATTTGACTTTCTAAAGATCATTCGTCGTGATGATTTAGGTTGGCCTTGTAATTTACAAGCATCCTAGTGTTGGTATTGTAATGAGTTGGTAGCTCATTTCTTTTAAAAAAACATAAAAACATTTTGATCAAATCTGCATACAACGCCTAAAAGCAACAATAGAATTTTCAAAGAGTGCAATCTTAAAAGTTCAAATGAAAATGATCAGTTGCAAATGGGCTCAAAACATATACAACCCCTTGTACTTGTGCAAATTGGTCACTTAGACACCGCACCTTTGGTTTGGACCTATTGAGCACTTAAACTTAACAATTTGGACCTATTAAATACCTTGTGTCTGACAACCTCATTGCGTGTGAAACACACGCGCTGACATGTCCTAATATTTTGTCCAGATGTGCGCCACAAAAGATAAAAACTTGCCACATAAGTCTAATTTGTGCCACGTCGGCCTAAAACTTGCCACATAACATTTAAAAGGTGAATTATTATTTTTTCTACCAAAAAAAGATGAATTATTTTTTTCTACCAAAAAAAGGTGAATTAATTAATTTTATTAAAAAAACAAAAAAAGGATTAAAGTCAGGCCAAATCGGTGAAATCGCCATTAATGGGGCTATTGAGCACTTATAACGCAGATCTGGAATGAGCACTTAATGGGGTTGAAGAACCCAGATCCGGAATGAGAAGAACAACCTAGATCTAGAATAAAGACGGTGGATTTGGACAACCCCAATCCAATCATCACTCGCCTTGCTCCCTCACCAGCCTTCTCGTATCGCCGCCGCCAATGGCTCCCTCTCCATTTCCACCAGAGAAAGAATCTGAATCTTTCTCTGGTGGAAATGGACGGAACGACGGACTCGGTGAAGAATCTAGCAAAGCAAGAAACCAGAAAGAATTGGGGCTTTTTGAGAACGAAGAACGAACGACGACTCCATCGACGGATCTAGAAAGAATTTAGATTCTTCACCCCGGCATAGAAAGTCGTTTTCGTCGTTCGATTTGCGACTTTTTTGATGGATCCAAAAAGAATTCAGATTCTCCAACGACGGATCCAGAAAGAATTGTTTTTTTTTTATGAATTCAAATCCAGAAAGAATTGGGGCTTTTTTTATGATTCGGATCCAGAAAGAATTGTGGCTTTTTCTCGCCGCCTCCTCTTCCTCCTCCGACCCCTCATGCCGTCAGAAGCGCTCACTGGAAACCAAACATTTATCTCAACCAACCAAATATTCGAGAGAATAGGAGAGGAAGAGGGTGAAGAAGGTTAAAAAAATGTTTGGATTAAAAAAATTCGAGAAATATCGAGAAAGGGGGCAAGAGAAATACGGAGTATCGAGAAAGAAGAAGATTAACAAAAATAAAACATTTTTTACTTTTTTTTTTATATTAAGTTATTTAATGTCATATCATCTTGTATTTATTTGGATTATAAGATTTCACTCGCCCATCAGCGTTTGATTTACACGTATATCGCCACATCAGCGACCAGGTGTTTAGTAAGTCCAAATTGTTAAGTTTACGTGTTTCATAGGTCCAAACCAAAAGTGAGGTGTTTAGGTGACCAATTTACACAAGTATAAGGGATTGTATATGTTTTGAGCTTACCACGTAATGTTTAATAAAAAAACAAAGATAAATAAGAAAGATTAACAAAAAAAGAGCGCGTGTTTGAAAGGAGGGCGGGGGTTGATTAATTAATAACCGGTTCCCGCGAAAGCAGGTCAAGAGACGGATCGTTTCCTCCTGTGCCGTACGAATATTCACGGTTTTGACAGAATACAACGCAAGTGGCCTCTTCATCTATCTAGGCTAGGGTATATAATATAATAAAAGTCATGTCAACGGAGAGAGATGAACTTCCAAGTTGTGCACTGAAGAGTACGTCAACTTGGCGCGAATTGGGTAGAGCATTTGTGTAATCTTTCTTGTGTTACTTCTTACAACATTAGTCTATGTTTTTTTTAACGATCGATATCTGCTTTAAATGATAAATATTCCTTTGAAATAGAGTTTTATAAACAATAATTAATAATATACTTCCATTATCATCAACGTTATATGATAAGGACATATGGCTATCTTGCCATCTTGGCATACTTTACTTGCAACTGACTACTAGCTAATTAATTAATACTAGACTCAATTAAAGGTATGAATTAAGAATCTTCCTTGCAACATAGATTTAAATTTTATTCGATCTAGCTCCCCATTTGCATCTCATTCTCTTTGATCGTGTACGGTTGACATCGATGAAATCTCTCCTAAATGAAAATAAGTCAATGGCCAAATTTCTGTATATATTTTAATTTGATAAACAGGATATGCTAGTGCTACTGTATGCATGTATGTCTTGTAGCGTATGAATTAAAATGCAATTGTCCTCGTAACAACGGAATGCAGTCTCAACTCTTAAGTCTCAACCATCTCAGTATATAAATTGTATTACTAGCTAATAATTGAGTAGTTGATATATCCTATTTTGTGTTTCCTCGATCAAAATTCTTTTCATTTTAGAGGTTATATAAGTCCATTTAGATTGTTCACACAATTAAGAATTTTTATTGAGTTTTATATTTTTAGGGCTTCCTATAGTTGTTAAATAAAAAGCAAGTATTCTGTAATTTTTAGTAAAAAGTATGCTTATTTATATTAAAATGTGTGAAGCATAGTTTAGTTTTATAAAATGTGAAAAGTATACTCTTTGCTAAAAAGTTATTTTTTAGTAGTAAATGTAGCAAGCTCTTAGTACTGCGCCAACTCAATTGATATGCCGCCACTGTCCACATTGAACAAGATCGAAGACATCTTCTTAACATTAAGAATTCAGAAGATTGTAGAGCTAGCTAGGTTCCAAGAAGTTCGACAAAAAAAATACAACAATAAATTACGATCGAGATTTACATATGAATGGGTGTTGAATGTGTCAATGCATAATAGACTGTCTGATCTAAGAAATTGGGATATTTTGTGAAATTTATATAATTCGGGATAGCTTTCACAACTACGTCAATTGAATTGTACCAGTTTTGCAATTTAAGAAGGTGAATTGAGCGATAAGCTATGGGCTTTATATTAAACGTACTTTACGGATCCAACACGGAACAAAGCGTCAGAAGCCCACGTGGAAGACTCAGATTCGTTGGATTTTACTCCTTCCGGACCCCACCTGTAATGATATCCTGTACGGGCAATAAAGAAAATTGGTGGGTCGGCGTCCCCACGTGGGGGCCCACCTCATGTTTTTGGACAGCTCCGTCTAAACCATACTACGACTCTACGAGTAGTACATTCGTTATACGACTATACGAGTCTACATTAAGAAAATTAATTCATGTTACAAATCATGAAGATAGGAGTGTAAATGAATGGAGAAGTTTGTGATAAATTCGGAATTCAGTTTGGTTAAATTTTGTTCTTGTTTAACACGATTAATAAATGTATTGAGCTTGAGTATAATTTTAAGGCTCAAAAGATAAATAAATTGAGTTTTAACACAGGATATCTCCCTCGTTTGCTATGAGCAAGCTCAGTTATACGATAATGAGCAAGCTCAATTACATGATCATAAAAACTATATTATAGGTTCGTGAATAAACTCTTCGAGCTTGTGCAACTTAAAGCTCGGCTCAGCTCGGTTCGATTACAACCCTGGCTGAGGGATGCACTCATGCACAACACACCAATATGGCAACGTTTTACAGAATACAGTTCTGCATGTTAATGCAGTCTCCTGAAACACATTTCATTCTATTTGTTTTGACAACTTTTGAAGTCCTACCTTGAAATTATATTTAAATCAATGTTTTAGTATACATCATAACAAAGATCACTTTGCCCGCTTTAGGTACGTACACTAGGTAGAGTTTATTGAGGCCAAAAGAAAAGCCAAAATTTCAGAAACTCATCTATTCTGTAATTCAGAGAAAAAAAAAATCATGTATGCCCATTTGGATTTTGTTTGTCACACTCGCTGAAAAATACCACAGCACTCTCACTGTTGGGCTAATTGTATGGCCATTTGGATAGGCCCATTAGTTAATGTAAGATTACACCAACTGATGACATATTTTCTAACACAAACTAATGAGCCTGGTTAGAGTTTTAATACTTTTGAAACCTAAACATTCTTCGAAAAAAAGACAGAATTATGCTTCATATATAAATTTGAACAAATAAGCATAATTTTTGAAATATGAAGACATGCACTGTACTGTGCACCTATAAAGAATTTGTTCACTTCAAGAGTGAACAATTTGCATCAGTTTGGATCATGAACACATTTGCCAACATTATCCAGAAGCAAAAAGCGAGTTTGCAATAAATAATATCCAAAGAAAACAACATTGTTTGATCCAATCTTCTAAAAACAGTTACAAACTCAACTCTAAGCCATAGGGGTTGAATTTGTAATTGTTTTAGAAGATTGAACCTGTGGGCTGTGGTCAACAGCAATGCCAATAGTGGCTGCAACTTTCTTGTTAATGCCAGCAGCTTGAAACAAAAGCCAAAAATTATATAAAATGAAACTTGAAACAAAGTTGAGTTCGGAATAAACAACTAAATAACCAATTTGCAAGCTATACTATACTACTCATTCTGCAAGCAATATTTAAGAGCCATAACAAAACAAGTCACAGAATTTTTTCTGGGCTCTTAAATATTGCTTGCAACATCTCTTTGCCGATACCCACCCATTTTGGGCCTGGGCCAACAATTTATTTGGGCCTAATGGATCATAAATCTCTGTTTTTTTTAATGAACATAAATCTCTTTATTACCAAGACAATTTTAACACTTGCAACATTTTTGTAAGATTCTTTGACACCTGTAAAACAATGGAAAAAGGGAGGTGACCCCTAATCCACATTTGATGCCTAAGTAAAAAAAGGGCCGAAATTGTCAAGTATTTGTAGAGAGAAGAGAATTCAAACAAGGAGGAAAAATACCTTTCAAGAGAGCTTGCTTATCGTATTTAAAGGAAAAAAGGAACAAGCCCGGGGAGGGGGGTCGGCCAACTTAGCAGTCAGAAATTCTATCTTAATTTTTAGATAGAATCCTTGTTGGATCAGTGTTAGTTTGTTAGGGAACTAAAACTGGAACAATGGTTTCTCTATTCGAGAAATCGAAATTTTGATAATGACAAACAGATGAAACTAATTCCCTATACAAGTGATCTTAGGAAAGATACAGGTTCACAGGAAAAGCAAGGAAAACATTCCCCATGAAGCCATCTGAGTACGTGGCAAAAGAATTAAAGGATAATAAAGACTTTTTACTATTGTCTTGGGCGGCAAGCCAAGTTCCGAATACAAAGAGATGCAAAAGGGTAAGCTAGTCTTTTTGAATAGTGTCGTACTCCCCAAGACAAAAAGGGTAAAGGTGTCAAGTTAAAAATGGAAACCCCTATAAATAGTATGCGACGCCGCTAGGTCATTAAAAGCTCTCGAATGCAAAAGCACAAGATCTAAAAGGGAAAGTGAAAAAGCGAGAGCCCGAGCTAAATCCAGTGAAGACGACGAACCAGAAATTGAAGAAGGAAGTTCCGTGTTCAAGTGATGGAGACTGCGTGAAGATCTCCATCGACTTGAAGAGTTGGTTCCTGTGCTAAAGAAAACTGCACAAGGAACGAGTCAGGTTCACTCTCTATATTTGATTGTGTTTAGATCTAGGAATCACAATGACTTAGTCGTTAGTACAGTTTATAAGTGAGATTACGAACAATAGAGAAGTTCGTCTTTGTATTGTGTATCTTGAGATCTATAAATCGAAATATAGTGTGTGTTCAAAATCCTCCAAGGGAGGTAGAGGTTTACTCTCCAGCTAGTTGGCTGTAGAGGCTCCTCTATAAGGAATCGTGTCCTTGTTTTTGTTTCATAGTTCACTTTCTGTGTTGCTTTATTCCGCTGCGTAAGGGAACTGTCACTGGAACAGTTCCTGACCTGTCTTATTAACACAGATCTACGATCCTACAATCCTTGACCTCAATCTATTAAATTTCCATATTTAAATTATTAAAGGGGCATTAAAACATAAATAATTCACCCATATCTTAAGGATAATCAATGTCCTAAAATATTATCATCAACCAGAGCATATTAACTAGCACACAATATTTAAATAATAAATAAAGATAGCACATAATAACAAATAATAAAAAATATCCACACACAATTGCCTCTTTGAATCGTATTATTCATTGCATGCAGCACAATACGTTCAAATCCTCCAAGTCCTACTCGCAAGTGTATACGTAGAATAGGGATGCCCACTTTATTCGTATTCGTCGTATATTTGTACATTCATACACTCATATTTGAATTATGGGGGTTCACATCAGCAAATACTCACCTAAATGCATAAAAACTCGAAAAAATAAAAGAAAAATAGAAAAAAAGGTAAAAATGAATAATTGAAAACGAACTTGTCAATTTTATTTTAAAAAAAAATGCAAGGAGTACAAAAGGGTTGTTTGTTAACACATGCACAAGCTAAAGAGTAGTGCTAAGGATAGAACTTCTTCAAATTCAATACGTTACATGTACAGGGTATTGCCTTCTCATTCATATCTGTAAGGGTGTATGTGTTGTAACCCCCTTTTTTAGGAGGGGTATTATTGTAATTTTTTTCTTCCCTTTATTATATTTTAATAAAGGATAGTTTTATTTTCTTAAAAGGATTAAAATAATAATAATAATAATAATAATAATAACATATAATGATTTTTATGTCTTTTAAAAAAATTATTAAATTCCTTTTTATAATTATATATGAATCATTATAGTTATTTTGTTCTCTCTTGTATAAGAAGAACATAAAATAAATATAACTTATAAGGAAAAATAATTCAATAAAAGATTTGAGCAAAGTAAAATTGACTTAATAATGTATATACTTCAAATAATAAATTTGACATATATACTAAGGAGAATAAACATAATTAAAAACAACATTATAGTTGAAGAAAGGGCGGACATGGATGAAATTAGAAAAGTTGGGAACTTTTCGTAATTACCCTTAAAGTGTGGGCACCCGCGCGTAATTACGGATTTTTACAAAGCAGATTTGTTTGTTGTGATTCGATCTTGTAAAGGCTGATTCGGACTCGTTTCTTAACCAAATTCGATTCCGAAGGAACCGGCATACTCTCCTAGTTGTTGCCTACGAAAGCCCTCAACAAACTCGGTATAATTCTCAGAAAATCTTATCCAAATCGACGGTTAAAGATAAGAGGTTAGTAAAACGCGTTTTCGGGGTAAATATATGATTTTATCCGATTTGAAGATCGTTTTGGCCGAGATTCTTGTGGGAAACGAAGATTGAGATCCCCTAGTCCTCCCCTATAAATAGATACGAAGACCCATTACTTTTCCCCATCCAAAAACTCGATCGAAGCTACCCGAACTGCCCAGCGAAAACAGAGCATTGATTGCTCGGGAACCCCTGTTTGCCGGCATTTTCCGCCACCATCCGACCACCTCCGACGCCACTTCCCAGCCGTTCCCATCCGTTCCGTCGCCGAAGCCGCCCGTACCGAGGCGCCAAACTTCCTTGTTCGACCACTTTCTCTCCCCTGTTTTTGATTATGTATATCCCTATTTTTTGTTTCTTTTAATTTCGTTTTATTGTTTTAAAATTCGGTTTAAGCTTAAATAAATCGTTCTTAATTGATATTGATATGAATATGAAGTTTTAAGGTATTTTTACAGATTTATAAAAATTATAAATATTTTATAACATAAGGTATCATTTCTTATAAGGGTTTGACCTATTTTCATACAATGTTTTTGAAAATAATAATATTTAGGATAATAAGAGATTATTATAATTTTTAGGAAAATCAGAATATCAATTATTCTTTTGTTCTCATAAAATATGATTTTAATAAAAATACAGTTGTGAAGTTTTTAAGCGCTTCGTTTTAGGAATTCTTAATCCATGATTATAAGAATCTAATTGATTTCGGTTTTAAAACTTATACTCATGTTGTGTCATCTCCTATTATAGGTTTGTCATCCAAGGTTATACGATCTCGACTATAACCTTTCCGAGTTTCTAAGGTCGTCAATAAGGCAAGTTCCCATACTTGCTCGGCTATGTCTCTTGTTTGATTTGTGTGAAAAGTCTAATAACCATGTGTGTTTCCTTGATTGATGTTATTATGTGTCATATAATTCATGCATAAATATATTGTGTATGTTAGAAATATAATCATGAATGAACTCGCATAAGCATTTAGTTATATTATTTAATAAGAATAGAATTAATAATAATATTGATAATAATAGTAGTCAATATTGGGTTATTAGGTTACTACGACTAAGTAAGTCATGCTCTCATCTGAACTCATACTTGGGCTTGTCAAATGCGCCTGTAAAAATGGCAAGGAGGGCTTGGTGTTGTCCATTGTGTGACTATCCTCCCCTTTCATGGAGCTCCAAGTATGATACAGTGGGTCAAGACCGAAATCAATAACTGAAGACATAATATAGGTGATTGACGTGGTGAAAATGACCACCTTGTTATTCTCGTTTAGATGTTAGTATTGCTAGGTTGCGCTAGTTTTGATTAAGTCTCGATGACTATGATTTTGTGTGTTTGTCGTCTCGATTGAGACTCGTTTTGTATTAGCTTAGTACCCAGGGGAGTAAGCCATAGTTGCTCTGGACGCCTCTTTATAACATTCGCATTAGGATGGTCATAAACCCTAATGCTGGTCATGACCCTGCCCGTCTCATCCGAATTTGAGGGGTGTAGCACCTAGCTAGTGCTCTTTGAAATTCCAGAATCGATCTTTTGGGACGTATGATCCCACTCATCAGGACATAAGAGCCTCGATGGTTTAAAAATCGCAACCCTATGTGTATATGTGTGGTCATTAAAAGATAAGTGCGAGTAAGCACCATAAAGAACTTAGTCTAGTGTTGACTACTGCTATTAATATCTTGGATTAAATCTCTATGCTTGTTGTTATGTTTATTTTATTCTTAGTTTAGAAATTCATTGAAAGTGTATGATGTTTGCTAGGAAAGATTCGACGTAAGGTAAAGTGTATTAGATATTTTTAAAATGTGCATTCACTATAATAATAATTATGATTTAATTAAATACTTTGACCTATATAATATTGGAGTCGACCTAGCTGACCCCGTTGAGGGCTGACCACTTGTGGTACCAGGTATTAGCAAGCAACTAGCGTCAATTCGAGAGCACTCAAGGTGATGATGAATGGAGCCCATGATACTATACAATAAGGTTTTATCTGTAGTTTTATTTCATTTCATTAAACAAAGTTGATTTTTGTACAGAATAGTTTTGGTCAATCTTTCGTTGAATTTTTCATATTGTTCATGAAATTTTTATTTGCAAAAGAATGTTTGAGTACAAAGTGATTTTGCTTTCAAAAGTCTTCCGCTATTGTTCATTTATATGATTTCATACACATCTTTACAAAAATTTAAACTGATGCAAAGCCTTGGGTGGCTTCGGACATAAAAATCCGAGGTCACTGGCGTGTGACATTCCCGAGATAATTTGGGGGTGTTACAGTATGCCCACATTCTAAGCGTTGGAATGACCTCATAATGTCCTTCCCAATTAGGCCCGAGCTTACCATCGACGGGATCCTTTGCACTACCCAAACCCGTCAAAGTACGAGGTCGCAACCTGGAAAGCCCTAGGCTTCACCTGTTGGGCTACGGTGTGTTCCGCTGCTCCTAGGTAATTCGTCAATCGTATAGTTGCGACCTCTCTCTGCTCCACAGCTAGATCCAAATGTGCGGCTATGACTTCTTCGTTGTCCTTATGATTGAACAAAGTCGTCCTCAATGTAGATATGCGACTTCCAAGGGGGTTATCCCCTAAATGTCATGGGCGATTCTCTAGTTGACCTCTGCGAACTGGTCCGATATGCCCACAACATCACCTTTGCTGGCAGGGTCTCGAAAATGACCGTTTGCAGAGGATTTCTCGAGAGACAAGTAGAATCGACTAGCCTTGTAACGAATTTTACATTCCCCCTTTTTTTCCTAAGGTTAATAATGGGGACATGCCATCCCAGGTTGTCCGTACCTTCCTCATTAATAAAACAATCTCTACTTGAATCGTGGCTTTGGCCAACACTGTCTTGGGTGATGTCCTCTACAAACGAGGGAACGTAAAATTGAGTTCCATTGTTAGAAAGTTCACAACAACGAAAACCATCCCATAGAACTAAGATGACCTCTTGCCCCTACACACTAGGGAAATGCACTTGAACCCACCTGCCTACAACCCTACCCCTCCCGAACTCGAATATTGTCTCTCCATAGGACCCTATCTTGGGTGATGTCCTCTGTGAGGGCTAAGAAGGTTAGGTCTTGTCTGATAACTTGCTTCCAACTCTTCTTAGGGTACCGTCTTACATGATGAAAATCTCCAAGGGACAAACTTTCACACCTCTATATTGGGGCGTTTGGTTGTCTTCGTTGCACGTGCCCAAATCACCGGAGTCCGCCTCACATATCTTATCCTTAATGTTGGTTACATCGATCTTATTGCTAAAAAAAGTTAATGTATAGGTAGAGTAATTTCACCATCCAAACCCTATACAAAATTCATTGATCACCCCGTTCTTACATATTACATCCGCTAACCGTGATGTAATGTTAATGCAATATCAAAGTAAATTTATTGGGAGTATCCTATGTTTGTTTAGATTCCTTGGTCTAAGTCAAACTAATAATTGGTCTTGCAAAGATCAAAGCGAACAAGACAAAGGAGAACCAGTCCTGGAAATTCAAATGCTTGTTATAAGCCCTTAATCTTGAACATTCAGCAAATGATAAACAAAGGAAATTAAACAAAAAATGGTGCGACAAATTCCGAATAGCTATGTTTTAAAAAAATATCAAATGTCAAATTAACAATAAACTTCACAAAGCCATCACTTGCTTAATTACTTCAACGTGCACAAAACCACCCTTATATTTAAAATTGCATTAACCACCAGAATAATAGAATTAATCATCATCATCATCATCATCATTGATCCAGTGAGGCTCGCTACAGCGGAATTTGGGGGTTCAAGATAGGAGTACCCCTGCCCAAGTGAAAGGGGGTACACTCGGATAGACCCAAGAAAAACTGAAATTCAGCTATGTGACAATAATAACTGAATTTAGTTAGAATACACCAAATTGATATAAGAACTATATCAATTTGGTGCATTCTAACTAAATCTCGCTTACGTCCCACCTAGGCATTGTCAAAGCCTCTGTCTGGACCGCCTATGCAAGTGTCTAAGCTATCTAGGTGCTAGATGACTCCTTTTCATCCAGGGATCACCTAGCGTTTTTAAAATATTGGTTTCGCAATAGCTTATTCTCCACTTTTCATAAAAATAAACGAGTGTTTTGTAAATTAAAAAAATAAAACAAAATAGAGGGTAGTTAAATAAAGTTTTTTAAGTTAGGAAGTGATTTTGTGTAAACTAATCTAAATAAGGGGGTCGGTTTTGTGAATTTAACCCAAAAAATAAACAAGAGCGTTGAAATTTCGCTCGGGCAGTGCATATATCAAGCCAACGAGGAAGAGACTTCGCAGCGTCGCCGGTCGGTGTGAGGAAAGGAAAGCCGATCGGCGGTCGTTGACTATGGCCGACGACACGTTGTTCGTGGCGGTGCAGAGAGAAGCGAGAGAGAGCTCTTCGGTTTTGTATTGGGCGCTCAACAACCGCGGGAATCATAAAATCTGCTTGCTTCACGTTCACCGCCTACACAACTCCGGTATGTATATGTTTAATAATTCCAATTCAGCAATTCTCCATTCATTATATATGCATTCTCATTTATTTTACTCCATCAGATTCAGCACTTATGTTTAATATGCTAGCTAGGGATGCATAAAAATGGATAATATCACCTTTCACTTTAGAGTTTGGTATAGGGTACTTATAAGCAAATTTGTAAACATTATCAACAAGCAAAAATTACTCCATAATCATTTTTAGAGAGGAAAACAGAGTGAATGGAGTCCATATTGTAATTTTCTTTTGCTATAATTCAGTTGTATTTTTTGTGATGGTTCATAGTAGTTGTCATTTTAGACATATTTAATATATAATACTCAACATTCGATCTAAAAATATTTCATTTCAATTGTTTATTTTGGTCGAAATTTCATTTCAATTGTTATATTCACGTAATTTCAAGGACTTCTTGCATATAAATTAGTTTATTTGTGCTGCATTTAAATTGAAAACTAAATAATTAAACTCCAAATTAAAGGTTTCTACTTTCTACTTTTATTTTCCTCTTAATTAATTACTAACCGTGCAAACTAGTACTACCTTAGAATGACAAATGTTGTGTGAGTTGGGGAATGTGAAGCATATTGTTTTTGTTGTTGTGTTTTAAATATTAAATCATTATTTACATTTAATATTATAAAAAGTCATTCTTATATATTTTTATAAGCCGATTATCACCGTTGTTGACTGGTAAAAAAGGGTTAAGGATAGAAAGAAGCTAGATAGATGATATTTTCCATCGATCTAGTTACTTAATTCATGGTTGTGATCCTATGACCCGTCATTGATCTCCGCTCTCAAACATGTTGATCGAGTGAAATCCATCCCACTTGGATTTCTTATTGGACTTTGTAACCCGATGGAGACCCGCAATATTATCTGATAGTTTTTTTTGTTTAGTTGAAGCTCGGTACATTAATTAATCAACAAGGTGTTTTCTTGTGCGCACATGTATATATAATAAGTTCATTACATGCATATACAGTTACCATCCTTATGAGTTATGATATAATAGGATGAATATTTCATAAATTCCGATCTATCATTCTTTTTCGACGCGTCCCTTTAAATATAATTGTTTGACCTAGTGTCCTAGTCTTAATATCAAATTAAACTTTAATGCAACATATATAGTCCTATATATATATAGTGTGTAATGGCCAACAAACCCGACCAATCTATTAGGAATTGAGCCCTAGACTAGTTAGGGCGCCATATATGGTATCATGTTAAATTCCGACATGCCAATCATCCAAAAGTTTTCGTCTGTACAAGCATGCATGTGCAGGCATGTAACTGATGTAAGTCAATACATAATTAAGTGCATAAAAAAAATTAAGATTTCAACTTCTAACCCACAACCATTAATTAATAATGGATGAAATAACCAGCCAACCATATATTCTTCCTAGCTTCCACGTTATTTTTCTTGGAATATTTTCAGCAAGTGGCTCGGGTCATGACTTGGTTCGTATGACTTGGTTCTACTTCTACCAACTTGTACAAGGGCGGAATATCTATATCGAATTTTAAAAAAAAAAAGCTTTAAAAAGTATAATGGAATGTTCTAAATGTCTTATTATTTTTTAAAATATGTTCATGTGAATCTAACTAGTAGGTTTTTTTGTTGGAATACTTCATGGTCGATCTACTACCATCTTAAATGTCACGTATATGTCACTTGTCATATTTAATTACATATATAACCAGGTCTAAATGGAATAATTAAAATTTTATGTAATCATATTCACTTTTAATCAACTTTAATACTGTGGGCACCGTCATGGATTTGTAGATACTACTAATATAAAAACAGTAAAGAAATATTTAGAATTAGTATTAAGGAAAAAAACGTCATCCCTTGAACTATAAACTGAACAATATTCTTGAACCCATTACATTACCTAACACTAAATGACTATGTTACGTGACCGACCTTTAACAATAAAAAATCTCATATTTAATGATACTTAGGCTAGTGGTCGCAACTCACCCTATAGTACTTAAATCTATTTATTTCGACAAAAAAAGAAGCTATTTACCGCAACTTTGAAAATTCATGCTATTTCTCAACCACCCACAAAGTTCGATGGAGTTATTTCCTCTAATTTTCCAATAAATAAGGTATATGTATATATTTATTTATGTACATTCTATAAATTGATTTGGCCTGGCTGCAACAACAACAACAACAAAAAGGAGAAGGTGAAGCTAAACGAGCAGGAAAACGATTGTCAAAAAAGATGAAGGTGTATCTAGACTTGTGTACCAAGGAAAACGTTGAAGCAGAGATGCACTGTATGATCCAGCAACATGATCACTCGGTGCAGGATGGGATTGTGGAACTCCTCTATAGCAAGGGCGTTTCCAAACTTGTAATGGGAGCTGCTGCTCATCATAAATACCATGAGTCCGTACAACTTTACTCCATCTATCTACCTAAAAAACAAATTTATTAAACCATCTCGATCCATTTATTACTCTAATAATCATACTTCTTTTAATTTGCAGGAAAATGATAGATATATCATCGAGGAAGGCCATGTATGTTCGCGTGAACGCACCAAGTTACTGTCACATATGGTTTCTTTGCAATCAGAGTCTCATATGCACAAGGTCAGAGTTATCAACTCTATTTGCATTGATTGATCTATTCTATATTCTCTCCGATCATAAATAAATATCGTTTTAATATTAGGCACAAATTTTAAGAAAAATATTAATTAAACTCGAAATCTTATCATTTTTTAAATATTCACCACTTTTTTAACCCAATTAATGAAGAATATTGGTCAAATAAAACTATTATGTTTGATAATCTATGTTGTAACTTGTAACATACATGTAATTATATATAATGCATTGCACACATAGGTTAGGTAGAAGTAAGAACATGGCTAGGGAACACAAGATGGCTTAAACCAACCCACATGAGCCATGATTCGATCACCTTTGAGCTGCATGACCATATGACTAAGTATGGCTCTTGGTTGATCGATGAATGTTGCTATTGGACCAGTTCTTGTGCAACCTAGGTCTACCCCTTGCAATTTAGCTTATTGGGCATGTTCATATCTGATAGTCATTGGAGACACTAAGCGATATGTTGCGTTTCACTTAATACGGAGCCGGTGAGAGCAAACGACGTCATTTAGGCTAATAGGGTTGATATAAAACCGGATGTGAAAACCCTAGAAGGTCGTCTTGCTCATTTCTACACCGTTGTGGGAAAGTCAGGGTTTGGAGCTCCTTGAGCCTCTCTCTGCGATTTCAATGTAGCTCACCGGATTTGATCTAGACCGAATTAAGAAGAAAAAGAAAGGGGAAGAGAGAAAAGAAAGAGATGAGAGAGTTTGAAGCCTTAGTGGTTTGAGTTCTTCGTGAACTTACTTAATCCTTACTATGTTCTTCCAACTTTGTACTTGCTACTTTTTTTCCTCCGATTGCGTTTCCTAGCTTTTAATTAATGTTTGTGTGTGATAGCAACTCGGGGGTCGGGTCACGATTCACCAGGATCCAGGCTCGAGGTTCCCTGATCTTCTCCTATGAGTAGCCGAGATAGATATGAACCACCGGAAGATGGTCCGTTGGCCTCTTGTGCTCCCATGAGCGAGGGCGGGACGAGGCAGAATCAAGGGTGGGGAAAGAGGGTTAGAGAGGGTTGATGCCCGGGCCAAAGGGGATGAGTGATCTCGACTCAGAAATCTGGCTTAATTCATTTTGGACGTGATTAAAATGATTAAATCGGATTGCTTTAAATAGAAGAGCAAGCTAAACCTAATGGCCTACAAGGCCTTATGCTAACTTAATGGGTCGACCTTCTTAAGCATAAGAAAGGCACACAACCATAATATTAAATAATAAGCAACATATTATAATTAAATAAATACAACGATAGACACCGATAAGACTCAGCTAGGCTTTAGCGGGGTCGGTTCCCATCAATGTGTGCTTGCTTTGTAAACGATTTATGTGTTGGCCTTACATGCTTAGTGGATTGGGCGAGTCCCCCTCTTGATGCTCTAGAGTAGGGTAAAACCGAATTGAGTAAACAAACTTGTGCTTGTCTACTTGTGTTTTTAGTTAATTTTGAATCCAAAACGAAAACGATCAAAGCGGATCCGAGTTTTAGACTCCATAAAAACAAATTTTAATAACAATTCTTATACCTCACTTCTAATTAATTGCTTAGAAAATAAATAAAAAACACATAAAGTTCATCAAAGTTCAAGTGATAAAACAACATTTATTTCCAATCAGAGGGAGTCTATTATATCAACTTTAACTTGTTAGTTTTTTATAAATTAAATTACATTGTTTCCTTTTTAGTTTGAAAATTTTGACAATTATTATTTAAATCTTCAATACTTAGAATATACTCCCTCCGTCTAACTTAAGTGATATTATAGTACTTAGATTTTGATCAACTTTATGTGTCATTTTAGTATTTTTATGCAATTAATTGAGAGTGAGCTTTGAGTTTTGTTATTAAAACTTATTTTTATTGACTTGAATTGGTCATGTATTGGTTTTAAATGATGGTGTATATTTAATAATAATAAAATAGAGAAAAAATGAAGATATTGAGTTTAATTAATACTTTTCTTAAATTATTTGTAAAAAATTAAAACGGCACTTATTTTAGATCAAAGAGCGTATATAAACAAACTCTTATCCTAAAACGTAAAACAAACGCACTTTTCCTAGTTTGTAGTGCACTTTTCATACAAAAGTGCATTACAAAATAAAAAAAAGTGCAATCCGAAAAATGCACTACAAAAAGTACGAAAAGTACACTGCAAAGTATAAAAAGTGTAAATTCGAAAAAGTGCACTCTTAAATAGTAAAAGTGCACTACGAACTAGAAAAAGTGCATTATTTATTTAAGAGTGCACTACGAACTAGTAAAAGTGCATTATTTTAAGAATAAGAGTTTGTTTCAGAATAAGAGTTTGTTTAATTTGAACCATATTTTGTATTATTATCGCATGAAACAGGAACCCTTTTATACAAACACAGCGTGCATACACCTTAGCTTTGCAAACGAGTTATGATACGTGTGTTCAATCTCACCACCAGGTAACAACTCCTATCCGTTGGAAATATATACATACCCACTAACCCATATTCTTAAATTGATGGGGTAAATATATACATACCCACTAACCCATATTCTTGAAAATAAAGAAGATGGAAGCCCTAGAATCATCCACAGAGTTGGACGAAAACTTGAGAAAAGAGCAAGATCAGGTGAAAACGCAAAGTGACAATGCTCTCAATCAGGGAGGTTCTTCAAGCAATGATATCTTTATGGTATGCCCTGAGTTCTCACCCGCAGAAATTGAGAAAGCAACTAATAACTTCGACCCGTCATTGAAAATCAAAGAAGATGCTAATCGGATTGTATACAAAGGCTTTCTTTGTCTAACTGAAATACTCGTGGAGATCCCACATCCAGATTGCATCTTTGATCTCCAACTATTTCAACAAAAGGTTTGTATCTTGTTCTTAATTTTATTTATTCCTACTTTCTTTAATAAAGTTCCATGGGTCAATCAATGAGGTGTTTATCTATACAAATATGTGCGTGATACAATAATCTTTAGGATCCTGTACAAAAAAAGTTGTAATAGTAATAATCAAATCGGTGAAGGGAAGAAGGGCCGAGTGGTCAGGAGTGAAGGTGATGAGAAAGAGAGATTAGGCCAACGGCCAAGGGAAGGAGGAGACAGACGAGCAAGAGAGATTAGGGCAAAACCAATATTTTCTTATTCATCCTTCTTATGAGAATGATATTAGGTATTTATAATAACAACTCTATCGGTTCAATAAAAGCGACATGAGAAAGAACTGATAAGAAAACTCATGAAGGATTTTATAAACTCTATTTAAAAAGGATTACATTAATAAAATACTAATAATAATTCTTAAGTCAGATTGTAGCGTATCAATTCTCCCACGTTGACAATCGACTTGTCCTCAAGTCGGAAATCAGGAAGAGACTCATGAATCGTATCCTTGAGTCTAATCCTCAAGGATCCATTGCATTCTTGGTTCAAAAGTTGCACCCTCCAAAACAAACAGATTCCAAAACAAGCAACACCTTCCAGGATCCCATTGTAGCCCTTCTTGATCAGCTTCAACCCTTGAATTACTTACTATTGGTCCAAAACAAACAGGACCGGGCTTATCCTTTGTAGAACCCAAGGCAGAACATCTTCTATCAAATCTTCTATTAGTGTGCATCTCAAACAACTCATCAACATAAATAGAAAAAGTCGAGCCAGAGAGCACATTAGAATATTGAGCTAATAGTTGCACTAAATTTCCCTTGTCAACAAAATCAAACACTGGTATACTATAGTTTCCACCTAGATCAAAACTAAATGAGCTAGACTCAACTGTTGCAGCCTCCATCATAAAAAAATTTTGATGCTCCAAACCGACTCTTTCAACAATTCCTAGGTCTATGAAATCACCGGGGTCGAAGACCCCATTACCCAATTGTAACCTAGCTTTACTCACTTGAACAAATTCATTATTAGCATTGAACCCTCTAATAGGCATTTCTTCGAACACTTGTTGTGCATCAAAACTTCCATAAATAATTATAGAATTTTGAATCAAATTCCTATGCAAAGACACATCATACCCTTTATCTTCATCAATTACAACAATTCCTAGCGTCTGATATGTCTGAATTCCACAAACAACTAAGCAATGGTTCATGCTCACAATTGGTCGTTGAAGTTCGTACTCAAGAAAAGAAGTGAAAGTACCTTCATTGAATCCTGTCGGAAAATCTTTCTCCATCTCCTTGAAGGGATCCATTATCGAGCGTCTTTCACTAACATCATGATCGGTGTTCCAGTCAATCGGCTCATCTTCTTGCAAAGGTCGAGTTGGATTACCGATAGTTCTCAATGCCCTTTTAATGTTTGACAATGTTGTACCCGAAGACGCAAGGGCCAAAATTTCTTTAGAAGGTGGCGGGCGCGAGGAAAGGGACCGCGAGCGCGAGGATGGTGGCTAGGTGAAAATTCTGCTTCAGAATTTCACTTAATTGAATCTCCCGCACTCATTTGAACCTCGCCCTTAAATAGAAGTCTTAGTTAAGAGGGGTCATCGAAAGAACAGGTGGCCCCGGGCGGGAGGTAGGGGTTGCGGGTGTTGTTGGGTCGACTTTGCTGGTATTTTCAATCGGAACTTCAGGCTGATACAATATGTCATTGATCGCATCACCACTCGAAGCTTCGATCTCACTCAATCCACCATTGGTTCGACCATCAAGGAACAATTCCATTCGACAACATCCATTATAGATGCACCTTCTGTCATAACATGCAAATGCTTTGAAAGCAAATTGCGATTTCGGAAAACGATTCTTGAATGAAAGTCGGATGCATGACCTAACTTTTCGATGAATTCCAAATTCCCGATTTTCGAAAAACACTTCATTCAACATGTCACACGAAATTAAGTAGACTTCAAGATGAATCTTAATGAAAATAGTTCGACGACGAGTATTATCGTCTAGGATATTCCGAGTATCCAGTCTGTGAAAAACCGGATCCATCCGACGACGTTGAACCTATTGTTCTTGTTGAGCATTACGCATCTCCAATGCCAGATTTTGGAGGAGTTCCTGGATATCCGCGTCATTGCATGTAACATGTGAGGATTCTTCCTTCTTGGTCATGGTAAATGCGGCGTTCAAGGATGAAAGCACCAGTTGATAAGATATTCCTTAGGATCCCGTACCAAGAAAGCTATAATAGTAACAATCGAATCGGTGAAGGGAAGAAGGGCTGAGTGGCAAGTGGTGAAGGTGACGAGAAAGAGAGATTAGGCCAACGGCCAAGGGAAGGAGGAGACAGACGAGAAAGGGAGATTAGGGCAAAGCCAATATTTTTTTATTCATCCTTCTTATGAGAATGATATTAGGTATTTAAAATAACGACCCTATCGGTTCAATAAAAGCGACATGGGAAAGAACCGATAAGAAAACCCATGGAAGAGTTTATAAACTCTATTTAAAAAGGTTTACATTAATAAAATACTAATAATAATTCTTAAGCCAGATTATACCGTATCAGTGCGATAGCTGATAAGTCCAATACATAAGTCTAATGAATTCTATCCTAAAATAAATTTGTGCAATAAGGGAGTATACCACAAATACTATGTAGTAGGTTCAATTTCTCTCAACTTCCTATGTATGATTAATCTCATATCCATACGTCCCTCAAGTGGCAATTGTCAGACCCAATTTTTATTTGACATCTTGCTAAAGAATCTAGCCCAAGCAAGGCTATCATGGCAGGATAATCCAAATAATGAGAGTAGTATAGTGCTAATCCCAACCCAAATAACTAGGAAAGAGACTCATATTGGAATTGAATCTAGTACCATATGATAAAGTTTGTTAGGCCAATCAACGATGGTGTTTGACGTTGCTATATGTGCGATAAGTCCAACACATAAGTGTACTAGAATTCAATTTTAAAGTCAAATGACAATTGAGAGAATAGTCCACCGACCTTATATACGAGACTTAATTTCTCCTATATTTCAATGTGAGATTCTTATCTCCACATGTTCGTTTTTGGGTTGTAGATCTACCTACTTTAATAAGGTAGGAATTATCAAAATAAGTAGAAACATTTTTAAGAAGAGTAGCCAAAGTTGAATAACTAAAATTTTGTTAACCTAACTTCGAAAATGTTGTGATGAATTGCATTCATATGTTTAATAATAAGTGAATGAATCTTTAATCAACTGAATTCAGACTAAACTGATCGATTTTGCACTTTTGTTTTTTTAGTTGATTAGTTAAGTAGTTAGTTTTTTTTGGTGGAAGGAGAGGTTGTATTCTCCAGTTAAATAGTTATTTATTATTAGCCCAGCGGGATTTTATCCTAAAACCAATTGGTAATAAGAAGAGTAATTCGCTGAGTTATATATTAGTCCAATTTACTCCCAACTTTCGGATGTGGGATGGACATATTCTAACAGTTATTTACTAATTAATTTGATGCTTGACATGAATTTATAACATTTCTATGTCGACGTAATCAGATTGAGATATTGTCCAAGGTGAGGCATCGCAATGTCGTGAATCTAATGGGTGCATGCCACAAATACAAAGCTCTTATCTATGAGTACTATCCCTATGAGGCAACCCTCGAAGACAAGCTCATCTTAGAGGATGAAGCTTCCCACCTAACATGGAAAGTTCGTGTAAGAATTGCGAGCCAAATATGCTCTGTCCTCACGTTTTTACACTCTCGCCAACCTTCTCCTATCGTCCATGAGGAACTTAGACCCAAAAATATCCACATTGACCCTCACTACACATGCAAGCTCAAAAACTTCAAGGCGAGGAATGGAGTCCCTAAACTACTTTTTGATTATTACTTTTCAACTGGGGAGTACACAACCAAGTCCGACGTTTATTCGTTTGGAATAATCTTGATGCGGTTGTTGACGAGAAAACCAGCCTTTGGATTAGCGAGGGAGGTTCGAAAGGCTATGGAGAATGATGAGGTTGGTGGCTTGTTGGACCCTTTGGCAGAGTGGCCACTTGAACATGCTAAAATGTCGGCTGCTTTAGCGCTCTTGTGTTGTAAGTCGACTTATGAAGGGCGGTTGGATCTCGAGAAGGATGTGTGGCCAATTCTCCAAAAGATCATGACTAACATCGAGTGTGTGAGTGATGTCTAAGAAGCTTGTTTTGTATCTAGAATCGCTATTGCATTAATGGTACTACAAGGATATAATATGGCATGTATTTTTTCGGTCGAATATGGCATATATAGTTTTGTATGTATGTTGCTTGATGTTTTCACAATTTTTTTGCGTGAGGCTTATGTTAAAGAATATATATCAACGACCTACAATATATACAAGTACATAGAGGAACAACATATCATATTATTTATTTATTTTATTATGTGTATTTGGCTTTTGATTGGTTAAATTTGATATTTGTTTTGAAATGATTTTTTTATTGGTTCTATATGTGTTTCGTGTTTTTTGTTCAAAATTCATAGAAAATATTCATCATCGAAAAAAAAAAAAAAAACTCCATGACCTTCTACTTCAAAGACAATCTCCCAAAAATAAGCCTCATATCTACGGTAGATAGAGCTAGGTGAATTATCTACCCCACAAAATCTAACAAGGCTTTGCTTCAATCGCACATTACAACAAAAGAAAAAATGCCATATTATAAAGGAGCAAACTATTCATATATCAAAATAAGCATATTTGATATCAATCAACATAAAAATCCAACAAGCCTTTGCTTCAATCACACAATAGTACATTGATGATACTAAAAAGATCCGTGGTTTAATTTCATGTACAATTATGTCTTGAATACTATTTATATATATATTATTTAAGTACGAAATGTAATTGTCAATTGAGTTTTACTTAAATTTATTTATTAAAATAAAATATTTTTCTCAATCAAAATTCCAGATTAAAAATATTATAATATATAAAAAATAAATAAACAATATGAATAATTTTCTTACTTATTAATAACAAATAACAAATGAGATATATAATATTAAGGAATAAGTTATTAGTCTATTTGACTTGGGAAAAGTACGCATGACTCCGAGGTTTGGCTCTGGGATGGAGTATGGTTTGCATGTGATTGACGAGATTGTTGGACGTTTTGAAGCCGTTGAAGACCCTTCATTCCGGTGGAGGCAACACCAGTGGTCCACCTTTCTTCATAATTTGTCTGTTTTGGCCCGAATGATAGAGGCGTTTGTTTTCTCTAGCCCCTCACTTCTCCATTACTCTTTTCATTCTAGTTTCAATTCTTCGTTAGTTGTACTTATTTTTCGTGTTTGTTTTAGTTTGTTTCAGGTTCTTCTAGTGGGTTGTTCTGACTGTCGTTTACACGGCCTTTTGGTTATCGGGCTTGTCCGATATACCGAATTTTTACCTTATAAAAAAAAAAAGTCTAGGCCTAGCAGCATATTTGGGCCGCGTACGCTTCTTGTTCTTCACAATAAAGCCGTCCAATTCTAATTATACGTCCAATCACTTTACTTATATGTCAAATTCTAATGAGACCATTGGCTTCTAGGGAGAAAAAACATTGTGGATATATATAAGTGTGGATGATATAAGGGTGGGCACCCACAATCCACATCCTTTTGTTTGTTTGTCTCCCTCTCGTTACATTCATTCCCTTGGAAACTAAGCTAATAGGAGATATGTAGGTCTAATAATATAGATAGTTAAGTTATAAAAGAATTAGATCTTTATAAATTTACATATTTTTCTTGTTCATATTCTATATGGGCAGTCCGACCAGACAGGCCACGACAACACAATTAAATTTGTAAGCTCTAGAGCAAACAAAGACAACAATATGTCAATATTATATGTGCACTAGCTTCACTAGCTAATAGAATCGATCAAAGTAATTAAGTAACGTCATTGTCATCGTCTCATCGATCACTTGGTGGTAAAGAGCTCAAAAAAGGCTTAGTCAAATTAGTTGAGTGATGTGAATATCATTGTTAAAACATCTCAATTTTAAAACGGATGTCGTCTACATGCAATTGGTAATTGATATATGGCTTAAGAATTTCTTAGAATCATCCCTCGAATTGATCAATTCTGATAAGAGTTAGGGAGACTTCAACTCAAAGATTGTAACTTTCTAAGTAATTTCTTCATCCGATCGATCATATGAATTTGTATATAGCTACCACGCGTACGAGTTTAGATTTTTTGTGAATCTTTTACATGAAAAGTATGAGCATCTTTCAGTTATATTTCATGCACTTTTCAATGGTTATAAGTTCAAGCTTAATATTTGCTGACATTCTTCGTCATGAACTCAAATATTTCAAAATCATCCCCTCGTTATAATATTCTCTAAGTATTTTCTAATAGACTTTCAGATCGAAAATGACATAAGATATTGTCAATCGGCAGCTTATAGCTACAATATGAACTATAGCATCATTATTCATTAATCTATATTGTATAGTGAGCTTGACTGGTGAAATTTCCTTTTTCAGAAAAGTTCTTTGGTTATAATAATAATAATAATATAAACGATAGAGACTAAGATTTCTGGGTTCATTTCTAATAAATAATCAAGTATCATACTCTGCATCTCTAAAATTTAAAACTATGATTGTACAGTTAATTCCCACAAAATAATAAAGAAAGAAACCATATATAACATGGTGATATCATGGTGTATTATATAGTAGGAGTAGTTTACATTCTACCAAAAAAAAAAAAAAAAGTAGTAGTTTACACGTTTGCAAATTCTTTAAGAGAGACGAGATTGGAATATCACATCAAAGATGGGTCACGTCGCGCCTAACTTGTGATATCAATACCTTGGGTAAATTCATTTTTTGGTCTCCAATATATATTTTTTATTTTATACTGGTCTCTAATTTTAAATTTGTTTGAAAAAAGTACCCCAATATTTTATTACTTAATTTTAATCCCTAATCCTTTTTCTTTTCTCTTTTTATGAGAGACCCGCCTTTGATTGTAAACATTGGGGCCGCCAAAGCACATGGACTATGTAAATCGACTTGCGTTAACCGGCTCAATCTAATGAAAAGAAGAATGTAAATGCTTGGTTTTTTACCCAAATGAAAGAATGGAGTCAATGATTAAACTTGAGATTTCCAAACATTCTCTCATGCTTCCTACTACTAAAGGCCCTGTTCATCGTATGTTTGTAGAGGCTTTTAAAGGCTTTCACAATTTAAAACATCCTTAAATGAGTGTTTGGCACAACAAGGTTTTTTACTAGGTTTGAAACACAAAATTAAAACCTTAATATAGATAGGTTTTAGGAGGTTTGTACAAAATTTCAACGCAACTTACATTTTTATTAGTTATTTTAGTTAATATTCTTTTTGGTAGTTTTCAAATAAAACGTACCTAAAAACCTTGTAATACCAAACACAAAATAATATTTTCAGGGTGGTGGTTTAGAAGCTTAGGAGCTTCTCATGGTGCACCACGTCAGGGGTTCGAGCCTTGCCAGTTGCAGATGTGAGAGTTTCACATGTCCTGGCAAGATAGCTCCCCATGCGTGCGCCGCCTCTGAGTCGGAGGTTCGCCGCCACTTCCACCCGCGATTTACCTCCTCCTATGTGTCTAGGGCAGGGTCCATAAGAGACTCAGGACTAGTCGGATCGTAAGATTCGAAAACCTGTGTTTCAAAAAACAACCTACATCTATCCAAAAATCTTCTCAAAAACTTCCACCTCCACAAAATAAGTCTATTTTTATTTGTATTTCTTTTTTGTCTCGAACGGTCAAACCTTCAGATTTTGTTTCATTTTCCTATGGGTACGCTATACAAAATCACTTGTAAATTAGGATATTCACTAAACTACCTATATATTTAGGAAATTACAAAAAGTTACCCATAATTATAAATTTAGTTTCAAAGATTCACCCGCATTTAATCTTTTTTTTTATGTTTAATAAATGTTAAATCACAAAAGCCAACATTATTATAGAACACAATAAACAAAATACATAAGAATAAATTGTTAAATTAACATTCTGTATACTTTGTAAGAATGAAGAAGTCAAACGTCATAAATGAGTTGGACCAGTATCAAACAAGCTCTGATACCATGTTAAAGTTCGATGGACTGATATAGCATGGGGAGTCCACATGTCCATCCATACATATATGTGTGTTATGGACCTAGAATATAAGCTCATGAGATTTCATTATAAAAAAAAAATTAGCAATAATGAATGTAATCAATATTCTTATATAATAAATATTTATCTTTCAATTTTTGAGATGTGGGTAGCTCTATTCTTCCACAGATTTAATTTTAGACACAATTGCAAGAAGTACCTGGCATTAAAGTTGGAGGAAGGAATTGCAGATTGGTTAATTTTAATTTTCAAACACCGGAAAGTATGTAAAACAATAGATAAAGCAAATCCCTAAAAAAATAAAATTAGATAAAGCAGATTAGTACTAATTTTTTTGAAAACTCAAATTAGTACTAATTAGTATCCACTTTAGCATGAATTTAATTGTATTTTATGACAAACTAGTTGTACCCGTCGTACCATGTATGACTACGATTCGATATTTATAGACATTATAAATAAGATATTAATAAATAAAAATATAATATAAACTTCGATGTAAGCAATTTTATTGCTCGTAGAATGAATAATTTTTGTAATCAATATAAATGGTTAAATTTAATATTCAGAATAAAAATATATTATTAAGATAAAATAATTACTTTTCTCTTTTTTCCTTGATGATATTTCATAGATATATAATTTTAAAAAAAAAGAAGATAAAATATGAATAAAAAAATTTATATATTCAAATATGAAAGAAATAAGAATTTAAAAAATAATAGTTAACTTAATAAATAAGATATGATAAAAATAATTTAATTATATAAAATATTCAAAATTTAATTAATTTAATTTAAGATGGGACCAAACTCATTTTGTGATTCAATAAAGTATATGTTAGATAAGATTAAATATTTTATTATTCGTATTTTATTATTTTCCATGTACATAAATTTAGAGATTATCAAATATTTCAATACATCTATTTAATATTTTATTAATTTTAAACATTATAAATATTTTTTTATTAATTTTTTATTATAAAACAATCAATATATATCTATAAATTCGTTGAAAGATATATGATAAATAGATATATAATATTGCTTATCAATCAATATCAATAAACATAGATAGAAAATTATATACAATAAAAAGAATAACACCTCTTGGCACTTAGAAGTGGAGTAAGCCAATGAATCTTAGAAATACTTTTAAAAAAGGTTTGATTTGGTAACTGGGTTTAGGAGTGTCCATAAAAAACCGAAACCGAAAAACCGAACAAAAAACCGAAAAACCGATTATTTTTTAGGTTAACCAAACCGACTTTTTTTGAAATTTCGGTTTGATTAACCGAACTGAAAATATTTTCGGTTTATCGGTGCGGTTTCGGTTCATGACTTTCCATATAACGGTTAACCGAAAATCCGAAAATATATTAATATTTTATTCAAATATTAGTTATCATTGATTTATTTAATGGTTACACTCTATGATCTTCAAGGCGTTAATCTAGTTTAAGCCTTTCCATCTTCAATTTTAACAATTGATACACTATTTTTCGACTTCTCATTGATATAAGAGTCGCTTATTAAATTTGATGGAGTAAAAATTAATACATACAATGTTTGATTCCACATAATATAGTATATACTCTCGATATTTGTTTACAACAACCAAAATAATATGATATAAGTACATATTTAAAATAAAAGTTTTACGAAACTTTTTATTTGGTGATGTGTGTGGTACCATGATATGTTATTATATAGATTATTTATAGTATTTAATTAATGGTTTTTTATATAGAGTTTTATAATACTTATTCTCGGGTTTTCTTTACGGTTCTTTCCCGAGACACTTTATTTGAACCGTTAGGGCTTACTGTTAGGGTTAGAGATGATTATTATATATACTCTTGTATTGTATTCTAGGGATCAATCAATAAGAAAAGAATTATCTCAAACCCTAATCTTCTATCTCTCGTCTCTCTGTTCTCAATCTCTTCTTCTATTTCCCCAATTCCCCTATCTCATCTGAGTCATTCTTTATCCCCGGATTTGACCCTTCTTCCCTTCACCCGGTTACTTTGTTCATTAAATTCAGTACGAGATCTATACGGTTTCGTATCAATTGGTGCTTTCATTCCTTGAACCATGTCTGACGATGGAGATATGAAGAGTTACCTACTGGAGTTATTAAAATGCACTCTGTATGTTACGATTCATGAGGAAATCTACCCAGTTTCTTGCAACGTCTTACAACAAGTGTTTTCCGTCTTCGGAATTATAGAGGAACTTGAGAGAATAAGTCCGGACTCAGGGTTTCGACTTCGTTTCAAGAACGTACATAGAATCCGCCATCGATGCTTTCAACTCTTTTAACGGAAGATGCATCTATGATGGATGCTGTCGTATGGAATTGTTCCCTGATGACCGAATCAGCGAAGTACTATACGAGATGGCAATTCCTCTTGAAGATGCAAACGAATCGCTGCGAAACCCTATCCCGCGGATGCGGCTACCAATCCGGCGCCCGCGATTTTGAAGCCGGCAACAATGGTCTCACCGCGAGCACCCGCAACCGCGGCCCACCAGCCCGCGCCCGCGGTCAGCCCTCCTGCACCCACGGTTTCGTCCTTCGCAGCCTTCGTTTGCCCTTGCTCAACGCCTGCAGATCTAAATCCTCAAAGTCTTGGCGTCGATCCGGAAATACAAGAGAAGGAAGCGTTAGAATCAAATATTAATTCCGCTGAGGTACATATCGATTCATTTGATAATTCAATCCGAATTGATACTTCAGTTGATGATTTGGTAGAGTTCAGTTTGGGTGAGAAGTTGAACTCCACGGCGTTCATAGACATCTCAGACATTTCGGACAAGCCGTCATGGTGGGAAGACAACTTGGGTTTTGACCCAGGAATTTTGGGCATGAGCTTGTCAAAGGGTCGTCAGTTGTTTCTGTCTGATGTTCCAATGACGAAATGTTTGGGCATCACCGAGGGGTTGGCTGGTAATCTTTGGAAGGGTCGTAGTAATAGGAGATTTGGCCCAAGAGTACTCGCATTAGGAGGTAAACATCAGCCACAACATCTGAGGCGTATGCAGAAGATTGAGACTCTTGTGTGGGTATTGATCCTGGAGGGACACATTTTCCAGAGCAATGCATGATTCCTCTTCCTGATTTTCGACTTGAGGACAAGTCGGTTGTCAACGGGGGAGAATTGATATGTTATTATATAGATTATTTATAGTATTTAATTAATATTTTTTTATACAGAGTTTTATAATACTCCTTCTCGGGTTTTCCTTACGGTTCTTTCTCGGGACGTTTTATTTGAACCGTTAGGGCTTACTGTTAGGGTTAGAGATGATTATTATATATACTCTAGCTTGTATTGTATTCTAGGGATCAATCAATAAGAAAAGAACTATCTCAAACCCTAATCTTCTATCTCTCGTCTCTCTGTTCTCAATCTCTTCTTCTATTTCCCCAATTTCCCTATCTCATCTGAGTCAATCTTTATCCCCGGCTTTGGCCCTTCTTCCCTTCACCCGATTACTTTGTTCATTAAATTCGTTACGAGATCTATACGGTTTCGTATCATACTAAAGATACAAATATATCTTCCAACAAGTTTCTACTGATATTATATATCTAATATCTAGATGAATATGTCAAACAATAACTTAAAAAATGGGCACAAATAAATTAAAGGATGAAGAAGATGAAGAAACCACCCAAAAAACCAGAGCAAGCACGAGAAGAAAAAAGATGGATTAAGACAAAAAAAACAAAATGAATTTAAAATGGAGTAGATTTGCGTCTACCGTCATCAAATTATTTTTTGACGGATCTAAACATCAAAATAGCTTAGCAATTGTTGAGTTTATCATACAAGATTCACTTGCTAACACATGCATGGTTGTCAATTACACATGAGTAAGTGAACCACCCGTTTAACTCACCTAAAATAAACGAGTAAAAATCCAAAGAAGAGGGTGATGGGAGGATTGGGTGACGGATCGAATATGGGTGGGAGATTGTCACCCAAATAACCCGACCCATCACTCACCACCCAACCCATTATCTGCTTCACCCGAATCACCCCCTTAACCCGTTTTAAGGCCTAGTTATCCTGGTATATTTTGAAGGCGTTCTCATATTTTGAAGGAAATTTTCAAATATCTTGTTAATATTAAAATTTTATGATGCGTTTTTTGTGTATTTTTAATATTGCTTTTATAATTATGGATTTGCGTTTCCGTTTACTCGGTGTATTGATAATTTACTCATTGAATCGTTATCTTTATATGTTTTTTGTATTGAATTATTAATATTAAATGGTCCCATACAGATAGTGGAAAAAAATACGATGGTTATATGGGTGGACGAGTCACTCATATAACCAACGGGTGATGGGTGGAATATTTCACATGTGACGGGTGGGTCAGGTGAGACATTTTTACTTGCAAGTGGGGTGGTGAAAGTGCTCCTCCCACCTAGGCATGCCAATGGGTCGGGTTGGGTGCGATCGAACTACTTCCGCTATCAGACCCGTACCTAATACCCGCACACTCGACCCGAGAAAGAAACCCAATGGGTGTCACCCGAAATCGAACCACCAAAAATGTGCCAGGTTCGGGTATTTTTTCGGGTGTTAGTTAACTTGGTCATTGTTAATAAAAATAGTACTTGAAGTTTTAGAATCTCGTTCAAAATTGTACTTAAAATTGTAAAATTGAACGGTTAAATAAATTCGAAAATGCAGCTCTATTTCCTTTAGGGCTTATTGTGTAAATGATAGATTGCATATGTTGCGTTTGAACTTATTTATAGCCTTCATTAGGTAAGCCTATTCCCATGATTTTCGATGTGTGATAGAAATTTCTACATTTCTTGTATGTCGGGTGGTCGGGGTGGGTCGGGGTGGGTGAAATGAACACCCGCATCCATACCTGAACTTCCACCCGATCACCGGTTTTTTTTATTTTCACCCATTTTTTCGGGTGCGGTTGAAATTGCCATGCCTACACATACCCATAACCCGACCCATTGACAACCCTATTAACACAATCTCTTTGAATGTTGAAATTGAAGGTAACATACTTATTATTATGAATGGATTTAAAGTTCTTCCCAGTTGTCTTTAGAAAATTGAGATGATAGTCTCTCATATCCTTATTCATTTGACAATCTTTTTGACAATTCAAATTACATGTTTCCATACAAATAATTTAAAGACTGATAAAATTGTTCAATTTGGCCATATCCTTCCCTTGAACCGACCAATTGAATGCTCCCAAGATACTTGTATTCAATTGAATTAGAGTTAATAGAGTTTGGATGTTACTTGACTCATTCACTCATCTACTCTAGTACAATACTAAAATAAAAACAAAGTCTTTGTTAAAATTTGAACCACGTGGCAAATCTGAAATAATTTTTATTGCTCAATTTCCTTTAAAGTATTTTTATCTTACTCACTTTTCACTATCTCAAAAACCACCACTTAAATTCATAGTGTACTTTATAATTTTTTAGTATGAAAGAAAATAATATGATTTAGTGTGAAAGTTTGTTCAAGGATTTTTTTTTTCCAAAATAAACCGAAAATACTTCTTCTAACATTATTTTAAATTAAATGAAGAATGAAGAGAATTTGGAAATGGAGAAGAGAAATCCAGAGAGAACAATCTGGATATTCAATCTGTATTGAAAAACTCTCTCTCAGTTTGTTACACCAAGCAACACGCACTATATATGTGTAGTGCACTACAAAGCATATAACATAAAACATGTTCTACCAATAGGAAAGCATGAAAGTGCCACATCAGCATTCTAACATTTAAACCTATATATGTATATATTCAATACACCTCCCTCAAGTTGGAATGTCCTGCATTCCCAACTTGTAGCTAAGGAATGATGTTTGAGCTTCACTAAGTGCCTTTGTCATGAGATCTGTCAATTGCAGCTTTGTGGGAATGTAGCATGTTTTGAGAAAGCCACTCTGTACCTTTTCTCTTGTGAAATGCCAATCCAATTCCAGGTGCTTGGTACGCTCATGATAGCAGGGATTGGCAGCAATCATTTGTGCTGCTTTGTTATCACCAAAGAGAGTAATTGGAAGTTCCACCTTTAGATGTAGGTCGTGACATACATAGCTCATCCAACATAATTCTGATGTAGTTGTTGCCATACTACGATACTCAGATTCTGTGGATGACCTTGAGACAGTAGCTTGCTTCTTTGTTTTCCAAGAAACAAGGGAATGACCCATAAAAGCACAATAATTAGTCAGCAATCTCCTTGTATTCAAACAAGATGCCCAGTCTACATCTGAAAACCCAGTGATATGTAGGTCAGATTGGACTGGGTAGAAGAGTCCTTTGTTGATTGTTGTCTTCAAATACCTCAGCACGCGTATTGCAGCTCTCATGTGTGGTTGTCGGGGACAGGACACAAATTGGGAAAGGTGTTGCACTGAATAGGACAAATCAGGTCTGGTGAGAGATAAATAAAGCATCCTACCAACCAGACGCCTATACTGTTCAGGATCATCTAGTGGTATTCCTTCACCAGCTTGTAGTTTTAGTCTTGTAGGTAAAGGCATATGTACTTCTTTTGCTTCTTCCAACTTTGCATATGTAAGAAGGTCTTGTATATATTTCTTTTGACTGATGTAAGCACCAGAAGAGGTTCTTTGTATTTCCATCCTTAAGAAATACTTGGCCAAACCAAGATCTTTGATTGTAAACTTTGAATGAAGTGCCAATTTCACTCTATTTAGCTCAGCCTCATTAGTACCACTCAACAATATGTCATCAACGTAGACTAGGAGTGCAGGAAACATACCATCAATAACCCTTACAAAAAGAGAGTAATCATGGCATGACTGTTTATAACCTAGCTGAACCAGAAATTGGCTTAACTCATGGTTCCACTGTCGGGATGCTTGCTTTAGGCCATAAAAAGACCTATTTAATTTGCAAACTTGATCTTGGCTTGCCTTAGCATAGCCCTCTGGAGGTTTCATATAGATCTCTTCCTCAAGAAATCCATGGAGGAACGCATTGTTCACATCCAGTTGATATATTGGCCACTCTCTTGCAACAACTAGGGCTATAAAGATTCTAACTGTAGGTAGCTTAACAACCGGACTAAAGGTGTGCTTATAGTCTTTGCCTAGCTTTTGATCATAACCTTTCACTACTAACCTTGCCTTGTACCTATCCACAGTGCCATCTGCCTTATACTTCACTTTGTACACCCATTTACATCCCACTGCTTTATGTTCTGGTGGCAATGTAGTGAGAGTCCAAGTACTATTATTTTCCAAGGCCTGTAATTCTTTTCTCATAGCCTCTTCCCACTGTGGAATTCCTGCTGCATATTTGTAACTGTGTGGTTCATGAATTTGTTCCACTTTATTCATGAAAGCATAAAATTCCGTTTCTGCTGCTTGCTTTCCCTTGGATTCAACTGTCATGGCATAATCTTCAAACCAAATTGGCTCTTGTCGATTCCTAGATGATCGTCTCAGGGAAGGACCAGGTAACATTGAGTCAGAGATGGGCCCTGTATTGGCTGAAGACTCCTGGTGTGTTTCTGGTGCAGCAATATACAAAAACTGGTCTGAGTCATCAGACTGTGAAGCAGCTAGAGATGGTGCAAAGATACTAGTGGGCTGAGCCAATGAAGGAGTAACCTGCTTATCCTTTCTGAAAGGGAACTCTTCTTCATAGAAAATCACATCTCTACTATAAAAGACCTTCTTTGTGCTGAATTCATAAAGCTTGTATCCCTTCTGATTTGCAGGATAATCAAGCAAAACACACCGCTTCCCCCTTGGCTCAAATTTGTCTATTTCCCTTCTAATTGCAGCTGTATAAGCTAAGCATCCTATAACCCTTAAATGGTCATAAGAAGGTTGTTTCTTAAATAGAAGCTCATAGGGAGTTTTCCAATCTATACTCACCAATGGCATCCTATTTATAAAGTAGGTAGCTGAGAGTATACAATCACCCCAAAAATGCTTTGGCAAATTAGCATGGAGTCTAATAGCTCTTGTTGTATCAAGAAGATGCCTATGCTTGCGCTCAACAATTCCATTTTGTTGAGGCATGTATGGCATTGATCTCTGATGGTGAATACCAAACTGAGCTAACAACTGTCTACAATCCTCATTGATGATTTATGTTCCACCCTCTGTTCTAATCGTCTTAGGAACTGCACTGAACTGATTCTGAACCATATGAAGGAAATCCTTCAATAAATCCTTCACTTGATGTTTGTGATGTAGAAGGAAAGTCCAAGTGGCTCTACTCATATCATCTACTATGGTGAAAAAATAGTGTTCACCATTTATATTTTCCACACTATATGGGCCCCATAGGTCCATGTGAAGCAATTCAAAAGCAAAATCAGCTCTACTAGTGCTAGAAGGAAAAGGAAGTCTATGAAATTTAGCTATATTGCAAGTATCACAAAAGACATCAACAGTAGTAGAGTTGTCATTACAACCAGTAATCTGAGACAATTTTGAATAAGAAATGTGTCCCAATCTATAGTGCAACAATTTGCTATTGTTCTTAGCTAAGCAAGAAAAACTTCCAAAAATAGAGTTTGTAGCATTATCTACTGAACTGCATAATCTGTAGAGGCCTCCTGTTTCTTGTCCCTTTGCAACCACTGAGCTACTCAAACAGTCCTAAAACAAGCAAGAGTTCTCATCAAACACAACCATTAACCTCTTCTGTTTAATCAATCTGCTAACTGATAATAGATTGAACTGAAAACTGGGCACAAACAAGACATCATTCAACTCAAATCCTTGTCTCAATTGTATTGTTCCTTTCTTGACCACTCTCATAACACTTGCATCAGGCAACTTTACCATTATTGGTACTTTCAGGTGTTCAACATTTGTCAAACTTGCAAGGAAAGGTGTTATGTGATCAGTACATCTTGTGTCAAGGATCCATTCAAGACCGGAATAAGTAGAGGAATTACCTGCAAAAGTCGCCATGGAAGGCATCACCATTTGTCCTTGAAATGCCTTCATCATTTCCTTTGCAAGTGCCTGCACAAGAGCTAGATTGATGTTGGAACACTTCCTGAAGTTGAAGCTTCACCATCCAGAGGAGACTCTTGTGAAGCCTGAGCTGCAACCCTAGTCATGTACTTCCTCTTGCCCTTGTACCAATCCGGATATCCGACAACCTCAAAGCACTGATCACTGTTGTGTGAATCCTTGTTACAGACTGAGCAATGCTTCTTCTCATCAGTCTTCCCTTTCTTCCATTCCTTTTTTCTCCTGACTTCCAGATTTACTACCAATCTGATTAGCATTGGAGCTCCCAACACCATATCTCTCGTCTGTTGGTGCAGCCAGGAAAGCTACTGGTTCTAGCACGTTATGAGTAATTTGTTTCTCCTTTTCACTGGACATAATGAGATTATAGGCTATGTTCAAGTTTGGCAAGGGATCTTGAGATAGTATGTAACTCTTAACAACATCAAAGTTACTATTCAGATTAACTAGAAAGTGCATAAGTCGATCCTGATTCTCTAATTCCATCACCCTAGCTATCACTTTGCAATCACACTTAGCAAGCTGGCCACAGATACACCTAGGAATCCCATTCAGACATTGGATCTCGTCTAGCAACGCTTCAATTTAGTGTAATAAGTAATGACAAATTGATTACCTTGAGTGATTCTCATGAGCTCTTGCTTAAGTTGATAAATCATCGGTGTTGTGCCGTGGCTATAGCGCTCCACTATCTCCTTCTAGAGATCGTAGGTTGATGTTGTGTAGGCGAAGGAATTGGACAGCTCAACCACCATGGAATTCAAGATCCAGCAAGCCACCATCCTGTCGCATCTCTGACATCGTGCTAAATCAGTCGTTCCCTCTGGTGGTCGTGGAAGAGAGCCATCAACAAACCCTAGTTTGAGTTTAGCTCCAAGTGCCATGGTAATCTGCCTACTCCAAGCCATGAAGTTTCCACCATCAAAAGGTACGGTGGTGAGCGACGCACCAGGAGCATCGGAATTAGTCAGGGTGAGTGGATCGCCCTGAGCTACGCCAGTGAGCGACGCAATTTGCGTCAACGCCCTTTGCTGGTTCTCTGCTTCTGTGTTCGTCATGATTTCACTCACTCAGCTCTCAATTTGAATGTGGAGAACAGAAAAAAAAAACTCAATTCTCTCCCTATTATCCTCTCAAAGCTTTGGTACCATGAAGAATGAAGAGAAATTGGAAATGGAGAAGAGAAATTCAGAGAGAACAATCTGGATATTCAATCTGTATTGAAACTCTCTCTCTCTCTCAGTTTGTTACAGCAAGCAACACACACTATATATGTGCAGTGCACTACAAAGCATATAACAGAAAGCATGTTCTACCAATAGGAAAGCATGAAAGTGCCACATCAGCATTCTAACATTTAAACCTATATATGTATATATTCAATATTAAACTCGTACGTGGTACGAAAACTGATCTAATCAATATATATCTTCTAAACCTGAAGCACTTTTGGGCAGATTTGTCATTACGAAGTTATATCCCATCCAACCTATTTTTAGTAATGATTTTTTAATAAAGGATATATTATGTAATTCTATTACCTTATGTAATTTCCAATTTTATCCACTCACCTTACTTAATTATTTTTTAGAGTTTTTTGTCGGAAACCACCCGTAAGATAGGTCATATTTCACTTAACCACCCGCCTAATAAAAAATTACCGGAAACCACCCATAAAAATAATTCCGTCAAAAATTGACCACCCTTCCTTGGCCCATCTCCCGTTAAAAATCCGTTAAACTTCGTTGGTGTTGATTTTTTTTTTATAATTTTCTATTCTTTTCTTACTTTATTCTTTCTACTAAATACCTAAAAAAGGCAATTACCAATTTTTTTTTGCCCAGATTCATCAATTTGCACCACTCGATGCATACAAATCTCACACAACTTTTTTTCCCAGATTCAACAATTTGCCCCACTCGATGCATAAAAATCTCACACAATTTTTTCCCCCAGATTCAACAATTTCCTCGACACATAAACAAATCTCACCCACTCTTCATTATCTCCAAACTCTATCAACGTCGTGACTCCCCACCGCCACCACCGTACTCGTCGCCTCCATTCACGCCATTATACACCGGCCCGCCCCGATTAATTGCCGGAAGCCATCGCATCACCGCCTCCTTCTTCCTCTGTTTTTTCTGGTACAACATCGAAGGGGCTGGGGAAGATGATTTCGGCCAGCGATCGCCGACTATCTCGGGGCTCCGTTTGATGCTTGCGTCCCTCAGGAACACGCACTCCAATGGGCAGATCTAGGCTTGGTCTCACGGGGGTGTGGCGGGCAGATCTAGGCATATTTGGGCTTGGTCTCACGCGGGCAGATCCAGGCAGTTGGTGTGGCGGGGTTTGGTCTTGTGGGGGCTCGGGCCGGCTTGGGTCGGGGCAGTTCAAGGGTCTCGGAGAGAGACCGAAGATCTGGGCTCAGGTGAGGAGTGGCTTGGAGCATAGAAGCACAAATCCGGGATCAGCGGGGTCGGGCGAGGGAAGTGGTTCAAGGCTGGGCTCATATATGGGCTCGGGTGCACAGATCTGGTTCGGGAGGGCTTGTTCAGAGTAGCTCGTTCATGGCTGATTGAAGATGGAGGCATGAGAGGATAAGAGATTCATGTTTCTAGGTTTTAATTAGGAATTTTTGGCTAGAGAGGGTAGATTTTAATTAGGAATTTTAGTTTGATTTTTTGGCAAAAAAAAAAATTTGTTTGATTTTGAATGAAAATAAAATAAATTAGGAATTTTATTTTAATTTTGCATTTAAATAAAAACAAAATATTGTATCTAATGATTTGTTAACTGAAGTCCGAGGGCGGGTGGTTAATTGTTAACGGAGATAGGTATAATGGTGGTTTGCGGTAATTTGTTATTGGACGGGTGATTTTCTCTAATATGGCCTATTATACGGGTGGTTTCTGACAAAAGACTCTATTTTTTTTTATCAATTTTATATGAGATTGGATAAATTTTTAACTCTATCCATTATTTTTATCTTTGTTCATGTTCATTATATTATAATATTTAATTATTTTATATCCATATAGTATAAATAAAATATACTATATAAGAATTTATATTTTTTTTCAATTTACTATGAGATTGGATAACTTTTTATCTCTACTATTCTTTTTATCTTTGTTCATGTTCATTATATTGTAATATTTAATTATCTTTTGTCCATATAATATAGATAAAATATACTACATAATTGATCGTATGGTTATTTTTTTCACGATTACGGTTTGTACGTACAATATTTATAAAAATTATACTATATGTGTGACACCCCTATACCCTATGACGTATACTTGGAAAAAACTTATCTCTTACAAAAATAAATAAGAGACATATACCAACTATTCACGTAAGCACATAGCAGACATTAACAACCATAAAAGGTTGCACATACATCTATGCAAACTCTTCTTCTACTAAAACATCTATTACTCTAACTTCTATTACAAACCATATGTCTATGATGCAAAAAAATGAGGATGAGAAGGTTGCATTGAGCTTCAGCCGGCCGACCTGTATGAATGTGACCTCTAAACGGACACACATCAGTAAGAACTACCTGAACCTGAAAAATTATTTTGCGATTTACGTGAGTCGCATACTCAGTGAATATAAACCATCATCAATTATTTCACACAATACCAAGCAATTGGTCAATATACATATTCATACATACTATATATGTCATATATGAATTTACTATGCAAATGCAAATGCTGATGTATCCGATTCTTTATTCTGTGAACTGTTCAAGCCTGAATCTGCCCCGGGTTTACTATATATGGACTCTTATGGTCCCCTTTAAGAAAGAAATCCGAAGATCTCCTCATTATGACTCTTATGGTCGCTTTAAGAAAGAAATCCGAAGATTTCCTCATTGACATGTAGGTCCTGTATGATCCGAAGATCATGTATGCTTTAAGAAAGAAATCCAAAGATTTCTTCATTACAGTTCAGGGCAAGACAGTCACAGTTCCTTTTAATCTCATACAATATGCTATGCAATCAAGTGCATCATGTAACCATATATCATATGTCATCTGTTAACATACTTTCTGTGTAAACAACTCTGGAAATTTCAGAGCTATCACATTTATCCATATAATCCATATAACACATATATCCATGTAGCTCATATAGCACATATATTCATATACCTCATATACCACATATAGCGCATATATCCATATATTCATATTTCACATATAACACATAGGGTTGAATCTCCGGTCTATACTCACCTGTTCAAGACAGATACTATATCTCTTTCCTTTCTCTTTGACCACGATCTATGACTTGTGCTCCAAATCACGCTTGTACTTCGAGATTAATACCCGATAGAACAAATCTTGTACCAAAACGAGATCAAATCCTCCAAAACCAAACTTCTCTCTTTTTTTTTTTAACCAACAAAGTCTCGTTTTTTTTTTGATGATAACTTCCCTTGGAAGAACTTGAGAGCGCACACATATATATATACAAGTACGTAGGTCGGCAAAAGCACTTTTAGGAAATTACACTTTTCACCCTCAAATCTCCTTTACTACAAACTTTACCCTAAAATAATTAATAATTAATTTTTTCTTAATTTTTTTTTAAAATATAATAAACTTAATTAGAAAATAAATATTACTTTTAAAAACTCACTATATATCATGCCTATATGCTATGCATATGCTCTTAATCTTATATAAATGTGGAATGACGTATGCACTTTGGTCGGGAATGTTACAATATGGATAACGAAATTTGCAAAAAGTATAGTTAAAATTGATCAATTTTAACGATTACGATTTGTCGTACGGATATTAACCTTATCTTGAATTTTTTTTCATTATATTCTAATATTTAATTATCAATTTGGAATGATTATCAATTTGAAAATTTGGTACGAGTTTTCATTATTTTTATCTTTGCACAATATTTATTATATTGTAAATGATAGTTTTTTTGTAGATAAGATTGATATAATTTTTTAAGAAATATCCTTACACATATCAATTTAATCAAAATTTAACAAATATAGAGAAATAATACAATAATTCTATCCATATGTATGACAAATAAAAATACTAATTTAATATATTAGAGTAAAATAGATAAAAAATTATTCATAAATATGTTAAATATAAAATCCCATTCAAACTATTTTTAATAATAATTTTTAATTAATTATATATTATGTAATTCAATCATCATATGGAATTTCAAATTTTATGCACTCACCTTACTTAATAATTTTTTTTTTATCAATTTACTATGAGATTTGATAAATTTTTAACTATACCCACTATTCTTTGTTCATGTTCATAATATTATAATATTTAATTGTCTTATATCCATTATCCATATAGTATAAATAAAATATACTATATAAGATTTTATATATTTTTTTCAATTTACTATGAGATTGGATAACCTTTTCTCTCTACTATTAATTTTTATCTTTGTTCATGTAATCAAGTTCATTATATTGTAATATTTAATCATCTTCTATCCATATAATATAGATAAAATATATTACATACTTGATCGTATGGTTATTTTTTTCACGATTACAGTTTGTACGTACAATATTTATAAAAATTATATTATATGGATAACAAAATTTGCAAAAAGTATGGTTAAAATTGATCAATTTTAACGATTACGATTTGTCCTACGGATATTAACTTTATCTTGAAAATTTTACATTATATTCTAATATTTAATTATCAATTTGGTATGATTATCAATTTGAAAATTTGGTACGAGTTTTCATTATTTTTATCTTTGCAAGTGGTTTTTTGTTGATAATATAGGTATAATTTTTTAGAAACATCCTTAGATATATCAATTTAATCAAAATTTAACAAATACGAAGAAATAATACAATAATTCTATCCAAATGTATGACACATAAAAAATACTAATTTAATTTATTATAGTAAAATAGATAAGTTTTTTATCCATAAATATGATAAATATAAATTATTTTTTATAGCTTTTCTATCTATAAGTATATTTTTATAGCTTTTCTATCTATAAGTATGACAATTTTTTAAGTAATATCGGTATTGATATGTTATGTTTTACAATATATTAATTTTCTATTCATAAGTATGTTGATTTTTTATATTACGGATCCCTTAATAAATAAATAAAAAATTTATTAATCTCTTAATGTTAAACTAGTTAATTGGGTCAGTTCTGGTTCGGTTCGGTTCAGTACAATTTCATATCATTAAAATTTACGGGTTGATTGAGTCAATTCATTGAGGTTTATTGTTCGGATTCGCGTCAACCCAATGAGTTAAGAACATCAACTTTTGTATGATTATTACATAAATATTATAAATAACATTTTTAAGAATAAGATAATATTGGTATTCATTTTAATAATAAAAGATATTACTATAATTAGCTTAAATGTTTATAATATTGTTTTATTATATAAATTATAATACATATATCATATTAAATAATACTCCGTATATTACAATTTTTATTTATAAAAAAGTCTCCGGACAAGACCCGGATCATCAACTAGTTAGTTATTGATTTTCAAGTTATGGTGCAAGCCTTGAAATTTTCGGACGAACCGAACCGGATTATCAAGTCAGTCAAGTCATGTATTGAGCTGATCAAGTTTTAAAAACAGAATCGATTTCTTAGGCTGTCAAAATTTGACCCGACCCGAGAAACCCGCCCGACCCGCCCGACTCCGAACCCGACCCGACCCGAGAAAAAGAAAAAAAGTTTTATACCCGAGACATGTTTGACCCGAACTGATTTGACCCGAATCTAAAAAAATCCGAACTCGAGATTAACCCAAACCCGATTATATCCGAATGGACTAAGCCTGATGCAACCCGATATCTGATGCTACTCGACCCGAAGTCATCCGAAAATCCGAAGTTACCCGACCTGAAACCATCCGAAAATCCGAAGTTACCCGACCCGAAAGCATCCGAAAATTTCATTATGTTTTAAAATATTAATGATAGTGAATATTTAGTATAATTATGTTTTTAATTTAAATGTTACATTAAATATTTAGACCCTAGAGTAGTTAAAGTACGAAAAATCATCATTCGATATATGGTCTGAATCAAAATCCGCTTACTCGAAGTCAGATCAACCAGAAATTCGGTCAAAGTCAAAATCCAGTTCACCCGAAATCCGACTAAATCCGAATCTAACTTAACCCGAAACCAGACTTATCCGAAATCAAGTTGGACCGAAAACCGAATGACCCAACCGAAATTGACCTGAAACCCGACTTTGCCCGATTAATTGAGCACCCGACCCGAAATGATCCAACCCAATTTGACCCAATTTTCAAAATATCCGAATTTGACCTGAATCCGAACTTACCCGAAACCGAATTGGCCCGACCCAAACCCGACCCGACCCGCCCGATTAACACCCCTACCCATGCCATCAGAATTCAGAAAGAAAATTAAGTATTGAAATTGAATACAAGTATCAAAAAGGGACCATTCCACCACTACCACCTTCCATAGCTCTCTCATCACTCTCAGTATCTTTTCCTCCTCCAATTTCTCTTTCCTCTTTTTCTCTTCCCCGCCGGCCATACTTTGAAACTCTCACCCTGAAAAAGAAAATTCATACAAAAACTCATTCAATCAAAAGTCCATACGCTTTATCTTTTACCTTTTTTTTCTCCCCCCTGAAACTGTTTCCCGCTCCTCATGGCAGCGCAAGAGAGAGACAAAGTTGGTGAAATTCGATGATTGTTGATGGTGAGCGTACTCCGCCAGACGAAGAAGAAATCCCTAAAAAATGTCCGGAGAGAAGAAGGTCAGAGTGAAGAGAAAGCGATTTTGATTCAATTGAGGGGTCCATTTATGCTTCTATGCTGTCCCAACTGGCTCGTATTTCGATTCCGTACTCTCTCGCTCTAGATCTGTCTATAATCGTCTCTCTTTTTACTTATCGCTTTTACTTTCTTTCACCCTCTCCCTTACCATCTGTTTCCCCCTTTTTCTACTATAATAATTCAAGGGGTGGGCGTCGAATCACCAATTTGGTCGGTCAGATTTGGTAAGAGTGGAATCCACGAGGATTCTATTCAATGTTCGGTACAGAGCTCTGAATCTGTAGATTCTGGAGCTGAATTCTCCAATCCAGCTGATCAATTTGGGTTCATGTCTTCAGAATGGTATGATTGCTGTCTAATTGGGCGCCTAATAGATTGGAAAGTAGGGATTTGGAATGCCCTTTTTGTTTAAAATTTTGAGAATTCTGGCGGGGTTGGAAAGAAGAAGGTGCTTTAATAAATGCCATTTGTCTTTAGAAGGCCAGCCCGTTATATTCTTCTTCTTTTGTTGATTTCTCTCTTTCAAGTTTGATTTTGACGGATGATTTGCTGAGATTATATACACATTTCGCGGGTTTGGATCATCCCCTTTTTTTCAAAGAAGAATTGCAGAAAGCAAGATCCCCCCTTGTGGATAACAGAGGAGAACGCTAGGCCCGGCTAGGGTTCCTTGTCATTCAAAGACAGCTTTAATTTCCTTAAGCCTAACTTTCTGTGGAAACTGCGGTTGATTTTTGGGATTGGTGGTGCAAGATCTGGAGCTGATCTGCTAGAATTGAAGGGTCTTTTGTTTGTTAGCGTCTCAGATTTTGGGAATTGGATCTCATTCTCAGGTATTAATAATGCCCCTTATTTCTTCTCCATGTGCTATAATTTATGTTCCAATTGCAAATCGCAATTTGTCTTTTCATCTCTGATTTGTGTGATTCCCCTTTTATTCTTGAGATCTGACCTACAACAGACGTTTAATTCAGATTTCAGAATTGTACTGTTTTATGTCTTTTTTGTCATTTAATTCTACATAGGGGTGTCAATGTACTCAAGAGTGAAATTTTTGAGCTTATATTTTTTTTTCCAGCATAAAAATAACAGCATTATGATGCTGAATTTTCAGGTTGTTGAACTTAGAGAGTAGCTAGTGATAATGGCAAAAGGATCTAAAAAAAAAGTAGTTAGACATGGTAAGGACCAGTCAGGATGCATGTGGGGTCTGATTAACATCTTCGACTTCCGCCATGGCCATCCCTCTCAAAAGATGCTCACAGATAAGAGGCGTGTTGCAGATAAGAAGAGAGGAAGCAGGCGCATTACTGGTGAGATTATCTGTAATCTTATGTGGACTTGGCAATCTGCTGACAACTTATTACATAGCATATTTGTTTTTATATGGTTGACGGCAGAATCATCAGTAAATTTAGACTTATGAAATGTCTTTGTGGACATTAGTATATATTCGCTGATCCGAAAATTGTTTATCTTCATTTTGGTTTGCTATTATTTCGTTTTTGGTTCTTAATAATTTTTCTATCTCAGTTCAAGGTAACTCATTCTTCATATTGGAATCAATTGAGAAACGATTTGATGATTTTACTCTTGGGCAGGTGCTGAATATCCTAGTGAACTCAATAGACCAGAAAGGTCATGTGAAGCTTGTAACGACACTGATGTAAGTTACCTGTTTTTGAATACGTTGTCATTCCAAAACTAACATTCTGGTGCTGTTTCATTGAATAAATAAATTGTTTAATGTAGTCACTTTTCAGTATGAGCCAAATCCACATTTTTACTAGAGATTATAATGCATCTGCAATGTTCCCCCCCCCCCCCCCCCCCCCCCCCCCCACCCATGCTGATCTTGTTCGTATGTAATGAATTAGGCTGATGACCAATGTGAGACTTTACTCTCACAGAAATCGAGTGTGAAAGAGCTAATGGAGGAAGAAATGTTCGACAACCAGAAGAAAGAACAGATCAGTAAATCCGATGAAGATCCAAAACTATCTGTGTCGGGTCAACAGGGCCATGGAAGGAAGAATCATTGGCGCACAAATAAGAACTCTTTAGACCTTAGTGATGTTGGTATTGCTTCTGAGATGCCTAGACATAAGAAGCATAAATCTTTGAGCAGTCTTGATGTTACTGGGATGATGGCTAAATTATCCAGCCAGGTAAATGTGAAAGATATCTCAAGTCCACAGGAGGAAGATCCTTCTATCACTGAAGAAAAATTGGGAGAAGCAACAAAGGTGTTTGTGAGCCATTTTGTTGATGGGAAGGGCACTAAAGATAATAACGCAATGCAGCCATCCATAGAACTGATGAATGCACTTCAAGTTCTAAACTCTAACAAAGATATGTTCCTAAAGCTTTTAAAAGATCCCGACTCTCAGTTGGTAAAGCACATTGAGAAGTTGGAGGATCATCGGCTTTCTGTAGGATCTGATTTTATTGATGAAGGAAAAAGTAAAAATCAAAGCTTCTTTTGGAGGAAGTTTAAGGGTTTAGATAGAAATTCATCAAAGAAGAATGAGCATGGCCAAGATGGAAGTACAATTGTTGTTCTGAAGCCAGGGCAAAGTAGCTCTCAAATTCCAGAAGTTGGAAATAAAGCTCAAGGTGAGAGGGCTTCTCATTTTTTCTTCACCGACTTTACTAGGAGATTGAAACTGGCCCTGAGGAAAGAGCAACCTCGTTTGGGTAATGTTGAAAAAGCGGTTGGTGGAGAGAATCTTGGAATGGCTTCTCCTAGTAGAGACCACTTTTTTATTGAGAAAATACCAAAGTCTGCTAACAAGAAAGGGGATAAGGCAGGCGGGTCATTTGAGGCTAGTTCAACCCCCGAGCAGCGGATTTCTGATATATATACTGAGGCGAAGAAGCATCTTGCTGAGATTGTTGGAAAAGGTGATGTAGATGGAAAATTAAGCAGGCCAATCTTGAAGTCATTAGGGAGAATTCTGTCTCATTCTGATTACAGCAACTCACCCCTCTGTAGTCCAAGAAAAGACGGGGAACTTAAGTTAGTGGCTCCTGACAATGAGATTACTGCTCAGCAAGTACAAGGAAAAAAGTTTATTGTTGATAAAGATGAATTAAGCAGTAGTGCTGAAGAAATTGGGGATGAGTGCAATCCCTTGCTTTTAGTAGCCAATGAGATCCACACTGAAGGTATGTATTGCTTTGCCAAATTTGATTTGTTTGTTTTGTGCAATATTCTTGGCACTGCATTAATATTTGCTTAAAAAATGCAGGTGATGCCAAGATTCAAAGTCCAAATGGCGCTAAATTAGAGAATCAATTATCTTTGGATGCCTTATCTGAACTACAGAGTCTTTCCACCAGTAGGAATGACCCAGTTGAGGAGATGTTAAAAGAATCCGAGGAAAATCAAACCATATGCTTGAAATTGGTAGGCCATTGTTATCAATTCACCTTTAGCTTTAACTTAAGTTTACATTCGTGCCAATTTATTTTGTTCCTGATCATCAATAGAAGAAAGAAACCTATGCAAATGATTCCTCTAGGATCTTGCAGCTACTACAGTTTGTATACTTTCTTGGGATTATTAAAAAAAATTAACAATTTTGCACTTTCTGCAGGATGTTGTGGTAGGAAACCAACCTTCTTCTCCCTCTGTATCATCGCCAATCAGCTCAAGAACCGAAGATATTGAAGATTCAGATGCTACTACTGATCGGTCAGAACGGCCCAGTCCAATATCTGTACTCGATCCGATTTTCAAAGAAGACGACGTTAGCCCTGCGTGCATCAAGCAATTTCCTGGTACTATTCCAAAAAAAAATGACTAATATAGTGAAACCTTAAGTATGTGTTTGGATTACACAAGATGATGCATTATTTTGCACTATATTGTATCAAAGTTTTATAATATAATGCAATATTATACAATATAATGCATTATCTTGTGTAATCCAAATGCACTTTAACACTCAACAGTGCCTGATATTTCAAACATTTTGCAGTTGCTGAATTGCTTCAGCCACGGAAAATCAAATTTGAGGATCAGATTTTTTCCATGCCCGACTCAAGAACCTGGGAAGATGAAAGAAACGCCGTATTTGAATTTGTAAAGGTGGTGGTAGACGATTCTGGCTTAACACAGGATCAGCTTCTTGATCGGTTTCTTTTCTCAGAGCACCTTCTTGACCCTTCACCTTCTGTATTCGAGCAAGTCGATGTTCTTGAAGACCGCCTTTGTCGTGACCCAACACTCCTCTTCGACTTAGTTGATGAGGTTCTCTCCGACGTCTGTGGACGCGACTTCGCCGGGATCCCGTCACTTTATACACCGTATGAGCAGTTCAAATTAAAGACGAAGGACGTCTTCACTGAGATATGGGACGGTGTTCATGCACACTTGGAATCTGAGCATCAGAAACCGAAAATCGACCAAGCTGTTGCTAAAGATTTCTCGAGTTTCTGGGCGTGGATGGACCCGAGACTTGATTCTGAAAGATTGGGTCTTGAAATGGAAAATGCCATCTTTGAAGAGCTAGTGGAAGACGCTATCACGAGCCTCTTCTGTTGGAACGACAGGGAAGAAGTTTCGGTTGATTAGGATATGTAGGTGGGATCGGCCTTTTTCGCTTGTTCCCATTAACAAACTGGTTGTCTTGAAATGTGACTGGATCGAAGCTGCACCCTGTTCATAATAACGTCGGCTTTGGAGCTTCAGAAGTACGAGAATGCCCCCATTTCACTGACTCTGACAATCAGAAATGGAGGGGAGGTATGGTAACACTTTGCCTATATTTTGTTTCAATATGAGCCATAGGGGTGGTGAAGTAGAGCAATATCTATATGAAGAAGACGCATTTACATTGTAAGTTTAAATCCCGGGTCACGAAATGGTTCGTTACCTGGCGTTGCAGTTAACTCTGTATAAGGGTTGGGGTCTTTTAGGATATTGGTTTTGGTTTGCTAATGGTTTAGTTTGTGTGTGAGTTTTTTGGGGCCTGATTCCGGTCATCCCGGCGCATCATTGGTCCAGTATGAGTATGATAATGTATAGGCATATATTTGCTGCACTTTTGTTGTGTTTTAGAAATAAAATTGAAAAGAGAAGCACAGTTTAGTCTTTTAGAGTTGAGGTGATTGAGGTCCTGCTGGATGATTGCCACAGCACTATCAAAACGCGGAGCAGTTTTTGTGTAGTAAGCATAAATTTTTACATCAAGTTTTTCATTATAAGAAGTTCAAATAAGGGCCGAGGAACACAATTGTTCTTGTAATTGTTAGTGTATTGTTCAATAAAGTAAAAAGTGGGGTAATAAATGAGGGTATAATGACATATTATTGAACAGAGGGAGAAGTCTTAACATTTGACTATTTGAGTATTGATATGTCATAATGGGAGACTGGGAGTGATGTTAAGAGTGACGAGGATGTCTATATTAGTAGCTTAAACTTCATCTTTTGCATATTTCTATGCATTTTCTTTTTTTCTTATATAAACAAGGATAGCAGAGTTGGTCAAGAGTCCGATCCAATTATGAAAGACAAGGATTCGAGCTCTTACAATATAAGGGACGCCCATTTATGAGTATAAGAAGACATTAACAATATTCATGTGCCTTCTCGAGTCTTCATGTCGCACAAAGTCAAGGGGATGCCTAACACCTTTGTGTCTGTGTGTGTTTTTTAAGTGTTAATCTGAACTCATCAAACAAGCAAATTATAAATACTTATATTACATTGGTCAATGTAACTCTAGTCTAATGCCTATGGATCATTTAAAATATAAGTCTACACCTGAATAACATCATTGACGAATTCTAAAATGTCGCTTTCATTCAATTGTACTAAAAATATTGTGATGAAGTAATCAAAATATTTAGGTGCACTCGATCAGGAAGAGAGATTATATAATTTCCTGCAATCTAAACACACACCAATCATTATGTTTGTATCTAAGCAAGTATAAGCATTATTAGTTGGCAGACTTGCAGGGTCGTCTTCTTTTCCAATTGCAAAATAATGTCTGAATCGAAATCTTCAATAAAGCTTCCAATTCTAGATGTTTCTCAGACTTTGAATCCTTCGTCTCTATGTGTTCTTCTCAAAGCCTGCAACGAATGGGGATTCTTCCTCGTCACCAATCATGGTATATCAAAACAACTTTACACAACAATGAGTTCATTCTCAGACCAAATATTCAGCCTTCCTCCTGAGACCAAGCTCAAGCTCGGTCCATCATCGCCATCAAAAAGCTACACTCCTCGATTCATAGCTTCTCCTTTCTACGAAGGCCTTCGAGTTTCAGGGCCAAGCTTCTTCCACTCTGCTCAAACCTCTGCACTCTCTCTCTTTGGCCAAGAAACCTCAGAATTCAGGTAAAATGACAAAACTACCCTTTTCGCCTTTTGGTTCTTCGGTTACAACATATCTAAGCTTAGATTTCTTGGTATCATAGTGAGACAATTCAAGAGTATGGAGATATACTATCAAACCTATCCAAGAAAATCATAGAGGTGATCTTACTGAGCCTAGGCGACGGTTTTGACAAGAAGTTTGAAGACGAGTTCAAGAGTTGCCACGGCTATTTAAGGATCATAAGTTACGCGCCACCTCAAGAAACCGAACTTGGAAACGAAGTTGAAGGGCTCGGGATGCACACCGACATGGCTTGCCTGACAATCCTTTACCCTGATGATGTCGGAGGGCTCCAAGTGAAGTCGGGTCAAGGGGAATGGCTAGATGTCGCCCTTTGTGAGGGGACGGTTGTTGTGAACATAGGCGACATGTTGGAGGCGTGGAGTAATGGGAAGTTGCGGTCTTCTGAGCATCGGGTCGTTTTGAGGCAGCCCAAGAAGAGGCTTTCATTGGCCTTCTTTTGGAGCTTTGATGATGAGAAAGTTGTTTGTGCTCCTGATGAGGTTGTTGGAGAAGGGAATGAGAGGGTGTTTAGACCGTTTGTTTGTGGTGATTATTTGAAGTTTAGGGAGTTTGATGATAAGGAGACGTATGATCTTGTGGCGCGTAATGTTAGGGGGTTTGCAGGGATCGAACCGTTGATTAAGTTGTGATGATGAATGATACTTGTGTTGTGGGAGATCATGTCTTTGGCTAGCTATATTGTTCTTGTTAGGTTTCGTGGGTGAGATTGAATTGGGCAAGATCTCTTTTGACTTTTGATGGGCTCTTCTTATTGGTATTGTGATCTTGAACAGCTAGTGATGATCATATGTTTATCATGATCTTGCACAATGTTTACATTTCTTTTATATTGTGCAAATGCAGCTTCCTCTTAATATCATTTTGTACAAGCTAACTTGCTCAAAAGGACATATATAATATTTCACTGAGTTCACCTCCTCAAGGTGTAATTTTATTGAGATGTTGAATGTTTCTGTTGTTTTTTTTTTATTATTTCCCAATGATTTTTTTAATATAGGCCGGCTTTACAACAAGACTAGGGTTGTGGCTATAGCTAATTAGACCCAAACTTGTGCTTAAAAGGTCGTTATGGCATGTTTCATGTGATAATAAACAAATTAAGAGCTGTCTTAACGTCGTGATTTGTGATTATAATAGAATTAAATCTCTATTTATTGTGTGCTCTTAATTTGGATTTCTTGCTTAGGACAGCTCTCAGTTCGCCGGCAATGCAGGAAGACCCTTTTGATTTTCTCGACTCTCCTTCATATCTTGGCTTCAAAATCTTTGACACTTATTCAAAATCAATCGTCATTCAATTCTCTTGTGTCACGTTACTGCATCTTTTCAAAGATATATTCATAGAGCTTTTGATTGCAAGCCAGAAATCTTGTTGTGGTCATTTCAGCTTATTTGTCTTGTTAAGGCACATGCATATATACGGAGTGCAAGTGTGTGTCTGTGTTTTATATATGAAAAAACCTTATTATATGGTACATTTGTGGCTAGGAATGAAAACATGAACCCACTCATAGATGATCATATAGGACTGTTTTTGAAGTAAAAAGGGGACATCACAAGTTAACAAGTTTCGAAATCTAAATAGGACAAAGATAAAAGATTATGGGCCACAAATTACATTTACCCTTCATCTTTTATTACCTCTGGTTGCATTACGAGTCAGTAGGCGCAAAATAATATAAATGTATATTTCATCACAGCTTGTAAGATTCAGTTTTATATTATGAAATAAGTTAGGATTTGATAATGACCAAGGTGCAAGTATACTATTTGGAGAGAACGTCTTATATATATTGAAGTTGTGATGGTCAAACAAGCAAAAATGTAAAATCATCCATCTCATTCCAATCACCAGCCACCAAATATCCAGCTTGAGGCCTCTGCAACCTTGCAATTTTAATGTCTTCGTGTTTTGCACAACCAAAATGCTAAAACAAGCACCAAAACATGGCATAGTACGTGGCAAAGAATGCAATTGATGATGTCAAGATTTCATATAATGAGCTTTTATAAACTAGCTTACAAATTCCAAATGTAAGTAAGAATCCGAAGCCTTCAGAAAGTTCAACCTGCAAAAAAAAAAACAGTTATTTTTTCCCGCCACTTCATGAGCAGTCTAGGATGCGTTTGGATTACACCTTATAATGCAGTACATTACACATTATTACACAAGATAATGCATCTTGGGATGTAATCTGAATGCGCCCTCATTAGAGAGTCGAAACATGAGCCGCAAATTTGAACAGATTCAAGAAGACAATTACTTCCCTACATTAGGGCATAATCATGATTTTGTTAATCACATGAGACGTGCACGTTTATATACAAGAAAATCAACTATGGTTTGGACAAACTATGCTGTTCTTTTCTCTTTTCAATGCAGGATGTATGATGTCTCTGTGAGAATTAAGTTTGTTAATCCTAGAAACACATTCATTCAACCTCTTTACAACAAGGAGGATGGCCGAGACATTACTGGAGATCTTCTCTTTAATTAGGTTAATGGTTACTTGATCTTCTACAGCAACTATCACACCTTCACAGGATTCGCCATGAGAACCTGCATTTGTTCAGAGCATGAAACAGATTAATGCTCAACCAGGCAGAAAATGAGGCAAGAATCCTACACACTAGCAACTTTACATATGGCAACATGAGATCAAAGTTCAAGGCTGTATTGAGGCAAGAATTCTACTAATCTAATTTCCCAATAGAGAATTGGCCTAAGCCCAAAGGCATTGTGACCCATGAGTTGTGTCAAAACCTTGGCCTAATTGTACACAACCCTAATGCAAGGAATTGGCTTACTTTTTGTAATTGGCATTTCAAGAGTTCTGGAAACCAATTGCAGTGAATAACCATCTTCTTCATATTCTTCAACCATCTCCTTTCTCAAAACTATAAACTAGCACTCATAAAACCTTCAGCTTTTACATTCAACCGGGACCAAGGGAGCAACCAAGAGAATTAAGCAGCCATTTCCCTAAATTCCCGAACAGATTTCAGGTACAACAAATCAAATAAGCAGAAATTAAGACAGAAAAACAACAAAATCACTCTGCAGTCTGCACTACCCTGGGAAGGGAAATTGAAGAAAACCAAAACCCTAATTCTTATTTCTCACCTTTATCTTTGTCCATGTCTCTGGCGAATGCCGGATAGGAATCCCAATCGAAGGAGGGAAATTCGGGCCGTTCAGCGCCAAGTACGGAAGCTAAACCGGACCTGAGCTGATCCGGAAACGTTGATCTGTAAATTGAAAGCTTTTGCGCCATCTGGTGGACTTCCTCCTCGAGTTCCTCCAACTCTCCTGCATCTTCCTCTTGTGCGTTTAGTTCGTCATCGCGAGTTGACTCGGTTACGACGGATTGTGGCCGATTCTCCATTGCCGGGTAGGAAAGACTCGGTGAGTGGAAATCGTCACCTTCTAGCAGCGGACACCGGACAGAGCCAGAAGCGCAGAGGCAGCGTTTCGATTTTTCGACTTTCGACGTTAGGATTTTCCCATTTTTCATTTATTATAGTAATTAAATTTATTGCTATATAGATAATTTAAGGGTAACTAACGTACAGCAAAGTCTGGGTGGTGTAGTCGGTTATCACGCTAGTCTCACACACTAGAGGTCCCCAGTTCGAACCTGGGCTCAGACATTCTACTATTTTTTTTTCCAATATCTTCATTATTTTTATATTCCTTTACCCCAGTTCGAACCTGGGCGCAATTGAAGAAGCCATATAATCTGAGCCTCATCAAGACGGTATAACTGCACAAGATCCACTAATCTGGTCATGTTACTTGCATTCTTGGCGTGCTCGCTTTTGGTTGGAACTATACTGCTTTCACTAGTAGTAAACCAGTGTAATTAATATAGCTTCTCCGAACCAAAGAGTTATTTAGAATTTCGTAGTGAGTTGGTCTTTTTTACTAGACCTCTGGTGGGCAACGGTCCAAAACCGGACCGGACCGGGATTGAGTTTGCTAAATCTTTGGACCGAGGACCTGTTAGGTAGACAAATGTAATATCATAATTAGCAAGGGGTAAAAGGGTAAAGGAGTCAGTTTGTAATTTGATCCTGAAAACAGAAAGGGAAATCGGGCATTGTGCCTTGGGCTCATTGGTAGGTTGCTTGCCATTGAGATTGGCTCACTTGGAGGTCTTCCTCCATTTGAGATTTATTTTCTGCATTCTCAATATAACATCAGTGAAGTTTGAGTTGTTTTTCTGTGTGTTTTGGTGAGTTGTGTGATTTCCTGGTTCATACTCTATCAAATGGTGCTCTCGTTGAGAGAATTTGAGATGGAGGAGATAGAGAAGAATCAGGAAGAGGTTATGGATTTCATCCGTAACTGAGTTAAAGAAGTAAAAGAGTAATTCTTTTCATGGAATTCACAAGGGAAAAACGATCAAAATTTGTGTGGGATCAAATTACAATCCAAGTGGGGATGTTAGGGTCATGTTTGGAGGTGACTATGGAAGAATTTGAAGAAGAAGAGACTGATAAAACAGAAGAAAGAAGTAGGGAAATTGCTACCTACCGAGATCAAGTGGAGAGTTGGACTTCTTCGTTGATACTGGAATTGAAAGTAATTGAAGAGGAAGAGAACATTGTTGGTGAAGAACTCCAAACTTCTGCCATAGAAGGTCTGGTGGAAAACTCGCCATGTGACCTCAGAGATGAGAAGAAGGCAAAATCCTCAATATGAGAGGGAGGCCATTCCAGGGAAGTGATAACGATAGGAGTCGATGCTACTGCTAAGGAGGGATATGAAAGCGAGGTCAATCAAAGAAGAATTGGCACAAACTGTGCTCGCAAATTGATGGCTGTGAGGTTGGAAGGAACGATGCCATAGAAGAATACGGTGAATCTCAACAGTGTTTTTCCGATGGTGGAGAGTCACACCGCTCTTTACCTGCGTATGAACAGGGAAGAACTTGCTCGAGAATTTGAGACCTTCCTAAACAAGGCCGTGGGTGAAGTGATGAAGGCGGATGAGTTGTGGGTTTTAGGGCTGACAGAGGAGCAGAAGTTCCAGCCCGTTTTTTATCTGGTGACGGGAATGGATAAACTCGGATCCAAACCAAAAAGGGAGCATCTCGGCCCACCACCTTGGGCGAGGCGAAGGGGGGATGAAATCGTTGCAAGAAAAGGAAATCGAGCTTTCCAGGTGTCAACCATGGCGGACGAGAAACGGTTGTGGAAGAATTTGGAATTACGGCTGGAGGTTGAAGAAACGAGATTAATGGTTATTCGGGTCTCTTCACATAAAACGGTTTTGGGTTCGGTTCTAGAGACCGGATTGTTTCAATTTGGGGAAGAATGGATTTCAGCTTATAGACTTGGGTCGATTATTGAAGTGTTAAGCCCACCCTCATGGCCCAACACGTCATTTAAAACAATTGGGCCTAACCCTCTCCTAATTATTCCAATGTCTAGAGAGAAATACAAGGAACTAGACAGTGGACATCTTCTTCGTCCATATTCCACCGCCTTCCAAACTCATAGTCGGAATTTTGAACACGCCGTCGCCGCCAACGGCCAGACCGCCATCGGCAAAACCGCCACCCCATCCACCGGACTCCTCTCTTGAATTATCAAGGTTTGAGTTCAGGCTCGACCTTAATAAATTCCTTTACACTCCCTACCTTATTTCTGTCCATATCTGCGGCAAGGTAGACGCTGCCGACGACACTCAAATTCATCAAATTCTAGCGCTCGGGGAATTCGTTTCAGATTTCAATTATAGCCTTGAGGACAAGGCTGATTTGAACGGGTTGGCAAGGGCACTTACACTTATGAAAGAAAGACGTGTCGAGGACAAGAGCTTGGATCCACGCCCACGGCCACCAGCGGAGCCTCCACCAAAACCACCAACCAATTGGGAGCTTATTATGAAGAGACACAAACAACATATGATCTTCATTATGGACATATTCTTTAGGCATTCCCCTCGTCCTCCAGAGTATGAAAATAGTGAGGAGGTTGTTCTAAATGACATGCAAGGGGGGAAATTGGCTGATAAGGATTGTTACCTACAAGTTCAAGTGGAAATAGATTTTCAGCTCTCTATTGAATTGTGACACTTGATTTCAAGCGATCATCTAGAGAAATGTGACCTCAAGTTGAATGTGGTGAAGGCTCAAGCAGAGTGGAAGATAAATGATCAATCAACGAAACAAGAATATGACACATTTTTGGATTCAATCAAGATAAATCTGGGAGCAGATGGATCATATACAGAAATATGCACTCTTAGTTTCAGGGTCTTTTTCCTTACTACAACCTTGAGGACAAGGTTGTTTGAAGGAGGGTGGCATTATTAGGTACACAAATGCAATATCATAATTAGCAAGGGGTAAAAGGATAAAGGAGTTAGTTAGGCTATTTTGTGCCTTGGGGAACAAGTGTACTCTAGCTTAAATAGGGGAGTCTTTTCATGAGGGGATTATCCAGAAAACAGAAATCAGGCATTGTACCTTGAGCTCCTTGGTAGGTTGTCTGCCATTGAGATTGGCTCACTTAGAGGTCTTCCTCCATTTGAGATTTATTTTCTACATTCTCAACATAACATCAATGAAGTTTGTGTTGTTTTTCTGTGTGTTTTGGTGAGCTGTGCGATTTCCTGGTTCATACTCTATCAGGACCGGACCAGAATTTCTCGGTCCTGGTCCGGTCCGGTCCACTTTCAGTCCGGTGCGGTTCACTTTCGAACCGGTTTTGGACTGAGATATTATTTTTTTTTAAATTAATATTTTTTTTAAAAATTTATGTTTTTATTGAGAAAATTTATGTATTATTAATGAAAAAATATAATACTATAAAGTATATACATAAAAGTGAAACTCATATAATAAAAAATAAAATTTATAATATAAGAAATATTATTTATATATACAAAATTTTATTTTGATTTTTAAAAAAGCCGGTCCAAACCTAAATATTGAATAAATTGTAAAATATTTGCCTATTTTATTTTATTTTTTGGTCGAAATACTTTTCCCATCTTAGTAATTTAAAAAGAAAACTTTTAGGACTAGACCTAAATGTAAAAAAAATTATAACTATATTTTGAGGAATATAAAAATATATGACATCACTTACAGAAATATAAACCAGGCGACGAGTGACGACGGACAACTTGTGAAGTTTCACTCTTTTTATAGCTTCTAGGGTTTTTGGCGTCTGTTAAGAAGAGCCTCAAATCGCAACGCGTTTCCTGGTTGAGATAGAGGGAAAAAGTATGTCGAAGAAGAACAGTATATCGAAGCGGAAGACACAGCACGAATATGATCTCCGAAGTATCAATTTTGTTCCCTTTGTTTCCCTCTTTTCCTAATTTGTGACCTTTTGGTTTCTGCGATTTTGATTTTGCGCAAATTTTTAGGAGAGAAGGCGGAGAAAGAGAAGAAGGAGAAGAAGCTCCACGCCAAGAAGAACCAAATGAAAGTAAGGATTTCACCTTTCTTTCCTTGTTTGTTTGTCTTGTTGGGAATCGATTCTTGTAATTTACTGACATAGAGTTAGGGTTTACATTATTCAGATTGTTATGAACTAGATCCACTGAGTTCAAATCAAATTAGTGGCAGTTCCCTGTAGTTATCAGTTTCATAAATGCACTTTGCGGTTTTTAGAACTCATTGCACTAAAATTCTTCTATTTCAAGTTTGGTTTCGTCAAATTGCTTGTGTCAAAGAAAGCTAGCATTTCCTTCTGCTATGTGCAGGTTGATGGGGGAGACAAGAAGAAGAAATCGGCAGGCAAATTTAAGGTAGGAAAAAAGAAGTTGAAGACAAAGCTTACGGCATTGGCGAAGGCAAAGGCTGCACAAGCAATGGAGCTTGATAATTGAGGTTCCTTGTCAAACACCAGGATACTATAATATCAATTTTGTGTTTCAACTAGGATTTATTATGCATTTGTCAACTAGGAAATGAATCTTGTTTTTACTTGGCAATAGTTCTGAAGTGGTTGTAGCTATGAAGTCCAGTGAATTGTTGTTTCACACTTAGTTTTGTAACTCCAACTTGAGAAATGAAAAATTGATTTTTTTTGCTTTTGGAGATCCTCTTTTGCTTTGCTCAGGTGCTTTGTTTATGTTCTTGGGGGAGTTTTTAATGTCTGGACAGAACAATGCTTTGTAGGAGAAATGTTCTGGCAAGTGTTCAAACATTTCTCCTCTTTCCATAGGAATCATACATTTTATGCAATTCACATGAATTCTGATTGTGATATCATTTTCACTTGCACTACAAGTCACAAGATGGTCTTTGACACATGATGACCGTATCTGAGGGATTCAAGAGTTGCTCTACTAGTTGCAAGAAGAAGAATTATTGTTTAAATTTGCAGGTCTCTCTTGGAAGTCAAAAGATTGTAAGATGAGGATGCAAAAGCAGAATGGAGACCTAAATTAGTTGAATTGTTTAGCTGATACAACATTTGCAATTTGCAAGAGTTCAGCAACAGGGAAACTACCTTTTCTTTTGCATGAGCATGAACAACCTTCTTGGCCTAGTACCCTACACGGGTTGCACACTTCTTTTTGTTTTGTCTTAGTTTGTATCCCCATTAGATAGGCGAGAGAGCTAGCTTAGTCATAGGCAGTAGTGATACATCAAATTTCAGTAATAGATTGACTTTTGCTCCCACTGAATTTTATGTCCAAGGAAGTTTATTGGTGGATATTGCTTTCGTTGGGATACTGACTATCTGTTTATCGTGCAGGTATATGAGAAATCAACCAGTTCAAGAAAGCAATACGTTGTGGATGACAAATGAACCACAGGAAACACAAGATAGTAGTTAAGGCATTCTGTGATGTAGTGTAGGTTAGTACTTGTGAACATCATTTTATCATGATCTGTGTTACAATGCGTGAGTTTGCTGCATAATTGAACATAGCCTTACTTACTTTCTGGAATATCAAATACATGCATTCAATGAACTAGTAGTAGACTTGCCACAAAAAAAAATCTGGAATACACATTGATGTATGAGAGTACAAGTTTGTTGGTTGTAGACTTGTATCCTGCAACTATCGTGAAAGTTGGAACACATTCTCTGAAGATACATGAATCAAAAATCTGTCACATAGATGGAAGTATAGAACACATAGTTGTCATCACTAAATTAGTTTTTTCATGTTAAGCTAGCTAGAAATCTATACATAATTTGTTATATACATGTAGATTTCATTCTAGCAAAGAGTGCTACCTCAAATTCAGTCAGCAATATTAAGCATCGGACCAAGTAATTTGCATCTCCCCATTTGCTCTCAGGCACACCATGAGCCCTCCAAACTGCCATGGACCCATCAACAAATGTTGATCCTGCACGGCAGCTGGTATCCATGCTCCTTGTCACTCTCCCCATGGTACAGTCACACTCGTCCACCACCTTAGCAGTAAAACTTCTTCCGTTGCCTGACTTGCCTCTTATAACAATCTCCTTCCCACACCTACTTCCATCACTATACCACCCTGTTGACAACGCTACCACAGTGGCACCTACTGTTGCATTCAGACAGGCCTACACCATCGGCACCTGCCTCAAAGCTGTTTAGGGTTAGGGTTGGGGTTGCCTTGGTTTGACCCAACACTCAGAGGTAGGGCTGAGCATCGATAATAAACCGAACCGAACCGACAAAAGCTGAACCGAACCGAAAACCGAAATTTCATTTAAGGTCAACCGAAAACTGAACTGAATTGGTTCGGTTAGGTTTCGGTTTTAGATTAATAGAAGGTTATTCTTTGGACAATTCGAATCGAAACCGAACCGAACTGAAACTGAATTTTGGAAAATTCCTAAACCGAAAACCGAACTGAATAAGATCGGTTTCGATTCGGCTTAAAATTTCGGTTTGAACTGACCCATGCTCAGCCCTACTCAGAGGGAAGCAATGGTATGTAGGTTGAGTACTTTTCACATTCTCCTTTGGGTGCTTTGGGTACCCGTGAGGGTTCCTCTAGGACAACATTGAGCATGTCCTTGTGAGAAGTGTGGGATTAAAATGAGTATGATTAGTGGTAGGAGAGAACTTGGATTGTTAAGACTCATCGTTGTCTAGCTCTTAGGTTTTTGGTTTGTGAGTTGGGGGTATTGATTAGAATGGGAGAGAGTTATTTGATACTCCGTATATGTATAAACTAAATTTAAAGCCTGTTATTTGAAACAAAATTTAATTGCACACTCGATTCAAATCTATATATGCTATACTAAATATAAAGACTATTATTTGAGTGCATCGAAGAAATTTTTTAGGAAGAGATAATCAATGCTAGTAAACTTCTGACTTATATAACTCAGTCGATAAAGCTACGAATTAGAGATAAACAATCTTATTGCTAGCCGATTTGATCTTATAAAGTAGAGTAATGAAATATGATCCATATGTTTAGTCTATTTGAAATCTCTTCTTTACATTATGGAATGCTTAAACTCGATTACCAATTAGATATTTAGATTCCTCAAACTTTGGCATGCTAGGGGGATTCATGGATGAGCCAAATACTGGAAGTAATCTCAAGTTCTCAACGGAACCAAAGAGAACTCTGAAGTTGTAAAATGTTCCAGCCACCTCTATAATTTATCGTTATAGTAGGTGAGGTGACATTGTATTATGTATGGTTTTACGGTGAGAATAGGTTCATATAACAATTTACACATTATGCTGATATAAAAACCGAATCAATTATTTTCATTCTAGATTATGGAGATCATGGTGGCATGTAAGGGCTAGTGGCCCATCATCCTATCAAATGCATGTTTGACGTGATCTGGTCCATGTCCATTACCATTATCATGCACAAAAATATAAATAAATAAATAAACCAATGGAATTTTTTCAAAAAAAAATAATGAAAACATATAAATGTTTTACAAACCATAGCATAGAAATTGTATATGATTTGTAACGTGAACAAATAGTGCTAAATGGGGGAAAACAACATATAATTAAATTCAGTCTCGACAGAGTTACTCTAACTCGATCAATTTCTCCTAAAATTAAATTCTTCAAGAAAATCAAGATCCCCTTTCTGATAATCAATCAAAGCACGAACCCAAAAAAGAGTGGAGGGGAATCAAGAATTAAAAATGTATTAGTAACAAATAAATCTTCATTAAATATTATAATATTTATTCTAGCACTTATTGATACATTGTCAATCAAACGTCTTCGTGGCTAGCATGATGAACGAGTTCAATAGGAGAAGGGGGAAAAATGAATACAATAATACTCAATTTCATTTACGTCCTTAATTAAATTATCAACTCTCTTTTTCCCCTTCAAATCTGCTCGTCATTTTCCTGAAAAGTTCATAATCTTTCCTTCTCTCTTATTTCCTCCTATATTTCCATCTGACCGATCTTGGGGTTAATTGTCTATCCTATATCTCATCTCATCAGTTGCTGCATTTTCTTCTGATCATTCTTAAAAGAAGTTGCTACAGATGGTATGTTTTTTGTTCTTCTCATCCTTCTTATCTTCCAATGTATATATTCTTTGTTTTTTTTTTGTGGATTTAATTTGATTGCGTAGACTGCAATTTCAGTGGAAATTGGGTTAAGTTATACGTAGTATTGAAAAGTAGAAATGAAACCCGAATTTTTTTTAACTTGCCGTTTAGAGTTCATTTTAATCTGAAATTTGGCTTGGGTTGACTTTTAAGTTCAACATTTATAAGTGTAATACGTGTGTGTAGGTAATGTGATACAAAGTAGTCGATCTATCGACTCTAGTTTGATCTAAATCTAATTTTAGGTTAAGATCTAGAGTGCGCAATTGTAAAAGATCTAACTCCAAACTCATTTTTAGACTCGAATAATTTCAAGTCACACTTATTCGTACTTGGGCACGTAATAGAATTTAAATTTGACAATAATCTCAATTATATAGGTAATAGGTGTTGCTCGACTTTAGCTCAATCTAAATTTTCCTAGTTAGGTTAGTTGGTTAGATATTATGGCTAAGATTGAGCAATTTTAAAATCATGATCCGTGTTTGTGTTGTGAATCTCGATCGACCACTTTCAAAAGTACAAGTGTTTCAACACTAGTAGTACATGTTTGCTATACCAGAGTTTGGCATCATTGTCTATCTAAAAGTCGCTTATACGGTTATTATAGAATCTCAAAGTACCTTTATATATTAACAACTGGTAAGCCACTCGGCTTACATCACTAATTGTCAATTGATTTTAAAATGGAATTACTTGTTGTGCTCGTTTCCATATACGATCCCAGTTTATTAGCTCATTACACTTTAAAAATTGTGACAATGCTATCATATATTCTTTGATACATCAGGCGAACTCTGCATCGGGGATGGCGGTAGACGACGAGTGCAAGCTCAAGTTTCTAGAGTTGAAGGCCAAAAGAAACCACCGGTTCATCGTGTTCAAGATCGAGGAGAAGTTGCAGAATGTGGTGGTGGAGAAGCTCGGTGGCCCCGAGGAGACCTACGATGACTTCACCGCCAGTTTGCCTGCCGATGAGTGTCGTTATGCTGTCTTTGACTATGATTTCACCACCGAGGAGAACTGCCAGAAGAGCAAGATCTTTTTCTTTGCATGGTAACATAAATTAAACCTTTAATTGCACCTTGAAGCTTGATCGTACACAACTACTATGATATTGAATTCCACATTGGGAATTAAAAAAAATCAGGCCTAGTATATAATCTCTTAGATTACTTCTCTTATTGGCAATTGGTTTTAGGATAGAGTCTCACTAGGCTTATGTGATGGGTCTAATGTGCATGTGCGTACGGACGGATACTCCCTACTTCTTGTATTGCCAATTGGTTGGGTTTATATGTTGGGTCTAATCTGCATGTGCGCACAGACGGACACCCCCTTCGTCAGCATTAGACCACAAACTTTTTCAACAACCTATAAGTTTTCAAAGAACAAACAAATAAAAGTTTGATTAGCCCATATCTTACTTAGCTTGTGTTATGAGGTGTAAGGTCGAAACCAATGATATATTTCTAGGAAAAGCATGTAAATTGATTTAAGAAAATTAATTGAGCTCTGATACCATATACTGTAATTTGGTTTATAAAAAGTACGTGATCGAGTTATATATCAAAGTCAAGCACTTTATCTAAAATGAGAGAAATATATATTTAAGAAATATCATTGAATTTATGTATAAGATAACTTTCAATCATAATTAAATCTACATTCTAATTACAAAAATGATATATTCTAACAAAGTAATTTGAATACCTAAGTTATTTTTAAGTTTTTGCCTTGAATTAGTTCCGAGAGTATATGACAAATAATTTTCCCAAATGCCATGTTAATATGTAGGTCACCAGACACATCAAAGGTTAGAAACAAGATGTTGTATGCAAGCTCTAAAGATCGATTCAAGAGAGAGTTGGATGGAATTCAAGTCGAAATACAGGCTACCGATCCAAGTGAGATGAGCATGGATATCGTACAAGAGAGGGCCTTATAATTCCCTTAAATGCTATGCATCACTTAATTAAGGGCGTGACAACTCGTCTTTTTCTTCGACATTTTTCTTCTATACAACTTTTCATTCTCTCAAATCATTCTACATTTTGGACTGTTTGTTGATTGAGCTTTGAGCTTCTGTTGTTTGTAATCACCTTTATATATTGTTGTCAAAGATATGAACTTCAAGACTTTATATCTCTTTGTTTGAATGTTGATTCATAATACAAAAAACGATGAATTAATCACTCGGGGTTGTTTTCTTGCGCAAAATATTAAGTTTAAAATCCATGTTATATGACAAAAGTTTTCGACAATATATAGGATTGGATCCTTATATAGTATCACATTTTTCTTCATTCTATTAAATGTAAGATACATTCCTAACAATTAATGTGAAATATGAACCTCCTTGTAAACAAATATAAAGAAAAAGAGAATAACCAAAACCCTAATACTTAGGCTCAAGTATGTGCAAGATACTTATTGGAGATAAAATAAATAATCGAATCTACAAAAGAAGAAAATAATTATCTGAAGAACATTTACTTTTAGAATATCTTAATAGCCCCATGCAAGCTCATCAACAAGGGCAAACCAAGAGCTTGGACCATAGAGTTTGAAATTGAGTCATGTCAACGTCCTTGGTGAAGATGTCAACAATTTGATCCAGAGAGCAGACTTGGATAAGCCCGAGGCCTTAGAAGCATCAACTCATTTCAATATAGGGACTTCACAAGAGGTCACCCATCTTGGTAGTGCTCTCATTCTTGCACGCTTAACTTTAGAGCTCTTTTTCTCATTCGAACCCTGAAAAGGATCTCAAATCTAGGGTGTTACAACTTGCTTGGCCACATGGTCACCTGCTTGGACCTTCTCAAGAGCAAATGATAATCAATTTCGATATGTTGGACCATTGATAAAGAATAAGGATGGCTAGTAGAAATGATTATCGCAAATGATAATTGAAGGATCAAGCATTAGAGGACCTATTTTGTTGAGGAGTTGTTAAATCTAGATCATTTCGGTTATAGTAAATGTAATTTTTTGATATTTAGTGTTCATAATTGCACGAGTAATAACATTTCATTTACTAGACAATCAACTAACCATGTTACCACCATAAAAAGGGAGAACCCATGTTGTAACCACAATCATCCCCATTAAAGGCCAAGCTCACATCAATGTAAGGGGTTGTTTCACTTGTGGGTAGAAAGGGATTTTTGGGTGAAAAGTGATTTTTAGTGTCTTGAAAAACGTAAAAAGCAGAGAGAGTTGCACGGATTTCAAGAGTATTAAAAGTGGTTTTTGGGTAGAAAGGGATTTTGTAGAGAAAGTGAAACAAGGCCTAAGTCAAAAGACATAAATCCTAAGCAAATCCAAAAGCAAGACCTTGACCAACCAAACCCTTCAAATAGAAAAGAATTGTTTAATTGTAGACAATTGTATATGAGAGAGATTATGCATGATTTGACATATCTGATTGACTACATAGGAGACTTTAGCCAGAGTAATGTTAAGGCACCAACAATTTTATTGAATAGGAAATCATCAACCATGAGGTCAACATATACAAAGTAATGTAGAGAGCCTAGATATTTGAAGGAAAAAGTGGAATTCAAATATCGAACAAAATTATCAATGAAGCCTGCATTAGCCGATGATGATTAGATCATCCACATATTCCATGATATTGATTTCATCAGAGTTGTGACATTTGATAAAAAGTAAGGTCTTGGAGTTACATGGCCGAAAAGCATGGTTTATAAGAGATGCTTACAACCTATAAAAGTATAAAACCAAGCCACAAGTGCATGTCTTAGGCCATGGAGAGCATTTTTCAAATAACGAATATGAGTAGGATGGTCATTAGCAACAAAACCCTATGGTTGAGACATGTAAATAGTTTTAACAAGATCTCCATTTGGTAAAGCCTTGTTGACATAAACTTGTCAAAGAAACCAACTATTGGTGATGGTGAGGCTGATCACTAGTCGGATACTGGTGGGTTTGACGATCGAGAAAAAAGCACAAATGATAATTGAACATTATAACATTGCTTAGTAGCTAATGAAGCAAATAAGCTTAATATGTTTCATATCCCCTCAAGTTGGACTTTGGGAGGGATCAACAAGTCCCAAATTGAACATGAAGAATAGGTGTTTCTTCTCGTCAAGTGGCTTCATTATGATGTTTGCAACTTGATTCCTAGAACATATGTAAGAAGTCTTGAGAAAACCTTCTTGTACTTGATCTCTTACAAAGTGATAGTCGATTTTAAGATATCTTGTAAGGTTATGGAAGATGTGGTTTACTTTGATATACTGAGATATGCTAATAAACCATGTATCTAGATGAGCACACTTGTTGTGGTGGACATGCTTCTATATTCTAATTCGACTGATGACTTGGAGATAATATTTTGTTTATTTGTCTTCCATAAGAAAAGATATGATCCAAGGTAAAAGCGATATCCAGTTAAGGATCAAGCTGACAAGAGGCATCTGTCCCAATCTGCATCACTGAAAGTAAACAGTGTGAGTGATGAATTCATATAAGGTTGTCTAGGATCGGACATGAACTGGATTAAATGTTGGATGGAATAAGACATGTCTGGTCGTGACATGTTGAGAAAGAGTTGTCTTCCAATGAGCCTTGTGTATTGTTTTGGTGAATGCAGAGGAATACCTTGATCAATTTAAATTTCAATCTTCTAGGAAGAGAGAATGGACTTGGCTTGCAATTTTTAAAATCACAATCATGAACCATGATGTATTTTCTTTGGCACGTCAATAAGACAGTTAAGTTTCTGGTGATGTTAACCCTCGAGAAGTATTAGGCCTAGATCTTTTATTGTAAAAGTCTTGTACAATTCATGCTTCAATAGAGTGATCATATCATCATCTCAATTCAACAATAAATCATCCACATAGACCAAAGCAATGTCAATACCTAATTTTAATTAGTTAGCAAAGATGGAATAGTCTTGCTTGGTTTGAGTAAAGCCAAATTTGATGAGGAATTTGGTGAGTTCAATGTTCCATCGGCACGATGCTTGTTTCAAACCATACAAGGATTTTGTGAGTCTATAGACTTGTCTTGGTTTGGCACTTGTATAGCCTTCTAGCAAGGTCATGTAAACTTCCTCAACTAGTTGACCATGTAAAAATGCATTGTTCACGCCTAGTTGATGGAGGGGTCAATTCTTGATTGCTACAATAGCTAAAAGTACTCTCACTATACTTAATTTGGCTACCAGTGAGAATGTATGCTTGTAATCTTTGCCTTTAATTTGGTTGCATCCCTTGACTACAAGTCTGACCTTGTATCTTTTTTGGTGCCATCAGGTTTGAACTTGATCATATAAATCGACTTTTATCCTATTTCTTTCTTGGATGGTGGAAAATTTGTAATCGACCAAGTCTTTTCTTTTCTTGAGCAACCAACTCTTCTTGCATTGCTTATGTCCACAAGGGGTCTCTTTGAGCTTGACTGAAATTTGTGGGTTTAGTAAAGCTAGCCATTGGCAAAGGATGACATGAGTTTTGTGTTAAAACAAGACATTTTTCCAAGACAAGTGACAAGAAAGGATTGATATTGAGAATTGGTGGTGATTTGACTATAGGAAAAATATAATCTTGGAGTTTTTTGTGCTTTTGTTGTGACCTTGCTTAAAGGTGGAAACTCTTGCAAGTCGTGAATGAGTATGTTGGTTTGTGTGGTGGTTAAGGCATTAATGGAGAACCATTTGGATTGAAATTGATGGAATCAGGTGTAATAGGTATAGGTTGAGTAACAAAAGGTGGTGAAGTGGGGCTCGATTGAGCTGTATGTAAGGCTCGTGGCCTTAGAAACACTATCCTATGCTAACTTGAAACTTTACAAGAGGTCATTGATCGATGAAAGGTCAAAGAAGTCAGCACCAAAAGCCTTAAAACGTGCAAGAACTTTGAGAGATAGAGATGGGGCGGAGAGTGAAGAAGTGAAACGAAGATGAGCAAATTTGAGAGGCCACATAAAGAAAGTGAAGAAGAAGAGGCTTTTACATCAATTACATGAAAAATATAAAAGTTTCTATGAACTAATACCTAATTACCTAAATATTCATACATTTTACCAATTTTACTCAAAATTTATTTAGTTTGGATTCAAGAAGTCACTCTCTAAGTTGGAGAGTGGATAGACAAAGTCATTAGATCGACCATCTGCAACCCATAATAACCCTAAAATGCATTGTTAAACCTCCTACTCACATCAATTTTTTCACTCCTCTGCCACATTTTAAAACTCACTTCTACTTTATTCTTACAACCCACAACCCCATTTCGGACCTGCTTTGATCGTTAGGATAATGACATTATTTTGTATTATAATGCAGGATTTAATACTACAATTTTGCATTAAATCCCGCATTATAATGCAAGATAATGTTATTATCTAGGCGATCCAAACAAGATCTTCATTCTTAAAAATCCACTACCTTTATTTTAATTTTATCTTTATTTATTCAATTACACTATTTAATTTCGAGTATTATTTAATAATACGATATAATATTTAATTATGTGAATTTGACTAATTATATTAATTGAGTAATTAAAGTATAAAGTTTATAACTAATATAAACAACAAACACATTTTATTTCACTTAAAACTGAAAACAATGAAAAAAACGCTGATTGTTGGATCAAATCCAACAACAAAGAATTTTCCATGCGCTGGGCCAGAGATGGCAATGGGTCGGGTTCAGGTCGGATGGAGGATGATCAATGCCCATCCGCTAGCCAATTCGGGTGCACCCATCCGTCATCCGTTGGGTGATTCGGGTGGGTCGGGTTGTCCATGGATGATTGAAAAAAATAATTTTATATAACAATTGATGATCATTTAGAATAAATTTAATACATGTAATACAAAATTCTCGTTTGTATATCAAATAATATTATATATATTTATATAAGGAAAGAAATTCGATGTACCAGACAAGTATGGTAGATCGAGAGGCCAAAACAATCGGCAATCAGACAAGCTGATAAAAGAGCACAAACACAAAACACTCCTAACAAGCAAGGAAGACACCTAGAGACAATTAGAAGCTAGCAAAATGGACTGGATGGGTGAGCCAAGCACTATAGAACGCAGCACCGCCAGTACGAAGGAAAAACGGGTCATCTCCATCAGGGAGTGCAAAATAAACCTCATCGACGTTGCCTCCATCTAGATGAGGGATCTTCAGGAAGGAAGCTCGACCACGACCTCGACCAATAAATAAGATATAAGAAGAAATTCAAAATGCATAAGTAATATTTAAATGCAAAATTGGAGCAATAAGTACAAAATAAAATTTAATATTAGTGATATTTATACATATCAAACATAATTATATATATAATTCGGGTGTATCGGATCGGGTGGAAGGGTGAAGTGCCTTCATCCATACGACCATACCCATTCATCACCCTATTTTAATTTATTCGGGTTTTCACCCACTTTCCCGGCCCGGTTCGGATGAGTCGGGTTTCCATCGGGTGCGGGTGAGATTGCCATCCCTTGATCCGCGCCAGCTACTTTTCTTGGGCCTGTGTCTGGCTGGGCAACCAAAACGCACCGTTTCGCTGTAGTGGAGGATTAAACGTCGTTGTTTTGTTCTCATGAGGATGAAAAAAATTACTCAGCCAAACGGTGTCTAAAATTAACGATATTGGAATCCATTTTTTCATGACTCTCTCTTATTTGCAGTCCAGAATCCCAATTCTTAACCCAATTCTACTATTACGAAGAAGTGAAGAACTTTATTACTCCCTCTTTTTGCAATTTAGGGGTTTTTAAAACTTTGCACATATATTAAGACAAGTTTAAAGTGGAATTGATGAGATTTTATTTTTTTGTGTACAAAATTAATATGATATTAAATTATATAATATCATCCAATGTGTGACATTTTTTTAGTATTTATAAGTACATTAGAACTAGAAATACATTATATTAAATGTTATTTTTGACAAGTTTTAGTATTAATTAATTAAAAATGAACTTATATTTTGAAAATTTATTTGAAGGTTAAAAGCCCCTAAATTGTGAAACGAAGGGAGTAATATTTTAATTTAAAAATCTTCCATTGTTGGTGGTCTAGTACATTGTTACACATCAATGCATGTAAATCACTTGTTGCTATATTCTTTTTTCCTTTTTTTTTTTTTTTTGAAATTTTTGGTCGAAGACTTGTTGGCTGTTGCCATTTCTAGACGTCAAAGAGTATAGAGCTTATCTTCTTCTGCTTTTCACTTTACGTTTTGGTGCTAAAAGAGTAGACCATATCTTATAGATATAATAAAATTTATATGGCATACAAGGGCACAAGTTAAAAAGTTTTTTTTTCTGAAACTATAAAAGAAATGAATAAATTATACGATAATAAATAAACAACCCTCAATAAATACAACTTAACAAAAAATTAAAATAAATCAGAAATTTCTGAATTGAAGGAGTCCTAGTGCATTAATTATATTCGGTGCTCATGTTTTCAGCCATAGAGAGACGAAGAAAATGCTGAAACATAGGGAAAAACGATTACACAAATCAAGGTGACAATGGGTTAAGGGTATTTTCACGTAGCCCGGCCACATCTGAATAATTTCGTGACTCTTATTGTTCCTCTCACATGTACTACATTAATCCAAAAGAAGAAGAAATCACGCTAAATGAATTTTATGAGATTTTAAAACGTTTATCACATATTTAGACCCATTTACAGATCGGGAAACTTGTGTGCCCATAGATCACATCCTAATAATGTAATACTAATAATGAAGTATTTTATTACGTTTTTTATGCCCTTCCTATTAGGATAGTAATAAACCCTTTATAAAATCTAATTAAATTTAAATAAATGTAAATTTATAAAATCTTACAATTTTGAGGAGCTTAACCTTTAGGGCATAGATTAGAAAAATCGATTTTATTAATAGATTACATTGAATTTCTAACATTGAATAAAATATTTAAAAAAAAACTAAAATAAATACTCTCACTTTTGTAGGAGTGAATTCAATGCTCTAAACAATGTTAGGTGGACCTTAGGCGGAGAGTGATCGCCTAGCGCCTAGCGCCTAGATGGCCTAAATGGATGCTAAACAGATTAGACGGGCTGAAAAACTAGACACCTAGACGGACTAGCACCTTCCCGCTCTTAGGCTAGGCCTAGACGGAACTAGGTCATCATTTTTAGAGCAATGAGTGATTAAATAATACGCACTCCCTTAATTTAGCAAAATTAACTAAAAGAAGTGCTTAGAAGCGTTCACAAATTATTTATATAGATGGAAAATTACGTTGAACAATACACGGCTCCTCCCATCTCTTCTCTTCGTCCCCTTCATTTCCTCCTCTTCTTCTGCTCTCACTTGAAAGGAAAGAAAAACCAGATCAGTCACAAAAGAAGATCAAAGAATTACAAGAGTTTGTTGGGCAAATTGATTACAAAATACATAGAAAATGAAGGAGCGATTGACAGAAGTGATAGGATGGCCATTCAAGAAAAGATCTTCCACTGTCGTCTTCTTCTACGCCATCCTTTTTATTGGGGCCTTTGTTGCCACTCGCTACATCAACATTGTAAGTCCTTTCTATTCATACACAACCTTGATCCATATAACTCTTTATACGTCGTTTTCATTCTTACAGTACTACTTTGTGTATCGGAATCGCGATTGAACCATAATTGTTTCTCAAATGATCGAGGCACATATATAATTTCGAAAACTAGCTATAATATATATTTTTGTATATAGTAATTGATCGAATAGGATGAAATGAGTGCAAAAGGTCAACCTTCTTGATCTTTTAATAATTGGCTCCGGCATTTTTTGTAACTTCTCTTGGCTAATTGAGTTGTTAGTGTTCAACGAGCTCGCTCTCACAATCGAATCATCACTATTTTTGGATTTTTCGAATAGCACTACTTATAGGAGTCGAAACGGTAATTTTATGGTGCTACCCTCAGTAGTCTTTTAAACTAGATGTCCAAATAGGGATGAACATCGGTTTAAAGCCGAACCAAAAACCAAAATTTGGCTTAAAGTGAACTGAAAACCGAACCGAATTGGTTCGGTTTCGGCTTCAGTTTTGTCAATTTGGTATGAATAGAAGGTTATTCTTTGAAAAATTTGAACCGAAACCGAAATTCGAGAAATTCTTAAACCAAAAACCGAACCGAATGATATCGGTTTCGGTTTGATTCGATTCAATCGGTTCGGCTTAAAATTTCAGCTTGAACCGACCCATGCTTAGCCCTATATCCAAAGGTTTCAAATCTATCACTTATTTATCCAGGTATGTTGTGGGTTTATTTAGTCAATTATAAGAATGAGGTCACGAGTTCAATCCAAAAATAAGTTTGTTTATATATCTAACTACTATATGATAAATTGTATGGTTTGTGGGGCGGATAACGTTTACTATATGATAAATTGTATGGTTTATTTAGTCAATTGTATGGTTTCACCAAACAAGCTAGCAATTAAATGTACGTTTACATTGTAATTCACTGATTTGTACAATCAATATGTACATTATGTAACCTCTGTTATACTTATTTGATACATGTACATTTTATTTTCAGTCTACAATTTCAGGCACCACAATAACAAAAGCCAACAACATCCCTCCGGTAACCCCCAAGCCTCTTCAATCACCACCCATCCAAAACAAGACGGACTTCCCGCTCGAATGCGCCGGTAGAAACCTAATCCAAACATGCCCTAAAGATTACCCGCCACAAGTCCAAAACCCGACCCCATCCAACCAAAGATGCCCTAGCTACTTCCGGTGGATCCACGAGGATCTCCGGCCATGGAGGGCCAACGGAATCACACGCGAGATGGTGGAGTCGGCCAGGGAGTATGCCTACATTCGCCTTGTCATAGTCGAAGGAAAGCCGTATCTCGAAAAGTACCGAGGAAGCTACCAAACAAGAGACATTTTCACCATTTGGGGGATCTTGCAACTCCTAAGGTTGTACCCTGGGAAGTTGCCGGACTTGGATATCATGTTCGAGTGTGGCGACAAGCCGGTGGTCAAGAAGGACAAGTACAAAGCGGTTGGTGTCGAAAACGCGCCTCCGTTGTTCCATTATTGTGGGGATGATACCACGCTCGATATCGCCTTCCCTGATTGGTCATTTTGGGGATGGTAAGTCTTTAAATTACTTTTCCTATTGACAACTTATTTTATGATGGAACTTTACTGGGCTTATGTGTTATAGGCCTAACGTGCATATGTGTATGAAGGAACGTGTGGACCCCATGTTATATTAGCCCACCGGACTTTGATAGTAGCATTAATCTAGCTAGGGTATATATATAATCAAGAAGAATCAATAGCCAATAATGGACCCAAATTTATCAAATTCAACCCTCATAGGCTTATATGTAGAGCCCTCATCTCCTATTATTGAGATGGAGTAGATTTCATCATACCCACCCTATTGACACTAAATCCTAGCTAGTATACATATACAACATTAATAATTTAGTGGGTTAGTTTATGAATTTACCAAGAGATGGATCAAAGTGTTGGATCCAACTAAGAATGTGCCTTAAGTCGATCAGCTTAACTTATTTTTTTTATCTGCAATATTTGGTTATAGGCCGGAGATCAATATAAAACCGTGGAGTAACCTGAAGAAGGATCTGAAACAAGGGACCAAGAAGATCAAGTGGGAGTCTAGGATTCCACATGCTTTTTGGAAGGGAAACTTTTTCATGGGTGATAGGAAGAAGCTTCTTCAGTGCAATTCTACCCAACTTTGGAACATTATCCTTCACACCCAGGTAATCAAATTAATCTTACTTTATATATATATATAGAGAGAGACATGTCAATCGGGTGGGGGCGGTTTACATTGCTCGGATATATAGTTTTGCAATGTTAAATTTAGTCATGGCACAATATATATATAATTTGACACATGCATTAAATGTCAACTTTTGCTTGCTTTGTTTTGCAGAACTGGGATGAAGAAATGAAAAGCGGATTCAAGTCATCCAATTTGGCCGATCAATGCAATTACAGGTAGGGAAATGAATTAGACATTAATAGCTAGATTTGATGATTTTTTTTTTTTTATTTTTGAGAAAAGCTATATTTGATGATTAATATATTGGTAGATTAATGTTTTGATGATTAATATTCTTGTAGGTACAAGATTTACATAGAAGGAATCGCATGGTCAGTGAGTGAGAAGTACATCTTATCATGTGACTCCATGACCCTCTTAGTAAAGCCAGACTTCTACGAGTTCTACACCCGAAGCTTAGAGCCCATGAAGCATTTCTGGCCCGTCACCCCCAACAACATTTGCAAATCCATCAAGTTTGCTGTTGATTGGGGAAATCTACACCCTCTAAAGGTCACAATTAATCTTAATAGAGTTTTATTCTAAAACCAATTCACAAGTGCTCATACATACATGATAGGACCACTACGTACACTTCGTAACACGTACTATCAATTAATATCTTGTTGATCAAATTTTACAGACACAAAAGATTGGCCAAACAGGGAGTATGTTTGTTCAAGAAGAGCTCCAAATGGAGCATGTATACGACTACATGTTCCATCTACTAAGCGAATACGGGAAACTCTTGAAATACAAGCCGACGATTCCTCCCGGAGCCATGGAGGTGTGTTCAGAGACGCTAGCGTGCTCCATGGAAGGCCTAGACCGACAATTCAAACAAGATTCCATGGTTAAAGGCCCTTCAACAACCGATCCTTGTTTGATGTGGCCAGATCAAGACCCTCAGGAGACCGCAACGTTTCTTGATCAGCAAGAAAAGGTGAGTAAGAGTATTGATAATTGGGTGTCTCAAGGAAATCCAAAGGTCGAAATTGTTTAATTAGATAGGTCAGAAGAAGAAGGCTGAAAAAAGAAATGTTGTGTATGTAAGTTTGGTGTGTAATTCAATGGACTTGGTGTATCTATCGCTTGGGTTAAGTAGCAATGTTGTCCTGCTGTTCATTTCTTGAGCTTGAAATGAGCAAAAATTGTCATTGTTCCCAACTTGACATGGATGGTTTTTTTTTCCCAAAGGAAAGTCAACACTCTTCGGACTTTTAGCCCTTATACTTGAAATGGATGGTGTGGGAGTCGGAAATCGAAGTGGGGCGGAAAATAATAATTAGAAAAATGTAAGCAAATTTAATTTAATTTGATTAACTAGATCAAGAAACTAATCTAAGATATAATTAGGTTCAAATATCAAACCCAAAATATCTATTCAAACAAAACATAACCAAGAAAATTAAATCATATTCCCTCCATTTTATAAAACTTATCTTTTAGCAATTTACACATTATTTAAGAAAACTATCAAAAATATTGGGCAAGTTTCAAGTGATGACACTTCTTGTGATAAGGACAAATAAAACTTACCTTTTAATTTTTTATTTATTCAAATAAAAAACTCCCAAATTGTTTAATTTTTATTAGATACTTCGATTTTCAAAACTATTATGTAAGAAAATTGTTTTTTATGAAAACTTATCATTTTAAATAAATAAAATAATTCTACATAGCTTAGTGGTAAAGAATCTTTCAATTACCTATAGATCACGGTTCAAATCTTGACAACTATTTGTTTTGGTAAATAACACGCTCTTAGTTTTGAATCGTTGATATATTATGTCATATGTACCATATGCATTGTCAATTACACCATTACATAATAAGGTAGATCCTTTTATTTACTTTTAGTTTTAAGGCATAATTATAATTAGTATATAATATATTATCATCCTTTCATGGTAACTGTGATTTTGCTGCATATATTTCATTTCATTTATATACACTTATTATTTAATCATTAATATATTATTTTTTAGGCACCATTATTTATAGCCAATTATAGTATTATAGATTTACACTATTATATAATAAAACAAATTGTTTTAGATTCACCTTAATTTTTATTTTTAAAATTTATAACATTAAAATGTTATGTAAGATATTAAATTTATGAAAAACATCTCACTCATATTATATCGATTTTATTATATGAATATAAAATTTTGGCTCAATGGTTGAAGCTTTGATAATTTTATTGGATGTTTAAGGTTTGATTTTTCCAATATTAATCACTTTGGATAACTTTTTTATCACAATCAAAAGACCCCATACAAAAGACTAAATTCAATTTAAATTTGATATTAAAATATGTGAATGATATATAAAAACTTGATTATGCTTATAGTACAATTGCACATAAGTGTATGAAAAATGATATATGATTTTGATAATTAATTAATTATACATCAATCTATTTGATTATATGTAGTTATAAGGTGACTCATATTTTTTTCAAATATTTAAAACATTTTGTTATAATTAATTTATATAAAAAATTATAGTTTTTATTAAACATAGGAGCTAAGTTGTATTGGAAAAATACACAAAACAATGTAAATTAATGTATTAACCAATATATGAATTTTGATAAGTACACACCAATCCATTTGATTACATGTTGTTATAAGGTGATCCAAATTCTTTCAAACAATCAAAACGACTATACTATATTTTTTTTAATTTCATGTAGTGTTATTAGATATAAGAGTGCATTTAAAATTTTAGTTGAATCTCTTTTTATTTAGCCTACACTTGCTAAAGGATCAAATTCAATTTTAGATGGATAATTAAGAGAATGTCAAATGATACAATAAGGCTATATATAATAGACGAATCATTCACAAAAAAACTAAATATATTTATTATACCCCCTATCATGAATCTTAATGGAAAATTTTTGAAAGCGTTACTAGATTAATCCAAATCACTAAAACTATAATCTTACAACATGCGAAGTTATATATCATCAAAACAAAATATTTTTTTATTGATGTCTTGAAATATTTAAAATCCTTTTATTTAAAGTTGGAGGATTTGCGCCATAATTGACTATCTTAATTTAAAATAGTTAATTTTGCAACCTTTGATATTTCAAATAACAATAATAACATTTGACATTTCAAATAACCTTTGATATTAGATACAAAACACAACATCAAACACAACTATTGACATTATAGCTAACAAAACATAATATAAAATTTTATTTCTATCTTTTTCTTTCTCACTATATATGTCTTTTTTTTTGTATAAAAGCATCATAATTTCATCCGCTATGAAGCGAAAAATAGAAGTCAACCCTCAAATTGCAAGAAAGATTGATCGAATCGAAACACGAATTGGGAGGGGGAGAGTGAATGTGAGAACGCAAGACATGAAGGTTTTTGTTGGATAGTAGTTAGGTTTGCACAAAAGTACTTTTTTAAAGTTTAAATTTCTACGATTTTTATTAAATTAATTATTTTTTATGTGATTTGTAATATTTTTGTAAATGCTTGCAAACATCCATGCATTTTAAATAGTAAAATATAAATTTTGCCCCGTCCAACGGACGGGCTTGACTTGGCTAGTAATAATTAGAAAAATGTAAGCAAATTTAATTTGATTTGATTAACTAGATCAAGAAACTAATCTAAGATATAATTAGGTTCAAATATCAAACCCAAAATATCTATTCAAACAAAACATAACCAAGAAAATTAAATCATATTCCCTCCATTTTATAAAACTTATCTTTTAGCAATTTACACATTATTTAAGAAAACTATCAAAAATATTGGGCAAGTTTCAAGTGATGAAACTTCTTGTGATAAGGACAAATAAAACTTACATTTTAATTTTTTATTTATTCAAATAAAAAACTCCCAAATTGTTTAATTTTTATTAGATAGTTCGATTTTCAAAACTATTATGTAAGAAAATTGTACATATTAATACTTTTAATCGTTTATTTGGCATCAATATCAAATTTATAGAATATCGGATACCAGATATCAAGTTATGGGTGTGAATGATATAAGATATCAGATACCAGATATCTACCCTAATACATTATAAAGCAGAACCCAAGTTTGTTGTAAAATTTGTGCCACATGGCATTTTTGAATAAATTAATGTGAAATTATATTTTAATAAAATTTGTAACAACTTATAGTATTCATGCTATATTTACTAAATAGATAACATGTTTATATAATTTTTCATGTATATAATTTTCTATCCATGGAGTATGTATTAGTTTACTACAATAGATAACATATTTATATAATTTTTATATACATATATTCCTATGAGATGATATTTTCCATATTAATTTAATATGTTATTTCTTAACAAGATTTAGGGTCTTAATATATTTTTTATATCTTTTAACAAGGCTTGAGCTCCAAGTATAAAATTTATATCTATATAATGATATAATTTTAAATAATAAATTTCGTTATGTTTATATAATTTTATTTTGAGAAAATATATAATTTTATGTGTAATTTGATCTGACATTTTTATAGTAATTTTATGCATAATAATTTTTTTATCTTTTAACGAGACTCAGGTTTTAAGTATATAATTTTTTTTTATCTATATGTTGATAAAATATAATTGTGGATGATGATTACTTGACGACTACTTCATTAGCGTCTCCCTAGAATATTTTAAAGGATGTGTTTTTTATTATCTTGTTTTTGTGTCTATTTTGCCTGACCCTTATTGCTTCGTATGCTTTTGACATTATTTGTTCACTTTGAAGTGCTTTGGGACTTTTCGCTACTTGTACTTTGGCTTTGTTTGTTTTTCTTACTTACATTTTAGCTTTTTCATCTTCTGTTGAAAACATCCTTCTAACTTAGGCTTGGTAATTGTAAAGATACGTGAATTTGTGAATGCAATCTTGCATTAATAAAAATACCCAATAGGGTTTATATATACAAGAGATATACTTGGAGCCCAAGAGACCTTATCTATCTTGGGCTCCAAGATAAGAATAACTAAAAGATATGGAAAAGATATGAAAAACATTACAAATATAATATGTATCCCCCCACAAGCTCATGGTGAATTACGAACATGAAACTTGGAACGTAATTGCAAGAACCGCGCAGTCCCAATAGCTTTAGTGAAAATATCAACTGTCTGATCACAAGCTCTGACATGTAGGACAATCAATGATCCATCATCTACTTGCTCACGAACAAAATAGAAGTCAATTTTAATGTGCTTGGAACGCTGATGAAAAACTGGATTGACGGACATATAAGTAGCACTCAAATTGTCACATAAAATGATGGGAGACCGAACCATAGGAGCTTGCAAAATTCAAGTAGTAACTGTTGAATCCAAATGAGTTTAGTTGAAATAAAAGCAATAGCCTGATATTTAGCCTCAGTGCTGGATTTAGCAACAACATGTTGCTTTTTAGAAGCCCAACTAACTAAGTTGCCACCATAATAAATGGCAAATCCATGCTGTGAACGACGATCATCACTGTCAAAAGCCCATCCAGCATCACAATAAGCATTCAAGCGATTGTCAACAGAAGGTCGTATGCACAAACTAGCCGAAATAGAGCCCTTAAGATACTGTAAAATGCTTTAACAGTAGCCCAATGAGTTTCGGTAGGAGAATGCATATACTGACAAACTCGATTAACAACATAAGAGATCTCCGGTCGAGTGATAGTGACATACTGTAAGGCTCCAACAATGCTCCGGTATAAAGAAGGATCAGAAAGGGGATCGCCTGAGTGAGTCAAGCGAGACGCCGGCTTAGCAGGAGACGAAATGGGCTTTGCATCCTGCATTTTGCTGCGAGTCAGAATATCCCGAATGTACTTCTGTTGAGAGAGAAGGAAGTGATCAGAACCTCTAGAAACCTCAAGTCCAAGAAAATAGTGTAAGGGCCCCAAATCACGCAGAGAAAATGTTTTGTTCAAGAGGTGAACAAAACGATCAATGTTAGCAGGGACGGATCTAGTAATAAGAAGATCATCAACATAGACAAGTATATAAAGTACAGAAGAACCAAGTCGCCTGACAAACAGAGATGTATCAGATCGGTAAGACCGAAAACCATGACCAAGAAGGAACTGTCGGAGTTTCGTAAACCAAGCTCGAGGAGCCTGCTTAAGACCGTAAAGTGCTTTCTGAAGAAGACAAACATGATTCGGTAGAGCTTGATCAATGAACCCTGGAGGTTGTTGCATATAAACCTTTTCAGATAAATCACCATTGAGAAAGGCATTATTAATATCAACATGTCGGATAGGCCAAGAGTGTTGTAATGCAATAGACATGACAATTCTAATAGTAGTGGGCTTCACAACAGGACTGAATGTATCAAAATAATCAACACCTTCTTCTTGGTTGTAGCCCTTGGCCACAAGACGAGCTTTGTAACGCTCAATGGAACCATTTTCTTTCTGCTTTATCCTGTACACCCACTTACAACCAACAATGTTAGAAGTACAAGGGCGAGGAACAAGTGTACAAGTCTCATTACGCAAAAGGGCATCAAATTCAGATTGCATAGCATGTTGCCATTCAGGTGATTTGGAGGCTTGCAAGAAAGTTTTAGGTTCATGATGAGAATCAGGCAAAACAGGCAAAGGTTTTTGGTGGAAGTAAAGGTTTTGGGTTTAAGGTTATTCGTTTTAGAACGAGTAACCATTTGGTGAGTGGAGTTTTCAACGGGACGAAAATAAGAAGGAACAGAAGGAGAAAGAGAAGAATCCAAACCTGAGTCTGTGGAGGAGACAACATCTAATTCTCCATCAATGGACCGTGAAACCGAGTTACCATCTTGGTGAGGTGAATTTATTTGATGGTTTGATGGTGGGGAAGGGCTTGAATTGGTAGGTTCCGACAATGTAGGAGGTGAAGGTAGCATATCGGAAAGATTAGGTGGTGTGGGACATTGTGTCGGTTGAGGCAAGGAAGAGCGAGAAGGGGAGATAGGTGGTTCAGATTGGCGAGGCTCGGCAAGGGAAGCCTCGGTCCAAGACTCGGTCGAGTCTTGGGCCGAGTTTGGCGCTGGTGGAAGCGAGGATGAAGCAAGCCGAAGTAACGAGGTGGGCAAATGGTTATGTGTAATTGGTTGTGGGAAATCACCATTAGGTTGAGCATTTAAGGGGTATGGAAATGTGGTCTCATCAAAAATGACATGGCGCGAGACATAGACGTGACGTGTGGGGACATGAAGACACAAATAACCCTTGTGTTTAGAGCTATATCCAATGAATACACAAGGCGAAGACCGAAACTCAAGTTTATTAGCCATATATGGTCTTAAAAAGGGATAGCAAAGACAACCAAAGCATTTGAGAAAAGAGTAATCCGGAATTTTTCCATAAAGAACCTCAAAAGGAGATTTATAAGCTAATATGGGAGTGATGGTTCTATAATATTTTATAAGATTTGGATTATCTCTTATAATATTTTATAAGAGATTTAGAGATTCTAAATTATTATAATAATAATTTAGAAAGTTATTTTCCTTAAAATAATAATATTCCTTTATTATTATTTTGGATTTGTAATATCCTTACTATTCCGTAAAATCTTTATTAAAAATAATTAGTAAAATAATTATTAAAAATTATCCTTTTTACTTATTTATGATAATAAACTATTACTTTTAATTTTCCAATTATTCTTGGATGGACCTTATAATATTGACTACCTTATCTAAAATACTTTATTAATAATATTTTCTTAATAGAAAAGTATTTACCTACATAATCCTCTTTAAATAAAGTTGTCATGTATGTAATCTCTTTACAAGGAAGTTTCCATAATTAGAAGTTTCTACTTTTCCTTATAAGGTAACTTGCCTAAAATTCTCTTAATTTAGATTAATCCTATTTATTCTATTACTATAACCATTTTATATCATAAGGCTTATAAAATATCTTTGATCATCTTTATATATCATGATATTGTAATTTGTCACATAGAATCTTTTCTATATTTAAAATGATTTCTTTCCAAGTAAGTCAACTTTATGCTATATAAAATCCTAGATTTAATATAATATCATACTTAATATATTTAACCTAAAGTTTATGTCTTGTGACAAATCTCTACACTTAGGGGTTATATAAAAAAAATCCTAAATGACTTTAGTGATATTTCATTAATAATATTATATTTTCATAAATATATGTCTAAGGTTAACTATGGTCTACGTCTACAAGTGTTACATAAAAATATTTTTATAAAGTTTCTCTTTAATTTTAATACTATGATATGTCATCTAATATCTAAGACATGCAACAACTTTTATTAACTAGAAACTTTGTTATTATTTTTGTATAGGGATGATAATGGTACCTATATTTCACTAGGTAATGACTCATTTAATAATTTTATTATTATTAAGATCATATAATATGATATCATCTTTTCGTTTAAGGCATGCACAATAACTTTAAAATTCCTATTTGGTCAAAGATGACAATAATAATTATTATTTTGTATACTATATTTATTTTATAAAAACCACTATTTATATTATGAAAGAGGCATGCATGTAATAAAAATTCATAAAAATTTATCTATTTGTTTATATCTTAAGTTACCAAGGTAAATTAGTTTTGTTTCTAGCTTTTAACTAACAGGATCTTACTAACATATTTTTATTTCTTATTTTCCTAAAATAATTTCTAATAGCTAATAACTTTATAAATTTATAAAAGCATAATTTAAATAAATAGGATTTAAGATAGAATTTTTTTATACTTTGGTATTCTGTTCTTTACAGAACACTGGAGGAAGGCAGAGGAAGAGGGCCGGCGGGCAGGGGCGGCGCGGCCAGGGGTCCGGCGAGGGCAGGCGGCGGCGCAGGAAGGGCGGCGGCGCGGCGGTGGTGCACCGGTGAGGTGGTGGTGGTCCGGCGGCTCCAAGGAGAAGAGAAGGAGGAAATTTAATGGTGTTTTGTGGTGTGTTTATGGACTTTGAATGGAGGTTTTAGGACTAGTAAATGCTGAATTTTGGAAGATTGAGGGTGCTCTTGCTAGTAGAGAGAGTAAAGGTTTGAATGAGAGCTTGGGAGAGGGCTTTTATAGACAACTTGGTGAGCTTGCTTCAATCCATGTCAAATGGTATGGACCAATGGAGGAAGAAGAGAGGTCCATGCATTGGTCAAATTTGTGTTTTCTAGAGGATGATGGAGGGGTGATGCAACAATGGAGGTCAACAAGCAAGATGGAGGTGGAGAAGGCATGCATTGGCCTCCATCAATTCAACGTACAATCAATCAGACTATTGTCTGATGTTGTCTTTTGGAGGAGGAGGAGTTTATTTGATATAAGGGGAAACGATTGGGCTAAGTGAACAAGAAATTGCAATGGTCTAGCGGGGTTTGGTGAGGGGCGTGTGAGGTTAGAGTGCAAGAGATCTCGGGTTCAAATCCCGGCTCTTGCATTCTTTTTGCAAGGCTTGTAAAATTGGATTCCTAGGCCTTTGTATAATCTATTTTATGAAATAAAATAACTTTCTTATTTTTATCTAATGCTCTTTTTATTAATTTACCTCACTTATTAATCTATGTCCCTCGAGTTATTTTATTGCATTTTTATCTATTTTAATTTTCTTGATAAACTCTTTCAAAAGAAAAATAATAGAAGTTAATTTGATTTCCAGAAATTAGAGAAAAATAATCGATAATAAATATTATATAAAAAGAACTTGGAATATCGCGAATATTACAAAAGCGCTCATGCCAAGTTTAAAGAGTAGTGCGTTCACCAAGGTAAGCTCGTGGTGATGGTACGGAAGGCTTCGGTTGTGCCAAGTGATAAATCTCGTTGTCAAAGGTTCCATTGAGGAGGGTTCGCCCCTGTTTGTCCTTCACAAAACAACAAGTAGGATAAAATATCATGTAAGCGTCATTGTCTTTGGTTAATTGGGAAACACTAATAAGATTTTTCTTGATTTGAGGCACAAAAAGAACATTATGTAATTGAATAGGTTTAGGATAGGCATATAAAGTGGAATTGCCCAAATGCGTAATAGGAAGAGACATACCGTTGCCTACTTGTAAACCATCATTACCAGTGTAATCAGAGTACACAAAAAGATTACTGAAATCAGCGGTGACATGAGCGTTGGACCTCGTATCAAAGCACCAATTGGGATCAACAAGTGTGGAAGGCGAATTATTCATGTGATAAGTATACCGAGGCTGCTGGACAAAGTTGGATTGTGGAGATGAATTGTGCTGCGGTTGATACGTGAATTGATCATCACGTTGATTGGTGTGCGGAACGTGAATCACCACGTCCTCTACCGCCACGGCCACGAGTCCCGCCACGACCGCCTCTGTGAGAGTAATTCGGATTTGTAGGAGGGAACTCGGTAAAATTTTGGCGTTGCTAGCAATTAATAGCCTCGTGCTCGGGTGTGGCACACAACCGACAGATTTTCCGACCCGAGGAGGAACCGACATCGGATACCAAATGAGACTGTGTAGAATTGTTACGAGCACGACCGCCACGACTTGCCACATTGGCAGAAAGAGATGAGTCGACAGTGGTCGGTTGATTAGAGGAGTTAATACGTTCCTCCTCTTGTAATAGAAGGCCAAAAAGCTCATCAGAAGAAATAGGATGTTTCTACATATTATACGCAGTCAAGAAAGCCGAGTAGGACAGAAGATACTCAATAAAATCATGATCAGACACTTCATAACCACATTCAGCCAAAGCATCAGAAAAGCTTCGCTTTTTCTCCACATATTCAAGAATAGACAAATTGCCTATCGATAAATTTTGTAATTGATGTTTGAGAAACATAGAACGAGCCCTAGTTTGGGCAAAAAACATGCGCTCGAGAATAGCCCAAGCCTCATGAGTGGTCTTGGTGCGAGCCACATGTGCTAATAGTGGTGTAGATAAAGTAGAACGAATCCATAAAAGAATGAACCTGTCTTTCCGAGTCCAATCAGCGAAGGTCGGATTGGCAGTTGGAGGCGTTGTAGATCCCGAAGCAATAGGAAGGGTTGCCGGTGGTGCGCTGTTGTCAAGTAGATAGCGATCAACATTGTAAGCTTCTAGAGAAGACTTGATGGTATGACGCCAAAGAACGTACTTTTTTCAATCCAACTTCACATTCAAAGTTGGAAAAGCTAGCGAAGGAGTCACCATGTCGGCCGCCGCCACATGGAGAGTGCCAGCGTTGGACTTATACTGTTGTTGCTCGTCGACAGTTACGATCGCCGGCATGACTCTGGGGTCGAGATCGAGGGACGGTGGAACGATGCCGGTGGTGACCGCCGGTGTAGCGAGGCCGGACAATTGGTTGTTTTTGGTAGCATCATTATCGCCCATGATGAACAATTAGGGTTTTGAAAAAAAAATTTAAGGATCGTAAATTGCTCTGATACCATGTAAAGATACATGAATTTGTGAATGTAATTTTGCATTAATTAGAATACTCAATAGGGTTTATATATACAAGAGATATATTTGGGGCCCAAGAGATCTTGTCTATCTTGGGCTCCAAGATAAGAATAACTAAAAGATATGAAAATATTACAAATATAATATGTATCCTAATAGTAATTTCACCCGCAACTGATGGGTACATGAAAAACTGACATGAAAAAACCCGATTAAATTCGAGTGAAAACGGGTTTCGGGTGATCGAATGATGGAGCGGGTACGGTTTCGGCTATGAGCTTACCCGACCCGACCCGATCACTCGGTTTTTAGTCCCACATAGAAAAATTGGTAGAAGGAGAGGAGAAGAGGAGCTTATAAAAAGGAAAGGAGAGAAGAAGAGGGTTAAGTGTTCGAAGCCTAACCATAGAGATGGACTTTGAGGCTTTCTAATTAAATCTATTTTTTAGGCAAATCCATTGTGTAGGCCCTATATAAATAAGTTTAAATTTTAGTTTAAAATTTAAGGTTAATAGGTTTAAATTTTGGTTTAAAATTTAAAGTTTATAGGTTTAAATTTTAGTTTAAAATTTAAAGTTTTATTAGATGGATTAAACGGGTTGACCCGTAAATTATTTTGTTTATGGGTCATCGGGTTGACCCGTTGAACAAATAAGCTTATTGTTAATTTATGAATGGAAATTGAAAATTTCAGCAGCTTTTTATAACATCCGAAAAAACCGACCCGACCCAAAATTGACAGGTTTCGGGTGGGTCGATTTTGGGTGGAACTCGTCGGGTGAAAATACCGGATCGAATAGACGGCTTACACTTTACAAAGGCGAGTCGGGTGGCGGAAGTAGTCCACCGACACCCGATCCATTGCTATGCTTCAACTTGTTTATGAGTGCAAATATCCTCCTAGTCCAAACCCTTCCAACTTATTTATGAGTGCAAATATTTATATCCTCCAAACACTTCTAAATAACTATATTTAGATATATAATGACGTTGTTATTTTATCTTTCAAATTAAATTGTAATTTTATAAGACAAGCTCAAAAATAATTTTATTACACAAATTAAAAAATGTAAAAAGAAACACCGATGGGTTGGAGCTCTCTTCCTTTGGTGGCTTGAAGAGCAAACAAACTAACAAAGGTATACCACCTAACTTGCATAAATGTCTAACTTCAGTTTTAAAACCTAAAAAAAATCTAATAAATGGTGGCTGCCGTCTTCAACCCAAATTTGTAGTAATGGTGATGACACGAGGCGAAGTTTACTAGCTGCTTCTGCTCCACCGATCAACTCGACGAAAAATCGCCACTTTCTCTCTTTCTCTCTCCCCGTACGCGACTTCCTCTTCCTCTCTCTCAATTAGTCTTTCCGATTCTCGCCACAGGTCGAATCCCTGATCCCGCCTTCAATTTCTCCGCGCAGGGTTTGAGAAAGCGATGTTGTGTCTAAAGAGGGTTTCTCGATACCTAAGAGCTGGATCTAATCACTCCCGTTTGTTACAATCTTGCCAAGTTTATCATCAATTGATCAACCCTTCTCTTGTTTCCCCTTCTGCTTCTTCTTCTTCTAAGGTAATGCTTGTCTGTTTGTTTGTTCTCAAAATTTCAACATTCTTACTGTTAGTACTCCCTACTTTTGTGATTGTTGTTCCTGTTAATATGTGTAAGTGACTGATAAATCTTTTTTCTTAATGACTGTTATTACAATTTTGCTTTTAAACGTTAGTGCTAATTATGTCGCGAGCTTAAATTGGATACTTTTGTTTCCCTTATTCGAGCTTATAGCTTGGCGGTTAACTATGAAATTTAGCAGTTTTGCTGCTGTGATTGGATATTTATGAAAAAATCTGTTACCAAAAAGTTTGGAAGACTGTTTCTTTTTATGCTGCTGTGTATGTTGCAACTGCTAGGATATCCGAAAGGGAAGGACACTTGTTGAAGAGATTGAAATAGGCTAGAGTATCATCTTATTTGGGGTCTTCGTTATTTTGAATTACTGTTTGATTTTATGTTCTTTCTACTTTTAAGGAATTTTATTCCCAGTTTGGAAGCTACAGTGATTATGGCACTTCAGTAGACCAATATAGCTCAATAGCTAAAAGCCTACAACTTTGAATTTTATTCGTGTATAGAAGCTTTAAGTATTTTAATCTAAGTTAATATAACTTTCTTCTGAGTTTTTTTTTCCCGAAGTTTGTTCAGCATGTGATATTAAACTATGTAAAACTTGCATTCTTGATGTTTGTTTGGCCTGCTAAATTGCGTAATGCATTTAAGTTGTTGGGAGAAAGGGATCCAGAAATCTTCACTAGAACTATTCATGGTATTTTTTTCCCCTTTCAATGGAGGCTTGATGTCTAACTGAAAGAAGAGGCTTGATAACTAAATTTCATCTTAAAAAAAAGCTGATTTTATCACTTTTCTGGGTTCAATGCTGCAAATGTCTTTGATATGATTTTTTCTAAGTTACATCCTGCTTAGAGAGCTACATTGGTGCTGTATATCTTTTATGGTTTCCTTCTTTATACCTACTGTTTCTGGAGTTTTTGTTTCTCGTCTGCTCATAATTTAATTGGGATGCCTAAACAAATGTGATTTATCATTTTGTTTTATCCTTTTGCTAATTATATATCTTTGGGTGATTAGTAGGCTTCAGTATGCAGTGAGGTTTATTTGGGGGCTTTCAGCCTGTTCAATGGCTTCAGACATCAGATTCACTTAGGTGCAACATCACATATTGAGGTTAGGCTTGTGACTTTATGTTAGGTTCTTATTCCTTTTTCTTGACATTTAGTAGCCATGTTTCACTCCTTTATTCTCAACCCTTCATCTTCTAGAAGGATGTGAATTTAGAGGCCTCAGTACCTGGTGGCAACTTCTGTATGGATTTATTGGTTTTTCTGGGCTTGGTCTGAGCCTTATTTGACAAGTGACAACACATAAAATCTGTTTTCTTGTTTGGTATATTGAGCTAATCTGATTTGCATGCAGTGTGACTAAATTTATGATATTCAATTGATTATCTGATAGCAATTCCTACTATAGAATAGCAATTCTTTCTCTTGTTTGGTCAAATTATGGAAGTGGACATCAATCTTGAACTAGTTCTCCTTAAAATGAACAAGAAAACGTAAAGGTTTCAGAGTAGATGTTAACTATGTGGATTGTTTGTTCCTTTCTAAAAACCTTATAGAAGTTGTGAACCTGTAGGCATTATATGTTTGTCACTTCTTATATGTAGCTCCGGTTGATGTACTTTATCTTGGATTGTAGCTGTCAAATATAAAGAGATCCGTAGCATTTTCATTTATTTTACTTAATGAAAATATATATGATATGCTGCTAACCTTTTTTGAAAAAATGTATGCTAATATGCATTAGTTTGTTAGGAATATTGCAAAACCAGTGTTTTGAGATTTTGGTGGAACCATCATCTCTTTTTCTTTCTAGGTTTTGTCCTTAAGTGATCCACTGCTCTTACTAAATTTTGATTATTTAATGAAGCAGAAACTGTCTTTTTTATTTGAAATATTAGTTATTTACCTCTTAAGGAGTTAAAGTTTGAACATGCTGAAGTGCTATTTAGTATTTACAGGAACAGTCTGATCCATTTTCACTTGTTGCTGATGAATTATCACTTGTGGCGAATCGGCTGCGTGATATGATAGTTGCTGAGGTATGCTGTTAAATTTGATGCATCTTTGTGTCGGTAGATGGTATAGAACTTTAGTTTTCTAAATGATGAAGATTATATCTTACTCAAAGGTGACCCCATTCAGGTCCCCAAGCTTGCATCTGCTGCTGAGTACTTCTTTAAGATAGGAGTAGAAGGAAAGCGGTTTCGACCTACGGTAATGATTTCACCCTTTTTGTCTAGGTTCTGTCCAAATTTATGATTTGTGGTCTATTTTGTTGTAGGCTTGTAGCACGTATATTTTTATTCTTTTCTTTGTGACTTTGATGCTTGATTCAGCAATGCAAGTTTTCTTTGCTTATATCATTGTTATTAATAACTTAATATAACTTATAAGCACTGAATGTACGTACACCTTTAACCTGAAGTGCTTGAATTACTGTTGGCACGTTGGTTAATATGCAGTGTTCTAATAATCAGCTAGCCAGCTAGGCTCTGGGCGGCACCTAGCGTCCTATTTTGGGGCTAGACAGCTATGATTACTGGGTGTGGTCTAGACGGGTGTAAAAGACAGCCCAGGTGGCTGCCTAATAGGTCAATCATACAGGTTGTGATGTGTCTTTCTTGAGTCTCTCTTTCTCCCATTCTTCTGCTTCATTGTGTCTTTCACCTAGGCACCCACCTAGCTGTCTTTCTCCCATTCTAGATGCTAGGCTCCCCCTCACTGACAAGCTTCCGCCTAGCATCTCTTGGAACACTGTTAATATGTAATCAGCATGTTACTCTGCTGATTGAAAGCTTGAAAACAAATTATTCCTTTTGGAGAAGAAATTAGTGTCATTAACTCAATTTTATTACATTTGTACTATACTAGTGATACTTATTTGTTGTATAAATGCGTCTTGAAATTATACTGAATGATATGAAAACTAAAAACCTTTTCTCTTGTTTTTTCTTCTCCTTTTTGTTAATTGGTGTTTTCTCAGGTTCTTGCTTAACTCAATTAGGACATGACTCGGTGTTTTGGCTTGAAAAAATTGCTAGGAAGTTGTATATTTTTCATTTGATACTTGCTTTATTAGACGATTAACTTTTCTATTCCAGTTCAACTTATATGACATCTAAGAATGTTTGTCGATAAGTAATAAATATCTTCAGTTGTGGCTTCTCAGCCTTTTCTGAGTTCCTCAGGATGACCCCTTCCCAATTTTTGTTGGTTTAACCTTCCCTTTTGGTCTTTGCATAAATCAAGTTGCTTAGTGTGTGCTCTAATGATTGCAATAACTGTTAAGGTTTTTTGGTCACATATACATACATAGTATTATCTCCATATGATACTGAAGCAATTTGGATGCAGGTGCTTCTGTTGATGGCAACAGCCTTGAATCTGCCAGTACCAGTTACACATGCAGAGACAGTGGCTGATACATGGGAAATGGACCTGCGGTCGAGACAGCAGTCCATAGCTGAGATTACAGAGATGATTCATGTCAGTAAGGCATTTAGGCAATGATTGCATGCTTTTAAACAATAATGCTGATCATTACACCTAATCCTAAGAAAATAGTTTCTTTTGGTATTTCTTTCTAGTTGTTACTTGCTTGATCACTTTGCATCTTAAAATCAGGTGGCAAGTCTTCTGCATGATGATGTATTGGATGATGCTGAGACAAGGCGTGGAGTAGGTTCTTTAAACATGGTGATGGGAAATAAGGTGATTTTTTTGCTTTGTTTTCTGCATGTAATAATTTTTATCCTGATTTTTTTTCAACGTGTATGAATTGAATAAAAGCAAGAAAATCTTTTGTGAGCAAGAAATAAAAATGACTAGTTTCTCTTTTTATTCTGTATAGAAGTTAGCCAGCATTTTGTCTGATATAACTCATAATCATGGTGTAATTATCTGGGAACATTATGAAAGCAGAACAAGTGAAAGTGAATATGTTTGCTGAAATTATCCATTTTACCTCCTGCAGTTGTCTGTGCTAGCAGGAGACTTTTTGCTGTCCAGAGCTTGTGTGGCACTAGCCTCTCTGGAGAACACGGAGGTGAGAATACATGCTAATTAGCATGTCCGGTGTGATAGTTCTTTCTAAACACTCTTAATTTTGCAAGTATATGTACTTAAATGAGAACCTTTCCAGCTAGCTCTATGTTATTGCTATCTTGCCAGTTGGAATTGGACATGTACTTGATTAGATAAATGATGCAATGTAATCAAACATCTCCCTGTGTAGGTTGTATCTTTGTTGGCTCAAGTTGTGGAACACCTTGTTACTGGTGAAACAATGCAAATGAGCACAACACCTGATCAACGCTGTAGGTATGCAGGACTTCCATCATCATTATTATACATACACTCTTTTGTCTTTATTCTTGCATTAAAAGAATGAAATGCTTCTAAGCTCTCAAGTGTATTGGTTATATTCAATACATAGTTTAACAATGGGAGGATATTAATGCAGGCAAAATCCTATATCTTATTCTGAGCAGAAATTGAGGAAATTTTAGAAAGTTGCATATTATTCAACCCTATATAACTGTCAGTTTTTTAATGTATCAAATGCAAATATATTCTTAGGTATATTTCTACAATGGCCAAAATGCAGTAGGAAATTCCACTGTCCAAGTAGGATGTCACCTTCTCTACAAGATTGAAGCCCTTGCCCTGACCTAAGTCTGTTTCAAGATTTCCAATTCAAGAACGCCCTTTCATATAGCTAGTACATTTATTCTCTATTATGGTCTAAGTATACTCTAGATACATAAACCTTAGATAGCTACATCTTACAGTTACAGTAAGAATTTTACAACTCCACATGCTGCCTTCACAGCCAACAATCTCTCAAAATTGCACTGCACCTTCTCAGTATAAACACCTTCTTGCATTTGTGCTCTGAGTTCTGTATCATTTCTGCATAAAGAAGAGTTGAAGTATGAGATGTATGTTTTTTTTTGTTAAAAAATTATGGTCTGAGATGAAAGTTGAAGGTTCGGTTGGTCAAGTAAACACAAGAACAATTTTTCAAATTGTATAGGAACTAGGAGGTGAATGTGATGGTGCATGTGATTTGGTAAGGGAATTAGAAACATGTTATGGGCATTTAAAGCTGGGACTGCTGCTGAGGAGGTATCATCTTTTTGCTAGTAGTACTTTATTGCAGAGAATCATAATACCACTATACGTCTCTGGGGATGCTGTTTACGAAAATAAAAAAACTTCCTAAACATGTTGTCATCAAGGATATAAAAAGATGTATTCTGGTTTAAATTACATGAGCTTATTGAGAATTTGAAGAGAGGCAGTGCAAAAAGTGGTACAAAAGGTATACATTTAGAAAGTTTGTGAGCAGTGAGGTCTTGCTGGATTGTATAAGGAAAGGGGTTTTGGAAGATTTTATAATTGATATCTGAATTAGTGAAATTGGTTAAGGTTCTTGCTGTTGGTTGATAGGTGCATAACGATTGCACTAATGTGGTGATCTTAGATTTTATTGTTTGTAATTTTTCTTCTAATTTTTTTTTTTGTAATACCAAGTATGTTACTTCAAGCTGACAATTGACTGCATTATGTTATTGAATGGGCTTTTTCTTATTGACTTGTATTGCTACTTCTATATACATTATTGTAGCTATATGACATTATATCTCATATCACAACAGCATGGAGCACTACATGCAAAAGACGTACTACAAGACCGCATCTTTAATTTCAAATAGCTGTAAGGCGATTGCCCTTCTCGCGGGACAAGCTGCAGAAGTAGCAACGTTGGCCTTCGAGTACGGAAAAAATCTAGTAAGTCTAGTTTCAATATATTCTGATGTATCCAGGACTACGCTAAAGCTTACACATGGATCATTTTAGAGTTGTCTTGACCTTATGTATCAGAGGTTTCATTTAAAACTAGATCTAGCATTATGAATTTAATCTCTGGAAGAGCATGTATGTGTATTTCTCCACTTGCCCTCATGTGATACTTACAGTGAATTTGTGAGTGCATTTGCCAATCTTTCTTATGAATTAGTTTTCTTGTTGATTCCTACCAGGGACTGGCGTTTCAGTTGATTGATGATGTCCTTGATTTCACGGGCACGTCAGCATCGCTTGGCAAGGGTTCTTTGTCTGACATCCGCCACGTAATTCCTTCCATCTTTGTAGTTCTGGTTGATATCAACTATACCATCATAGCACAGATTTTCTACTAAACCTGCTGCTGAATGTGGTGAATGCGTGCTTTTAATAATTCAGCATGACATCAAATTCGTGTTGTACATGCTTTCAATGTACTGTAGATTGTGTTAGTCTCTTGCATTATATTTGACATTCCTTTCAGTCGTCTTCAATTGGTTTTTGAAAAGATCACCTCCAATAATCTCTGAAAGACCTTCATGTTGCATTAAAATTCACATTTGGAATTCTACCAAAAAAAAAATCACATTTGGAATGTTGTTGCAGGGTATTGTCACAGCTCCTATGTTATTCGCCATGGAGGAATTTCCTCAATTGCGTGAAATCGTACAGAAAGGTTTTGATGATCCTGCAAACGTTGATCTGGTATGTAACATGTATATATTATTATTCATGTGATTAAACTTGAAGGATGAATCCTTTAATCTATAACCTGCATATTTGAATGAAGAATTAATCTTGTTGTTTAATTTATTTTGGGACAACTTAATCTCGTGTTCAGGCTGTAGAGTACCTTGGGAGAAGTCACGGTATACAGAGAGCAAAGGAGCTAGCAAAAAAGCACGCAAGCCTTGCTGCAGAAGCCATCGAATCTCTACCAGAAAGTAAAGACGAGAATGTACGTAGGTCAAGACGAGCCCTTGTAGATCTTACTCACATAGTCATCACCAGAACGAAATGAGGGTTATAAAATTTCACCAAACAACTTTCAGAGCAATCTTGCTAGAAGAAATGTTTAATTTATTCGATTATAGATAGAAATGGCAACTAGTTTATTTTTGTAGACAAAATGCGCAAACACCAGTTGTTTGCGTTACAAAGATGCTACGCTTTATCAGCTGAATGGGATGCTGATTCAGGTTATAATAGAATTCTTTTTCTTGTGCCACTCGGTCTGTCCAATTTCCTGAAGTTTACAAGAGAAGTCAAGTTGATTTTGAGGTCACAATTGTAACTTTAAAACTATGAGATTCAAATTCTATATCAAACTAAAGTTAGTTTTTTTTCAAATTTTATTGTAAAATCTTCGCCTTTGTTAGTGGAAGTCTGAAACCTTTGGTACACCATATACAGTATAATGTATTATATATATGAAGCATGTTATTTCCACAGACCATCAACAAGGTTACATTACTACTCTGCAATCTCCATTTCCATCATATGGAAGAATGCAGATGAATTTATATTTGGCTTCGTTTTTTGAAAAATGTATAAATAAAAAGAGCAGAAGTAGTATGGAAGCAATACCTTCTTTAATCCTCAAACTAGTGTTGAACCCGTATAATATAGGGGTGATGAAAAAATAAATAAGTAACCAAATAATTCTATATATAAGTAAAGACACGAGTCATTACATGTTACAAAAAATTTTAATCATAATTTGTCACATGTTAGAACAAGTAATTCAAAACTTCCAAACATATCCGAAAAATCACCTACCCAAAAAATCCTTAATACACAGAAAAAAGTTCAATAGAAGAAGTCTTAAGAATCTAATGGGAAGGAGAAAACCACCCAGCCCAACCTTAGTAACATAAAAAGAAAACAGAAAAAAGAACTCTAGCTAATATATGTACAGAAGAGATGGAGATAACTGTCACATTTGAGGAGTAAATAAATAATGGACATCATGGGTTATGACAATGAGTTAATGATAACTGATAGTCTGATACGTTTGAGGAGAAGGAAATAATAAAGGAAAAAAAAGCAGAATTTTTTTTAATTGTGACACGTGGCTTAATTTTTTCTATAGACTTGGGTTTCTCTTTTGTATTGTAGTAAGTAGATTATTTCAGCTAGTGGTATTTTGCTAAAGAAGAGGGACAAAATTGCAATTGTTTGGAAACATCTGGGTCACGCCTGCAATTGTGAAGAAATGGAGGCAGAAACGCAAGACTAACCCCCAAAAGGGGTGCTTTTTGCTATTATTCTTCGGCTGGATGTAAATACTAAATAGAAATGTCTCTGGCCGAATTTAACACTCAATTATTCTGTGACTAACAAAATGATCATCGTCCAGCAGGCATAAAATTTCTTCTAGCTAGAAAACCCCGAAATTTCGTACATGGCTTAACGATTCGAGTATGCAAAGATTTCTTCCAAGGCTGCTTAACGTCGCTCCAACTCGGGAGAAATGCAGATATTATTGCACCCATTTTCCCCTTCCTCCAAGTGATTCATCCATATATCTACAATTTAATCACGCTATACAACAATGTGCCCTTCAAGGGGATTTCAAGAAGGCTACAGTAATACATTGTCTTCTCATCAAACACAGCAGATTTGATGGGTTTATCCAAATTTGGAACAAGCTGATGTCCCTGTATGTCAAGCTAGAAGAGATCCATTTTGCAAATAAAGTGTTTGATAAAATGCCTGAAAGAAATGTCGTCACTTACAACACCATGATATCTGCTTCTGTTCGTAGCTGTGATGCTGAAAGAGCTGTTTTCCTTTATACCAAAATGAAGATGGAAGATATTCATCCAAACCACATAACTTTGGCCAGCTTAATTAGTGTAATGAACAGGGGAGATGTGTTTCATGCTCATGTAATTCAATATGGTCTTGGGTGGAATGAGTTTGTGGGAAGCACTTTGATTATCAGGTATGCAAAAGAGAGGAGATTAGCTGATGCCATGAGAGCATTTCGTGGGATTGCACATCTCGATTCTGTTTCATGGAACATCATGATAGATGCGTGTGCAAGCAATAACAGCAAGCTTGATGCCTTGAGGGTCTTTTCTCAGATGATGAATGAGAATGCTGGGTTTGATGGATTCACATTGACAAGTGTTATCAAGACATGCTCAAAACCTACAGATTTGTATTGCGGAATGTGCCTTCATGGTATTGGCATAAAATCCGGTTTGGCATCTGAAACGCCCATCAACAATGCCTTAATCACTATGTACTAAAAATGTGAAAGAGGCATGTTATCTGCAAAGCAAATCTTTCAGTGTATTGATGAACCAAACATAGTTTCATGGACCGCGATAATTTCTGGGCTGATGCAAAACAAGCACGACTTGGAAGCATCCGAGGTGTACAAGGAAATGCTCAGATCAGGAATGCGAGAGAACCATTTTGTCTTTGCTAGTGTTCTTCCAATATATGGTAACTTGGCAGACTACAGAAAGGGGAAGCAAATACATGGCAGGATTGTGAAGTCTTGCGCTAGTGAGGACGTATCAGTAAACAATGCTCTTATTGATATGTACTCAAAATGTGGCTGCTTATCTGAAGCCCACTTAGTGTTCTCGACGATGGATGGCCATGATGTAGTTTCCTACACCACCATAATCACATGCTTAGGTCAGCATGGAAAGGGAAGAGAGGCTCTAAGTATGTTAAGAAGTATGGCGAAAGTGGGACTGAAACCAGATGATATTACATTCCTTGCGTGCCTTTCGGCTTGTAGCCATTCTGGTCTCTTGGATGAAGGCATTGAAACCTTCAGAATAATGGTCTGTGCTTACGGTCTCAGGCCGAGGAAGGAGCACCATTCGTGTATAATTGATATGCTGGGCCGTGCTGGAAGGTTGAAAGAAGCTGAGATGTTTATTGAAGAGATGGGTTTCGGCTCAGATGTCGCCGTTTGGGAGACATTGCTTGGTGCTTGTTCAATTCATGGAGAACGGGAACTAGGAGAGAAGTCGGCTAAAAGAATGCTGGAACTGCAACCAGGAAAGCAGGGATCTTATGTGTTGTTAGCAAATTTGTATGCTGAAAGGGACTTGTGGAAAGACAAAGGGGAAATTAGGGACAGATTAACTGGAGATGGTTTGCAGAAGGAGGTGGGACGCAGCCGGGTTATGTAGGGGAAAAATGGATACATGGTAAATTTTGGTAAGATAACTTTTGGTGTGATTGTATGATAAAGGTCTGACTGCTCATTGCTATTCATGGATGTGTACATGTCATTGGGCGTAAACTTGGGTTTTCTTGCTAGTTATCTTGAATATTTTTAATAAACCACGTACTGACGTACATACACAATATGTCCGGTGATTTCCCACACTGCAGGGCTCACTTGGGTCTTGTTGATCCCTGGAATTCGATTTGCTTACGGTAGCAGCTGTGTAGGAGGCGAACTCATGGAATCGGGAGCCAGTTATAGGAAGAGAGAGTTTTGTATAGAATGCATTGAATTGTATTATTGAATATGTAAGGTATTTATACAAGAGTTTGTAAAGTAGAATAAGTAAACCCTAGTACATAATACCATAAATAAAAGATATGATAGAATAATACTAAGACATGATAAAATATATCTATTGTTTCCTAATATCCCCCGCAAGCTGGACTGTCGAGTAGAGAGGCCAAGCTTGGAAAGAAGAACATCGAACTGAGGTCGAAGAAGCGATTTTGTCAGAATGTCAGCCAACTGATCTTTAGTAGAAACATGAGAGATCCGAAGCGCACGAGCTTGAACCTGCTCACGAACAAAATGATAAGCTAATGCAATGTGCTTCATACGAGAATGAAACACAGGATTAGAACTTAAGAATGTGGCGCCAAGATTATCACAGTAAATGACCGGTTGCTGAGACAACTGAACCCCTAATTCTGTAAGAAGAAAAGTGACCCATAGAAGCTCCGAACAAGCGTCTGCTAAAGCCTTGTACTCCGATTCCGTAGAGGATCGGGAGACAGATTTCTGCTTACGCGAGCTCCAAGATATTGGCGTTGAACCAAAATAGAGCAGATATCCAGTTGTAGAAATATAGTCATCTTTATCGCCTGCCCAATCAGCATCAGAGAAACCATGCAGTTGAAGAGATGATTGAGGAGAAATCATAATACCAAGATCAACTGTACCACTGAGGTAGCGGAGAAGTCGTTTGAGAGCTTCCCAGTGCAGCGTGGTCGGATGTTGCATGAATTGCGATAATTTGTTGACCGCATACGCAACATCTGGACGAGTCAGACTGAGATACTGTAAGCTTCCAACAAACATTCTGAACTCAGTAGGAGAGGGCAGAAGCTCACCAACATGACGAGACAAATGCATATTACCATCAAGTGGAGTAGAAACCGGTTTGGCAGATTCCATGCCGGCCTTAACAAGCAGATCAGTAATATATTTCCGTTGAGATAAAAACAAGCCAAACGAAGAGCGTAATACCTCAACACCAAGAAAATAGGACAAGTCGCCAAGATCCTTGAGCGAGAATTTGTCTGCAAGAGTCGACAATAACCAAGAAACAAGTGCAGAGTCGCTGCCAGTGACGATGATGTCGTCAACATACACAAGAAGATAAACTGATTGTGTGTGCCGACGAAGAATAAAGAGAGAAGCGTCAGAAACAGACGCATGAAAACCAAGACGAAGTAAAAAGTGTTTGAGCTCGTTATACTACGCTCGAGGAGCCTGTTTGAGCCCATAGATGGCTTTGTGAAGCTTACAAACATGAGATGGTGAAACAGAATCAGCAAACCCGGGAGGTTGACACATAAATACAGCTTCATGTAAAGTACCTTGCAAAAACGCATTGTTAACGTCCAATTGACGTAAAGGCCAACCACGTGAGACAGCTAAGGTGAGAACAATCCGAACGGTGACCGGTTTGATGACCGGACTGAAAGTTTCCGAGTAGTCCCAGCCCGGACGTTGATGGAATCCCTTAGCGACGAGACGAGCTTTGTACTTATCAATCGAGCCGTCAGGTTTGTACTTGATCCGAAATACCCACTTGCAACCGACAAGATTTTGATCGGAAGAAGGTAGAACTAAGGACCAGGTGTGGTTTGCCCGAAGAGCATCAAACTCCGCTTGCATGGCAGCCCGCCATAGAGGATCTTTTAAGGCTTGAGTGATTGTTTTAGGTTCAGTGGGAGGGTTTAATTTGGCATGAAGGTTGAGTTTTTGGATGGGTTTAAAGATGTTGTTTTTGGAGCGGGTAATGATGCCACGCTCGGGAGATGGTTCAGAATTGGATGAAGTTGATGCAGTGGAGGAGGAGGTAGTAGAGTGATCGTGAGAAGGCTCGGTTGAGGAGGAGGTCGAATTAGGCAAGGTAGGGTTTGGCGGGTAGGTATTAGGGTTAAGGTTTATCGAGGGGGGCAGGGTGCGTGGCTGCGCGTGAGGCGGGGGAAAAGGGGTAGGGTTAGCGGCGGTAGATGGGGGTGGGCCCAAAGAATTTTGTGGAGAAGGTAAGATATTATTTGGTGGAGATACGGTGTGAGATGGAGAAGATGTGGGATCTAAATTAGAAGATAAGATATGAGAATCTCCTAAATTAGAAAAAGATTGGATGGAGTGGCTAGGGTTTTGTATGGGGACGTGGGAAGCTTGCATGGGGAGGAAGAATTCAGCCCATTCGTCTCCAATGTGAACGTCAGTTGTGGGTTTGGGTGATAGGTTTGTATAAGGGAATTCTGTTTCAATAAACTGGACATGGCGAGAAGTGTAGATACGTCGAGTAACGGGATCAAGGCATTGGTACGCACTCTGAGTATTAGAATAACCAATAAAGACACAAGGGATAGATTTAGGAGAAAGTTTGTGAGGGGTATAGGGACGAAGCCATGGAAAGCAGAGACACCCAAAACACTTAAGGGCTCAAAACATATACAGCCCCCTATACTTGTGCAAATTAGTCATTTAGACACCTCACCTTTGGTTTGGACCTATCGAGCACTTAAACTCAATAATTTGGACCTATTAAACACCTGTTGTATGACGTGGCAATGCGCGTGTACTTGACATTCTTTTGGGCGAGTGAAACATCAGGATATTAAAATTTTAGGCTGACTTGGAAAATTAATTTAAAAAAAAGGGTAAAATCTCCACCTCCCTTTTTATTTTTCGTCTCCCTCTCTCGCCATTTCTTCCTCTCGCAAGCTTTTGGCTTCCTTCAAATTTTTGTATTTTACTGATCAATTTTGTTTTTGTATTTTAAAATTCAACTTAATACCCCCATCCACCCAGGTTTGTTCTGTGTTTTCTCCAAATTCTCACACTTGGACTCATCGTGTTCCTATTGAAAAAGCCGCCCAATCAAATTCTTATTTACACACCCCATTTCTCTATCTCTAGATCTCCACTCTGCTGCTTCAGAGATCTTGGAAAGCTAGTTTGGCAGCAACAGTAGTAGAATTAGAACAAGTAGAACTCTACCATGTCCGGCTATAGAGCAGAGGATGACTACGATTACCCTAAACCAGTGTTGGTCCAAAAACCTGCAAAAGCCCTAAAACCAGATCCAGATCCAGAGAACCACAGACTCGGAGAACCGCAAAATCCCTAAACCAGATCCATATCCAAAGAACCGCAAAAGCCCTGAAACCAGATCTAGAGCAAATTTGACGAGTGAAGGGAAATTGGGGAACGGAATGACGGACTCGGAGAGCGAATTCGAATTCGTCACTGCTGGAAATTGAGGCTACCAGAAAACCAGATCCATAGAGAGTCGGGACGGAACGACGAACTCAGAGAACGAATTCGGATTCGTCATCGCTGGGAAGCGTAGGTGGAACGAATCACACAATCTCGGGCCCGACATTTTCGCACTCTGGCATATTCGCTCCCCAATTTCCTTTTTTTTTCTTTTTTTTCTTTTAATAAATCAATTTAAATCACTTTATTTGTAAGTGACCTTATGTGGCACATATTGGGCTTATGTGGCATAAATTATACTTATGTGGCACACACATGGACAAAAAATTGGAACATGTCAGCGCACGTGTTTTACACTCAATGAGGTTGTCAACGACTAGGTGTTTAATAGGTCCAAATTATTAAGTTTAAGTGCTCAATAGGTCCAAACCAAAGGTGGGGTGTCTAAATGACCAATTTGCACAAGTACAGGGGGTTGTATATGTTTTGAGCCAACACTTAAGCTTGGAATAGTCAGGAGAAAGACCAGTTAGTTTTTGAAAGGGAGAGAGAAGATCCAACGTTAGAGTCGGAAGCCGGTTAATAAGGTATGTGGCCGTGAGTAAAGCATGGGGCCAGTGATCAAGGGGAATACCCGAAAAAGTGAGAAGAGAAAGGCCAGTCTCAACAAGATGACGATGTCGCCGTTCAGACAAACCATTATGCTCAGGAGTATGTGGTGGAGAAGTTAAATGAGTGATTCCGTTGTTGCTAAGGAATGAACGAAGAGCAAGATACTCTCCGCCATTGTCAAAGAAGAGGATTTTGATTTTGTGGTTGAAAAAGTTTTCGACTAATGATCGAAATTTAATGAACACAGATTGAGTTTCGGATTTTCTTTTAAGAGGAAAGAGCCAAACATACTTAGTGAAGTGATCAACAAAAAGGACAAAATACTTAAATCCATCATAAGATAGCACAGGAGAGGTCCATACATCCGAATAGATAATCTCAAGTGGCGAATTAGACACAAGAGAAGATTTATGAAACGGAAGTTTATGGCTTTTATTAATATGACAAGAACTACAATCAGATTGCAAAAAGGAAGTACTGCCTAAATGAAAATTTTTATTAAGAAAATGAAAAATTGCTGAAGAAGGATGCCCTAATTTGTGATGCCATGCCGACGCAGAGAGGCTACGACGTGCAGAGAAGGAAACCGGTGGAGAGGTTGGCCAATGATAAACACCGTTAATGCAAGGACCACTAAGGATGGTTGAACCCGTATGGATATCCTTCACAAGAAAACAGTTATGTAAGAAAACCATGGCATAACGGGTATCCGAAGTAAACTTAGACACAGAAAGAATATTTTGAGAAATAGACGGAACACAAAGAACATTGGACAGATTGAAGTTTTTAGAAGGTGAAGGAAGAATAGATGAACCAGAGTGCGTTATAGGCAAACCTTGACCATTACCGACATGTACTTCATCGGGACCAGTGTAGGGTTGGTGAAGGGCAAGGTTGGCAAGGTCGTTAGTGAGGTGATGGGAAGAGCCCGAGTCAACGAGCCAATTAGGGTTTGCGGCTGAGGTCGACGCCATGTTCACTTGCGGTTGGCTAGGCGGAAAACGGTTGGATGGTGGGAATTGGACATAGGGGTAATCTTCTCGGAATTTGGAACATTGAGATATGACATGGCCCGGTCCTTTACAATATTGACACTTGCCAAGGAATGGTTTTGGAGGGTTTGGTTGTGGGTTTGGAGGATGAGGCGGGTGTGGTAGGATTGGGGCTGGATTAGGGTTACGAGGGGGACGGGGTTGATAGGCAGAATTAGGGTTCGGAGTTAGTGAGGTAGGGAACCAGTTTTGTGGTGGTGGTGGTGGGTTCGTGTTGGGTTGCCAGGGCAAAGACGGAGCCGAGCCCTTAGAGCGATTTTTGCCTTGTTTTTGCATGGATAGGGCTGTCACCGGAGCATTATCAGTGGAGTCCGATTTCAATTCAAGCTCCTTGAGGATGAGCTTTTCATGAAGTTCTTCAAAAGAGATACATGTATCTCTCATGTTGGCACCATCAATGACAGATTGAAATGTAGAATCCAAGCCTTTCAGAATGTAGTCAATGAAGTCCTCTTGCGAAAGAGGAGACCCCAAAGACGCCAAGGTATCCGCTGCAGACTTCATGGATTGCATATACTCCGAAATAGATGATTTTTTGTTTGACTTGACGTTTGTGACCTCGAGACGCCGTGCCAAACGTTTGCTTGAGTGTGTCCCAAACGGCCTGACATGTCTTTGCTTGAGTGACAAGCATGACGACCGGAGAGGACATCGTACCAATAAGTGCACCATAGAGGAGTCGATCCTGACGTTTCCATGTGAGATACACAGGATTAGTTGTTGTTGCGTTGTCTTGAATCGTAATTTCAGATGCTGGGGCAGGATGAGATCCATCAAGAAATTTGAATAGATCATACCCTTCGAGAGTGGCTTGAATTTGTGTTTTCCATGCAAGATAGTTCGTAGAGTTGAGTTTGATGATGTTGGGAAAATGAACAATCGTAAAGGGTTTCGAATGCTCATGTGGATTGGCTAAGGAGGTGGCGAATTCACCAGCCATGGTCTTGAATTAGGGCTTGTCGATTAGGGTTTGGTGGGGGGGGGGGGGGGGGGGGGGCGAGGATCAGAAACAAGCGTGTGATACCATATAGGAAGAGAGAGTTTTGTATAGAATGCATTGAATTGTATTATTGAATATGTAAGGTATTTATACAAGAGTTTGTAAAGTAGAATAAGTAAACCCTAGTACATAATACCATAAATAAAAGATATGATAGAATATACTAAGACATGATAAAATATATCTATTGTTTCCTAATACCAGTTAGCTGTGAGCCTGAGCATTACAGAGAAGAGGGGCCCAATTGGTTTGGCTTATTGAATGAGGATTTCAATAGGACGTCTGGTCATTTATTAAAATTAAAAATTATCAAAATTAAAGACATTAATTAGCATGATTTTTTGTCTGAATTAAATAGGAGTACTTCATAATTCATATGATAATAAATTAAGGGAAATTCAGTTTGGTACTCATGAGTTTTTCACTTTTTTGGATGGTGCCCTGAAAGAAAAAAGTATTCCGGGTGGTACTCCCGAACTTTCACAAAAGTTCGCCCTATACCCTTAAATGACATTTTTCTCCAATTAAATAGTATTTTGTCGATTTTATAAATGAAAAATGAAGAAAAATGATTTTTTAAAAGAAAAAATATAAATTTAACTTAAAAAAAGTATTAAATTTAAGTCACTCCATATTGACATGTTTTATAGGAAATGGGTAAGCTTATTAATTCTTGATTGTTCGTCATTGATAATCTTTGGTTAAGGTTTTTGGTATGAGCAATTAATTATGTAATTAATTAGCATGGTTTAGTGAGTGGTTCATTCTTCAAGAATAAATTTAACACGCTCATACATTAGCTAGAGAACATAATATACTGTACTAATTAAGTGACTCAAATTTGAAATAAATACTAGTCATTGAACTTTAAAGGTCACATTTATTTGATCGATTTGCTAACTAATTCTACATATACTTTATACACTAGAAGTATATGCCCGTGCATTTGCACGGGTTAATAATTCTATTTAAATTCTTTTTTACATGTTTACGTATTTAGTCTTTTCAAATATTATATTTCATCAATGAAGTTTTTGAAGTTATATATCTTTTATACATATAAGTTATCACATGTATTTACAATTGACATTCAAATATTTAGAAAACCTATAAAAATATAAGTTTTCTAAATAATTAATTTACGATTGATGTATAATATTAAGTAAATATTATGTGTAGAAGGTCAAGAGGCTAAGGTTGAATATGTAAGATATATATGGCATTAAGTTTATAGGAGGCAATTGAATTCAAATCATTGAATGTAAAAAATACAAATTTACATGTAGGTTAGATTAGATTTGGGATGAAGTATTGGAATTATTCACTGAATACGGGAGGTCTACATTGTCTAATTACTTAATTAGTGATCATTTTAACACACAATTTACCAATTTATTATAATTATCATTAATTCTATAATAATTTTAGAAAACTTCAATTAAAAAGTAAAAACTCAGAACTAGTAATCTTGCAGATTTTGTTTTGCAGAAAATTGAAGTTAAAAATTGCATTCGGTTCATGTACGTAAAAAAGTAGTTATTTAATTATTATTGAATAAACATATTTGTATGAAATCAATTGAATTAATCCAATTTTTTTTTACAGAAATTGAGTTTTGTTGTTTTTAAGTTAAATTTATCTTTTTTCTTTTCAAAAAAAAATATTTTGCCTCTATTATTTATTTATAAAACTGAGAAAGTTTATTTTAAATGAAAAAAATGAGACTTAAGGGTATGGGACGAACTTTTGTGAAAGTTCGGGTGTACCGCTCGGAATACTTTTTTTTCAGGATATCATCCGAAAAAGTGAAAAACTCAGGGGTACCAGACGGAATTTCCCTAAATTAATAATGTATCTTGAAAGATGAATTGGCTGGATATATCCGCACCAGACCCGATAGGTAAACAACTATCATATAAAACCGTTTCTCCTTCCCTTCTGCCTTCTCAGCGAGCGATCGAGACTCGAGAGAGCAATGAAGTGGAGACCAATGGAGAGAGCAGTGGTGGAAGAGAATTCGACGTTCTTCGTGGCCGTACACGTAGGAGCTGGATACCACTCTCCCTCCAATGAGAAGGCTCTAAGGTCCGCCATGAAAACAGCTTGTCTCGCTGCTGCTTCTGTTCTTCGCCAGGTTCGCTACTCCCTTCTATACTCTATGTTTGTTGTTGCTGCATCTCCAAATAGTTTGGTTGACCTATACCAGGTACTCGGTGTTGAATTTAGGTTTATTTGCTCCGAATTTCAACCTTTATTGAGATATTCTTTCGTTTGGGCTCCGAAATATTGAATGTTTCTGGTGATTTTTTAGAGGGTATAGAGTTTAGCATTATGAAATTACATTTGCAGCGATCCTTTTTTGTTCTTGTACAGGGCTCTGGTGGATGCTTAGATGCAGTTGTGGCGGCTGTTTGTATATTGGAGGTAATGCTGTATTTGCCGGTTTCTGCTCAATCCTGAGAATTTATTTGTGATGCTTTTTGTTTCTTTCATTTTTCCAGATTAAAAATAAATTTCATTTAAATCATGTTCTAATTTGTCATTTGCTCACCATGGCCATTGTTGTCCATTGCCAAGTCTTTTGTTAATATTTATCAATAAGAAGATCATCGGTGGCAGCTTGTTAACACTACTAATAATAGGCTGTTTAGTAAAATGAGTAAAGATAAAAAATAGTGATATTTTTTTTCCCGAAAATTATCTATTTAGGGGTGGTTAAATATAATTATACCTTATGACAATTTCCAATCATGCTTGGATGTTTGGTTTTTGAGTATTAACCTTTACATTGTACTTAAATATGGCTTCTTGGTCAATGAATTACTGAATTAGAACTAGCAATTTTGATCCTCATTCATGAGGTACCCTTTTCTTTGATGTTGGTCAAAGCCTGAGAGACTTCAGCTTGAAAGAACTTGAAAGTAGTTTATAATTTGAGGATTTTAATGGCTGTAGAAGTTCTTGCTGAGCTGAGTTCATACAGACTACTATTAATTTGTCAAAATCATTGACAGGCAAATTTCTTGTATTCCCACTTCAAATGTAAAGAATGTTTGGGGGGAGATTTGCTCATAGCTGAGCACTTCACCTTGTTGCATTTCTTACTATTTCGCCTTAATTACCTTCTAAATGTGGATGGTCAGTAAGGTTGATCCTAGTGACGAGTGGATCAACATGACATGTGAAACAGGCATAGTATGACTGAATTCATGATGAGTTTATGTATGGTTTTGGACATTGAAGAGGATATGCATAGTAGCACCTAGGTTATAAAACGTGTCAATCCAATCTAAGCTGAGCTTTTTTCCATACATCATCAGCTAGCATGTACAATTTAATTGCATCATATTTGCTTCTGGGTTTTCTTCTTATGATTATTCAATTAATGAACTATAAACACACTACAATTTCTCTGATAATGGTTGATATTCCTAGCTAAGAGTTTGATCTCTCTTTGTCAATTTTTTTCTTTCCCGGGGAAGTATATATCCATTATAAGATTTTCTTGTATATCTTATTTGTTTCTTCTCTTGTACTTTATACTTTTCTTCCATAGTTCTTGTATTTAATTCTTTTGTATGACCTAAGATTATTTTGTTTGAAGGATGATCCTTGCATAAATGCAGGACGTGGTTCAAATTTAACAGAAGGGGGTCACGTTGAATGTGATGCCAGTATTATGGACGGTGAAACAGGAGAATTTGGTGCTGTTGGAGCAGTACCAGGTGTGTTCTGCACCATCTCATGCTGTCCAATTTTTCCAAACCTTGACAATTGATTATCTACTTTATGCTGGTTTTGTTGGATGAAAACAAAAGTTCATTAGCAATGGTATTTGTTGAAAACAAAGGGAAATGCTTTCCTTCTGATAGAACACTGCAAATGAATTATAAGGGAATGTGTTTTTCTCATTAAACTTTTTCAACGGACATTCTATTGTTTTAGAAACTTGCACATTCAATCAAACAAAGCTTTAATATCCTTTTATGATATTTTTTTCTTATTATGATATATTATTCTGACTGTACTTAAGTATTTTTGATATACTAATTATTAGATTTATTTTCTGTAGACCAGGTGTTCGAAATGCCATCAAAATTGCTGATTTATTGCTTAAGGAACAAATGTTGGGTTCTTCTCTACTTGGTCGAATACCGCCAAGGTACCATCTGCATATCATTGTTTTGTATTTCTTTTGGATAAGCTTTTATGTCTCTCAACAACTTCATCTCATTTTTGGGATGAAATTTGCTGGACCAAATGGCTTATTTTATTATATGTCCTATTATTCTTGCAAGAACATTTATTTTGTTACTTCCCCCTTTGAGTTTTTTATATTTTAAAACGCATATATCCTGTTCTTTACATATATTTACGTAGTTGTAAGTTGTAACTGCTTTTGCAGCTTCTTAGTTGGTGAAGGGGCTCGCTTATGGGCACAATCTAAGGAGGTGGTCGTACTAAATTCCACTGAAGAGTCTGACGAGGTTAGAGCTCTGGACTCTGGGCCTCTGGTCATATTATAACTATTGGCTTTCTCTTTAGATTTCACAGTGCAGTTACATGTGTTTCTGTTTCAGTGGTTGGTGACTGAAAGAACCAAAACCCAATGGAAGAAGTATAAAGCTATGCTAGATGATACACGACAGGAAAAGGTCAATAATGCAGTAGAGCATCCAAAATATGATGTATCAGGTATATTGTTGCTGCAATTAACAGTAAGATTAATGACTAATTGACTGTTTCCATAAAAAAGTTGATTTCTAGTTTAGCAGCATAGAATTGTACAGAATTTTATGCGGTGCCTCTATAGTATTGATTTTTCCATGGCATTTGACCATGTTATTACCGGGTTCAATTGGTGTCCTTTACTCTAGGTCCTGTCCTGCCCACTTATTTTTCTCTTTTTTTTTTGTTGGTTCTAGGCTACTAAAAATATAACTACTAAAATACCTGTAATATTATGATTTCAAGTTGACGCAAAAATAAAAAAATGTCCGGGAAGTAATGTTGGTCATTTTAGTTATAGTGCAGCTCAGAGCAGCCTCTAGTCATCAAATATAGGGGCCATTCACCATTGTCTGACAGGAAAATCAGAACTACAAAACACAAAATAGGACACTGTGACTGGTTTGCATGTATCAATTGGGTCTCTTCAGCAATATCAAATTATAAGAGTAATGGTTGAATTTATAGTAAAAAATTGTAGTTATCAGTCATCACATGGAAAAGCACTTCCTATGTGAGCACCATGCAAAATAGCTTGGATCTTTTAATAGTCAACTCAATAGTGCTCCAAATTAATGCTATTTGTTGTGATATATGTTGCTACTTGTCCACTTTTTTGCCCAGATATGGCTGGAGAAAGTAGTGGTTCAAGCTTCTGTAGAAATGGCCATTTGTCTAAGGAGGATGCAACTGAAGAGGACTGTATTATGGACACTGTTGGGGTTATTTGCATTGATAGTGCTGGTGGAGTTGCATCTGGAGCCTCAAGTGGCGGAATTGCATTGAAGGTAACTGTAGAGGCTTTATATTATGACACAATTTTCGGCTTTGTTTCACCGGATTGTATTGGGAGACACATTTTATATCACCCATTAGTTTTTCCTTGTCAATGGCCTATCAATGTAGAATTTTTAATTTTTTTTGGTTGGTCAATAACAGGTTAGCGGACGAGTAGGATTGGCAGCCATGTACGGTTCTGGTTGCTGGGCATCATCTAAAGGTCCTTTTAATGAACCGTATAAAGCAGGTTGCTGTGCTACAGGTGCAGGAGAATACCTTATGAAAGGATTTGCAGCCAGAGAATGTTGTGTCTCAGCATCACTGTATGTCTCCTATAAGTTACGGCTTCCATTTTAAACATTGTAGACAATTATAAACATTGTAGACAATTATAGGGGTGAACAACACAAAATTGACGTGTGCTTTAGCCCAGGTTATACCAAACCACCAATGAATGAAACTGCAATTAACAACCCGTTATGTTTTCTATAAGTAATTTACTACTCAATCCATTTTATATGTGCTCAAAGAATAAGAAAAACTTAAAGTGTCTAAAATACCCCTCATAATTAGTTTTTCATTTATAAAGGGTAATTTGGATTTTGTATGATTTTGTTGATGTGTCAATAGGGGTTAAAAAAAGTGATGGGTCTTGTATTTTGTTTATATTTGGCGGTTTTGTGGAAAACTGCCCAAGTTATGGTAATTGTGGTTGTTGGTAAGTTTATGCCATTAGAAAATTCCGAGTCTTGATTTGTGCATGGAAGAACTATTTTCCTAGACTTGTACTTTATGATCAACCTGTACAAGTTTTCTTTCCTAGAAATTTCAAAATTGTCACTCTTTTTCAACAGATCAGAGGCAGGTCCTGCTTCTGCCTGCATTAAAGTTGTTGGTTCTGTTGTTGAAGATTGCACTCGACGGGGCTCTGATTGCAGCGCAGGGATTCTGTTTGTGCAAGCAGATGCTCCTGAAATGGTAATCCTAGAAACTCAAGTCTTCGCTTTCTTTATATTCCTATCTCTAACTGGAATTATCAATTTCACCCTGAACCAGCTCCATTGACATTCCAACTTGAAACTTGTAGCTTTGTCATATTACATTTCTTTTAAAAGAATTTCAGTCTTAGTACTTGAAATCGAACCTGAATTCCATCTTATTTATACTACACTATATGCTTCAGGGGCCAGAACACTTGCCCAAGTTGAAAGCTGTTGAAATTGCTGCTGCATATTCATCCCTCTCATTTGGTGTCGGTTATTTTGGAAGCTCTATGGAGAAGCCCAAGGTATTATTGCTTTCACATTTCCACTTGAGAATAAGCTTTTTTTTTATGTATTTTTGAACCAAATTCTAAAATGTCCCGAAACATAATCGCCTGCAGACTTCAATTCTTCGGAAAAGGAAGCAAGACCCTGCAGCGGAGATCAATCACTTTGAAGCACGAATTCAGGTGACAACCTGACATTTGCTCTAAATTAGTCATTGGAGATTTGGAGCAACTTTCACCATTTTGCCATTTTCATAACTTCGACCTATAAATTAGTTATTTTAAGGAGAGACAATGATTATGATAAATTAATATTATTGAACTCAAGAAAAGAAAATGAGTTTATTCATCGTCTTTTCTTTCATATTCACGGGTTAGTTAGAGAGATTTCCTTTCTTGTAGTTCGTTTCATGTCAGAGAATCTTGCCATCTTATCTTTACAGTGGATTGGAGTTTCCTTCGAGTACTAGTCATAAAATGGGATCTCATCAATTCCACTAAGTAACTCTAATGCCAAGGTTTTGCTTTCTGTAAATTAAAAAAATAATAATCTATTACTAATAACTAAAGCCGAAGCAATTTCTGCCACCATGTTGCGCCACATCACTCCTTTATTAAAATAATAATTTTAAATAGTTAATTATGCAAAAAGTTATCTCCAAGTAAACATAAAGATAAAATTCCCCAAATAAACATAAAGATAAAATAATATTAGTAGATTTGACCAATATAGATAAAAACACATTATATTTATATATTTGTAAAAGATAAATTATAAAAAAGATAAGAAAAAATATGTACATGTGATCACATATATATCTTTGAAATAAAAATAGTCATATCTATCTATAATTTATAATTAATATATCTATCATAACTATATACTAAAGCGAAGGTTAAAAAAATTATTAAACCACACATGTCGTGTTTAGATTGGACCACACCATCCCATTTATTAAAACCAATCTTTGGCAAAATAATTAAGTTTAATATAATTAAAGATAGTGTTATGTACGTACAATCTTATATCATATTCATTAAACAAACTAATTATTTATATTCATGTAGTCGTGCATGGCATGAGGAGTATAACTATATATTAAAGTTGTAAATTTTAAAGTCGCCGCATTGAATCAAACCCCACCTTATATTTAAAAAATAATAATTATTTTATTTATAGTTTCAATTAAATTCCTTTCTATCTATTTATATTAAAAAATATTTAATTCGAAATTTAAATAAAAATAATGAAAATAATTTTGTCTTTAATTCTTTATCCTTTTACTTATTTATTTAAAAGATTTATCTTAAATCAATTTTTGAAAAAATAAAAATAAAAATTTTCATGATATGGACAATTACTTGCCTAAATTGAATTTGGATAAAAAATTACATTATCTCTTGCTTAATTTTCTTTTTGTCTTATTCATGTAAATATAGAAGATTTTTCATCTTAAAAAAATTCAATCTTTATTCATTTTTTTTATTAATTATCTTTTCAAATTTGATATTAATTTCCTATAAAGAAGAATGATAACTTTTAAAATTTCAACTGTAAATATGTTGAGTTTTATATATGATTTTCTATCTATAAATATGAAAGTTAAATGCAATATTGTCATTTAATTTTAATGTCTTAGTCACCATATTGTTAGTTAAGAAATTGTTTATATTAATATTTTATCCATAATTATTACAACCTTTTTAATTAATATGAACCATAATAAATAAAAATTATTGATTCCTTAATCTTAAATCGATTAGTCACTATCCATGTATATGACACATAAAAATTAGTAATTTAAGCTATTAGAGTAATATAGATAATTTTTTTTTATCAATAAATGTGATAAATATAAATAAAATTATGTATTTTTCTATTTGTAAGTATATTTTTTAATATTAAGTTCTTATCCATAAGTATGACAAGTATAAAATAGTAATTTAATATCTTAAATACTTTTTTTTAATTTAATACCCCATTTAAATTAATTTTACTGTCTCTGAATGAAATAAAATACTATTATATCCATGAGTATGAAATATAGACCATATTTTAAATTATGAATTTTCAAAATTTAATTTTTTGATTCTTTTATATTAACTTTCAATTCAAAAGTATAATAAGTTTTTTAATTAGTATGAGACATATTTTTAATCATGTATTTTTATATTAATTTTCAGAATTTTTATATTAATTTTATTATTCATAAGTATGATAACGAGTTAATGACTTTAATTAATATTGACCATATTTTTCATTATAATTTTGGATTTTGATAACTTTAAAATTTCCCATCTATAAATATGTTCTGTTTTATATTTTAATTTTTATCTATAAATATGATAGTTAAATGCAATATTGACATCAAATTTTAATGTCTCAATCACCATATTTTTAGTTACTATTTTTTTTATAATAATATTTCTATCCATAACTATGATCAGTTTTTTAATTATATGGACTATGTTTAATTGTAGATTTTATAATAAATTTTAGATTTTCTTATATTAATTTTTTTTAAAAAGTATGATAACTTTTAAAATTTTCTACCCATAAACATGTTGACTTTTATACTAATTTTCTATTAATATGTATGGAAATTTTTTAATTAATTAGGTAGGGATATGTTGTGTCTTACAATATAGTAAATTTCAATTCATAAGTATGTTAATTTTTTATATTACAAACCCGTAGATAAATAAATAAAAATTATTGATCCCTTATTATTAAACCAATTAATCGGGTCAGTTCGATTGAGTTTAGGTTTAGTCATTTCAAATTCAAGTTGAGTACGAGTTCATGTCGCTAAAATTTATGGATTGATTGAGTCAATTCATTGCGGTTTTTGTGCGTGTTCAAGTAAACCCTACGAGTTAAGAACATCAACTTTTTTTATAATTATTACATAAATATTACAAATAGCATTTTTTAAGAATAAGATAATATTGGTATACATTTTACTAACAAAATATATTATTATAATTAAAATAATTATAGATTTAATATTTGATTTAATTATTTATAATATAATTTTTTATTATATAAATTATAATACCTATATCATATTTAAATTAACATATTACAATTTTTATTTAGAAAAATTCATGAGCAAGGCCCATATTACGTATCGCTTAATAAATAAATAAGTAATTATTAGTCCCTTAATGTTAAACCGATTAATCAAGTTGGCTCAGTCGAGTTCGGGGTCGAGTTTAGTTCAGTGCGGCTTCATGCCATTAAAATTTATGGATAAATTGAGTCAATTACTTGCTATTTTTGTGTAGGTTTGAGTCGTACTAACGGGTCAAGAGCGTCTACTTTTAATGATTATCAAAATAGCATTATATCAAAATAATATTTTGATAATAAAACAATATTATTTTTACTATTTAAATTATAATACTTATAGCATATATAAATCAATATATTATAATTTTTTATTTGAAAAAGCCTCCGGGTAAGGCCCGAGTCATCAACTAGTATTGAGTAAAGCTATTGAAGTTATCTGAAGCCTGAAGGATCGATTTCAATTGATTCAAGGATCTGATAACAATTATTATAATTTTAAAGTAGCTCGATAATTGGCTAGTGATGGAAGTTGTAGCTTATAGAGTTATAGTACGTCATGTTTCTTTTTTTTTTTTTGTAGCTTTTAAACAAAAGGAAAAATCAAGGATCTATGTATTCGACAGCGCTCCATTCTTTTTAAATTGTTACCAAAAGAATTTGTGAAAATCAACCATATATACTGACCAAAAAAGAACAAAATCAACCATATATTTATTCTCCATAGCAAATATCATGCTCAACTCAACCATCAAGCAAACCAATCAACCAATATAATCATTAGCATCAAACCGCTAGCAACTAAATACTAACCACCCACAAATCCATCAAAAACATGATAACAGAGAGTGAAAGTCTCTATAAATCTATACCTTATATCTCCAAATGAAAACCTACCCGAAAACACTTATATACTCCACTTCTTATGTTTCCTGCGCCAGTAAAAGATAGTCCTAAAGCACTTTTTTTTCCACTCATTTTGCTTAGGCGCCTTTTCAGGTTTTCACCTAACACTCTTTTCATTTTTTAAAATTGGACTCACCAACTCACATTCCTCTGAATCTATTTTTGCCAAGGCCTAATATTTGCCAGATTACCTGCTTATTAGTTATTACCTAAACCGCCCTTTTGAATTTTCATTCTATCCCACGGATTTTATTTGCCTTTTTCTAATTTTTATAGTTCTTTTTTTTTTTCATTTTTATAACATATCAATAATAATATAAATCCAAACTTATTCATTAATACTAGCACATTTTGTTACAAGAGTGAATACATCATTAAATTTCAGGATGTTTTTGTTTTGAATTACAGTAATAAATAAATAGCGAGGGTTATTTTTAGTTTCAGAGTTTTTCTTTCTAGTTTCTTATTTATCCCTCTCAGGAATATCGGAATTTCTCTTCCACAATTAGACAAAGTTTCTAATGGATGCTCACCTCTCATTCTCGAGAAACCTAAAGATTTTACCTCCCTGAAAATATACAAGGCAAAATTTTCACCTCTAATTATTCATGGAGTTCACGAAACAATTCTGTCTTGAAATACAAAAATAATCTTTTCAAACCGACTAATAATCTGAGGATAGCGGCTTTCCCCCCCCCCCCCACCCCCCCACCCAAATCGCTTCCTCACAAAGTCGTTTGTTTGAGCCTTCATATACACAATCAAACTTTACAAGATTGTTCGTTTTCGATTTTTTTTTTTTGTTAATCGTAAAATTTAATCTTCCGACAAAAATATACTAGGATGTCGTTCACAGGAACAACAGACAAATGCAAGGTTTGCGACAAGACCGTCTATTTTGTTGATTTGTTGTCGGTGGATGGCATTACTTATCACAAGACTTGTTTCAAGTGTAACCATTGCAAAGGAACCCTTCAGGTATCAATCAATCAATACTTCATAAATACCACATTTTCAGAGAGTTTTATGTTATGATTCAATTTTGTTTCTTGATCCAATTTTTTTTTACTCTCTCTATAAAAATGTCATTTCCCTTGAATTGAATTGGGCAGATGAGCAATTACTCCTCCATGGACGGAGTCCTCTATTGCAAAACTCACTTTGAGCAACTCTTCAAAGAGTCTGGAAATTTTAGCAAGAACTTTCAAGCTGGTAATTAATATCACTAATCAATCAGCTTAATTAGGATTTCTTAGGACGTTAAAATAATTAATTTGTGCATTTTCTACGTACCCACACATATATATGCCTTTTGACTCTCTTGTTTTTTTTTTTAACATTTGGCAGCTCAAAGGGAGAAGACCGGTGATACGGTATGTTTGTCTTCGTATACACAGCAATATAAACCAATTTTATTTTATTTTAAATATTATTGTATTTTTAAGGGTATTTTAATTATTATATAAAGCCCAGAGTTGGATAATTTATTATTATGAATTAGGATAAAGAATCAATTGTAGCTTTTGGAGTTTTCCAAATCCAAATCCAGATTTATTTAAATTATTTTTTGTTAATGTAGCAAAACTATAGTAAAATTTATTATCGTTTCTTGTTTTGTTAAATCTGGTGACAACAGTCAAAGGCTCCTAACAAGTTCTCGTCGTTATTTTGTGGCACACAAGACAAATGTGCTGCTTGTCAAAAGACTGTCTATCCACTAGAGAAGGTAAGCAATTGCAAACAAATTATTAAGCACTCTTTTTGTGTACTTTCATACAAAAACTATAAGTACTAATTACAATTTTGGTAACGCTAGATAATGCTGGAAGGAGAGTCATACCACAAGACATGCTTCAAGTGCGCGGCTGGAGGGTGTCCTCTAACGCACTCGTCGTATGCATCGTTGGACGGGATCCTGTACTGCAAGCACCATTTCGGTCAGCTCTTCATGGAGAAGGGAACCTACACTCATATCATCGAGGCCGCCAAGCTTAAGAAGGGCGCGGATATTGCTGATCCTCCTCAGCCCGACGCAGACAATCCTACCACACAACCTCCTGATGAAGCTGAAGAACTATCTTGAATGTGATGAAAATAGAGACCAAGTCTTGAATTATATAGACTATAGTGGGTTTGGAAATCTCTCTCTTTTATTTTTTTTGAATATTTCTAGTATTTTTTTAATTTCCAGCAACCCCCACAACATATATATACATATTTGAATTTTGATGATGTGTACTTAAATGTTTTCTAATGATTGAAGATTATATATACACGTACGTACGTACTCTGTTTGCATTTTCATTCGGTATTCCAACTATGATTTGTTGTCAACGAACACTGAGCTTGTTGAGCCTACTCTTCTAGCTAGATTCTGTTCCATATGCCTTTTTTATTGTGAATTTGTGATTCATAAATTGGGAAGTAATGAAAGTTACAAATGGGTATGGAAAAATGGAAAACCGTATCTATACTAGCTAAAAGCTGATATCTGATATATTTGTTCACTTTACTTGCTTCTCAGTGCAGTCTAGATTTCTCATGTGTTTAGGAAAGGCAATGCAATGGCCAAATAAAGTTTACACCTTGGCCACATACGGTCCCTTTCGAGTTCTTCCATTTTGAGCCTTCTAGAACTTAATATTTTCATCCACAAAAGTAGTATTCTAAGTCAGCTTACACTATTTAGGTGAGTCGAACCTAATTCTTACCTCATAAAAAATAATTGGACCGGTAAATGATTAAAGTCAATATGATCTAGACCATAGATGGGACCCTCAAGTCCCATGCGGCCATGCCCCTAGTTGTTACACTTCTGAACAGCAAAAAGAGATTAATCACTCTTTTGTGGTGTTATTCCCTAAACACGACACATCCATGTGAAATCAGATTTCTATGTTGTTTACTTCAAATAGAATAACTTGAATGAAAGCAAAATACAGAGAATTCCAAATACATCAATCAATTCTTTGTTACAAACTTGCAACCGACTTTGTACTTCAAAGTGGAAAAAAAAAATTACAGCATTTTTATAGTAACATACTAACATCAAATCATACAGTCTCCAGCTGAACTTTTCTTCTTCCCGAGTTACAAAAATCAATGATACAAAAAAGCAAGTATAAGAAAGACCATCTTATAGTCATGTATAAGGAGGATTCATCCTGAGTGGTATCGTCTTGGTAGAGGCTCTGATCCTCTAATCTCTCTTGGCTAGGAAAATTTCTGTGCACTGCTTCATTGTATCCTCAGGGCTGGTAACTGGAAACATGTATATTCTTAATATTTTAGTCATTTTATAGAAATATGATAAGAACCAAAGTGTGGCTTCCTTGTATAACGAATCTGCAAGGTTAAATTGATCCTGATAAAAGGCATACCCGTGTGGCCAATAGTCCTCTCAGATTCAAATATCTCATGATCATTTCCTCCCTACATTAAGGTTAAGTGGAGACATTATTAGCGGAGATGTGAAGCAATCATAGATCATAGACTAGTTTATTGCTGAAAACATGGGCGAGGATTTCACCTTGTATGTTTTGTCCCCAAAGAAGTGGATTTCATCAAATTCCTCAAGATATCTCAAACAGTATGTCTTGTCCCAACCTTGAGGGAAAACCTGATACCAAAGTATGCCAATAAAAAAAGACCATGTTAATTACACTCTTATCCATTTTCCATGTAGTTACAAGTAATAAGAACATTGGTATAGTACTTACGTCAAAGCTTATTTGTCCTCCAACTGAAAATGTCAAATCATATTGACCAAATTTCTCACGCAGTATAGACACCATCTTTGATCTTACATTGTGAATCTAAACAAGGTTCATCAGAATATCAAAAACCTATTGAGTTAGAAATCTAGAATAAATGGCAGCGAATAAAGGAATTACCGAGTGAAGGAAATCATAGTTATGTACCTTGTCATACTTTTCAAATTCATCCCTTTCTTCTTGGCTGCAGTTTCTTCCTATAGGAGAAACATTCAGCATCCCACTTCTGAATTCTATGAATGTTCCCCTAGAAAAATAATATGGACAAAAGATGAACCATAAAGATTACAAGTAAAAAATGGATGATTACGGACACTAGCAAGTAGCTACTGGTTTCATCAAACATACCTTTTGATAGGAATATCCAGGTCAGCAATATAATGCAGAGTGAAATTAATAAACTCCTGTAAATTCATGACCCAATGAATATAGTAGTTATGTGATTGAAACAAAGGCTACATGGCTTGAATGTAAAAGCAATCTGAAATTACTTCCAAAAGTACAAACAAAAATTCTTACCTTTAGCTTTTCTTCTCCGAGGAATGATTTCAAGCTCTGAATACGAGAGTAAAATATCATGTAACAAGAATGCAGTAAAATTAGATGGGAAGCATGCGTCAATAATTAAGCAAAGACCAAAATGTGCAGGTTTATCACTTTTTAACATGTTACACCGTCATCCTTCTTAATAGAAACAGAGTGGTACATAAAGACAAAGTAAAAATCCAAACGTGGCCAAAATAATGAACAGCTAATGATAGTGGTACATAAACTCGGATTTAATCTCCTCAAAGTTGAAGTCTTGGAATTATTAATTACATTTGATACATGCAAGTCCAACCATCAAGCCCCATAAAGATTCTACAAAAGAGCACGGGCATTATTCACTAGGCATCATCTAAGTTTGAGTTGCAGACTCCTTCCACCTCCATCATATATTATAATCACATTTTTATAGTATATGTTTTTTGGTTTCATCATTATCTCATCATCAAAGTAAGTTTGAGATCAGTATGCCCCAGCAAAATATCATATAGAAGCATCTAAAACAATAACTACAATCACAATAAAATCCTTCTTAAACACTAAGTGCAACCAATTGGCTGATTGAAAAGTGACGATGCTAAATTTGACATTTTGACCTACAAACTTGGGAAGAACAGTACATAATCAGAATAAGCAAACATATTATTTAATATTAACAAATGTATCAAACCGATGAGGCTCTGCTTGAAATTTTCAGCGCAGAAGCAAACCGTTACATAATAAACCTACTACATCTCAATTCACATTTATTTTATTGATCTCAAAGCTCAAACAAGAAGTTTTTAATATGGCACCTAGTAGAAATATCTAGGCACATTGTAAATCAAATCTAAAATAAAACAATGATAACCAAACACCATTAAGCTACATTGACCTAAAACTTCAGATGTACATCTAATTGACCAATGTGATTATGAACTGCTCTATCGCCTATGATGCATAGATCTAGGCTGCTTTAAGAAAACATAATTCATACTAAATCCAAATAATTCAACTAAAGACAACATTCATGCTTGATCAAGAATTAAGAACCTCTATAGTCTGCATTCAATCTGGAACTCTGCTGCATAAGCCCACACAAACTACTATTTTACAAGACTTTATTTTTATCCCGAACGTGATTTATAAGACATTAATTAGCCACAAAAATAATACAATATTGTTCCAATGAAAAAATTTGCTACATCATGGCTTGAAACAAAATGTAGTTATTACCTGTGTGCCGATCAACTTCCCATCTTTGTTCGCAACAAGACCATTCTCAGAAAACACGTAATCATAGTCATCAATAACTGCATAGAAAAGACAAAAAGTTGAGGAGCCTGAAGACATAACAACAAGGATGCAACCTTAACTAACTGACACACTACTCTTTCTAATACATCTGAAATAAAGCATTTAAAGAGGAGGGAAAAACGGGCAGAAGTCCAAGATCACTCATCTCATAAAGAGCTCAATCCAAATTAAGAAACTATGAAGATATATCAGCTAATTCAGCCTAGTTAATATATTTTAGTACTACCCTAAACTGAACTTCACTCAAAAACAAAGGGTCATAGTAGCAAACCAGTCTTTCCAAGCTGCTCAGATATCTTCACAAAGTCAGATCCTCCAACAACGCCAACTGTTACAACCTACAATCAAATGAAAACCATTAAATTAACAAACACCAGCAACATCGTACTCAACATGTGATCTATTTTTATATTCAACCTAGTTTTACTCATTACGATTCCAAAGCTGGATAATTTCTGAAGGGAATTAATCAGTCGTATCCTGCATCATTCCTACCCGAAGCAATTATACAATTGTATATAATAATCATGGTATTACTAGCTGCTAGATGTGGTCAGCACACACAATGACACAAATTAGTGAATGTCTTTCCAACTTACAGGTAAGATATCAAAAAATTAATTTTTAATAGTGACTCAAGCTTACAGGGCGGATATCAAAATATACCAATTTAAGATCCCACATACCTTGCGCAATTCTTTCATGAAGGATAACATTTCAGGAGTAACCACCTGTGCACATTTAAAACATATTACTATCAGAAACTTCTATGTAATTTGGCAAATCCTATAAGAGCTGGTCACCAACTCACTATAAACTACATAACTCAACTTCATTGTACGAATTGTTTCAACTCTTGCTTTTATAATTAACAATTGAAAGAGCTAGAAACTTAGCAATAGGTGAACAAAGAAATAGAAAGAACAACAGTAGCTCACATTTCTTGGTTTTGTAAGAGTGCCATCAACATCAAACAAAGCAATCAAGCCAGGCTTCCTCACAGCCATTGTAGTTTGACTAGTCTTTTGCTGCCACAACAGAATATAATCGATCAGCTTGTTGCAATTAAATAGTATGCTATGCTAACAAAATTAAATTTCACAGGATAAAAACACCCAAATCAAGGAATGAACAAGTCTTTCTTTTCTGTGATGTGTCCAGCTTTGCGGATGCTTAAGAGGTTGATATTTTGCCTATGTTAATGTCTCTTCAGATTCAGCTGTCATACTAGTATTATTACATGGGCTGTTATTAACCCGCATTGAACCGATTTTTTTTGCACCAGGGCAACATCTTATCCAAATGCCATTATATAGATCTAATCCAAATTGAAAATTGAGGAGAGAGCAACATAAACCAAAATGAAACTCGTAGAATGAAATCAAAGGCAGAATCACATTCCGTTATAATAGATCTAATTAAATTGATGACTTGGATATGTTGAATCGAGGACCGACCAGTCAAGAAAGGGAAGAAGGAGACCAGGCGGAGTAGTGGTAGCCCGAAGCCGGTGACGGAAGTGCGACAACGAAGAAAGAGGCCGGCGAGGAGAACGAAGAAGCAAACGAAATCTGAGAATGAGGGGGGAAGGAAAGCAGGCAGAAGCAGAGGTTCTAATTTTTCAGAGTAATTTTTAACTTGAAGGAATATCTTTAACTAGATCCAAGGACTGAAGAGTTTTTTGGGATTAGTATTTTGATTGGATGAGCACACTAACGAGACGAGTCAACGTAAAGGCCAAAATATTGGCGACCCGATTAAAAACAAGTAAAATTACATCATAAACCAGTAAAATTATTTTAAAAAAAATCATTGTCTTACAAGGATATTCCCGAGGATATTCATAAAAAACCCTAGAAAAAAAGAGGATATTTGTACTCTAGGGTTTTTCACGAATATCCTCTTGTTTTCGGTGTCTTTCGAACCTAGTGTATAACTTTGAGAGTATGCACAGTCGTTGCCTATTTTGATGGTCATAGGAGGAGCGAAATAATAAAACAATATTAAAGGTGGAGAAAATGCCATGAGTAAAATGAAAGTTTGGTCATTAATTGACATATATAGTGACACTTGTCACATGAGAGAAGAGAGAAAATATAAAAAAAAAAGTATAAAATTGTAATATGATCACACAAAAATTAGCCAATAATGAGTATGATGTGATGGAATAAGCCTTTTCACACACAAAATAAAGGCTCAAAACATATCCAGTCTCTCTTGAACTTGTGTATATTAGTCCACCTTTAGTTTGAATCTATTGAACACTTAAACTTAGTAAGTGTGGACTATTAAACAACTGGTGGCACCAAGAAAATAAAATCATATGCAGGTTATAATTTGTCCCGCTATATTCAAACTGTTGAAAATACATATAGTAAATCATTATTCCTCTACCCCCAGTATGGTCAAAGCCACAAGATGACTATATTTTTAAAAGAGCGTGGCCTCCTTCCGATCGAAGAAAACGCCCGAAACTTGGCCTTTGGGCAACAAGGCAAGCCTCACAGGACTTTCGGCGCCTTCTTCGACCGATAAATCTCCGGTGTTGTAGTTGATATTGGTGTTCACAAAGCCAGGGCAGACACAATTGATATCCACATCAGGGTACTTGTTTGCCATGATCCTGGTGTAAGCATTCATGGCTGCTTTTGAGACCGAGTAGGGAACAAGGTAAAAAGGCCATCCTTTCCCCATCCACACACCCTTCTTCAAATCTTCCAAGAGTTCATTCAGGATCTCATCAATCTTCTCTTCTGTAAGATTCTCTATGTCATCTAGGATTCCTCTGACTCGCTCATTTGATATGTACTAGAAGAAGATCCACACAAAATATCTTCATTAGAACAAAACTAAACTAATCAAGCAACAATTGCATACATCTGAATGACAAGATTCTACAGTTCATAAGAAGATGATAAAAGGTAAACTAGTCTTTACGAAACAAGGTCGGACCCGACCATATGCACACCCCTACTCAGATGATACGCGATAATTATGCTAGAAAATATATTGGAATAATTAGTTATATTAGGTCTTATTTGGAATATTATGTTTCCTTTTATTTAGCGATTCGATTTTATCCGTTAAGTAACGTTATCTTTTAATTTCAGCAATTAGGGTTGTTAATATGAATCAATCAATAAAAAGCCAGTTAATTAATTTATCCCTTTGCAATTTATTATCGTTCTTCAACCCCGTGGCAACCAACCACGTTTATCCCGAGTCGGAATCCACACCGGATTAGGCTCAACCCCCTTGACCAACAAGGGTTCGATACGCGATCCACACCGGGTCCGTATCATCAGATCACAACTACCATCTGTAAAACTTTTTTCATTTTGAGGACATTCATTAATATATTAATTACATGTAACAAGCGTATATCTAAAGCTTGTATTAGTAATTAATCAGTGAGGAACCCATTCAAGGTACATTGTTTTTGTTTTAAAAAATTTATCAACCAAGGGGTCATAATTAAACTTAATTATAGTATATGGCCTTAGGCAAGAAATTAACCAACCTTGAGCCTCCCTGCTCCTGAGGAAACGTTAACAATCCGAGGGGAGTCAGAGAGCTGAAGGAGGGGCAGAAACGTTTCAGTGAGTCTCTTGGTGCCGTAGTAGTTAGTGTCCAGGCATTGTACGGCCAAGTCGTACTTCTCAGGCATGATCTCATTGTAGTACTTGATCTTCTCCGTGTCCTGGATCAATGAAATAAATGCATGATTAGTTCAGGCCAAATCATAATTGAGAGACACTAATTAAGAAGTGGTATTAGCACTCATACCACTTCTTAATTAGTATATGTAGCATGACTTTGCAAGTTAAGTTGTCTTCAAAGAATCAAAATGAATAAATGATATATGGCTTGACAGCAATCTTCTTGCAAGTGTTTATAGATACACATGGAACTATATGCAGGAGTAACTCATGTTTTTGAGAGTGTCTATAGCTATATGGCGCTCATACCACTTCTAATTAGTGTGTAGCCCACCCCTCAGTCTGTGCACGTCTATATATATAAGAGGCGTTTTTTGAAGTGCAATTAACTAAGGAACTCTCACATATATACTAGTAGCTTAATTTAGCTCTAGCTCCAAATCAAATAAGAATTCAGACCAGTACCTTTCTGTATATAGCCACAAAAGCATCAGAATTTATATCACTTCCAAGTATTGCTGCATTGTTCACCTACATATATATTAAACCCAAGAGGTGGTCAGTATGCTAAGGAATTCCCAATTCCAATTCAAGACTAAATAAAGTTATTGGTGTTTTGGTAAACATATGCTTATTATATAAATCATACAGATAAACTACCCGATAAGGTGATAGCTAGGGTGCCAATATGGATACCTTTCAGGACAAAGGGTTGTTCGCCAAGCGCACCATATGTATACAAGTTTAACCTAGCTATGTTCTTAAGGACCGCTAAGAACTAGTTACAATCCTTAGTGTCATATGTGAGTTTTGTTTAAAATTCTAAATATAGATCTATACAGAATTATAAAGATATTACATGCTTGTAGATTGAATTTTTATAAATAATTGTTTAAATTTCTAAACAGAAATTTCATAAATCGAACTCACAATACAAATTTCTAAGCATGGAGAAACCTGAAGAAAAATACTAGCATTGATTGATTGATTTAATTACCAAGATATCAAGCTTTCCAAACTTGGATTTGACAAAATCAGCAAGACAAGCAACCCTGGAAGGATCAGCCACGTCCAATTGATGAAACTCTAAGCAATCTGCAAGAGACTTGTCTTGATTCTTGAGATTGTCAAGGGCTTGAATTCCTCTGGTTTCATCTCTGGATGTTAAGACCACAATCACACCATGGGAAGCTAATTGCCTGCATATTTCAAGCCCAATTCCCTTGTTTGCCCCTGTCACCACTGCATATCTACACTCCCACCCAGCCCACAGCCACCAGCAGTCCAGCACAGCAAAGGGCAAAGCAGAAAATTAATGTTTCTAGTTATATCCAAAATTTCAGAGACAGAAAGAAGAGTACCTGGTTGTGGAGAGGAAGGGATAATGATCAGCCATTTGAGAAACTGAGATGAATTCAGGGAGGATTGTATTAGTGGGGTTTATAAAAGAAGAGGGCCATCAGGGGGCTACGAGATAGATTTCTCGCTTTTTATGCTAGACATCCAGCATTAATGCAGGTCCCACACACTTTCAAAATAGTATTATTTAAATAGTTTTATGGCCCACACTCACCCTCAAATAGTTCCACCCCTGACGATGAAGTACGACCCGCCCAATCCAACCTAACGGAGTCCAGGAGCTGCAATACGCCGCCTGAAAAAGAGATAGTTGAGGATTTTGCGGACGCGATGGAAACAACGTCGGAACTAGAAGATGGTGAATGACAGGCTCTGCAACCAGAAGTTCCGAGCAGCTCAGGGGCCCACACCCCTATGGAGGAAGAGGTTCACGTGGAGAGAAAGAAGGGAAAGACTGGGGCGACAGCCCCGGACGCCAATTCCACCTAATCCGGGCGTAAGCCCCGTCTCCTCCCTTCAAATCCAAATCCATTCAGTTATTTATGAATTGTCTTTTGTGGAATGTTCAGGGGGCCGGAAAAAAGGTTTCAGGAGAGCCATACGCTAAATCCTTCGTCATAACCAAATTGACATCCTTGCGATCTCAGAACCACGAATCTCCGGGGAATGGGCTGACAAAGTTTGCAGACGCCTAGACTTTGAGTTCTGTGAAAGAGTCGAGGCGAGGGGGTTTAGTGGTGGGCTTTGGATTCTTTGGAACAACACCGGAATTCGGCTGAGAGTTATAGCCAAACAGAGCAACTTTATTCATGCAGAGGTGACTGTTGGGTCTGAGAAGCTACATTTGGTCACAATTTAGGCTTCGCCTGCTGCTGCAGAAAAGAGTAGCTTTTGGGAAGAATTAGGTGCAGAGATTGAAGGGATCTCCAACCCGCTCTTTGTAGGGGGAGACTTCAATAGTATTCTGAGTTTGGATGAGCGTCAAGGAGGAGCTATGCATCTCTCCCCTGACCCTGACAAGTACGCCGCCTGGGTTAGTAGAGCGAACCTGATCGACCTAGGGTGCAATGGGCAGCGATTCACGTGAAGTAGAGGGACTACGATGGGAACGAGAATAGCCAAGAGACTGGATAGGGTGTTTACGAATGTAGTGGGTAGGCTCAAATGGGAGGACGCTAACGGTCAAACACCTCCCACGACTGTCGTCCGACCATAACCCACTCCTTCTTTCACTCAAGAGACAATGCCCTGGGAATCGTAATCGGTGTCCGTTCAGGTTCGAGGCGGCATGGCTGACTCATCTGGATTTCCCCGGTTTCTGGATGAGAATTGGGATCATTCAATGGCCCCAATGGTGGCGCTTGACAGACTGAAAAGCAAACTAATAGAGTGGAACAAAGCAGTGTTCGGGAACGTGTATCGGAGGAAGGAAAAACTTATAAAGAGGATTGAGGGGGCCCAAAAAGTGCTTGAAAGGAGCCCCAATGACGGCTTGATAAGGCTGGAGTTGGACCTTAGGGAGCAACTCGAGGAAGTGGAGAAGCAAGAAGAATTGATCTAGTTCCAAAAATCAAGGTAGGATTGGTTACAACTCGGTGACAGGAACACGACCTTCTTCCACGCCAGTACGGTTATCCAAAGGTGAAGGAATAGGGTGGAGGCCCTGAGAGACAGGGATGGGCATTGGATCACTAACCCGAATGCTCTTGAAGATCATGCACTCTTGTACTTCAAGGAACTCTACGCACTAAGAGAAGAGGAAGATCAACCAATTCAGCTTCTAAGAGGTGGCGTTCCAGAACTGAACCCGGCTAAACTGAATGACATCAACAAACCGCTGAACGAAGCCGAGGTGATGCAAGCCTTGAAGGAGATGGGACCGTACAAAGCCCATGGTTGTGAAAGGTTCCAACCTATTTTCTATAAGAAGTGTTGGGACAAGGTCGGCCCGTTGGTGTGCGCCTTTGTCCGTGATTTCCTGTCAACTTCCAAGCTACCAGAGGGAGCGAACAATACTTTGATCTTGCTGATTGGGAAAGTCCCGAATCATGAAAATATGGGACAATTTAGACCAATAGGGTTGTGCAATGTGCTCTATAAAATCACAACCAAGGTGCTGGCTAATATGCTACAATCCTTGATGCAAAAGTTGGTGGGTTCTCACCAAAACAGTTTCCTTCCTGGGCGCCTTATAACGGACGATGTCTTAATCCTACAGGAGCTTATCCACTCGATGAAAAGAAAAAGGGGAGGAAAGAGATGGATGATATTGAAGCTCGTCCTTGAGAAGGCCTACGATCGACTAAGATGGGACTTCGTGCTTGACACTATGGAGGATGCGGGGCTGCCTACCAATTGGATTAGCTGGGTCAAGGCCTGCATCGCCTCCACTTCCCTACAACTTCTGTGGAACGGGGAAGCACTTGAAAAATTTGAGCCGGAAAGGGGCCTCCGCCAAGGAGATCCTATATCACCTTATCTCTTCATTCTTTGCATGGAGCGACTTCATCACTTAATTGAGAGGGAGGTGAAGGGTAAACACTGGAAATCGATCCAGGTTTGTCGAAACGGACCTAAAGTTTCCCATAGTTTTTTCGCGGATGATATACTGCTCTTCGCGGAAGCTTCAGTCCAACAAATTAAGGTGATAAAGGGGTGCCTAGAGAAATTTTGCAAGAACTCGGGCATGCGCATCAGCATTGCTAAATCCAAAATCCACTTCTCCGCTAATGTTCCAGGGGAGGTGGGTCGAAGAATTGAGGAAGAGAGTGGTATTAAAGCAACGAGAAACTTGGGCACTTACTTGGGAATGCCAGTTTTACATCAACGAGTACAGAAGAGAACGTTTGAAGACCTTATGGGGAAAGCAAAAGCTACGCTGGCGGGTTGGAAGAGCAGGACCCTCAGCATAGCAGGCCGGATCACTCTATCTAAATCTGTCCTCTCCACGTTGCCCTTCTATGCAATGAATTCAATGAAGCTACCGGCGTTTGTGTGCGAAGAATTTGACAAAATGAATAGAGGTTTTATTTGGGGGGACTCTCAAGGTGCACGGAAGATTCATCTTGTGGGCTGGAACGAAGTATGTAGCCCCAAGGAATTAGGGGGTTTGGGTATTAGATCAGCAAGAGAGATGAATCTGGCAACGCTCAGCAAACTTGGATGGCACCTTCTCACAGGAGAGGCAGAAAAATGGGGAGAGCTCATGATTGCTAAGTATGGTCTCTCTTTCAAAGGATACGAGCTTACCCAAAGAAGGAAAACACCAGCATCCCCCATTTGGAAGGGGATTCATGAATCCCTTACTGAGTTACTCCCGAGGGGGTGTAAGTGGAACTTGGGAAATGGGTCTTTGATGAGATTTTGGGAGGATAAATGGCTGGGGATGGAGACTTTGGAAAATGCGAGTTTCGGCCCTATCCCAACTGAGTTAAAAGATAAAAGGGTCCGAGATTTCTGGAAACATGACCAAGGATGGGATTGGGAGGGACTTGGGGACCTCATTCCAATTCAGTTGAGGCTCAAACTTGCTGCCATGGGCGTGGTTGAGGATCCCGAGCACCAGGACGCCATTACTTGGGCTGCGTCTGAAAATGGGGATCCGAGTACTCCGTGGCGTTGGCCTATACTCTCTTGAAAACACAAGAAGCACCGATCGTCGAGCAGGACATCAAATGCCTTTTCAAGGCGACATGGAAGTTGCAGGTCTCGGAGAGAATCCAAACTTTTCTCTGGTTAGCTCTAAAAGGAAGACTTCTTACTAACGCGGAGAGAAAGCGCCGACACATGATCAATGACGATTCTTGTAGCCTATGCAGGGGTCAGTCTGAGGATCTGCTGCATATTTTCAAGGACTGTACTGGAGCGCAGGAAATTTGGAGAGGTCTTGTGCCTCAACACCAGCAAACTGAATTTTTCAACTCTGATGGTCGAAGTTGGGCTAGCAAAAATCTGAAGGGACAATTCACGATTGACACGGGCAAGTGTAGCGCTGAAGTTTTTTCCACGGTGATATGGTGGCAGTGGAGATGGAGAAACAACCAGATTTTTTATAGTGTACCTCGCCAAACAAACACCAATGCTTTTTTGAGGAGACATTTTGAGGAGATTATCAAGATAAGGAGGGACCAGCTGCGATTAACCCCAGGGAATGTTCATGTTATTCAGTCCGTCGGTTGGGAGCGTCCGCCGGAGGGCTGGATTAAAGTGAATACAGATGGATCACTGGCTCAAACGAGCGGTAAGGCCACTGCTGGGGGCCTAGCTCCTTCGGAACGAAGTTGGCAGATGGATCACGGGCTTTGCCTTCAATATCGGGGACTGCTCGGTTCCGGCCGCGGAGATGTGGGGGATACTTAAGGGACTGACTCTCTCTTGGAACAGTGGCTACTGACGTGTTATCATCGAGTCTGACTCACAACTTGCACTTAACCTCATTACAACACGTCTCAAACCCTCGCACCCCTTGCTAGCCTGGCGTCTTGTTGCCAAGTCTTTATTCAAAGAAATTGGACTGTCCGGTTTCAACACTCATACCGTGAAGGCAATAGAGTTGTCGACCTCATGGCCTCCCTTGCCCACACATTCCCTCTTGGTTACCATGTTTTAACTATACCACCTTTTGAGATTGCTTGTATCTTAGAAGAGGATTTTAGAGGGGTGATGTTACCCCGGAAAACTCGTGACTGTAATAGCTAGCTTCTAATGATATTTCTCCTTTCTGACCGAAAAAAATAGTTCCACCCCTGATTTTATTTATCATTAGTGAAAGTTATATGATAAAATATTTATTTAAATATTTTATAATATTAAAGGGAAATTATATTTTAGCCTTTTAAAAGTGTGGGTTATTATAACTTTGGAATTTCAATCCTCTTCCGAACTGGTTCGTGGTGATGTGAAGTTTTCTCCTGACGTTGCTAGTCGATTTCCAGTTTTATCTTTTACCGGCATATCCAATCACCGAATTTCCGGTTTCTCAATTACATCAAACATATTCTTTTTTTTTGGTGGAAGAAGAGGTGGTACTCTCCGGCCCCTCAAGGAGGCTTACATCAAACATATTCAATCAATTGAATTTTTACCTCTAAACAAATGTAATCTTCTCGCTCCGTATCATTTACGTAGTCTACCAAGCCTAAAAATACCGGCATTTGGACCTAATCACAAATTCAGGCCCAAAGTTTGAATTATGGAGTAATAATACTCAAACCAACTCTAATACTTTCTTAGAGAAGTCCGGATAATGTGTGCCAACAGCCAACTTATTATGATAAAGTACCGCCCATATATTATTTTTCAGTTGTGGATCTCATCACAAAATTTAGTATGGAAAAGCCTAAATACGTACCCTGAAGTACAAGTATATAAATACTTCACCCATGCCATATAGAGAGCTGAGTTATGGCAGTGTGTCACATAGATATTGAACAAGAACCCATAACTTGATTTGTTAATATTTTTGTAGAAACCCACAACTTCATATAAACTTTACAAACCACAACCATATATAGAATTCACTGATCATTCAAAAGGGCGAAGCTTCCTTCCGATCGAAGAAAATCCCTGAAGCTTCGCCTTTCGGCAGTATAGCAAGCCTAACCGGACTCTCGGCACCTTCTTCAACCGATAAAACTCCGGTATTGTAGTTGATATCCGTCTTCACATAGCCAGGGCAAACGCAATTGACATCAACATTCGGATACTTGTTTGCCATCATCCTAGTATAAGCATTCATGGCTGCTTTTGATATAGTGTAGGGAGCAAGGAAAGAAGGCCATTCCTTGGTCTTGAGCTCGCCATTCCTCAAGTCTTCCAAGAATTCATTGAGGATCTCCTCAATCTTCTCTTCTGTAAGGCTCTTGACGTCGTCTAGGATCCCTCTGATCCGCTCATTTGGTATGTTCTAAAAACATTTTCAAGCCATTTCAATCATGTGTATGTAAGCCATTTGGGAAACTTGTAACATGTATATGTATAATGTATACCTTGAGCCTCCCCATAGATGAGGAAACGTTAACAATCCGGGGGGAGTTGGAGAGGCGAAGGAGGGGCAGAAGAGCTTCGGTGAGTCTCTTGGCGCCGTAGTAGTTGGTGTTCAAGCATTGTACGGCTAAATCATAGTTCTCCGTAATGATCTTGCCAAAGTTGATCTGCTCTCCTGAGCCTCTTTGCTGGGTTGACAAAAATGATCGAGTTGAGTTGGGTTGGATTGGAGTTTTAAATATATAGATTTCTAGAAGAAAAAAAAAAAATCATCACAACCAATTTCTTCCAAATACTATATTTACAAGTAATCACTCTTTTGTTCAAATGTGTTGGAATACTTCTCTAGGAAACACAATAGACTAATATATATGTTTATAAGTTACTCAAACTATTGTCAATTGGTTTGAGAATGGAATATCACTAAACTTGTATATTGGGCTTATGTAATGGACTTGTATACATGTCATTTGATAGGCTTTTTTTTACAGTACAACAACCATGGAACTCGCACCGGTAGTTGGTTTTGCTATTTAGGTGAAACAAGAATTCAAATTTTCAGTTGAATGAAACTCTCAGTAACATGTTTTGCCAAATCTCATGTTACTGAAATTATATTAAAAAAAACCCAAAAAAAAGGAAAGAAGGCCCCCGAAATTAATTCAGTGCGTGATGAAGTTACCTTACTAACTGCATCGACAAAAGCATCAGAATCTACCTGGCTTCCAGTTACTCCAGCATTGTTCACCTGCACTTAATTAATCCCAACAGGTGGTGGTACGGTATGGTGAGCCATTTTGATTTTGGATTGCACAAGGAAGGAGCTTGAAATCGGAAGAAGAACATATCTGTATTGATTGATTAACTACTGTAATTACCAAGATATCAAGCTTTCCGAACTTGGATTTGACAAAATAAGCAAGACAAGCAACACTGGAAGGATCAGCCACGTCCAATTGATGAAACTCCAAGCAATCTGAAAGAGACTTGTCTTGATTCTTGAGATTGTCAAGGGCTTGAATTCCTCTGGTTTCATCTCTGGATGTTAAGACCACAATCACACCATGGGAAGCCAATTGCCTGCAAATTTCAAGCCCAATTCCCTTGTTTGCCCCTGTCACCACTGCATATCTACACTCCCACCCAGCCCACAGGCACAAACACAGCAAAGGGCAATTGGATTAGTTTCAGATTTCAGATTTCAGATTCCAGAGAGAGAGAGAGAGATGTGTACCTGTTTGAGGAGAGGAAAGGAGAATCAGCCATTGGAGAAAGTGTTGGCGAAGAGGATTTGTTGGTGAAGAGAATGGTTGGGTGTCAATTAAGCTTTAAGGTAGGCTAATACAGTAATACGTGTCATGTGTTTGGTCCTCACCTCCCCCACCGACCTATCATTTGGGTTTTGGTCCAAGGTCAGATATCCAAAGTGTTTGCCCTTGTTTCCGGTTTGTTAATGGTCGTTGCCTCGTTTGGTCTAATAACAGAATTTTATAGATTCGTAAACCGAAGATAATATTTCTTGCTAAATAAATCATTTTTTTAAAATATAGCATGACCTTACACTATTACTGAATATAGCGAAGTCAGGATCGTTCCACAGAAAGCAAGGTTGTTCGTTTATCAACTACTAAAAAGCAAATAAAATTAAGCAAAAACACACACAAGCAGCCTCGTTAACGACGTTGTCAGGGTCGTTAACGAACCACCGTACATAAAAAAACCAACTAACGACCTAAACAAACTCGGTAGCGAAATTCACTTAAAAATAATTCAAATAAAAACAAAGATCTAGGACTAGGGACACCACAACATAGCCAAGCATATAAACTCGTAAGAAGAATAGATCATGCTTTTAAATAGATAGAATCATCAACTTTCGTTGACCATGAAACAAATTAACCTACTTTCGCAACCTAACTCACTTAATTGTTTGTTTTGGATCTAAAGCTTGAAACTTTCGTATTCAAACAATATCAACTTTCAAGTTACTAACTTTCTCTTTCAATCCAGTTAAAAACTCAAATTACCTCAATTTTCATCTCGGTATAAACACAACAAACAATCTCAATAATAGATAAAAGACATTCAACACACAATCTTACTCGTCAAACATGCTTAACTATGCCGGGCTTAACCCCGATCCTAGAAAAGAAGACTACTCACTAATCATAACTACGAAACAAGAAATCATTGAAAATAAATTACTACTCAAATTAAATAACAAATATCGTCTTACAGAAAATCAGAAGAAACCGAAAACAATCAAATACCGAACCGAAATACTCGATCAACGAACTCGGTAACTCTCGTCCACCGACCCCCTGACTCGACTCCGATCCTCTCCTCGGCTCTTCCTCTTCTCTCTATGCTCGATCTCTCCTTATAAATCTCCCCCCTTGCTAGGCTAAATAAGAGGGCTATTTATACTAAAAAGCTAAAAACTAATAAGGGTAGAAGATAAAAACTTTCCTAAAAGATAGAAATAAAAACTCTAAAAAGATAGAAACAAAATCTAAGAAGATAACAAGACCTAAAATACATAATATAATAACCCTAAAAATTATAAAAAGATACTCTACCGACACGGAAATAATTTTCCGCACAGGATCGGTGAGTTACAAAGTCAACCCTCGAAATTTCTTATCACGTGACCTCGTTAACGAGCCCTTACAGCCTCGTTAACGAGCCTGGGCTTGGTTTTTTCCACACTTCAACTCGTAAAACCTTGACTCTGACTTCTTCAAACTTGTATTCCTCCGTCTTTCACTGTAGCGCTCCAAATTCAGCTCCATATAGCATTTTTCCTTGCTAAAACCTACAAAATACACAAAATAGAGTAGCTTCCATACTTTCTATGAAAATATGCAAAACTATCCAAAAACATACCAAAACAAACCTAAACTTATCAAAACTAGACCTAATAAATAAAGAAAACCTACTAAAAACTATACTAAAAATACGCACATCAAAATACCCCATACTTAGACTTGCTTGTCCTCAAGCAATCATTAAACACTAACCAAAACCAAACAAACATACTCATCAAGATATAGCCATCCTCCAAAAAGCAACATCTACACATGAGAAAAAATATAGCAAAAGATACTTAACGTCATTACACATATATGCACCAAATAGACATAAGAAAATACAATCCAACCTCACAAGGGATTACGAATTCAATCTCTCAAGTGTTTCACTCAACTCTCAAGTGTTTAGGCTTACGAATTCAATCTCTCAACTCAATCCAATATGCAAAAACTCATAGAAATTGGAACTTATATCACCAATACTCTCCACCCAAGATTTGTCAAAACAAGCAAAAATCATCAAGAACAACTTAGGGGGCTCAATGAAAAACTTCATAGAAGCTTCCATTCGGCCGGGTTGTAATGGGGCTTGGTATTAACATTAGGGCGTGGAAAATATTTTGGCTATGTGGTGCTAATAATATCCGGGAATCAAAGACTCCTAAAAACTCACACATAAACAAAAACTCTCATAAATATATACCAAACTCACTCAACAATATGCACACTCTCTTATTTCTTCAACCCTTTTAATATCCCAACTTAATCTTGCTTACAACAACAAGGAAGATTTGGCTCATGCACTTTATTACTATTCAACTTTTTTTTCTTTCTTCCCTTCTGATTTTCATTTTTTTTTCTGTGGGAAGTCGGTATCGAACCTGCAAAGTTGGTAGCGATGTCTGCTCATTCTTTTTCTTAACTTTCCACTTCTTTTGTATGTGCATTCAGGGAACCAAACTCCTTTTACATGATAAACTGCAAGACTTTCAAATACCCAACCCAATATTACCCCACACTTGAGCCAATACATCTCACTCAACAAAAATATCACAAACCAACACTAAGTCCTAATCCCCGGATAGGGTCAAACTTATCTCGGCTAGGGGAAATTTTGTGGAGCTAAAAATAAAGGCTTCAGGCTAGAATTGGTTATCAAAAGAAGAATCATGTAAAGGTAGATAAGGAATAATAGGGCTTATAAAAATAAGTTCTCCATCATATGATTTTCACAAGTAATGAACTATAAATCCCATACGGGTCTCAAGAAATAGATAACCATCACAATTCCAAGAGATAATATACATATAGAGAGTAAATCACACAAGAAAAGAAGAGAGAATTATTAATGTTCTCCCTATAAGGCCAAAAATAAATCACTAGGTAAATTTTTGTTGGATTGCATCACTTATGCTATAAAGTATATGTGCTCAATTTCATCAAATGCTATCTTCTTCTAAAAACAATTTCAAGTTAAAGATTTCGGCTATACTATTAAAGACATGCTTGCAAGGAATTATATGATTAGGCTAACAATTACTATCATAGAACCTAAGAAAGGGATATCTATCAATTCTACTTAAAACAAAACTACTTAAAACAAATAAGACACATAAGATAACAAGTTTTGGAGGGAAGAACTTTGTCAGAAATTGATCGTACAAAGCTTTCCAAGTCTTGATAGACTTAGAAGGTAGGCTCTCCAACCAGCTCAGGGCCTTTCCAATAAGGGACCACCTAAAAACTTTTAACAGAACATATTCAAGTGAGACACCTTCAGCAGCTATGGTGTCACATAAATCAATAAAGTTTCTAATATGCTCCATAGGGCACTCAGTAGGTTTCCCTTCAAACTGAGCGCGTTTAATCAAGGATATGAATTGAGACTTGATCTCAAAGGGTTTCTCTATCGCTGGAAGCACAATCGGGGACTCTGGCACCCTCAGTTCTGGATGCATGTACTGTTTGGCATTCCTTGGATAGGCATCAAGCTCCTCTTGTAGACGAGCATTAGCAGCTCGTTGACGCTCAGCTTCAGCATCAGCGCCTTCTTTCTCAGTCTTCAATGCCTCCATCTGATTTCGGAGGTCTTCCATTTGAAGAGCCATCTCTTCTAGTGTAGCCATGGCTCGGTTTTCTCGGAGTCTATGGTGCAGGGAACGTTCAGGTTCTGAGTAATAACCAGTGTTCTCAAACTCGAGCCTTCGTCGTCCTACCGGCATACGCTGAGAAAACAAACAAAGAAAACAAAAATTAAAAACAAAAATGGGGTCGGGCTATTCCCGAACCCACAGATAAACTAACAAAACACGTTGCTTCCCCGGCAACGGCGCCAATTTGTTGAAGGAGGGTTTCTTGACAACAAATAAATTTATAAGTCAAGACCCCGCTGAGTATAGCGAAGTCAGGATCGTTCCACAGGAAGCAAGGTTGTTCGTTTATCAACTACTAAAAAGCAAACAAAATTAAGCAAAAACACACACAAGCAGCCTCGTTAACGACGTTGTCAGGGTCGTTAACGAACCACCGTACATAAAAAAACCAACTAACGACCTAAACAAACTCGGTAGCGAAATTCACTTAAAAATAATTCAAATAAAAACAAAGATCTAGGACTAGGGACACCACAACATAGCCAAGCATATAAACTCGTAAGAAGAATAGATCATGCTTTTAAATAGATAGAATCATCAACTTTCGTTGACCATGAAACAAATTAACCTACTTTCGCAACCTAACTCACTTAATTGTTTGTTTTGGATCTAAAGCTTGAAACTTTCGTATTCAAACAATATCAACTTTCAAGTTACTAACTTTCTCTTTCAATCCAGTTAAAAACTCAAATTACCTCAATTTTCATCTCGGTATAAACACAACAAACAATCTCAATAATAGATAAAAGGCATTCAACACACAATCTTACTCGTCAAACATGTTTAACTATGCCGGGCTTAACCCCGATCCTAGAAAAGAAGACTACTCACTAATCATAACTACGAAACAAGAAATCATTGAAAATAAATTACTACTGAATTAAATAATAAATATCGTCTTACAGAAAATCAGAAGAAACCGAAAACAATCAAATACCGAACCGAAATACTCGATCAACGAACTCGGTAACTCTCGTCCACCGACCCCCTGACTCGACTCCGATCCTCTCCTCGGCTCTTCCTCTTCTCTCTATGCTCGATCTCTCCTTATAAATCTCCCCCTTTGCTAGGCTAAATAAGAGGGCTATTTATACTAAAAAGCTAAAAACTAATAAGGCTAGAAGATAAAAACTTTCCTAAAAGATAGAAATAAAAACTCTAAAAAGATAGAAACAAAATCTAAGAAGAAAACAAGACCTAAAATACATAATATAATAACCCTAAAAATTATAAAAAGATACTCTATCGACACGGAAATAATTTCCCGCACATGATCGGTGAGTTACAAAGTCAACCCTCGAAATTTCTTATCACGTGACCTCGTTAACGAGCCCTTACAGCCTCGTTAACGAGTCTGGGCTTGGTTTCTTCCACACTTTAACTCGTAAAACCTTGACTCTGACTTCTTCAAACTTGTATTCCTCCGTCTTTCACTGTAGCGCTCCAAATTCAGCTCCATATAGCACTTTTCCTTGCTAAAACCTACAAAATACACAAAATAGAGTAGCTTCCATACTTTCTATGAAAATATGCAAAACTATCCAAAAACATACCAAAACAAACCTAAACTTATCAAAACTAGACCTAATAAATAAAGAAAACCTACTAAAAACTATACTAAAAATACGCACATCATATATTCATAAAATTGAATAACTCAACAGATTGAAATAAGCAGCTCAAAAATATGAATACAGTCATACAAAACCATGAATATGCAACTCAAAATCATGAATATAAACTTGGGCACACGGGCACGTACACTCAGAGACGGACTTGGGCGGGGGCCGGCGGGGGCCGGTGCCCCCACTTCCCTCCGACTAATTATTTATTTGTATTGTTTTATTTTTTTTAAAGTATGAAATTAAAAAAAAAATACTAATACTATAAGTATTAATTAGTCTAATTGGTCTAGTCCTCGTTTTACTAATGAAGAGTATATTGTTCGAATCTTATCTCTTAGCCATCCACTAAATTAATATTTCTAGTTTTGTTGGTATTTTACTTGAATATGTTTTATTTGTCATGTTTTATTTATCTTTTTTTATTTTTCTTCCTTAGTATAAATCAGTCTTTTTTCGATTCTAGTTTGTTAAGTTTTTAAGAACTTGAATTATGTTTTTTCCGTCGATGTATATGTTAATTTTAAAAGTACACTATGGAATGACTATTTTAACAAACTGTAATTTTTTAAGATTTAACAATCATTTTTAATAAAAAAAAAAGTAAAAAACAAAAATAAATAAATTCCGAAAACGATGTCACTAGTATCACCCGATTCACGACCGACAACTCCACCCTCACGGATAATATAAGTTGTGCCCCCGCTTCCAGAAGATCCTGCGTCCGTCACTGCGTACACTATAAGAATGGTTTTACTTGAACTTAAATCAATATAATATATTACTATTAAATACTATTTTTTAAATAAAATAATATTTTAATAATTATAAAAAATTCGATTTTCTTGACTTGTTGGGTCCCGAAAACCCGCAACAACCCGACCCGATTTAACCATTGACTCATTACAACCTGAACCGACTCAACTCGAACACGAAATAAGTGAACCTAAGCTGATCAACATATAGACGTCAGTTTCACAAATCAGAAGTTCTAGTTGATCCAATGTCGACGGAGGACGTACCCTGTAGTACAAGTACGTATAATACTTCACCCAGGCCATATAGCTAGAGAGCTGAGTTATGGCAGTGTGTCACATAGATATTGAACAAGAACCCATATACCTTGATTTATTAATATTTTTGTAGAAACCCACAACTTCATTTCAAACCACAACCATATAATGAATTCATTGATCATTCAAAAAGGCGAGGCTTCCTTCCGATCGAAGAAAATCCCTGAAGCTTCGCCTTTTGGCAGCAATGCAAGCCTAACCGGACTCTCGGCGCCTTCTTCAACCGATAAACCTCCGGTCCTGAAGTTGATATCCGTCTTCACATAGCCGGGGCAAACGCAGTTGACATCAACATCCGGATACTTGTTTGCCACCATCCTAGCATAAGCATTCATGGCTGCTTTTGTGATAGTGTAGGGAGCAAGGAAAGAAGGCCATCCTTTCGTGTTCAGCTCGCCATTCCTCAAGTCTTCCAAGAATTCATTGAGGATCTCCTCAATCTTCTCTTCTGTAAGGCTCTCGACGTCGTCTAGGATCCCTCTGACCCGCTCATTTGGTATGTTCTAAAATAGAATCCATTCAAGTGCAATGAATGTAACTTAATAATCATATCCCTCCCCGCCATTTGAAAATGTTTTTCATTTTCAAGCCATTTCAATCATGTGTATGTTGTATAAACGTTAAAAAAATGGATATCGATCTATTTGGGAAACTTTTAACATATATAAGTATACCTTGAGCCTCCCCGAAGATGAGGAAACGTTAACGATTCGGGGGGAGTCAGAGAGGCGAAGGAGGGGGAGAAAAGCTTGGGTGAGTGTCCTGGCGCCGTAGTAGTTGGTGTCCAGGCATTGTACAGCCAAATCATAGTTCTCCGCAATGACCTCGTCAAAGTTGATCTCCTCTCCTGAGCCTCTTGGCTGGGTTTGAAAAAAATGAGTTAGAATGAAACTATCAAAACACATAACATGTTTTGCAATATATATGCAAAATCTCATGTAACTTAATTATATTAAAAAAAAACAAATAAAATAAAATTGAAAGACACGGCCCCGGAAATTAATTCAGCATGTGATGAAGTGTTTACCTTACTAACTGCATCGACAAAAGCATCAGGATCTACCTGGCTTCCAAATACTCCAGCATTGTTCACCTGCACTTAATTAATCCCAATAACTAAGACATTTTGGACTGCTTTCACAAAGTAGATCGAAAATAGAAGAAGAACACGTTGTCTTTATTGATTGATCAATTAATTACCAAGATATCAAGCTTTCCGAACTTGGATTTGACAAAACCAGCAAGACAAGCAACGCTGCAAGGATCAGCCACGTCCAATTGATGAAACTCCAAGAAATCTGAAAGAGAGTTATCTTGATTCTTGAGATTCTCAACAGCTTGAATCCCTCTGGTTTCATCCCTGGAAGTTAAGACCACAATCACGCCTTTGGAAGCCAATTGCCGGCAAATTTCAAGCCCAATTCCCTTGTTTGCCCCTGTCACCACTGCATATCTACACCCCCATCCAGCCCACAGGCACAAGCACAGCAAAGGGCAAAATCGGTAAATCAATGTATTGCATAATTAGCTTCACATCTCAGAGAGAAGAAAGAAAAGAAAAGAAAAGAAAAGAAGATTGATACCTGTTTGAGGAGAGGAAAGGAGAATCGGCCATTGGAGTAACTGAGAGAAGTTGGTGAAGAGGATCGGGAGGGCTTTGTCGATGTTATCAATGCTGTGGATTTAAGTTTACTGATCGAGAGACTTTCGCTCGTTTACACGTGCGTGTGTTTCGACCTTGCTTCCTCATTCTTATTTTTTTGCTCATTTGAGAAAAATCCCACATTAGTACTAGTTTCAATTATTTATTTCAAAAATATACCTCTATTATATCTTGTTTCCAAAACTACACCTTTTTATTTTGGCGAATTTGCGGATATACCCCAACAAAAGTTTGTAAAATAAAAAATACCCTCTTTTAGGCTAAATGGCAAGAATAGTCATGTTGGGCATTTTTACAATAAAAACTTATGTTTTATCCATTTTCTTTTAGATTAAAAAATGAAACAAATTTGTTATATAAGAATATTGAACGTATTTGATATGATCCGAGACATTTCTTATTTGTAATTTTACTATTAAATAGGAAATCATAATAAAAAAAGGAAAAAATATGTAACCATAAGATATCTCTTTATTTACATTGTTTATCGTTAAAAATAAAACCTAATTATTTTTGCTTTTAGAAAATGAAGAATATGATTAAATAGCGAAGACTTTCTCTCATCCTTCATAATATGCTCTGAAAGATCAAAGACAACACAAAATCAACTAAGAAAAATATAGCTCACAGAAATCTGTACAGAATATATAAACGGTTTTTCTATCCTATGTCCTAAGGGCATAGGTTAACTTTGCTATTGTTAGAAACTAAAACCCTAAAAGAAAATTAATGAACCCTATTGAAAAAATCATTTAAACCAAAATTAATAAAACTCAACAAAATATTTTCATTTTAAGGCTTTTAACCTATGCCCCTGCCTAAGGGCATAAGTTAGAAAAATCGATATATAAAATATGAAAGCAGGGGAGAGAATAACTGAAATCCACAAGAATAGCTCTGATTTTGCATCTTCTTGCAACAAGGAGCTCTGATTTTGCATCTTCTTCTATAATGCTTACACCTACCCAGAAAAGAAAACCCAAAATGAAATCAATTCAACAACTAAAATCCACAAGAATAGCTCAACACGAAGAACCCTAAGCATAGAGAGATGGGAGGAACGGGAAAGAAGAAGGAATTAGAAATACCCATAACGCATCTTCCCAAAATCAAGGCGTTCATCAACAGAGTTCTCCATTGTTGATCCAATCAGGGAAACAACAGTCGGATCTAATCAAATTACCATGGATCCTTCCACGCGAGGAGATCGGCGGCTCCTCATACGCCTTTTGGTGATGCGTTTTCAGGACCGGGGATACGGGCGAAGTTTGCCATGGATCCTCCATGCGAGCTCACCTCCACTTTTGTGAAGACGGAGATGCCGTAAAATCAGGCCTGACGGACGTCGAGGCCACCGCCGCTTCCAGTAGGCAGAGATCAAGGATGTCGAGGCTGCCCGCCGCCTGCTTCGCCGCTGCTGCTGATACGTTTTCAGGACAGAGTTATCGAGCTTTCCTGCCTTTCCATTGCTGTGAAGGAGGTGTTTATACATTCCCAAATGTTCTGTACACAAAACCATTATACAATATTCATATTTCTACTAGAATAAAATTTAATGCAATTAAGAATTTTATTTATCTTAAAAAGTAAAAAATTTCAGAATCTGGGTATGCTTACAATTTAATTGGGTATTTACTTATTATTTTTGGACATTAATGCAAATGTAAAAAAATGTGGACATTTTTATTATTATGAACTTTTTTAAGGGTATAGACCACTATTAACACTTTTATTTAAAAAGGCTAAACTATCCCTAATTAATAATCTTAATAGATTTCTAATTGGATTTTGCTATTCGTCGTCCCGGGGCGACAAATAAGATCCCTGGAATAGAAGTATATCTTCCTTGAAAATTAGAATCTATCTTTTTCCTATTACGGAGTATTAAGAATAAATCTTTCCTTAATAAACTGATCACCATATGTAAAATTTAATTAGTTATTTTTATGTAGATTTTTTCTTTTTAGATTTGACACAATATACATTCCCCCACATATAATTGTTCATCTCATTGGCCATTGCACACTTCCCATCAAAATTGAACATAGGTACACCACTAAATCCAATTATTTTTAAGGGTGACTTAGGAATAAATCAAAAATTTTCTCTAAAATTTAAAAAATGATATATGTTAGTTTAAATTTATGACATGTAATAGTTAGTATGTGATCATGTTGTATACTTTCATTTTTACTATGAATAAATTAACACTGATTTGATTAACTTTTATTAATCAATCTATAATTAATTATCCATACATGTTCATAATAGTTAATTATTTGTAGTTTTTTTTATTTTTTTTCTAATAAAAAGTTTTCAATATATATTGAAAAAGACGTAAGATCTAAAAGGAAAAGTGTATATAATTAATAATTAATCAAAATCTAGATATGTTAATTAGTTGTTACTTGTTAAGTAGGAATATATTTATTTTAAATAATAGAAAAAAAGATAAATTCTAATCTTTAAAAAAAAATATTTCTATTTTAGAGATCTTGGGGCGACGAATAGCAAAACCTCATATTGGGGAAATTCAATCCCACGTTCAACAAAACTCCTAATTGCTCGCTTAATCATCCCTCGTTATGTTTCAGGCTGAAACTGTGTTACTGGTGCTCGTTATGTTTCAGGTTCCAAGAAAGAGTGAAAGAAATTGATTTCCTCTTGTTTGTAATTTGAGTCTTTCTTTGGTTGACGGAATAATTTTATTTTAAACAAACAAATCCTTACTCATGACATCCATATAAATCGAAATATAAAATTTGTGAAATTTATTTGGAGACACGTGTCTTTGAACTGAGGGCTACCAAATTTCACCTAGTTAAATTTAATGTAACAAAATTATGTAACAAAATTTTATGTAGATAAATTTAATGTAACAAAACATGTAATGCATACTAGCTAGTTAAATTATGTAACACATACTAGTTAAATTTAATGTAACGAAAAAGCTAATAAATTTAATGTAGCAATTTAATGTAGTAAAAGTTGAATTTATGTAAAAAAAATAACCCTACATAAAATTATACTACTAAAATTTTTTATGTAGAAATCCTAATAAATTAAATGTAACAATATTAATGTAATAAAATCTGAATTTATGTAATAAAAAATACATAGAATTATACTAACAAATTTTATGTAGAAAACTCTAATCAATTTAATGTAAAAATTAATGTAATAAAAGTTGAATTTATGTAAAAAATAACCCTACATAAAATTATACTACTAACAAATTTTATGTAGAAATCCTAATAAATTAAATGTAACAATATTAATGTAATAAAATATGAATTTATGTAATAAAAAATCATACATAAAATTATACTAACAAATTTTATGTAGAAAACTCTAATAAATTTAATGTAACAATATTACATTAATAGTTTTATGTAGAAAAAGCTTAAGAATTTATGTAACAAAATACCCCTACATAAAATTATACTAAAAAATCTTATGTAGAAAATTCTAATAAATTATTGTAACAATTTTAACGTAATAAACTCTAAATTTATGTACTAAAAACCATACATAAAATTATACTAACAAATTTTATGTAGAAAACTCTAATAAATTTAATGTAACAATATTACATTAATAATTCTTATGTATAAAAATTAAAAAGCTAAAGAATTAATGTAACAAAAAAATTCAGATTAGGTTTTTCTTGTTACATAAATTCAAAAAGAGGAGGATTTTGTTACATTAAAATATATATAACCAGAGGAGTGACCGACGATGACAATGCAAGTAGGATGCTCAAAATCAGGAGGAGTGACCAGTGGCAAGAAGGGTGTTCGGCGATGCCCTGAACTTGGTTCCGGCAGTGGCAAGCTAGGTGGACGGCGGTTTTGACGATGAATGCCGATCTGTTGAGTGAGAATAGATTGGTGGTTTCCGGCGCCGACGAGGATGGGAGATCGTCGGAGGATGGCAGCGAGGAGGATGGGAAGCGAGCGGTTCACGGTGAGCGGTTCCCGGCGAATTGAGTGAAGGTTTAAGCGATCGAGAGGTTCACGTTGCAATATCGGTAGATGGGAGGGAGAATAGGGTTAATTTAGTCCTTTTTTATATAAAAGGTTAATGATGAAAAAATTATATAGAAGGGTATATTATTGAAATAAATTAGTAAAATCTGGTCAGTACCCTCTTTTGTTCTTTTTATTTTGATAAAGCTTACTCATTTGCCTACACTTTATAGGCTGGCTACACTTTATAATAAAGATCGAATTCATGACTCGTGAGATTTTAGATCTGTTCTGGTTACACATTATAATAAAGAATTCATGACTCATTCTGCCAGAAAAAAAAAATCATGACTCATTAAGATTGTAGATCTAATCAAGCCCCCGTTTGATTCACTGTTTTTTTTTTTGTTTTGCAATGTTTCTTTCGATCTTAACCAATCGTATTCAAGTTTAAATTTAAAAAATACACTTAGTTTCATGTGTTCCAACGGGATAAAGAGTTGATGAAAATTACTCAAATTTACAAGACTTGATCGAAGTTTAAATTTAACCCAAAATTTGAGCTATCCCTACCAACCTTATCCGAATTTATAGATACTTATTCGATTTTTTTCTTTCGATTGTCCTCGAAATTCAATTTCACAAAAAATTATATTATTAACATATCTTTTTTGGCAATTTTAAATCCATCTTTTATAAAAATCAATCTAGATCAATTTTATGTATTGAACACTTATATATTTTTTCACAAAAATAAGTTAATAATTTCAACTTCTAAGATCAATTACTAAAATTAACATAAACTATTAAATCAGTATCAACATCAACTTCAACTCATATCAGCTTTGAAACGTTGAACAAACCCTCAACATCTATTTTTCAAGGAGTATTTCCCAGAAAATAATTATTTTTAGCTCAAAAAATAAATATAAAATTTTAGTTTTTATGAAGTTACACTTTCTCCAAATCATAGAATTACACTTATTATGATAGGATAGGTAAGTTTCACTTTTTGTAATTTTAAATGAAAAATTCTTAATTTCTCAGAACTCAAGGAAATTTCTTAATTCATCTATAATACAAAATCAACCAAACAACCAACGGTGCGTTGGTGCAATGGTATGGGAGCTGCACTTGGAAGGGCGAACCCCGTGTTCAATCCCCCGCAACATCGTTGGGAGGAGTTTAAAGTCATAATTCCCTACCCCGCTCCGAATCCGGATGTAGTCCTGGGCTTAAGTCCGACCCGAATCCACTGGGGCAGGGCGAACCGGATGGGAAACCAAAAAAAAAATATAAATTTCTAACTTTCTATAGAAAATGGACACTAATGGCTTCCGAACAAAGGCAAAATTATGAGAAAGAAGAGTATCTGACATCAAAAACTTGGATCACCTCTTTGTAGAATGTCCACACACACAAGCAATAACTAGAGTATTCAATACAAAAAATCAACAAATTTTACGAAGCTATAACGTCAAGAATAAAACATCTACAACTATAATAAATGAGCTAAAACAACAATTAGGAACCAAGGAATTTATAGAATTAGCCATTATTTGGTGATGCATGTGACATCAAAGAAACAAATTAGTCTTTCAGCATGCACCAAATGACTTCATCTCGGACCTTGCATAATATATTCGACAAAATGAACATGGAAAAAACCAAACGGTGGGATGCCGAAGAGGATAAAAGTTGCAATATCAGACCAAAGATTCGAAGGAGCCAAAAATAAAGGAATTGGAAAAGACCACAAATGGGATCTTTCAAAATTAATTTTCATTACATCATTCTGCAGATGTAGCGAACATAATTTAACGACCATGTAAGATGGTCGCTAATTAGCGACCACTTAGTTTTTAAATCTAACCTAAAAAATAAAAAGAAGTTAGTTATGGGGTTGTGTTGTATTTTATAATTTTAGTTAGTGGTAGATTGATAAAAGTAGAGATTTAGGATAATTTAAAGGAAAAAAAGAAAAAAAAAAGTTAAGTAGGTTTCTTAGTATTTATGTAAAGTAATTAGCGTGGCTGAGTAAATCAATGAGAAAAAAAGTAAGTTCTCAATCATCAAAATTTTTTTTTTTTGGCGACCACATACTCAGTGGTCCTAAAACATCGCGGGCGATTTTGGTGCCAAATATTGGCGACCACACTTCATTACTTGTTCCTCACCCTTCTCAAGCCAATATTGCAGGGAACAAAAACGTATGCCGCATATAAGAGAAATGTTTCCGACCAAAAAAAAATATAAGAGAAATGTTTATCTTGACATATTGAGCATTATAAACTGACACGGGATTTCATGAAGAAGAAGAAGGGATGAACTATTTTGATACTCTTTGTCCTAATTTTAAGCTTACGATAGTACACGTAGACATTTTCCTTGCCCTTTATATAGGTTGGAACTTGGAAGCTTCACTAATTTGACAATAATAATGCCTTCTTGAATGGTGGTTCGAAGGTCACAATCTATATCAAATAACCATAGGGGTTTGTTGTTGGAAATCGTCCTACTTTTTATTGCAAAATACAAATGGCCCTCTCTTCACCTCAAACAAGCATGAACTTCTCATATGGCTTAACAAACTCAAGTTATATCTATTAAATCATGGGTTTTGTGCATGTTATTCGAAGACATCTCTATTTATTAGAACTACATTTATTAACACCATTTATATGCTTTTTATGATGATGAATTTATTGTTACACGGACAAACAACTCTATAATTTAGCCCTGTATTCAACAACTTCATTCAATATACACGCTAAAAGATTCGGGTGCCTTACTCACCCACTAGAAACAAGCCCAGAGATATCAAACAACCCTTAAATAAAATCATCCCACAACTAAACAACTTACTCATGAGATTGGTAATGAGCAATCCAGTCAAAAGACAGTCTCCAAACCTCTAGAAGCAAGATTCTTCTCCCCGCCTTAACCTCTCTCCTCCAAGCTCCATCCTCTTTTTTCCATGGCTGATTTGGCACTCCAAGAAGCAATTAGTGCTTCTTCTCTTTGGGTGGAGGCACACAGTTTTTTTTCCGCATAAGGTAAATTTTTATAGAAGAGAGAAGGGAATGATACAAATTACCATATATCATAACTAGATATATGTGCAAAAATACATCAGAAACCTCAGATCAGCCTAGGTACATGAACCAATTACCCATCAAGGTTCTAAGAACATAACATATACTAATGCCAGGAGACACTAATGCCATGTTAGAACAAACTTGCCTAAAAAGAAGGGTCGCTCCTCTCTTTGCATCATCACAACTTCACATCAAAAAAGCTACTTAGCATAAGAGGAGCGGGTCATGTTTCACAAACAAATCTACCCTGAAAGCTGCAAAGCCTAGACCCAACCCCAAGACTGGAGTCCTAGTTGAGCTCTCATTGCTTGTCCCCTTCTGCCACTGGGCTTCAGTTTTACCGTAAACCACAACTTATATTCCTCTATGATTTTTTGCATTGTGGAACACAACTTCATTACGCATCCACCAAATGAAGTAGATGATGCACATACAAGCAGCTAACTTTGATTGGTATATATATGTTATTTGCAAGTTAGGAACCATTCCCACCACATAGTTGCTCTCACACTATTTCTTTATTTTCCCACTTGCTAAAACAAAACTCTTAAAGTAAGCGACCAATCTTGGGATGGACTAAAATGGGTCCAAAATCCCAACAGTACATTCTTGCTAAGTTTATGGTCGCAACATTGTTTTGTCATTTCTTTCTTGTGGTAGTCAATTGAGCTTTCAAGAAACAATTAGAACAATAAGTTGATAGTATTTTGTTGCCTGATCAAGCACTACATAAAGAATATAGGGCTAATACAAACAAGAACCTAAGAATGGCCTCAGGACTTTCACACTAATTTCATGGGTAATACCTTTCCCAATTATAAGACTACATATTATGTCACAAATATAAACAAGAACCCCATATTGCTTATAAATAGAAGAAGATCGATTACAATTTATTTTATAAGACTATAATCCCACAAAGTGAAATGAATGCCAACGTCAATGTTGCATAGTCAACACAATAACAAGTTACATGTATATGCTTTTTAATTCAAAAGGTCGAGGCTTCCTTCCGATCAAAGAAAATCCCCGAAACTTGGCCTTTTGGCAGCAATGCAAGCCTAACAGGCCTCTCCGCGCCTTGTTCAACTGATAAAACTCCGGTATTGTAGTTGATATCCGTCTTGACATAGCCAGTGCAAACGCAATTGACATCAACATCCGGATACTTGTTTGCCATTATCCTAGTGTAAGCATTCATGGCTGCTTTCGAGACCGCATAGGGAGGAAGGAAAGAAGGCCATCCTTTGATTTTCAGCTCACCCTTCTTGAAGTCTTGAAAGAATTCATTGAGGATCTCATCAATCTTCTCTTCTGTAAGGCTCTCAACGTAGTCTAGGATCCCTCTGACCCTCTCATTTGGTATATTCTAAATTAAATATATAGAATCCGTTCAGATATAATATCTTTGTTAGAAGGAATATCAAAATGATCAAGAAATGATGTAAAATATCAAGAAATGATCTAGCTCGTGCATTTCCGATCGAGCCATTTTCACTCAAATATATAACATTGACAAGCATCTAATATTCAAGCACTTTATTTATTCCTTATGCAGTTATTAACAAAGTCGGGTCGTAGAGTGATTGTCACTAATGCAAAGAATTGTAAGGTCCACATCGATCAATTGATATTTTACAGATGATAGGATATTGGCCGGTCCTAAATACATTGATTGATCATTTTCATAATTTTAATTAAGGGATGAATAGAGTATTGACCTTAGCTTGTTCTTGTTCAATAAATTAACCTACGTACGTATGCATGTGCGTACCTTGAGCCTCCCTTTGATGGAGGAGACGTTAACGATCCGAGGGGAGTCGGAGAGGTGAAGGAGGGGGAGAAAAGCTTCGGTGAGTCTCTTGGCGCCATAGTAGTTGGTGTTCAGACATTGTACGGCCATGTCGTAGTTCTTCGACGACGGCATGATCTCGTTGTCGTTCTTGATTTGCTCTCTTGGCTGGGTTGACTAAATAATCGACCCTCGGGCCAAATAATAATTAATTGTACGTGTGTATATGTATGGATCTTATGCAAATATTGAGTATGCTTATGCTAATTGTAAGTGTTCATATATGAACATAGCTAGGAACACACACCAAGTGAAAAAAGGAATCAAACTTTGTTGAATAAAATTCCCTAATCTCATGGGAAACCTTATGCAATAAATATATATATATATATTTAACGATCCGTTCGGCAATCAATTGGCACTGGAACGGCCAAAATCTCAAATAATTTCAAATTTGAACGAAGCATTTGAGTTGTGCATGTTATTGATTGTCAAATGCACTACCAAATCAAGGTTAGCTTATTTTTATTCATTTTTAAAGGTTAGGATATTAATTAATCTACCACTAAATCAAAAGTTGAGTTGGGTTATTTTAATAGTGTGAAGTTACCTCTCTAACTGCGGAAGCAAAAGAATCAGAATCCATATCCATTCCAAGTATCCCTGCATTGTTCACCTGCATGCATAATATTAATCCGAATAAGACATTTTGAACTGCTTTCACAAGTTAGATCGAAGCCGGATGAAGAACATATCCGTACTGATTGATTAACTGATTTAAGTACGTACCAAGATATCAAGCTTTCCAAACTTGGATTTGACAAAACCAGCAAGAGAAGCAACGCTGCAAGGATCGGTTACGTCCAATTGATGAAACTCCAAGCAATCAGAAAGAGAGGTGTCCTGTTTCTTGAGATTGTCAAGGGCTTGAATTCCTCTGGTTTCATCTCTGGATGTTAAGACCACAATCACACCATGGGAAGCCAATTGCCTGCAAATTTCAAGCCCAATTCCCTTGTTTGTCCCTGTCACCACTGCATATCTACACTCCCACCCAGCCCACAGCCACCAGCAGTCCAGCACAGCAAAGGGCAAAGCAGAAAATTAATGTTTCTAGTTATATCCAAAATTTCAGAGACAGAGAAAGAAGAGTACCTGGTTGTGGAGAGGAAGGGATAATGATCAGCCATTTGAGAAACTGAGATGAATTCAGGGAGGATTGTATTAGTGGGGTTTATAAAAGAAGAGGGCCATCAGGGGGCTACGAGATAGATTTCTCGCTTTTTATGCTAGACATCCAGCATTAATGCAGGTCCCACACACTTTCAAAATAGTATTATTTAAATAGTTTTATTGCCCACACCCACCCTCAAATAGTTCCACCCCTGACGATGAAGTACGACCCACCCAATCCAACCTAACGGAGTCCAGGAGCTGCAATACGCCGCCTGAAAAAGAGATAGTTGAGGATTTTGCGGACGCGATGGAAACAACGTCGGAACTAGAAGATGGTGAACGACAGGCTCTGCAACCATTTCCATGTAGTTACAAGTAACAAGAACATTGGTATAGTACTTACGTCAAAGCTTATTTGTCCTCCAACTGAAAATGTCAAATCATATTGACCGAATTTCTCACGCAGTATAGACACCATCTTTGATCTTACATTGTGAATCTAAACAAAGTTCATCAGAATATCAAAAACCTATTGAGTTAGAAATCTAGAATAAATGGCAGCGAATAAAGGAACTACCGAGTGAAAGAAATCATAGTTATGTACCTTGTCATACTTTTCAAATTCATCCCTTTCTTCTTGGCTGCAGTTTCTTCCTATAGGAGAAACATTCAGCATTCCACTTCTGAATTCTATGAATGTTCCCCTAGAAAAATAATATGGATAAAAGATGATCTTTACGTCTTACCGGTTCATGGACCTCAGGTTGTTCTGGGGGTATAGTGGCTACAGACTCTGGGAAAGGTTTCGCATGATTATGCACAGCTCACGATGGAATTTTCATGGCACAACGACGTTGTTTTATTACAGGGTGATCGTCTATCGCCGAAACAGCTTTCTGTACATGCCTTTCAGTCTTTATGTAGCTCGGATTCCGTGGCTGAATTTTTCGAGATCCTACCTCTTCTGGCCGATGACACGACACCCTCGGCTCCCGGCACAGTCGACTTCCCGTCGGACGTCCATCCCTCGATCCACACAGTCTTGCAGGCACACACGGACGTCTTTCAGCTTCCATCTGGGCTACCTCCTCAACGGACTCGGGATCACAGGATTCACTTACAACCCGGCTCTAAACCGGTGAATGTCCGGCCTTATCGGTATCCTTATTTTCAGAAATCCGAGATAGAGCGCCAGGTTCAGGAAATGTTGCAACAGGGCATTATTCGTCATAGTACGAGTCCTTTCTCGTCCCCGGCTCTGTTGGTCAAGAAAAAAGATGGCAGCTTTCGGTTTTGTATTGACTATCGCGCTCTGAATACGGCGACTGTGGCTGATAAATTTCCAATTCCGACAGCGGATGAACTCTTTGATGAGTTGGGCAGGGCCATGATTTTTACTAAACTCGACTTGCGTTCGGGTTATCATCAGATTCGGATGCATACTTCCGACATATACAAGACTGCCTTCCGGACGCATGACGGCCACTTCGAGTTCTTGGTTATGCCCTTCGGTCTGACCAATGCACCATCGACCTTCCAGGCCGCGATGAATCAGATATTTGCTCAGTTTCTTCGGCACTTTGTGATCATTTTCTTTGACGATATTTTGGTATATAGTGCGTCCCTGGACGATCATGTGCGCCATCTTGATGTTGTACTCCGGATATTGCGCGACAACCACTTCTTCGTCAAGAGTTCCAAATGTTCTTTTGGCACGTCACAAGTTGAATATTTGGGGCACATAGTGACGGCAGGGCAGCTGGTCGCCGATCCTGCTAAGCTGGCAGCCATGTCTGATTGGCCAACTCCGACCACGGTAAAGCAATTACGGGGATTTCTGGGGTTGACAGGATATTACCGGAAATTCATTCGGAATTACGCAGCGTTGGCCGCCCCACTCACGACTTTATTACAGAAAGACAAATTCTCTTGGTCCGAGACTGCAGACACGGCTTTCCGTCTTCTTAAGGACACTATGCTGAAGCCACCTATTTTACAGCTGCCCGACTTCACTCGACAATTTGTTGTCGAAACCGATGCTTCCGATGAGGGGATAGGCGCGGTCTTGTTACAGCAGGAGAAACCGATTGCCTTCTTCAGTAAAGTTTTGGGCATTCGGCGGAAGGGCTCTTCCACATATCACCGTGAGCTTTTCGCTATTGTCTCCGCGGTTCAGAAATGGCGACAGTACCTATTAGGCCGGGAGTTCATCATTCGCACCGATCAAAAGAGTTTAAAGGAACTCTTATCCCAGGTCATTCAAACTCCGGACCAACAGTTCTTCATTCGGAAACTCATGGGATATAAGTTTCGTATTGAATACAAGACCGGAGCAAGTAACATGGTAGTTGATGCGTTGTCTCGTTGTATGATTCAGGATGACGCTACTCTGAAAGAATTTGCAGCCTTGTCGTCACCATTGCCCGAATTGCTTCAGCGGTTGCAACAGGAAAATTCGGCCAAGCCTGACCTGCAGGCGTTGCATGCAGCCGCAGCCAAGGGCGAGCTGCCAGCCCCTTTTCAGGTTCATGACGGGGTCCTTTATTATCATCATCGGCTCGTGTTGAGTAGAGATTCCGAGTTGAAAGCCGAAATTCTACAAGAATTCCACTCCTCTCCGAGCGCAGGTCAATCCGAGCGTGGACCGGACATTTCGTCGCGTCGCCGAGGTCTTTTATTGGCCTCAGATGCGCAAGGATGTACGTACTTTTGTTGACTCTTGCCTGATTTGCCAATCAACTAAATATAGCACTCGCAAACCTGCCGGTCTACTTCAGCCGCTACCAATTCCGCAGCAGGTTTGGGACGAGGTGTCCATGGACTTTATCACGAGCCTTCCCCCATCGCATGGCCAAACGACCATTTTGGTCGTTGTCGACCGCCTCTCCAAGTACTCCCATTTTGGTACGTTGGGCCCGGCATATGATGCTCCGACGGTAGCTGCCCTCTTTGTGAACATAGTCGTTAAGCATCATGGTATTCCGTCTTCCATTGTGTCAGATCGCGATGTCATCTTTACTAGTGCATTCTGGAAGGAACTTCATCGGCTCAGCGGTACCACTCTCCGCCATAGTACCGCCTACCATCCTCAAACGGATGGACAAACAGAGGTAAAGAATCGTGCTTTGGAGCAATATTTGCGGGCATTCACACAGGGCCGTCCCAAGCAATGGACCGAGTACTTACCATGGGCTGAGCTTGCCTTAAATTGCTCCTATCATGAGGGACTGCAGACATCGCCTTTCCGAGCTCTTTATGGTCGCGATCCGCCGCCTCTCTGTCGTCCCACTCAGCCCACCGCTTCACCATCTTCCGCGTTGGCGGCAATTCAGGACCGGGAACGTGCCCTTGAGCTCATCAGAAGCAGCTTAGTGAAAGCCCAACAGCATGGTGACGCAGGCCAACACCCATCGTCGTGACCTCCAGTTTGAGGTGGGTGACCTCGTCTTGCTGAAACTTCGACCATATCGGCAGCACTCTGTAGCTCGACCGTTATCGACAAAACTAGCCCGACGATTTTATGGTCCTTTTACGGTATTGGAGCGTATCGGGGCAGTGGCGTACGTCTGGACTTGCCCAAAGACGCCAAAATCCACAACGTCTTTCATGTGTCTTTACTGCGCCCATTTGTGGCCACCAATGCTGCACCTATCCAGCCAGCATTCCCGACCGAATTCCTCCATGATCGCCCTCTCTCTCGGCCGGTGAGAGCTGTCGAAGCACGCCAGGTGATGGTGGATGGTGTTGCTCGCACCGAATGGCGCGTGGTTTGGTCTGATGGATCCGCGGACGACTCCACGTGGGAACCCACCGATCAGCTGCTGCAGTCTTTTCCTTCCTTGCGGCTTGAGGACAAGCCGAATCTCATCGGGGGAGAGATTGATACGGTTCATCCCGAGTCCTTACGGAGGTCCACTCAGGAACGACGGGCTCCGAACCGATTTAGAGACTAATTTCTTTACTTTAATTCTTTGTTTTAATTAGTGTATTTTTTTAATAGGAGTTTTACTCCCTTCTCAGGTTTTCTTTCGGGTTCTTTCCTGAGTCGCTTTTATTGAACCCGTAGGGCATAGCTTATATAAACCCTTGTAAGCTAAAGTTGAGAGGTATCCAAGAAATAGAATCTCTTCTGCCCTAATTCTCTGTCTTTTCTTTTTTCCTTTCGTCTCTCCTTGCCTCGGGCCTCGCGCCCATTCCCCTTCCGGTTTCTTGGGTCATAATTCATTGGTACGCTAGGAACCTTAGTGTATCAATTAGTTCAGGCCAAATCATAATTGAGAGACACTAATTAAGAAGTGGTATGAGTGCTTGGTTTGGGAGAGATTGATGGCACACATGCTAGTAGCTTAATTTACCTCTAGCTCCAAATCAAATAAGAATTCAGACCAGTACCTTTCTGTATATAGCCACAAAAGCATCAGAATTTATATCACTTCCAAGTATTGCTGCATTGTTCACCTACATATATATTAAACCCAAGAGGTGGTCAGTATGCTAAGGAATTCCCAATTCCAATTCAAGACTAAATAAAGTTATTGATGTTTTGGTAAACACAGGCTTATAATATAAATTATACAAATAAAATACCCGATAAGGTGATAGTGTGCTAATATGGGTACCTTTCAGGACAAAGGGTCGTTCGCCAAGCGCACCATGTGCATACAAGTTTAACCTAGCTATGTTCTTAAGGACAGTTAATAACTAGCTAAAATCCTTAGTGTCATATATGAGTTTTGTTTAATATTCTAAATATAGATCTATACAGAATTATAAAGATGTTACATGCTTGTAGATTGATTTTTTTATAGATAAGACAAGCATGGAGAAACGGGAAGAAAAATTCTAGTCTTCATCAATTGCATTTAATTACCAAGATATCAAGCTTTCCGAACTTGGATTTGACAAAATAAGCAAGACAAGCAACACTGGAAGGATCAGCCACGTCCAATTGATGAAACTCCAAGCAATCTGCAAGAGACTTGTCTTGATTCTTGAGATTGTCAAGGGCTTGAATTCCTCTGGTTTCATCTCTGGATGTTAAGACCACAATCACACCATGGGAAGCCAATTGCCTGCAAATTTCAAGCCCAATTCCCTTGTTTGCCCCTGTCACCACTGCATATCTACACTCCCACCCAGCCCACATCCACCAGCACAGAAAAGGGCAAAATTGGTAAATCAATGAATTGCATAATTAGCTTCACAGAGAGAGGGAGAGACAAAAAAAAAAAAAAAAAAGAAGATCGATACCTGTTTGAGGAGAGGAAAGGAGAATCAGCCATTGGAGAAACTGAGATAAGTTGGTTAGATGATCGGAAGGGCTTTGTCGATGTTAAATTAATGATGTGGCCTGTGGATTTAAATGAAGTGGGAAGCTTTCCCTAGTTTACACGTGCATGTGGTTTGGTGGACCTTGCTTCCTCATTTAGTTACACGTTTTAATAAAGATTTCATGACTCATGAGATTTTTTAGTTCTAACCAAGTACATAATTATGATATTGATTAAGTTAGAAGGTATTAATTTTTTTTTAACGAGGGACCCATCTTTGGTGGTAAATTCCGAGTCCGTGAACTAGCCGGCAAAGCGCATAACAAAGTAAACCGGCTTGCACCGACCGGCTCGATCTAATAGTGGAAGAATGGTGAGACTTGCTTTTTCACCTAAGTGTAGGAGCGGAGGCAAGGATCGAACATGTGACCTCCCAACATCCCCTAATGCCTCTTACCACTAGGTCACCCCATGGGGAGGCATTAGAAGATAATACTCATCTACCTAATACATTATAAAGCAAAAACCATGTTTGTTAAAAAAATTGTGCCACGTAGCATTACATGAATAAGATAATGTCAAGTTTTTTCAATAATAACTTATATTATTCTTTCTATACATCTAATTTTTTATATTATAATTACTTGATCTATTTATATGTTGATACTTTCTATATTAATTTTATGCGTATCTTTTAACAAAACTTAATCTATGCTAATGTTTTTTATATTAATTTTATAGATAATAAAATTTCTTTTATCTTTTAACAAATCTTGCACTCCAAGTATATAATTTTTTTTATCTATATGTTGATATTTTACAATAAAATAAATTATTTATAAAAAAAATATGACATATTTTATTATACATTGAGATATCTACCTAAATGTTAAAAAATTAATGCTAAAAACTATTTTAATAAATATTTTAATAAGTTATATTATACTTAAGAGATAATTAGATATCCTACCATAATTATCTTTAAGTTATAGCATTATATTATTTTATTTTTTTCTCTATGTTATCTTCTATACCAATATTTATATTAATGTTCTCCTTATTTAAAAATATTATTATATTCATTACAAAGTAAAAGATAAGAACCCAAATACATAACCTTAATAAATATTTTATAAAAACTGATTGTTTATGCATATTATTATCTTAACAAAAAAAATTAAAAAAATATTTAAAAATATTCCATTCAAGTGAAATTAACATTTTAAAAATTTTGATCAAAATATAGGGCAAGATCTCAACAAATAATGAAATAATTTTTAAATATATTTAATTAAAATATGTGGCATGATCTTAAAGTTTTTTTTATAAGTTACATGCTTTTATTGCTATATTATATACAAGTATTTTAAATTTTATATTAATATCAAATTATTGTATAATATTTAATAAAATCAACTCGTGAGTATCACGGGAAATTCAACTAGTTTGTTTTTAAAAAAGATATAATTTTACTATTTTTTTACTTAGATTAGTTTTCTGATATCTTCTATAATTGATAAGGAACCTTGGAGTCTCTTATTTTTCACATTGATAAAATATATAAGTTTGTTTTCATTGCTTCTCTTGATGGTGTTATACCATTTATACGTCTAAACTGGACCTCTTTTTATGAAATTCATTCTATTCCCGATGCAAACACTTCCAATATTGCGAATGCATTCCGCCCGTCTTACCTATAAGAGGCAAGATCGTCTTCTCTATAGAGCGATTTTTAGTACTATATCCCCCTCTATCACAAATCTGGTTACATAATCCAAAACTGCAAAAGTTGTTCGGGATCTTCTCAAACAAATTAAAAGTTTTTTTTTATAGGTTTATAAAAGTTATACCATGGTAGATCAAAACCTTTCTAATACTATGCATTAGAAAGGTTTAGTATTAATCATGTTTTATTCATAAAATTATTATATTTCACAAAAATAAAAATATTAATAATTGCAATAATTATAAGTAGTCATATGATGATTTATTTAATTTGATCAATATTAGGAATTATTCTATTCACTTGAGCATTTTCAATGATTTGTAGGTTTATAGAATAGGTCATATTAAATGATGGGCTATCTATAAGTCTATTCACTTGAGCCTTTTCAATGGTTTATAGGTTTATACAATGGTAGATCAAAAGATTTTTTTATTCCTTTGATTTTTTTTTTGTATCATTGTATAATAGGCCATATTAAATAATGGGCTATAAGTCTTCTTGGTCTAAATGTAGATTTGCTCTATATGTAATTAGTAGTATTAGTCATAAATAACCAATTTTTCTTCTTTATAGACATGTGCTTAATATGAGAATGAAGTAGAGAAGTAAAAAAGGTTAGGGATTTGAATTTAAAAAAATATGTTAATTATAGTTAAATTCTAGAAACGGACAACAACATTGGAGAAAAGTAATTATTTAAAGTAATTTGTACCTAAATATATGGTACATTAGAAAGGTTTATTATTAATCACTTTTTATTTCAAACAATTATTATATTTGACAAAAAATGAAACTTCTAACAATTACTATAATTATAAGGAGTCATATGATAATTTATTTAATTTGACCAATTTTAAGGATTATTCCATTCACTTGAGCATTTGAAAAGGGTTTATAGGTTTATAGAAGTTATACAATGGTAGACTAAAAGTTCTTTTAATCTTTTGAATCTTTTTTTATTTTTGTATAATAAGCCATATTAATTGAAAGACTATTGATTTTCTTGATTTAATCGTAGCATTTGTTTTACATATTTAATTAGTAGAATTAGTTATACATGATCAATTTTTCTTCTTTATAATATCTATAGATCGAGATATAGATAGATAGATAGATGAGTAAAGTTTTGGTACATAAGGGTAATAGAGTAAAAAATAAAGAGTTAGGAGAACCATTGGGTAGAGTGATTTAATGGTCTAGATTAAAAGATAGGTTTTCCATATAAAAGATAAAAAAAAAACACATGGTGGCATAAGTTGTAAATAAACTCAAATTAGTATCCCTTATATAAAAAGCAAAAATTTGCCCCTTCCCCATTCTAGATAGATAGATAGATAGATATAAGAGTAAGGTTCTGGTACATAAGGGTATTAGAGTGAAAAATAAAGAGCTAGGAGAACCATTGGATAGGGTGATTTAATGGTCTAGATTAAAAGATAGGTTTTCCATATAAAAGGTAAAAAAAACACGGTGGCATAAGTTGTAAATAAACTTAAATTAGTATCCCTTATATATAAATAAAAATTTGCCCCTTCCCCATTCCAGATTCGATCTATATTTGAGATTCATTTAAATCTCCCCAAATCATCCTTCTAGATCCTTGCATTTCGCAAAGACTTTCTCCAATGTTCTTCAAGCTTCTATAAGATCAAAAACTCATGCTGTAATATCCGCTAAATTCTAAATAAAATAAATTGGATAATTTATTCCAATAAATTTTTTTTTCTCTAAAATAGAGAATTTAATAATCTTTATAATTTCATATTATATTGTGAAAAGTTATAAAAGTTTACTACAATGACAATTAAGAATTTAATTAAAGACATTAAGCAAGTCGGGTAATTATTTAAATATTTTCTCTTAAAAAGAGATTTTAATTATTTTTATAATTTTCTTAATAAATTATAAAAAAGTTTATAAAGGAGTATCCAAAAAGGGCAAATAAAAATTAAAGCAAATATAATTAATAATAAATTCGAAATTAATTTAGTATTAAATTACAAAGCTAGTAAAAATAAGAAGAATGTGACAAAAATAAAAACGCAACAGGTGGGACTCGAACCCATAACCTCTTGCATTTTCTATACAATTACACACTCCCTTTTTCACTATGCTATAGTGACTTATCTACCCACTTATGATTTTAAAATCCTCGATATCATTATGTCTTCCTTTCTTGTTAGAAGAAATAAGTCATGACCGATTGATTTGACATGGGAGCAATGCATGCCCATCTCCTTCCCATATAGCCATGGTTGCTTGTCTTTCTCACCAAAGACCACATCATCTTATGTCATCCACCAACTAACACAAACTCCACCAATCATCTTCAATCTCCTTCTTCCTCAATGGTCAAAACCATTGTTGGTGGATCAAGAGAAGGCATCAATTTGCCTATTTAAAGGCTGAAAAACTCCTTGTAAAATGCACATCAAACTCTCTTCTCTCTTCTAGCAACATTGCTATTCTAGTTGTTAAATTTCAGCCAAGAAAGCTCCACCAAAATTCTGATTTTTCATCCTTTAAAACACATTAAAATCCCTTCAAATCACCCCCGAGCCACCACCGAGTCATCCCCGGACCACCGCAGGCCCACCCGAGCAGCGCCGAGCCTGAGCGGCGCCGTCCCCGAGCCGCCGTCGAGCCGTTGTGGTGCGCCGCCCCTCTCCCTTGCCTTCTCCTGTGGTAGCCTGTATTACAGAAGCTTACATCTGTAGAAAAGGTCTAATTCTTTTAATTTTTGATTTTATTAAAATAATTTGGTTATCCTCCATATTAATCTAATAGCCTTTAAAATAAAATAATGGATCTAAGATCTAAGATCTTGTTTGTTAGACAAGATAAATCCAAATTATTAAATTCCTTATACTAAGATAAGATATTTATCATGCATGTTATTTTTAATACAAAATATATCTCATGACATGAGTTTTCTTAAATAAAATAATGAACTTATCAACATTATATTTTTTATATACATGAAGAATGATATATATATATATATATATATATATATATATATATATATATATTAAGTATACTACAATTAAAGATATTATAATGCAAAGACCTAAGTTGCTAGAAAAGATATGCTAATGATATCATTACTACTTATATATATATAATAAATAGTTGCATGATCATAATTTATAAAATAATGTTTCTAGACATGGAAAACCCTTTTTAACAAGATAAGTAAATTCTAATGTTATATGGAAAGTATAATGTAATTATTGTTTAAAACAATATGTGAAAAGTTACAATAGTAAGTATATTAGAGATTTCTACTTAAGGAAAGTTCTAGAAAGGGACATATTATATTATGAATGTCTTTATAAACTATGGCATGTCTTTTAAGAAGAGCATAATAAGAAAGATATTATAATAAAGATATGTTATAAGTTTTAAAAAAGGATATTATTTGATAAGGTGGATAATAAAATAATAACAAGAAAAATAAAAGATATTTAATGACAAGGGCATTTTAGACTTTTCACATCCTAAGAAGAGCCTTATAAAAAAAACAATATTTCATATAGTTATGAAAACTATATCTTAATGATTTTATAAAAATATTCCCTTGCTTAGTTATAATAAAGGAATAATAAGTTAAGCAAAAAGGAATATTCTAATAATTTAAATAATTTTATGACTTGGTCTGCAAAAGAAAATAGTAATTAAATTAAAATAAAAGATCTAGAACAAATTGTTGGAAAAATATTATCTTAAGACTTTTTATAATATAAGGGGTTATTGCATGTCATTTTAAAGAGCATATTATAAACTTAAAGATATGTTGATAAGATATGTTAGTCATAAAATATATTATATGATTAAATTATGGAATAAAAAGATTTATGGAAGGAAGGCTAAAGATATAGTATAATAAGGGCTTTATTGATTTTTACTATCATGAGAATGATTTTTATAATCAATTTGGAATATAAATAATATGAGAAATATTCTATTAATAGATTTACTTAATTTATCAACTTGCATGCTTCGAATAATAAAAGAATTTTCTACTAATGTTAAAGTTATAAGTTTATGACCTTAACTTAATAAAAGAATTATTTAATAAATAATAAGAAAGTAATTGTATGCCATAAAAGATCAAAAAGGTTATAATTATTTAAATGGGGACTCTAACCTTAGATAAAGGAATATTTTAATAAGGTGAATAATATTAAACCTTGATCTTCAAAAGCTTATAATAATTAAATTAAAATAAAGAGTTTGTAAAGAATACAAGGATATCACAAATAAGCAATAATAATAAGGGACATTATTATTTTATCACCTCCACCTAAATTATTATTATAATAATTTAGTATTAATTCTCTTATAAAAGGAATATAAGAGACTTTTAAAACTTTAAAAGACTTAAAAAAATTCTTATTAAAGTTCCTTCGTACCTCTCGTGTCGATAGGTCAAGTTTTCCGTCCCGACTAAAGACAACGATTCCCGTTCATTCGTTCGTACACAATCATAAAAGCTAAGACAAGTGGAATTTCTCCTTGTAGCCTTAATAATTCGTTTCGTGAAATTTCTCGATGCTGGGAACAACTTGTTTGCTAATAATAAACGAACCTAGGAATATCGATTGTTAGGAATAATGATCCCACTGTTATCGTTATTCCGTTATTTAATATTTGATAGGACTATTATGCTAGTCTTGTTTGTGACCTTGCTTGTTTACGATCTCGTTAAGAGATCGGTTCGAATGAATTAGTGAGGGGTGCGGGACTAACCCGACACCCCTATATAACACACTAAGTCGTATGCCTCCGCGCTTAAAGTACGACTTTCAGGATCATGATCCATGTCCGCTCCTACGCAACGGAGGGATGAGTGGCACCGTAGCTAAGTGTCGGAACTGGGTTCCCTTAAGTGGTCCGGGCCATGCAAGCCCCCCACACTCCTTAAAAATCATTAACGTAATCGACATTTTTCGTCACAGTATAAGATAAGTGCCCATGCACATTTAAAAGACATCAAAACCGGACCGGTCTCAAATGATCAATCCGGCTCTTGGTCCGCAAGGGCGCGAGAGATTTTCAAAAACTTGTATGAATTAATAACGTTCCCAACATACTTTCTACTCTAAAGAAGTCTACAATATCATAGTCCTTCTCTCGATTAACGAGCTATCTCCTATCGAGATACACTCTTCTCCGTCCGATAAGCCCCACATAAAGTCCTATACCTCAGAAATACATCCCGATAATATCTCTCTCGAATATTATAAATTACCATAATACCCTTGAGAATTTCCATTCTCACTTGCTTAGTCTCCTTAGACTAATTCCCCTATTTTCGCATTTTTGCCTGGTATTTCTCGCCCTTCGTGACAAATGCTAGATTGTAGGAAGTCACACCGAAGTGTTGAAGACAGAGTCTAGAAGGTTCGAGAAGCGTTATGCAAGGATAGAAGGTCAAGGCAAGACGACGTTGAAGGAAGGAAGGAATTTTCATAAGAGCAAATTAAAGCATTCCGAAGATAGTGCACCAACTCTTCTATTTTAAACCAAGCAAATCATCATCACATGAATTGTATTGGGTAAATATACTTGTAATATCAACACGTCATTTCAACCTTTTTTATATGGGCTTCATTTTCCGCTGCTACATCATTTGTAAAACGACTCCCAATGTAATGAACGGAAGTTCTCATAAATAAATAACATTCCCTTTTTAGTCAATTTCATCCTTCATTACCTTTAAGTCTCATTCGTGAGCATCCATTTATTTATGTAATGTTTATGTCAATTTCCGCATTTCTATAAGTTTTAATATCATTATAAAGCCTTGGGTGACTTTGGACGGTAAAGTCGGAAGTCACTGACGGTAATACCCAATGTTGCAAAATAGGGGTGTTACACATGCACAATCAATCGAGAGCTTCTTCTAGATTTACAATGGGTAAAATCATCTTCTTTTTTCTTTAATTTCAGTTTTGTATTAATTGTTGATATATCTTAATTCCAGTTGTACTTTGTGTTCATTTCTATGTAGTTTTGGTTGAAATGGAATGCTTATTATATCAAATGAATTTTTACTCATTTGTAATGATTTAGGAGCCTTCTATACCAAATTGAAACCCGGAGTATATTCCAAAGTAATAAAAATGTATTATAAAATAGCAAAAGTGCAATCATTTGGAAGAAATGCATGAATTATTGTTATATGTCGTATTATAAAGTGCAATCTAAAGTAGAAAAAGTACATTCTACAATAGCATAAATATATTCCAAAGTAGTATAATTAAAATATAAAGTGCATTTGAAAGTAGTGAAAGTGTATTATAAAGTAATAAAAGTGCAATCATATGGTGCAATCATGTGGTATCAATTTGTGAATTGTTGTTATGTGCCCTTAGATTCAAAAGTGTGCTCTAAAATAACAAATGTGTATTATAGACAATGTTCTAAAAAGTGCTAGGCGGACTCTAGGTGGAGAGGGGTCGCCTAGCGCCTTAAAAGGTTTCCTAGGCGGTCCTAAACGAGCGCCTAGATGGAATAGAAGGCTAGGCGGACTTGGACCTTCCAGCACCTAGGCGAGGCCTAGATAGAATTTTTAGAATAGTGATTATAGTGTAGCAAAAGTACATTGCAAATAGATAGATCTAGAATAGTAAAATTGAACTCTAAAGTGCACACTAAAGTGGTAAAGGTGCATTATAATGTAGCAAAAATGCATTCCAAGTAGATTGAAAACGTGCATTTTAGAGTAGTAAAAGTGAAAAAGTGTATTTTGAAGTAGTAAAAGTGTGATACACAGTTGCAACTATGCTTCCTGAAAAGATAGAAAAAGTAGATTTCAGAGTAGTAAAATTGCATTCTATAGTAAAAGTGCAATCCAAATTAATACGTGTATTGCAAATAAGTAAAAGTGCATGCTAAATTGGGTGACTCCGTGATTAGTAAAATCTATTTAAGTTAAAAAAGGTGCATTCTAAATTAGTAAAAGTGCATTAAAATAATTAAAAGTGCATGCCAAGTTATTAAAAGTGCATTCCAAGTTCATAAAAAGTGCATATCTAACGACATAATATAAGAAACGTCTATTAGCTCAAATGGAAGAGCAATGTGCTTAGGCACAAAGATGTGGGTTCGAATCGCAAAGTCTATGTAGGAATCGAACCTATATCTTTGTGCACAAACACAAGACTCTCTCGTTTGAGCTAATAGGCTATTTGTAGTATATTTATATGAGTGAATTACAAGACAAACTAAGAGCATAATGAAGAATGCGCTTCACGCGCAGGACCCTTCTCCCTTTTTCTAACCAAAACCCTAGTAGTCGCTCCTTTGCCTCCATCCACAAAGGCCAGATCTCACCAGAGTTTGAAACAAACTTGCGCCACTCGCCCTATCCTATTTGTGCTCCAAACCCTAATGGAAGACACTCCGCCGGCCATTCATTCGGAAGCCAAGTCCGAGGGGCTCCATGCCCAAACAAATTTTCATCCCCCCTTTGTTGGTTCTTGAGGCTTGGGTTCCTCCCGTCCTTCCTTTTCCTTCTTCATATCAGGTATCGCGTGCCACCACGAGGACTCCGCCACCATGGCTCTACGGTTGCGACCCCACAACCTTGGGTCAACCACCGCTCGAAGGGACCAAAAACCCTACCGACCCCCCCCCCCCCCCAACATGGTGGTTCACTCCAACATTCCCCACTTGTCCGATTGTTGTTGAGCAGTCTTCCTCGACCCGCTGCCGGTCCTCCTCCTTCGAGGCCACTCTTCCCCGCCTCTCTTGCCCCCACGACTTCACCTTCTCGCTACCCTCCTAGTCCCATCCGCCTCTCCCTCTCCATTCTTACGGGTTGTGCAAGGTTTTCTTATGTCTCAAATTTCTGTTGAAGTTCGTGGTTTGGTTCGTGGTTCGAGATATGTTTTGGTGTTGTTCGGTACGGTGGTGTGTTTCATGTGCCTTTCTAGGCAAATCATCACACCTCCCCAAGTCGGCTTCCTATTGTTGTCTTGCGCATCAACGGCCCTATACGCTTGTGTTAGTCCGTTACTGACCCGCGAAAGTGCTTTCTCATTCATGGACTCATGTCGCTTGGCTTCTTTGGAGTTTGATGTTGTCTACCTTGTTTTCATTTTGTCTTTTTGGTTTTGTTTGGTTTCTTTTGGGTGTCATTGTTGGCAGTCTTTTCGACTATCGAGTTCTTTCTCGGTCTTTCGAACTATCAGGGTTTGTTTGGTTTTTCGAATTCCTTTCTTTATCAAAAAAATATATGAGTGAATTACAAGCAAAAGTTCATGATTACATTGTTATTAAAAGTGCATTACAAATTAGGTATAGTGCATTATAAATTAAGTAAATTATATTACAAAATTGATAAAAGCACATGTCATGTGATTAGTAAAAGTGCAATACAAAGTTGGTAAAGTGCATTGCAAATTACTAAAAATGCATTCCAAATTAATAGATCACAATACGAAGCCAATAGACATAAATAAACACTCTAGCCTAAACAATCGATCAAGAGGCATAAATAATAATTGTTCACATTCAAAACAAATAATCATAGCCTTGTGCAACGATAAAGTGAACTTGATAACTTCAAATCCTTGCCATCACCATCTAATGAAATTTGGAAAATCAAGCCCTCTAAGCTCTAGAGATATACCAACTTTAGTCTAAAACAAAAATATTCATGATTCACACAATCTAGCTATCTGAGAGCATATTATTATTTATGCCCCCAAATTTCCAACGATAGAAAACCAGACCAATTATGAAACATGTTAGGAATAAGTCATGTATATAAGACTAAGTGACATAGAGATTGATATAGCTTTGTACATATAGTAAAATGGTAGAGAAAATGTAGATTCAGGAACCGGGTTTAGGACACTGGTTCGAGGCTTAGTTATTAGTGAACCGGATCAATGAAAGTCACACCGGTTTACCAGTTTGGAGGCTAAAATTGATCTAAGCTTACTAATGGGCTTATGGACTTGGACCATGTTCTTCTCCGGATAATTCAAGAGGCCCAAAAGCTTGATTGCGGCCCAAAACTTTGAGCTCGCTTCCGGAGTTAATGAAACGCTGCGTTTGGAGCTCTTTACTCTCTATATATACTAGCTAAGTTCTTCGTGGGAGCTCATTCAAAACCCTAGTGTGCTAGCGGTGCTTGAGAGAGTTCCAGAAACAAAGAGAGAGAGAAAGAAGAAAGATAGAGAGAGAGAAGTCGGAGAAAGGAGATCTCCGGTGAGGGCAAGCGGTGGAGTTCGAAGATGGCGTAGAAGGCGATGTCTTAAGCTCGTTGAGATCTGCAGTGGCGACTACCTAAAGCTTCATCCAGAAGCTTTGTTTTAGGGGGCCGAAACCCTAAACTCTTTATCTCCTTCTCTAGATCTACTTTGTAGTTTTCTGTTTTTGCGATTCGTTGCCTTTGTTGTGTACCTTGTAACTTCTCTTGAACTTGATCTTCAAATAGTGGATTTGAGACGAGTCTCCTCACTGAGGCTCCGCGGACGTAGAGCTTGCTCGAACCACGTAATCAGATCTTGTGTCCTTACATTTTTTCTTACTTGTTTGTTCGATCTCTTTAGTTCTTGAGTTGTTTGTGGGTTTGAATCGTATCAAAGTGGTATCAGAGCCAGGTTCTCTGATTTCTGCTTTAGATCTTGTTGGATCTTGCTTCCGATGTTGTGTTTTACGTTGATCTGTTGTTTTCTGTTGAAGTCAAGCTTTGAGTGGGGTTTTCTTGTAACCTGGAGTAACGGATTGTTCCGGTGCAACTCCTTGCAGGCCCTATAGTAGAAGAGTCTAGATCTAGGGTTTTCTCTAGGTTTTCTCTTCTGTTTTGTGCTTTTGTGTTTGAGTCTTTTGTTCTTTGTCACTGCATTCCAAGTAAGTGTTTACTTGGAGAAGCAGGGGAACCTTGATAGATTGGGTTTCGACTTGTGTCGATTACTTCTCTCTGTCGGGTCCTACAGTAGAGTCTAGGGCCTTGTCTCTTGACTTGTGTTTTGGATCTTGTTGTTGAAGGCAAAAGATCCAGTTTCTTGTTTGTGTTTCTTAAAAGAGTCACTGACCTCTTGTTGTTTCAGGTACAACTATGGGAGACGCTTACAGGATTAAGCCTTATGATGGGCACTCAGATTATGCCATGTGGAAAGTGAAGATGAAAGCAATCCTCACTAAGGAAAAACTATGGCATACAGTTACAAATACTTGGGATGCTACAACTACTGAGTTTCAGAAAAAATAGGCCCAAGATTTAGCACACGCAGAGATTATGCTTAGGCTATCTGATGAGGTAGCTAGGCAGGTTGTAAGTATTACTGAACCTAAACCCCTATGGGATGCTTTGGATGCCAAGTATCTTTCCAAATCTCTGTCGTGTCTAGTCTCTCTATTGTCTAAACTGTTCAGCTTTAAAATGGATACTAATCAAACTATTGAGGAAAACCTTGATAGATTCCTTAGGATTATCCAGGATTTAGAGAGATGTGATGACAAAATAAAAGACTCTCACCAGTTCATGCTCTTAATGAATTCTCTCCCTACTTAGTTTGATGTTCTGAAAGTTATCTGTCAATTTGGTTGTGATGGTATGACTACTGCTAGATTATCTGAGTTTATTATTCAGAAAAATGACTCTCTTAAAGTCTTCAAGATAAAAATGGCAGCTCCAATAATGACAAGAAAACTGAGTCTAAAAATGAGGTTATGATGGCCAAAGGGAAAAAGAATTTAAAAAAGAACAAGAAAAAGAAGTCTGGTGATCTTAACGATGACAAGAAAGATATGTCAAATGTTAAGTGTTATTACTGTGGTGTTGTTGGTCACTATTCCAATGATTGCACCAAGAAGAAAAGGGATGAGAAAAATAAGATTAAAGATAATAATGGTGTTTCAAATGTGTTTGAATCTTGTCATGATTACCCTCAATATTCTCATGAACTTCTTGTTGTTGCTTCTCCTACTTCTGAGCATGACTGGATTCTTGACTCTGGTTGTACAATGTATGCTACTCCCAACAGGAGCGTCTTTGATCCTCTGTCTTTATGTGTTGATGGCATTGTCATGTTAGGAGATCATACAGCTTTATCTATTAAGGGTATAGGACATGTTCCTATGAAAATGCATGATGGTAAGATAAGAATTTTACAAAAGGTTAGATGGGTTCCAAATTTAAGAAGAAATTTGTTGTCTGAGTCTGTCTTTGATGATCTACACTGTCAGATTATAACCCAAAATGGCATAAGAGATGTTATCAGAAATGGAACAATTCTTATCAGGAGCATTAAGAGAGGGGGATTGTATCATGTTATAGGATCCCTTGAGCTAAATGTCTCCAAGGGAATATCCAATGCTGACAATGTAGAACATACAAAGCTCTGGCACTCTAGACTAGGTCATATAGGCAATAAGGGTCTCATGCATTTGCATAAACATGCTATGATTGATGTGAACCCTTGTAATTTAGATTTTTGTGAAACCTGTGTGCTTGGTAAGAAAACTGTACATTCTTTTGGTAAATCTAACTATACTGCTTCAAAATCCTTGGAATATGTACATTCTGACTTATGGGGACCTGCACAAGTGAACACCATAGGTGGCAGGAAATATTTCCTATCACTTATAGATCACTATTCTAGAAAAGTATGGATTTATTTACTGAAATCCAAAGATGAAGCTTTTATTAACTTCAAAACTTGGAAAAACATGGTTGAATCACAAACTGATCTGAAACTAAAATGCCTTAAGACTGACAATGCACTTGAGTTCTGCAATAATCTGTTTGATGAGTTTTGCAGGAATCAGGGTGTTAGGAGGCACTTGACTGTCCCTGGTACCCCACAATAGAATGGCACTGCAGAGAGGATGAATAGAACTCTATTAGAAAAAGCAAGGTGTATGTTGATTAGTGCAGGCATGAAGAACTCTCTCTGGGGAGAAGCTGTAACTACTGCAACCTACCTTATCAACAGATCCCCATCTTCTGTGATAGGGTTTAAAACCTCATAGGAGATGTGGACAGGTAAGAAACCCAGCCTAGCACACCTCAGACCTTTTGGGTGCACAGCTTTTGCCCAGATTTCACAAGGAAAGCTACAACCTAGGGCCTTAAAAGGTGTCATGCTAGGCTACCCCCCCCCCCCCCCCGGGGTAAAAGGGTACAAACTCTTGCTTATTCAACCTGGAGGTTATAAAGTGATTACTTGCAGGTCAGTTACTTTCAATGAAAAAGAGTTTTATTTTAAATCCAAGCTAACTGTTGAGTCCACAGGAACTACAACTGAAGATTCTGGAAACACAACACCATTATCTCACCCTGGGAATTTCTTCCAAGAAGATCAACTCCCAAATTATGATGAAGAGGATTTTGATATAGGCTACTCTTCTGCTTCAAATACCTCTCTACACCAAACTATCAATGGAGAGGAGATTGAAGATGATCAGAACAATGCAAATGATATTGAAGAGCAAAATAATCAAGAACAAGGAAATCAAACTCACCAATTTGGAGGGGGAGAGCTAAGTAACTCTAACTCTGTTTCTACCTCTTCTCCTTCCTCTCCTTCTGTTTCTTCTGATCCTTCTTCTTCTTCCTCTGTCTCTGAGCATGCTCCCATCCCTGTCATTCAAAATGATCATGAGCTTGCTAATTATCAGTTGACTAGGGATAGAGAGCCTAGGATTAGGATACCAAACAGAAGGTTTGAGGTGAACTTGTTAGAGTCTTTTGACAAAATTGTTGAATTTGCCTTCATTGTCTCTGAATTAATAAAAAAATTCACACCTGAAACTTATGAACAAGTTGTTAGGTGTAAAGAAGCAAATGAATGGATAAAAGCTATGCATGAAGAGATTCAGTCTATGATAGTTAACAATACCTGGGTCTTAGTTCCTAATCCTGACAAAGCTAGACTAATTGATTGCAAGTGGATATATAAACGTAAGGATGGGATTAGTAAAACTGATCCTCCTAGGTTTAAGGCCAGACTGGTTGCTAAGGGTTTTACCCAGAAATAAGGGGTAGACTACAATGATATATTTGCACCTGTTGTGAAATATAAAACCATGCGCCTATTACTTGCTATAACGTCTGTGTATGATTGGGAAATAGAACAGATGGATGTTAAAACTGCTTTCCTTCATGGTGATCTTGATGAGACTATATATATGAGACAACCAAAAGGTTTCATTGATAAAAATCATCCTGATTATGCTTGCATGCTTAAAAAATTCATATATGGCTTAAATCAGTCACCTAGACAATGGAATTGAAAGTTTGATTCTTGCATGATATCTCTTGGTTTTTCTAGAAGCAGTTATGATACTTGCCTTTACTTTAAGGGTGTTAAAACTAAGTCTCCTTTGTATGTGCTTTTGTATGTTGATGACATCCTGTTAATTTGCAACTCTAGGGTTATTATTTCTGGTGTCAAAAATGACTTGCAAAAACACTTTGATATGAAGGACTTAGGCTCTGGTAAGAAAATCTTGGGTGTTACCATAATTAGGAATCGTGCTAAGAAAACTATCTATTTGTCTCAGAATGACTACCTGCTGAAAGTTGTTGACAGGTTTGCAATGAAGAATGCAAAGCCATCTCCAATACCTCTGGGAGGGCACTTGGAGCTCACTAAAAGGGATTGTCCTACTACCTCTGAAGACAAGAAGAAAATGGAGAATGTCCCATATGATGTTGATGTAGGATCTATCATGTACTCTATGATTTACACTAGGCCAGATTTAGCATTTGCCATTAGTGTATTAAGTAGATATATGAGCAATCCTGGAGAGAAACACTGGGCAGGCATGAAATACCTGCTCAAATATGTAAAAGGGACTGTTAATACAGGGTTAGTGTATGCTGAGCATAGTCCAAGGACCACACTTTGTGGTTATGTGGACTCGGACTTTGCCAGCAACAAGGACAACAGAAAATCAACAACTGCATACTTTTACTGCTGGGCTGGGAACTGTGTTTTCTGGAAATCCCAACAGCAATCCATAGTTGCACTCTCCTCAACCGAGGCTGAGTATATTGCAGCTACTGAGGCTTCTAAAGAAGCTACCTGGTTACGAGGCATCTTACATGAGATAGAGGGTAAGTCTTACTTGCCTACACTTTATATGGATAGTCAGAGTCCCTTGTATCTTTGCAAGGACCCTGTCTACCATGAAAAGACCAAACATATTGATGTCCGATACCATTATATAAGACAAAAAGTGGAGGACCAGGAAATAACCGTGAAGAAAATACCTGGTGAAACCAATCCTGCTGACTTTGGGACTAAAATAGTTTCTACTAACAAATTTGTCTTTTGCAGGAAGGAACTCCACATCGATGATGTCACTTGAGATGTTGGTTTGAGTCAATGAAGAAGGAAAACTCGTTTTAAATCCACAACTATTTGCTTTGATAGTTCTTCTTAGCTTCTATACGTGACTTAAGAGGGCATATGTTAGGAATAAGTCATGTATATAAGACTAAGTGACATAGAGATTGGTATAGCTTTGTACATATAGTAAAATGGTAGAGAAAATGTAGATTCAAGAGCCGGGTTTAGGACACTGGTTCGAGGCTTAGTTATTAGTGAACCGGATCAATGAAAGTCACCCCGGTTTACCGGTTTGGAGGTTAAAATTGATCTGATCTTACTAATGGGCTTATGGACTTGGACCATGTTCTTCTCCGGATAATTGAAGAGGCCCAAAAGCTTGACTGCGGCCCAAAACTTCGAGCTCGCTTCCGGAGTTAATGAACGCTGCGTTTGGAGCTCGTCACTCTCTATATATACTAGCTAGCTCCTTCGTGGGAGCTCATTCAAAACCCTAGTGTGCTAGCGGCGCTTGAGAGAGTTCCAGAAACAAAGAGAGAGAGAGAAGCCGGAGAAAGGAGATCTCCGGTGAGGCCAAGCGGTGGAGTTCGAAGACGGCGTAGAAGGCGACATCTTAAGTTCGTTGAGATCTGCGGTGGCAACTTCCTAAAGCTTCATCCAGAAGCTTTGTGTAGCCTTTTAGGGGGGGTGAAACCCTAAACTCTTTATCTTCTTCTCTAGATCTACTTTATAGCTTTCTGTTTCTGCGATTATTTGCCTTTGCTTATGTACCTTGTAACTTCTCTTGAACTTGATCTTCAAATAGTGGATTTGAGACGAGTCTCCTCACTGAGGCTCCGCGGATGTAGAGCTTGCTTGAACCGCGTAACCAGATCTTGTGTCCTTACAGTTTTTCTTACTTGTTTGTTCGATCTCTTTAATTAGTTCTTGAGTTGTTTGTGGGTTTGAATCGTATCAAAATACTAAAAGAAATATTAATTAACAAACAAGAATGAGAAATTATTAGTTGAGAGAGAAGTTGAAATCAAAAATCCTAGAATGGGAAAAAAGTAATGAAAAACCTAGATAGGGTATTGATAATAATCAATAGAATAAATTGAATGAGAAGGAGAAGGAGATAAAAAGTAATGACTTTTGAAGGTGGTCGAACATCAACGCTAGAAGGATGAACCAAAGGAGATAATCATGGGTGGGGAGGAGGATAAAATATTCATATTTCATTAAAAGAGGTAAAAAAAAAAAAAATACCCCACTTTCATGAAATAAGTCAAAACCATAGATTCAAACCATCTACTAATAGAATGCCCCCACACCCAAAAAATAGTTCGAAATATAAACAATAAAACAGGAATGCTTCTACGAAATTATGATACCAACAACAAAGCTGTGACAACAATACTTAACGAACTATACCAAAAATTGGAAAAATCAGAATTTCAAGAACTTGCAATTACTTGGTGGTGCATATGGCATCAAAGAAATAGATTAGCTTTCCAACAAACGTCGAATGACTTCATACAAGATCTAGGCAAACATGTCAAAAACCAAATCACTCAGTGGGAAAAAGCAAAGAGATGGACAGAGGACGAGGATCCCCCTCAACAAACAAGAAAAATCGCAAACCCAAACAAAAAGAGAACCCATAAATGGCAAGCACCCCACATAAGCACCTTTAAACTAAATTTTGATGGATCAAAAGTCAATACAACCTCGGCCACCTCAGGATTCATAATTAGAGACCATGTTGGACAACCGGTTGGCCTAGGAACTACAAAGTATGGACCAATTTCAGTGGTACAATCGGAAGCACTAGTGCTTAGAGATGGTGTTCGAGAAGCAAAAAGACTTAGAATTCGAAACCTTGAAATTGAAGGGGATAATCTTACAATTATTAATGCAATTAAGGGGGTTTGGCAAAGCCTATGGGAAGTAGAAATGCTTATATCAGATATTTTGGCATCTTTACAGAGGTTCGAGCCCTCTTCAGTGAAACATGTTGCTAGGGATTGTAACGTTGTGGCCGACAAAATTGCGAAGTTGGGCCACAACTTCCCTAGTAACATCCTGTTGGATAATCTAGAGCTGCAAACTCTTATCCATATGGATGCTCTAGGACGTCCCCCCTAGGGGCTTCCTAATTCTTACCTTATCGAAAAAAAAAAACAAATAGAGCCTCCTTAACAAATTCTCCATTATTTTTTCTTTTGATCAAAAGGGAGAGGGTAGGGCCCTATATATTATTAAAACTGAATTGTAACAAAATCTCACATTCTCTAAATTTTTTATACTTGAACTCCAACAAATTTTTCATTTTAAAAAATCATATTTATATTAATATTTTATTTTATTATAAAATGCTATAAAATCTAATTTAATCAATTGAAAGAAGACAAGATTACATATACATTTATACATTCTCTAAATATTTTTGGGAAATTCCCTAAATGTAGGGATGACTAGTTATATTTTTGGAGACTCTCTCCATTTTAGAGAAATCGATGAAAAAATTATTGCACTAACTAATTTCTCTAAATTTACCATTTTCAAGAAAATGTAGATTTCGTTGGAGATGCTCTTGGACCTCTCGATCCAATGATCCTTAAACCTCCAATTTTCTTAGGTTAACACCAGAAACTCATAGATATAGATAAATTACGTCACAAATATGAACAAGAACCCAAGAATTGCTTTCAAATAGAAAGCAGATCGATTACGAGTTTTTCAAACTTTAATCCCCACAAAGTGAAATGAATGCCAACGTCAAAGTTACATAGTCAACACAAAAACAAGTTACATGTATATGCTTTTTAATTCAAAAGGTCGAGGCTTCCTTCCTATCAAAGAAAATCCCAGAAACTCGGCCTTTTGGCAACAATGCAAGCCTAACAGGACTCTCCGCGCCTTCTTCAACTGATAAATCTCCGGTGTTGTAGTTGATATCCGTCTTCGCATAGCCAGGGCAAACGCAATTGATATCAACATCCGGACACTTGTTTGCCATGATCCTAGTGTAAGCATTCATTGCTGCTTTCGAGACCGTGTATGGAGGAAGGAAAGAAGGCCATCCTTTCGTTTTCAACTCACCCTTCCTTAAGTCTTGCAGAAATTCATTGAGGATCTCATCAATCTTGTCTTCTGTAATGCTCTCAACGTCGTTTAGGATCCCTCTTACCCTCTCATTTGGTATGTTCTAAAATAGAATCAATTCAAAAAATCTTTGTTAGAAGGCTTATATCAAAATGATCAAGAAACAATGTAAATTTTAGTTATGTTTTCGAAATCTCTTTCATTTTCAAGCCATTTTCACTCAAGATATATATAACATTAAAAAGCATCCATCTAAGATTTAGAACTTACGTAGACAGTGATTGTCACTAATGCAAAGTATTACAGAGTCAACATCAGATTGGTTTTTTCCAATGCAGGAAAGGATACTAACTATAATATAATTAAGCCTTATATACATTAATTGATTATATTAACTATTTAATCAAGGAGGGGTGATTAATCTATACTATATATTGAGCTTGTTCAAGAAACTAATTACAGTAGCCTACCTTGAGCCTCCCTGCGAGGGAGGAGACGTTAACGATCCGGGGAGAGTCGGAGAGGTGAAGGAGGGGGAGAAAAGCTTCGGTGATTCTCTTGGCGCCATAGTAGTTGGTGTTCAAGCATTGTACGGCCAAATCGTAGTTATCCGACAACATGATCTCGCTGTCGTTGATTTGCTCTCTTGGTTGGGTTACCTATATAAATGACCCTTAGGCCAAATGAAATTAATTGACTTCACACTAAAGTATATACATGGATCTTATGCGAATGAGTATGCTTATGATGATTGTAAGTGTTCATATATGCACTAGAAACTCACACCAACTGAAGAAAAGAAAAGGAGCCAAATTTTGTTGAATGAAATTTCCAAATCTCACGGAAAACCTTATGTAATTAAGATGACTTGAGCATCCATTTGGCAATCAATTGGCACCAGAACGACCTAAATCTTATGAGTTAATTGTTCATGTTATTTGACACTTGACAACACAATGAGGCGGGCCTAAAATGCTCTGATATCATATTAGCCAAATGAGTTCTATCTTAAAACCAATTGGCAAAAGGAAAAGTAATCCAGTGAGTTATATACTAGTTCAGTTTAATCCAATTTTCAGATGTGTGATGAACATTTTAACATAAAACAAATCAGAATTTTGGTCAGAAAAATAAGTGAAAGCTTGATATCTTGGTGAGTTTACCTCCCTAATCACCGCAGCAAAAGAATCAGAATCCATATCCATTCCAAGTATCCCTGCATTGTTCACCTGCACAGAATTAATCCCAATAACTTAGACATTTTGGAGTGCTTTCACAAGGCAGATCGAAACCGGAAGACGAGGGCGAACACATTATCTGTATTGATTGATCAATTAATTACCAAGATATCAAGCTTTCCGAACTTGGATTTGACAAAACCAGCAAGACAAGCAACGCTGGAAGGATCAGCCACGTCCAATTGATGAAACTCCAAGCAATCTGCAAGAGACTTGTCTTGATTCTTGAGATTGTCAAGGGCTTGAATTCCTCTGGCTTCATCTCTGGAGGTTAAGACCACAATCACACCATGGGAAGCCAATTGCCTGCAAATTTCAAGCCCAATTCCCTTGTTTGCCCCTGTCACCACTGCATATCTACACCCCCATCCAGCCCACAGGCACAAACACAGCAAAGGGCAAAATTGGTAAATCAATGATGTATTGCATAAGATTCACATCTCAGAGACAAAGAGGGAAAAAAGACATAGATACCTGTTTGAGGAGAGGAAAGGAGAATCAGCCATTGGAGAAACTGGAGGTTAATTGTTGAAGTGGATGGGGAGGGCTTCGTGGGTGTTATGAATGGTGTGGAAGTGAGTAAAGTGAGAGGCTTTCGGTAGTTTTATACGTGTCATGTGTTTGGACCGTACTTCCTCTAAGCTTACATTCATTTGGTTACACGTTAGAATTTGAATTCATAAGGTTTTAATTTCTTTTGGTACCCATCTACGGTCAAAAACTAATCTAACCCGACCCGACCCGACCCGACCCGCTCGATAATTTTAGGGTCAAGACCCGAAAATTTGAACCTGAAACCCGAAATAAACCGAATTGGGTTGAAATCCGAAACCCATTGGGTTGACCGATTTAGTATATTTATAGAATTTTTTAAATTTATTTTGAAAGTTATAATATATTTTATTATTAAAATAAATAAATATAATATATTATAATTAAAAAATTACTATTTAATTAAAAATTGATTTTAATAATCATAAGAAAAAAGAAGACTTTAGACCCGCTGGTCAACCTGACCCGACCGAAAACCCGCTACAACCCAACCCGATTGACCCGTGACCCATAACGAACCGGAACCCGATTTAACCCGAACCCGAAATTATCGAACCCGAACCGGAACCCGCCCGACCCGACCCGATTGACAGGTCTACCAACTACCCATCAAACTTTATTTTTTGGGGATTCTAAATTTTTTAATGTCCCTCAAGTTTATAATAAATCCTTCTTATAGTCTAACTATTAAATTGACTTTCTTTTTGATGATGCGATCACATAAAAACATAAACTTTGAGGCTCAATAGCTAAATACATGGCAATTGAATCATGAGCCGAGATCATAAAGAGCATACTACGAGTAGGAAGTGAAATTAATACAATGGATTCAAAAGCATCAAACCTCTGTATTGGTATCAGATCTATTCCCATGTTTCGATCTTTCCATTTTTTTAACCCATTTCTTGGGTAAAGTCTCCCAAGTATATTTTAAAATGGATTGGTTATCTATAAAAATAAGGAAAGCTTTCTTGTAGTTCCGCTTTTTGCTCCAAAATGAAAGCTACATTCGATCCCACAATTCAGAATCGAAAAAAAGTCCAATGAAGGGGCCCCTTATCACTAAAGCAACCAAAGCACGGTTGGTTTACTCGCCATGATAAGGGTCTGCTCTTTCACTGCGTGACGGCTGAAAAGAGGGTCCCCGAAGAAAGGGGAAAATAAGGCTATAAGTAGGCTTGCTTGCTATACGAGCTGTTCGCCTTTTGACGGCTTGGCTTCGGCTTCGCTATGGCTCCTATTGTAGTAGTCGGTCTTCTAGAATAGAAGCTTCGCCAGAAGCAAGCAAGATGAGGTCGCTTTCCTTCGTAGACAAGGCTCGTTCCGTACTTGTCGTGTAGTACTCCCCCGGAGGCTTATGCACTCTACTTGATGTCTACTAAATGAGCGTTAGAGCGAGCGAAGCCTTCCATTCCATTTTCTTGCTTCCCCTCTTTTGCAATCAATTTCGCTATAGCACCCCTTAAGCTTCCCCGACTTGGGGGATTAATTGATTGGTTACCCGAGAACCATAATCTTTCCTAGAAACAGCTTCTACGACGATAGGCATAAAAGCATGATTAGTTCCACAAATTTCACTGCACTGCCCATAGTGAACTCCTTCTCGTTGTACCAAAATAGAGGTCTGATTTAAACGACCAGGTACAACATCACATTTTACACCTAAGGAAGGTACAGCCCAACTATGAAGTATATCAACAGATGTTACAATAATACGTATATGAGTTTTGGCTGGTACAACCACTCTATTGTCCACTTCTAATAAACGTAATTGACCCAATTCTAGATCATCTTCTGGAATCATATAACTGCAAAAGTGAGTGATTGTTCATCGGAACTGTTATAGTCTGAATACTCATAAGTCCAATACCATTGATGTCCAATAGCTTTGATAGTAATGGCTAGATCTACTACTACCTCGTCCATTGAGTATAGCAGAGCAAATGATGGTATAGCAATGAACATCAGGAAGATAGACGGAAATATGGTCCATAGAATCTCGATAGTAGTTCCATGAACAATCCTTTGAGGGATTGGATTTTTTTGATAGTGAAAATGCCATAAAGCGCGAACCAAGATCCATGAAACATAACTTGCCCAACATATATACCCTTGGGCTACTCTTCCTATTGCCAATTCGTTTTAGGATGGAACCCCACAGGCTTATGTGTTGGGCCCCCGCCGGAATTTAGCATAAGTTAAGCTCCCGGAATTTAGCATAAGTTAAGCTCCTTAGAATTAATTGATTTTTCAAAAGGGTTTATTAGTTTCCATTTAGGGTTTTAGTTAACCCCCCTACCGACTCCTCCGGGGAAATCCCCCAGTAAACTCTACAGGAAAACCTCCTTCCAACACCGTCGGCATCTTAAAATCCACCATCTCCTCCACCAGCACCAATCTCTATAGATCTCATGTTCTTGGATTTCGATCGGTTTGTTCTTCATGTATGAAGAATTATCTCGGTTTCGATCGGTTTGTTCTTCATGAATAAAGAATTATCTCATGGCTGAGAAGCCAATTCTTTAAGGCTGAGAAGCCATCTTCTTCCATCTTTAGGCTGAGAAAGCCATTGGTTTTTTTTATATATTAACACATGATTGAGAAAGGGTGGTGCTTATCAACTTATGGCTGAGAAAGCATGAGTTTCACCAAATTAGATCTCGTTTTCTCTTGAATCAAGGGATTGAACCATCAATTTGTACTTCCAAGACATGAAAAATCGAAATAATCTGCCCTGTTAATCAGATTTGGTTTTTTTTCATAGGTGTCTTCTCCGATCCGAATCTCTGATGGAGTTTCTTCCCTCCTCCATCATGCCCGCTCTCCTCTGCTATCGTCATCGTCTAGATTGCTCGGTCTTCCATCTTCGAATTGACCGTCTACCCTTCCACCATGGGCTTCGTTTGAATGTTGGAGGTCCTTCTGGTTCTGCATTTCAACTTGCAAAGAGGAAGATAAAGAAAAAAGAAAAAGAAAAGAAATGGGAAAACAAAGAAAAAAGAAAAAAGAAATAGAAAGAAAAAAAAAGTATACTTGTGCCGCAAGCACAAGCTGAGAATAATAATAAGAGAAAAGGGAAAATTATGTTAACATATTAAATTAATTTATTTTAAAGTCCTTGTTAGTCAAGGCAAGGCATTTTTTTGTTTTTAGATTAATTTTTATGGCTACTTGCATTGCAAGTTTTACTTGTGAAGCAAGTTTGGCTGTCTTTCTTGCAGGTAGCTCGGGGCTTAATTTATGTACTAATTTTCCGGAAGTAGGAGCGGAGTTTGACATTGGACCGAGTTGTATTAGGACAGGTCGCTTGGTGCTCTGAGGCTTCTGAAGATCCTTCATCTCGGTGGAGGGAACGTCAGTCGTCCATTTCGCACGCCCAGGAGGGGTCGACCTGTTGCCTGCGGCGCTATTCTTATAGTGCTTTACTCACCCCGGTCTCAGACTCTTTTCAGCTCTTATTTTCGGAGATTTGTATTTTTTTTATAGCTTTTCCTGCATGCTTTTTACTCACCTAGCCGTTCACGGCTGCCGTTTTCTTACGGCCTCTCGGTTTGCCAAGTGTGTTTGGTATTCCGAATTCTTACCGTATCAAAAAAAAAATTAGGGTTTTAGTTCCTTGAATTAGTATGTTTATCCTATACCCTAATGACATAGGATAGAAAAACCGTCAAAATAATACAATTGTCGTCCATATTAGTAAAGTCTAGAATTAATTAATTTTTCAAAAGGGTTTATTAGTTTCCATTTAGGGTTTTAGTTCCTTGAATTAGTATGTTTATCCTATATCCTAAGGACATAAGATAGAAAAACCGTTAAAATAATACAATTGTCGTCCATATTAGTAAAGTCTTGGGCAAGTTTTGGGAAATCAAGATATAGACACTCTTTCTTTAAAAAAAAAATATAGACACTTATATTCTGATATAAAAATTGAAAGGATGTGCCCAAGCTCAAAAAAGGATGAAATGCAAAAGAAAAAAAAAAAAAAGACGTTTAAAGGCATAAAAAAACGCGGAGAACAAAAACTCCGAGACTCTCCCTTGCTTGTCTAGTGCCATGCCTAACCTTTTGTGCTATACTGCTAGTCTGCTATGTGCATGAGATGGTGATGGGGCACTCTGCGTATTCTTGATTCGATATTTATTAATAAATAAGTACATCATATTTTTTAGATGTGATTGTGAAATATTAGAACCATAACTAAACCAGAAAATTTTCAGATGATCCAAGAAAAATTGGCATGGGAAAAAAACCTCTTTATTCCATTTTACATATGAAACCAGAATTCGGATATTATGAGTAATTTAGACATAATGAAAAGTAGGGAGCTGATATGGTCATTGAGTAAAAAAAACAGCTAAATTAAAAGTGAAAATACAAAAACAAAAGGATAAATAATGTGATTTTTTTTAAATTTGTCCGCATGACCGATTTATGGCATCTTGCTTGCGTCACAAAGATGAACAAGATCCCCAAGGGTTGCTTTCAAATGAAAAGAAGATTACAAGTTATTGGGATCGAAGTATAATCCACACGAAGCCAAAATGAATGCCAACGTCCAAGTTTCATAATCGATGCAAAAATAAGAAGCTGAGTGTATATAAAACACACCCTTCTGTCAACAATAATGTTGAGGCAAAATGGCCCAGTTGAGCTCTTCTTTTATGGTTGAAAATATGGTTAATTGCATACTTGACTCATAATTGTTGTTCTATTACACCAGGCTTGACGAACAACAGGGGTCTTCAAGCACGGCAGCTAAGGTCGCGCATCATTTATCATGGACAAGTGGAGCGTAGGCAGGAAACCACATATGCTTTTTAACGTACTCGACAGTCTCCTCCTGCATTGTAAAAATAGAGGTTAACAAAAGAGGTTCTAAAGAAGCCAAGAAGATGATATAATTGTTATTAAAATTAGTTACTTTTGACATATTGCTGAGCTCTTTGGGCCCCACATCTCCATGTCCTTCTGCAAGTCCTTCAGCAACAGCTTCTCTTAAGACAGCAGCACCAACCTCAGCGGTGATCTCTCGTATGCTGAATGATGAAATAAATTGTTAAGGAAAAGTATCTGACAAGCTAAATTATGAGCATTGCACAAAGGAGACAAGAAATACAATTTACTATTCATTTGAATTTTTTTTTTTAATCCTGGCAAGGGCGCCCCATTAACTCCTAACCCGGGGCTTGTGTAGGATGTAAATCACACTGTATGTAGACAAAGATAAAGGTGTGTGTTTGACAGCATTCGGTTTACCTTATTAGGCTTTGCATATCAGCACATTATCAACTAAAATATAAGCACCATTTACAGCATTGGCTGTTTACCAAACACTCCTAAACATTACTCAATATCAGTAATTTTGCACGAGGACACAAAGCATTTGTGGGTAATCAATGCCGCCAGTTAGCCTTCTAGATGTGATAAATTTATGCCATAAGATGCTAGTAATCTCCTATTGGCTTTCAATTCTTTCCCTTCAGAGGTTTCATATCCATTCAGTCAAAGACAGGACAGTATCAGACCTGTATGTATTCTCACATCAAATAAAAACAAAGGAAAGAAATAACCTTTCAACAGGAGGATAGAGAATTCCCTTTCGGATGTCATCATCGGTTATATATGAAGCAAGGCTGCATTGACAAAAAATCATGAGCTAGTTACGAGAGAAAATTAAAATATGTAGAACAAAAAATACTAACTCATTATCCCATGCAACAGAAAAAACGCCAAGTTGAGTATAAACTGGTGACATGAACCATTCAGGAGCAAAACAAATTTCAGTAGCCAATTGCAAAAAAAAAAATCACAGCTACTTGAACAGAACACTAGAACAGCGCAAGCCAAAGTTCAGAGTAAAAAATTGACAGCAGGCAAACTGGAAATATAGAAAGCGAGAACAACTAAATCAATGCATTATCTAGAGAACAAGGATGCAGCACATATAATCACACAAATATTATAGAAAATTTAATAGGCTGATAATAATCTCAGGAACAATTTGGTCAGATGCATCATACACTGATGCCAACCATATTCGACTAGTGGAAGAAAAGACAGATAGAAAATGGCGTAATTAATGATCTACTCATTGAAATTCACAGTTAACTACACTTGGAAAAGCATTTATAATGATTAGAGTTCATGAAATAAGAACAAACAACTTATCCTTTTACCTTTCAGAAGCAGCTTGCATCATTTCATCCGTGATATAATGAGCTCCAGAAACTAGTGCTCCCAAACCAATCCTGAATCACAGGCAAAAACAGCTTCACTTGATTCACAGAAACATCATGTCATCAGCACACATATTTCATTATTGAAAATAGAAATTACCCTGGAAAGAGATACATGTTGTTGGCTTGGTTCACATGACCTACTTTTCCATTCCCTGCAAGAGTTAATTCATAGAAATATCAGTATGTAGTGGCCATAATAATGGTCAACGAAAAGGCAAGTTGAAAATGCAACTTCAGTGACTAATAAATGATACACTTCGGATAAAATTGGTGATAGGGAAATGTACCCAAATCAACACTTTGGAAAGGACTTCCACTTGCAAATACTATGTTTTCTCCAGCATACTTGAAAGCATCAGCAGGAGTACACTCAGCTACCCAATGAGAAATCAATATAAAAGGTAAATTATATAAAGGATATTTAAAGGATCAAGTTGAAAATAACAACAATAGAGACAGATAACTTATGAAGAAAACAAACCTTTAGCTGTGGGATTTGACATTGCAAAAATTGCAGGCTTAGGGCAATCAGATTCCTTCATAGCCCGAAGCACCTGATCCCATCCCAAACAATAACATTATATAATTTTACAGCAACTCAAAAGCACTTCAGAACATGTAATGATTAATAATTACTGGCAAGTCTACTTTAATCTAACAATCCCATAGTTTCAGAAGGGCAATATTGTGGAAAGTGTAGAGTCTACCTACCAACCTACCCATTACTAATGTAGTTATGTACCATAATGATATTAGGAAAAAAAATACACGGTGAAACTTCTTTCTCCACATTTTTTTTATTAAACTTTCTCCACATTTAAGAGAGTGGTATAAATAATACTCATCTGGTTTTATCAAACATAAATATTAGTGATAAATATTAGTGATTGTATGACTCAGATTTGAGCTTCACAATTCCTAACGATTATTGGCCACGTAAAAATCACAATGACTGTAAGATAAAGTAAGAGGGGTAAGTAACACAAACTCGGGCATCACAGAAATTACATTGGCAAACACAGTATCAGTATATACAAAATGAGTAATAGAAGGGTAGGAACATGGTCTTTTCTGGTAAAAGGCAAAAAACAGAGAGATACACACCTCTTCAGTAAAGATGCCACCAACCCCAGAGAGACCAAGAAGCACATGAGGCTTTACCTTCTTAACCTGTATAATAACTGGCTTATCACATGGCATTTCCTTTTGCAATCTCAAGTCTAACACTTGATCCTATCTAACTTCAGCATATACTTTTATTTCTTGTATGTGGCATAATAATCACTTTCAAATGGTGAAGAATAGACTATTTACCACTTCAAGAAGACTAGCACCCTCCCCAAGGCCATTAATCTCTGCTGGATTTCTAGCAAAAGGAGAAGCAGCAGGATCCAAATTTTGTCTCTCTTTTGTGATGAGACCCTGCATGACAAGAATCATTCCCGATTACATGCCAAAAAAAGGCTGTATTTAAATGTACAAACAAACTACATTTTGAAAGCATTGACAAGAATGCCATGTGAGCTCCGTAGAAAAGTATCAAATCCAAGAGTAAAGTTACATTATTCAACATGACCATTGCACTAATAAAGAAAGTATATCATGACTATAAAGGATCTAAATTTGGTTAGAACTGTCAGCTCTGAGGCTACAAAATTACAAACATTTGTAATAGATCACATGCTCTGTAAAAGGTGTGGACACACCAGCTTCTCAGAACCAAATGAAAATCAGAGGATTAGGGTCAGATGTATTAATAACACAAGAAGTTTTTGAAACAGCATGTCAAATGGAATTGGAAAGGAGCATAGATCAAATCAAATGAAGACATGGCCTTCAAATCATATAAACAAGAGCTTACTCAGAGAAGATAAAATGCACAGGGATATAATGTTCTAATTAAAAGTAGGACTTTGACAATCATCTATTGAAGCATGAACACAGCACCCTACATCTTTATCCAGTATGTAAAAGTTGTGATTTGAAGTCACTCCCTTCGTCCCAGCCATCCTAGAGACAGCCTGCACAGCCATATTAATAACACCAAGCCCTGCACTGAAACACAGATTAAGAAACCAATAATTAAGAATTCCAAATATGCTGAACAAATGAATATTAGAAACAAAACTGTGAAAAGAAATTGCAAACAAATTAAAAGGTAATTGCTCAAACTTATCATGTATTTACCTTCCAGCTCCAACCACAACTATCTTTTGGTTCACAAATTCACTTAATGGTAGGCCTTGTGCTCTCACAGCGCCCAATAGTCCAGCCAATGCAACCCCAGCAGTTCCCTGAAAACTATGGAGTTAAGTATAACCAAGTGACACCTTTCACAATAAGCCAGAAAAATGACATCAGATAAGAATTGTAAAGCTGTTCACTGTAACATGCACCATATTCTTTAGCTAGCATTATCATAAACTAAATAACTGACCTGTATGTCATCATTGAACATGCAAAACCTTTTACGATATCTTTCCAGAGTTTCAAAAGCCCACTTCATTTGGAAATCCTCAAACTGTCAACACAGCCAATCATGAAGATGTTAATATAAAAGGGAAAACCAATCAAGACGCTATTGATAGGAACAAACCTGTACAATAGCCTTTGGATAACGTGTATAGACTGCTTCCATGAATTCATCAACGATGGACAGATACTCTTCCCCTTCTAATCTAGGCTGCCGTAATCCCAAATCTACAAAATTAAAATCCAGTGAAATTAAAAACAATATTCATGATTGAAAACAAATCTAGTATCAGAGAAACTTCACAACTACAGACAGATATAAAGGGATTGATGAAAAAAAAAATCTAGGAATCGCCGACTAAGAAATATAGAACTTTCACAGAGAGAACCTTCACTTCCAGTGACCATCATCAAGTAATGTTCCTATAAAATTGCACATTAAGCATCTCTCCAAAAGAAGTTAACAAGCATAGGAATCTGGGAATTTCTAAATCTTAAAAGGGCCTCAGTTCAATAATTATCTAACGCTGTTACTAATAAGCACCAGTGTTTTCTTTTTAGCAGATTGTGTTCAAATCATGGTGTTGAAGTAAGTCAAAGATACTGTATCGGAATGAAAAATAGAGAAATGAGGTTATAAATTTGTTTTAGTTCAGATTTCACAGAGTACTATGAAGGAATTATTGTACGAGTGGATGAAGTCAGCACAAACCAGAGAGTAAAGACAGACAAATTCCAAAGGATGCTTCTTTTTTTTTTTAAGAAAACCATAGGATGCTACTTACAAAGGGGATCTTCGAGTAGCTTTTGGTTGTTGGTACCCACATCAAGCATAACTGGGAGAACCTGATATTATTAAGGAGATCAACGTATAATATATTATCAGAGCAAATAGACCTATAATCAAACTCTCCAGAGAAATTGTACAAACTAGAAGCAATGAGTGAATCAAAACCTACTCTTTGTGGATTAATGCCTGCCGCAGCAACATACACATCAAGTTTTCCGATAGGAATTCCAATTCCTTGAACTCCAAGGTCACCAAGGCCAAGAATACGACTTCCATCTGTCACAACTACCATATCAACCTGATCAAAATAACATAAAGGAGTAAGGAGTTAGCACCAGCTAGTGGGCCCAGCCTCCATTAAGCACTTCAACTAGTAAAAACCGGTTATTACTGGAGCATTATAGCCTAGAGGTCTTGAAGTCAGCACGAAAACTGACAATGAGTGTTAATCTAATATTGCTAATAGTAACTTAATCACAATAGTTCATTCTTTTATTTATGTTCACAGGACATCATTCAAGCCTCTACTTCTTCCATTTACAAATTTTTACCCTTTTCTCCCCCTTGTGCAGGTAAGCCACCAATTATGAAATAACCATCATATTACAAAGCAGCCTGAGAACGGAACAAAAAGGACAAGGATTGGATCCCCAAGAATTACAAATATCTGAAAGGTTGATATATCCAACTATCAATGTATTTAAATTTCCTAAATTGCTTCAGACTTTAGTAGCAAAAGAAGGGAAGGGGGAAGTGAACATTGAGAAGGCTTAGCAATCTAAAATTTGAAACATCATTACAACACATAAACACATTCATCTATAAAAGAAAAATTGCTACTTAGGCCATACCTCATGAGCTGGCCAGTTATAAATCATAGACATCATCTCTCCTTTATCCTTTGCACTGAAATACATTCCACGTGGCCGTCTAAATAAACCTGAATAGTTTTGACACACTAACCCCACAGTTGGAGTGTATATTATTGGGGCAAAGTCTTTGATATTATCAATAAGGACCTGAGAAAATGCCAAAATTGAGTTGGGTCATTACTCAAACTCAGAAGATCTTCTAAAAGATATAATCATACTTACTCTATAATATAATGTCTCATTCCTGTCATGTAGTCTATTTAAGATCCTCCATTTTGACAAGCCTTTAACAATATCTGATTGGCATTGTGTATTCTTCTCCAGTGACCGATAAGATTGCACTAAAGATAACAATGCAATAACAGAACCATTTAATTTGAAGAAAATGATATATAAGAAAATAAAAGACTTGCAACAGATAAAGCTAAGAGCAGTTAACAACAGATAAGAAGTACAAAACATCATATGAGGTTAGAGGATTCGTTCATGAGCCTCAGTTCTACTACTCCAGTGAACCTTGTTCCTTAATGAGACAAAACATACTGAACATATGAAGGTAGCAACAGTGGATGTTTGTATTATATGAACAGATGAATTGACAAAATATAATAATATCAAATAAAGGTGTTGGTTCAGGTTCGATTGAGCATCATGTCCACTGATTATTCTACTAGTATAGTCTTAGATATACAGATGCAACAAGATAAGCCATGTGGCTAGGAAATGAAAGTTTAAGCACAGATTTATAAAAAAAATTGGGGGCTAGACGTACTGAAGCGTTCATATTGCTGCTCAAATGTAAATACACGAGGAGGAAGAAGGCCACGGAGTCCAAGACGATCTCTTTCTGTCAAAGGGAAGCCAGTGTCCTGCTCAAAGAGACAAAGATCTATATAAACATTTTTATTCAATGGAAATTGGAAATAATATGTGCAATAAAGAGCTCAAAATTTGACATTATATACTAAATTTGTGGCATTATGGCATATGAACATATCTGATTACAAAATAATTTAATGATTGGACAACTCTCAGCAGTTTTTACCCAGGTAATCTGTTGCTCAGGTGTTTCCTCGATGCACAAAATCCCAATGATAACTGAAAGAAAAGATTACAACTATTGATCTTTATCAGATTCAGATCTCCCTCCCGATTAAGAAGTGTTCTGTCAAAGGAGAATTGCTAACTATACAATTCACAGTTTAAATCTATCATGATTTCATGAATTTGCCGTCAAGGACAGAGAATGACAAAAGACTATAAATCAATCCACTTCTCTTCACGCTAAACCTGAACATTGATAAAATTGTAAATGCTCAGATTTAGAGTATAAAACAAGCTATCTCCTAATGACGTACTTCCCAGCAGTTCTTGGAACAAAACAAAATATGCTAAAAAAAGGAAGCAAATAATCGTCTAAATGTGAATGACAGGCATCACAAGTTCACAACAAATTACGCCACTTCCATTTTTCCTACTTTGAGCTCTGAATCAAGCGTTCACGATTTTCAGCTTCAAAAAACTCAGCAGTTCCACCAAATCCGTTACAAAAGTAGGATTCCTCGATTGCGCTCCGAATTTACACAAAACTGACACCGACAAATCAGCAATCAAAAGAATATGGGAAGGAAAAGAGACCTTATTGAACCAAGGATCGTGAAGAATATCAGAACCACGCTTGGGGACATGACAGGGGCCGGGAATTACAGTATACAACCGCCGTAATCGGCGGAGATCCGAGGCCGATGCCGCGGCGGATCGCGCAAGCCTCCACATTCACACTTCAAAAAGGCAAAAAGAAAATGTTAGATCAACAAAAAGAGAAATCACCACACACAAACAACGAATTTGGATAGGCCATTGGAAGCTTCAGGTGCTGCTCTTACAGTGATACAGAAATTGCAGAGAGATGAGGAAGATAGAGTGGCTGGAACTCCGACCTCGATGGCTGCAGCGACTAATGGAGAAGCTGTATAATAAAAGCAGTTGTCTTTATTCGTAATAATTTTTATAGATAAAAAAACTCGAAAATAAAAGTCAAATAGCCTCTCTTATATTTTTTCCAAAAAATACTGTAGAATTATAGAAGTAGCATTGGATATCTCAAATTTTCCAAAACAACCGGTTCAAACTTCACACACCAAAAAAAGTGCAAGAAATTTACTCGTGAAGTGTTGGTGAATGTCACCATCCCAAATATTCTACTATGGTACCAGTAGTATTACGTTACATTCATTACAAAAAGGCTATGTTAACTTTTAGTCTAAACTAAAACTAGTGTAGTTTCTCTGGTCCTATACAAATTTTTATAAAATAATATATTTTTAAATTATATAATTAATTGTGAAGTATTTTAAATTTTTTTAATGCCAAAAATATAATTTTTGACAATGTAATATTTTGGAGAAAGATGAAATTATTCAAAAATTTCATGTACTTAAACTTTTTAAAATTGAAAATTTGAAATTACATAACAATTTCATCAAGTTTAAGAAGTTTACTATGCATGACATATTAAATCAAACTACAGGTTTATACCCAAAAAAACATATAATATGTAAAAATTGAATTAACAAAAAGAACGAAAATATAATGGGATGGATAGTAGTATAGTGGAGTATGAATTATGATCAAATGAAATTCAATTAAAGAAGGAAATGAAAAAAAAAATAACTATAAACTGAAAGTGCCAAGTGACGACTTTAATATATATGAAAGATAATGTTTTTTTTTATTATTTTTAAGGACAAATGGACAATTTTACCTCTAAACTTTAACGAAAATTTGAATTAAATAATACTATTATTTAGATATCATTTGACCTTTAGCTAGGAAGGTTTTATGTGGCCAAATGACGACTACCAGTTACTATTAAATGTCAATAGATGATTACGAGTACCTCATCTAGGATGATGTCCTTGTAATAATCCTCATAGGCTTCATACCCAGAAAACCATATTACATATCTTTTTAAAGCCAAACTAGTATGTTAAAAAAAGTATGATCAACTTAAAGAAAATTTTCATATTCCCCGTTAGGATTTTTTTTAGGAAATTCTCCACAAGGATTTGGGCCATGTTTCACTTTCACCAAAAAAGTCCTTTCTATCCAAAAACTACTTTTAATACTCTTGAAATTCGTGCAACTCACTCTACTTTTTATGTTTTTCAAGACACTAAAAATCACTTTTCACCCAAAAAACCCTTTCTATCCACAAGTGAAACAAAGGAAAAATCGCGCTCCGCTAGTAGTTTTTTATTCTTATAAACTACGTTGACCTTTCTATCCACAAGTTAAACAAGGCCATGAAAACTACTAGCGGAGCGCGATTTTTCCCAAGAGGCTTTTTGGTTGCCCAAATATTATTGTAGGGAAAACCTTACCGAAACCGAATGACCAATTACTGATAATTAATGGTTACTGATCAATAAAACTTTTTTTTTCCTGTTCATGGTAAAATGACCAAGAACCAATATGAACCAGCACATTATGAATCTCTGATACGGGATAAAAGCCAGCAGCCCAGCACAAAGCAGAATATGCACAGTAGCAAAACAACATACCTCGGTTCCATCAATAAAGAAAAGGGGAACATGAACTAAGTGTCAAAAACCCAAATTTCAACAAAAAAGAGAAGGGGATTTTGTATTGTTTCACTTTCTATACAAAAACTTTTTCTACCCAAAAACTACTTTTAATACTCTTGAAATTCGTGAAACTCTCTCTACTTTTTACGTTTTTCGAGACATTAAAAATCACTTTTAACCCAAAAACTTCTTTTAACACATAAGTCTTAGTACAACTAAATGGTTTTGTGGTTCGATGCTTCATTGATATTGTACCTGAATAGACCCCATGACGGCACAAGGCATTGTTTGTTATTATATTGGTCACAATAAAGCTAAAACCAATAGCATCTGAACTACATTTGACAAAACCACCACAAAGAAAAAATACTTGAACTTCAAGCAGCACACTCTAGAAAAAGGATCATCTGCTGAGTCATTCATGTATTCAAATTATTGCAAATTGTGCAAAAGCAATCAGATGCTATTCAAACATGCTTGAGTAACAAAATACAGGGTTTATCTTGAAGAGTTGGAAAAATCAACCGTGCACCAGTCCATTAAGGAAGCTCTAGTAATCTTTGTTTCCAAAGTTCTTGCACCACATTTGCGATGGAATTGGACGCACAGGAAGGTGAGGTCTTTGCTGCAGAAAAGATAATACAGAACAAACAAGATGTCAGCATTCTGACCATGTTTGAGCAGCAGACTGTATAATATCCAATGAAGAGCCAAAAAACAAGTTAACTAAGTTCATTGTAATCATAAGATCCCCTGCAGCAGGTAAAATTTTAAGCTGCCATGGAGGTAGTTAGCAATTACAACCCTTCCAGCGATTCAGACAACTATTTTATCAAGCCAAACCACACTGATGAACCTACTACTACACATATACACACATTCAAGGTGTGATAGCCTAAACTGACAAATAAAACTGATCCCTCGGATAACAATGTTTTTATACCCCTTATAAAGAGCTTGTAAGGATACTACAAATAATGATGGATTTCAGCCAAAAAAAAAATTCAAAGAGGAAACAAACCTCAAGAATCCCTACATCCTTGGAACTCACTGAATTCCTTGAGGCTGAACAACAAGATCTTCACCTACCTTATCCCTTGTATTTACCAATTCACACAGATTTTGCTTTGATGATGAATAGATGATATTGCCTATCTGATTGAAATACATCTTAGGTTGACCAAAGCACCTTCTTTAATTCTATCTCATCATCTCATGGCATGTCTTCTTTTCCAAAAAAAAGTTGTGAACAGGGGAAAAAAAAATTGTTCTCCTTAAATTATCACTTCAATATATCTTAGTCAATTCTCTAGTTTCTACCTCAATCTCCAAGGACCAACTTCCTAAAATCTACCTTCCTCCATGTGTTACTTCACATACTCATTCTAAAATTCTAACTTCAAACGACAAGAGAAATAATAAGGTTGTCCTAAAAATACTTTACTACATCGAACTATACTATATCTTTGTCTAAAATCCCCTTGCTTCAAATAATAATAAATCCTTCTCAAGTTAAAATCATTCTAAAATTTTAATAAATCCTTCCATCAACACATCATCCTGATAAATTTACCAGACTATAACACAAGCTCAAAGTTATAATCCTTCTTCTCTCACCACAATAGTAGACATAAAATCCCATCCCTATTTTATCAGATAGGTCATAGGTCATCTGCATTTTTCAAGTAAGCATTTCCAGTTTTTCACATGGCAGAAACCAGACAAGCCAATACCTAAACATCACATCTACATAAAATTCAATCAAACCCAAACCAGACACTAACATGCTCCAAAGAAGATGAAGCAACTCGCATCAAACAGACGAAATTCATCCTAAATCCCAATGAAAGACCAGTCCAAATTCACTGTAAAGCACCAAAAGAAAACTACAGGCTTCATCTTGTACAAGCACACCTCAAACAAGATGTAGCAACTTACATTAAACAAACTAAATTCATCTTAAATCACATTTAAAAACTAAGTCCAAATTCATCTTAAATCACAATGAAAATTCATTGTAAAGCACCAAAGGAAGATTGTAGACTTCATCTTGTACAAACAAAATTCAGCCATAAAAGTACAGTTACGATTTTAAATCACACTGCACCAAAAAAACCGATACTAAATCACATATATGGGAGAGGGATGAGAGAGAGGCGAACCTCCAGCTCGGCAGACTTCATGGCGAGGGGAACGCAAACAAGGAAGATTCCGGCCAAGGCAATGGCAGTGTTGCGCCTCCAATGCTTGGGACGACAGAAGGGTCCACCAGGCATACTCCATACTTTAGTCCTGAAATCAGCATGAGCGCCTTCTCCGTGACCATGTTCACCTCCTCCCATTCTCCTCTCTCTTTGTTTAGATCTCCGCTACTCTATAAGCAAGCAATTAGATGGATCAGACTATATTGACGACATTGAATAGTATAGAAGAAATTAGCTCGATAAGGACATTCGAAAACCTAATCTGTAAATTGAATAGAGGGATCGGATCAGCGGTTACGAATTTCAATTGGATTTGGTATTATTCAAATCGGGAATGAGAAGCCATTGAAATTACAGAAGGAAAAAACTAGGGTTATTGAGAAGCTTACCTTTGGAAGATGATTCTCAGTCGCAAAAGTCCAACCCACCTACAAGCGCCAAGATGTACAGGGGCTTTATCTATCGGGAAACTATTTAGGGTAAATTACATAAAACCACCCATAAATTAGGACACTTTTCAGAAAACTACCCCTAAAAGTTATAATTTTACAAAACCACCCATATAGATGCTTCCGTTATCAATTAGCCACCATGACTACTTGCCGTTAATTAATCGTTAGTGGGCAAGTGAAAGCGAGTAGTTGCTGCTATTGAAACAGACATAGCAATTGGCGTCCCCTTCTTCTTCCTCTCTCAATCTGCCCTCCACGCATATGTCGTCGTAAATTATAATGGGGCAAGGGCTTAGTGTCAATTTCCCGATCGACCTCCTTTTCACTGGCGTGCTCATGCACTCCTCCCTCTCATGGATCCTTTGCAATTTCTCCGCCTATTATCCGTACTCCAAAATCGAATCAATCGTCGGCAACGAGGTCTTTGACGACCCTACCAACTCCAGCATACATCTCGTCTCCAATGAAGAAAATTTGTGTTACTATAGTCTTGTCAAATTTAGCCTTCTTTCACTTGTACATTTCCAATAACGATTCAATTTTGCGTTTTAGGGTTTCAATTTTAGAAGAATTTGTATGCATATCTTTGATTTAGCTCCCCTCGTGAAGATCTCCTGCATATTTATTCCCTTCCCTTTGCTTTTAAAGTTGAAATCTTGTTGAATTGATTTCGGCCTTTATCTACTAAATTATCAATCATGTAAAATTCTTAACCATGACATTTGTTGTCATTTATTTGTGGAGATGGCAACTGAAATTTACAAGCTCTAGGCTTATTAGGGATCATTGGAAATCTATTCATTGGCTTATGATTTAAGATTCCAATTTTAGGGGTTTTATTTAGGGTTTTGAATTTTGAGTTGTTGGTGGTGTGATTTTTAATATTTGCACAAATCTGAGCATATTCTTGTGTTTTTTTTTTAGGTTTCCATTGTAGAATTATGGAGCTTAAGAAAGGGGAAATGAGGGGAAAGTGGCGTACTTAAAAGTCCTAGTAATTAATGTGTTTAATTTCAAGGAAGGGTAATATAGTCTTTCCCTAGAAAATTAACTGACAATTGACGGAAGTTTTTAAGTGGGTGGTTTATTGAAAACGTTTGCTTTTTGTGGGTGGTTCTATGTTATTTCACTTTTTATGGGTAGTTTTGTGAAAAGTACCCTAATTTACGTGTGGTTTTCTGAAATTTATCCAAAATAAAAACTCATACCCATGCTTGATATTTTTTTTTTTGATTTGGTAAGAATTTTGAACTAGCCTAGAGCACTCGTAAACGGATGAAAACTGGTTGGTAAAGGGATAAACCGCCGTCTCAAGGATTCGAACCGGAGACCTCATGCACAAGTGTTGAGGCCATAACCGGCCGAACCATGCGCCATGCTTGATATATTTATACTTTATTATTTTTCCACGGTAAGAGACAAAAGGTATAATTTCAATTGCCCATTTCATCGTTTTCCGTAATATTGTATAAAATATTTGTTTAAAAAATATTGAAAAAAATTGGTTCAACAAAATATATTAAAAAAAAATATATAGATATATGATTGAAATGTTTGTAGTGGGCACGGAAAATTGAACACAAATTATGAAGGGTCCTTTGTGATGGAAAAGAGCTTGGGTGATGAAATGACACAATATGGTTTCGACACTTTCATATTTTTTTAAAGGCATAAAACATAGAAATTGTTTGCATGACACGTGTCATGACACAATAAATATAATAATAATAAAAGAAGAGAGAGAAGAAAAAAAGTAGAAAAAGTAGGTAGTAATGGCGTTTTTTAATTTTTTTTTTATTTCAACTAAGGGTACACCAAACCTATAGGTTCGGATTTAGGTTTGTATCACAGATGGGCTATTTTTTATGGGCTTTAGGTTATTGGGCTTAGGTAAAATCAAATGGGCTTACATTATGAATAAATAATGGTCCTAATCAATAATAGTATATGAGCTTATATTTTACTATCAGAAATAGTATATGGGCTAATATAACATATAGTCCAAATTCATTAACATTAACACATATCATATATTCAGATCTATATCAAACTCGATGAAGAAAATCCAGATCTGAGAAATGGTGGAGCACTCGGGTAAGCGGTTGTCGTCGCCGGCTACGATGGACGAGGGGTCGATTCATGCTCTTATCCTCAAGCTGGTCGTCATCTTCGATCTCGTCGCTCACTTTGCTGTGGAGATATGGTGAAGAGGTGCTGGGAGAAAGGACACAAATCTGGGGTATTCATAATCGATGAAATCCCGGTATCATCCCCTTCATTTTCATGTGATAAATTTAGCACAACCATGATTTTTTTTTCTATGAATTGAACAGTAAGTTGTATTTGAATTCAATTTGATGATGTCTGCTAGCATATGAACGCGATTTTGAATTTATAATTGCCAAATGGTTTTTTCTGGATAGACTGTGTTTGGGGATAATGAAATTGCAATTTTCCTGGTTTTTCTGGTACTTAAACAAGATAAAATACAAAAAGAAAGGAAACGAGAGAGAAAATCAGATGGATTAGGGCCAATTGATGAATCATGATTTGGAATTGGATGTTTAAGGTGGTGGTCTTTATGAATTGAGGGAATACAGTTTGTAGTTTTGCAGTGTTGATGTCTTGTGCTTGATCACATCCTTTTTTTCCTTGTTGAAACATGATGAGAAAACAAATGCAATAAGAGAGTTATTAGTTGTAGTGATGATTTTGTGTGCCATTGATGAGTAGTTTTACGAAATATGCAATCAAATTTCATAGTTCTATTTGGTGTAGATCTCATGCAATGGTATTAGTGCTATGGCATTGGTATGTATATGTTTACTATTGGCAAAAAACAAGTTTGACACTAACACATAATTGTCAACAAGAGTAAATTTCCTTTTAGTTTTTCCTTGCTTGAGAATCATCTCAAGCACCAGAAATCAAAAGGTGTTGTTTGTGTTTGTCAAACACATGAAATCAAAAGACAATGCAGCATAACATAGAAAATTAGAATCACAAGCAATATCCATAACCAAAACACCTAAAATTATAACCATAAAAGGGTTGTTACTGCCCATATAGTAGTATCATACAAAACCATGAAATTGTTTCATCCAAACCACCAGAAATACCATCCCCCAACCACCATTGTTCAACCAAATTTCCTCCCAGCAAAACCATCAAAAAAAAAAAGTCTTCCATCCATCCAAACATGCAACCATCATAGTCTTAACAAGAACCTTCAAACATATCAACAAAAGAACTTAAAACCGACAACACCAACACCTTACCTTTGTAACACCCCTATTTTACAACATTGGGTATTACCGCCAGTGACCTCAGACTTTACCGTCCAAAGTCACCCAAGGCTTTTAGAATGATATAGAACAATTAAAATGCGGAATAAAACATATTACATAATGAGAAAAGGTGCTCCCGAGGGAGACTTAGTTCTTACAAAACATCTTACATTGATTCAAACATAAAGTTGTCCAGAATTGAAATGCGAAACCTGATTGTTCTTGAAACGTAATGAAACTAAAGCAAAATGATAGAAAGATACATCTTGAAATCCTTGTTCTTCCTTCGTCTTCACTTCACTTCACGCCTTGCTGGGGTTCCTAGATTCTGACATAATTCGCGAGGGGCGATAGAATGCCAGGCAAAAATGCGGAAAAGAAGAATTAGTCTAAGAGACTAAGCAAGCGGGAAGGGAACTTCCCGAGGGTATTTTGGGAATTTTCAAATATTATTGAAAGAGGTATTAAGGTTGTGTTTATGATGGGCTATATAATGAAACTTGTTGATGTGGAGCTTTGAGATTCGAAGGAGAGTATATCTTTGGACAAAGATATCTCGATGAGCAATAGAAGAACTACTAGATTGTAGACTTCTTTAAGGATTTCAAAAGAATGTTGGGAACGTTCATTAAATCATACAAGTGAAAACCTCTCGCGCCCTGAGCGGACCGAGAGCCGGATCGATCATTTGAGACCGGTCCGGTTTTGGTGTCTTAAGTGTGCATTCGCACTTATCTTATATAGTGACGAAAAATATTCGACTTTGTTAATGATTTTTAATAGAGAGTGGTGGGACACGGATATTCCGAGCCACCCGAAGGAGAACTATCAATTCTCCGACACTTAGCTAGAGTGTCGCACAATCCCTCCTTGCAATCGGAGCGGATGGAGATCATGATCCCGAAAGTCGTATGGACGTACGACTTATTAATGTTATATAGAGGTGTCGGCTAACCCGCACCCCTTTCTAGTTTAATCATGGTAAATCTCTGAACGAGATTGTATTCAATCAAGATCACAACATACTAGCATATATAATCCTAACAAAGGAATGTAAAACATACTATGCTAACAATTGTCGTTATTTCTAGCAATCAATATTTCCTAGATTCATTTTTTATTTAAGCATAAAAATGGTTCCCATCAATCAAGGATTTTCACGAAATGGAATGTAAAGGTTACAAGGGGAAATTCCACTTGCCTTAGCGTAACGAGTTCTAGCACACGAGCCTTGACGAAACTTATGCGATTCCCTACTACGAGCGAGGATTCCGACCTATTGTCACGGAAATTTACGAAAAGGCTCAAAATCATGATTTTCTTTCTAAGATTTGGATTATCTCTTATAATATTTTATAAGAGAGCTAGAGATTCTAAATTATTATAATAATAATTTAAAAAGTTATTTTCCTCAAAATAATAATATTCCTTTATTATTATTTTGGATTTGTAATATCCTTACTATTCCGTAAAATCTTTATTTAAAAATAATTAGTAAAATAATTATTAAAAATTATCCTTTTTACTTATTCATGACAATAAACTATTACTTTTAAATTTCCCATTTATTCTAGGATGGAACTTATAATTTTGACTACCTTATCTAAAATACTTTATTAATAATATTTTCTTAATAGAAAAGTATTTACCTACATAATCCTTTTTAAATAAAATTGTCATGTATATACTCCTCTATAAGGAAGTTTCCATAACTAGAAGTTTCTAAATTTCCTTATAAGGTAACTTGTCTAAATTGAGATTAATCTTACTTTATATTTATAATTTGTTATTATAATATTATAGCTTATAAAAATAATACCTTCTTTATAATTAGAAGATTTCTTTCATGCAAGTCATCCTTATGCTATTATAATCTCCTAGAATATTTGTAATATCTTACTTGATATTTTTATCCTAGAACTCATGTCTTATGTAAATATCTCTACACCTAGTGATTATTAAAATATACTTTCCTTATAGATGACTTAGTAATATTTTCATTAATAGTATTATATTCTATAACTAAAAATCTCATGCTCTCATATACTTGTTCTTGTAATATCCTAATAATAACTCATATGCTAATAATATCTTATTTTATCATATCCTAATAATAGATGATACTTTGTAATAACTCTCATATATAAAGATATGCTAAAGTTCATATTTTTATTGAATAAATATTTATTTTCGTAATTTTATTTATTCACTCAATTTTATAAATCCTATATCTTTTATAGATTGGGCCATGCAACAACTTTTATTAACTTAGGGAATTTGTTAACTTCATATAAAAATGGTAATGGTTTTATTTACTAAACCTTTTTATTTCTAAGATCATATAGTATGATTTTATCTTTTAGTTTAAGGCATGCATAATAACTTTTAAAATTCCTATTTGATCAAAGATGACAATAATAATTATTATCTTGTATGCTATAATTATTTTATAAAATCCACTATTTATTTTATGAAAGAGGCATGCATGTAATAAAATCCATAAAAATTTATCTATTTGTTTATATCTTAAGTTACCAAGGTAAACTAGTTTGTTTCTAGCTTTTAACTAACAAGATCTTACTAACATAGTTTTATTTCTTATTTTCCTAAAATAATTTCTAATAACATATAAAAACTTTATAAATTTATACTTGCATGAATTAAATAAATGGAATTTAGGATAGGATTTTATACTTTTTGGTATTCTGTGTTTTACAGAACACTGGAGGAGAAGACAGGGGAGGAGGGCCGGCGGTCTTGGACGACACCACCAGAGGCGGCGGCGGCTCCGGCGTGGGCGGATGGTGGCGCGAAGGGGGCGGCGACGTCCGGCGGGCTCCAAGGGCGGTCCGGCGAGGGCTCCAAGAGGAAGAAGATAAGGTTTGGATGTGTTTTAATGGAGGTATTTGGCTAGCAATGGGGCTGATTTTTGATGACTTAGAATGCAATTGCTAGAAAGAGTAGAAGAGAGAGCAAAGGCTTGAGTGAATGCTTGAGGGAGGGTATTTCTAGACAAGTTTGTGGAGTTCTCAATCCATGGCTAAGGGAATAGACCAATGGAGGAGGAAGAAGAGCTTCACCATTGGTCCATGGTGTGTTTGTTGGAGGGTGATGCAAGGTGTTGTAATCAAAGGTGTCTTGCAAGCCAAGGAGAAGGAAGAGAAGCTTCCATGGCCATGCATTGGAAGAGTGTCACATCAATCACACTTCTTTGACTTGTTTGAAGAAGAAGAAGCTAATATTGTTATAAAATTAAAGGAGTGGGGCAAATGGCAAGGAAGTCACATTGGCCTAGCGGAAGAGGGGAGGGGCGTGTGTAGAGATTTGCAAGAGGTCTCGGGTTCAAATCCCGGCTCTTGCATTCTTTTTACAAAGCTTGTAAATTGTATTTTTAGGCCTTTGTGTAATTTATTTTATGGAATAAATTCAATTTCTAAAAGACCTTATTTTTGTCTAATGCTCTTCTTATTAAATTACCTCACTTTACTAATCTATGCCCCTCATGTTATTTTATTGAATTTTTATCTATTTTAATTTTCTTGATAATCTCTTTCAAAAGAAAATAATAGAAGTTAATTTGATATTTAGAAATTCTATTAAAAATAATTGATAATAAATATCATATTATAAAAAAAAAACTTGGAATATTGCGGATATTACAACCTTCTCATCATCAACATCTTCTTCGCCTTTGTGGCCTCCTCAAGCGCCAGCACCTCCTCCCTCATGTAGGCTCTCATGTACTTCTCCACTGCACGGTGCTCAGCCTTCCTTTTCGCGGTTATCTTCTTGCCAGTTTGATTGGAGATTTGGTGAGCGTGCTGAAGGAGCTTGCGGACATTGTACGACTGCTTTTTCCTCCCTAAACAATAGGGACACTGGAGGTTGCCATCCTTCCTCCTTATCTTATCCTTGCCTTGAACCAGCAAGTCGTATGGCCCATCGGGCTTGTCCACATAATCATCGATGTCTGAGATGTCTAAGTCCGTTGATTCGGACTCAACATCCGCAAGCTCCTCTTCTGCATGGGACATGGTCGCTTGTAGCTGAGACACCTTCTCTTGTGCCTTGAGGAACGCCTCATGGGCGTTCCTCAACTCCTCTTGAGCCTTAGCCAGTTCAGCAGATTTACTAAACATCTAAACAACAAACGTGTACATAGCAAATTAGTAAAGCAGGGACTAAAACAAATGAAAGTCGTGCTATATGGAAAGAATGAGTATTTTTTACAAATTAGTAATGTACAGCCTATGTTTACATCAATTGACCCATATTTTGCTTATTTACCCAATATATCAACAATTGATCCATTTTTTACAAATTAGTAATGAAAAAAAAGAGTGACATTTGACCCATATTTTCATGAATTGACCAATATTTTGATTATTTACCCAATATATCAAAAATTGACCCAAATGTTTTCTTATTTAGAAAAAAACACCTTTCTAAGAATTTATTAAAACAATTGCCCCATACTTTACTTATTTACCAAAAAAGCACCTTTCTACGAATTTATAGCAACAAGGGAACCATACTTTCCTTATTTAGATGACAATCCACCCATGTTTTTCACATTTGAATTAAGAACTGATTTTAACCGCTCATGGTTCAGTTGATTTCAGATTTAGAAAACAAACATAGAGGATGTAACCAACCTAAACAAAATCAAGAAATCATATCCACATCCACAAGCCATTAACGATAAATAGTATAGCCTTAGATCAGAGAAACAACATGCAAAGGAAGGACATTCTCACAAACCCTATATTTGAACCTTGTATCGTCTCAATCGACTACAAAAACCCTAAACCCTAAACACAATCAATAAACAAAATCAACATCCAACAGCCTCAAAGGACAACACTTTTAGACTAGATTTAAAACAAAATCGAATGCAACACATGAACATGCCAATTGATGTAATAAAGACCCAAACCCTAACCCGATTCATGCGTGTAAAAAAACACAAACGATTCACACCACATGGAAGAGGAAGAAGAAATGAACCATGCCAAGAAGGGTTGAAGAGTACCTTAATTTGTAAAAACTCTAACTTGGGAGGGTTGAAGTCTTGAAGAGTTTATCCTTCTATCGCGCTCCGAAGCTTCAAGATCTCAACAGAGGAAGGAAGAAGCAGTTGAAGTGACAGAGAAGTTGAAGTGACCGAGTTCTGACAAGTACTCTCCCACTTTATTAACGCGGTTAATTTTACGAATTTACTAAATTAATTAAATGGATATTAACCGACGATTCATATTACAATTGCAATTATCCATTCCATTGGGTTGGGCCCCCGTTTATACTAAAGCCCAATTATGCGGGCGGGTTTTGGGAAACCGGGTTCGACTTAGGGTTTATATAATAGAGCAAATTAATATGTTGTTATGGACCGATTCATATTTGGGTAAATTAATTTTAATTAATAAATTAGGAAACATATAGAACCTATTGATTTTTTTGTCAATGCTAAGTAAAACCTTGTTTAATTAAATGCTTATTTTACCTACCACTTTGGTTAAAATGAATATAAACCCTAATCTTTATTAGTTTATTATTTGAAATTTGGTTCTTGCCATTATGATTTTTTTTGGTAGAAAGTACTTAATGCTTTTTTTTCATGACTATTGAGGATCTATCTACCAATAACAAACCTTAGTTTAGTATTCCAAATAGGTTAATTTATGCAATTTTAGGGTGATTTTAAACACTTTAAGGAAGTTGCCTCTATACCATATCTCTAATTTGAAACAAAGGAACCAAAGTAAATATACGAGTATTTAACCAAATTAAAAGATAGGATTTAAGGGGCTAACTTTCATTACGAAAAAACAAAGACAACAATATGCACTCCATGAGTGCATTTAGGGAATGAAAAAAAAAAACAACAACAACAAGACACATGTTGCCCCTAGCCAATGCAAGAATCCTACTCGAGATCGATCTTCGGTATTCCATCGTCATCAGCGGGGAGGCTCTTCTTCCTTCCAGACCTACGAGCCGATTTGGACCCGCTCGGAGGTGTAGATGCATCTAGTGGCATCAGTCGTTTTGGTGTCACCTGGCCTCCGGGTGCGGTAAATACTTGATGCTCTTGTTCGAAGAGCATCAGTAGATCCACCAAAGGTGGATCCTCCGCTAGGACCTTCCTCGTGTCAGCCGCAAGCCCCTTGCGTAGAAGTCGAACATAGAACATCCTGGTTTGGATGGTGAGGTTGTTGGTTGTTGATTGCGCCTTGTCGAACATGGACAAGAGGCCAGTTTCAGAGATTGGAGTGGCGGGCACTTCTTCAAGAGCCTGGGTGGCGACAAGGGGGGTTCTTGGGCTCTTTTCCGCCATTTTCGTGTTGTGGTAGTGATAGTGGAGGATTGTAAATGAGGTGTATTTATAATAGAGCGTTTAGTAATAATGATTGTGGGAAATTTAAATCAGCCAATACAAAATTAATCTTGTGGTTCCGAGGCATTGATTGCACCGATTAAAAAAAACAGGATATTTAATTAAAAAAAAGCATGCTACAAAGGTGGATTCGAAAGGTTTTTTTTTGTTTGATAATCAAAGCCAACTTTAATTGCTTAAAAGATCAGCTTCTACAATGTTAATCAAAGAAAGGTTTAAGATTATCTAGGGGATATATATGTAACATTCCAAACCCATGCATCGTTCAAATTTACATATAGTTATATTTTCGTCATAGAAGACTTTATGATTTATATAGAGTCTTTTTTTTGAGTAAAATATATGCATTCAAAATAATGTTACACTTTTGTTTTTTCGATTAAATGATATAAAAATTATTATTAGGGAACATTCAAATAAGTAAAATATATGCATTCAAAATAATGTAACACTACTAGTAAGTATATATAAAAAAACATGTATGTATTTCGAAAAGAAAAAAAAGAGTATAAGATACTTAAAATAGGAGGGTTAGGGTTTAGGGTATCTTATACCATACACATGTATAGCGCTTTCTTATAAGAAGGATCGATTCTAAATGAATGTATCACTTTGTTATAAGAATGTTCGATTCTAAATGAATGTAACACTTTGTTATAAGAATGATCGATTCTAAAGGAATATATCGCTTTACGAGAGGAATGAACGACTCTAAATGAATGTAACACTTTGTTATAAGAATGATCGATTCTAAAGGAATATATCGCTTTCCTATAAGAATGAACGACTCTAAATGAATGTAACACTTTGTTATAAGGATGATCGATTCTAAATGAATGTAACACTTTGTTATAAGAATGGTCGATTCTAAAGGAATATATCGCTTTCCTATAAGGATGATCGATTCTAAATGAATGTAACACTTTGTTATAAGAATTATCGATTCTAAATGAATGTAACACTTTGTTATGAGAATGATCAAATTCAAAGGAATAAATCGCTTTGTTATAAGGATGATCGATTCTAAAGGAATATATCGATTTCCTATAAGAATGAACGACTCTAAATGAATGTAACACTTTCTTATAAGGATGATCGATTCTAAATGAATATATCGATTTCCTATAAGAATGAACGACTCTAAATGAATGTAACACTTTCTTATAAGGATGATCGATTCTAAATGAATGTAACACTTTGTTATAAGAATGGTCGATTCTAAAGGAATATATCGCTTTCCTATAAGGATGATCGATTCTAAAGGAATGTAACACTTTGTTATGAGAATGATCAAATTCAAAGGAATAAATCGCTTTCTTATAGAGTGTAACAATCTATTCCATTAAACCCTAAACCCTAGACCCTAGACCCTAAACCCTAAACCCTAAACAACATGATCTAGATTGCAACGATCTATTCTAAATGAATGTAACACTTTGTTATAATTAAGAATGATCAAATTGAAAGGAATATAACACTTTCTTATAAGAATGATCGAAACGAGAGGAATGTATCGTTTCTAGAGTGTAACGATTTCATATAAGAATATATGATCGATTATAGAGTGTAACGATTTCACATAAGATCATAGAATGACCCCGAATTCATCAATTGTTATTTAATTCTTGTTTGGAACATTTAAATTAATATTGATGTAGTTTTTCAATTAAATCAGTCGCTTCGACTTCATTATAAAACAAACAATGTTCGTATAAAAATCGATTGCCAATGCGGCACAATTGGTCCAGGTACGCGCATATGCTAGTGAGGTTAATGGTTCAAAACGGGGCGATTGAAAGCCACCCTTTTTTTGTTTTTTTTTTCTCTCTCTTGAGAACTTATACGGAGTACTTCTCAATCAACAATGAGATCGACCAAATCCAAAGAGCGTTAATTGCAAATGTGACTACACGGATCTGGGAAATTTAAATAGTAATTAATTACAATTGGGCATTCAATTAACGAGGCAATTATTGCACTGTTTTAATGCAGTTGAGGTTGATGACGTTTATGTTGGTAAGGCAAAACTTTAAATTTTTTTTTGGTAAAAAAAGAGGGCTATTTTTGCCCAGAGACAAAACTTTAATTAATCTTTTAGTAAACAAAATGTAACACTTGTTCACTACTACTAACTTTAATCAATTTTTGAGAGAGTGATTGTAAACTTTAGAGATATATATCATTCATCATTAATTAGGTAAATAGAATACTATGATAAAAAATTATAGTATTTTATTAGCGCTTTCTTATAAGAAGGATCGATTCTAAATGAATGTAACACTTTTTATAAGAATGTTCGATTCTAAATGAATGTAACACTTTGTTATAAGAATGATGGATTCTAAAGGAATATATCGCTTTACGAGAGGAATGAACGAATCTAAATGAATGTAACACTTTGTTATAAGAATGATCGATTCTAAATGAATGTAACACTTTGTTATAATCATGATCGATTCTAAAGGAATATATCGCTTTCTTATAAGAATGAACGACTCTAAATGAATGTAACACTTTGTTATAAGAATGATCGATTCTAAATGAATGTAACACTTTGTTATGAGAATGATCAAATTCAAGGAATAAATCAATTTCTTATAGTGTAACATCTATTCCATTAAACCCTAAACCCTAAACCCTAAACAACATGATGTAGAGTGCAACGATCTATTCGAATTGAATGTAACACTTTGTTATAAGAATGATCAAATTCTAAATGAATATATCGCTTTCTTATAAGAAAGAACGACTCTAAATGAATGAAACACTTTGTTATAAGAATGATCGATTCTAAATGAACGTAACACTTTGTTATGAGATTGGTCGAATCGAAAGGAATTTAACGATTTCTTATAGAATGATCGCTTATAAAGGAATATATTGACATATTGCTTATGAGAATGACCGATAATAAAGGAATATATCGCTTTCTTATAAGAATGAACGACTCTAAATGAATGTAACACAAATTGACCCTAAACCCTAAACCCTAAACCCTAAACCCTAAAATTGATCTAGAGTGTAACGATCTGTTCGAAATGAATGTAACCCTTTGTTATAAGAATGATCACTTCTTAATGAATGTAACACTTTGTTATAAGAATGATCGAATCGAAAAGAATATAACACTTTCTTATGGAATGATCGATTTGAACTGAATACAAAACTTTCGTATAGAATGATAGATTCTTAAATGAATAATTGGGCTTTCTTATAAGAATGATCGATTCTAAATAAATATTCCGCTTTCTTATAAGAATGAACGACTCTAAAAGAATGTAACACGAATTGACCCTAAACCCTAGACCCTAAACCCTAGACCCTAGACCCTAAACCCTAAACCCTAAACCCTAAAATTGATCTAGAGTGTAACGATCAATTCGAAATGAATGTAACACTTTGGTATAAGAATGCTCAATTCTTAATGAATGTAACACTTTGTTATAAGAATGATCGAATCGAAAGAAATATAATACTTTCTTATGGAATGATCGAATTGAAATAAATACAAAACTTTCGTATAGAATGATAGATTCTTAAATGAATAATTAGGCTTTCTTATAAGAATGATCGATTCTAAATAAATATTCCGCTTTCTTATAAGAATGAACGACTCTAAAAGAAAGTCACGCCATTTCTTATTAGAATGATCAAACCGAAAGGAACATAGTGCGATTTCATATAAGAATGATCGATTCTAGGGTGTAACGATTTCACATAAGAAGATAGAATGCCCCCTAATTCATCAATTGTTATTATAATGAATTGTTTGGAACATTTAAATTAATATTGATATATTTATTCAATTAAATCAAACGCTTCGACTTCATTATAAAACAATAATTGTTCGTAAAAAATTCGATTGCCAATGCGGCACAATTGGTCCAGGTACGCGCATATGTTAGTGAGGTCTAGGGTTCGAAACGTGGAGAGCGAAACCCATCCGTTTTTTTTACTTTTTTTTTCCCTCTCTTGAAGCCTTATTTTATACAATGAGAAGAAATTAGCTCGACCAAATCCAAAGAGCGTTAGTTGGCAATTGGGATTACTCGGATCTGGAAAATTTAAAAATACTAATTAATTATAATTGGGCATTCATTTAACGAGGCAATGATTGCACTGTTTTAAATTAAAAAAAGCAGAATACAAGGATCGATGTTGATTTGTTATATAAGGCAAAACATTTTCCATTTTTTTCTTTCAAAATATGAAGAAATCTCGTTATTTAGGTTAAAGGCAAGGAGTGCCCTTTTTGACATTTTTCCCATATAAGGTCCTACTTATTAACAAAATCCCTTACCCTAAACCCTAAATCAAACACCATAAACAATAAGATTGTATGTAACACTAATCGACCAAATCCAAAGAGTGTTAGTTGGCAATTTGTATTTCTTAATTTACATATAAAATAAACGTATAGTATTTATTTACATATAAAATAAACCCTAAACTTTAGGAAATAATGTAATATGAAAGCAAATAACGCTTTCTTATTCTTAATCGTCTCTTGCAATTCTTATCCTACACGTTGCAATGATGGGTCTAGGGTTCCGTCTGCAAAAAGCAAACGGTGGAACGACGCCCTTTGATTGGGTTTGGTTTTCTCAAGGCGTTCTAAAAAAGAGAGCATTGATGGGGTTGGTGGATTGAAGACGCGTGCTAACCCTAGGTAATTATGGGAGTTTTCTTTTGAAAATTGGGGTGGATGGGTTTATGTTTTGGTGGATGCAATAACAATAGGGTGTTTCTTCTCCGACTAACCTTCTCCGAATACCCTTTTCCGATTACCCTTCTCCGACTGCAGGTAAGTTATTTGAGTGATATCAAAGCAACCCTAAAACTTGTTTGTACTCGCATTTTTTCAATTGGGCTTTGTTTCCCTTTCATTCCCCCTAAACCCTAACCCTAAAATTGTTGTGTGTTCTTGCTTGGAATGTTGATTGCATGTGGTTTTTTCATGTTTGTAGTTGCTCCATTTTGTTGCATGAACTTAGATTCAGTCCTTTGAGCATCCCATCAGATCTATAGATTGTTTGTATCTTTTGAGCTCTTTGTATCTTGTGGTGCAATAATATTTTTTTTTTGCTTGGTTGATTTTGATTTCAGTAAAAGACATGGATCTTCATGGTTTCTCGTCAAGTACGAGATCTCACCTAAGAGAAACCCATGTTTATTGTAGATGTCATCCACCATCAATTCCTGCGCTTAAGCTTTCAGGGTCACCAAAAAACCCTAACAGATTGTTCTACAAATGTGACCACTGCAATTTTTTCCGATGGTATGACGAGTCAAATGGGGTATTCAACGGTCCGGTTTCACGTACCTCTCAAACCCAAATTGCTTCTCGAGATGATATAGAAGAATTGAAGAATGATGTTAAAGAGATCATCTCATTTTTTCATTGTCTCGCCAAAGTTGCGGTTATAATGTACTTCATACTAGTGGTCATTGTGTTGCACTAATAAGTACTATGAATTGTTGTTTGAATGTTGGTCATTTTGGTCTATTGCAAACAATTTCTCTAAACGTTTGTTGTTAGTCCCGTTCATTACGATATCATTTCTTTTGACGTAAACGTTTTTTTCTTGGTCATTTTTTTCAATGAAATCGATCATATGAAAGTATATTGGGCTTTTGCGATTCAAAAGCTTTCATAACATAAATGATCGAACTGGTATCTTGTTGGGCTATAAAACAACCACACCATCCGATACTCAACAAATGCTTCATATCAAACAAAACAGATATACTATATTTGTTGGTGGCTTGAACCCAAATGCAACATGCCAATTTTAATCCAAGCTGTGATAATCCAAATGAAACACATGGGTGACTTAGTGTTTGCAGCAATAACATATATACCCCAATAGCTAGGCCCTAAACCAAAATATCAAATCCACTAAGATAAAACTTGGAATGGAAAACTTGAAAACCATCTCTATTGATGTTGCCCATATGTATAATAAAATGCACCAGGAGCAAGATTGGAGCCTTGATGGATAATTTGAAATGGTGGCAAGTGTTGTGTTGGAACCTACCATGAGAATAAGACAACTATTAGAAGTGAATTATAAGTAAGATATGTTGGCAGTTGTAAGTAGACAAATATGGAGCAAATTATAAGTAAACCAGCCCTTACTAATATTGGGTGGATGGGTTGGAGTTGTTGTTGTTGAGTTCCTTTGCCACGTTTCCAATATTGAGGTGTGTCATTTCTAAACCCCTTTCGCCTAGATGCCAGTCGACCCTTTCCCCTTCTATCAATAGGATCACGCACATCCTCCTCCACATTGGCCGAGCCGCTAGCCTCAATCACAGTATGATCATCGATAGCAGGACGCTTACCGTACGTTCTCCCAATGTTGCCAATGGGCTCATAATGTAGTCCCAAACGGTTACAAGTACGTTGAACTTTGCCTTTCAAATCTGCTAGAGCTCCCGTTACGATAGAACACAGCTGATCATTTGTCATTGAGAGAGTGGTAATGCCCTCGAAGTCGGACTTCATGGACTCATACCTTTCCATCTCTTCCGGCTTCATCGAGTCCAAAGAATAGTAGGGAATCGGTATCTTCAAGTGCTGTCTTGGCAAGTCCTTCCTCCACCGATCGAGTACATACTTTTCAGGAACAAACCTTACTTCCTCCACTATGTAGACGACAAGCGTGTGGGAGCACATAATTCCCGTGAACTCAAACTTTTTGCAATCACACTTGACGTCACGTGTGTCGGGATCATAAGACACCTTAAATATCCTACGTTTGGCAACATTACACGCCCACCATCGGACCATAATGTCATACACTTTGATTTTGCCAACCACTTTCAAGCCCTTCTTCGTTGCATGTGTAATCTTTCTCACTTCATCTTGAAATTCTTGTAACTTCGTCGTGGTATACACCTTTTGGAAGACACTCTCAAACTCATGATCAGTACAACAATGGAGTGGCTTGTGTATGGAATCAAAGGATGCCTTCTCCTCAGCCATGGCACGCTTGCCCATTGCCATTCCATATTGCTTCACAAACTCTTGTAGGGACGTATTACCATTAACAAACCCTTTGAAAAAATAATTCATGCCCTCACTCCTTTGGGTAGTCGACATTCCAGCCCAAAAATCATTTTTGAAGTAAATTGGAGCCCACTTTTTCCTATTATCGAACATGATCTTGCACCAATTACTCCTTTCGAGTCTAAATTCAGAAACCCATTCTGCCCATTTTGCCTCAAATTCGGCCACACTGTATGAGAAATGCAATACCTTATGCAATCCACTTGAAATGTGAGTCCATCCACAGGCATCTTTTATTTTCTCCAAGTGCTTCTTAGCATTCCTCATGACATGCCACAAGCACCATCTATGTCTTGTATTGGGAAACACCTCAACAATGGCATTTTCTACAAGAAAAACAAAAGGAAAAAATAGTTAGTTTGAATGATCAGATTTTTTCAATCTAAATAAAATAAAGAAGTCTCATCACCATTTATGGAAAAAACCAAACTGTCAAAGGTAATTATAGGATACTTACCCATAGCTTTGCATTGATCGGTTATTATGCCCTTTGGTGGTTTGTTATTCATGCTTTTGAGCCAAGTTTTAAACAACCAAATGTAATTCTCGGCATCTTCACTCCCCAACAATGCAGCCCTAGCACAATTGATTGGCGATGGTGATTAACTCCTATGAACGGAGCAAACGACTTTTTGTATCTATTTTTGACATATGTGGCGTCGAAGGATATGACGTCCCCAAAGTCTTTACAAGCTGCCCTAACACGTCCATCAACCCAAAAAACATTCTTCAATACACCATTATCCGTTGTATCAAAACTGTAGAAGAAGTTTGAGGAGTTTGCCATCATGGTTTCAAAGTAATCTCTCATTGTAGCAAAATCTCCCTTCCCAAGTTTCAATCTTCGTTCCGAACTGATTGCATTCCTACAATCTCTCTCAGAAAAGGGGATTTTGTTATGACCCCCATATCTGGCCACAAAGGAGTTGTAGTTCTTCGCCACCGGAACACCAGCCCTATCATTATCCAGCAATATAATCCTATTCCCTCCACTTATGTGCCTATACCTAGGCATGAAAATTGAGTTTTCTGAGTCACATTCATGGTTGTGCTCAAGGTTTAGGGAGCTAATTCTCCACGAGGTTCTATCACTACAAGCACATGCATTAACCGTAAATGTGCAACTGCATCGAGTGCTAGCTACAGCCTTTCCAGGATTTTTAGATGTCGTTTGACACTCACCTTCTTTAGAACATACTATCCTCAACCGTATATATTTAGCATACTGATATGTGATACTCTCTACCTCGGATGCATCTTTACTAGAAGAAGAATTCCTAATCCGTATTTGGAATCCCTTCGACTTGCCATAGTCATGCATAAATCGCATTAGCATTTCACAAGAGTCGAAAGTCATATCAGAACAAGGCTCAGTGACATTCTCGGCTTCAACATCTTGTTCTCCAACCACGTTTTCAAGATCTTGTTCTCCAACCACAGCAGCATCACCATTCTCAAGAGTTAGGTCCACAACATCATCATTGATTCTTTCATCTAGATCTTCCACATCCTCTTGACTTGAATCATCACTGTTGTCTAATTCCATCAATGGAAAATCATCTTCATTATAACTCTCCACAAAATCGGTATTTAAATCAAATAACCTTCTCTTTGCATCCATTAAATCCTGCATATTTCATATCATTACCATAGACATCAATCAATTTTGTGGAGTGCAATAAAACAGTAAAGCAAGAATTAAGGTCAACTGACACATTAAATCAGCAAAACACAAGACGTTAAAGATCGATGTTCTCAAGCATTAAAAATTACAAGACACATTAAATTAGCAACACACACGAATTCGAATTACCAACCTCAATGCTTTCTTCAAGTTCTTCAAGTCAAACGTCGTCAATGGAAGATGAACAGTCACGTACGTGAAAGAGCAGAAAGTCTTCAAATCTCTCTAATGTATAATGAGATCGGATAAAAATATGCCAACTTGAAGTTATATTAGATTGGGCTTTATTTTAGATAGTGGGTTAATCTTTTTTTGGTCGAAAGATAGTGGGTTAATCTTGATTCATGAGAATTGGGCTAAAAATGTAGTATGATTTTTTGGCCCACTTTAGCAGCCCATTTAATCCTAACTCTAAACCTAAAATTGTGGGTCCATCCAAGCCTAGGTTCGGATACAAATCAGAATTAATAAAAAATTAAACTTTATTACAAGAATTAAATGCGGGCCCACTTGTGTCTAATTTTATTATTATTTAATAGTGTGTCATGACACTGTGTGTCACGGAATCATCCTCCATAAAACATATACAACCCCCTGAACTTGTGTCAATTTGTCATATAGACACCCCACCTTTGTTTTGGACCTATTGAGTACCTAAACTTAGTATTTATGACCTATTAAATACCTGAGTGATGACGTGGCAATGCGTGTGTATGCAACATCCTAATGAGGCGAGTGATTTTTGTAATCTTATTAAATCCAAGCTGACATGGCATATATATCCATTAAATTACTTAATATAAGAAAAAAAAAAAAAACCTCTTTTTACATGCTCGATATTGCCCCCATCTTCTTCCTCCTCTTTCTATTGCCCCTTTCTCTCCACCTTTCTCTGCAACTTCTTCATCCTCTTCCTCCCCAATTTTACAGCAACTCTAAAAATTTAAAAAACTAATCCTTTTTATTTATTTCTTTATGTAAAACAGAACAAAATCCGCTTCCTATTTTATAGTTAAAAATGGCAAAATGCCCCTTTCTTCGGCACCACCATGGCACCATGGGCACCACCTTCGAGTCCTTGAACCCGGGATTCCAACGCCACCAACGTTGAGCCATACCGACCTCCAACGAGCCACGAGCCATTTGAAGCTAGGAGGACAAAGAGTCGACCGAATCTGAGCCATACCCCTCATACCCCTTTATTCTCCAAGTTTCGAATCTGAGCCATTTCAATCTAATTTGAGTTCCACTGAACATCTATATCCACCACCATAAACCTTTGCTATCGCCTTCTCTTCTTTTGCAAACATACAATGTTGGGAATTTTTTACCCTATCTCCCAATTTCTAAACTCATATCCAAATTGACGGTCCAATCTCATCTACCAATTCGAGAAATCTAACGAAGTGAGGTCATTAAAACTCTCGCCACCTTCCTGGAATCCAGCAGGTCCAATTTCTTCCAGTAATTCCAGATTCGGCAGATTCACCTCTGCAGACGACTTCGACAATGCTCTCGTGGTTAAGGAGCACGAATCCACAATATCAAAGCCGACAAGGATGTTTAACAAATCAAATAAATTAAATTTAAGATAGAGGAAAGTGAATGAAAGAAGAATGGGTTGAGAAAGAAGGTTGAGAACGAATGGGTTGGAGAACTTGGAGTGTCGGCGACATGGAGAGGGAAAGGGAAGGAGGCTGAGAAAGAAGAATGGGTTGAGTAAAAATAGATTATTATTTTTTTCTTTATTAATTTTTAAGGATAGATTATTAATTTTGTTATTACTTTTTTTTGCTTTATTAATTTTTAAAAATTAAAAATATTTATGTGGCATATAAATATTCCACGTCAGCACGCGTGTAAAACACGCCACAAACTTTAATCATCCGGGTGTCCAATAGGATAAAATATCTAAGTTTAGGTACTCAATAGGTCCAAACCAAAGGTGGGGTGTCTATATCACAAATTGACACAAGTTCAGGGCTATATATGTTTTAAGCCTTTTTTTAAATATTGCGCTTGGAAAAGAATGAATTCATTTATCATACGAGGGAGGCCTCTATTTAATTTGCAGATTAGGTTTCGAATGTTTCCACCATCTAAACTGCTAAAGAGTGCACATTAGATAGAATCACTTCGACCTTTGATGTCACTTATTAGTTTAAAGCTCAGACCTATCACCTATGATCGTAAATTTCTAAGCAATTGAATTGAATTGTGGTTTGAGGAAATAATCAACCACAACTACACATTTCCAGGTAAGAATTTGTTTAATAAATGATTTCAAACACGTCATTTTGGATTAAAAGGCTCACACACTACTCCACAGGGCAAGTCATAATGAAAGTAGGATTAAAACAGACAATGATGTGAAAACTTCCTGCCTCCTCACTTTGAACAATATATAACTAGCTAGACCTTAAATGGCAGCTAAAAACCGAAATGATCTTTGTATAGTTGTACTATATAAACTGTGCAACAAAAAATATTCAAACCAGATGTTTGGTTGTATAGTTTAACATATGAAATCATACAACAATTGAGGCGTACAGAGAAAATGAAAGACAATATGCAATAGGTGTAGTATATCAAAAGAATCTCGGGAGAGCTCGTGATCGTCTCAGGAAGTGGCCGCAGATTCAAGTGTTGATTTCACAGCATCTTTGAAAGGAGTAGGCGATATGCCAAGCGTTTCAACAAGCTTACTAATGTCCATGGATATGTCAGATGGAGACTTCACACCACGATCAACCTAAAGAATCAAAGATTAACAAGAATAAACATACAGTAAGACGAAGATCTATTGCTTTGACAACATGATCTTTCATACCAAGTGAGTTACAGCTTGCAAATCCAGGCGCTTGGGTTTCAAGTCAATTACAAGTTCTTGTCATTTTGGCTTACAAAACAGGTCGTTACAGTACAGGTCATGTTCAGGTTAACCTAATTGAAAGCACCATTTTCTATAAGATTTTTTTGTTGATTATTCTCAAAGAGCTAATATTATAATTTCTTTTTATGATTCACCCAAACTCGATCCAACAAACCCAGCAATTTGTGGGTTAATTGGGTTAGGGCCATTTAGGATTTTGGCTACAATGTTTTACAGGTCAAAACTAGTATACTATGGATTTCACATTGCTAAATGCATTTGGTATGAACTCAGTAAACAAAAGTAAGAAGGCTTTGGGAGAGAGACGAACCGATGCAGCAGATACAGCATTGATCAATGAGGACTCATATCCTCTAATGTCAGCTACAGTCTCTGCCATCTGAACACGGGATAGCCTATCTGGCCCGCCAAGGTTTAGCAATAACTGCATTTGCTTACCATCTGAGAATGCTCCACAATCACACAGCGTGTTTAAGACTATAACCTTTTTGCAAGGAACAAATACTGAGCAGGAGCACTAGGCAGAAAAATTAAACATTATACCTGAGAACCACCTTTCTGTCAAAGCTAAAATGACAGCTACAACATCTTTGACATATACTGGGCAACGGAACTCATCGTAGAAGAAGTTGACTGTGTTTCCTTTAGAAAGTTCACTATCAATCCACTGAAAGACAGACCACGGAGAAATGGACAAATTAGCTTGCAAAGTCAATAGTAATTTCCAAGCACAAGCATTAACATGAGTCATTCATGACAAGTTTTTCAGGAAAAAAAAAAGAGCATGAAAACAGGTCATTCTTGTCTAATCCACACCTGAATTGGAAGTGACTTTGGAATAGGCGACAATGTCTGGGTGCCAAAGATGATACTGCTTCTTAAAATTGCAAAGTTAGACCAATTAGCAGATATGAACTTCTCAGCTTCCACTTTTGATCTTCCGTAAACATTTACTGGAATAGTCTCATCTTCCTCTTTGTAGAATGATTTGGACCCTTCATATACTGACAGTCATGAAAACAAAAGGGCTCATCAGGAAACAAGTCATCAATAAAAAATTCTCACTCTAAGAAAAACCGACTATATCTCAGAATAGGCCATTGGATCAGTACAACTCCAACAAAATAATAATAAACATAATAAGATTCCAGTAGCAGAAGACAGTGACATACTAGATAGACAATTGCAAACGCAGCTTTCAAGAGCCTTGAAGCATTTTAATGTGTCATTGGTATAAGATGTTTGGCTATGTCATATTGAATTAAAAAACTCAAACTCAGAACACATAGCAGCTCCCAATCAACAATTGCTTGGAAGCTACATACTCTTTAATCACGTAGAGAAAGGATTGCAGCTGAAATTATGATTCCTGACTGAAATTACTTTTATCAGCTGAGAAAATGAAAAGGGAAAAAATATAGGCATGGTAAGCCCAATTCTCCTAAGCAATGACCTAGTAAGAGTATCAGGATTCAGGAACATGGTAATTGTATTGTGAATACTGAACAGTAAGTTGGTATTAACAATGTCATATAGTGTAAATGTAAACACACTACCTTGATCACTTGAAAGGTGAATCAGAAAAGTATTTTTCTCTATAAAACCAGACAACCACTTCACGAGAGAAGAAGGCACGTTGATGGACATTGCAGCTGTGGGATCTGTCTCGCAAGCACGAGGAATGGAGATTGCCGCACAATTAATGACCACATCCGGCTGGCATTTCACAATTAAAAAACAAGTTTCATTATTTCGATACTTGATATGAAGTATCCTAATCTTATTACCCTAACATTTATCCACATTAATACTTACGCAAAGATACCAGCTGCATCTCACTTTATACGAATCGTTTAAAAACAACTGTTGAGAGCTTACCCTTACCCTATCATATTCATTCAAAAGTGTCTAGAATTTCAAAATTTGTATGATTGCATACTTGCATTCAGGGTCATGAATTACGATCCAAGCAATGAAGCAAACATATTTGTACATGAAGTGCGTAAGCAGACTATGAATAACTGATTTAGTAAAATCGTATATACTCGTGACAATGTGAAGCTCAGATGAAAGGAATTTCCATAGAGAGATCAAATAAGTGAGTGAGAATACCTGGCCGAAGGAGTGGAGAATGGAATCGAAGCCATCGCCTGTTGCAAGATCGACGGGGAAGGAGAGGGAATGGGGAATGGCTTGGAGGAGCTGCTGAGGAGGAGTGGAATGGAAGGTGAAGGCGAGATCGTACGACGTCGTTTCGGAGTCTGAAAGTAGTTGGAGGAGGTGTTGTCCCAAGTAGCCCGTGCCTCCCACCACCAGCACTCTCTTCTTGCTCATCTTCACCGGCTGGCTCGCAAAGACGCGCACTTGACGAGCTTTTCTAATTAAAGAGCAATGAAGTTGTCCCTATCAATCATCTTGATAAAACGATGTGAAAATTGGGATATCAACATCTTTTATAATTAATTAAATTGATTTTGATTGACAAATGCTCCCTTCGATCCACTTCGATCCACTTTATAAGTCGTTTTAGGAATTAAATTTTGATCAACTTTATATGTCGTTTTAGTTTTTCTAAGTGATTATTAATGAGTGAGTAGTGAAAAGTGTTATTAAAATTTGTTTTTATTGACTAAAAGTTTTCACTTATTGATTTAAATGAGTGGTGAATAATTAATTAAGGGTAAGATTCAGAAAAAATTTAATATTTTAAATTTAAATGATGATTTTTTTTAAAAGTGTGATAACAGCTAAAACGACCTATATTATTGCTCGGAGGAAGTATCTAGATGAAAGAATAAAGATACATAGAGGTTAGAGGCTAGAGGGGTGTTCGTGATATGATCCTGGCTAAAATAAAATAGTTAATTAGTCTATTATCTTTTATTTGAGTCTATTATCTTTTATTTTAGGAAATATATCCTTATTTATTAGTATAGTCTATTATATTATTTTATTTCTTTATTCTAGCAGTAGAAAGATCTACGTTATCTTTTTAAGTTCCTTTTATGTCTTTAGTTGCCTCTATATAAGGCCTACCTAGGAGTCTTGTATTTACGTTCAGAATTTAATAAAAATCAGAAGTCTTCCTTCATCAATTCCTCTTGGTGAGATACTTGCCTAAGAGTGGTTTCCTCAAGCGAGATACTCCTTGAGTGGGTTCTATCATTTGTCATCTACTTCTAGAGGAAGCAAACTGTTGTTCTCATGGATTTGCTCAGTCGAGTTTTCATCTTTGTGGTTAACGGGCTGTTCGGCACTGTAACGAACCCTAGATTCTGAAATCTCAGCGCTTAGAAAAGGCAAGAGCTTCTCCAAGCAAGAAACAATTGAAACTAATTGTGATTTAATTTCGGGATTGAGTGATATGGGTGGTGGTGGATTAGTGTATAGGGGTCGTGATGGATGGAAAGCGGAAGAGCGTGTCATCACCATTCGAATCGAACGGCTCTGATACCAAATGATAGAACCCACTCATGGAGTATCTCGCTTGAGGAAACCACTCTTAGGCAAGTATCTCACCAAGAGGAGTATCTCGCTCTGATACCAAATGATAGAACCCACTCAAGGAGTATCTCGCTTGAGGAAACCACTCTTAGGCAAGTATCTCACCAAGAGGAATTGATGAAGGAAGACTTCTGATTTTTATTAAATTCTGAACGTAAATACAAGACTCCTAGGTAGGCCTTATATAGAGGCAACTAAAGACATAAAAGGAACTTAAAAAGATAACGTAGATCTTTCTACTGCTAGAATAAAGAAATAAAATAATATAATAGACTATACTAATAAATAAGGATATATTTCCTAAAATAAAAGATAATAGACTCAAATAAAAGATAATAGACTAATTAACTATTTTATTTTAGCCAGGATCATATCAGTTCGACAAAGTTGTCAAAACACAACTAGACTTGACAACCCGATTTGAATAGTATGAAATTTTTAGGGTTCGATCTGAAAGTGGATCATAGAAAGACTCAAACTTGATTAATTTGAGCCCGATTGGGTTAAAATCTGAAATTTGTTGAGTTGAACAAAATGAAAAAAATTTATAACATTTATTTTAAATATTATAATATATTTTCTATTCAAATATATAAAAACTATATGTTTATTATTAAATAACATTATTTAATTAAAATATTATTTTAATAATTATAAAAAGTTGGTACGCTTAACCTATTGGGTTGACGAACCCACACGATTGTTGTTTTTGTGGATGTTAGTGGGTTAAGGATAGTGCAAACATGTAGTCAAAGTGTGATATGGCTTCATGTATGGTAGATGTCTTTCCTACAAAAGTATTTGGCCCTTTTTCTTGCCCAAGATTATCGTAAAATCTCTTGTGAGATAAAACTACCAAACTCTTACGATTCGAGCAAAGAACTCATAAGAACGACTTGTGAATTTGAATTTGGATAAGTAAACACGAAATAGAGATGTAATTTCTCTAATTTGAACATGTCCAAGTGAAAGCCCAAGGCATGCCTTTTATGGGCAAGAGGCGTCGACCATGGAGTCCAAAAAGATCCAAAAAATGCCAAAAAATTGCCCAACAAGAGAAACGAACCGTCGATAACCCCCATGTAACCGCCAAATGGATAAGGATGAAACTTATGAACTTTCTCCTTGTTTCTGAGGCCCAAAACTCCATTTATAAGAGGCGTGCCCAAAACTCCTTTCTCCTTGTTTTGTTTCGCACTCTCTTAGGGAGGTTGAATTACCGCACACATACTCAGTCAAATATTTCATTTGTTGTTTAAGGTTAAAGTCAATTTATGCAAAAGCCGCACATAACTCAATTTAGGCCTTGATTCATGTACTCAATTATATCAAAAGAACTCCTTATCGTTTTTTATTTCAAGTTGGATCCAATCTTATGATACATGCATAATTTGATTCAAATTGGGCATCTTGTCCTATTTCTCACAAGTTAGTTACTTGTTGGCATTCTAAGAAACAAGCCATGGTTTCTAAGAGCTTTTCTAAGACTAAATATCAAGACATGTCAGAAGCTGCCTTTAAGATGACATTGCGCAAGCCATGGTTTCTAAGAGCTTTTCTAAGACTAAATATCAAGACATGTCAAAAGTTGCTTTTAAGATGACATCGCTAATTGGTCTTCTTCGTGAATTGGGTTTCTTCATCATGACTCTTGTTACACTCCATTGTGACAATATGTCGGCTCTACGGATCGGATTGCACAATGTTCCCTATTTTATGATAGGACCAAACACATAGATATTGATAATCACTTTATTAGGGGAAAATGATTGGTTTACTCGTCATATTTGCCTACTCAAAATAAGTTAGTTGATGTGATATCTAAGGTTCTTCCTTCAAACAAATATCGCGATCTTGCTCGAGTTGGACACGTCTCTCAATGCTCCAACTTACGAGGGTATTATGGATTTATGGACACCAAGTGACAACAACAATTGTGCAACAAGCTTATAGTATAGTGAGTTTATCACTTCTTTTCCACCAATTGAAGTGTATTTACATTGTACATTTGGACACGTTAGTGATCCATATGATGGAATGGTAGTTGAACAAGTCAATGATCCGTGTGCAAGAAAGACTTAAAGTATGATCTATTAAGCCCTTGTTTGAATCACAATATTAATGCAACAACAACAACATTGACCCAATGGGCTTCCCTTACGGGAAATTTGGGGGGTCAGGATGGGGGCACCCCTGACTTAAAGCGAAGGGGGAGCGACCAACTTAATAAATTAAATTTGTAATACAAGTAGAAGATAAGTTAATTTATTGACAGATGTAAGAGTGAATCTCCATGTGATTTACATTTGGTAGCTTCCCTCATAAGTTGGTCACTTGTGTTAGGAATTTAGGATTGAGGTGACCCGAACCCGAGATGGCTTGACCGACCTATTTAATAGGTCAGATACAAAAAATAGAAGGGGAATAAATGCTTTCTTTTTTGCCATTTTTTTCTCTAAAATTTCAATGTAATAAAGTGGCCTCATTCGTTTGTGATTCGAAGGTAGCGAATCGTTCTCCGTTTTTTATTTTTTTGGTAGAAGGAGAGGCGGTACCCTCCGTTCCCTCGAGGGGAGTTTTATTAATTAGAACAAAGAGGGCTAAGTAGTCAGCAAACGGGGGATAGCCCGACCCCTAACATCATCAGAAAGTAAAGAAATAACATCCTCCGGCGGGTCAAACAATACATGAAATCCTATACTAACAGAAAAAGAAAAAGAAGCTAGAAAGTCTGCTACACTATTAGCTTCCCTATAAATATGACGAAACTGGATCTCCCAATCTCTACGAATAAAGTCTTGGCATCGAGACACCAGACTAAAGAGTGGATGACTACGCTCCATAGGCCGCCCAAGAAAAAGAACCACAAGTTGTGAATCTAATTCTAGGATGACCCTCCTGTAGCCCTTGCTCCAAGCAAGACTCAAACCCTGGATAGCTCCCCAAAGTTCAGCCATTGGGACTGTACAAATCCCAATGTTATGAACAAAACCAATAAGCCATTTACCATCACTATCCCGAATGACTCCTCCAGTTGTCGCTAATCTTCCATCACGAACCGAGCCGTCAGCGTTGATTTTCACCCAATCTTCTCTTGGTGAGCCGTCAGTGTTGATTTTCACCCAACCTTCTCTTGGTCTATTCCATAAGATGTAACGCTCGCCCTTCATAACTGCTAGGCTATTCTCCTCCAAAAGGCCTTTAGCCGTAATATACTCAGAGGCCTGATGTTGGACAAAAGCCACCCGTTCACGATTAGGCTTCAGAGGAGCCTGCTCAAAAACAAAGGAATTACGCCATTTCCAGATCCACCACAAAGATAAAGAAAAAATAGAAGCCCAATGGACGCCATCCACATTCTTATGATTTGAGGTGATATTACTTCGTATCCAAACTGCGAAATCGGATAGAAAGAAAACTTCCCTGGAAAGAGGAGGGCGAAGTTCATCCCAAAATTGTGACGTTTGATGGCAATCACGAAAGAGATGAACAACGACTCCTCCTCATTAGAACACATCGAGCACAAGGCACTCGTGGCGAAATGACGCCTAACCCACTCTACAGTAGTAAGAATAACTCCTTTGATCATAAGCCATATGAACATCCGGACACGCTCAGGAATATCCAGTTTCCAAACAGCCTTGTAAATGACACGGTCGACTTCACAATTAACACGTGCACCTGATAAATATTGGTCAATGTTGTTAAAATCGCGATCCGGATCGTAGGATCGTACGATCCTACGATCCTGTTTGGCTAAAACGATCCAAATCGGAGGTAGAATCGAAAAAGTGGTAGGATCGGTCTAGGATCGGATGGGATCGTATAGGATCGGTGGGATCGGGTGGGATCGGTCTAGGATCGGGTGGGATCGGTATGGGATCGAGTGAGGTAAAAGTGGTAGGATCGGTCTAGGATCGTGTGGGATCGGTCTAGGATCGTGTGGGATCGGGTGGGATCGTGTGGGATCGGGTGGGATCGTTGACTACATGAAATAATCAATATCTTTAATTAAAGTTTTTCTATAATATAATTGTTGATTAATTATGTTGTTGATGAATCGTGTAAGTATGAAACCACACAACCCTACACTTAAAATTGGTATAATATTCAAAATATAAAGGATATAATCAACGTCTTTAATTATTATTTTTTGTAATTTTTTTTACCGATTTACTTGTAAACACTAAACATTCAGTCACTCAAGTTGTAATTGGTTGCTAATTACTTGTAATGACGGTGATATTGTATGGTCTTACCAATGGGAACATGGACAAGAACTTCAAGAACCGTGAGCTTTGATTGTGTTAACGATAGGAACTTTGGTTACGATGAAGACATTTGTATTTGGCTTGTTGATTTTCATGCTAAAAACCTATCATTTTTCTTGTACTATTTAGACAATGTACGATATTTACGAAGAAAACTTGTTAAATCATTTTAACTTTGTAATATCGATATTTTACACTCTAAATCATCTATATTTATCATTCTTTTTACTTATAATGCATTTATTATTCATGTCGTATCAATTTGACAGCGTATCTACTTAAATTTGTAGAATCTTACGATCCTACGATCCTACGATCCGATCCAACCCCCCCCCCCTCACCGATCCAAGGTGGGATCCCGATTCTAATAACATTGATATTGGTAGGCTGAGGAAACGGTGTATTGACCTGTTGGAGAATGGCTCCAACTAATTATATCTTCCACATCAGCATCAGGATTTAATGCAATTGAAGCCAATCTCACAGCAACAGTTGCCGGCAACAAATGATTAAGTGAAGCCCAATCCCACCCACGGCCCACTATCCAAAAATCAGAAACGGATTTGCTTTGGGCTGCTTCACTGAGAGGAGAGGAGATATAATCCACCAGACGACCATCAACAAGCCAATTGTCTAACCAGAATCGGGTGGCTTTGCCATTGGACACACACCATCGTGAACCCGGAATAACCACCTTATTAACCCCGGATTTTAAGCTTCGCCAAATATAGGACGGATTAGCTTTGTCACACAAAGAAGAACGGACATATTTGGACCGAACAACCTCAATCCAAAGCTTACTATCCTCCGTCAAAAAGCGCCAACCCAACTTCCCAATAAGAGACATATTTAAATCAGCCATGCCACGGATGCATAACCCACCACACTCCTTCGGTTTACAAACCTCAGTCCAACTGACCAGATGTATCTTATTGGAGCCATAAGAACCACTCCAAATAAAATTGTTAATTAACGAATCAATTTTAGACCAAACCTCTTTAGGAACCAAAACTGTCGCCATAGTGTAGACCGGAATAGACGACAAAACCGATTTGGCGAGGGTGACTCTTCCTGCTAAGCTCAAAAAACGACCCTGCCAACCCCGCATTTTACTCGAAATTCTTTCAAGCAAAGGGTCAAAAGTTTCAGCTTTAACCTGTTTATGGAAGATCGACATGCCCAAATAGGATCCAAGATCAGTTGTCAACGGGAAACCATTTTCCACTTGTATTGCTTGGCGAAGATCAGCACCCACATTATCCGAAACAAAGATACGTGACTTACCCGGATTCACCTTTTGTCCCGACGCCTCACAAAAAATCTGTAAGCACTCCTTTATCACCCTTATTTGCTCAACTGAGGCCTCAGCAAACAAAATAAGATCATCAGCAAACATAATATGAGATAGTTCAGGCCCACCCCTAGAAATACGAATGGGTTTCCAACGCTTATCTGCCACTACGTTGGAAATAATATGACTGAGCCGCTCAATACAAAGGACGAACAGATAAGGAGAAATAGGGTCACCTTGTCTGATTCCACGTTCATGTAAGAAAATATCCGACGCTTCCCCATTTCAAAGCAGACGGAACGATGTTGAATGAAGACATTCTTTGATCCATTGTTGCCACATAGAAGAAAACCCAGCCTCTTTAAGGGAATCAAGAACGAACTCCCAACGCAGGTGATCATAAGCCTTTTCAAGGTCAAGTTTCAACAGCATCCAACCCTTCAAACCCTTTTTACGCTTCATGGAATGGACCACTTTTTGCGTAATGACGATATTGTCCGTGATCATTCTCCCCGGTAAAAAGCTACCCTGGGCTGGACCAATAAGGGAAGGTAAGACAATCTTCATACGTTCTACCAGAACCTTTGTAATAATTTTGTAAAGAACGTTACAAAGGCTAATGGGGTGAAACTGACTAATTTTTTCCGGTTCACTGACTTTGGCAATAAGAGCGATAAGAGTCTCATTGACCCCCATAGGGAGCTTGGCCGAGCGGAAAAAATCTTTCACAAAACTAATCACCGAAGAACCAACGGAATGCCAACATTTCTGATAAAAGATAGCCTGAAAACCATCACAGCCCGGAGCTTTTAAAGGGCCCATTGACAGCTTGGCGGATCTCTGAGTTTGTGAAAGGCTCATTAATCGCAGCCCAAGAGGAATCAAGAAGTCGTGGAAAGCAATTAGAAACCACACTGGATTCGCAAACCTCATCAACTGGTAAATGGTACAACGACTCAAAAAAATGTACAACATGAGATTCAAGAGCCGATGCCTCAGTAATCCAATTACCCTGCTCATCGCACAGTGTCTCAATTCTATTCCTCTTCCTTCTCATAATGGTGGAGGGATGAAAGAATTTTGTATTACGATCCCCCGATTGCAGCCATTGAACTCTGGATTTTTGTAACCAGAGGAGCTCCTCCCGTTCAAGAATAACTGCAAATTCAGCTTGTAATTGAGCCTCTAATTCAATAAGACGATCAGTTGGGTGTCTAGCCAGGGCATTTTGCACACCAGAAATACGACTAGAGAGCTCTTGCTTGGCCGCATGAATATTGCCAAAGACTTTGGCATTCCAAATTTTGAGCTTGCTGCGCAAATCACACAAAGCATCACACGCACAAGCTTCAGTAATCCAGGTCTGCTTGATAAACTCTAGAAAATTCGGGTGCGTAATCCAAGCTGCCTCGAACCGGAACGGGCGTCTAGCTTTATTATACGAAACAGAAGGATCAAGAGAAAGCAGCAACGGTACATGATCTGAGGCAAACCGAGGCAAATGGCGAACCGTGGCATCAGGCCAAATGAGTCGACCAGAAATGTTAGAAAACACCCGATCAAGACGCTTGGCGACAAAAGTACGCTGAGATTTCCCTCTGAACCATGTAAAGGCCTGACCCGTGAAACCGAGATCGATTAAACCCAAATGATTCACCGTCTCATTGAAAGCGTTAGAATCCTCATGAAGATTCCCTGACCCTCCTTGTCGTTCCGACGAATGGATAATGCAATTGAAATCACCACCCACAAACAAAGGCTCCGTAATTGGTTCCAAAGTTTCACGTAACTCCGACCAGAAACGTTTTCGATGTCCTACAGAAGGTGGGCCATAAACCGACACCAAATGGAATTTATAACCTCCTTTCACAACAACTGCATGAATAAAATCATTCCTGATCTTGATGACTTGGACATCAACCCGATTTTTGTCCCAAAAAAGCCAAACGCCCCCAGAGAGTCGGATTGCTTCAATTCTTACACAACCTGAGAACTTAAGACGGTCACAAATATCTTGGGCATCAGTACCCGAAACACGAGGTTCAAAAACAGATAACACATCAACTGAATGGTGTCGGACTAAGTATTTGACGGAGCGCCGAAAACTCGGCTTCCCCGCCCCGAAGCAGTTCCAGAAGAGGCAATTCATGGGCAACCGGGGGAAGAAACGAGTACTACAACCCCGGTGGAAGATTTATTCAATCCATCTTCAGTAGCACTATTCCCATCCTCTTCCATTGCATCAAGACGTGGTAAATTACCCTGCTGTTTATCATTGTAATTTACACTACTGTCTTTCTGTGAAACACTGGAAGAGAGTTGGCCTGTTGCCTGCATACTATCAACTAAAAACACAGCATTTGAAGTGTCCTGCGTTAAATTACATTGAGAGGAGAATCAAACGTGGGCTCATCCCCAGTTCGAGCCCTCTTCCCCGCCATATTGGGCAAAAGCCCAGTACTGATAGCTAGGCCCATTTGTTCGACTTGTTTACCTTGCTTTTTCTGCCCTTTTTATTAGATCTTTCTTTAGGGACCGACACTCCATGGGCCTTCACATTCACCGGCCCATTAGTACTAGGTCCAGCTTTCTTCCCCTTTGCAATTTTCTCTTTCAAAATTCTGTCCGAGTGTTGCCGGGCATTAGCTTTGTTAGCATACCCAAAAGACACATCCTTACTAGTACTCGCCATATCCTTTTTGTTAAGATTCGCCTTATCCGAAACTCCCTTTCCTTCCTCCGGAAGATCTGCAAATTTGTTACCTTCCATCTTTGGGGGGCCAACAGATTTGGAGTTAGACACCGCCTTACCCTTACGCCTTCGTTGAACCGTAGTCCATGGACCATATCGCGGAGCATCGTCCGCCGGCCCTGCCGTCTTGGCTAGCTCACTACTCGCAACCATAGGTGGTTTCCCAGCTACATTCGCCACATTTTGTTGTTGCATCGCCGGACATTTCGAAGCTTGATGACCATACTTACCACATTCAACACAAATCACGTGAAGTCCATCATATTCAACGTGGAATCTGCTTCCATTGACTGACACGGAACCCTTAAGTGGCTTAGTAATGTCAATCTCTACACAGATACGGGCAAAACGACACCGGTTAGAGAACATATTTTTCTTATCAACCCGAATTGGCCTGCCAATTCCTTGAGCTAATTGGAGAAGAATCTTTTCTTCATAGAGGATCATAGGCAAACCCGAGATTCGAACCCATGCTGGGGTAGTCTTAATAACATCAGTGAAGGGATTAAATTCAGGGTTCCATGGTCGGATAATCAAATAGTGCCCGAAAACCATCCATGGACCACCCATTAAAGCTTTAAGGTAATCCTCTTCAACAGTGAACTTGATAACATAGTACCCATTAGGAAGATCGGCCACTGACATTCGACCAACTGGGCCCCATAGCTCACGTAACTTTCGTTCCATAATCGCGTGCGGAATCATTCCACCAAGCGATTTGACCACCAAGGACGACTGCCATACTGTTGCAAGGGCTTGGAGAACTTCCGTGTCAATATTGAAAGATGGATCCCCATTTTCTCCGTCAGGAAAAGACATAACAATCTTCCCCTTCAAAAATTCATCCGAAAGTACTAGTCGTTCCTCCCCATCTTCACCTCTAACCAAATCACTCCATGACTTCGGGGCAGCGTTCGCTACAACCATCGCACCCTCCACAGGTTTCTCACTCTTACCTTCATCAACCTACATACCATCCTGGACCACCGGGGGGTTCGGAGCAGCGGCCGGATGGACCGTCCCGCCACTCATCCCACGAAAAAGACTGAAACAATCGGAAACAAAACCCTAGGACAAAAATCGCCGCGCGTGTCGGCGCGTTCACTTTCACGATTTTTTTGTTTTGCAAAAGGTCAGATTTTTTTCTGTGTTTTTTATTTGTGATTCGGTAATTAGTCCTTGATTTGATCATTTTAGTTCTGTAGTAGCAGTAGTCCAATGATGGCTCAGGAGACATAGGAACGAAATCACACAATACTCTTCTAAAAAAACTCTCTGATCAACAAAAAAACAAAAAAAGTCCAACGCAGTTCAACCCTGACTTTGGTCCCTTTCATCTCGTTCTTAATTTGCAACAACACCCATTTATCAAAACAAAAGAAAACGTCTTCGCTCTTCAACCCTAACTTTGATCCCTTTCCTCTCCTTACAGGTTTCAACCTGATTAATTTATCCCCAGATAGATCTCTGAGTCTCAAAGTTTGTTTCCCATATACCTGCGTAATCCTGCTATCTACTCTTCAATTTTTTTGCTTCTTTCTTGTTTAATTTATTACTCAAACGTCAAAACCCATGTCAACAACCATGGATTCAATTATCTTCATATGTTCAATTTAACCAACATTAGGTTACTTTAGTTTGGTAATTTTACATTGTTTTGGTGCAGCTATTAATCATCCATCCATGGGTGACGGGGAAGATGTAGTAGATCAACGCTCGACCACTCTTCTTCCGGAACACATTATTGTGGCGGAAATTCTACCGAGACTGCATATCAAACCTCTCTTCAGCTTCAGGTGCGTCTCCAAACAGTATAATTTCATCATCTCCCACCCAAAGTTTGGCCGATACTATATGCAACGGGCCTATAATACTTCACCTGAATTGTCCGGTCTCTTGGCTTCCATAACCTTGCTTTTTCCATTCATGGACTTGTCTCCCTTCCGAGACGATTTCAATATGGAGGTCAAGGATTTGACCGAAACAATCAATTCAAAGACCGGTACTCAAGCTGATGATGAGGATGAAGAGTTGCGTTGTTGTATCTCTGTAAACTCGGTACGCCTACCGTATGATGATGGTCAACAGATCCTGTCTTCCAGCAACGGTTTGATACTCTCTGAATTCGAACGCCTTCCCAAGGGCTACACTGGTAAGAGGCCTCGATTTGGGCTCTTTGTCTCGAACCCCCTAACCAAGCAATGCGTAAAGATTCCTGACCCGAAGCCATTGCTTCATCCCGGGTTCAAGTTTGCTCTCGTCACAAGACGACGAGGCGATTGCAATGATGATCATGCCTTCCTGACATACAAAGTTGTGGGTATTTTCCCCAAGTTTATACACGAGTATCGTCCTCCCCATAGAAATGCATACACTAGAGTAGATGTATTCTCTTCGGATACCGGTTGCTGGGCTACATGGAAAGTGTTTTGTCCTGGAGAAATCGGCTGGCTTCCTAATTCAGCCTTTGGTTGCTTTGCTTACAGGGGGATGTTGCATTGGTTAGACCGTACTATGAATACAGTATTGACTTATGATCCCTATAATAGCCCGGACCGGTTTGAGCGGATCCCCTTGCCCAAGGATAAGTGCATTCCATATTCGAGCCTCATCTATTCGGGAGAGGAAGAGATGTTGAAGTACTGTGAGATAGAGCGGTGTCACGACTGTTATGATAGGCTGTCGGTGTGGCGGCTCCAAGATTCTTCTAAGTCAGGGTGTTGGTGTTTCGAAGGGGAGTTTCGGGTTCCGTCTTTGGGTCATGAAACCGACCTACTACTGGTGGCCCCAAACCCTTGGAATCGGGACATGATCTGTCATCCGTATGTGATGTATGACAAGTTCAAGGCTATGAATCCTCGGTCTGGGACAAGTAAAATCCTGAATTTGTTCAAGGAAATTCCAGAGTCAGAGCAGCACCACATCTTCTCCAGTGGCCTTGGTATTTGGAGTAGCCCACTTGTTCCTATAGAATTGTGCCCATGGTCTTCTCCTTTTTATGCCCAACCTAACTTCACTACCTAGCTTGGAACTCAGATCATGCTCCTTTTTATGCCCATGGTCTTCTCCACTTGTTCCTATAGAATTGTATCGGGTTCCAACTGGGTAGATGTTGTTGTTGTTGTCGTTGTTTAAGATACATGACTTTATTCTCAGTAGTTATCAAAGAGGATGTATATTCTAGTTTGTCACTTGAGCAAGTTTCAGCCAACATAAATAGTCTGTACTACTGAATAGAGATTACAACCACTTGGGAAGTTAGTAGAGAAAAAAACGACAGAGTAAACTCTATTCAGAAAATATGATTACATGCAACAAATTTTATGAACAACGAATGTCATCCCGTATATGTTCATATCCGTTGTGGCTCAAATTGAGACTATACCGAGCTTCTTCAATGTGAAATCTGTACAGCAATCAAGGGCGTGGAAAACTTATCTGCGTAGCTGTTGTTCCTCTAGCTGCTGTAGTTGATATGAAAAAAAAAACATTGTCTGCACAATCCAAGATCATATAACTAACTCCCTCCAATTTACTACATGAAGGCCAAGGCTAATGTAAGATGAAGAAGGTGAAGTGTGGTTTTACTCAGCTGCATCAGAGGAAGGAAGGCGGCTCTTCTCAATGAGTGACTCGATTCTCTATTAATCAAAAAGATGATGTTGATAATTAGATCCAGAGCCAAAATAGGAAGCTGGTTACAATAACAACATATCATTTTGACAGTTTTGGGCAGTTTTATAATTTACTGATCATATGGAGTTGGGAAACTCAGATTTTGGCTAATAGAAAGCTCAAAGTGAGTATAATAAGAACGGAAGCATCCATACCACAGATAACCATTCAATTTGTACTTGCTTTGAAGCAATACTATCTAGTAATAACCAATCTTTTCAAGATCTATTCATTAACTAGATGAACTTTTTAGTACATATATATCGAGAAAAGACATGTACCTTTACAGATTTGTTTACTTCATCGAGCTTATACAGCAGAAAATCCCCGGATACCATGGAAGTGGGGCGTGGTGAACCAGGGACCTGTGAAAATGGATGAGACAGAAAGAGAAAAAAAACGAAAAATTATACATTAATATACCTGCAATATACAGTAGTAGAATGCCACTACAATACTACATCTATATTCAATTAGTTGGCTAACATGCGCATAAGATTTGAACCACAATCCAAATAAGCTCGCATTTTACAGATTGTATTTTAGAACATCCAATTTCCCTGCCCGAGGCAGGTCCACACTGGGTTGGCGTTAATTTGGCGAAATCTTTGCAAAGGGAATAAGAGAGCTCAAATCCCCTCCCTTTCTAAACTGTTATTACCTTCATAGAGGGCGATCTCAGAACAGCGGATGACTCGGAGAATGATACCATACGACCCATCAAATCAGGTTCACTGGCATGAGGTGCAAGTTTTAAAGCTATGCCCGACTCTTGGACAACTTTTGAAGCTTCAGCAATAATCACCTGAAAGGCATGAATCATGAGCAAGGTCTATGAAAACATATCATAGGAAAGAATTATCTTAGAAATTTAAGTATTATCTTAATCTTCATACCTTCCTCAAAAGCCCTGGACTAGAAACTCCTTGAACATGTAAGACATCCACAGGAGCTGCTTTTCCACATGATATGCTTTCAATTCTGATGGTATGAAGTCCATATATTGACTGCAACCATCCTATGATAACATGTTAAATAAATAAATGATCAAAGCCATTCAACTTTTAAAAAATAGGAAACTATTGACTATTATTAACCTAATGTTCGTGTTCAATATAAAAAAAAAATTGCCTTTAGACAGTAGTAGAGCATTGATTTGATACTTGATATGCTAATAAAATGAAGCTTCTTGTATTGAAAAATTGAGGTGCCAAAGCTGAACAGCGTCTTCAGTCATCATAGAAGGAGATTAAACAACATACAATGAAGGATAAACAAAACGAAATATCCTATCATATGTTAAAACAAATTACGAAATACAAAAAACTACTATACTCCGTACCAAGAGAGGTTAAGGAGAGTACCTTGTTCGATTATGATTTCAATAACCAAGGACAAAGGTACACGTCTTTCAATTTTCTCCTCTCTCCAAAATGGTATAAATGAAGGTCTCGTAACCTGCAACAACCAAGTCATCAATAGTACTACCAATTGTTAATTGAACAAAGACTTAGCACCATGAGGTAGCTCCATACCTTGTAAACAATTTCTGTGGGAGTAACACACAATTTACGCGAAGAAATATCTTTCCTAAGTACAAATCTCTTGAAGGGCAAGTACAACAACATAATAACTCCAGCTCCCCAGGCAAGTACAAGCAACAAAGAGATGGAAACCCATATAATTGTATCATACTTGAGGTAGCTATCAGCAAGCTCGTCACATGAGGCAATGTACATCATCTGGCTAGAACTATCAACTTCTTCATCCTCAACAAATTCTTCAGAAATGTTTTCAGGAAGTAATAAATCCTTTTGAGAGTTAAGCTCAGGAAGAGCATCGGATCGGCCCATCAACATCCTCTAAGGCGTGAAACTGGAAATAAAGCACAGAGTATATGAACTCACAAGTTAAACTTATACTCAGAGTTGAGTTGATAACAGTGTCTCCCATCAGCCATTGCAGGAAAAGGACTACAAACTTATTCTAAACTTTAATTACAACAGGCCAAGAAAATACTCCTATTTGACTATTTGTTTGCTGATCTTATATCTCAAAGATTTTATTTCAATGTGAGGAAGTCATACTTACAGAAATAGAAGGATAAATCACTATAGAATTTTCCTTTTTAAAGGAAGAAATAAATGATGTAGATCAAACTTCCATGTCAATGAAGTAAGGTTCAATTCTAATGTACAATGTGATCAATTTTGTTCCACTATAGGTCTCGATTCACAGGCATTACTTCTTTTTCCACCCACAAAGAACATCTTCTGTTCCAATCGCAGGCAGATTCAAACACAACAACACTCGGAAATCATCTATTATAAATCACGCACACTTGATTCAACCATTTCACGATTATAGCGGACCAAATAAAGCAAACAATCAAAAGGTAAGCATTAAAAATACAAAAAATAGAAGTACGGACAAGGGTGGAATGCGATTAATTCTACCTGTAAAGGGGCGCGAAATTGAGGGTTTTGATTTTGAAATGGGGAAATTAATGAAGATGGAAATCGTTATAGTAGGTTGAAATTTGAAAGCTCAGTCATCTCAGCAATCGTAGATTGCCCCCGCGGATGAACAGCGACCCACTGGCGAACAAACCTTCAACAAAGTCGCTGTAGTCTGTGTGAACGACAGTTGACTATTTATAAATTTTGGGTGAAATGCTATTTTGGTTGTGGTATAATGCTCCCTAACTTGTAGTTCTATTGATAAAGTTTCCCAATGTTTTAGAAATGTTGCAAAATGGTCCATTTGAGTTTTGTCTCCAGCCTGAATTTGACGTTAATTTGCACCTATGTTACTTATTGGTTTGGATTGGATTACCCAAAACATATAAAACTTTTAGTATAAATTTTTCAGTATATATATGATGACATTGATGAGACAAAAACAATAGAATTTCATAAAATTATTTTTTTTTGTTGAAAGAATTTCATAAAATTATTACTCTCTTCATTAAGGTAAATATGTCAGTTTTAGAGTTTGTCTTAAAAATTAAGGAAATCGCTTGAATTGACTTAAATATCCTCAATCTTGTTAAAAAAAATTTAACTTATTTTATAGATTTATGTAAATAATTTTAATTAATAAGGATATTATTGTAAAAAATGAGTTTAAATAAGTCAAATGACAACTTTTATTGAATAAGATTATCAATCTAAAATGACAAGTTTACCTTAACGAAGGTAGTATTAGTTAAGATGAAGAATTCCTTCTATGGTCCCTAACCTATCATATAGAGTTTCTATTAGTCTCTAACATTTGTAAAGGCTTTTTTAGGTCTCTAACCTTTGAAAAGTGTTACTATTAAGTCCTTTTTCATTTTAGACTTTAAGTTTAATTACAACCAAACACCCAAACTTTATATTTACTTTTATCATAACACTAATATTTATCTTTTTTTAAAAAATATCATAATCTACACATTTTAAGAGAAAATAATAAAATATCACTACATATTTACACCTTTTTCACTTAACCAATTTTGTACAAACAAATACGATTTTAGATTTATTTTAATCTATCACTTTTAATATAAAAAACATTACTAGTTTTTTAGGTCAAAGGGTAAATAAGGGGTGATTTTTTTAATCAAATTTTTGTGAAGTTTATAAAATAATTGCAAAAAAGTGATGGATTAAAAAATCACTTTATAAAAAAATATCAAATGGGTAAATAGGAGAAGTTAGATTTTTTTGTGAAAAGTTGTTTATTTTTTAATTTTATAAAATATTTTAATAACTATTACAATCAATAATATGGCAATAAATACTTATAACTCATCTTAAATTTTTAAAATTAGGTTTTTTTATAAGAAGTACTATTTTTTTTAAAAAGGGGGTAAATATGGAGTGATAATTTATTATTTTTCCCAAAAATGTGTAGATTGAGGTATTTTTTAAAAAAATAAATAATTAATAGTATTATGACAAAAATAAATATAAAGATTGGATGTTTGGTTGTAATTAAACTTAAGTCTAAAATAAAAAAGGACCAGATAGTAACAATTTTCAAAGGTTAGGAACCTAAAAAGACATTTACAAAGGTTAGGGACTAATAAGAATTTTATGTTATAGGTTAGGGACTAGAGTTGTCAAAAGCTCACCGAACCCGATAACCTGACTTGAACCGCCCGATAATTTTAGGGTCAAGACTCAAGACCCGAAAAATTGAACTCGAAACCCGAAATCAACCGAACTCGATAGAACCCGAAACTCGTTGGGTTGAAACCCGAAACCCGTGGGTTGACTTATTTAATATATTTACAGAATTTTTAAAATTTGTTTTTAAAATTATAATATATTTTATTATTAAAATAAATAAAAAATAATATATTATAACTAAATATTATTATTTAAATAAAAATTGATTTTAATAATCATAAAAAAGGATATTTTAGACCCTTTGGTCAACCCGAACCGACCCAAAACCCGCTACAACCCAACCCGATTGACCCGTGACCCAAAACGAAACCGAACCAGATTTAAACCGAATCTGAAATGACCGAACCCGAACCCGCCCGACTCAACCCGATTGACAGGTCTATTAGGGAGCATAGAAGAAATTCACCCTTTTCAAAAATCACTTTTTAAGGGGATATTCATGTTATAGGTATTTTAGCTTTTCAACTATTATCTATATAAGTCATTAGTGGTGAATTTAGAATCTTTCGCGAGGGAGTGGGTGTTTAATCAAAAGAGAGACTATTTTGTAAAAGAAGTCATTGAGGGCTAGGGTTATTCAAATAGGTCGGCGATCCATAAACTGGGGAATAATAAAACGAGAGACTTGTTTGTAATTTGTAAAAGAAGTCATGGAGGGTAGGGTTGTTCAAATAGCCCGACGACACGTAATCTTACCCTATTCGGAATTTACAAATCGGGTTACAAGTTAATGTTTTTGAGATTACGGGTTGACCCGTAAAACCTGCAGCCCGTAATGTTATTGGTTTTAATATTTTTTAGGGTGAATTCCTTCTATGGTCCATAACCTATCACATAGAGTTTTTATTAGTCTCTAACCTTTACAAATGCTTTTTTAGGTCCCTAACCTTTCAAAAGTGTTACTATTTGGTCCTTTTTCATTTTAGACTTTAAGTTTAATTACAATCAAGCACCCAAACTTTATATTTACTTTTATCATAACACCAATATTTATCTCTTTTTTTTAAATCATAATCTACACATTTTAAGGGAAAATAATAAAATATCACTACATATTTACACCTATTTCAATTAACCATATGATTTTGTACAAACAAATACGATTTTAGATTTTTTTTTAATCTATCACTTTTGAGTTTTGATATAAAAAACATTACTAATTTTTTTTAACAAAAGGTAAATAAGGGGTGATTTTTTTTGTAAATTTCTTAAATCAAATTTTTATGAATTTTATAAAATAATTGCAAAAAAGTGATGGATTAAAAAATCAATTTATAAAAAAGTTATCAACGGGTAAATAGGGAAACTTAGATTTTTTTGTGAAAAGTTGTTTTTTTCTTAATTTTATAAAATATTTTAATAACTATTACATTCAATACTAGGGCAATAAATACTTATAACTCACCTGTTATTTTTAAAATTATGTTTTTTTTATAAAAAGTACTATTTTTTTAAAAAGGGGGTAAATATGGAGTGATAATTTATTATTTTTCCCTAAAATGTGTAGATTGAGGTATTTTTTTTGAAAATAAATAAATATTGGTATTTTAACAAAAATAAATATAAAGTTTGGGTGTTTGGTTGTAATTAAACTTTAAATCTAAAATGAAAAAGGACCAAATACTAATACTTTTCAAAGGTTAGGGACCTAAAAAGACAATTACAAAGGTTAGGGACTAATATAAACTCTATGTGATAGGTTATGGACCATAGAAGGAACTAGTTTTACCCGTCGTACCATGTACGACTACGATTCGATATTTTATAAACATTATAAATAAGATATTAATAAATAAATAAAAATATAATATAAACTTTAATATAAGTTATTTATTGTTCCTAGAATGTGTATAACTTTTTAATCAAATATTATATTCTTCCTATTTTATTATTTTTCATGTACGTAAATTTAGAGTTTATCAAATATTTCAATATCTATTAAATATTTTATTATCCATTTTTATTAATTTTAAAAAATTTAACTATTTATCATTAATTTTTTTATAAAAAAAATCACTATATTTCTATAAATAAATTCGTCAAAAGATATATGATAAAATATTTATATTTATTTTATAATATTTAAATATTTTATCTTTAATTTTAAATACTTGTATAAGGAAGCTTTCAAAAAATATTGTTATACTAAATAGATATTATTTTGATGTTAGAGATAAATTTAAATAGTTAAAAAGAATTTAATAGAAAGAAGTTATAATAATAGAAATAAAAATTAATTTTTTTAAATATGAGGTGGGGGGCTAGAATCGTTCTGGTGGCACGAAAAGATACAACTTTAATATATAGTTATAGATATTACCTATTTTTTTTTTTAAACATTATAAGTATTTATCATTAAATTTTTTATTATAAAAGAAAAAATATATCAACAAATAATTTCGTGAAAAGACATCATGCTAAAAGGTAAAAGATATTTATGCTTATTTAAAAATATTTTAAATTTTTTATCTTTAATTTTAAATATTTGTATAAGAAGTTTTCAAAAGATATTGTTATACTAAATAGATATTTGTTTGATGTTAAAGATAAATTTAAATAGTTAAAGAAGAATATAATAGGAAAAAGTTAAAATATTAGAAATAAAAATTAATTTTGTAAATATGAGGTGGGGCCAGAATCGTTCTGGTGACTCGAAAAGGGATAGCTTTAATATATAGTTATAGATTCACCCATATTTTTTATAATAGTATAATAATATTTAATCGTTATAATTAATACCCTAAATTCTTTGAAGTAGTTATAATTAGCCCTTTTCCCTTAAATAAGACAAACGAGTTAAAATAATTCAAAATCAAGTCAAACGAATCAAAAGGGTCAACGAGTCAAATGGATCATTTTGACCCATTTGACTTGGGCAAACGGGTTGACCCGTGACTCGACCCGTAAACTAAGTTACAGGTCGGGTCATAGGTTGATTGTTTTTTTTAGGAGTTGGGTCAACCCGTTGAACAACCCTATGGAGAGTGACGAGCTATAAATCTAGCATAGAAGGAAATAAGTCGTCCTAATTATTTTTGGGTACATACATTGATACACGTTATAAATCTATAAGGTCATATAAGAAATACAATAACAACACATATTGTCCATTCTTCATACAAAAATTCAATATAATTTTTACATTAAGTGTCAAATGACACTTATTTGTAAAGACACCAAATTGCGTTTAATATGTATTTTGTGTAAAGAAAAATAAAATTTGTTATTTAATATATCATTCAGAAGTTTATATAATAAATAGAGCAAATTTAATATGATACCACTTCAACTTTATAATTTTGAAATAGTAAATATAACTAAAAAATCTTTTTAAGTTATTTATATTTAACTATGAACCTATTTTCCCATTTAAATACTTTGTTTTTATTTTTGTAAAATGAAATATAATAGTAAAGCTAAGTAAAAAACAGTTTTTTAATATAAAATATATGTGCAAAACAGTGAAACTCTACCCTTTTATTCAATTTTCAATTCCTAGACATTAGTATAATAAGGCTGATTCCTTATACACAGGAAAAAAACGCCCCGCGCACACGGTTTCATACGCTTCATGAAGCGTATGACCCAAAGGGTGCCCTCCGCGAGGGTGGTACCCTGGGCTTGCGCTTCACGAAGCGTACGCTTCGTGAAGCGCTAGGGTTTGCGGATTTTTAACGCCGCCGTAAAATTATATTTGTTTACGTAAATTTGGGAAAAAAATTATTTTCATATCTAATTTATATCTTTGTGTCATAAGATATATTAAATAACAAACTTTTAAGGCATATATATATTCATATATCAAAAAGTTTATGAGTTAAGAAACACAGCTTTCACAAAATACAATGGCATCGAATAGCTCATATGAAGAAAATTCATCGACGGAATCGCCTTTTTCAGATGAACCGTATGAAGCGGAATCATCATCATCTTATGAAGAGTTATCATCATCTTTTGAAGAAGGAGGAGGAGAAATAGACGTTGATGAAGAAGAAAACGATATAGTCGAGGTAAGTTTTTTTTAAATATAAATTGCAGTTTATAGTTTTATATTCTGAACTTTGAAGGTATCGTTATTGTTAAAAACATAGTGTGTATTTGCAGTTTAATTGAAAGTAATTTTAATTTATAAATAGGTAAACGGGAGAGATTTTTCTGCTGACTTTCATCACAATGGGGTGTGGGATAGTCGAGATCAAATGATAGCCTGGGCTAGGCAAGTTGGGCGTGAAAGATATATGGCGTTGCCTATAAAAACGTCAAATGAAAATTTGGTCAGGCTAGCTTGTCATAGGCATGGTATGTATAGACCTGGGAAGAAGGGTGATTGCATCCCTACTGTTACACCGCCTCATGTACGAACCCTTTACACAAAGTGCAAATGCAAATTCGAGTTGCTTGGCGTTAGAATTAAATCAACCGGGAAGTGGGCACTAACGGTTGTGTGCGGAGTTCACAACCACGACCTCCCCACTAGTTTGCTTGGCAATTCATTTTCAGGCCGAATGACGGAAGCACAAAAATTGCTTGTGAAGGAATTGAGCTATATATATGTGCCACCTGCTCGTATAGTGGAGCGGTTGAGAAATCTTTACCCCGGAAATGTGACATCAAGGAAGCAAATTTCAAATTTGAGGGCACGGTATTTGAAAGAGGATAGTGCAAATCTGACAACCACTCAATATGCACTGCATTTTCTACAAGGAAACGATTACAGAGTATTTCCGAATAGGATAGGTGGTTCAGATTATATTGATATCCTCTTCTTTGTGCACCCCACGTCGCTGCATCTACTGAAGTTGTTTCCGTATGTCGCAATTATGGACAGCACATATAAGACCAACAGGTACAATCTGTTAAGTTTTTTTCTATATATTGAGGCAAATATTGTTTTTGTAAAGTTGTATAATTTTTTCATGTATTGACAGGTACGACATGGCTTTGCTGCAGATGGTTGGGTTTACATGCACTAACAGATCTTTCAACATCGGTTTTGCATTTCTATCAAGAGAAGACACAGCTAGTTATGCATGGGTGTTGAAGCGTTTGAAGCGTTTGTTCCAGGAAGTGGGAGCGATGCCAAATGCGATTGTCACAGATCGAGAGAGGGCAATCATTAACGCAAAGGACGCTGTGTTTGGAGAGGAAGTGAAACATCTTCTATGTTGGGTGCATGTTAAGGGCAACATATTAACATACGTTGTAGGTATCCTAAAGGAGCAAGAAAAGGCAAAAAGGTTTGCTAATAGATGTTGGAGCATATTCATGTCGGCAACGGAGGCAAAATACGAGGAAAGGCTTACAAGAGTCAAACAACATTGGCCATGGCTGATGAAGTATGTTGAGAGGTCGTGGCTCGGGCCTTACAAGAAGTCGATAGTTAGAGCATGGACCGATCACTGTACCCACTTCGAAACGAGACAACAAACAGGTACACACGTTTTAATGTTTTACATATTTTTGGTTGTTCAAATTATGTGATTTACACATTTGTAATGTACATAATACTAATATGTATGACACAAGGCGGAGGGAATGCACAGCGTGCTTAAAAAAATACTTGACAGTTCTCGAGGAGGCTTCAACACAGTGATCGGAAGGATCCACAATCACATTCAGTCCCAAGTTAATGATATAAGGGGGGATTTGGAGATGTCACGTAGCAAGATTCCAACTGAGTGGAATAGTGTCCCTAGTCGAGTTAGGACGATATTCATGCGCTTATTTTACAAAGTGTCAACTTTGTGCATTATGAAGTTGTTGAATATGTACTACGACCTGAACAGGGACGCCGCAGAAGGAAAATTAGAGAAAGAGTGTGCTGATTTTTGGGTACGGGAGTGCATGGGTCTGCCTTGCCGTCATAGGATTGCCCAAGCCATTCTAACTAAGCAGCCGATTCCGCCAAGTGACATACACCCATTTTGGCATCAGGTGGTATGGGAGGGAGTTGATCCGAAGCGCATGCCCATAGAAGACAAAGAGGCAAAAAAACTTACCGATATCAGATGGGAAGATATGGTGGAGAGGAAGCGTCGGGGTGAATTGACATATGACCATGTGTACTCGATCACAGAGACGTTTGTAGACAATGTGCTGGGAAAAGAGTCGTCTTTGATTGAGCAGATAGATGCTATGAAGAGGGGACGACCAAAGGGGTCCACTAAGTGGTCAACAAAGAGGAACAATACTTTGCTTGAGCATCGAATGGAGGCATATGAAAAGGAGAAGCAACATAAGGAAAAGGAGAGTCAAGTAAAAACTTCATTGCCCGACAAAAAGCGTGGAAGGCCAAAGGGCTCAACCAACAAGGCCCCGAAAAAAGTTGCGACGGGGACAAGTACACAAGAAGAGAGGGGCGGCATGATGTGGCTGGATTTCAACTTTGGAGTTGACAATGTTAACGACTTCATGTTTCCTTACATTGATCAGGTGCAGGATGTGATGGCAGATGGGCATTGCGGTTATCGATCACTCGTCGTGTTGTTAGGACAATTACAGAGCGAGTACCATAGAGTTCGGTTGGAGTTGACAGCCGAATTGAGGAGGAACAGAGATGTATATGAGCCTATTTGGAACAAATCTCCTATTGATGACATGTTGGATACTATGCCCTATGTGGTTAGCCCTTGCGCTCAAAGATATTGGATGGAGATGCCCATAGCCGGTTTGATCTTTGCCACAATACATCAGGTTGCAGTTGTTTTGTTGTCGTGGGATGGATCGCATACATGCTTGCCGATGCAGGCGAGAGGGGAGAACCGGTACCCTCCATCGAAGATATATGCCATAGCGCTCGTGGGAAACAAAGATCACTTCATACCTGTGAGTCATACGTTATTATCATGAAAGTAAATTAGTACTTATACTTATTTACTCGGTAATATATTATGTGTTTAATTTGCAGGTCTGGTTGAGCGACGACTCCCCACTTCCTCCTCTGCCGAGAGATTGGACAAGAAGCCATCAACCTAGCGTCAACGGGTGGGATGAGCCGTTTAGACAGAGAATGGTAAAATGGCGCGAGAAGCGGATTAGCCATAATCTCGAACCAAATGTTGTTGTTTGAAGTTGATGATATATGTCATTAGTTAGAATCGTATTAGTTTTAATTGTAATGCATTTTTGGGATTAGTGTTTGGTTCTTATGCTAAAAATGGTTTTGTGCTTGTATAATTGTTAATGGCTTTGACTTGGATCATATAAGTACAAGTATCAATGCTTACATGATGAAATAAACTTGGCTTTGTAGCTCATTATTACCAAACCACTAACCTCAATTTATATGCCTTGCGCATCATGAAGCGTGCGCTTCATGATGCGCAATGCACCCAGACTAGGCAAAGCGATATCGGATAGAGTTACACTTGCGCTTCATGAAGCGTACGCTTCATGAAGCGCAATTTTGGAACTCTTTAGTTCCACTTGTGCTTCATGAAGCGAAAAGCATCATAAAGCGCATGGCTTAGACGCCAGAACAAACCCAAACCTGCAGCATCAGTGCCAACAGTTGCAGCAGGAAACATGGCTTAGACGCCAGAAAAGGAGGGTTTGAATCCAAGGAGGCACGAAACCAGCAAATATGACATGATCAAGATGCATATATGACATGAATCTTAGCTTCAATTCTTTCATCAACTTCAATTTAAAAAGAGGGTTTGAATCCATTCAATTGAATTACACCAGCAAGTACTTTAGGAGCAATCTTAGCTTCAATTCTTTGTTCCAGCACCCAAACTTTCAAGTTCGGTTTCAAGTTCAATTCAATTGAATTACACCCAAACTTCAATTCTCTGTTCCAGCACTCAAATATGACATGATCAAGATACAGAACTTTCCATTAAACACGGGATAAAGCATAGATTTAGACAAGGTAACACAATTGGTAAAACCATGAGAATCAAATTTCCATTAAACAGAGGGCAACATAATTCATATTAGAAGCCTACAATTGCATAAACTATATAGTCTAAAACATATTACTAAATCATAATCTAGCCCTAAACAAAGTACTAAGACAAAATCTACTCTATGATGATTGGATTGTTTGGATCGGAACCATCATCCTCTTCCTCGTGCTTCACTAAGCGTAAATCAGTGTATGACGGGACTTCAATCTTGGGGTTGCCGTTGGCCCTTGCTTCGGCATTGAAGAGAGCAATTTCTTGGAGTTCCATCTCCTCCTTGAAAATTCTCTCCAGCGTTGTGAGGTAACCGAGTCGGGCAAGGTGTTTCCCGACATTGTTCAAGCCTACTTCCTTGCTGTTGATTAGCTCCCGAATGAAGAGACGGATCTCTTGGACATCAGCCAAGTGCTTGCGAAAATCATCTTGAATAGGATATGCCATTGATGGAGATATATGCAGCAAATATGAACTGGATTGGAAGGCTACTGGTTTGGAGAGATATGTAGAAGGTAAATGGTTTTTATAAGAGTCGTCTAAGTTTTTGGCAATGGTTTGATATTAGCGGTAAATTTTTGCGCCAAAATCAATGTAACTTACAGAAATCGCAGATCGTTTCCGTAAATATAGGATCGTGGCCGATTATGAGTTATCTACAACCTCCTGCGGAAGATCTTTTGATTCTGGAACAGAGAACTTGCGCTTCATGAAGCGCAAGTCTTAAAGTATCTCATAGACCAGCTCTGCAAAGATCCTTGCGCATCATGAAGCGCGCGCTTCATGATGCGCAAGGTAAGTGAGAAAAAAAGGGGTGCCTTTCGCTCGTCCCCCGTTTCGAACCGTAGACATATTCCTCAAACGCGTGTACCTGGACCAAGTGTGCCGCATTGGCTATCGATATATATAGGATAGAATTAAATTTTAAACTAACACAGGTTGGAGTGGGTTTGGTCCGGAATTAAATTAAACGGACCGGTTCACCTATGTTTTGGGTTCCAATAACAAAATTAAAACCGGTTCTTAAGAGAATGTACTTTAAATGATTTTTGGGAGCTATAATATATGATTTTATTTATATTTTATTATGTGAACCCTTATTAATCAAAATTAAACCTTTCATATAATCGAACCGGTCTCATAATAAACTCGAAAAATAAAAATTGTTCCGGTTCTTGAAATTTCATGTTGTAATGGTTATTACCATCATTTATTATATGGTTCCGATTTATGGTAATGTTTAGGGTTTACGGTAGGTTATGCTAGGGTTAGGGTTTAGTGTTTAGGGTTTAAGTTAGTTTTTAGGGTTTTGGGTTTTGGGTGGTTTTATGGTAATTTAGTGTTGGGTTAGTGCTTAGGGTTTAGGTTTATGTTATGTTTATGTGTTGGGAGATGGTTAGTATTATAAGTTAGTACTTATGGTTTAGGGTTAAGGTTTTGGTAGATGGTTATTATTTGTGGTTGGTTACAATGACAATATTGTCTATATGTCATTGTTAATATATATTTTATAGATATATCGTATATATGTCATTGTTAATATGTTAACATGGATGATGCTTGTAAGATATGGTGGTAGGGTTTAGGTTATGCTAGGGTTAGGGTTTAGGGTTTAGGGTTTAAGTTAGTTTTTAGGGTTTAGGGTTTTGTGTGGTTTTATGGTAATTTAGTGTTGGGTTAGTGCTTAGAGTTTAGGTTTATGTTATGTTTATGTGTTGGGAGATGGTTAGTATTATAAGTTAGTGCTTATGGTTTAGGGTTAAGGTTTTGGTAGATGGTTATTATTGTGGTTGGTTACAATGACAATATTGTCTATATGTCATTGTTAATATATATTTTATAGATATATCGTATATATGTCATTCTTAATATGTTAACATGGATGATGCTTGTAAGATATGGTGGTAGGGTTTAGGTTATGCTAGGGTTAGGGTTTAGGGTTTAGGGTTTTGTGTGGTTTTATGGTAATTTAGTGTTAGGTTAGTGCTTAGGGTTTAGGTTTATGTTATGTTTATGTGTTGGGAGATGGTTAGTATTATAAGTTAGTGCTTATGGTTTAGGGTTAATGTTTTGGGTTAAGGTTTTGGTAGAGGGTTTAGGTTATGCTAGGGTTAGGGTTTAGGGTTTAGGGTTTAGAAATAAACCATATTAAAAACAATAACTTCACCCCATGTATTTAACACTTTAAACATAGAATATGTTCATTATAATCATCTAAAACCCTAAACCCTAAACCCTAAACCTACCCTAACCTACCCTAAACCCTAAAACGTACCCGTAAATCGTAACCATATCATACACTATGGCACTAACAATTACAACATGAAATTTCAAGAACCGGACCATTTTTTATTTTTGCAGTTTATTTTGAGGCCGGTTCGGTTATAATAAAGTTTTAATATGATTGATAAGGGTTCATATAATATAATATGCATAAACTCATATATTATAGCTCCCAAAAATTATTTAATGTACAATCTCTTAAGAACCGGTTTTAATTTTGTTATTCGAACCCTAAAAATAGGTGAACCGGTCCGTTTAATTTAATTCCGGACCAAACCCACTCCAACCTGCGTTAGTTTAAAATTTAATTCTATCCTATATATATCGATAGTCAATGCGGCACACTTGGTCCAGGTACACGCGTTTGAGGAATATGTCTACGGTTCGAAACGGGGGACGAGCGAAAGCCACCCCTTTTTTTTCTCACTTGCCTTACGCATCATGAGCCGCGCGCTTCATGATGCGTAAGGCAAGGCTATAAAAAACACCAGCCATAAGCCGTACGCATCATGAAGCGCACGCTTCATGATACGTAAGGCAAGGCTATAAAAAAACAACAGCCACATACCGATTTTTGCCTAGCCTGTTCAACACTCATAGCAATACTCAGTAGCAATAGTTTGCTATATCAATGCATGAAGAGGCTCATGTGCCTAGCTTGTTCAACACCACTGTTCAACACTCACAGTGGACTTCCCATTGTTCGGGATCCACTCAACGAAGTAGGATGAGTTCTTGTTATGTGGACTGCCAGCTTCCTTAAGTCAGAGTTCAGTTGACCAGGAAATCTCAGAAAGCAAGTGACACCAGACATTGTTGCAGAAATAAGATGGTTCAAATCACCAACTGAAACAGAAAAGCAAGTTTAAGTTCATGCAATTCTAGAATAATCAATAAAGAGGTAAATGCTATAATAGTCTACAAGTATGAAAATGCTTACAGCTTGGGGTCGTGAGCTTGAGGGTTCTGAAGCAGATGTCATACAAAGCATAAACATCAAGAACCATGCACTCATCTGCATTCTCAACCAACTGATGAACTAATAGTGTGGCGTTGTATGGCTCAACAACAGTGTCAGACACCTTCGGAGAAGGGAAGACAGAGAAAGTGAGCATCATCCTGTCGGGGTATTCCTCTCTGATCTTTGAGATCAAGAGAGTTCCCATTCCAGATCCAGTACCTCCTCCGAGAGAATGGCAAACCTGGAACCCTGCACAGGCAAATTAACAGTAATTATCAACAATGGTCCATATGCAATTCACATCCAAGAAGCATCACACAAGATCCAGCAAAGTAGAAATAGTAGCATCAGTAGTTGCATAAATGTTAGACAACACAATAAGCTCCAGGTTTCTGCTTGAAATAGTAAAGTGAAAGAGAATAGCCTAAGGTGTAAGGAACTATTTCATTTATTAGTTCGAGACAGTGAAACAGAAGAGTATTGTCTGCAGGTCCTAGAAAAGTGAAACAGAATGCAGATCCAAGAAAAGGCCAGGCCTTAAATTGCATTGTCTGCAGGTCTCTCAATTTGTACATGTACTTTTTACCACCTGCTGCTTCCATACATTTAACAGTAAGTGACAATGACAACTGAATCTAGTAAATGCACCAAAATTGATATAGGGATTATTTACCAAGTAATGTATGTTAATTTTCTCATACCTTATTTGGTCAGATGGTGTCATGTACCATTTCTGAAGAGCAATGTCATTTGTTCACCTCACTGCAAATTCCCAGTAAGAGTATCTTTGTAGGAGTAAATTCATCACCCTGGAAGGTTAAAAAGAAGCTTACCCAGAAGAGCAAAAAAGTCATGGATTTTGATTATTCTTTTTCCTTAGTTGCAGTTGTCCTCCTCAGCTTAGCAGCTTGTGCAAATGTTGAGGGCCTAATATTTATGGTAAGATAGTTAGCAGACAACAGCATAAACATATAGGCAGTTCTTCCAATTCCCAACTAATACATCTCCTCATAAATCAACAATTCCATATCAACATAACGAAGCATTACACCAGTTCTATACAAAAATAAAACATGACACCAATTAAACCAGTTCGTGTCACATCCCTAAACACCTCTAGATCCACTGCCCTCGCCGCGCTCATATGTAGAATCCTGATACGGCCTGCTCAAAGGAGGTGGAAGTGGTGGACGGTCGTCCCCTAATATGCTCAGCATGTCCTGCAAGTACAGCCTAGCCGGATGATCAGCGGGCATCCCTCCCAAAGCATCCAAGGCGTATCCAACTGCCTGCTGTTGTCGCTGTATAAATTAAGGCAATTGTTAGGTATAATACCATACTAAAACGATTACTAATTGAATGAAATTATTGTCTAAACTTTAAATTACCATGATAGCATCCACTACAACATCCAGGTGGGTGTGTGGCTCCCGCGGTCGGTCCTGGCGCTCTGACCTAGGATCGACGTATGGATGTGTGACTCCATCAAACCAATCCCAGTAGGCGAGGTCCGCCTAATAAGCATACCAAGCCAAAGGGTGCTGCTCAAGGTCAATGAGGTGGTCGTACCGCTGGTTCCAGTAGAGCTGATCGTTTGTAAAACCCACCTCATACTTGCGCCAAGACGTGCCACGAACCTCTGTATCCGGCACAATGGGCTCAACAGGTATGCACTGGACCCGAAAGTACTGACGCAACCACCTATCGGGCATGTAAACCTCTCGTGTGCCAAAGCACTCAAGCACCCCTCGAAACCTCGAAATCCGGTAACGCTCTGAATCGAAATCAATGTCTCTCCACAGATACCACTTTATCTGCATTAAAAACAATTCAAATATAACAAGGTCTACATTTTGTACATTTCCTACTATCCACATATTGTTGGACTCTATTTTTTACCTCATCAGCGCGGACCTTGTCTAATACTTTCCGAATCTCCTCCAGTCGCTCAGGCTTCTTCGGAGGCGAGCGCGTCTCCACTCTAGCTCGGGCACCCGCGCGAGTATCGACCAAAAGATCTACCCTCAGTATCGGATGCCCTCTGAAATGTTGTAGGTACTCCCATATCCAAGTCTATAAAAAAATTATAATTACTTGATTACGTAGAAATAAAAATCATAAACAATTACAAGTACAATCGAAATCAATGTCTCTTACCCTGAGAAGGAGAATACAACCCGCAACGCCCTTGCTATCTCGTCGAGACGCAACATCCATCTCGCGGAATAGGTTCGCCAACCGCAGCACCCCATGCATATCCACTCGTGCGGTCGGGGTCTATGAGACAGTGCAAGTACTGTATGCTGATACAGTTCGTGCTCTTGTTGCAAAATAGCCCTAAACCAATGACCCACAACAAATATGCAGCAGATATCAAATGACTGGCCACCCTATCTGCAATCATCCTCATCACATGTGCCTTAAGCTCGTCACTCGGAATGCCACCGGATGAATATCTACGATAGGTAAGCGCATCAATCGAGAACATATCCATGACCCGCGCCTGAAACTCCGTGTCCTCAAACTGCTTGACGACACGCTCCCCGTCAATCGGAATCCCTAAAATGCGCTCCACGTCATGCAACGTGATCGAAATCTCGCCCCATGGAAAATGAAAGCTGTTGGTCTCGGGGTACCAACGCTCTATGAATGCCGAAATGATGGCGTGGTCCAATCCGCGGTAATCAAGAGACCCAACTTGCCTCAACCCACTACGCCCTGCAATCTCCCACCATGTACCCGGCGCATCAACTTTATGCTCCTCTATATGAGTCCAATCCAACGGCCGTGAGTATGCCTTATACAGCTTCCTCCACTATCACATTTAAGAAAATAATTTCGATTAGTTCATTTATGTGCATACACAGAACAATAAAAAAAAATTCGTAAATAAGCTCACCAATATGTCGTCAACAGCTGGGGCAGGAGGATCGACTGCGGCGGGAGGGGCCGGAGCAGTTGCGGGGGGGGGGGGGGGGGGGGGGGGGGGGGGGCGGAGCAGTTGCGGGAGGGGCCGGATCAGCTGGGGCAGGAGGGGCTGGAGCAACTCGAGGAGTCCACCTCCATATCGACTCCGCAGTATGAGTGGGGTAGTGTCGAAGGAGGACAGCCAAACGTGGTCCTCCTGGCTGCCACATGGGTACGTCGGCAACAGGAGGGACCGGAGCGGGAGGAGGGTCAACAATGGGAGGATCCGGTGCAACTGAAGGCTGAACAACAGAAGGCGGATGAAGTGGAGGCTCAGAAACTGTAGGCTGTATGATGGGAGGGGACGGGATATGAGGGGTCTGAAAAGATGAAACCGAGGCAAGTGTTGGAGTCATATCGATGTCCCTCGAAAGATCCTCTCCGGTCCCAATCGGAGTCTCTAAACTAAATGCATCAATGTGCTCAGACTCTAGTCGAGGGGTGGGCTGCTGGGTAGGGGTAGGGGAAGACGGATCGACGTCCTCTGCCTGATCAGTCACAACGACGACCGTCGTAATATCCTCAGCAGTCTCAACCGGAGCAGACGGACCAACGTCCTGCTCTGTATGAATATCCACATCATCATGCGCTGCCTCGTCCCGTTGTAGCTCAGATATCAACGTATCAACCCCTAATCTCCTAGCCCTCTTTTTCGGCGGAGGGGCCTCTGCACGATTAGACTGTAGTATACCTCGTGCCTTTGCATTCCTAGTCCGCTTCTTCTTCGGCACAGCAGGTGTAGTCGCGTCGGGAGTACGCAACTCCCGACTCAACTGCTGAAACGCCTGTTTAGGATTTTCATTATTTGTTTTAATTACTCCTTCATAAAATTCTTACTTTGTGCCTTACCTTCAATTGCTATATTTTGAAATCACTTTTTGTACTTCATTTTGCAATTACATTTTCTTGCTTTTGTATTAACTATTTTTATACTTATTACTTCTTTCATTTGTATTTACCATTTAATTTAATTTTTTTAAATACATATTACCTTAACATCCATAAAAAAAGGAATGTAACTAACTTACTATTATATGCAAGTGTACACAATTCAAATTTCATATTATTAATACAAATTACGAAATACGCACCATCATGGTTGTCTCGTCCCAACCATCCCTAGTATCGTCCTTTCCCGTCTCAGCATGAGCCGGAGAACCCCCGCCAACAATCCTCGAAACATCATCGCCATCTACAGCTTCGCCAGCTCTATCACTACCCTCAACAACCATACCAGCATCTGCATCCCTCGCCCGGTCCACCATAACTACGTCCACCTCTGTTCAATAAAAACAAATTAAATCATATTCTTACTATAAAAATTACAAGAAACATATAGTCAATAAGAACATGAATTTGAATGGATTATGAAAAGTTTTGAACATTTATGTTTGTCTTTGTTATCTTCTTATGCCACTCATGCATGAACTAAACCTGTTAAGATTGCATTTTTGTTATAAAAACACTTGATTTAATAACTTGGTTGTGTAAGAAGAATTTTCATATCTAGAGATTGGCATTCAGATCATTGGCATTTGGATAGTATAAGCTTTAGCAAGAGAATTTTCTAAGTTACCAACATTTTTACATAGGATAGTACTTCTACAGTGTTAGATTGTAAGTGGCACTGAATTCACACAAGTTGGGGTGACCACAGTTAATAAAAGTAAGGTGGGTAAACTTATTCATCAAGGTACAATATTCATTGCAAATGTCAGGTGATTCCTATTTGATGCAATGTCATACCGACAACAAGATCAATCCTCTTCACACTAGATCTCTTCATATGAATCTCAATTTTTGAAAGAGAAAAACCATAATCTCTACATAGGGGAGTTGATTTTCAAAGTAATACCAAGAAGAATTGCATCAAACACTAGTAAAATACAATGTAGGCTTTACTAGCACTTTTTTACTCTCACCCTTTTCACCATTTTGCTAAGTTATCCCCTTAAACAATTTCTAGCTTGATACAATCCTTTTATCAAACTTGTCACCATATATATCAAGCCTACATTCTATGAACAACATAAAAAGACAAGTCCTAGATCTAAATAGCATCAGAAAAAGAGCTACCATACTCATTTTAGTCATTTCTGTTTTAAGCCAAATCAACCAAGTTATTTCCTTCTGTTACATCACATCAAAAACACAAGGACACGCATGAAAAACATGAAAAGAGCTACCATACTCATCACAAGGACAGACATGAAAATAGCTACCATACTCATCAGAAAAAGACCTAGGTATGTATCAGTATCACTTCTGTTACATCACATGAAAAACACAAGGCACCTAAGTTATTTCCTTCACTATAGATCAGAACTGAACTTAATCATTAGCAATTGAAGTTTTCTAGTAGGTTCCTGGCTAGTTTTATCACTTTGTGTTTCAAAATAATAAGATGGCTTTTTACTTCTATCCCTCAATCACCCACTCACCCTTTCGTTCAAAAAAAAAAACACAATTCTAAAGGATGGAAAAGGCCAGCAGATGATAAAAAGCCAGGTTATAAGACTATCAAACAAAAGGAATTTACAATTTAAAATTAACAAAAAAGTGGTCAATAACATTGTTTCAGGATCATCTTCTGCTGCAAGTTTGCTGCTTCATGTAAAGAAATCTACACAACTGTATTCAGAGCATATAAGATTTGTTGACATTTGATAGTTAGATGAACAACAAAAAACCTCAAGCTCATCATTATGCATTATAGGGAATAAACAAGATAATTCTACCCACACATTCATAAAGAGAAACAAAGGAACTGATGTGTCTCTATCAAATCACAAGGTCAAAATCAAAAACTACATCAGGAGCAGTTTAGCAATTTAGTGCTACGAACCACTCAACAAGGACACTCATTGATACGGATGAAGATCAGAATTGTAGGTGACATCATGGCATGAATGATGTTCTGATGTAAGGTCAACAAAAGATTATCATGAAAATTAAGGCATGCCATGTTTTACATTTTCTCTTAACATTGACGCAAACAATTTTTAAACCCACATTTCAGTTTCCAAGGATTCTATTTACTATAAATGCACAAGATCACTTTGAGGGAGGTGAAATTCTAAGGGAAATTCTTTGAAGGCAAGACATTCTATAACATTCATATAATGTAGCAGAACATAGTTTTATCTGGAAACCTACATTATCCAGTGATACTATCATCAGACCAGAACAAACCAGTGAGCTTCAATTCAGGTTTCCAGGGAAAGGACTAGGATTTATCAAACCAATGAGCTGCAATCCAGGATTCCAGGGAAAGGACTAGGATTTATCAAACCAGTGAGCTGCAATCCAGGATTCCAGGGAAACTATGTCTCAAAAGCTTGGGTGGCTTACAATTGCTCATATAATCAGAGTTGTGTTGGTATATGGGTTGTGGATATCTCGGTATGTACTGCTGTCAGGGGATTTAGAGCTACTAATGGTTGTTGATCTTATAAACTCTAGAATGCTAAACCTCACTTCTCTTTTTTCCCTAATGTTTTTGCTCAATACCTTCAAACAGAGAATCGAACCATATGTGTTCATACACATTCAAATGTTCCTTCAGAAACAAATTCCTCTTCTGGAAGGAACTCATCAGTGCCAACTGAAAGCAACGGTAAAGTTGGTATAGGGCGATTCATACACATTCAAATGCTAAGCCTTATCCTTCTTAGTCTCTTTTTTGCCCAATGTCTCTTTTTTTTTCTGTTTGCTAACATTCAGCAGGAGCATATCAAAGAAGCACAACTAACAATCAGCAACAACAATATAACAGGATAATTCAATGAAATCTGAAAGCTTAAACCCCAAATCAAGTACCTCAAAATCTTAAACCCTAAAACCCACTTTCAATCAGCAACCAAGAACATTTGAGAGATCATATAATGGGAGAGCGAAGAGAGGAGTTACCAGAAACAGACCCGAGGAGTTGAATTGGGCAAACAAGTGAACAATTTCATAATTAAGTGGAGTTGTGAAAAAGTGGGTTGGATTAATTTGAACATGAAAATGATGGTTCATAGCCTAATTATTACAAGATTTGTGAACCAAATAACACTAATTTAGCAAAATCACCCGATTTTCCATCCACCCTAATTCAAACTTCATATCCCAAATCACCCACTATAACCTACATTGAACTAGAATTCCCCCAATTCGTTCAAATTCAATACTAAACCATATCTGACATTGTTATTTACCTAGTAATTGGCCGTCTCTCCCACCATCAGCCTCCACACCAGCACGCTGCACATCGACGTCGGCGTCTTCATCTGTCAAATCACGACCTCTCCCACCACCAGTAATACCCCCACGTACACGCACCATTTCCGATTAACTGTGTTCCTAAACGAATGGCCTCTGGTTTGACACTTGAGACGGAGAAGGTAGAGAGGAAGGAGAAGACATCCGCTTTTAAAAGCGGTCAATTTAAATCGTCCAGTACGCTTCATGAAGCTTTACGCTTCGTGAAGCGTATGACCGGGTATGACCCCGCGGGAGGGCACCCTTTAGGTCATACGCTTCATGAAGCGTATAATCCCGTGTGCGCCGAGGCTTTTTTTCATGTGTATAAAGATTTCCCGTATAATAACGATAAATAAATAAATAAAAACTTGGCCCATAAAGAAGTAACCGGAGCGATGAAAGAGTCCATGAGCCCAACCCGAATTTGGGCAAACTTTCTCTATAAAACCCGGCATCTGTACCTGTATTAATCACAAACGATAATTTTGGTACTCACATCACAGCTCTCTCTCCCTCCCCCTACCCTTCGCAAACCCTAACCCCAAACGCAGAAACGATGGCGGACGACGAATACAACGACATGGACATGGGGGCGTATGTGTTACTCATTTACTCTCTGTGTCTTTAATTTACTCTTTCGTTTGACTTATGGTTGTAATCTTCCGCGTATACCAACAAAGCTCATCGCTCTCCGGCATTAGTCTTGAGACCTCCGAATATAGATCAAAGCAAATATATTGTTGAGATTTTCGGAGAATGAAATTGATGCATTAAATATTGTCTTTTGCAGGTACGAGGACGAGCCCTTGGAGCCAGAAATTGAGGTCCGCAATCTTTCGATGTCTCTAAATTCCTATCTTATAACATAACACTTTGATTTATGTTACTTTTGATTTATGTTTACATGGGTGATTCTTGACAACTGATATAGGAGGGGGAGGAAGAAGAGGCCAACCAAAATGAAGATGACAATGAGCCTGTGCCAGAAGGTGAAGAGAAAGAGGATCAAGCACCAACAGAAAGGCCCAGAAAAACATCAAAATACATGACTAAATACGAGAGAGCTAGAATTCTGGGTACACGTGCATTGCAGATCAGGTTTGGTGAAAAAACACTTTCAATTTCATTATATCGAGTTTAAGATGATTATGGTTTGCTGAAATTGCACATTTGATTCAGTATGAATGCTCCGGTCATGGTGGAGTTGGAGGGAGAAACTGATCCTCTTGAGGTAATCATTTCAGATTATTTTTTTCAGTTGAGGAGGGTCCTTTTACCTCCTAAATGTTTTCTTCACATTATAGGAAGAGAATTAAAACTCGTGACTTGAAATCTTGTTGTTGGAGAAGTTGCAAACTTGTGAATTATGATAGATTCTTTTGCTAATGTTTGTTATTGATTTTTGTTACCTTGCTTCTTGAGGTCTCTTGCTTGTATTACTGAAGGATTTTTTTTCCGGTTTTCTCTAAGTGGCTTCATTTTTGCACTCCTATAACTTTGTTATCTCAAAGTTCTGCTACCATCATTATTATTACCTTGCTTCTTGAGGTCTTTTGCTTGTATTACTTAAGGATTTTTTTCCGGTTTTCTCTAAGTGACTTCATTTTTGCATAACTTTGTTATCAGAAAGTTCAATTACCATCATTATCTTACTAGACTTGTTTTACTCTTTTGCATGTTGCAGAGTTTTTAGACCATCTCTGCTCTGTAAAGATATTACAAAGAACATTCTGTTCTAGTTTTCAATCCATTGTACTGCAAAATATACAAATGGGATGTCCGCTATTTTTCAAAGTAGAGAAGGTTTTCATGTGCAAATGTTCAATTAACCTTTTTCTTTACAAAAAAAAAATATAGGCTTGCTCTTTGTTTCTTTTGTGATTTGTTATGCCATTGCTGATTGAGCTCTAGAGCAAAGAAGCTCAAATATCACATAGCGCACACAGTTTAGGGAACCAAACTCTTATTTATACCAGAGGGCTAATGCCTGGTCACCTTCACTTTCAGCTTAGATTCTTCTCCCACACTCTCAACAGAATTCTCTCTAGAATGAATATTCTGATTGTCTAACACTAGCAAATAGGAGCATTTTAAGATCTGTTTACAGGAAGAGTTTATCTGTTTGAGATATTTTCTATTTTACATCATGGATTTAGATTCTGACAGACAATTTAACTTATTATTCAGATTGCAATGAAGGAGCTGCGACAAAAGAAAATTCCTTTTACCATAAGGAGATACCTGCCTGATTCAAGGTATGAAGTCTAATTTTGTTGGCAAATCACATAATCCCCATGGATAGAGAATTCCTTTCTTGATTTATCATTGATATTTTTGGACAAGCTAATATAATCAATGTGCTATCATTCAGCTACGAGGACTGGGGTGTTGATGAGCTGATAGTGGAAGATTCTTGGAAGAGGCAGGTTGGAGGAGATTAATCAGTCCTTCGAGTCATCTGGGTTCACCTTTGCTGTTTTATTTTGTGTTAGGAATGATGGATGACAAGTTCTTGACGGACCCTTGTGTTCTTGTCCACTGATATTGCTAGAATATTGTTACTCTCGTTGACTTGATACTATCCTAAGTGTTGTGACACAGTTAACCGTTGTGTGGTTATGTTAATATAGCAGGGTATGTTATAAAGTAGGATTGCCAACTCTTGTCTTGCTTGATATTATCCAAGTTCCTTTGTGGATTCAACATTTGATTATAGATTGAAATTCAAAATTTTAGTTTTATTTTATGGAAAGATTTGAGGTATTTTCATTCAAACATACAGTTGTTTTCAAGTGGTTTTTTTTGTAGCTTGAATTTTGTTTGTTTGAAGTAGTTTTCAAACTTCATGTTAAAGAAAAGGGAAAATTATTCATATATCCTTCCAATCTTTTAAAATCGGTTATATACCCTTCAAAACTTTAAAACTAGTTATTTATCCACTAAATTATAATATTTTTTTTATGTAAAATTCTTTTTCTTCCCATTAAACATTATTGAAAAATCTCACTAAATATATACTACCTAAGATAACCCTACCTTATTTAATAAATTGTGATAAAAAACGAACGAGGATTTTGAAAAAGGATTTAGCGATATTTTTAATCACAATTTATTAAATAAGGTAGAGTCATCTTAGGTAATATAGATTTAGTGGGATTTTTCAATAATGTTTAATGGGAAGAAAAAGGATTTTACATAAAAAAAAATATTATAATTTAGTGGATAAATAACTAGTTTTAAAGTTTTGAAGGATATATAACTGATTTTGAAAGATTTGAAGGATATATGAATAATTTTTCCTAAAGAAGAACTTAGGACCATCTCAAAGAATGCGGCAGAAAACACTGCACGCTCTCTTACAAAATCGTTGGCGTACATAAAAGTGTACTCAAAAATGGATTGTGATTCCACACGTCACACTATCGTAGTCAAGTGACGTGTATGAAATCCCAACAGAGAGGCTATAATAAGTTCTTAAAGATCAGACTATCAGAGCCAAGTCAATGAAAAATTGGCGTCTTATTAGACCAACATATATACCAAAGTTGTAATGCACCAAAGTTCGCAAGACATTGGCTAATGTTCTAAAATCTCTATCTGATACCAAGCCAGTGTGCATTATATGCCCTCGTGAAAATCATGATATCAAGTATGCGCAAGGAATGTTGGCTTTGGGTATGGAGCATTTTGTAAACTGTAAGGGCTTTCTTACTTATCATTTTGTTTATGGATGTTTCGTATTGCACTTTATGGTATTATTTATGATATTTTATGTATTTTGACAAGGGTACATTTGCCACTGAATCTCATTTGTAACTTAGCGAATAAATCAGTAATAAACTGTTTGTTTTTAAGATAGGGTTCTTCACCTCGTTTCAATTCCCAATATTGTAGATATAAAAAAAACATTAGCCACAACATTTAAAATTTCTTCATCCATAATCCATATCTCCTCTTTGAAAAAAAAAGAAGCAAAATGTATATTCATAAGATTTCGAAAAAATATAATCAACATTGGTAGAAACAAGGTTTGAACATCGAAATAAAGATGGAAAGAATGACATTGAAGATCAAAAATAAAAATGTCCTACAAATTACCTTGTACTTGTTCTTATTTCAAGCTTCCATACACCCAAATTTGTGGCTAAACATAAGTGCAATTCCAAATTGAATAGAAAAAAAAAAAACCAAAAAATACAGATTACAAACAATACAGTTGCCTCATCTTTTGTTGTAGTATATCAACCATCTTGCAGAGTTGCCTGAGGTTTCAGTGAGGAAATTACTGCTGTTTCACACAAGATCAACTAAGGCTCGAGGTTAACTCTAATTTGCCATAATAAACTGTTGCTCCAAACCTTCGATACGGAGCTCCACAAATTCATCTATGAGAAGAAGATCAATATGTTCTTCTATCACCTGTGAAACATATTAAAGTCTCCAAGTACCTCAACAATAAGACCAAAAGAGCAACCGTTTCCTTGAATCCATTACATCTCAAGATACAGTTCTTCATGCAATAAGATTGCTATGGATTGACATTGCAATCAGTCAAGAATTGATCATCCCGATTGAGATATTTAGTCCAATGATTTTTGAACTTGGGAATGCCCAGCTCAAGCCAAGGCTTCATGTTCCCATTATAGTGCAATACTGCTGATTTACCGAGGGCCTTAACATTGAGGTCGTAGTCATGACCAAGTCCAGACAAAACCCAAGAGCCATCAAGAGGATAGACTTGGTCTTGAAATGTCAGCAAGCTTGCATGAGATGCGACAGCTCGATCAGACCCCTCTTCCGTACTTAACTGTGAACAACCGTAGATACAATAAAGTAAGAAACAAAGAAACTTGCTTAAAGAAACTCCCATTGAAGCAAAAAAAACTAGGATCTAAGAAGCTCCCATTGAAGCAAACACAAAGGCAAGCACGATAGAATAATTGCATTAAAGAAACTTGCTTCAAATATCCCAAACTTCGAGGGGAGAAGTTGAGCAGAACAAACTTTTCATAATTCCAAAAACAGCAGGTATTCATACTGAGGTTTCAAAAATTAACATAAATTACAATTTTCAAATCACTTGTACCATTGACTAAGGGCTTGTTTCACTTGTAAGTAGAAAGGACTTTTTGAGTGAAAATTGATTTTTAGTGTCTCGAAAAACGTAAAAAGTAGGGAGAGTTGCACGAATTTCAAGAATATTAAAAGTAGTTTTTGGGTGAAAAGTGATTTTGGGTAACAAGTGAAACACACCCTAAGTTTCTTACAACTATACCCTGTTCTCATCCCGACTAAATTTCTTACAACTAACTCTGTTCTCATCCCAAAAGATAAATGTTCCATATACATTCAAACCAAGAGCCATGCGGATGAAATTGCCACAACTTGTTGCTAATGACTAATATGTTGATTCCCAAGCTTCAATTATGTTAGAATTACGAGTCATTAAGACCACACACCCACGCTATTTATAGTAGTTTCCCCTTATTATTATTAAGATTTTACAGGTCATGAAATAAGCGTTTTGGATTTCACAATTGAATTGGAAAGCAAATAATTAGGGCTTCCGACATATTCAAAACATTAAAAAACATACTGAAGTAAGCATAATGGTATCATTTCCACCCACTAATTCTAAGCATACTGAAAAATAATCCAGCCAAAAAAGATAGTGCTAACCTCTTGCACAAAGCTTCTGAAAGCGCCAGAAAGATTAAGATCTCTCCACCTCACAAGATCAACAACATTCAATCCTGACATCCAAGCACAAGATTTTCCATTAATATCATTTCCACCCAGGTAACTTCTTAGCAGGCCAAGAGTTACATCACAATGCTCAGCAGCAGCATTTACTTTTCCGTCCATGTTCATGCTCCATAGTGCTGACAAGTCTCGTTGCACAACTACGTCATCATCCAGTATAACAATTTTGTCCAACTTATTGAAAATGTCAGGAAGCATGTAGTGAGAATGAGAAAAGAGTGACAAATATTCAGCTCTATGGGGCGTATTGGACAGCTTAGCACTTTGAAAGGAAACACGAAATTCCTCTGGCAAAGATAGATGTGATATAGTGATATTTTGAGAGCTGTCTATTTCTTCCTCAATATTCAAAACCTGAACTGCAGCTTCCTTGAAGGTATGTCTCAAGAACCATAGCTTCATAGCATAATAATTCTGTTTATCTGTCACAATATGAAAAACCAACTTCCTGCTTTCCTGCAAAAGAGAAAGAAAACTAGTTATTCCACATGCACAGACAAAAAAGCTGAAGTGCTGAAGAGGACAGGTATAATATACTTTTGCATGCATAACAGTTGAGTTGATCACGACTGTTGATGCAAGTATATTGTTGGAAAAGATGACATAATGATACAATGTCTGATCTGATAACTTCTGAGCAACAGAATCATCCATTTCCAATGCGGGAGACCGAAAATATTCTACAGTCAATCGCATAGATAGGCAGTGGAGGGATTTTGGCATGGTCTGAACAGCAAGTTGGTAAAGGAATGCACTCTGCTTTGCATGGAAGCTTGTTTCATCCTCAGTCAGGTCAACTAGTTGTCTGAATTTTTTGTCAACATTGTTACATTCCACAATCAATGATTTAGCTTTAGAGATAGAAACATCCATCTTCTGAAGCTTCTTATCCATCCTGATGACAAAAACAAAGGAAAAGTTGAATAACTTACTTAAAGAAGCACAAAACACACATAATTCATTTTAGGAGGCAAGATTAAGACTACTTGCACAGTCTACTTGATAGCTTTTTGATTTTTTTTTTGGTCGAAACCTGATAGCTTTTTGATTAAAAAAAACATATATCTCATTTACGAAGAAGGACAAAATTAGAGTACATACAGAAAGCTGTGTTCACTGAAAGATGCAAGCGCTGCTTGGGAAGGAATTATTTCTCATTTCTTTCACGTAATAGAAAAGTATCTACTCCATCCAACTAGTAAGCAACCCGTATAATTTATCATATCAAAATCATGTGTATAAAACTATTCTATTAATTTGTTTACGGTTTTTCTATCTATAGAGTTCATTAATATCTGAGCTCATTAATGACCGATCTCAATTCGGGAGGAAGAACTGGTAATAGACACAAAACCATTCATTCTGGGTCTATATTTGTTCAAATGAAATGCTTAGCTAATTCCATGCGTCTAACCAAAAAATCCCTTCTTCTTCCAACCTTTCGATCTTCCCATTCATTTCCAGTAGGCCCTTCTTCCCCTAACTATTTCCATTCTGTCAACGAAGAATCTAGAATAGTTCACAAATCCAAATCGATGATTGCTCTCGGATAGCACTTGCTCCAGTAGATAGGCATTGGATAAGAATCCGGATTTGGAAACTAAAACCCTAAATTCAAAAGCACCCCTTTTCAATAAATTAAAGAAATCTAAATACAAAATTTTAGGGCATAGGATTATCTAGGATTATTCACAAAAACAAAATCTAATGGGACCAAGTCAGAATCAGTGAAGAAGGGTTATCAATTATCCGACCACAGTTTAGCTCAGCAGCCAACTCATTCTTCACGATAGAGAGATCTATCTAGGATTATTCTCCCTCATGAGCATATGGGATTATACACACTCCTCTATACTACTGGAAAACAAAAACTTAGTACAGTAATGATCCTACAAACAGCAGTCCAGCCAACACCATGTCCATCATTTAAATTTTGGTCAGATTAAGATTTGTCCTAAACACCATGAAATGGTGCTGTACAAATCCCCATCGAAAAGACACTGAGCAGTCAATTCCTTAATCGATTGGCCTACAAAAATGTTACAGATACAAACCTATGAGCTTATTGCTTATAAACGTGTATAACCCAATCCAAAAAACTTGGCAACATTGCCTTCTCTCCATTCATTCACGACCTTCCAGGAATACATATAGAATAAAATACTCTTTTCTTATACCATTTAACCTTTACCATTCGCCTCATACTTTTTCTTTCCAAATAAATGGCCTAAAAATTTACCACCTAATGACCTAACTCCCTTCCTCCTTCCAATAGGTCCATCCCACCCATTCACTGTGCCCTCAACTGCACAAGCTACTCACTAAACTAACTTCTCTTTGACGTACTTCAAGAGTTCAAATTAGGAAAATGGAATACAACTATCAACATCACATTGATCCCATCAAATCTGGACATGCTTAACAAAATCAATATGTGCCAACCATATATGAAATGAACTGCAAATAAACTACAGATTAGTGTCATGCATGATATTTGGAAATTCTGTCTCCCACAGAAGGTTAGCTTGTCTGCAACATAAGTAAAAATGCACAACAAAATCCTAACCACTTGCATGCAAGTTCTGATAATTATGAATCATTTGGATGTAAACTCAGACAATTGAAGCTTCAACTTACAGAGGAGGGAGATCAGAATCTACGGTTGCTTCACTCAACACACGCTCAAACTCTTGAATGTTTTGTCTCAATTCTCTTGATAACTTGTCATGAGCTGGAAGCTTTGCTATACTAGGATAGTATGCACGGGCAACAAAGAGCCGGTCCTTCAATGTTTTCACCAAGGAATCCTTCATATCTTCCCTATATTCACGACGCCATAGGCAATAACTTCCATATTTCAGCTCACAGGATATTTCACTTTCTTCAACAACCTTGGCCTCTGACACTGTTCCAGCTGGCTTACTCTCCTTCACTTTCTGAACGATTTTAGTAAAACATGCATGAATAAGAATCAATAAATAGACAAAATAAATAACTGCAAGAAATAACACCACATAAATGCATACATCTGTTTTAGAAATCGATTTGTGACCACTTTGTCCTGGAGGATCTGTAAATTACAGAGACGTACATGAGGTACATCAGCTTTCTGACAAGGGAAAAAAAAAGCATAATAATATAAAATAGTGAGATGGAATCTTTGTTCATACTTATTGTTGGCTGCTGTTGCATAGAAGGTTTACTCCCACTCTCCTTTACAACTTTGTCTGTTGAACTCAAGAAGTCCTAATAGTCAGAAATGACATGACAGCAATACAAATGAGATTTTCACTTATCAAACTGGGTAATCACAGAGCCACTACCATTAATTATCCTACATTAAGCTGTATACTAGTGGCTATCCAACAAGTGACTTTTTTCAACATGAGTATGTAAAACAATGAAAATGAAATTGGGGATTCTAAGACAAGCATTATCCATGTACCCATGCTTTTCCACCGAATAAATTTCCAGCTCACAACTTTAACTGAACCAAAAGAAGTTACTAGGTCCATATCAGAATATAAACTAAATTTTGCTACCAAAATAACTCCACTTCAAACTTCCTTTCCCTAGCAGGTGACCTACCTGCTAACAGTGATTGCCAAAACTTTCTAGCATGGTTGTATTTTAAAAGATCTAGCACAAACTATAATAAAATCAAATAACTTCCTAGGTCTAAAAGAATGGACCATAAATTTTGCTTCTATAAAGTTTAAATAGTGCACCTCAGAGTCTCAGACAGCTTTTCCATCATCATCAGAAAGAGCTGTTGTTATCAGGAAGCTCACAAACATTTGGAGTCAGATGTCTCCAACAAGGTTTAGTGATTTACTAGGACCAATGGTGTTCAACAGAATCAATACTAATGATAAATTGCCTCAAAGTGCCATCTCAGAGGAAACCTCATTGTCTTACTCTCACCACAAAATAAGCAAATCCTATGCTTCAGAAGTCACAAGAGGTCTGGTCAAGCTCTGTTACATAACCATTGAAAATTTATCATGGGCAAATGAAGGACGAAGCTTGGTATTGTCCAGTATGCATTAGCTGGTAGTACACGGAAGAATAAGGCTTAAGGCAATTCTTTGAGGTGCCAGTTCGAGACAAGCTGATAGTGCCGCAGGCCCACAGCCAACGAGGGGTTTGTCCAGGAGGTTTTAGTGGGCCATACCTCCAATCCCATGTGTCTAGTAGAGCCAGCAAAAGCAGGTCTGGCCATCTAGATGCCCACAATATTTTTTTAAGAGAAGAATGAAAAACTGCCCCTGCCATCAATGTTCTAAAAAACACTAGAATGCCCCTAGGCGGAGAGGGACCGCCTAGCGCCTAGGCAGCCTAAATGAGTGCCTAGACGGACTAGACGATACCCTAGATGGGCTAGAAGGCTAGGCGGGGTAGGACCTTCTAGCGCCTAGGCGGGGCCTAGACGGAGCTAGGCGAGGATTTTTAGAACAGTGCCTGCCATACCACTACAACAAATCCTCAAATATCTATTGTACAGATAGAAATGACACAAACCTTATTTTCCATCTCTCCAACCCTCTCACTGAATCTCTCCTCTGTTCCAACCTCAGTCTCCTTTCTATGAGTCAATCTCTCATGTTTCAGATTTATGTGATCTGCTACTCCATTATTGTTTTTGTTTAAATAAAGTAACTCAATTTCCCAGAACTATTCCAGGTTTTGAGCACTCATATTGCTAACAGGGATAAAGATTGAGCTATTCCTCTTCCTAGTTAAGTTGATCTCTAAAATCAGCTCTATTGAAATGTGGTTGCTGGTTACAGGAGACATTTGTTAACGAGCTCCAGCAATGTTCAGCTATGGTATTTTACCGGTCTTCCTCTTCATGAGTTAATTCTTCTGAAAATTGGTTACTAAAATGAAGGAAATTTCAGCATAAAATTTGGATTTCGAGGTGGGTAGGTGGGGTGGGGCAGCATAAGAAAAGAAAACTGGGCAACCACAACCAAATGAATGAATAATCTGACTTAATTTTATGTCCTAGCAAAAATTGCATTGAGAACTTCAGAGAGACAAGGTTGCCTCACATTTTTTTAAGACCTATTTCATTCTAGATCAGTTTTCCTGAAGCATATCCAAACCTCTTTGTCTACTCTTGGCTCAACATATGTGGCAGCATAAGCACATCAAGGAAGAGAAGGCAAAAAAGAGGCTGGATTTGTTGAAATTGTACTTTGTTACAAGAAAACAAAGTTGCACAGGATATGCTTTACCTCCTTTGGAAGGGAGAGATCCAAGATTAAGGACACGAGGTCAGAATAAATGAACTCCAAAGAGGCCACAAAAGCACCACCACCAGAATACAAATCCAAATGAAGATATCAAAAAAAATTCAAAAACACATTGAACCTCTTGACATGCATGTGCATAGACAAATTTAGGATCATGAGAGAGTTTAAACAGACTTAGCAGTCTCAATGGCTTAGGAAAAAAAAAAGATTTTTAATATACTCTAGTCACTATAACATCCTATGCATTTTATCAAAGGCCTAGCAACAATAAACAAATAGAATTAATTATATGCAGCAGAAAGATTCTAAATAAAGTTAAAACCTAACAATTGAAAAAACCACGTGAACAAGCACTCCCACTAAATTGCAGTGAAAGAAGAGTCTTAACCATCAAGGCAGTATGCAATGAACCTTTGGAATTCCTGGCTCCAATCGTTGAAAAAGTTCATCCACATGCCGTGATTGATCTTGCTGCAATAAATCAAAAGCATCAAATTTTACATTACTAGCTTATCAGAGTGCATATATAAGTGTATGCATAAATGCCCAAGAACTAAATATCTTCACAACAGAGAATAAATAACAAAGATCATTTTAAACAACAAAATTTAGAAGTATTGTCTAGAGCTACTGGTGCAGAACTGCAGATAAGGGGAGCAACATAGCCCTTAGAAGGAGATCTAGGGTTGGATTGGTCGAATGTGAATAATTTCAAATATGCAAATCTTTTGTTAGATAGAAAAAGAAAGAGATTGAACTTATTGATTATATCATCATTACACCTTATGCAAGCATCATATAATTGAACGTATATCATAGTGAGTATCACAGTAGGATGAAGATTCTACATTTTAGTACTAATAAACCATGTATCATAGCCGAAGAAAAGCAGCAAACCAACCGTTAAGTCAAGGAAATTATTTACCATTAGTTTCAATTGCACATAATGCCGTTAAGTTTGCTATGACACCAAAACAAAAGTTAATTAAACAAGCATTCAAAATATATCAGTGGTAGTACCATGTTCAATGCACTCGTCATACAAAGCATAAGCACATAAAACAACCCTAGAGAGCATTTTGCCGCCATCAACTGAACCCTAACAATAACAGAAATACTCAAAACGTGAATTGTCACTGTAATTACCGTTGACTGATTCCGAGCGGTATTGGAGGTATGTTGACTGTATCTTCCAAATCCACTCTGCATTTTCAAGACACACAAACTCAGAAAATCATTGTAAAGCATAAACGAAAGAAAAAACAGATGAGATTTTATCACAAGTTGAGATGCTAACCGACGTTGTACTCTGTTTTTCAGGAACAGATCCTGCAAACCGCATACAAAAAATAAAATAGTAACTAACTTTCCAGCAGTACTAATTGAACAAAAAAATGCATGATGATTCAGCTGCAGAAATTAGAATACCGGATCTAGACACCTCACATATCCGTGTGCAATTATAACAATACGCAAATGAACTTAGATTTGGAATTAATTATAAGGAGAACGGAAGTGAATTGAGCAAAATATGTGCAAATTCCAAGAGATCGCGACAGATCTGCTTACCGACGGAGGAATGAAAGCCGTTGTGAAGACCGAGGAGAAAAACAAGAGGAACAAGCATGGAAAGGATGACGAGACCTAAAACGGCAATTACAAGGCCCTTCCACCGCTTCTTCGGTGGCAATGGATAAGGAGTAACGCCGACACCAAGGCCGCCGCCGACACCGCCCTTCATGTCTTCTCTTTCCTCCTTAGGGCTCTTCTTTGATTTTGCTTTTTCGCTTTGATTTTCCTGTGCGCTTTTCTACTTCAGTGGAATTCGCACTCAAATTGGAGCAGGCAGCAATAACAATGGGGGATTTGTCAAGCGCGATGAGCTTTCGATCTCTTCGCATTTATCAGTGAGAGGGAGATGAGAGAATGGGGGAGTAAAGCGAAAACGAAGATCTGCACATGGAGCCACATGCTTATGCTAGTCGGCACTGTGATCTACTACTACCTATAAAACCCGGTTCGACCCGAAAGTCAAACCCGATCCAATATAAAAAAGACCGACCTACTCCTCTATTAAAAAACATGCCTTCACAAAAACGAGTCACTTTCCAAATTTGCATACGTCATTATACCCTAGGGTCCGTTACCGTCTTGTTCCAATGGAGTTTTAAACCCCACTGATAGAGTTTTTACTACGTCGATTACGATCTTGTTCCGGTGGAGTGTAAATTAGTGAGCCCTAGGGGAAAAAATTAAAAAGAAATATGTTATTAGTAGATGTGGAGAGAACAAATTAAATCTAACAGGTTAAATACTTACATTATATTTGGACAGTTGAGATTTAGTTAAATTCACCGATACAGTTTTTGCTAAACTCCGCTATAACTAAACCCAGTTACTTATGATTATTTAAGGGATCTATCTTTTTTGGTCGAATTTAAGGGGCCTGTTTTGGATCGTTCAGTTTGATCAGTATATATCGCTCTACGTTCGAATGATATTTTGTGGCCACATTTTAGAAAACTCTCCTAATTAGTCTCTCTATACATGTCGTTGGGGTACCTTAGCATCTGCATCCGATGACTCCGATCTAAACGGGGCGTGCATGTTTCTCTTCCTTATGACAGGCTCTCTCATCCTCACAGATGAAACAGAGTGTTCCTAAGAAACATAGAAAAATCTCCAGTGAAATTCAATTGTTAATAATGATAGGATCACAAATTACAGACATCTTTTAGCAACAGGCTCCAATTGATATTCAGAACAAATTGAAGTTAGAGTAGGTAATGTAAGTTGGCTTGTTCAGTCCTGAACAAATACATGTTTAGGGGAATTTACCTCTTTTAGAAGTAGGAAAATAAAGAAGATTAGGATAAATGTCACGTTCATGTAGATGAAGCTAACTTGGCTTTAAGAATAGTGATGATGCTCAAAATAGTAAAGTAAGAAGTGGGCCCGGGGTACGAAGAACATACAGACCCGACGGGCCTCCCGAGGATGATCCTGGGGCCCACAACCACACCCACCTTTTATTTTAACAAAATTCCTACCCCCGCGAGGTCCTCCGAAACCTTGGAACGAGGTCTACACCTCATAACCGACTCTACCGACACGCCCGCCCACCAGAACCACTCAGCTAGCGCCACTCTCCCGAGCCAATCACAAGCTGCCTCGCCTCTAGACCAATCAGAGCCCTTGATCTCGGGCGTCCCACATCGGACAATGATCAAAACTCGACTCCCCAATCCTCTATAAATAGAGAAGAACCTCATATGGAAAAGGGGTCGAAAAACATCTTGAACTCAATAACTATCTTGCTCGTTGAAGATCGACGTGATCGAAACATCGTTAAAAGGCCTCGCTACAAACAAGTGAAGTCCACAAAAAGACTTCAAGTCTCACAAAGTTTCTGCTCACATCAAAGACCTCGCTACACCATCCCGGAATCCGCCTACACCTCACTCTCATTCACATCAAAGACTCTGCTGCCCAATCTCGCAAGTCATCAACGTCGTCCCGCAAAATCAACCTCGTTTAAGAGGTCGAACAAGCGATACTTAGAATTGTCTAGCAATTAGGAGATCTCGAACATTGTTAGGCCGAGATCTCGAACAACTGTAGGGGGTCTAGGGTGTAAACTTCAAGTGTTTGTAATCTCGTTGGTTTGTAACCTCGTTGGCTTGTAACTTCGTAATCTTGCAACCTCGTTGTAAAGAAAATCATAAGTAAAGAAGCAAGTGTTCGCACAATCGAATATAATAATCCCGTCTCTTGTTTTTTAGCGAACGGTTTATTTCGAGTTTCATCACTGGCGCCGTCTGTGGGAACTTCTTCATCCTAAGTAGTTCCTCGATTCGTGCAAACCTTAGCTTCGATTCCCTCAAAATGGCTTGCCCAAACAATTTCTTCTCTCAACACCCCGACAACATGCTCGAAACTACGCAATGGACAGCTGCGGGGCCTTTGGGCTGCCCGTTTGTGGTCCCTCCGGGATGGACGTACGCCGCCCCGCAAAACCCATTCCCATTCCAAGGCTTCGAGCAGGGCGACACACCCCCGAACCCATATCCCTACCCGGCTTATGTGCAATACCAGCAGGGCTTCGCTCCTTCGTACGTCCCCCCCCCCCCAGGGTGAACCTCACTCCGAGTACGTACCTGCGTACGTCCCTAGGCGTGTGCCGGAGCCCGAGTCCTCCACCAACGGCTCGTCAACAGAGAGGCCTCCCTGAGATCCCATGCAGATTTCGCGGTCTCGATCGCGACGATCGAGGCTGCAGGAGCCAGAATTGTCCGAAACAGCGGGGAGCGCGATGCACTACCCGAGGTCTCGATCGCGCAATTCGAGGCCACCGCCCCAAGATCAGGAGGAGGCCAAGATCACCTCTCCGTTCATGGACGAGATCCGGAACGCGCCAATGCCCAAGGGCTTCTTAAGGCCACAAATGGGGCTTTATGACGGCTCAGCGGACCCTGAGGAGCACGTAAAACACTTCGCAGTCCAGATGAACGTCAATGCCTACAATGACGCGATATTCTGCCGGGTTTTCCCAACCACCCTGGAAAAGGCCGCGTTGATATGGTTCTCAAGTAAGAAGGTCGGCTACGTGACCTCGTTCGCCCAGCTGTGTGATTCCTTCATCACTCACTTCAGCGGCTCCAGGAAGCGCAAGAAGAACATGCGGGACCTACGCGGAATCGAGCAGGGGGAGAGCGAGTCTTTGGGCGCCTTCTTCACGAGGTTCACAACCGCGGTGGCGGAAATCGCGCACGTCGACGAGTCGTCGGTGCGCGACACCCTCATGGGCAACCTGCGCATCGGGGATTTCAAGAACCGCATTTTTTGAAGAATCCGGCGACGTACGAAAGCCCGTGCGCCCGGATCACGGCCCAAGTGTACGCCGAGGATGCCGCCAACCAGAGCTCGCGACCAAGAACTGACAAAGAGATCGTCGCCGAGGCCAAGGGGAAGGCAAAAGTGGTCGCGCTCAGCTGCGCGCGATGCGTATGTGACGCAGGCACATAACCCCAACAACAACAACAACAACACCAACAACAACAGAAACAACAATAACAACCGGAACAACAACAACAACAACAACAACAATAACCAGAACAACAACCGTGGAGGCGGCGGCGGAGGTTGGAACTGCTTTGGCGGGAAACCGCGGGGTTATCGAGGCAAGGGAGGTCCTACGTACAACCCGAATGAAAAGGGCCGCGCCAACCCCGCGTCAGGAGCCAACACCGTGCCGCAAGGCCCAAGTCACGCTCAGGCCAACAACAACAATAACGTCGAGCAGCAAGCGCCCGCGAAGCAGACCCGGTCTGGACAAGCGACGGCGCCCGATGGGTATATCCATACCATCTCGCGCGGACCATCGCCGGCTGGGTCAAGCCAGGCAGAGAGGAAGAGATACGCGAGGGAAAGCCATCATGAGCCCTCGGTATTTAGCGTCGCACAAACCTCGCGGGCCCACGTAGGTTTGTCCTTCTCATCCGAAGATGTCGAGGGGCTTCACATGCCACACTCCGACCCCTTGGTGGTACACGGTCAAATGGGCTCGAAGATGGTAAAGCGAGTGTTGGTAGACACGGGATCCTCCGTGGACATCATGTACTATGGCGCGTTCGAGCAATTAGGCATCTCCGAGACATCCTTGAAGCCCTACGCTGGGAAACTCACCTCCTTCTCGGGAGACGAAGTCGACGTGGCAGGTCTCATCGATCTCTGGATGACGCTAGGCACCGGATCCACCAGGAGGACCGAGATGGTGGAGTTCACGGTGGTACGCCTGCCTTCGGTGTGGAATGCAATCATTGGGAGGTTCTCCCTGATGAAGTTCCAGGCGGTAGTTTATATCTATCACCTAAAGATGAAGTTCCCCGTCGATGGCGGGGTTGGAGAGGTAAAAGGCAATCAGGAGGAAGGTCACGTTTGCTACGCGACCTCTGCAAAACAAAAGTGCCCGGTGTTCATGGTGGAATCTCCCGGCGAGGCCGACCTCGAAGTCCGGGATTTCACGGTCCCCACTCCAGAGCTAGAAAGAAGGGTGATATCCCCTTTCGGGAGCGAGTCTGAGAAGATCTACCTCGGAGAATGCCTCTCGGGGACGTCAGCAACGTCGCTAGAAGCCTTGCTCGTCGGGTCCCGCGACATGTTCGCTTGGACTGCAAAGGATCTCCGAGGTGTCCCGCGGACCGTGGCCCAGCACTCTTTGAACGTCGATGTCACCACTCGCCCCGTGGTGCAGCGACGAAGAAAAATGAATGAAGAAAGGGTGAGCGCCGTAAATGACGAGGTGGCAAAATTGCTGGCTGCGGGGTTCATACGCGAGGTTCAATACCCCCGGTGGTTGTCCAACGTCGTGCTTGTCAAAAAAGCCCGCGGGAAGTGGAGGATGTGCGTCGATTTCAAGGACCTCAACAAAGCCTGTCCCAAAGACAGTTACCCCTTGCCCTTGATCGACGAGCTCGTTGACTCAACCGCAGGTCACGGGGTTTTAAGATTCCTCGACGCATACTCAGGGTACAATCAAGTCCTGATGAATCCGCGAGAAGAGGAGGAAACATCCTTCATCACCCAGCGACGCACTTATTGCTACAAAGTCATGCCATTTGGGCTGAAGAACGCGGGGGCCACCTTTCAACGCCTCGTCGACCGCGTCTTTAAGAACTATCTCGGACGGAACGTGTCAGCTTATGTCGACGATATTGTTGTCCGGAGCAAGACCCCTGAGGAGCATCTGGTCAACCTCGCTGAGGTCTTCGCCACTCTCAGGCACAACAGTCTCAGCCTGAACCCCGAGAAGTGCGTCTTCGGCGTGTCATCGGGAAAATTTTTAGGCTTTATGATTAGCGAGCGCGGCATCGACGTAAACCCTGCCAAGGTCGAGTCGATCCTCTCAATGAGGTCACCACGGTCTCGCACCGAGGTGCAACGGCTCAACGGTGCCGTCAACTACCTGGGGAGGTTTTGCTCCCGCTTGGCGGAGAGGTCCCTGCCCTTTTTCGCAGCTCTCAAGCAGAATGACAAGTTCGTGTGGGATGAAAGGCTTGAGCTCGCTTTCTCTGAACTAAAGGCCTTCCTGTCGAAGCTCCCCACACTGTCGCCCCCGTTGGCGGGCGAAGACTTGCAACTTTATGTGGCCGTCAGCCCCGAGACGGTCAGCGCGGTGCTAACCAGAAAGGCCACGCACCCAGTTTACTTCGTGAGTCGCGTGCTCCAGCCCGCGGAGCAGCGCTATTCCCCAGCAGAGAAGGTGGCGCTGGCAGTTGTGACCGCCGCAAGGCATTTACGCCCTTACTTCCATGCGCACCCCATTCAGGTCTTGTCTGACCTCCCACTTCGACAAATCTTCCACCAGCCCGCCCTCTCCGGGCGAATGACGAAATGGGCAGTCGAGCTCTCCGAGTTCGACATCAGCTACCTCCCAAGGACCGCCATGAAGGGGCAGGCCCTCACTGACTTCATGGTGGAGGTCACCCTCCCTGAGACAGAAACGAGCTCGGAAGAATGGAAGGTGTTCGTTGACGGCTCACGATGTGACATCGGTGGTGGGGCTGGCGTATTCCTCGCTGGGCCCTCGATCGAGACGGAGTATTCCCTTAACTTCGACTTCGAAGCCACCAATAACGAGGCCGAGTATGAGGCCATAATCGCCGAGATCGAGATGGCGCTCCTCAGTGGTGCCCGGAAAATCAGGGTCTACACCGACTCCGAGCTAGTGGCACGCCAACTCAACGGTCAGTACGACACCAGAACGGGGTTCCTGCCCGCGTACCGAGAAAAGGTCAAAGCCTTGGTATCGTGCCTGGAAACCTTTGCGGTTGAGTTCATCCCGCGAACCTCGAACACCAAAGCAGATGCACTTGTGAGGTTAGGATCCGCCCTCCCCCTTGAAGTGGGGAACCGCGTGATGGTAGAAAGAAAACTCTCGCGGAGTGTGAACAGCGAGGTTCTATCTGTCACCGCGGGGGATTGGAGGATCCCGATAACACGGTATGTGGAGAGCGGTGTCCTCCCAGAGGACCCCGCACAGGCCAGGAAGCTGAAAATGCAGGCGACGCGGTATTGCGTCGTAGGTGGCTACCTTTATCGCCGAGGCTATGCTGAGCCCAACCTATTGTGCGTCCCAACCGAAGCTACGGAGCACATCCTTTATGAGGCCCATGAAGGGGTATGTGGCGGCCACCCAGGGTGGCGAACCCTTTCGCATAAGATCGCCCACTTGGGGTACTTCTGGCCCACCCTCCGGCAAGACGCAAGGGCCTATGTCCAGCGATGTGACGGATGTCAGAAGCACGATAACCTCTTGCACACCCCGACCTCGCAACGTCGCTCCATCCACGCGCCATGCCCCTTCGCGATGTGGGGGACGGACATCCTCAGCCCCTTCCCCAAGGCTGCTGGTCAGGTGCGGTATATCCTGGTCATTGTCGACTACTTCACAAAGTGGGTTGAGGCACAAGCAATGGCGAAGATCACGGGGACTAAGGTCTGCAACTTTTTGTGGAAGAACCCTGTCTGCCGTTTCGGCGTTCCCATGACCATCATGATCGACCATGGCCCCCAATTTGATTGCGAAGAGACCCGGACATTCTGCTCAGACCTGGGCATAACCCTCAAGTTCTCCTCCGTGGCCCATCCTCAGTCCAACTGCCAGGTAGAGAACGTCAATGCCCGCATCCTGTCCGATCTAAAGAAACGGTTGGGCAAAGCTCCTCCCACTCGTCCTATGGACGTACCGCACCACCGTGCGCCGCGCAACCGGAGAAACGCCTTTCGCCCTAACCTACGGGGCGGAAGCCCTAGTCCCGGTAGAAACCCTGGTCCCGTCGGCAAGGGTGTTTGATTTCGATGAAAAGGAGAACGAGCCCAATCTCAGGGTCGAGTTGCTCTTCCGTGAAGAGCTACGCGAAGTAGCCGACCTTCGCTCTAGGGAATATAAGCGTCGTGTGGCCGTCTACCACAACAAAAAGGTGAGACCTCGATTCCTGGCCACAGGTAACCTCGTCTTTAGGCAAACCGAAGGTGGCAAACTGGACCCCAACTGGGAGGGGCCATACATCCTCGGCGAGGAGGTCGCTCCCGGAGCTTTTAAGCTCAAAGACAACGAGGGGCGTACCCTGAGCAAGACGTGGAACGTCGACCGACTAAAAAAGTATTTTGTGTAAACTCTCTGAACTCCGTTACTTCCTGCAATTTTTGTGAATAAAGGGTTGTGAAACTTTCAAAATCTCTCTCAAAAATAAAAACCTTGGGTTTTAAGTCCACCCCTCGCTTCCCGCTTGGGGTTGGAGAATCTCGTTTGGAAAGTTAATCCACTCCTCGCTTCCCGCTTGGGGTTGGAGAATCTCGTTTGGAAAGTTAATCCACCGCTCGCTTCCCGCTTGGGGTTAGAGAATCTCGTTAAGTCCCCAAACCTCGCTTCCCGCTTGGTGTTGGAGAATCTCGTTAAGTCCACTCCTCGCTTCCCGCTTGGGGTTGGAGAATCTCGTTAAGTCCAAACCTCGTTTCCCGCTTGGTGTTGGAGAATCTCGATTAATCCAAACCTCGCTTCCCGCTTGGTGTTGGAGAATCTCGATTAATCCACCCCTCGCTTCCCGCTTGGGGTTGGAGAATCTCGTTAAGTCCAAACCTCGCTTCCCGCTTGGTGTTGGAGAATCTCGATTAATCCACCCCTCGCTTCCCGCTTGGTGTTGGAAAATCTCGTTAAGTCCACCCTTCGCTTCCCGCTTGGGGTTGGAGAATCTCGTTAAGTCCAAACCTCACTTCCCACTTGGTGTTGGAGAATCTCGATTAATCCAAACCTCGCTTCCCGCTTGGTGTTGGAAAATCTCGTTAAGTCCACCCCTCGCTTCCCGCTTGGGGTTGGAGAATCTCGTTCAGTCCACCCCTCGCTTCCCGCTTGGGGTTGGAAAATCTCGTTAAGTCCACCCCTCGCTTCCCGCTTGGGGTTGGAGAATCTCGTTCAGTCCACCCCTCGCTTCCCGCTTGGGGTTGGAAAATCTCGTTTGGAAAGTTAGACCACCCCTCGCTTCCCGCTTGGGATTGGAGAAACTCGAACAAAATATGCGAGGTCCGAGCAGGGCTCATGACCTCGGCGAAATTATTGTGCGAAGTCCAAGCAAGGCTCGGGACCTCGGCGAATTCTTGTGAAGATCTGAGCGAAGCTCATGATCTCGAGGCAGAATTAGAAACACCCGATGTGGCCCGAGTACCACAATAGTTGTGACACTCGAACCATGGGGTTGGATGAATATGGGCGAGCATATGCAAATAAGCTAGAACAAACAAACAATCATGAGAAAAGGAAAATGATATAAAAAGGTGGGCCACGAGGGCCCATGTATTAAATTACAGACCCCGCAGGGCCACCAACAAAACAAAAATAAAAAAAAACAAGCAACATCCTTCAGATCTTCGAAGCTTCAGCGACGGGGCCTTCGAGAGGTTTCGGGGCAGGAGGAGGTGTCGTGGACGGCTGGGACTTTGGCACATCTGCCACAGGCTGAGGATTTGTGGCGGCGACTTCCAGGTCTTCCCGAGCGAAGTCTGCCAAGGTAGGCGCCTCGCTGGCCACACTCCCGTCCTCTTTGAGAAAGAATTCACACTCTCCCTCGGGCTCTTCTCCGTCAAGTTCCCCCATAGTCTCCTCGTAGTTGGGGATGAAGAACTTAATGCGGGGGTCGATATGCCCGTACTTCGCAACCGCCTGTTTAACCCCCATGCGAACGGACTAGTGGAACATCTTCCTCACACTTTCCACCAACTCCGCCTTGTAGGTCTCGGAGTTCACATACCTGGGCCCCTCGGCTTCCACCTCCTCGCTAAGCTCAACAACACGCCGTTGGAGCCTGGAAATCTCCTCCTCAGCTTTCTAAAGCTCCGCCTCCTTTTCTCTGAAGAATTGGTGCTCCGCGGATAGCTGTCCCTTGAGCTTTGCGACTTCGCCCTTGAAGTCCCCGTTCTCTTCCTTCAAGTCCTTAGCCTCCTCCTTCGCCTTCCTCAACTCCTCCTTTACCCTCGCGGCGTCCTTGGCCTCGTCCGCTGCCGCGATCTCCGCGGCGCGAACGCGTTTCTCGGCCTCCGCGAGGTTTTTTCCCCTCTTCTCAATCTCGGCGTCCCGCTCTTTGAGCCTCGCCTCCATCCTATCCATCTTCCTATGGAGGAGGCCGACGCGACCGCAGTTGTAGTTTGCGAAGAAGTTATTCTGAAGCAACAGAAGAGCACGTTAAAACAGGAACAAAAATAATAAAGCCAATCAAGAAAAAACAACCCCGTAAGAGCAAGGCATACCATCGCTGAGTAGCGGAGGATCTCGTCGTTAAGGGCTGCCTCCGAAAGGTTGTTGGCCCATGCAACCTCCTCAGTCCAAGATGTCCTGTCCCAGTCTTGGGACACGCCCCGGGAAGGACCGGAGCAGTGGAACTTGTCGGCAGGAGGCCCGGTGGCCGAGACAACTCGGCTCTTCGAGCCAGGGCGCTCGATCATCTCGCTCCCTAGGGTTCCCCCTTGGCCGTCCCCCTTTTGCTTCTTCCTTTTTTCTCCGCGTGGAGACCCCGTGCCCTTTCTCTTGGACCCGGCTTTGTCACCAGATCCTCGGGAAGCTTGGGATGACGTTCTGACGACGTCCCCCTTCGTCGCGCCCCCCTCGCTCTTCTTCGCCTCAGGCGCCTTCGACGTCGGGACTGTGGCGTTCGGCTGCGAGGCAAGTGGCCTCGCTTGCGAGGTCAGCTCCTTTATGACGACTCCATGTTGGCCTTGGGGTCTTGGAGCATTGGAGGAAGAAGTCACAGGTCTTTTGCCCTGTGATTTCATGGTAAGAGCGCCAAGTAGGTCCACTGTCAAAACAAAAAAAGGCATAAAAGTTAGACAAGAAAAAAACAAAAGCGAATTAGCGAGGTTTATAACCTCGCTTCCTAGCAACAAAAGAAAGAAACAATCAGAAAAGAGATTGAATACCCTCTCTGCCCTCGCTAGGGGGGAGGCTGAGACTCAGGCCGGCCCGCTCAAACCGGTCCTGAGAGAGATACACCTGGTACGGTGCCTGACTCGTTGTGGCGTATCGGGCCTTGAGTGCTTTAAGCTCGTCAACCGTATGCGGGCACACGCACCGAACAAAGGTGCCCGACACCACGGGAAAATTGAGATATCTCCCGGTGGGATCTCGGACCAAAAACCAATTCGGCTTCCACGTCCCGACGTTCGAAGGGGCCGTGGTGATTTTGATGTTCGGCGTGTTGATGTTGATAAGGCAGGATCGAGGTTCCCTACTCGCTAGGAATAAAGCCGACATGTTATCAAGATTCGGCCCGTCCTCAAGTTCACGACTGCGAATTGTGTTGGCACATAGCAGCCGCCAAGCATTTGGGAACAACTGCGCGGGACAGATCTGCATGGCCCACAGATAGTCGACAATATGCTGGGCCAGAGGTAGCCTGAAACCCGCTTGAAGACAGAAGAGGTGCACAACCGCGCACCTTTCGCAGGACGCCAAGGAGCAGCCCCCCTCTTTGGGAAGTGCCAACTCAACCCCCTCGGGCCAAGCAAAGTCCTTGGCAATCTTTTCAAGGTCTTCACGCTTAAGCTCGGTGGCCACTCCCCCGGACATATAGGCCTTGGGGGAACCCGGGGTCTTAGGAATCCGTTCTTCAGGGACAGGCGGGACGCGGGACACGGCATCGGTAATGTACGCCGCAGGAAAGCTAGGAGGCACGTAGGGGGTGGGAGCCGAGGTCGTGTCCACACCTGACCTCGCCACCAAATCAGTAACGACCTCATCTGGGGTGGAAGACGAAGCCATTTCAACACCCGACGACGCGCGAAGTCGGGAGAAGCGCGAGTTGATGGAAACCTCGGAGTCACTTGAAGAAGGGTCGCTGAAAACCAGCAAAGGGGACCTCGGGTTCTGGGAGTCGCTAGGTTCTACGTTTCCCACGGACTCCGAAACCTCCTCGTAAAAACCCTCTTGAGCTTTGAAAGCGAAGCCAGGCAGGGGGCTCACAGAGGCTCTCCTAGGCATGAAAAGAACGACGTCCAAGCCGCGGAAGGCTAACACCTGGAAAAGAAAGAAGTGTTGAGACATCGGACAAAATAACCAAGGAAAAACAATGCGAGGTCATGACCTCAAAGGGAAGAGAACGCGAGGTTACGACAACAAAAGGGAGAACAAGACGAGGTCATTACAGCGTCTGGAAGAAAGAGAATTCGAGGCATAAGAGACGAAAAGCCACGTGGCACCCTAGGGGCTACTCTGACAAGATAGGACGGCGATAGAGAAGTCGAAGCGCCAAAAAGAGGAAAGAGAAGGAGAAATGGAGGCCAGCGGTGGAAAGCAGCGGCGGAGACCCTAACGTCCCATCAATCAGCCGTCGAGACGTTTGGGTTTCCGAGGGTCTCAAAATTCAAAACCGACGAAAGAAAGCGCAGAGACCCAGCCGTCGGTTGGAGGGCGAGGGGTTCGAGTGCATGGCGGTCGCCACCCTCACCCCATCATCCCACCACCATGACGCTGGCGCGAAACACCAAGAAACGACCTTTGCCCGCTAGGGCACAAAGTCGAGCAAGAAGAAAAAAGAAAAGAGCAAAGAAAAATGGCGAGGAAAGCGCGCAGACATTCACGCCGACCTCACCACCGCTGTTTCGCTGCCGTGACATCGGAGCGAAACGCCAGGCAGTACGCCATCGCCCCTCCAGGGCACAGAACAGAAAGGGAAAATCGAAAGCAAAAAACACCCAAAAGCGAAAGGAAGGGGAACGGACACTTACTTGCTTAGAATCGACGTAGAAGGAGCGGTGGCACAACTGGAAGGTGGCGGAGGTTCGTCGGCAACCGTCTGGAGAACCGCTAGCAAGAAACCGAAAAGGCGAAGAGAGAGGGCGAAAATGTTGAGAGAGAAGATGGAAGGGAAGCGTGCGAAATACGCCCTTATAAAGAGCAGGCTTGGGCCCCCCTGCCTAGAGAGGCTTATTGGGCATGTCCCGCCTGAACGGCCCATTAAGCAAGACATGAAGAGCAAGCCCAGAAAAGCTTCACCCTTGCAAACAAAAAAAAAGTTAAGTGTAGAGCCTCGCAAAAAGAGGGCTTCGCAAGATGCCCGCCATGAACCTCGGAACCCTTGAAACCTCGCAAAATGCCTACCCATCTCTCAAAACCTCGTACCCCGTGATCTTTGAGAACTTATGCCCTGCGGCCCTCGGGGCGAGATCCCCAGGCCATGGGGTTGTGATGATGCTCAAAATAGTAAAGTAAGAAGTGGGCCCGGGGTACGAAGAACATACAGACCCGACGGGCCTCCCGAGGATGATCCTGGAGCCCACAACCACACCCACCTTTTATTTTAACAAAAATTCCTACCCCCGCGAGGTCCTCCGAAACCTTGGAATGAGGTCTACACCTCGTAACCGACTCTACCGACACGCCCGCCCACCAGAACCACTCAGCTAGCGCCACTCTCCCGAGCCAATCACAAGCTGCCTCGCCTCTAAACCAATCAGAGCCCTTGATCTCGGGCGTCCCACATCGGACAATGATCAAAACTCAACTCCCCAATCCTCTATAAATAGAGGAGAACCTCATATGGAAAAGGGGTCGAAAAACATCTTGAACTCAAGAACTATCTTGCTCGTTGAAGATCGACGTGATCGAAACATCGTTAAAAGGCCTCGCTACAGACAAGTGAAGTCCACAAAAAGACTTCAAGTCTCACAAAGTTTCTGCTCACATCAAAGACCTCGCTACACCATCCCGGAAGCCGCCTACACCTCACTCTCATTCACATCAAAGACTCCGCTACCCAATCTCGCAAGTCATCAACGTCGTCCCGCAAAATCAACCTCGTTTAAGAGGTCGAATAAACGATACTTAGAATTGTCTAGCAATTAGGAGATCTCGAACATTGTTAGGCCGAGATCTCGAACAACCGTAGGGGGTCTAGGGTGTAAACTTCAAGTGTTTGTAATCTCGTTGGTTTGTAACCTCGTTGGCTTGTAACTTCGTAATCTTGCAACCTCGTTGTAAAGAAAATCATAAGTAAAGAAGCAAGTGTTCGCACAATCGAATATAATAATCCCGTCTCTTGTTTTTTAGCGAACGGTTTATTTCGAGTTTCATCAAATAGTACTTCAGTTGGCCACTGTTCAAAATTAGTCTCTAAACAAATTTTATGTGGTCATTCACATACTTAATAGACATAGTCAGTACTCTTTTCTTAGGCTGACCAACTGACCTTTTCAGAATCTACTTCCTGATTTTCTTGTGGTCTGTCAGACATCACTCTCCACTACAGATGGAGCAGGGCCTTCTGCCTTTCTTCTTGGGATTATGTGACCATGTTTAATGAGCATACATAAGATGAAAAACAAAAATCATATTCAAACAGTAACCTTGGATTTTTGAAGATCCAATTGATCCTGAAGCTCTTTGCATTGATCTTCATGTTGCAGCCTCAAAGCTTTTAAATGAAGCTCATGCTCATTAGTCATTTCTGATTACCCTGGTTTTCTGCAAGCCTCACTTTTAGTAATAGAACTGGTCTTATCATGAAAACTTCGTTAAGTCGTAGATACTTTCTGTACCTCTCTTATTTCACACTCAGCTTGAAGTTGGATGTGTTTAAGTTTTTCAGCATGGTTGGACTTGAGACTCACTTCCTTCTTTTCATGTTCCTCTTGGATGTGCTTAATCTATATTATGAGAAAAAAGAGGATGGTTACACTGATTTACCAACTCAATTCCTAAAGCTCAAGTAAGTAAATCAATTAAAAAGTTGAGAAATCAAAACTTCTTAAGGAATATTTTGTCCAATTGTCTTGTTCAGTTACTCGGACACATACTGCTCACACGTGTGTACAAGCAATCTTTATTAATCATACCATCATAGTCTGTTCTTCCTGGATACGTGTCAAATGAAGATCTGATTCTTTTTTACATTGATCAATTTTTTGCTCGCAGCTCCTCTCCATTTCTGCAACAGCTTTGTCTGCCTGAAATACCCAAAAGGTACAATTAAAATTCATGTCAAATGCAAAGGGAAAATGTAACACAATAAAGCACGCACCTTCTCTTTTTCAAGGGAAAGAATCTCCTGCTTCTCCAGCTCAAACTTATTCCTAATGTCATTTATTGCCTGCGTCAAAACCTTGCTTTCAGGTGTAAGGCAAATCTAAGAGAATTTTAACAGCCTCTATTTAGGTTGTCTAAATGGAAACAACTGATCATTCCTCTGAGATATCTCCTTCAAATGCTTAGACAGCTCTAATTGCTTATTCTCCAACATTGAATCATACTGCTTCTTAGCATCGCTGAACTTAATTTGTGCAGTAACCAACAATGCTTGAATCTGCATAAACAGATGGTGGAATTCTAGGCACATTAAAGAGTTATAAGAAATGCATCAGCAATTTTGTAATCAAAATTTGACCTCTGCCTTTTGGTTCTCCAAACACTTTTCTCTTTCCTGGTACTCGAGTATCAGCTGTTCCTTTTCCTTCAAATCATTACTAAGTTGGTTGACTTGTTTCTCTAGAGAGTCTACTTGCTCCACATTTTTCCCAAGTTCTGTTTGCAGTACCACAATTTCCTCTGCATTCTTTTGTGCGTCAGCCTGTAGTTTCTCAGCTTTTTCTTTGCCTTCTGATTCTAGTTCTGATAATCTCAGCAACAACTCTTTCTGCGAGGTGCATGATAAAAAGGACCAAGTGAAAAATTGTAAAAGATATATAAAAGGGTAAATTTCACCAAACCACCCTTAAATTAAGGTGTTTTTCACAAAACCACCCGTATAAAGTTAAATTGCCTAAAACCACCTGGAAAATTTTTTTGTCATCATAACACCACCCAGTGAGCAACTTTCGTTTGATCTCGTTAGCATAGGTAGTATTTGACTCTATTGCCCTTGATATTTATTAACTAAAAATACAAACCAACAGGTACCCTAATTATTTGACTTCCATTCAACATGTTCATGGCCCTCACAAATCCAACAGGCTAGGTAACATCTCGCTCAACTCCATCCTTCGTGCTACCAGTACCAGCATACCACTATACCCTATAAGGTCTTTTTTGTTTCTCTCCAACTCCACCTCTCTCCAATGAGTTTGATCCCCTCTCATTATTCTCCAACTTCATTTCTCTCATGTGAGTTTGATTACTCATTTTTATCTCTTTGAATATCTCGATAGTCCATATGTAATTAATACAAAATTTGACAAGTCTGAATCATTCATTCAATTTATTTGGGAAAAAAAGATTCAAAGGCACCTAGATTAAGTAATTATGGAAAGAATATATGGCGCATCAAGTTCAAATCATTCGGATTTGGGGAAATTGGGCAGAAAAATTGCAAAATCAAAAGAACCAGCGCAATCATATGCGATGGACCTCCGCGGCTCCGCTATCTCGTTCGTCAACCTCTCAACTTATCCAGAAGCCTCTTCCTTGAGCATGATGTTATCTTCGCGCTTCCAGGTGAACTAGGCATTGGGGAAATTGAAGGAGATAACTCGCTCTTCGTAGTCTCGGACACCTCCCACAAATTCTTTCCCCCTACCTTGATTTGCAGTTATTGAGTTGGTTTTTTTTATTGATAATGAGAACAAATAAAACCCTAGAATATCTAAAAGGGGGTAAATGCAATTTGTCTGAATTTGAAATAATTTCATTTCATTGAAATTTTACTTGCTTGGCTAGTTCAAAGTAAATTAGCCCTTTTGAGATGAGTGAGTGGGGGGCAGAATCTGACCTCAGTTTGTCTACAGGCTACTGGGCTATAGTTATTGACGGCAAGTTAACGGGAATAAGAGTGAGGGTGGTACTTTGCTAACAAAAGCTATTTACGGGTGGTTATATGTCATTTTACTTTTAAAGGGTGGTTTTGTGAAAAGTGAGATATTTTAGAGGTGGTTTTGTGTAATTTACCCTATATAAAAATAAGAAAACAAAAACATAGCTCAAACAAAGATGAGGGTGAAGCACGGGAAATGATCTGTAAATTTTCATGGAAGTGACATGATGTTGTTTTAAAACTGTTCCTATTAAGTAAATTTGAACCCAATAGAATTTCCGAATAGGGTATACCATTTTATCCTGAGATGATCTCAGACTTTCAGATAGGTTCCCAGCTTTCTCCTCCAGTTCCATTATCAACTTCACATTCTCATTCTTCTTTGAGGTAAGAGACTTCACTTCAGCCTCTAATTTTCTTATCTGTTCTTCTGTTGATTGGCATTCCTCTGCATGCTGCACCAATAGGGATTCTTCAGCCCTTTGCAGTTCATACACTTTATCATTTAATCTCTGGTTTGCTGACTGTAGCTCGTCTTTCTCTGATTTCATATGCAAGTATTCTTCATAAAGCTGGCCATGCTTCTGTTTTGCATGCTTACTAACAAGCATTTTTTCATGCTTACACAGCATACAGAATGTATCACAGACAGAAAAAAGCTTTACAGCCATATCTGCCATTGCCATACTTTCAGTCAATGCAGTGGAAAAGGCATTAGCTGTGTCCTTAAGACTTTTTATCTCCACTAGAGATCTGGACAATTTGTCTGATAACTCATGATTAGTTGAGTGGATGTTGGTATTTTGTCTTTCTAATTTGTCAAGTGAGACTTTCATCTGTGTAATATCTTCTTCTTTCTGCCTGAGTTCTTCATGTGCATTTTCCAAGCTAGACTTTAAGCTCTCACTGCTCATCTTGTAAGTCATCACATCTGCTTCTAGAGATTTGATCATAACATCTGCAAAGCAACACAATGCACTTTAAGGATTTTAATATATTTTGTATGAAAGGATGCCTCATTGCATTAACAATGTGGTAGCAGTTGGAAGCTCAAAGCATACTCAAGAAGATTTAACAAAATGCAACAATACAGAAAAGTAACGTCAACATAAACAATGCTGATATTTGATGCTACTTGAGACCAACAATGACATCCAACTAGGTAATTCTATGAAACAAGCCAAGATTGTTGCAAATGCCAATGCTGTTTAACAAATTTGTCATCTTATCTCTTGACTATGAAAAACAGAAATTAAGCCTCTTAAATATATTCTGAGGAAGAGCTTATGAAATCTTTTGACCTTAGCTAGTCCACATTTTTCAGATTACAAGTAATACATAATATACACCATGAATCAAGCTAATGATTTAAGAAGAAAATCCATTTAAATTATACACCATGTTGACATATCACCTTTATTCTCCAGGGCTAATGCACTTCTGCACTGTTGATCTTGATAAAATGCCTCTTTTTCTTGTTTCTCAATTCTTAATTCCTTAAACTCCTTGTCACCTGAGTTTCAGCAATGAAGCAACAAACATCAATGTTTCCTTCCATTCCAGATAAACAAAGCTACATGTGTACTTTTGCTATTGTACGAAATGTAGGTTTTACATCAATCGACAAATTAGCAAAACAAAACAAACTTACGATCTTTTAAAGTTTCATCAGCAGAATCCAACTTTGGAGAAAGACTACTCAGTTGATCATTCAAGTTGTCCAATGCAGTTGAATTTGCAGACATTTTTTCTTCAATTAACTGCTTGTCCTTCTCCGCTGTTTAGATTGCTCAACATAAGATTAGAGCATATAATAGAAACATTCAAATCTATTCAGGGACATCTTGAATGAGTCTCAGATCTTTTGTTAGGACTCTTGCCAAAAGATGAATGGTTAACTAGTTGAATTTCCGTACCATGTACGGGCTTTGTTTAAAAATATGTTGCGTAAATAAGTTATTTTTCAAATTTACATAATTTAAAAATATATTAATGTTTAAATTTTGAAATGCCTATATATTAGGAATGTTAAGTATTTATTACTTTAATAAATATAAAAAAATTGGTTAAAATATAGTGGGACCCAAATTATTGATAAGAATAAAAATTCAAAAATACCAAAAAATGACACATAAGCGAATTGAATAATAGGCTGACATGTGGCCAAAAGGCTTCTTCTTTAGTATATAGATAGATTACTAGAAACAATTTCTTTTCAAAAGAAACCTAATTAGATTGATGTTTATGACTTTATTAAGGTCATGATTGGAAACCTAATTAGATTGATGTTTATGACTTTATTAAGGTCATGATTGGGTGCAGAAGGTGGCTTATTTGAAAAAATAGGTTTGAATCTTGTGCGTTGGATCATGGATGAAGAGAAATTAAGAGTGATGATCATTTCATCAAAATTCAAAGGTTGATAGGTTTCGAGTCCTATTCTTGTCTTCGTCCATTCATTTAGGTGAAATACCAAGTCTCATTATCCTTCCTTTCATTGTGTTAATTTTTTTAACACAAATTTAACATGATATGACTCAGGGATGGACGCAGGAATTTATTTTAGGGTGGGTTAATCTTCACTAAAAAAATTTGAGTGGGCTAAATTATCTTAATTTGACTAATTTATTAATAAATTTAACTTATTTTTTATATTTTTATATTAAATTTACAATTTTTTTATTTTTTTAGGGTGGACTGGGCATAGACCTGTACATGGGCGGGTTCGGGCCGAGCTCGGGCCGGGCCAAATTTTTTTTTTGTCCACATCAACGGGCCGGGCTTGGCCCGGCCCGGTAATTCGGGCCTATTTTTTTGTCCATACCCGCCCATAAACACGGGCCGGGCCGTCCACGGGCCTAAACGGGCTTGGACATAAATTGCAAGTAGATGAATAAAAAAAATTATATTAATGATAACCTATGTAAAATTTTGTTTCCTAAACCTTTAAATGTAACTAGATAACCTAAAAATTGTAACTAGATATAATTTGTAAGTATTTATATGTAGAAATAATTAATGATATAATATATTAATATTATTATAAAATATAAATTATATATATAATATATATATACGGGCCGGACCTTTCGGGCTAATTCCTATGTCCAACCCGTGTTTTAAGCGGGTCGGGCGGGCCGGCCCGGACTTGTACAGGTCTAACTGGGCACCCCTATGTCCGTCCTTGTGATATGACATTATATAATTAGCCCACCGAAATTTAACAGTCGATTTATTTAGTTCGTAATCTTTACCACCTAATTCACAAATATATGATCGAATTGATGATAAAAATAGGCTCTTCGTCATGAAAAAGACTATAACACCGAAGAGTATCATACTTTGCCCAAAAACAGGCCTTGGAGGGATCTGTCTTCAAGAATCACTCTCATCGTAGATTATGGATACTTTGATACTACTCCCTCCTCTCAAAATAAACAAAACACATAATTATGTTTAGAAATTAATCATTTATTAATCCAATGTCGTCTCTTAATAACCAAGCAAAATAACCTCGAATTTGAATCCCGAATTTTAGGCAAACACGTCACATAAACAAATTGATTTTAGATTTAGAGTGTATAATATCAACTTGTCTTGTGTTAATCTGCCAGCCTGTCACACCTAAACAAATTTAAGATATCCGAAAACACATGGGAAAACTTAGGTCTGCTTCAAAAAAATAAAGGGAAAACTTAGGTCACGTTTGATGAACCCATGTAAAAATAGAAAACCCTCCGTGCGTGCGCGGTCAACTGGCCCGTCTGGCCATACTAGTGGGAAAGAAGAACCAAACGAGGCCTTATGATCCCAGCTGACATTTGTTAACAGGAGAAGAGATGGCGGCTTTGTGGGCCCCACACAATGGAGGAGACTCCTCCTTGCTCTACGAAGGAAGAACGTGGGAGAGTCCCAACGTTAAGTTCGCTCACCTTCCTCCATTTTTTCTTGCAATTTCCTCCCTCTTTCTCTCCTTTTGTCCCTCTCTTCAAACCCTCCAGATTAATAATCCCCCAAATCAAATTTTGAGTTATTTCAGGCGGGCCAATAGTTCCGGATTTCATAGCTTAGGTTTCGTGATCATTGCCTGGTATTTGTTCTTTCGTCCCTCTCTTCAAACCCTAAGGTTAATTATGGGTTGATTGTACGCAATATGGTTGTTGTTTCATTGAAAATTGCATAATTTGAGATCTTTTCTGATTTTCCCCCACTTGATTGGTAATTTTTTTTTACTACTTGTTTGTGTTAAATCCATGGTGGTTTGGAGTCAATGTTGGTTTGTCTTTGATCCGATCTGGTGCTGCAGATTTGAGGTCTTGAGAGAAACCTATTGCTTGATCTTAATATTTAGTAAAAATGGATTAAAAGAATTTTAAGTATACTTAATTACAATGCTTAGCATCTAGTGAAATAATTTACTGATGTCTGTTTCGCTCCTTTATGGGTTTTGGTTGAATGTCACTCCATTCTCTTCTAATTGTTCTTAAGCTGCTGGTCCATGTTTGTACTTTCCAATTGCCATGGAGATCAACAATAATCTGAGACTGTTTGTGACTTCAATTAGCTTTGATTGTCTGCAGTGTTGGGAAACCTTACTTGAGATAAAAAAAAAACATGAGCACACTAGAAGCAACAAGGGCAGAACTCGCTCTCTTAATTTTGTATTTGAACAAAGCCGAAGCCAGAGACAAGATATGCAGGGCAATTCAATATGGTTCAAAGTTTTTAAGTGATGGAAAACCGGGTCCTGCCCAAAATGTTGATAAATCTACAAGCCTGGCCAGAAAAGTTTTTCGTTTGTTTAAGGTGAGCTCAATACATCGGCTCAGACTTTCATAAGAACGCGAATCTGAATTCCTTGTGACGTTTCTTGTATTGCAGTTTCTGAACGATTTGAATGCTCTAATCACTCCGGTTCCTAAGGGTACCCTGCTTCCACTCATCTTACTTGGGAAGGTATGCAAAAAAAATCCTGATTGGATTATTCCTTTTGCTAAAGTTCTCTATACTTCAGTTGTTTGATAATGACAGTTTGTTTTTCTCAGTCCAAAAACATATTCCTCTCGACGTTCTTGTTCCTTGATCAAATCATTTGGCTCGGTAGAACTGGAGTCTACAAGGTAATTAATTCGTCCTTCCATCTTCCTTTAGTAGAATTCACATTAATTCTCAAGTACAATAGACATGTAGGCTAACTCCAGTTCTTTTGTTTTCCGACTAACAGAACGCAGAGCGAGTTGAAAACTTGGGCAGGATCTCTCTTTACTGTTTTCTTGGATCCACGGTCTGCACCACCTTGGTTGAGGTTTGTTGCTTCTAAAATCCAAATGCAGCTCAATAAATCAATATAATCTTTACTAAATTTTGATGCTTTATTTCTATCCAATGCTGAAAAACCAATTATTCATTACCTATCAACCTTCCATTTAACACATCTGGGTCTTGAATGTTTCAGCTCGGAGAGCTCGGGAGGCTTTCTAAACAACTGAAGAAGCTAGATAGGCAGCTCAAAGGCAGTGACAAGTATGAAGTATGTCATACATACACCAATTTGTTGTTTTTTGGATCACATTTTATCTAGCTCTTTTTAGTCGGTGTTTATATTCTCGTGTTTGGGAAATTTGGCCGGTGCAGAATGAAGAGTATTGTGGGAAACTTGAGAAGTCAAATCAGAGATCACTCGCACTGTTTAAATCCGCTCTAGATGTAGTCGTTGCAGTTGGGTTGCTTCGGTTGGCCCCTGAAAAGGTGACTCCTCGGGTCACTGGAGCCCTCGGATTTGCGACATCGCTTATCTCTTGCTATCAGGTAATGTGTTCAATTCCATCCATTGTGTTTGTTCACTGCTACAATGCTATCAGGTAATGTGTTCAATTATAACCTGTATTTCTTCGACATCTTCAGTTGTTCCCGGCTCGACCAAAGTCGAAGACGTCATAAGTGAGAGTTGTTGTGGAGAAACACGGTTCAAGTGAAGATCATAAGAATAATAATGACAAGGATCTGTACTATATTGTTCAGGGGTGCTGCGCTGGAAATGTCGGAGTTGAACAACATGATTAGTGTTCGTCAGGGTCCAGCCTCGTTACAGCCTGTTTCACTAGTCAGTTCATAAAATAAATGTCTTTTGTATCATGATTCATGCGTTATTTTATTTATTCCACCAGATCTTTGGCCGCTCTGCTTGTTTTAATTTTTAAAAATTATTTGATTTTTTGTTCCTGATGCCCCCTGTTTTGGCGTCTTAGGTTCCTGTTGCACATCTGGTTGATTTGATTTTAATAATACCTTTGGTTTCGATCTGAGCTTGTGAAATTAAGATTTCGATTCAAGAATCTTGTCCTAGAGTGGTAAAGTCAAAAAGATACGATAAGACATACAGATTTGTATACAGCATCAACTGTTAAAACAAAAATTTCGCCTAATCCAAAATATGACATTTTGAAAAGTTCTTGATTTGCTCAAACAAAAAAAAAAAAGAATATAGTTATTGATGGTCACAATATTTTTTAAGGAATAAGGGATCAAGGCGGCGAGGAGGACCCCAAGCGAGGGCGGAACTACCAAGCAAACACTCACCAGTCCCCCCATCGAATGAAGAAATGAAGAGGTCTAGTGTTAGCATTGAATTGTCATGGGCCGATAGATTGTGGGTCCTATATATATAAGCTTAACATAACTCGATGGATTTTCATTCTACTACCAATTGATAATATGAGTGGTCATCAACTTATACACTAGTCCTTTTTAGTCCCTAAATCTTGATGTGAAATCTACACTTCTCGCAAGTATATTGGCTTGGCCTAGTTATTACTTGGACAACATAACGAGTCGTAGACATCTTAATCCTTTTATAGTGGAAGTTAATCTTTCATAAAAGCATCTCAATCTCCGCGTTGGTGACCTAGGAAAGAGGGTTATTTTATACAAACTAAGATGGTTCATATTCAATGCCCTAATATTATAAATTGAATACATTATTGTTTCATATTTAATACTCCCTCCGTCCCATATTATATGGGTTTTTAGGCCAAAACATTTGTCCCATATTATATGGGTTTTTAGTTTTCCAATTCTCTATATTTAATTTTTTATTTATCATTTCAAATTTCAAAGCTATTCAATCTTGATAAAAGAAGATATTTAATTACTCTTATTGTTTTTTCTTGTGTATGAATAGGAAAAGTTCATCATTTTTTCTTAGATTGAATACAAACATCTATTAAATTATGGGGAAAAAGAGGTGAAGTCACTCATAAATATATAAAATTAAAAGATTTCTTAATAAGTGTGCATTAGTCTAAAACCCCATAGATTATGGGACGGAGGGAGTATACAAATGGTGCACACATTACAAATATGGCAAAAATGACACTTGTGTTATATTATAGAGAGATTTAGGAGAAGGGGAGAGATCAGAGTTGTCTTATTAGGTCACCCATAGGGGCCTTATATAGAGAATACAAGACTTAATGGATAAGCCCAAAATTAGGGTTTACTATGTACATCTAAATATAATAATATTATAACACTCCCCCTTAGATGTACATCACTAACTGCCTCGTTAAAAACCTTATCTGGAAAACCCAATGAGACAAAACCAAGACTAAGGGAAAAAGAGTGCAGTTATGAGTCTTCCTCTCAACTTGAAATATATTCTCTTTGCTTGACTGAATTGAGCATCCATCTTGCCTTTGGGTTGAATCTTGTAGTTTGAGAACACTTGATGATATGTACTTTGGTTGATCACTTCATGCTGAATTCTCTTCATATATACATCATTGTTGGCTCCTTTCAACTTGATTTGATGGATGGATAAAAACTCCATTCTTTCACATATCTCGAACTTCAGGCCGAGATTGTCTTATTAAAGACCTTATATGACGAAGTGCCTCATTAAAAACCTTGTTTGGAAAAACCCAGTGGGATAAAAACCAAAACCAAGGGAAAAAGAGTATAATCGTATAATAATGCTCCCCCTCAGTTAAACACAAAATCTTTATGCAATAAATATATGTCATCACTGAATTTTGTAGAAGATTGGTACTCCTGGACCAATAATCTTTATTTTATGTTTAGGGAGACAACAACTCATTGTCACATAAAATGACATTATTGAGGTATGAAGCAAGGTACAGTAATGTACCTATTGTATTGAGATATGGTACTTCAAGACCTAATATCTCTTTCATTTTCTAATCGGGGACGAAAGGGGTCCTTTTCCACACTTAGCGATCTTACTACCATTGGTGTACTTAATGGATGCGCCTTATCTATATTAAATCGTTTTAGGAATTTTTCTGCGTAGTTTGATTGATGGATAAACATTCCATCCTTTGTATGCTCGAATTGCAGGCAGAGACAATACTTGGTAATTCTTAAGTCCTTCATTTCAAATTCTCTTTTCAAATAATCAGCTTCTATTAGGATCTCTTCTGGAGTCCCAATAATATTGAAATCATCAACATAAACAACAATGAACAAATCATTGCCTTTGTAGATATTCTCTAAGGCGATTATACCACATTCTTCCCGATTGTTTCAATCCATATAGCAATCTTCTAAGTTTAATGGAATAAATGTAATGTGGTTTTAATTCAAATGCTTCAGGCATTTTCAATCCTTCTGGTATTTTCATGTATATGTTGGTACCTAATGACTCACATAGGTATGTTGTTACCACATCCACGAGTTGCATTTTCAAACGCTCAACAACGGTTAAAGCAACAAGGAACCTGAGTGTTGTTACATCCACTGCTGGTGAATACATTTCCATGTAATCCACTCCAGGTTTTTGCGAGAACCCTTGTGCAACGAGCTATAACAGACTGATTTTGCACTTTATAGTGTTGGAACTACAGGCCCAAAAAACATCTAGTCTGTTTAACGAATCCAATTCTGCTTTCCAGCTTTCCCAATTCGATGTCGAAATTCCTCCATTATTTGGGGATTATTGTCATCTTCTCCAATGACTTTTACGATAACTGAATAAGCAAAGATATCTTCCCGATACTTACATAATTAATCGACATTTCTAAATTGTCGCTCATGCCATTTTCTTTGTTTTTAGAGTCTTTAGATAGAATCTCTTCAGGAGTTCTATCTTCATGTTTATTTCCAGGTTGACATATCATCCTTTTGGGATGTAATTGGCTCTTTCCTCTTCTGGGGAATGTATCCTTAAATCCGAAAATGTCTCTCATGCTTCAAGCATGCTTATGTGTTGGTTTGGAATTACTTCTGGAATCTCCAAATGATTGGTGTATTCTCAAATAGTATTTATGTCTTAGTCACTAAACTTCTGGTTTAGTTATACAATATGCTAAACTTCTAGTTATACAAATTGCATCCCATGCAATCTCTTAACGTGTAGTCTCAATTATCTTCTCCCCCTAAAGTTGGGATTTTTCACCTCACCAAAGTGATACATTTAATACCGAGCAATATATTGATCACCGCTTATAAACTCTAGGTATTTTATAAACGATAAGGATCCAAACCCCTCGTCTAATCCCAACTTTCATTGTGTGGCATTACTTAACAATTATCTTGGGGTGGAGGACATATATAGCATTTCCATTAGGAGAATTTGCTATAAGCGGTCTGTCTTGTCGAATTAAATAATTGATATTCATATTCATGACCTTATTTACTCACGACTCTTCCAGGTCGCGTATTCCATGTATAGCACTTGTCTGATTATCAATTATGATCGCATTATTGACGACTCTACCTGGGTCGTTTTGTGTATATGTGTGAGAGCTATCCAATGCTCAATCACTACGCATATTGATTTATTCCATTCTCCTCTATTTTTCTTGGAACCAAAGGGTTGAGGCATCTTTCAATATTATGATAATCCACAATGGTCCACATGGCGATTTAGCTAGTCCTCTTATATCACTTGAACTTTGTCAAGGAGTATATGAGACTTTGTATTTACTTGACTTATACTGGCTTTGCTACTATTTTACAAGAGCACAAGCCTTTCAAAGGTCACTCTTAGGAAGAGACTTCAAGTCTCAAGATCTTTCGGTCCTATACTGATCATGCGCACTATAAGTGACCAAGTTAGTCATGCCACAAATATATCTTATCATTAACTAACTTCCAGTTAGTGAGATTACATTATTCAATGGGATATACTCTTCTAGAATCATCATAACCTTCACACCAAAATTTGCGCATGACTTGTGAAAACTTCTGGTTTTCAAATACTATGTGGTGTGACACCATTGAAAATGTCGGTGATCCATACATAAATTTGGGAGCTCATCAACTCATATCAGATAAACTGTTATCTTCATATCAAAATTAGATGCCTCAAAATGGGTGCATTCAAAACTTTTAATATAGATTAGACCGGTCTCCACACTTGTACTCATAAGGTGTGGTTCTTGTACAACTGGTACAAAACTGATGATCAATTATGTCATTTATCGGATATCCCTTATCTTAGATGTTCTTCTAGACATCAAATTAACCCACGACGTCCTAGCTATAAGTCATAACCATGACTAACGGCCGCATGCGTAATATACCGTAACCTCTTTTACACCCTCTTCCAGAGGAGGCATGCTTCCGGCATGCAAGAGGTTGGTCAAACATGACCTTGAACTTCTAGTTCATGTTAGGTAGGTGGTCATTTAGACATAGTTCTGATTATTGTAACGACCCACATTCCTTGTACTACTTCTAGAGTACATGCCATATTTCTTATACTACATCTAGAGTACATGGTTTGGTATGAGATCTCTTAACTCTCCAAGAGTTTATAACGATCTCTTCTTGTCAAATTCGATTCTTCAAGCTCGAATGGAGTTGATGATATGATACGTTCATTATAACTTAGCACATGTCTATTGGAACGTCAAGTGCTTCATGAATCTCCCAAACATCTCATATGTCAACTTCAAGTGACAATGTAATTTTATTTCTTGAACCATTTATCATCCACTTCGGGAAATGATATGTTCATATAGTTCCACTAATAAATTCTTCTCATCATACTACAAGAAGTAATTATGTATGTAAATCCACTTCTAGGGATAATACTCTTATGTATAAAAGCATCTACTTCAGGAGATGATCATTGTCACATAAATTTTATCATCTTCTTCAGGAAGTGATATTCTCTATCATTACTCACTTCAAGGGTAATGAGTTTTATTATTTCATCTCTTCGGGGATGATTTCAAATTTGTCTCTACTAGGACATACTAGCATCCGCTTTAGGAGATGACAAGTTTTAACTTTAAGAACAAATAAAAATGTATATAAGCAATAACATAAATAATTAAATTGAAAAGTATAAATAAAGAAATAAAGTATCATAAAATAATGTCAACTTCTGGTGACAAGAGATTGAATACGAAATCTTCTAGACTTCTTTCCATCACATACTTCAGGATGTGATTATTCATAAGATCTTTCAATCATATACTTCAGGATGTGATTTCAATGAGATCTATTAATCACATATTTCAGGATGTGATATCCATGTGGATATATAATTATCTACTTCAGGAGATAATATTTGTCATATGAACTTTATCGTCTACTTCTGGAGATGACATTTTTCTTTTTCAATTTACACATGAATCATGTCATTTACTTCAAGAGACAACTTTAGTATAACCACTCACTCTAAGGAGTATGAACTTTTATTATATTCATCCACTTCTGGGGATTGATTCAATTATTTCATCCACTTCGGGGATTGTTTGTTTCATCCACTTCGGAGATGGAAATTATCGCTCCAAGTATAAAAGTAGAAAAATGGTTTCATTCACTTCAGAAAATGAGAATTATCACTCCAGGGATATAAAATGAAGTTTTCATTTACTTCAAGGAACGGGGATTATCACTTCAGGGATAATCTTGTTCTGTACATTCAATTAACTCTTCAAGAGAAAATAATATAACATAATTAAGTATATGAAAATAATAAATAAATAAACAATAGAAGAACAATAAGTAAATAAAATAATTCATTCACTTCAGGGAATGGAATTTATCACTTCAGGGATAAAATTATAATATTGAGGAAATAATTATCACTTTAGGGATAATATTACTTGTAAATTCAACTCTTCAGGAGGAAATAATTATCACTTCAGGGATAATATTATTTGTAAATTCAACTCTTCAAGAGGAAATAATTATTGCTTCAGGGATAATATTATTTGTAAATTCAACTTTTCAGGAGGAAATAATTATCGCTTCAGGGATAATTTTATTTATAAATCAACTTTTCAGGAGGAAATAATTATCGCTTCAGGGATAATTTTATTTATAAATCAACTCTTCAGGAGGAAATAATTATCGCTTTAGGGATAATTTTATTTATAAATCAACTCTTCAGGAGGAAATAATTATCGTTTCAGGGATAATTTTATTTATAAATCAACTCTTTTTAGGAGGAAATAATTATCGCTTCAGGGATAATATAATGATGTTCCAATCTCTTCAGGGGATATACCATATATAATTTTAGTTTGTCGCTTCAGGGACAAATTACTATGAATATACTTCAAGGGATATTCCATATATGATTTTAATTTATCGTTTCAGGAACAAATTACTATGAATATATCCTCTTCAAGGGATATATCATATGTGATACAAATCAATTTGTAAGATTCATAAGATTATAGAGCAATTGATAAGTATGAGTCGATCAAAATTTATATGTATGAGTGGAATATATGGAAACGAAAAATAATGGTATAAATATGGTCAATAAAAAAATCACAAGAGATATGCACATGTTGTTCTTTAGTTCCATAAGATATCTCATATATAGTGCTAAGGTACAAGATAATTGCTTTATGAAATTGTGCATGCAGAGGAGTAATCGGTAGATAGAAACCGATCCAGGAATAAACAAGAACAAATCAAGAATAATTCATATCACATACATAAGATAAAGAAGAAGAAAACTAAGCACTTAATGTAGCCTAGTGTACGGCTCTCAACAAGAGTAGAATAGAATTAATTTAATTTGTAGAATTTTCATGTAATTAGTGAAAACAGTGATCGGATCAATAATCCGAAAAGAAGAATCCAGAAAATATAAAAGATGAACAATCGTGTGTGGCTTACCGATATTGCACTATCTTACATCTTGGAGCAATTTGTATGTACATATTATAGTACCTTAGATCTTGAGCAAGAATTCGTGCTGATAACGTGTTATATTATAGAGAGATTTAGGAGAAGGGGAGAGATCAGAGTTGTCATATTAGGTCACCCATAGGGGTCTTATATAGAGAATATAAGACTTAATGGATAAGCCCAAAATTAGGATTTACTATGTACATCTAAATATAATAATATTATAACAACTTGTAAATAATGCAATTTTTTTTTGTTTTTAGTCGAGTAAGAAACAAAAGTTCACTTTAATTACACTACTTGTTCGCATTTAATACATTATAGGTTCGATAAACATATACTTGAATAAATATACACTAAAACATAGATATTAGATACAATATATGAGAAACACTCTTAAGGTGAACAATCAAGATAAATATTGGATTAAAGAAACGAAGAGCTTAGACGGAGTAACAAATTGTAAATAATGTAAATTCTATTTTACTGTATAAACACTTTATTTTGAAGTAGAGATGACAATAAGAATTTTAAAAGGGATAGGACGAGGAGAAAATGATTTCCCACCACACCCTCGTCCCCGTTAGAGCAAGTTTATCGGCTCTATTCTAGCATATGTGCTTAGCAGTAGTATATTAATTGTTTAATATGAAATGAGGGGAGAAGAGGTAGCATTGTGAAAACAAGCATCGATGTTTCGTCTATTCAGCGCATTTCATGCTTTTTTTTTGTTTTACTCTTTAAAAAATGCAGTATTTAGCGAAGTGGAAGAGAGAGAGAGAGAGAGAGAGAGAAGGTGAAAAAGTGAGATGCTTGGATGGTATTGATAAACATGCTCTTAGGGAACCTGAGAAGATTTCTATGGAGAGAACCAATCAATTTAACTACATGTTCCTAGGAGCTAACTCATTTTATCGATCTTATTATTTTATATTGATATTGTTGAGTTTAACATTATAAATAATGAATAAAAATGTAAAAGATAAATAAAGAACTTATAAAAAATTATATGAGCATTTTAGCAGGAAAGTAAATGAAAAATTATATGAGAACAATAAACGAGGACCTAATAGAAACAGAGACGAGGAAAGTTTTCAATCCCCACAGGTATGCAGACAGAGATGGGAATGCTATGAGAATAGGGATGGAGAGTGTATTCCCCGCCCTAAACCTGCCTCGTTACCTCCTTAGTTCGAACTTCGAAGTGCATATTTATGTACTAAAAGTACAAATGCACATTTTAGCAGTTTTTGATGTTCACACGTAAAATTGCACATTTAAATTAAAAAAAATAAAGCAATGTTTTTTTCAAAATAATTTTACAATTGCTTGTAATTTTTCATCTTAATTTCTACTCTTCCTTAATCCAATAGTCATCATAGCTCTCCACTATTCACCACCCTTAGTTGTAAATGCACTTGAACCCTACTACTACAATATATTTACGTGAATGATGCCTATGCACTTTTTGTGCACAAACATTAGCCTATAAAGCTTACAATATAAACCCCAAGTACAAAGTTTGTAAACTTGATACAACAACACAACAGCAAAAACATAATAAAAAAATTGTCAAAATAATGAAAATATTCATCTGTGCCAATTGCCCCCTCTAATTGTGGACATCAAGCCTTTTGATCTAATGGCTCAAGTGAGTCCTTATTAAGCACCTAATCCCATTATGGGCTTGGGACCATTCTTAGTATAACTCCAAACAGAAGTACACGACAAATAAAAGATATAACAATCTTACAACATAAGCATTTATTAGAAACTTGAAGAAGGATATCATACAATTTTCTATATTCTACCTGTCTCAGTCCCCCACAACCATTTTCAAAGATTCAAACAAAAGGAACAGGAGATTGACTACTAAAAGCTGCATTTCCATTGTCAAACTGGACTCGAACAGCCGAACAACCTTAAATACTAGACCGACGACCATACGAGGTTAAAGATGTCAAACGAGAGGGGATTTATTTGTAAGGAAATAAATGAAAAAAGTACATGTAAAGGGCGTCATACCGATCACTAAGCAAAGTCCTCAAAGAACTCTTCATCTGAATCATGATGCTCATCATCTGAAAGAAACACCTCCACTCCCAAGTTTCCACGTAACATGTTCAGGATATGCTCCCAGCCTCTGACATGCCTCTGCATCATCTCAGGCGGCGCATTGGGCAATGAAGCTACATTTGAATCTGATGATTCAGCAGGGTGTGGTGGGAACTGAGCGTCAGGGTTGTACATTAATGTGAATCTTCCAGAAGGTTCAGTGACCTCGGCTCCAAATACAGGTGATAGTGACCGCCCCAGAACTTGAACATGTGTCATACTGAATAAACAGAAATACCCAAGTTCAGTCAGAATACAATAGACAACATAACCAATGAATCTCTCAAGATTTTTTCTACCAGTGCTAAATATGGTGTGATACTTGAGAGATGACACCCAATGGAGTTCCATTATGCATGTTAAGATGTCCTCATAAAAAACAACTCGTTCTTGGAGGTCTTGCTTGTCATACCACTCATTATTGACAAAGAAAGACATCATGCATCTGCAGTAATTTATGTTTCACTAAATGACAGCGTGGAACTTATACAATACTCCGTATGTAAATGGAACTTAAAAAGGGATTATATCTCTGCTTAAAAAAAATCCTCTGATGAATAATTTATCCTGAGATTTTATTCAAGTATCCAACTTGGATGGAAAAGTAGTTCCCTTTTTCACCCAAACACTAGGATAAAGGAGAAACCAATTCAGCTAACTAGATGATGCTTGAGATACTAAATAGTCATCAAATATTGTGCTAAGCCATCAGTCAGAAACCATAAGATCAATTTATCAAATGAACAAGACCACCTTAGTGTAAAGCTGATCAAATAAGTAGAATGCAAGATGCAGGAGATACTTATAAAGCTATAAGAATGCAAAACTTATGAGATCCTTAAAAGAAAAAACCAGTAGCAGAATTTTTCCCATGTATATAAAGTAGACAAACTAACCAAATATAAAATAATCCGTCCATTTCTTGTCTCTGAACCCTACCAAGCAGCTCTATCTGCAAAACTCCACCGATGCAAAGAACTAGTTCTGGCAGCTTGAAATTTTGCAGAATACTTTCCTGTTCACAAGGACATTGTGAGAAAACAGATGGCATATACATTATACATATGAAACCGGTGTAATTGGCAAAAACGCTATATAGTAGATATATCATGCTCTTCAGCTCCTTGCCCACACTTAAATCAAGTTTGGCAAATAAGTTAGAATCTAGTTGAAGATTATTGTCTTGGGAAAGCAAATCAAACTCCTATTTACTCAAACTGCTTATAAAATTCTCTAAAAAAAAAGGTCTTGATCCAGATACACTCAACAATAACCTATAATCAGGTCATTTATGCAGGAGCTGTTTAGTGGAACAAGACTACACAAGACATATGGCAATATGTAGCAAGGCTGTACCAATTTTCAAGACAAGACTTATTTCTTTTCACCACAATAGAATATTTTGGGCTTGGAAAGTTTATGTTACCCAGCTACATACATTTTTAATCAATTATCAATGACTGCATTAACAAAAGAAAATAACAAGCTGCAAAACAGACAATATTTATTTCTTATATCTGCTGCATGTCAACAAAAACAGTACAGAATACAGCCAGAAGATTATAAAAATGACAATGATGAAAATATAGCAATAGTTTAAATATCAAGGCATTATGTACCTGTGTCATAGGAAACTCTGGTGATGTGTATGTCCATACAAACTTGTGGTCGGATGATACCTTTCCACTTGGGTCTATGGTATCATCCCCACAAGGCGAAATTAGGTGACCCACACGAAAACGAACTGCTTTTGCTGAATATATAGGGAAATTACGTTGAAAATAAGCTGAAAGAGAGAGAGAGAGAGAGAGAGAGAAGCAAATGATTATCCACATAAAAAAGAAGTACAAACCATATCATGTCATGAAATTACAAAAAAAATGCACTACCTTGAAAAGGCTGTACATCTATTTCAGAAATAACACAGAAATTAGAAACCAGTTGATAAGTCAGTCTCTCAGGGACTGAAGGATCCTTTTGCCCTGAACTTGACCAGTATGAAGCTCTACGTCCAATTCTATCCCTTGGATCCAAAGTGTTATTAATGGTTTCTTCAGGATAGTTATCGGTGCTAGAGGCACATAACGCTGCTGAAATACACTCTCCTGCCTTGAATGTAGTCAGGTTCCGAGCCAAAGAAGCATAAACACTGTGCTCCCTCACTGCACGCTCCCACTCATTGGAACTGCTACATCCTACATCTCTAGGCTCCTCATTTTTAGTGCCAATATCCACAATCTGAGCAATTCTAGAGAGCTGGGGGAACATTATTAAGCAGAGTTGTTTGCATATAGCATTTGATATAACTGCAACAAGGCAAAACACGTGTCAGTCTCAGAGGATAGAGCATCTTAATCAATCAGACTATGCATTCATGGAATCACATCTTGTACCCCATCCCCATCATCTGAGGTTAAATGCCTAGTGATGATCAATCTGCTCCACTAAGGATATATGTTTTATGTTTTCTTATAATGCATAAAGATAAGGGGTAAAATGCATGTTTGGTCTGTGACCTTTAATTTGTACTAATGAAGACCCTAAAGCACAAGAAAACTTGGCAAATATGGCCCTTCCATCTAACCTACTCCCCTGTTATTTTGATGATGTATATGTGTCAGATTGATGTGGCACCAATTAGTCCCAGCTGCACAATATTTATTAATCTGACATGTCCAGTGGTAAAAATGAGAAATAAAAGGGAAATGAGGGGAATTGCACTCAACTTGCAGATATGAACATGAAAACATCAAATTTTGGCTTCAGTCCCTTGCTAGCAGTCTCACCCATTTGAGCATATAATTGCTTGCTTCCATTTTGAATGAAACACTTTAGCTCGAAAGTATACCCCAGATCCCACCCTTCAGCTTGCCAATTTGGGCTTAATCACTCACCAACAAGGCCTTTAAAACCCCAATTTTACCCAACCCCAACCATTGCTGCTCACCAATTTCAAGATCATTCAACCAATGAAATCACTCTGATTAACCCAGTTTTGTTATCAATGCATTACATGTAATGGATTATCTCATTTCAAACAACTTTGCATTGAAGTGGGGAGCATGTTCGTTTGAGTTTCAAGAGGCTCTGGGACAAGGGCATTGAATCTGATTAACATTTATAGAAAGAAAGCATATATTAACATTTATTTGTAATGTCTTCACATGTATTTGTAGTCGAAGTCATTTATAGAAAGAAAGCATATATATAGCAAAAAAAAAAATTAAAAAAAAAAAGAATGGAATGGAATGAAGAAAGGCTAGATTTAAATCTGCAAACCAGCTTCAAGCACAACGAATACAGATACCCAAGCATGTACGACTCATGATATTAAGCCAGTATCATTGTCCCTTAAGTCATAAGTGAATTCTAAGATACACAACCAAAGACAACGCCGCCACAAAGAGTAAACAACATTTAAGGACTTAAAAGCATAATGAATTCTTACTGAAGTCACGCCATGGATGAGAGACACAGCTTGCACGGACTATATCACCAGGATCATCCAGGCACATAAATATTTTTACTGTCACGTCATGGTCAAGCGAATCGAAAGGATCTCTATCGAGTTCTGTCATCTATGAGGATGATTGTTGATGCTTTCCTGGATTTAATCGGCCACATATATTATGAAAACAGTAAGGTTTGATTAAAAAAGTGATAAGAGTAGAACAAACAAGAAGAAATTGTGCCCCTAAATACGATTATAAGTTGCGACATCAAAATGGCCACGCAACAAAGCGAAAAATTATGAAAACACCATCTTACCTAATTGACAGGAAAACCCTAGAACATGATCAAATAGTAGAAAACATTCACACATTCGAATCCAAATGAATTCTTTATACAATTACGAAAACTCAATAGGCAAAACAACACTGAGACTGAACGAATTGCGAAATTCGACCACAAACCCTTCCGAATTCGTCACAGAAAGAGCATTCCGAACACGATTTTTTCGTAAAAAACAAGGGAAACTTCAAAAATGATGGATCTACTGTTCGATCTCAGGGGGAGGAAAAACGTCGGTGCGTGTATCGAACTTACCTAAGTTGAATAGAAAGGGCAAAGTGCAGGATGAACTTAGAAACTAATGAGAGACGTTAATAAAGGGAACCAAATGCAACCAACTGATTAAAGTTTTTTTTTTCCCTCTCGTAGAGAGACCGGAGACAAACATAATAAGTACGTTACACAATGCCATACCATTGTTTTATGATTGGATAATTTATTTTAAAAAATTATGCTATCGGAGATTTTGTTGAATAACCAAAATTAAAGTCCTAATTGGGTGGGTGCATGATCTAGAATTTGTTTTATTTTGTTGCGTGGCCGAGTTTGCCTTTCACCTTTTACACGCAAAATCCTTTGGAATTGCTAATGGATTTGTTTGGAAGTTTGGGCACGAGTTGGTGCATTACAAGACTATATAAATGCAAGGTTACAGCCGCAGTGATTGGGAGGCTTGGTGGCCGAGCTCCGATGCCGAGTTTGTGTTTGTTGTGGAGGATGATTTGAAACTTGCCCCTCTTTTTACAAGGGTTTGGTGTTGCATTATTACTACAATCAATCAAATTGCTTCATCTAGATATACCAAGGTTCGTGCCATGTACCATTTTTTGTTTTTCTTTCTTCTTCTGATGGTGAATTGTTATGTGTATGTAGAAGTTGATTAAGGATTGAATGGCATTTGATTTGGTACCTTTTGTAGATCAGATGATGACTTGGATTATAAAAACCAACAGGAGATGCGCTATAAGCTTGGAAAAGCAAACTTGGGCTAGAGATGATTGATTACTGACGGCTCACATCCAGAATCAAGCGATTGACAAGCCCAATTATTGATTTTTAGTTCTCCTTATTTATTATTAGTGGACTTAATAATCCAACATTTCAGCCTAACCATACAAAAGACAAGCAAACAAATAATTCAACATAAAGACAAGAGCTAAGTGAAGTTGATAGTGAATTCAGTCAATTCACTTCATTAACCAAAAATCTCGAATTCTAGTTTTAAGAATGGAGTAACTTTAAATTTTAAAACATGTGAGAAAATGTAGAATTCAGAGCTCGCTTTTTACCAAAAACAAACATACGATTCTCTAAATTGGGCCGGTCCACAGGCCCAAAACGGAATTGGGACTTTGATGGCCTAAAATTTTCCGAATTGAGCAAAACACTACAGAGGTCTACAGCCACAGCATAGCACAAAAGCGACAACAACCAACAAACATGGATTTACAGCAACCAGCGCAACCGCAACCGCCGCCAGCACAACTGGCGGAGCTGGTACAATCCCTAGAGCAAGCGAGTCAATTCGCCAAACAGCTCCCTTCCGCATCCGACCCCTCCCACCTCCACCTCATCTTCTCCGCCCTCCACTCCGCCCAACTCTCTCTCTCCTCCTTCCTCTCCCACAACAACCTCCCTCCCTCTCCGCCGCAAATTTCCGCTTCCTGCTGCACCGTCGGAGGCGACAAGCAGAAATCGGAGGATCCGTCGATCGACGGCGTGGAGCAGCTAATGAGGGATTTCAACATCCAAAACAAGCGCCCCAAGCGGTCGATCTCGCCGTCTACAGCCGCCGTGGCCGAGCTCCGAAGGATGGGCGACAGCGAAGTCGAGAGATCTTTGGATTTCGATCCCCATATCACCGTGTTGAGATCATTGGATCTTGTGTATAAGTTTCGCTGTTAGGAAAGGGAAAGGGGGCAAAAATCAGCTAGTGAACATGTATCGATTCTGTCTTCAGCGATTTTTCATATCATGTATTACGAACTCTCTCTTTTTTGTGTGTGTGTAAATTTATGCACATTTTTTTTAAAATTCGGGTTCTGTTGTAATTTCATCACTTAGAGAAGCATCAGTACGTGAGACAGTGATCAGTGCTATGCTGAATTGCTGATACTTTTCAGAATTTTTAATGCTCGTCTATATGTTATTAGTTCTTTCTTTATGTGAAAATCACTGGCAGGCACTATTGTGCATCACAAGGAAGGATATAATACATACGATACGAGTGTCCACTACAATTGGGATGACATTCTTTGTTAGTAGAATTACTTGAGACTAGATCATGCTTGAGGTTTGGTTGCCGTTGTAATAAAAAATTAATACTCCTTAAAACATCCATTAGGGGACTAGCTTATAGGTTACATGCAATGTAATAACCTTAAAACATCCATTAGGGGGACTAGCTTATAGGGTAATTTCCCAATAAAAAATTATCAATAAATAATAAATACGTAGATATTTCCAAATGAGTATAGCCGGGCATGCGCAGAAAGTTAGCGCTAAATGAAGCTTGGAATAGACATTTTAGAAAAATCGTGACCTCGTCTTAATCATTTACGTACTATAATTGTGATATAAAATGTGATATAAAATTGGCAATGATTGATGCATTAAATGTACATCTTCAAAGCGTGCATCAGATATCTTTGGACCGTCCTCCTCAAGGTCGGTTCGATCGTTACGAGATGTCAGTCGACTGTAAACTTTGCAACGTCAATAACTACTTCTTAGTGCTGCAATGCTTCCTTGCTCAAGTCATTGTTCCCCTATTTTGCTTCTTTCATATATAGTTTCTATTGTTCCAATTTATCACCTACCATACTTAGAACAATAATCATGGACACACGTTAGAAAACCCAAACCTATAATGTCAATCATCAAAACTAGAAGAAAATTATTTACAATGATGATAAACCCTTCACAAGTATGCAAATAAAAATAGATAACCAAAGTAAAGCTCCCAATAAAAACCTCCTTGGATATCTCATAACTTAATGAACAAATATGCAAAAAAAAAAAAACCTAAAGGCAGGACTTTTTCGAAGTGTTGAATTGTTATATCGGTTTTTTAGGGCTTATGATAAGAATTCAGATTTAGAAAATAAAACCTTATTTTGGAAAGTATAAGCCCTTTTAAAAAAGAATTAAAAAGCTTTAAATATAAAATTATTTATTTATTTCTACAATTAGGTACTTATCCTATGTCCTTATGCCTTGAATTGGGCTCATCTCATAGTTTTCCATACTTTCTCAATTTAGCATCATCAAAAAATTGTATTTTAAAGGAAAGAAAAATCATATCACAGAGGAAAAAATTTCCATTATAACGTACATCTTCATAACTTAGCTGTAATTATGCTTAATTGATATTTAATTTTGTTGTCTAGGGTACAACTATGCATGCATAACAAAATCCACCCACGCTAGCTTAAGGGTGTGTTTGTTAGGTACCAAAAACTAGTTGGAGTTTTCCAACTAGTTGCAAAAACTCGTATAAACGCTGTTTGTTTGACACATAAAAACTAGCAACTAGTTGTAAAACTAGTTTTTTGACAAAGCTACTTTTTAAAGCTTTTGCACTAGTTTTTAGTAGTTTTTCGAATTAAAAAAAATAAATATTTCCTAAATAAGAATGGCTCTATAATAAAATAAAATTTTAAATTATTAATTACTACAATAAACTAGTTGAACATTACCAAACAATGTTTATATATATTTTTAAAACTTCAACTACTTTTACAGCTAGTTTTACAACTTCAGCTAGTTTTGCAACTCCAACTAGTTTTTTTGGTGACTTAACAAACATAGCCTAAGACGCACACAATTTGTGTATGATAGAACTAGTAATTAAATTTGAGTCTATTTCATTTGTCGCCACTTTGAGATTCTTGAAAGTTTTAATCTTAGAATAGTTGAATTAGAGAGGATGAGTATTGACAGATCGATTAGGGGAAGCAAGATGGCCCTATAATACATTTCCTGCAAGATCATATTGGTTGGATGTCTGATTCCTAAAATTTTCTACCATACATGTAGTTTATCTTCTGATCTAAACCATATATAAATTGGTGAGTGCCCAATTAGCAACACCCACCATATATATATATACATAAGCTAGCTAGAGAACCAAACACCATTGACCATTGTTTCGTCGTAAAGAGCCATGAATACTGTACTAAAGTCACATTTGCCCATTATAACCATTCACTTTTAGCAGGGATATAACATAATGAGAAACTGCACCTCTTATGTTGTGTGGTAATAAATCAGTCCAGAGCCGGAGCAAATAACAGACAAAAGTACGGTGTCGTTTTGCCCATTAAAGCATTGATCACCGCAGGATCAAAAAAATAAAAGAATATGTCCCAAGTGGAAAATGAAAAGAAGATAAGGAACCCCAAAAAATCCTCGCCACGTAAACAGTGATTCCTAGACATAGTGGGACCTACGCCCCTCAAGACTGCCACGTGTCCCATTATGTAAAGAAAACATTGGAATATTCGAATATTCCAAATGATATCTTGTTCAGCTATTCTCTTCTCTTCCCTCACATTGTAAACTTTACTTTGTTTTTTTGAAGGGTCGTGACTCGTGACCAAATATACGGCACCGTGGCTCGAGGGTCGTCCTATTTCTGAATTTCTTTTTCTCTTGTATGAAAATTACAAAATCACATCGTTTAGGACTTGGGAGACTTTCAAAAATGTTGAAAATTTTGCAACTTCAATTTCGGTGATATAACCACATCCTATCAATCTCTTCTATTTTTGGAATATGCTATTACTATTGTTATTATGTATACACTATGTCAAACAAAATTGAATTATAAAGAATTAAGCATTTAATTTTAAAAAACTTTCCTATGCTTGAATATATTACATTTAAGTTAAAAACTCAATTATACAAATTAACCCTCCGACTTACTAAAATGGACTACATTTTTTTTTTTTTTGAAACAATAAATTGCTAAAGAGTTTTTAATTTTCTTTTGGTTCCAAATTTCTAGTGGTCGCCTTCAATTTCAGCATTCCCCTTTAAATTTCATGCATTCTCAATTTTCCTGTTTTCATTTTCCACTCAAGAAAGGCATACATACTACACTTAACACTGCCCTTTCAACTCTGATGAGTCTCTTTTTCTCTAAACAAAAAGTTAAGGGTCTGCCTTTGCCTTCATTAATGGCTTCTCGGTCCAGCACGGTCTGCTCCAATGAACAATGGTGAAAATCTGATAAAGCAATCTCCGCTTCGGAAGTCTCCGCCCTCTCACATAAATCGCCTTCCTCTTCGTAAGGTTCACTAAATTACTTGAATTATTAAATCATCTTGACGATTCTAAGTGCTCAATCACGTCTTCTCTTTTGATTCCCTTCTTGCAAAATCTACGATTCTAAGTGCGTGCTACTTGCTGTTACAAACCTTACAAGTGGATTGAACCGACTTAAATTATTGCTCTCTGGAAATGCAAATTGATTCGGCGTGAATATAATATAAAATTACGTTATTCAAATACCATAAGTGGTAGGTAAATAGATGTATATTTATGCCCTTTCATTTCAGACAATGAATTCAGATTTTTGTAGCCTTGGTGTGGTGTGATGTTGATGTGTTTATTTCGACATATGATGGATTGGTAGGCATGACTTTTAAAATTTACTAAGACTAGCAATATGGGTTCTTTTAGACATAATGTGATGTTAAAGTTGAACATTTAGGTAATCTATTGGAGGATGGGTGTATTCAATCAAATCTGTGTGGGGTTTGATGGAGAAAGGTCGAATTGAGAGCGCCCTGTTACACGATTGATGGTGTTGTGGGTATCTGCAGTTCAGTATAGTTGACATGCATATAACAAGTTACTTTGCGAGCACAGTTTCCTTTTAGTGTCCAATTCCTCTCAATGAATGCTATTTTGTGGAAATAAGAATCCCACATCCTATTGCTGATTGGTTTTAGGATAGAACTGTACCGGACTTATGTGCTAGGCTTTTCGCGCATATGTGCATTATGTGGTTGGACGAACACTTGATCAGTCCACCGGACTTCTGTCATATCTTATTGTTGCAGCTCAGTAATAGGGCGACAAACTTGCAATTCTCATTGTTCAAAGAATTCTGCGTTGTCCAATGAGTGGTTATTGATATATTTTATTTTCATATTAATTAAACATTATGTGGGCTCTACATTTATGGAACCACTTGCTTAACATGTTTCCATTATAAATTTTCAAAGTCTGCTGTGATTAATGATACCAGGCTCCCCTTGCAGAGTGTACTGTAAAGAAGATGGTTGCCTTTGGGAAAAAGCTTAAAGCATCACAGATTCAAGAATGGCAGGAGTAAGTTTATTTAAAGGAGAGATCGTTACATATTTTATTTCCAAAGTGTCTTATTCTTCATTTTGCTCCTTTGAATCATAGAATCAGTATTTTGGTTCTGATGAGCCATCACTCTTTTTGTTTTTGTTTCACTTGAAATGGAAATTCTGTGAACCTCTAACTGTCATTTGAGTCAATAGGAATAAATCGTAAAGTTGCTTAATTTCTTGCCATCCTTTTTTACTGCTGTTTTGTTTCCACAAATCCAGATATTACATAAATTACAAGCTGTTAAAGAAGAAAGTTAACTACTATGCTCGGCAAGTAGAGAATGGAGCAGGAGATCATGTTGGTTTTCTCAAGGATTTTTCAAGGATGCTGGATATTCAGGTATCTGATATGTAAATTAAGTTGATCACAAAAGCATCACTGAACAAGAGTGGATATGGTAGAAAGCAGTTTCATGTGTTTAATTAAACCATTTTCAGATTGAGAAGATTGTTTTGTTCATCTTGGAACAACAAGGGCTTCTTGCAAGTAGGCTGACACGTCTCAGAGAGCACCAGGATAATCTTGCACGGCAAGAAGAGTATCCTAATGTAGCCGAGCTAAGAGAAGCCTACAGAGCTGTTGGAAGAGATCTTTTGAACCTTCTGTTTTTTGTTGAAATGAATGCCATCGGTTTAAGGAAAATCTTGAAGAAATTTGATAAACGAGTTGGCTACAGATTCACAAACTATTATGTCAAAACCCGAGCTAATCATCCTTACTCCCAGCTCCAACAAGTTTTCAAGCATGTGGTAAAATTTCTGACTCTTACTAATATTTCCTGTATAAAGTAGAGGATCACTTAATCTGATTAGATGGAAAATTCTTGGGGCAATAGGAATATTTTTTTCTAGTAAAACATACATGTGATTATGGAAATATCGTGTAGTTGGACAATATTTCATAATTTTATCTTTCTATAGTGAAAAGATTTTGAGAACTACTTACTGTCTTACTTTCTGAGCAGGGTTTTGGAGCTATGGTAGGTGCCATATCTCGCAATCTTAATGATCTTCCTGATCATCAGGGGAGTTACATGTCAATATATGATCATCCCGTTCTTCCTCTCCAGGTAACCTCTTTCTTCAGTTTCATTTTTTGTGAAGTTTGGTGAAGTAGATTCTGAATTTATCGAGTGATTTAGGGTGCATTTGAGTTGCACCAGATATGACATAATGCATTCTCTTGCATTAAATCCTAAATTTATGCAATATAATATGCATTATTTAGTGTAATACAAATGCACCCTTGACATCATTGTTTTATCCTCATGATTGTTTTGCTTGTGTCCACCAAAATGTTTGCAGGATCCCGTCATCCTTTCTCTGAAAGCAGCTGTAGACAGGCTAACACATTCAACAAATTTCCTCCAATATATGGGACGACACGCACTAATTTTGCAAGAAGACATGCTTAAACCTGAGGAAGAGGATGTTCTTGACCAAGAATTCCATTATCCATCCCTTATTTTGAACCTAGCAAACACATTCCTGTATATGGTCAACACATACATTATTGTACCGACGGCTGACAACTATTCCATGAGCCTTGGAGCAGCAGCAACTGTTTGTGGTGTCGTCATTGGATCAATGGCTGTCGCCCAAATGTTCTCCTCTGTCTACTTTAGTGCATGGTCAAATAGATCTTACTTCAAGCCTCTTGTGTTCAGTAGTGTTGTTCTCTTTATAGGCAACTTGTTATATGCATCAGCTTATGATCTCAACTCAATATCGGTCCTTCTGATTGGTCGTCTCTTCTGTGGGTAAGGAACTTTGATACAGACCCCCAAGTTATCAATTTTATTACTTTTAATTATTATCTCATTTCTCCATTTTCTAGTTATTTTATTTAATTTCATGTATTCCCACTTCCTAGTATTTACCACTTTCTCCATGTTGTTTTCCATTATCTGAATTTTTGTCATATAGTTTTGTTTTTTAATCCTAAAAGGAGGAGTACAGCTTATAATTATGTAGACTTGATTTTTGAAATGAATCACAAACTGCAAGGACAATTTGGCTGAATAGCGAGATCCTTGCTTTCAGAATTCTATCCCTTTATTCATTTTTAGGGTTATAACAGACTATTTTTAGTCCCTTCTTGTTTGTGATTTTGTTGATTGGTCATTTCAGGTTGGGTTCTGCAAGAGCTGTCAACAGGCGTTACATTACCGATTGTGTGCCATCAAAAATGAGATTGAAGGCCTCTGCAGGTTTTGTAAGTGCAAGTGCACTTGGAATGGCATGTGGTCCTGCTTTGGCTTGTTTATTTCAGACCAGATTTAGGATATACATATTTACATTCAGTGAAGATACTTTACCTGGCTGGTTTATGGCTTTAGCATGGCTTGTTTATCTCTTGTGGCTATGGATTGCGTTTAAAGAGCCTCGTCGCCATCAAGCAAATGTTGTACCTCAGGAATCTAACCCAAGTATGTATTATCTAAAAACGATCTTTGAAAATCTGCCGTTATTTTTCTTTATTGACCCGTCTCTTATTTTTGCTTCTGACAGGACTTATGGACAACAACATTATGGAGAATGGTCTGAAAAGACCTTTGATAGTAAGCTCAGATCAAAAGCCACAAGATGATGATAATGATGATGACCAAGATTACGATGAAAATGAATCATCGCCTTCTGAAGAAGTCCACAAACCTGCTAATTCGATTCTTGCTGCATATAAACTGCTGACCCCATCCGTAAAGGTGAAATTGCTCTCTACCATTTTTAGGCATGATTGTATGTAGAAACTAGGTTTTCCCCAAAGCATAAGATGATTTACAAATTTTCTAAACGGCATTTAGCATTAACTGATAAATGTAAATACTTCTTCCAGGTTCAGCTGTTGATATACTTCATGCTCAAGTTTGTGGTGGAAATAATACTTGCTGAATCAAGTGTTGTTACCACATTTTACTTCTTATGGTCGACTCAAAGCGTGGCAATATTTCTTGCTTGTCTTGGACTAACAGTTCTTCCAGTGAATGTTGTAGTTGGAAACTACATCAGTAATATGTTTGAAGAAAGGTAATCATAATCATTTCCTAAATCAGATTTTGTCAGCAACAATGTACCTCGCCATTTTTTTGGTTATATCAATCTTCATTTGCAGGCAAGTTTTACTGGCATCAGAAATTATTGTGTGCTTAGGAGTCATTCTAAGCTTTCCCATGATAATCCCTTATTCAATCCCACAATACGTGTCCTCTGCATTAATCACATTCGTCGCTGCTGAAGTACTTGAAGGTGATCATTAACTTCTCATTTTCCATGGTGTGTTTCGTAGACAAAATAACTAACTCATTGGTTTCAAGTTGAAAAAGTAGTACAACCAAACACACCCTTCCTTGCTGTTTGCTTTAACTTCAAATCATTTTGCACCTAGTTATCCAACTAACAATATCTTTTTGGCTACAGCTAGTTAAAAAACTAGCACAACCAAACACACCCTTCATATGCTTTTGTTTTGGTTTCCTTTTGTTTCTCATCTTGTGCTGGATAAAAACCCAGGTGTGAACCTATCGCTCTTGTCACGCGTCATGTCTTCACGGCTTTCCCACGGGACCTACAACGGCGGTTTGCTCTCAACGGAGGCTGGAACGCTGGCTCGAGTCGTTGCTGATGGAATGATAACGGTGGCTGGTTACTGGGGTATGAACCGGCTTTTGAACACTACACTCCTCCCTTCTCTTTTCATCACTGTCGTCGCAATCATAGCAACTTGTTTCACTTACAACTCTCTTTACTGATCCTAGCTCTGAGATTTTATCTTTGAATCTCTCCCTCTCCAAAAGAGGAATTTGTACAGTAATAATCATAATGCTTAGTCAGTTATGGGTGTTTTTAGAAGGATTGTTGTAGAAAGATTACGGTGGCTTGGTGTATGTATCAAGCTTCTTTGAAGTTAACAAGTCCCATCTGTGGTTCTGCAACTTTATTTACATAGTGTGATACTGTGATCTGTTAGAATGAGTAAATTTCCCCTTGTTTCTTTACTCATACACACTAACACGCATTGTTTATAGACCCTACAAAATAGGGTTTTTCCAAATATCATATACATATCGATTAGGGTTAAAGGATATATATAACTTATTGTTAGATTTCAAGAGCCTAGAGCCACTTCTAAGAAAGAAGGGAACAAGAGCCTAGAGCCACTTCTAAGAAAGAAGGGAAAAATCCTGAATGCTTGAATGCTCGAACCTGAGACCTCTTGCACATGGGCAAGAGGCTCAACTGTTAAGCCATGCTACAAATATATTATCTAAATATGTTATATTACATAGAAATCAGTTACATTACATATAGGAAATTTGTTTACAAAAATAAACATTTTAGGTTTCACACCTTGTTTGGGTTGTGCACCAAGCCTGTTGAACAAAAATACAAGTAAATTGAAGTTTGTGACTTCCATTCTAAAATTCATACTCACCTTGATTTTTTAAAACCATTCTAAAACAGCTCCATTGCCTTTTGACACCCCTCGTAAACAAACATGACATACAATACTCCTTGCATCTATTAAAGCACGCCATTTAAAAGCTGAGATGAGTAATGTATAGAGAATGTCAAAATTTCAATGAATATGAACATACACATATTGGAACAAACCTAAAGTTATGCTGCAAATATGACAAACAATCTTCTCATCATACCATATCATTCCACCATTATAACAGTTTCCAACATTTTTCTAAATACCATTTCCATTTACATGAGAGAAAGCCCCCAAGCCTCCTCTCCCAGCCCATCTCTTAAACTCAACCACTTTGACATCTTGTTTTGCATTCTTTCCTATTCCCATTCCATCTTTCCACCCATACCCCGCCATCAACGCCGCCCCAAAACCCTCAACAGGAACCTCCTCAAACTGATCAAAACTCTCCTCAGCATCCGCTAACCGATTCGTATCATCAGCCATCCTCTTTCCAGCCATATATTCATTTTCGATTGGAGGGATGATCAGCTTCTGGGCTTTGGAGGAATCGTGGTTGTTTAAGTCCAGGGTTTGATCGAACTCTGCGATGAAACGGGCTGAGGAACTGTCTTCATTTCTGTGGCTGTCATTGTGGCCATTGGTGAAGGTAGAAGATTTTAAAGGGCTGTGATTTGCCTTTGGAGCTGGGGAGATTGAGAAGGATAACCTCTTGTCCATGGCGTGTGAAGCAGAGAGACGGTAAACCTGTAGGGAATGTTATCAATTTATATTTCAAATTTCAAATGCAGATTCAACAGATTCAGGTGCTAGATTCATATCATTCATGTGTCACAGGCGGATTCAAATTAGTAACAGACCGAAAACCTAAAGCAAAACTGAAATTGGACGTTCTCTAATTATTCTTAGACGATTATCAGGAAAACCCTAGAGCACAACGAGCAAATAATAGAAAGCATTCAGGAATTATCCACACGTTCGAATCCTAGTGAAAACTGGACAAAGCAACACGAATACTGAACGAATTGCGAAATTCCACCACAAACCCCTCCGATTTCGTCACGGAAACAATATTCTGAACACGAATACACATGAAAAACTAAAAAGCAAAAATGGAATTTCGATCCATTGTTCGACTTCCGAAGAACAAACGTCGGTGCGTATAACCTAATTCGAAGACAAAAGGGCAAGGCGTACGAACCGAGAAATTGACATACGTTTGAGAAGGGAAAGTAAAGGAATAGTAATTACCAGTGGGCGCTTCTGGTGATCGGCGATTCCAGTGGCGGCAGAGAGCGGAGACGCGCGGGGTCGAGAGAGACAATGGAGACCTGAATACAGTGTGAGTAATTGCGCCGAGCGGCAGCTGCCGCTCCTCCTAAAACAAAAAAATAAAATGAAAATGAAAACGAGCGGCAGCTGCCACCGCTGCCGCTTAAGGTTAAACAAAAAAATAATATTAAAAGGACATCGGTAGCAGCAACCGCTGCCGATCCCTTGGCCCTCAACGGTCAAAAACAAGCTTTATCGCGGCTATTTATAAGGCCGAGCGAAGCTTGTTTTTTTACACCCAATTCGGCCTTTCATAAATCCATCCCCAAATACCTCTACGAAAATAATGTCAGATCTTTGGCAATTCTATGGAGGGCAAGAACATTCTATTTCAAATCCGGTGAATCTAAACGAGGATCCCGTGTATGAAGATGGCGGTTTAGAAGGAAATCTTTATAGTGGACATCAAAACGAGGTTGTTTTGCATCAAAATAAAGAAGCGGTATGTAATCGATTATATATTAAATTATTAGTTTTATTATAATTAATTATATTTTTTACTTTATTATGACGAATTTGATGTTTATAATAGTTTTGGTTGTTATAAATGTTAAATTAGTTGAGTAGAAATCGTTATAATTGTTATAACTAATCATATTTTATAGTTGTTATAATTGTTAAATTAGTTGTTGTAGCGCAAAATTTTCGTTTTAATTTATCATATTGTGTTGAATTTGTGAGTTTATAATCGAATTAATGAAGTATTTGTCATAATTGTTTCCAGTTTCCCGATTTTTCTAGCTACTTTGAGTCTGATTATGAGTGGTCGGAACGGAATGATATGCTAAAATGGGCTAGAGAAGTAGGACGTAATTTGAACATGGTGTTGACAATTAAGAACTCATGGGAAACGAAGGTCCTTTTAGCATGTGTGTTGGCCGGTGAGTACAAGCCAAAGAAGAAGGGTAAATCCGGCGTTAATATGCGGACCCTACAAGTTGGTGATGATCTAAAGGAAAAACCACGTAGCAGGAAGATGGGCTGCCCGTTCGAGTTGGTTGGCCAACGGGACAGGAGGACCCATCATTGGCGGCTAAGCGTGAAATCCGGTCGCCACAATCACAACCTTTCCACTAGTTTGGAGGGATATCCTTTTGTCGGCCGCTTAACCGATGAGCAAAAGGAGGATGCAAGGTTATTAACCCTCGCAAATGGTGCGCCGAAGTTTGTTATGACATACTTGCGCGAAAAGTGGCCGGACATCAGAACTTCGATGAGACAATCGTACACTTTTCGGCAAGATGTATTGAAGAAAGAGATGAGCTCAATGAATGTAACTCAATTCTCACTCCATTTCTTAAAGTCAAATGGCTATTATCTTGATTATCGAACCGAGGAAGGAAGCAACGAGATAATAGACTTTTTCTTTGCCCACCCCAAGTCGTTGAATCTGTTGAAGTTGTTTCCGTATGTTGTGATCATGGATGCGACATACAAAACCAACATGTAAGTATTTATAATAAAAGCGTTTTTACTTGAAATTTAAGTTTTGCACGTTAACTTATTCAAATTAATTAACATTTCAGGTATAACATGCCTTTGAGTGAGATGGTGGGATTTACTTGCACCGGGCATACTTTTTACATTGGGTTTGCATTTATGGCAAGAGAGACCCAAGATCACTACGAATGGGTGTTATATCAGTTGCGAGAGGTGTTCGAAATGGTTGGAAAAATGCCAGAAGTTGTTGTCACAGATCAGGATATTGCCGAGTTTAACGTCGTTGCGGTCCTGTTTCCCAACGCCAAGCACCTGTTGTGTTGGGTGCATATCCAGCGGAATTGCAAGGCGTACGCTTCGGCGAATGGGTTTTCTGCGGGGACTGTAGAGTGGTTTGGAAACAAAGCATGGGAGCTATTTTGCTCAACGACCGTAGCGGAGTATGAGGCACGACTTCGTCTATTGCGGATTGGTCAGATTGGAGTACAAAAGCCGCTCAATCCGTTGTTGTTAGCGTACCTCCAGAGGAACTGGCTTACTCCTTGGCGTGATCACATTGTTAGAGCCTACACTGATCATTGTCTACATTTGTTTACAAGGACCACAGACAGGTACGCTAATCAATTTTCCTTACGAGAAAAGTCTTAAAACACAAATAATAGCTATTGACACTAAATTAACAAAATATTTATCAGGGTCGAGTCCCAACACTCTGTGTTGAAAGATTATTTGGAGTCTTCTGTTGGGGGGTTCAGCACGGTCTTGAGAAAGATGCATGCCATGGTGAACATTCAGGTGCACACTATTAGGGAAGAGATGGAACGAGACCGTACCAGCGAACCGTTGTCCATCAAACATATAAACGAGCCACTCAAAGCTGTCTTCTCTCGTCTTCCAGGGAAGGTTTCCAACAATTGTATCGGAGAGTTGTTTGCCCATGTCCGCGCTATATATGACCCGAACAAGGCTTTCCGTCTAATATGCGACGATGCGTGGTGGACAACTGTCCGTGGACTTCCATGCCCTCACCAAGTCCTTGATTGTATCAATGAATGCAGGCCTATTCAACTTTCAATGATTCATGATTTTTGGAAACAATTGGTGTGGGAAGGCCAAAGGGGAGTAGATGAACAGGTGGCCCCCACAGCCCTAAATCCAACTGACGAGATTTGGACGAGGATGATACAAGACTTCTATGATGGCAAGATTGATTCTACTGTCAAACACCAGGTTGGTCGAAAATACTTGAACCTCAATTATTCTGAGGAGGGGGATTTGGTGGAGCCATCATCTCTCCATGGGAAGAAGAAGGGTAGGCCAAGGAAGAACTCAAAGGTTCAAACAAGAAACTTGACTAGGCTGGAGCATCTTCAACATCACGGGAAAGGCACTCGTTCTATGCCTGGGGTCGCACTTAGCCATGTTCCAGAGGAGGAGGAGGAGGAGGAGGAGGAGGAAGAGGAGGAGCAGGAGGGAGAAGATGTATATCGTCCGACGGTTGAAGAAGGAGGTCACATTGAAGTTGATCTCGGTGTCCATGTACCCACCTTCATGAGGCGATTCATCGTCAACGCTCCTAATGTCCTAGGAGACGGTAATTGCGGGTATAGGGCACTCGCTTGTCTTGTTGGGTGGGGGCAGGACTGTTGGAGGAGGATGCGAGAGGAGATGGCTTTGGAGTTGAGGACCCATTACGATACGTATGCACGTATATATCCTTATATTACTCATATTGATGAATTGATCAATCATGTCAGTACAGACTACTACTGGATGGAGACGCCAATAGTTGGATTGGCGTTTGCTACTAGATTCCAGTGTGCACTTGTCGTACTATCCGAGCGTGGTCCTCATACATGCCTCCCAATGATATCTAGTGAAGCTCCTAGTACTCTTGTGTGGGACAGAGTCGTGGCGATAGCTCATCTAGGGAACCACTATGTCCCGGTAAGCGTCATACATTTACATAAATTCCATAGTCTAGTAGCTTTTATTATACTATTTACGAATTTTTCATTGTAGGTTACGCTCGTAGATGAAGCCCCCATGCCGACCTCTGCGAAGCTTTGTACCCAATATCATCATTATAGCGTTGATGGGGTGGATATTCGCTTTCATGAACGCATGATCCGGTACGTCAGTTACCACAACGCAGCAGGATTACCCCCTAGTTTTTATTAGAGTAGGACTAGTATTTGAATTTGTATTTGTATTGGTACTTGTATTTGTAAGATATTATTATGGTTATTATTATTTGTGGGATGTTTTGTGTAATGTCGTATTTGTATTTGTATTGGTACTTGTATTTGTAGGATATTATTGTGGTTATTAGGGGGTTTAGGGTTTTGGGTTTTGGCGTAAGCATACTGAAAAAACACAAATAATTATCTAGACAACAATGTCCATAAAACATCCAAACATCCAAACATAATAAGTCCATAACACATCCACACAAATAATCCATAAAACATATATCTGTAATAACCGACATCACTACGCCGTCCAGGCTGGGGGGCGGAAAAGGGCGCATGTCCAGTTCAGCTTCAGGCAATTTTCCAAAAACTCCTCTCTCAATAGCATTGACATATTCTCTGGAAAAGGGACCTCTCAACTCACTAGCGTATGGCGGAAACTTCGGACGTACCATTCCAAGTAAGCCATGCGCTGCGTTAAAAAACATGATTATTTAAATAGTAATAAATTAGTATAGGTAATAATGAACAATATATATGGTTCAATACCGTACCTGGACAAGTTCAACCTCACGGGGAACTGCCGCTTCATGAGCACGTTGATCTCTCATAAAATGTGGATGAGACCGAGGCTAAAGCCATGGTACATAGTTACTGTCCGCTGCAAAAGGGAATATGGCCATCTTCCCCTCGGGCACCAAGGATTGATAGCGGGAATCCCAATGGTCATCCTCGTCTCTGAAAGTGACTTTATATCTCTTTAGACCCAATTTCGATTCTCTTTTTACAATCTTTGGCCTAATGACGTCCAACACAAGAATCTTATGGTGGTAACCAAGCTGCCTATAGCATCTGTCCGACATATACGACTCCCTCACATCGAAGTAGGTGAGTACCCCACGACAACGAGACAGCACAAGCTCGCCGGTGGAAAAGTTAAGGCCCTGACTCCACGACATCCAAATAACCTGATCAATCTTGATCTCATCTAATTGACGTTGTATGGCACGACATTCATCTTCATTACCGTGTCGGCTCCGATCTGAATGGTACAAGGTCGGATCATCCCCCAACGATCTGCTCAACCGACCCCTAAAGGTCGGAAAGTACCTCCAAATCCAAGTCTGTGAAATATATTAATATGTTATGTTAGATGTGTGTACGAAATATTACAATATATTTAAAGTGTATATGAGGTTAGGTATACTCATATGTAAGAGGAACATGCACCCACTAATACCTACAACCTCCCTGCGGCTTGCACGACCCAACTGCCTGTACAAGTAGGTAGGCCAATGTAGTCGTTGCCCATGCATAATGAGAGGTCGTCCCATGGTCTAGTACTAGATGCAAGAGCTGTAGCTGGGTACCGGCATCAGACTTGTCCAAAAACAACGTGTTTCCGAGCAACATGAACAAGTAAAGAGATGCGATCAAATGTGGGTCCGCTTCTTGTTGCACCAGAGCCGACAACCTATTCTTCAAATTTAATATGTTGATGCCACCAGCCGAGGTCTGCCTGTTCACCTCCCTAACGTCAACTCCTAACATTTGCGCCATCCTTAGGAGTAAAATTTCATCATCCAAAAGCCCTTCCTTGACCTTAATGCCATTCAATGGAAGGTTTAGTATCTTTGAGACGTCGTGGAGGGTGATGGTAATCTCTCCTCAAGGAAAGTGGAAACTATTCGTTTCCGGGTGCCATCTCTCCACGACTGCAGATATCAGCACTCGGTCCATTTCCCGGAAGTTCCAATCCTTCAGATGACTCAAGCCGCTTTGGTTTACAAGCATCACCCAGTCTTTTCCTTAATGGTTGTCCGCCCAATTTTTCAAGAAATCTAACGCCTCGGACCGACCTTGCACTTTAAGGTTTTTCGCCCACTGTTCAGATTACAACAAAAATTAAGTTTTGAACATTATAAATAATATCATAAATTTAAAAATTATAGGCTGTTCTTACCTGTTGGTGATCTCATATGTAATGTGCCCTATGGATATGAAAGTGGGTGAGTAAGGACGTGTGGCTCGAGCCGCCACCATATCCGCCTTCCAGATGGACCAAGTGTAACACCCCTATTTTACAACATTGGGTGTTACCGCCAATGACCTCAGACTTTACCGTCCAAAGTCACCCAAGGCTTTTAGAATGATATAGAATAATTAAAATGCGGAATAAAACATAATACATAATGAGAAAAGATGCTCCCGAGGGAGACTTGGTTCTTACAAAACATCTTACATTGTTTTCAAATATAAAGGTGTTCGGAATTGAAACGCAAAACCTACTTGTCCTTGAAACATAATGAAACTAAAGCAAAATGATAGAAAGGTACGTCTTGAAATCCTTGTTCTTCCTTCGTCTTCACTTCACTTCACGCCTTGCTGGGATTCCTAGATTCTGACATAATTCGCGAGGGGCGATAGAATGTCAGGCAAACATGCGGAAAAGAAGAATTAGTCTAAGAGACTAAGCAAGCGGGAAGGGAACTTCCCGAGGGTATTTTGGAAATTTCAAATATTATCGAAAGAGATATTAGGGTTGTTTTTACGATGGGACTATATGAATAAACTTATTTATGTGGAGCTTTGATGGTTCAAAGGAGAGTATATCTTTAGTCAAAGATAACTCGATGAGCGATAGAAGAACTACTAGATTGTAGACTTCTTTAGGATTTCGAAAGTATGTTGGGAACGTTTATTAATTCATACAAGTGAAAACCTCTCGCGCCCTGAGCGGACCGAGAGCCGGATCGATCATTTGAGACCGGTCCGGTTTTGGTATCTTAAATGTGCATTCGCACTTATCTTATATAGTGATGAAAGATATTCGACTTTGTTAATGATTTTTAATAAAGAGTGGTGGGACACGGATATTCCGAGCCACCCGAGGGAGAACTTCAATTCCCCGGCACTTAGCTAGAGTGCGCACAATCCCTCCTTGCAATCGGAGCGGATGGAGATCATGATCCCGAAAGTCGTATGGACGTACGACTTAGTAAGGTTATATAGAGGCGTCGGCTAACCCGCACCCCTTTCTAGTTTATTCAAAGTGAACGAGATTGTAATCAATCAAGATAACAAACATACTAGCATATATAATCCTAACAAAGGAATATAAAGCGTACTACGCTAACAATTGTCGTTATTTCTAGCAATCAATATTTCCTAGGTTCATTTTTATTTAAGCATACAAATTGTTCCCATCATCAAGGATTTTCACGAAATGGAATGTAAAGGTTGCAAGGGGAAATTCCACTTGCCTTAGCGTAACGAGTTCTAGCAACCGAGCTTTGACGAAACTTATGCGATTCCCTACTACGAGCGAGGATTCCGACCTATTGATACGGAAATTTACGAAAAGGCTCAAAATCATGATTTTCTTTCTAAGGTTTGGATTATCTCTTATAATATTTTATAAGAGAGAAAGAGATTCTAAATTATTATAATAATAATTTAGAAAGTTATTTTCCTTAAAATAATAATATTCCTTTATTATTATTTTGGATTTGTAATATCCTTACTATTCCGTAAAACCTTTATTGAAAATAATTATTAAAAATTATCCTTTTTACTTATTTATGATAATAAACTATTAATTTTAAATTTCCAATTATTCTTGGATGGACCTTATAATATTGACTACCTTATCTAAAATACTTTATTAATAATATTTTCTTAATAGAAAAGTATTTACCTACATAATCCTCTTGAAATAAAGTTGTCATGTATTTACTCTCTTTACAAGGAAGTTTTCATAAATAGAAGTTTCTACTTTTCCCTATAAGGTAACTTGCCTAGAATTCTCTTAATTTAGATTAATCCTATTTATTCTATTCCTATAACCCTTTTATATTATAAAGCTTATAAAATATCTTTGATCATATTTATATATTATGATATTGTAGTTTATCCCATAGAATCTTTTCTATATTTAAAATGATTTCTTTCCAAGCAAGTCAACTTTATGCTATATAAAATCCTATATATAATATAATATCATACTTAATATATCTAGTCTTGAACTTAGGTCTTTTAATAATTCCCTACACTAGAAGCTCATTAAATTGATTTTTTTCTCATGTGATGACCTTAGTATTATAACTATTATTAACTTATCCTTTTTGTAAAAATCCGTTTTGACTATAGTCCATGCCTATATTTATGTACTAATATTCTTATAAGGATTCTCTTTAATTTATTTAGAGAAATTTTTATACCATATCCATAAGTATTTTTTATCACTACTACCACATTTTATAAAACTACATCCATTGTAATTCTCTACACTTAGAGGTTATTAAAAATCCTATTTTTCTTATAGATGACTTTAGTAATATTTTCATTAATAATATTGTGTTTTCATAAAATATATGTCCAAGGTCAACTATGTTCTATGTCTACAAGTGTTACATAAAAATATGTTTATAAAGTTTCTCTACAATTTTAATACTATAATATGTCATCTAATATCTAAGACATGCAACAACTTTTATCAACTAGAAACTTTGTCAATTTCATATAAAAATGATAATGGTTTTATTTAATAAACCTTTTATTTCTAAGATCATATAATATGATATCACCTTTTGTTTAAGTCATGCTCAACAATCTCTAGAGTTCTTATTTGATCTTAGATGTGATAATACTAACTATAGATTTTGCATATTACACTTGTTTTATAAACACTTATTTGTATTTTGTAAGAAACATGCATGTAATAAAATTCATGAATTTATCTATTTGTTTTTATTTAGCTTAAGTTACCAAGGTAAAACAATTTGTTTCTAGCTTTCCAACTAACAAGATCTCCCTCACAATATTTTTACTCCTTAATTTCCTAAAATAATTTCTAATACTTATAAATTCACAAATTCATAAAAGCATAATTTAAATAAATAGATTAGGATAGAATTTTTTTTACTTTGGGTATTCTGTATTCTACAAAACACTGGAAGAGAACAGGGGAAGGGGCCGGCGGGGGCAGGCGGCGCAGCCAGGAGACGCCGGCGAGGATAGGCGGCGGCGCGAGGAGGGCGTCGTCGTCGTCGGTGGTGCTCCGGCAGGGGGTGGTGGTCCGGCGGCTCCAAGGAGAAGAGAAAGAGGAGATTTTTGGTGTTTTTGTGGACTTTGAATGGAGAAATTAGAACTTGATTGATGCTGATTTTTTTGAAGATTGAAGTTGCTCTTGCTAGTAGAGAGATAGCAAAAGGCTTGAATGAGAGCTTGGGAGAGGGCTTTTATAGACAATTTGGTGAGATCCTCAATCCATGGCTCAAGGTATGGACCAATGGAGGAAGAGGAGAGGTCCATGCATTGGTCAAGAGTGTGCTTCTTCCATGGTGATGAGAAGTGAGGTCACAAGGGTGGTCAACAAGCAAGGAGGAGGTGGAGGAGGCATGCAATGGGTGCCTTTGAAATCAACGTAACTCCATCAGACTTTAGTTTGATGTTCAAATTGGAAGAAGGGGCTTATTTGTTATAAGAGGAAAAGGTTAGGTTGAATGAACAAGAAATTGCAATGGTCTGGCGGGATTTGGTGAGGGGCGTGTGAGGGTAGAGTGCAAGAGGTCTCGGGTTCAAATCCCGGCTCTTGCATTCTTTTTACCAAGTTTGTAATTGAATTTTTAGGCCTTTATGTATTTTATTCTATAAAATAAATTAAATCCCTAAAAGACATTATTTTTAATTTATGTCCTCTTGATTAATTCAAGCTCCCCATACCATTTATTGAATTTATTTATTTTAAGATTTCTTGATAATCTCTTTTTAAAAGAGATAATAGAAGTTAATATGACATTTAGAAATTCTCATTTTTTTAGTTTAGATAAAAGAAAATAATTCATTATATAAATATTATATTATATTAATTTAAAAATCTTGGAATATCGCGGATATTACAATAGTACCCCCTTAATTTAGTTTTGTCCCCGAAACTAGAGAAAAGTAGGGCGGTACTGAGACGTAGAGGCAAAAGCAATTACAAGATTCACAATACGTGAGGGAACTATGGGGTCTAGTACCCCCTTAAAAGAATTATACAATGACGTTCAAGAAGACATTAACTCTGGGAAACGCCTCTGCATGTCTTGCTCGGTTTCCCAGGTTTCCCAAGTTGTACCCTCGTTGCCATCTTTGGACCAAAGTACACGGACTAGAGGTACTTCTTTGTTGCGTAATTGCTTGACTCGGTGCTCTACAATCTTGATTGGTCTCTCTTCGTAAGTGCCATTCGACTGGATTTCGACATCGTCGAAGTTGATCATGTGAGATTCGTCGGGCACATACTTCCTTAAGAGTGACACGTGGAACACATTGTGTACAGGGTGAGCAGAGGGTGGTAAAGCAACTCGATAGGCCAGATTGCCGACTCTCTCAAGGATTTCGAAGGGTCCTACATAGCGAGGGTTGAGCTTGCCGCGCTTCCCAAAGCGGAAAACGCCCTTTGAAGGAGATACTTTGACAAACACCTTATCTCTTTCTGTAAACTCAATGTCTCTCCTTTTCAGATCTGCATAAGACTTCTGTCAACTCTGGGCGGTCAACATTCTCTGACAGATGAGGGCGACTTCGGAGGCAGTTTGCTCTATTAGGTCAGGACCTAAGAGAATCTTGTCGGCGTTATCGTCCCAACAAAGCGGGGAACGACATTTCCGGCCGTATAGAGCTTCGAAGGGAGCCATCTTGATGGAGGAATGCCAGCTATTGTTGTAGGTGAATTCTATAAGGTGCAAGCTGTCATCCCAGCTTGTTGTGCGATCGAGCACACACGCCCGAAGCATGTCCTCAAGAGTTTGGTCCTTTCTGATTGACCATCAATTTGAGGATGAAAAGCTGTGCTGAATTTCAGTTCTGTGCCCATGGCCTTGTGTAGTCCTTGCCAGAAAGAGGCCATGAAGCGACCGTCTCGATCGGAGATGATCGTCTTTGGGGTTCCATGGAGGCGGACTATTTCTTTGACGAAAACTGTTGCTAGCTTTGGGGCTTTCCACTTCTTTTGAATGGGGATGAAGTGGGCGCTCTTGGTGAGTCGATCCACGATAACCCAGATAGAATCCTTCTGCTTTTGGGTCTTGGGCAGATCGGTCACAAATTCCATTGCAATATCTTCCCATTTCCATTTTGGCACGGAAAGGGATTGCAACTTTCCTCCAAGTCTTCGATGTTTGATCTTTACTTTCTGGCAGACCAAGCATTTGGATATGAACTCTGCGACATCTTGCTTCAGATTTGGCCACCAGAAATTTCTGCGTACATCCTTGTACATTTTACTTGCTCCTGGGTGTACTGAGTAGGCAGATGAGTGGGCTTCCTTTAAAATGATCTTTCGGAGCTCGTCCACTGCTGGCACACAAATTCGGTTTTGAAACCATAGGGAACCGTCATCTTGAATGACGAACCCTGGTGCCTTGCCTTCTTGTACCTCGCCGCTTATCCTTATCAGCATGATGTCCTCAGTCTGCTTCTCTTTAATCTCCGTCAGCAAATCGGATTGGATTTCCAAAGTGTTGAGACAACCTTGTTGTCTTTCGAACCAGACCTCGATGCCTTCCCTGATCAGTTCTTGTTGCAGCTTTGGCTGGGTCGTTAGCATTGCGATCAAGCCCTTTTGTTGTGTCTTACGACTGAGAGCGTCTGCTACGACATTAGCTTTGCCCGGATGGTAGAGCAGCTCGATGTCGTAGTCCTTCAGTAGTTCCAGCTATCTTCTTTGTCTCATGTTTAGTTCCTTCTGGGTGAACACATACTTCAAGCTTTTGTGGTCTGTATATATCTGACATTTGACCCCGTACAAGTAGTGTCGCCAGATTTTTAAGGCAAACACCACCGCTGCTAGTTCGAGGTCGTGAGTTGGGTAGTTCACTTCATAGACTTTGAGCTGACGAGATGCGTAGGCAATCACCTTTCCATTCTGCATAAGCACACATCCCAAGCCTTGCTTTGAGGCATCACTGTAGACCACATAACCGTCGTGCCCATCTGGCAGAGTCAAAACTGGTGCGCTTGTTAGATGCTTCTTGAGTTCTTGAAAGCTTTCTTCACACTTTTCGTCCCACACAAACTTCTTGTGGGTTTTTCGGAGCAACTTCGTCATTGGTAGGGCGATCTTTGAGAATCCCTCGACGAATCTTCGGTAGTACCCCGCAAGTCCTAGGAAGCTGCGAATTTCTTTTACATTCTTTGGTTGCTTCCATTCTGAGACTGCTTCAATCTTCTTTGGGTCCACCATTACTCCGTCTTGATTGATAACATGGCCTAGGAAAGCCACTTCTTTCAGCCGTAAATCACACTTGGATAATTTGGCGTAAAGTTGGTTGTGCCTTAAGATTTGTAGCACTGTTCGAAGGTGTTCTTCATGCTCTGCTCGATTCCCGGAGTAGATTAAGATGTCGTCAATGAAGACGATGACAAACTTGTCGAGGTATTCATGGAAGCATCGGTGCATAAAATCCATGAACACCGCAGGTGCGTTAGTCAGGCCGAATGGCATCACTACAAACTCGTAGTGGCCATAGCGAGTGCGAAATGCGGTCTTCGGAATGTCCTCATCGCGGATCCGAAGTTGATGATAGCCTGATCTCAGGTCGATCTTGGAGAAAACTTTTGCACCTCGGAGTTGGTCTAAGAGATCATCTATCCTTGGAAGAGGATACTTGTTCTTGATGGTGACCTTGTTCAGTTCTCTGTAGTCGATGCACAAACGGAAGGTTCCGTCCTTCTTCTTCACAAATAGCACGGGCGCTCCCCAGGGCGAAGCACTCGGTCGGATGTAACCCTTCTCAAGCAGTTCTTCGAGCTGACTCTTGAGTTCTTTCATCTCAAGCGGGGCCATTCTGTAGGGCGCTTTAGAGATTGGGGCGGTACCCGGCTCGAGGCTAATTGAAAACTCGACTTCTTGTCGGGGAGGCAATCCTGGGAGTTCTTCTGGGAAAACGTCGGGGAATTCTCGGGCTACAGGGATTTCCTGGATATCCACGACCCTTTTCTCCGTTGGCTCGAGGTAACAAAGATACCCAACACAGCCCTGTCGGAGTAACTTCCCGGCCTTCATGGCGTTGATCACTTTTCCGTTTTCTTCTTCTCGCTTTCCCTTGAATCTGCAAACATGTTTTCCTCCAGAGTTGATGGTTACAGTCCGGGTGTAGAAATCAATTATTGCTCCATGCTGGGACAACCAATCTCTTCCGAGAATGATGTCGTAGGGATCCATCGGGATGCATATCAAGTTGGAGTGAAAGATTACTCCCTGAATGCATAGGGGAAATCTACCTAACTGCCTTGCCCCTATTATCTTTTCTCCATTTGGAAGGTTCACTATGAACGGTTCACATTCCTCGAGATTGTCTAATCCTAGAAGTTCTATGCACTTTTCGGATATGAAAGAATGTGAAGCACCGGAATCGAAGAGTATAAACACGTCTTTAGAACGGATATGGAGAGTACCTTGGCAAATGGGTTCTTCTGGCTTGTCAGTGGTGCGCATCTCATACAATCTCTGCCCTTGTCGCTGCGAGTTCATAGGCCCTTTGCCTTTCTGGTTAGCTGTGGACTGAACTGAAGCGGTTCCTGCCGGCTTGTTTGACGCCTGAGGTCGCTGGGTCACCGTGTTCGAACGGGTCTGACCTGATGAATTCGCTGGTTGCCTGCAGAATTGTCGGAGGTGTCCATCTTTGTTGCAGTTGTAACATCTTCTTGGGGGCTTGGGACATTTCCGGTTTATGTGCCCGGGTTCGGCACAGTTGTGGCAGACGATTGGGGTCTTTGTGGATTTCGCCCTAAAGCTTGGTTTTGTACCAACCGACGAAGCCTTGTGCTTGCTTTTCTTTGACCACTGAGAACCTTGCGGCAATGCTGGCCTCTTAAATCCACTGTGACTGGAGTAGTGAGGCTTCCCTCCACCGAACTTCTTGCGCTCAGGAACCTTCAAAGTCGACTCCATTTTATGTGCATGATCCACATACTCCTCCAAGGTTGTGAAGGAGCGGTTTGCCATCCAAGGCTTGATGTGGTCGCTCATCCAACGGTGGAAATGTTTGATCTTCTGCTTTTCCGTGGTGATCTCTTCATCAGCATACTATAGCAGGTGATTAAACTTCTTAGCCCTTTCCAGCACGTTCAACCCATGCAGCTTCGGGGAGTGGAACTCATCCAGCTTTTCATCTCGCATCGATTCCGTGAAGAATCGGCGCATCATCTTGTTCTTGAACATGGCCCTGCTTAAATCTGGGCGGCTGGATAGACTAGAACTTTCCCACCACTCGCCTGCTTCATCTTTTAATTTCAGTGCAGCCATGTGCACCTTATCCGTTTCCGAGCATGGTATGTTGCGTAGGAGCCGCTCCATATGAGAAAACCAGTACTGCACTCCTGACGGATCCCCGGTTCTGTCGTACGAATCAGGCTTCATGGCGTTGAAAGCCTTGATTCCCTCAGTGAAGCTGACCAGATTTTGCTTCACGGGAACCACCTCTGTTGTTTGACCAACTTCTTCTTGCACTTCTTCAGGTGCTTCGGGGTCCACGGGTTTAGGAACCGTAGCAGGAATTTCCTCTCGTATCAGCTGTTGTACGAGAGTGCGCAGTGCACCTACAGCAGCTGCGTTGAACGTAATTGGAGCAGCTGGTGCAGCAGGCGGGTTTACATGTGTCCCTCTTCGAGCTTCGGACTCGCTATCATCATTGCCTTCTCTAGGCACAGTGGAACTGCGATTGGTGGCTCTGGTGTTGACCATCTGAAGGTTTTGGGTTTGTTTTTAATCGTTAAGACAATAATATAGGTAAGATTGAATACGCAAGTGCTAATAGTCGCAAAAGGGTAACTTCATTACTAGTTTCATAAGGAAAAGTACAAGGGCTTTCATAACTTAAGTCGTTCTTAACACAGGAAAGAAAGCTAATCCGAGTCGACTTCCTAGGTACAAAATGAAGCCGAAAGAAGTGGTCTAGGCTCACTTTTGAAAATGAAAGAGTACAAAGCTAAAGATCTAGATGAGATCGGTGTAAGTGTCGAGGAACCCGTCCTCGAAAAGGGTGTCATCAATGATCCTCGTGTCATTGGTAAGAAGGAGGTTAGCTTGCTCGATTCTGCGGCGGTTCTCGAGGGCTTGGGACTCTACGATGCAAATTCGGTACTGCAGCCTCTGCGCTTGATCCCTCTCTCTCTCTCGAACCCACTCCTCTCTGTGGCTCTGAAGTAGGTCCACATTCACCCTACGACTTCTGGAGAGTGCGGCGCCTGGAGGTGGCGGGGCGTTGACCAAGGGTGGTCGAGCCCGGCGATTGGAGGACTTTCCCTCCATCCACGTGACGAAGCCCTCCATCTGCACATCCCTGGGGGCTTGCATTGCCTGCTCGCGTAGTGAGGGCGGGCCATAAAATCTCTCCTCTGAGTGGTCAATGCTGTTGGACCCGATCTGGAGTTGTCGTAGTAGTACGTCGTCTTCATGGCACCAGAAGTCCATCATTGGGGGCATGGGCCCCACAGGCTCGGGCACTCTCGGAGGTGAGTCGACCTCCACTCTCGGCATGACCCTCGGAACCTCGATCTTATATTTTTACCATATAAATTAATCAGCTAAAAAGCTATTAAAATTATTTTTTCATTTATCCAAGTTTTCAATTTTTAATATTTTAAATCAAATAACTTAAAATTTTATTATTTAATAAATAAGGATCAAACAATCTAATCTTAAAAAGAAAATCTTTAGAATATGAATAATTTAAACCTTAAATTTTCATCAATTGTAGGCAATTTTTTGTGTTATTATATTTAATTTGCATAAATAGATTTATTTTAATTTTTTATATTTTTTACTTTTTAAAATTTTTAAAATTTTTAAAATTTTTTGAATTTTTGAATTTTTTAAAATGTTTTAAATTTTTGAAATTTTTTTAAATTTTTTTTAATTTTGTATAATCTCTTTAATGTTTATTTTTCGTTTTTTTAATTTTTTGTTTGATTTTATTTTTATTTTATTTTTTAAAAAAGTTAATTTAACCTTTTGGGTGTGTGACAAATTTCGTTTGAACCATAAGGTTAATTTGCAAATTTTGTCTATAGCTCAAGGTTACCGTGTGAATTACGTCAAACTTTGGTACACCTTATGAATATAGTCATACCTCAGGGTTACCATGTGGAATTTCCTAATAAAAAATGAACTCGTCCAATGGACGAGCAGAGTCATCTAGTATTTCTCTAAAATCTAATATCGCGCATAAAGCTCATTTAAACACATAATTAATATATCAAACTATTAATTCATCCATAAATATATTAACCATGCACATTAAGAAAATTCATATTCACTCTCAACAACTACTTAATCATTTATTTTTACAATATAAATTAACATATAACTTACTATCATGTATGAACCTAATTTAAACTCGTAATTAATGGAAAAAACTAATAATTAGACCATAAATAAATTAACTATTCAAATTATGAAATTTTATAATTATTTTCTACAACCACTTAATCAGTAATAATTACATATACATTAGTCTATAAATTATACATTAATTAATTATTTATTTATTTTTACAACATAAATTAACATATAAATTTACTATCATGTACACTTCTTAATCGATCAAAATCTCGGTAATCTATATATACTATAAAATAGAAAATTTTGGGCAATTAATGCCTCATTCAAATGGCCTAAATGTTTTATTCTATATCTATTTTGGCATTACAATGTTTTAATTGCTCAATTTAAGAAGAAAAAAAAGAAAAAGATAATCTAGATGGGAATTTTGACCATCTAAATGGCTAAATTCATATTGCCACATTAAAATTACACATTCAAATGACCTAAATGTTTTATTCTATATCTATTTTGGCATTACAATGTTTTAATTGCTCAATTTAAGAAAAAAAAGATTATCTAGATGGGAATTTTGACCATCTAAATGACTAAATTCATATTGCCACATTAAAATTACATTTACTAGCATTCCTTGTGTTATGTTGAGAAACCGATCACCTTTTTAGAATTTAAAGTGATTCATTAATAAATAAAAATATGAAACCCCTAAAACTAACCTTGGAATAGTCTACTCATCATATGCCTCTTTAGTAGCTTATGTGCCTCTTTGAATTTAGTAGCTTATGTTTAGAATTTAACCTTTGAATAGTTTACTAAAATGACAAAGTTACAATTTGTAACTTATGCGCCTCTTTAGTAGCTACCAAACGTTTATGACTTTTCATATTACACATAATTGCATAATTAATTATATTTAAAACCCATCCTCTACACACAAATATATATTGGATAATCGTGGGGTTTTGGAGGTTCATAAAAAATCAACTATAAAAGTTTGCGTACTTCCTTTTTGCTCTTCATTGCGTTGATTATGGTTTAATATTTAGAATATGTTATTTTCTAATGGTCAATTATTCAATTTCTAATTTTGATACTAAATTTTGATACTAATCTTTATTCTCCCATTATTTTGTTTCTTGGTGTGCAGGTGCAAACGAAGGTTTTAATATTCTTATTTGTAGATCTTGATTGATTCAATCTTCAATTTTTGGAATGTGAATGTGGTAACCGGTATGTACTTTGCATTGAATGTTTTGTTGATGTTGTATCAAGTTGTAATTAAAGTCATGTACTTAATATTCTCCATTGTTGTTAGTGCATGGTACTTGAAATTCACTATTCTTTGGAGGCTTTGTCACTACCTATTACCTAGAAAATGCCATGGTTCAAGGGTTATATAAAAATATGTATTATTTTCAATTACGTTGTAAGATACTATTTAACAAAAAAAAATACTTTTCTAAAAAACCTTTAAAAATATGTATCATTTCAATTATATTGTAAGACAATACTTTAACAAACAAAGAAATTGTACACTCAAAATCTATATAATATTCAAAAAGTATAAAAAAAATCAAATGCATAAAAAAACATTAAAATTAATAATGCATAATATTACAAGAATAATTTATGACCAATTCATAATCAAGCTTATAAAAGAATAAAAAGAAATATTCATTTATTGACATAGACTATTGGTTTCCTTTACCAAAATTAATAATTTGATAATTTATTACCAACCCATAATTAAGGTGAAAGAATAAAAAAATTATTTATTTATTTTTAATTTTACAATTAATCAAATAGGCTTTTGGTTTTCCTAGACAAAAAAACTAGACTCTTGGATTTCCTTTTATGAAATCAATTGTTGTGATTATTTTGTCGATATATCTATGACTTTTGGTTTTCCATTGATTTAAGAAAAAATATCAAACAAATATAAAAATTCCCAAGGTTATTTAATTGAGAGCTAGCATTAAAAGATGTTTTAATTCACTAAAACTTATCGAATGCCCTTACAAATTCCAAAACCTTTTATTTCTCATTATCCAATGTCCTTACAAATTCTTAAGTCTCTTATTTCTCTTTTAAATATGGATTAGGATATAGAGTGTGTTTCTATTTTTTGTGAGTTTTTTTGAAACCCAATATATACAATTTGTGAGTTTAGAGACATGTGAGATCTATTATAATTTGTTTGTTAATAGCTATTAATCGAGACTATCATGGTAATAATTCTCTTTTGATCAAATTGTTAAATTCTCCTTATACGTTTGTGAATTCATGTTTTTTTATTCGTTGCATAGAACTAGATTTATTTTTATTATTTTATGTTACCCTTTTTTAAGTAACTAAACTAGAGATAAAATGACATTCATGTGTGTTGTGTGTACGGACAAGGCTTATGTTACATTGTTATTCTATCAAAAGAAGAAAATTTTGGTCATTTATGAGCAATCCATGATTAAGGTTAAAAGAATAAAAAAATATTCATTTATTGCTAATTTTTCAATTAATCACATACACTATTGGTTTTCCTTTACCGAAAATAATAATTTGATCATTTATGACCAATCCATAATTAAGGTGAAAGAATAAAAAATTTATTTATTTATTTTTAATTTTACAATTAATCTAAGGGTTTTTTCTAGTGTGTGCCCATGGACACACACTAACAATGATTGGGTTTCCTTAATTAGGAGGAAAATGTAAATTGAAAAGGAGGTGAATATAAATTAAAAAGGAGGTAAATGTAAATTGAAAAGGAGGTGAATATAAATTGAAAAGGAGGTAAATGTAAATTGAAAAGGAGGTGAATATAAATTGAAAAGAAGGAAAATGTAAATAAGGAAACCATTAGCTTAATTTTGGAAGAATATTATTTATCTTTATTGCTAATTTTAAATTTATTATGTAATGTTTACCTTTAAATTTCTAATTAGAGAAACCCCAATCATTGTTAGTGTGTGCCTATGGGCTTTATCTAAGTATAATAAAATTTACTTAATTGATTTTATCTTGTTTAACTAACAATATCTCTAGGTGAATATTTTTATTAGGTTATTAGCATAAATCCATTATTATTATTTAGATTTCTATGGAAAGCAATTTAAGTTATTTAAATCAAAATAAAAAGATTTTTAAGAGGAAAAATAGACCTTCTGGTTTACTGGATTGAATGTACAGTACAATAGGGCACACCAGGGGAGAAGCCAAAGGGAGCGGCAGACTCTAGAAGGGGCGGCGACGAACGGCCGGCGGTCTGGCGGAGGCTCCGGCGGCGGGCGCGGACTGCTGGGCGATGGCTTGGTGGTCCGGCGGTGGAGTGATGGTGATTTGGGTGGACTTTGAATGTGTTTAATTGAAGAAAATCATCTAAGAGAAAGCTTGAGTTGAATCTGAATTTTGACAATATTGAAGAGCAAGAGTGCTTAGAAGGGAGAAGAGAACTTATGTGTGAGCTTTGATGGGAGAAATCAGCCTTTACATAGGCAAGGAAGGAGCTCTTGGTGATCGATGGCAATGGTTTTTGACCTATGGAAGAGAGGGTGATGAATGGTGATAGGGGGAGAGTTTGCTAGTTGGTGATGATGCTTGATGATGCAAATTGGGTGGTCTTGCAAGAAAGAGTGGAGAAGAATGGAAGACTCCATTTACATGCAATGGATGAGCGTCACTTCAATCAACTTCTTTGACTCTCTCTTGAAGAAGAAGAATAGAGAGGGTTTATTATTAAAAGTGTGATGAATTGGGTAGTCAAATTACAATAGTCTGGCGGTGTGTGTGTGATAGGGAGATGCATGAGGTCTCGGGTTCGAGTCCCGGCTCTTGCCTCTTTTTTATTTAATTTGCATTGTATTATTTTTAGCTTTGTAAGACTAGACTATTAATAAATTCGAAAATTATTTTAATCCTTATTTTATTTGAATAACCTTTATACCTTAATAATCCTTGATAACATATTCTTGATTTTTTTATTTATTTAAATTATTTAAACTCTTTTTTTTTTAGAGAAAAGGATTATTAAAATATTATATTGGTTTTAAAAACCTTGGAATATTGCGGATATTACACCTCCTTTCAGTGCGCCATAGGGCTCGATCTTCTCCTTCACGCCTTTCGTTGCTTTCGCTTCGACGTTGACTACGTCGTCTCTTCTTCTTACTGCCCCCGTCATGAGCTGACTCGGGTCTTACGGATGGATCATAGCGATCCATGTCATGGTCGCGTAGATTTTCGCGATGATCGCGGTATCTGCGACCGCGGTGGTTTCCACGGTCGTCGGAACTTGCCAAGTCGCTCGAGGTCGAGCCGTTTGAGTGATGAGGGTCCGCGGCTCGGGTACTCTTACGCGGGGGCGACTCGTGTCGTTTGCCCCTTCATCGACCTCTAGGCGCTCTATGATCTCTTTAGTAGTCAACTTGCATCTCTTCGGACTCGTCGGTTCTTACCGACTCAGGACCATGACGGTTATCGCAAATTTGATGACGTTAGCGACCTTTCGACATGTCCTTTCAATCGCCAATTCGCTGACAGGGCGCTTCCCCTGAACTTTATCTAAGGTATTCTTCAATCTTGCAATCTCTTCCAAGGCTTGGTCCAAGCAGTACTCTGCCTGGGCGCACTTACTATGAATCTTTTCGTTCTTTCTCAAGACAGAGGCTAAAGCATGTGTGGTCTCATCTTCCTCCTCATTTTCGACGGTGGTTGATGCCCCATTCCCGCCATTTGGCTAGACGCCAAGGATATGCGAGTTTCACCACGTGCGAGACTAGACCTGACGTGGCTCGATTGACCATGCTTGTAGCGTGGGCTGACGGAACTAGGGTTCCTCTCTCGGTTTTAGGATAGCGCAGGTTCCGAAATACACAATTGTGCTTGATTACGGTCGCGGGTTTCCAAACTGCAGTCACGATTACGATCCATGACCGTGGTGGTTGCTCGTCTTGGTTCGTGCGATGGCCCACGACTCTATAAACATTGATACTATTGGATTCAGCAACACACATTGATGAGTCCCATAGTTGGCCAAATCCATCAAATTCAGCTCGTGCGACGTTACGACCGTGGATTCCATCGCTTGAATCGGAACCCTGACGGCTTGCGCGATGATTGGTCGTGTTTGCGGGTTGGGCCGGTCACAGTTTAGGTCATCTTCAAGCAAGGCGCCTTGCTTGGTGCACGCTAGGGTTCGATCCTCCGAGTAAATATCGGAGTTCGTGTGATCGCCCTGCATGTCGTGGTCGCAACTCTCTATTCTGCGATTGCAGTTTTGTTCATTGAGGGCACCACGCTCGATTTTGCTTTGCGCGATTGCCCCAAGACCATGAAAGGTCACCTCTTGTTAACCTATAAACTACTTAATACATAAAACTGATTATTAATCCGTAAATTAAAAATAAATTTAATATTTTGCGTACCAAAACCCTCCACGGGGGCGACGGGTTGGCTCGTCGTTGCTTCCGGAAGCGGGACTTGAACCTCCTCTCGAACTCTCGAGGTTGCCTCACTCTCATTCAAGTTAATATTTGGTCGGGATTCATTCCGTCGTCTACGTTGGGAGCTTGAAGATGATTTCGAGCGAAACAAACTCTAATAAAAAAAAGTTACGTTAGTTTTAACCTTAATCACTGAAAATAATTCAATTAAAATAAAAAAAATCATACATACCGATATCGAAAAACTTCTCATTATTTTGAATAGCGGTTTAATTCATCGGATTAGTGTATGATTTGGGACCATTTGAATCGAATTAACGAATTTTGGACCACTTTGAATCGGATTTGGGACCACCTTAAAAAAGATTTGGGCGAAAATGGAGAGTGAGGGCTGGTAGAATGTTGAAGAGGGAGTGAGGAGGAGTTGGAGTGGTGAAGTGAACCGGGGAAAGGAATCGCCGAGTATTAAAGCGGAGTCGCCCTCCCTCGTCCTCGCTATCTCCGCACCTGGTCAAACTTGGATTCTGCATTTGCAGAATCCCAGGCAGATGCCGCTGCCGCTGTCTGCTGCAGGTGCAGATTCCCACGCAGGAATCTGCACCTTAGACTGTATTTAAAAAAAAATTACATAAGCGGTATAACCTATCGCTCGTGAGGCCTTCAGTAGGATCCACCACTTTAAAAGTCGGGGTGCCCTTATAGTCTGAACTGGGCGCAATTCATTGTTCGTATTTGTTTGATAAATAAACAAGGGAGTATTTGGTAAATCTATTCCATCTTTTTTTTTTGAAAAGGTAAGGATTAGGAGACCCCCTACGGGGGGCGTCCTAGGGCATCCTTTCGGGTGAGAGTTAGAAGCTTTGGGTTGTCTAACAGGAGACTGGTAGGGATGCTGTGGCCCAACTTAGAGATTTTGTCGGCCACAGCGTTACAGTCCCTACCCACGTGACGGACTGAGACAGTTATGAACTGTTGCAAGGATAACAGAATGACTGCTATTAAAATTTCGATCTCCCATGGGCATCCTCCATTGTTATTAATGGCTTTAATGACAATGAGATTATCGCCTTCAATTTCAATATTTTCTATACCTAATCTCCGTGTTTCCTTAATTCCTTCCCTAAGTGCAAGTACTTCTGCTTTTAAGACCGAGATAGATCCTTGTTTGTTTACTCCTAAACTTATCATTTCTGCTTTGTGATTTCTAATTACAAATCCTCATGTTGCTAGACTAGAATTGAGTTTAGAACCATCAAAATTTAATTTCATGTGGTTATTTGGCGGTTTAGTCCATGTCTCCCTTTTTCTTTTTCTTTTCACTTGTGTTATTCTTGTTTGTTGTTCTTGTTTTTCTTCATCTTCTACCCATTTTTTTGACTTATCCCATTGAGCAATTTGATTTTTTGTGCATTGTTCTAAATTTAGAATGAAGTCATTGGGAGTTTGTTGAAAAACTAACTTGTTTCTTTGATGCCAAATACACCAGCATACCGCCAGTTCTATGAATTCATTTTTATCCATTACTTTGATTAAATCGTTTAGGATCACTCCAGCAGATTTATTTCTTACATCCCAATTTTTGAAAATTGCCTCTGTTTTAAAATTGATTTTCTTCACCAATCTCTTCGTGTGTGGGCATTCTATTAGCAAATGTTCTATATCCTTATATGTACATTTGCACATTAGACAACCTGAACGTGTAGCAACCCCTTTCTCTTGTAGTCTTGCTTTCGTAGGGAAAATGGTAAAAACTATAGCAAAAACCAAAGCTAAAGAGCCATACGAACCGGATAACTAGAAGCTGCCCCTCTTCCTTCCTCCTGTCGAAGAAATTGATGCTTGAGAGTCTGAGAAAGCCGCCCAATTACACAGCGGTTCCTGTCTCAAAGCCTTCACCAAGCTCTCTATTTTCTTTAGAATCCGCTCAATTTTCCAGATTCTAATCACACCAGATCCCAAATTCGCCCCACAAATACATCTCCTCTCATTTTTTCCCCAGATGGCTTCAGATCAAGACCTTCCAGATGGATCAGTCCAGAACATTCTAGACCAGGACACCCTGAAATGGGTTTTCGTGGGTGGAAAGGGGGGCGTGGGGAAGACAACTTGCAGCTCCATCATCGCTATCCTCCTCGCTAGGGTTCGGGCTTCTGTACTTGTCATATCTACGGATCCTGCTCACAATCTCAGCGATGCCTTTCAACAGCGGTTCACGAAAACGCCTAGTTTGGTTACTGGCTTCACCAATCTCTATGCCATGGTTCGTTTTCCCTTTCCTAATTCATTTAATTTCATTTGATTTTGAAGTATTGTGGTGGTCTGGATTCGTTCTGCCCTTCCTAATTCTTCAATTCAAAAAATTTCGAACTACAATGGTAGTCAGTGATTGTAGGTACCATGGTATTATGGATGGGATTTTGGGATATTTTAGCAATGATGCCCAGACGATGGAATCGTTGGTTGGTTTGTAAACTGTGTTTAGGTTGATGATGGTTGTTTGTGGGATACTTCAGCTGTTTCTGAGTGCAAAGTTATCTGTTTTTAATTGATCAAAATCCATGCAATCTTGTCTCTCTAGTACCAAGTGCTCCACTAATTTATTAGTGGAGCACTTGGTACTATGAAGAAGTGTATCTAACCGTCAATTATCCCTACTTTATTAGTAATTCATTACACATACCCATTTGGATGTATTAAAACACTATGAAGAAGTGTAAAATACTATAATGTTCAAGCTATTTTGTTAGTAATTCAGTTTTCCTTGGGTCTTTCGGCGCATCCTCCTCACATGTTCAGGTTATGGGTTCCCCCATCTTGACCACCCAGATCCTGCCGGAGCAGGACTTTACTGGGCAATGATGATGTTGTATGAAGAAGTGTAAAATACTAAAATGTTCAGAAATTACCCTAATAAAACAAACTCATATATGTCTAGGTAAGTGGTATTATGGACAATTCCTTTTTATATTCGAATAAGAGTGAAATTGGGTAGTGTGAAATTGTTAACAAAATATGATTGGAATGTGGTTAAATTTTCGTTTACAATAGGTGTTTTTGTGCAAAGTGAGCTCAATTAAGAGTGATTTTGTGTAGCTTACCCATATTATGGTAGCATCATATAAAACATCCTATAAACTGTGTTATTTTTATTGATCGTCATTATCACTTCAGGCTTCAAGCTATAATAAATCTGAATAGTCCTATTTGGACTGAAGGTTCAGTTTTTCAAGAGCACTGAATGCTTGTAATTGGTAATTCCTATATAGGATTTAGAACTGAATGGGGGTATGATGGGATGCACATATAGTATCTGTCAGCATAGACTAGCTAAAAGGGCTACCTAGAAAATTCAGCTCAATGGAGCATGTAGATTGGCTTCTAGGTTTCTTTTCAGGTGCATGATTTAACTTATGCCATAAATTGATAAAAGGAGATGGCCTTCGTTCGAGTTTTTAACCCTTCTATAATTCTTGATTTTGTCCTCCAATAGGAGGTGGATCCTACGTTGGAGAATGAAGAACTTCCTGGTGCAGATGGAGCAGATAATCTTATTGCAGAGTTGGCTAATGCAATTCCTGGAATTGATGAGGCCATGAGCTTTGCAGAAATGCTTAAGTAAGCTCATACTTGATTTTTGGATTGACAGAACAAAAGATTATGATTATATTGATATATTGTCAACTCTATTCCAGTTTGATGGCTTTTATTGCAATCATTTAGTTCCATGGAACCCACCTTGCTCTGTAAATTTGTTGATCGGATTGATGGATTATGCTGGTTGTTTCTGATTTTACCTTTCTTATAATCCTTTTTTTTTTTGCATTATAATCTGCATGATGCATAAGCCATGCCTTTATATTCTTTTATACAGCCTTCTCTATTCCAATTTTGTAATCTTTTCTCTGATTTTTTTTTGTAAGACATGTGAGGTAAAATGAATTTGAAGTGGGTTCTGTAATTGAAATGTGTGGAGGGAGGATGTGTAATTCATATTGGGATGTAATATAGGTGTTAACCTGATGATTCTGCTTTCTTAAAGCATATGAGATGGACATAGCATTTTTAACATTAACTTATTTCAATTATATCCTTCTGTTTTCAATTATATCCTGTTAGTTATCAAGTACTCCCTCCGAACCAAAATAATTGTCGTTTTAGCTTTGGACACAAGAATTAAGAAAAGCATTAACTAAACTCAAAAAGGTAAATTTTTTATAAATTTTACCACTCATCACCTTTTTTCAACCAATGAATGAATAGCATTAACTAATAAAAACACATTTCAATAACAATTTTCATAACTCACTCCTAATCAATTGCCTAGAAAATCTAAAACGGCATATAAAATGAATCAAATTTGAAGTGTTAAAACGACAATTAATTTGAATCGGAGGGAGTATGTACTATATTTTTCACTTGAAAGAATCTTGATTGAATTTAAGTGGGGGTTATTTATACATATATATTTATGAAACTTTTTATTTGTTATACAGGTTAGTGCAGACGATGGATTACTCTGTGATTGTATTTGACACAGCTCCAACGGGCCATACACTTCGCCTCTTGCAGTTTCCTTCAACATTGGAGAAAGGTTTAGCCAAAATGATGAGTGTGAAGAACAAATTTGGAGGCCTACTGAGTCAGGTAATAAATACTTAGTTGTCCCTGGACCCTGGGGTAGTGAGGTGCAAATTTGCGATTTTATTCTGTCACCTCTTCAGCTTGACCAGCGCCAAGTTGCAACATGTGCCAAGCACAGAATCTTTACCATTTTGACTGGGTCAAGTTGGCCTTGGAGTTCTTGTGTATTATGACTGGGTCAAGTTGCAACATGTGCCAAGCACAAAATCTTTTCCATTTTTATGGAGTATGTTGAATACACATGCAGTAAATTGGCCTTGGAGTTCTTGTGGATTATGACTGGGTCAACTTGCGCCAACATGTTTGTCTTGATTTCTGAGTTTCATTTCACCCCTATTTATGGAGGGTATTTCGTAAAGCCGATTTTGATGCCATCTGTAACAATGTAATATTCTTGGGCATCTAATACAAAAATCCTTGCTCATGCTGGAGAAAAGGAATGGAAAAGTGGAAAACTTCTTTTTGCTAGCAGATTGCAAGAGGCTTCTGGAGTTCTGGATATGATCTTCATATTCCCTGCACTTTGCGAATCCTTTATTTTATTTTGTGTTTGCAGTTTGCCATGTATCACTTTATTTTTAAAGTTTTCTGCTTTGCCAGATGACACGTCTTTTTGGGGTGGAGGATGACTTTGGTGAAGACGCAATCCTTGGAAGGCTCGAGGGCATGAAAGGTGTGATCGAACAAGTAAATAAGCAATTCAAGGATCCGGTATGAGTTTCTTTTTCCATTTTTTTCTATTAAATGAAAGGTACTTGCTAATTCTGATAGTGAGTCATGGTATCTGACCATATTAAAATAGGAAGCTTAAGAGTTGATGTCTTGCTGAGCTAAAAATATGGTGTACATTGCCAAATTAGTACAAGTTAGAGGGTGAAATCAAGTACTGAAGATATGCAAAGATAATCTTGGTTTAAAAATGTGCCAAATAGCAAACTATCCATTAACCAGGGAGTTTTCACAAAATATGATGTTAATCACAAAATTGACTGATGAAAATATGGGCTTAGTAGTGTTTTGTTAACGGAATGCATATAATGGGTGCTATGGTTGACAACTTGGCATGCTTTGGTTAACAGCTTTTTCCTCCTTGTCTCTTTGATTTTGTTGTGGCAGGACATGACAACTTTTGTGTGTGTGTGCATCGCGGAATTCCTTTCTCTCTATGAAACCGAAAGATTAGTGCAGGAATTGACCAAGTTTGAGATAGATACTCATAATATCATCATTAATCAAGTAATCTTCGACGATGAAGGTAACCAAACATCTCCTATCTATCGCATTCATCTGTTTCTTGTTCCTCACGACAGATTAAGTTGATATTGCTTCTGTTTTCTAGCTGTTCAATCTAAACTTCTCAAGGCTCGAACACGGATGCAACAAAAGTACATAGATCAGTTCTACGTGCTGTATGACGACTTCCACATTACAAAGTTGCCATTGTTGCCTGAAGAGGTATGCATAGATAGTGTCGCTTTCCTAAACCCGATGCCTTGGAAATCAGAATCTTGTTTTCAATTTCTAACCGAAGATTTGAACCAAATGCCATTGTTTTATACAGGTATGTGGAGTGGCAGCATTGAAATCATTTTCGCAACATTTCATTATGCCGTACCAATCTCTGGCGTCAAAGGACCCCGTAGAACATTTAGAGAGGAGAATATCAGAATTGAAGGCGCAGTTGAAAGAAGCAGAAGAGGAGCTAGAGAAACTGAATAAGGGAAAACAGAAGGTCTAGAAACTTCATAAAGATTCGGTAGAATTGAAGTTAAATCGGTTTTCTTCTTCCTCTGTAATTGGACATGCCATTCTGGTTGTCATCTTCTGTTAGTGTTTTTGGGTGGAAACATAGTATACGAGTTCTTACAACATTGCATGATGCATATGTGTGAGATTTTGAAAGAATGTTTTACGGATGATGTGAAATTTATATCCTTAGTTTCCTAAATTTGGCATAAATTTACCATGCTAATTATCAAGTACACAAATCCAATAAGGAAAATTTAGCACATTATGTTAACACAAGCTCACAACAAATTAACAACAATCAAAGAAGCTTTATAACTCTTTTGGATGAAGTCATGTGGCTTTTGATGGCGGTTTCTGGATGGCTCTTTGAGACGGGGCAATTTTTAGGAGTTTCATATGTTTTAGATTTTTTGTTGAATAGGAAAGAAGTAGGGGGCGGTTCAACAGATAGTTTGCCGCCGTAAGGCATCTAATCGGATAAGATCTCTCAAATCTTTTGAGTCAAGTCTCTTGATGATGTAGTCGCACTCTACAAATAAGTCTGTCACTCGATTAATTTTCCGAAAGATGTAGGTGATTTTAGTTCTCAAATCTTCAAAGCAAGAATAAGATATCGAAAGTAATCATCTCAATTTTTCATGGGCAACTTCAAGTATCGTTGATGCATTAATGAGGCTTGAGTTGTCTCCTTCAATCTCGATTCTTGGATACCCATATGAAGATTTTCCAAGACTCCTCTTCTGAGCGTTGTGACCTCCATCGTGGTGACGGACTATTCACCACACCTGCCATTTCTTCAAGCTATAGCCGTGCCCAACTCGTTCTTGAAGATAAAGTCAAAAGATGTAGAACTATAGTTGTTCCTGACCTCCATCAAAGTTGAGTTTTGTAAAATTAGACAAGTCATTTCCGTTGAATTTGTTTCCTTTTGTCTGTGGGTTACAGTTTTGAGGTTTGGTGCTTGTTTGTGTTAGTTCATCTTAACTTTCTTTGTGTTACCGAGATATTTTTGGATGAATGTGTTAATATTTCTTATTTTCCTTTTTTCTTGGCCGGATTTTTTTTCTCGGATTTTTTTTCTATTATTTTCAATGGTGTATTTTAACCTGTATTTTAAAAAAACACGAGGCGGACTCTACATGGAGACGGACCACCTAGCGTTTAGGCAGCCTAAGCGGTTTCCTAAAAGGTCTGGAAAATTAGGTGGTCTCCGCCGCCTAGGCTTTGCCTAGACGCCGGAAGGTGATTGTGTGTAAAGGGCGAATTTTTGTAATTTACTTCAATATATAATGTTCACATTTGAGGGACCGAGGCTGCTCAAACCTCCCAACAATGGCTTCCAGATCCCTCTCCTCCCTCCGTCTGGCTTCTCGTCTCCTCCATAGTAGAACCTTCCTTTCCACGCAACCTCCCATTCGCCGCCGCCACCCCCTATTCTCCATCATCCGATCTCCGGCGAATGATTCCATTGTAAACCGTCCCCAATTTTCCCTCTCATCACTCTCCTTCTCCACCCTGCGCCGCCACCAGCCGGCACGCGGTGGCAAAAAGCTCGACATCGGCGCCAAGGCCCGGCAGCTCCAGACGCGGCGGCTCTGGACTTACGCCCTAGCCTTCTCCGGCGTTGCCGGATTCCTTGTCCTCGTCCTCAACAACTTCCAGGACCAGCTCGTGTTCTACGTCACCCCTACTGATGCTTTCGAGAAGCTTCGATCGGACCCTTCCAAGACCAAATTCCGCCTCGGCGGTCTCGTCCTTGAAGGTAGCGTCAACCAGCCGGCTAAGTCGCCGGAGATGGAGTTCGTCGTCACGGATCTCATCACCGACATTCTCGTCAGGTACCAGGGCTCCCTTCCCGATCTGTTCAGGGAGGGCCACTCCGTGGTGGTAGAGGGCTTCGTCAAGCCTCTCACCGAGGAGATCCGCCGGGAATGGGAGCCGACGTCTTCTCCGGATGTGGCGGCCACGGATACGCAGCGGAGTGGCGGGAGGGTGAAGGAGGTGACGGCGAAGGCGAGGAGTGCTGGGTATTACTTTTCGGCCTCTGAGGTGTTGGCGAAGCACGATGAGAAGTACATGCCGGCGGAGGTGGCGGCGGCGATCGAGAAGAATAAGAAGATGATCGAGGCTGAGGCGAAGGAAGCTGCGGAGGAGAGGAAGAAGCAATCAGGCATGGCTCCTGCAAGTTCCTAGGGTTTAGATTTTGTCAATTGATTGATTTTGTGCCTGCGGATTTCTGATTCAAAATTGGACCATTACCAGGTAAGAATTAGGGTTTTGTCGGAATTTTTTTTATTGAGGGATAAAGATTTTTAATATACTTGTTGTTAGAGGAAGAGGAATACATATAGGCTACGAGCTGAGAGGCTCACAGTTATTTGAATAATTTTGGTCTCTGATTACCATTTTTATGGTGGCGTTAACACTGTATTATGAACTGATTGTTCGTCAATGAAATAAACTAGGATTTGGAAGAAGTATTTTTGTGTGTGTGTGATTCTGCCCCAAATTAGCTATTGTTGATCTATAGGAATTGGCTGTGGTGATGCAAATCTTGTCCTGCTGCTTGATAATCGATTGCATTAAATAGGGTGTTTGAAAATTTTGTTAACCCTAAGATACATGGCTAACACAAAAGGTGTTGCCACACCCTAAAACATTGATTAGTTCCATGCTGTAAATAGCACATCAGTTGATAAATTTTGTTATTGATTGCTCATCTCCAATAGTTTGTAGTATATGATGCAATTAGCTGGTAATTTTACATTACTGAGATGTTTTCTGGTTTGTTGATGTCTGTCTGATTGCCATTGGATGAACTTGAATGTTGTGACACGGCGATTGATAATAATGATTTCACCCTTGTTCAGTTCCACACTAGATGGTGGACGGATGGTGCTGAATGGAGAAACAAAGAGAAAATTGATGATGTCTTTGGTTTGTGTTAGATTCATTATGATAACAATGTTTGATCATGCCTGCTTTGTTTGGAATGTTTGATCACGCCTGTACATTTTCCCTTAGTAGTTATAAACTTATAATTGATCTGGAGGAACTGTAGCATTGGACATATATATGGAGGATCTTACTAACTACACTATATATAGTCTACACTACAGATTGTGGTGCTTCTGAATTTAAATGATTTGTTTTAGTCTTGTAGCCAATGTTCTAAGAAACCCTTCGTTGAGAGGGGCTGCCTAGCGCCTAGACGGCCTAAACAGTTGCTTAGGCCCTAGGCAGGATTTTTAGAAGAGTGCTTGTAGCATGAGATTACAATTTAGGAGGATAATGACACATCTATGATCTTTCTGGGGTACTGTGAACGCTGGTTAGTTGTGGCAGCAGCTATAGTCATTCTGCTTGTTAAGAGTTTGTTTGGATGTCATGGAGCATAAAGAACTTATGCATTAGGTATTGGAGTTGAAATTAAAAATGCAGTATAGAATTCAAGATGCATTATTTCAAAACTCAAAATATATAATGACAAATTACTTAGTTTTTAGGTATCAGTAGGATGTATAATAACTACATGTATCTAAATGCTTTGAATTCCTGTTCATGCCTCGGTGGCTTCGTTGAAGAGGGATATTGTGGTATATGCAACAATAGTATAAGGGTCAATTGGTCAAACCTACGAGCATTTGTTCACAGTTCGTCCGTTATCAGTTATTACTATGGCTATGTCATGTGTAGCTAGGGCTATAAATAAACAGAACTATTTTTGAGTAACTCGGTGTTCGGCTCAATTCAGTGGTGTTCGTGTTCGGCTCGAAGGCTCGGAAGATAAATGAAGTGAGCTTGAGCACAAGAAAAGTCGGTTCGTTTGTTCATAAGCAAGTTCGATTATACATTCATATCAAACTAGATTATACGTTTATAAACAAGCCCCACTATATATGTTAATATATAATATGTAGTAAGTAGAATTACATAGTTTTGGTAGTGTCTCAAACTACGTAGTTTAGTTTCATTTTCTTGTATAGATGATTAGGTAAATGAGTTGTTTGCGAGCTTGTCTTACGAAGAAACTAAATGAAAGGCTCGAAAGCTAAGCAAGAGCTCAATAAGCATTTAAAAGAACTAGACTCAAACAAGATTTTAAGCTCGAACCAAACTCACGTTCGAGTTGAGCTCACATGTTTTTAACTGAGTCGAGCCACAAACCTCCCATTGATGAGTATTTCCAAGAGATGGAGGCATAGGACTAATTTCCTCGAACCTACATGAGGTGTTCTCAAAGGCATCTCGACAACAACCACAATCCAACAACTAATTGAAGAGATATCAAGATCAAGCTAGAACCCTTTGCGGGAGAAAATGACCTGAAAAAGTACACTACATGGGAGCAAATCACTAACTACACATTGGGCCACCTTGGCCATGAAGAGCATGAGAAGTTAGAGGTGGTGACGCTTCATTTCATCGGGCTAGTGGTTTAGAGTTCGAGATGAGCGAGCTAGACAAGGTTTGAGGCCCATTGAGACTTGGCCTCAACTCTATTTCTTGATGAAGAAGAAGTATGTGCCTGAGGAGCATATTTAGACTATGAGGTTACATGTTACCACTTGCAAGTAAGGCAACCGATCTCCTACGGAATACTTTGACGAGTTTTAAGATCTCACCTATAGGGCCAACATACACCTTTCACAAAGGTCCATACGAACTCAGTTTATGGTCGGGTTGAATCAATCAATTTGAGACGCTTTCGAGATCCAAATTATTAGGGATGTTGCTACCCTAGTACAAAAGGTGCAACTCTTGCTCAATCAATTGCAAATGAGAAAGAAGGGGTCGTTTGTGCAAAATTCTTAACTTCCAAATCTCCTTCTCCTTCTTCTAATTCTTTTAGAGCTAACTCTTCTATGCAATCCAATGGAGTTGTAAACTTACCTAAAATAGGTTTTGAAATTCAACAAAGAAGAGTAGCAACCCAATCTCTTCAAGAATGGGCCCATAACACTAAGTGTTGTAAGTGTCAAGGGCGTGGCCATATTTCCAAGGACTGTGACGAGGAGCATACCATTGAGCCCATAAACTCAAATTAAGTAGAGGAGACCAATGCCTAAAATGAAGATGGGCTTGAGTACATTGATCCCTCTTAATTTCAAGATCCAGTCTATTTTGTGACTAGACAAGCTCTTACCATCCAAGAGGCCCCTTCAAATGATCAACGGGAGAACATTTTTCATTCAAGGTGTACGATCAATGAGAGAACACTTAATGTGATCATTGATGGAGGAATTTGTTGCAACTTGATCAACTCTAAGGTGGTCGAGTACCTCCATTTGAAGACATTCCCTCGGTCTACATCCTATGGTCTTAATGGCATCATCGATGACATCGAAAACATGGTTATTCACCAATGCCTTCTCACTTTCAATATTGGTACTTATCATGATTAAGTGTTCTCCCATTGACGGATCAATCGCAAGAACACAAGCCAAGAATATCAAAGAGGCGACACATGCTCTTCTAGCTCGCTTAGAAGCCACGACAGATAAAGCCTCACAACCTCTGTGGATCACCATGCTTAGACATCGGGTTCCGGCCAACCCAATCTTGGATCAAGAGGTCTCAAGGCCAAGTCGAGTGTCCTACTCTATTTCAGGCAAAGGTCATGCACCTAGGTGCACGATCATGTGCCATACGCCCATACCTTAGGTTACGACTAGCGTTGTGCGCTTGGTCATGCACCCTAGGTGAAGGATCATGTACCTACTCCCAAGTCATGACTAGGATCATGCACATGCTAAGCGTGCGGTGGGGCGCATGATCATGCCCCTACCCTCAAGTAGCGTTCACGATCGTGCACTAATACCAAGACTCGGATTTTAGACCGCACCTTTATTTGTTTGTCTTTTAACCTAGTTTCCATATAGTTTACTCTTATAAACACTTGTTATCCTTTTTTTAGATTACGTTGAAACTAATTGAGAGTGTCTTGGCTAAGACTAAAGAAGCTCCTCAATTTTAAACTCACACTTTTGTATTCGTTTGCTTGAATTTCAATCTAATTCGGTTGTTTTGCATTCAATCTTCTGAGTCCTTCATCTATATATTTCAATCCCAAGGGAACTTCTGGTACAATATTGTGTCATTTTCTACATGAGACAATTCATCCACGAGTCGTCACTTATCAAAATGAATCCATGCATTTATAACATGACCCATTGACATCACTATGTCCTAGTGAGAAGGTCGGAAAAATTGGTTTTCAGTGATTTTTGTTAAAGTAGAGGCTTAGTGGACCCAAGAAGAATTGGATGGAGGTGAATAAAAAAAGATTTCATCCCCTTGGCACTCATAGATGACATGGCCCAAATAGAAATTATTGAAGAAAAAAGTATTTAGGTTGAGGACCATAAGATACGAGGGGTCCATGTTCTTATTTTTTCTCGTTTGTGTGTTTGTGTGTGTCTTGTTGTATGCTTTAGGTTGTAATGTGGGTGCTTTTATGCTTTGCTTGAGTGTTTGTATGCTAGTCCTTCTTTATAATCTAGTTACTCTTGCTTTTGTCTTTTCTAGGTCTATCAAAAACATCCTCTCAAATTGTTTTGGTGAGGGTGTGTACATCTTGAATAGACTTGTAAATTTCATGGTTTGGGTCGCGTCAAAACTAAAAGTTCGTTTGAACTCCCGGGTCGGGCTTAGACTGACTTGGCTATTTGGGATGGTTTGCATTCCATACCCTCCTAAATCTAAGTTGGGATGTCCGCATGCTGATCCGCTATTCCTTTTACTAAACAATTAACAATATTAGAGTAATTAAATATACATCTATTCATGCTTAATTTCAAATGTAAAATTTATATCAAATTTATGGAACCAAAATTTATGTCTAATTTGAAATGTACATCCGAATTCCTAAACACTAATTTTAGAAATAAATCAAATATGAGAAAAGCATGGATGAGAGAAACAAGAGACTAGATAGATGTCTAGGATGGAAGAGGGTGTTAGCATAGAGCAGTGACAATCGATGGAGAGGAGCGGAGGTTGGCAGTTGGCTGGACTATGGAGGTGGCAACACTGAACAATAGAGAGAAGATATGGAGAAAGAAAGAAGAGATGGATTAGGGATGAAGATTGGAGATATTCAAACTAAGTAATCAACTTGTTTATTTAATCACTTCATAGAAAAGCTTTATAAGATCTCAATTCTTCATCAATGGAGAAATCCATTAATCGTACCTCTCTATAAATCATTATTTTTTTTTGAAACAGGTAAGAATTCGGAATACCAACAAAGAATGGTAGTCCGAGAGGCCGTTAAAAAAACGGCAGCCGTGAACGGCTAAGAGGGTCAACAAAGAAGGCACACAAGGCAAGCAGAAACGACTACAAAAAGTATAATTTCTCGAAAAGAAGAGCAAAAGAGATCAGAATCGGGGTGAGTAAAGCACTAACAAAGCGCCGCAGACAGTAGGTCAACCCATCTTGGGGTGTGCGAAATGGACAACTGACGTTCCCTCCACCGAAATGAAAGATCTTCAGAAGCCTTAGAGCACCAAGTGACATGGCCTAGTACAACTCGGTCCGATACATGTCGACCACCGCTCCAGCTCTTCGAAAAGATAGTACCTAAATTAAGTACGAGCCACTCTGCCAAAGAAATTTCAATCTTGCACTGCAAGTAAAAAATACTTGCAGCACAAGTAAGTCACACTTGCAAGGCAAAAAAGCCATACTTGCAATACAAGTAAAGCTAACTTGCCGCACAAGTAAAATCAAATCTTACCCCGCAAGAGAATCCGACCTTGCGGTGCAAGTAAGTAAAATGATTTTTAATAAATTTTTCTTTAAACTTGGTAAATAGAATTTTAATAAAATTTCTTTAAACGTGGGCTTCACGGATGTTGAACATCTCAATTATATTTTTTTTCCTTTATTATTTTCCCCTAAATTTTGCTGATCTTGGTACAGAACAACAAAAGGGGATCCAAATCTGCGGTCTTCGGTCAGTTGTGGGCTGAGCCTGCGATGGATTAAGGTAGGGTTGAATTGATTAGTCAATTAGCCGTCGAGAGCGACGATTGGGCGGTGGATCAGGAGGGTCGGAGAAAATTGGGTTGATTCAAATCCGGATCAAGCCAAGAACGCGCAAGCCGGTAAAGATAGATCAAGAAATAAATCAGATCTGAAGTTCACGGCTTTCAAAATCAGATCTAAATTATCTCAGAAAATGGCGAGAGATTCAAATCTAGATGGACATAGACAAGATTTGGTCTAAGAAAAAAGAGTTCATTGATTTGGTGGGGTTCTCCCCCTTTTTGATTTGGCTTCCTCAACCTATGAATTATTCTTTAACCATATCTAGAGCATAGAGAATAAGATGTCTCCATGTAAAGAGCAAAACCATATCTGTGTTATTTTTGGGCGTGGGGGAGCGGGGAGAAGGGAGCAAAGGGGAAAGGGAGCGTTTCTCTATAAATCATTTCTCCCTCGTTTTTTCAGGATAATTTCGCTTCATGGATTAGGTACAATGTCTTGTACGAGGCGAAGGAAAGGTTTGGACAGGTTGGTTGGAACGAGCTCTTTGCTACAACTCTCTGGTGGGCTTGGACATGGCGGAACGCAAAGGTGTTCAAGAATGAAGTCGTTGTGCTGAACAAATCGGCTCATATTCAGGAGTATGCTACGGCGTACATCAAGGCTACTGGTAAGAATCCGAACCTTTCAAAAGTTTTGAGTAAAAATTGGCAGGATATCTCGTGATCCAAACCGGATGAAGGGTGGATTAAAATCAACTTCGATGGAGCGGTGAGAAGCGATGGTTTGGCAGCGGCTAGGGGCGTCTTGCGTGATAGCAACGGGAACTGGATTGCAGGCTTCGTTCATAACATAGGGATTTGCTTAGTGCCTATGGCGGAACTTTGGGGAGCGCTTAACGGAATCAAGCTTACTTGGGAGCGCGGCTTTAAGCAGGTTATCCTCGAAGTGGACTCGCTCCTTATTATTAATCTTTTCAATTCTAGAGTCAACCAGTGTCACCCGTTATTCAGCCTGGTTAACCAATGCCAAGGCTATTTTCGTAGAAACTGGCTTGTCCGGTTTCGTCATGTGTATCGAGAGGCAAATTCGGTTGCGGATTGCCTCGCGTCTAGTGCGTTTTATTATTCTCGTGGTGTGCATGTATTGTGTGCCCCGCCGGAGGGGATTTATTTACAATTGTTTGATGATGTAAGGGGTCGGGCTATCCCCCGTTTGCTGACTACTGAGTCCTTTTTTTTATTATTAATAAAACTCCCCTCGAGGGAACGGAGAGCACCGCCTCTCCTTCTACCAAAATTATCTCTAAACTTCACTGTTACATTCTCACATATAAAGGCTCTCTTATAATGAATACACCTAATAACAGAATTAAACTTCCCTATTTATACTAATCAAACTAATTAAATAACTTGAACTGGTTTAGTAGAACCTGGTTTGCCTTTCCATAGCCCCCCTCAAGCTGGAAGAGGGGGAAATGTTGGAATAACATTCGTAACTATTCCTTACCTTGTTCTGATATTGACAAATTATTATGGGTTTTATGCTTTTATTTGTCCAAAAAATTACAGTAACTGAGAAGCAAAATGGTGTTCATAGTGGAGTGAAGAGGAACTATAAAACTATTCTTAAGAACCGAGTTCTAAGAAGCAAGTCGATGATTTTCGTTGAATAATCAAAGGCGACTATGTGCATCTAGAAGAAATCTTTAGTTAGTTTGAAAAGGATTTGAAGATTGGATATTAAGTTATGTTTTATTAAAAACATAGTTTTAGATATATGATAAAGTTATTTTAGGATAGAATGTATCTTAGGATAGATCTTTTCTTATGGTTGGAAACTATAACTTTGGCAAAGATAGAAGATCAAATTCATAAGTGTCCTATTGGTATATACCAAGGTGTTCTAGGTTTTAGATACACATCTTGCAAGCTAGGGAGAAAAATAGAGAGATTGAGAGCAAGAGAGTCACGAGAGTAATTCAGTGTTGTTGGAGAACGAACATTGAAGCAAAGGAATTACGATAAGGTTATTGCTCGCGTTTGGAATTCTTTTGTTAGGATTGACTCGGTTTCAGAGTTATAGTCTAGAAGACAAGGTAGTGTGATTAGGAACTCGGGTAGAATTATGTGAAGAGAGAAGCTTGTGTCTTACCATTGTAACGAAGGAACTGTCAATAACATAAGTAGACCATTTAAAATCCTTTAAATAGGTAGATGTTTACCTATTCAACTAGCTTTAAAGCTAAAATTTAGTAAATTTGAATGTATTAGGGCATCTTCAACAACTTATCTATAATTTTTTCTCAAATGAAGAGTGAAAAGCCATATTCTCTAAATAAAATTTTAACTCCATCATCTTCCTTATTTTAGATAATCTTATATTTATTAGTTAATTTCTTCTCCAAATTTCTAAGAAAAACACTTTATTTTTCTCCTCCATTTCTATTTTAGAAAATGGGATAGAGAATAATATGTTAGACACTTAGACCGTGAAATTTCTAAAAACACAAATATAAATATACATGGGAAAGCTCTTAGAGTTGCTCTTAGATTTCATTTTTCAACACAATACTCGTAAGTCGCAACATAGTAGGGCAAACACGAAATAAACCGGGTCTCAAAAAACCTGTGGATTGATAACAACTTGCTCGTTGCCTCGATCATTTTTTTATCGGGTAAGGATTAGGATCGCCACAAGTACTAGTTGGGCTCGCCTAGAACATCACCAAGGATGAGAATTGTTTACTAACCAATTCTAGAGAAGAATGAGCAAACCGTCGCCCATGGGGTTCGAAACGGTGGTCTCGGAGTACTACCCCAAAGGCCTAACCATTGAACCAAATGCCCGAAGGCTCATTGCCTCGGTCATTGTACTATGATTTGGATTATAATTTATAATAATAGAGTAACCTTGACAAACCTTTAGTAGAGTAAGCCTGGTGGATCATACACTTAACAGTAAATTACACAAAATCACCCTTAAATTATGCTACTTTTCAAAAAACCACCCATAAAAAGCTAATTTTCACAAAACCACCCATAAACACAAAAGGCTTTCAATTAACCACCCCTAAAAAGCTAATTTTTACAAAACCACCCATAAACACAAAAAGCTTTCAATTAACCACCCAAATCCTAACTTTTTAATTGTCCATTAATATTTTAACATGTAAAGAAATTTATACCCTTATCATCATTCTTTTTTTCTTCTAATTATTATTTTATAGTTGATAAAAGGAGAAGAATAATAGCTCGTTAACCTCTTTTATGTACTGTTCAAGCTTAAATTTATCAATAATGACAAATTGTCGAGATTGAAGTCGACGACTTGAAACTTCCAAAACCCACGTTGATGCAAGTTCTCTTCTTTTCGCATTACTTTATATAAATAAATCTCTAATAAATGAGTAAACATAAGGATATAAAGATTTTTTTTTTACAAAAATAGGATTGAGTGGTTATTTGAAATTTTTTTTTATTTTTATGGGTGGTTTTATGAAAAATAGCATAATTTAAGGGTGGTTTTGTGTAATTTACTCTACACTTAAACTAGGACCCAAACATATACTGGGCCAGATTGGGCCTCTTCACAGTCATCCGATAAATATATTCTCTGAGTCCAATATTTACCATCTCTTCGGCTTAAAAGAGAGCAGGAAAACCCTAGCTTTGCTTCGCCATTTCCCTTGTGCCGGTACCCAAGCAAGAGCAACCATGGGTACTGTCTTCTCTCCCCCAATCTCACCTTCCATTGTCTTTCAATCTGAGATCTTTTCATGAAAATGGCTGATATCTTGCTTGTTCTTAATTTGCAGGTATTTCTCGTGATTCTATGCACAAGAGGCGTGCCACTGGAGGCAAGAAGAAGGCTTGGAGGAAGAAGAGAAAGTACGTGAAATTTCCGAATACACGCTCCTTCTTAGCTTCTTTTTTTAATCACTTTTGTTTTGTATCCATCTGCCGTACCTGAAATTCTAGCGAGATTAGTTAGATTGATCAATGAAACTTCGATTTTCCACGAAGTAAACTTCTCTGCAAATTTGAAATTTTCAATAGTGTAATTTTAGCCTATGTGGAGGTAGAGATCCACTTGTCAAATTTCAGTCGTCGCTTGTGTTTTTTTAATTCGACTTTTGATTTGTAGCAAGATTAAGCTGCTTTGCTCCAAATTTAAGTGGTTTTACTTGGAAGTTTCGTTCTTTTATTGTGAATTCTGCAATTGTATCTTAATTTGTTTTCCAATTTAATTCAGCTTCTGATATGAATCACTTCATTTATAGTAGTAATTAAACAGTATTAGATTGCTGCCATTTTTATGGCACAATTGACAAGCTTGATGGTACTATAAAAATGCTAATATGAACTGTTATCACATGAAGGTACGAGCTCGGAAGACAACCAGCCAACACAAAACTGTCAAGTAACAAGACAGTTAGGAGGGTTAGAGTCAGAGGAGGTAATGTGAAGTGGCGTGCTCTGAGGTTGGATACTGGAAACTACTCTTGGGGAAGCGAGGCCGTGACCAGGAAAACGCGTATATTGGATGTGGTGTACAATGCATCCAACAATGAGTTGGTTAGGACTCAGACCCTGGTCAAGAGTGCCATTGTTCAGGTTGATGCTGCACCATTCAAGCAATGGTACCTCCAGCATTACGGAGTTGACATTGGACGCAAGAAGAAAGCTACTTCTGCTAAGAAGGAAGCTGAAGTATGTTTCTACAAATTCCTAAGTATTTGTTAGTTATTACCAATATGAATAGAATTTTTGTTGGTTATTGAGCTTAGTTTTGACCTATTGGTGATTGGTCATATGTTATTATGTGAAGCCTATGCTTTGTTATAAAATTCTTAATATGTTAGTTATTGGTTGGTTACATTTAGGTGCTTTCTTATCTATCATTATTTATAATGGGTAGAATTGTTTGTTTGTTTTTTAAAAGTTATCAGTGGCTGCATATATGAATGATTTACTGTTATAAAGATTTTATGATCAGTTGCTTACAAGTTTTCAATCGTTCATACATGATGAACCTGAATATTCCATGCTCTTGTGTGAGTTTTTTTCCGTTTACTGTTGCTAATATGTTGCATGATTATTAGCGTTAGTATTTTCTCGCTTGTCATAGGCGGTAATCACTTCTTATCTGCGTATCATCTTTGTTGCAGCTTACATGATTTAGTGCTGTGTTCTGAATTAATTTGATTTATTGAGAAGTTGAATTGTATTGTTCTGGTCCTGGATAAGGAGACATTTGATTATGACTTCTAATTGATTCCCTTTTTTCTTTTTGTTTTTGCCTTGAATAACAGGAAGGTGAAGCTACTGCTGAAGAGGCAAAGAAGAGCAATCACGTCCAGAGAAAGATAGAGAAGCGCCAGCAGGCTCGCACTCTAGATTCACACATTGAAGAACAATTTAGTAGTGGACGTCTTTTGGCTGCCATCTCATCTCGCCCTGGCCAGTGCGGTCGTGCTGATGGGTAAGTACAGTTAGTTAATCTGTTTTTGTGTCTATATTTAGCCATCTCGTTTGCATGTTCAATTGCTAGGTACTATGTAATTGTCTTTTTATTTCGTTGTGGAATGTCATTAGTAATTTATAAACATTTTAATCCCTGCAGATACATCTTGGAGGGTAAAGAGTTGGAATTCTACATGAAGAAACTCCAGAAGAAGAAGGGGAAGTCAGCAGGCGCTGCTTAAACAGTTTATTGTGCTTTAAACTTTATCAGCCATCAAATGAGATTAGTTTATGGTTCTTAAATTGCATATTCTGTGGCTTGTCCTTGATCATGGAACGGGGAATTGCCTTTTTGACTCATTATATCTTTTATTCTCAACGAGTGCCGTGAAATTTGCTAATTTTTGTAGTGGTAACTGGGAATGTTAATTTTTGAAGTAGTAACTAGTAATGCGCATTTTTAGTTTTCGCTCAATGCTTGATTCTATGAATCAGTGTGCACTACCAACCTTCCAATCAAAATACCCTAATATGTCTTGCAGTAATATGGTTATTATCATCTTCAATGCAAACCAACCTAATATGTCTTGCAGTAATATTGTTATTATCATCTTCAATGCAAAACAACCTAATATGTCTTCCAGTAATATGGTTATTATCATCTTCAATGCAAAACAACCATGGCATACTTGTCTTTATGCTTCCTTGCATGCCTAAAACTGTGTTTGTTGCAAGTTTGTAGAGTTCTGCATTATTTACATCATATACAATTAGTTCTTTTGTAAAATAATGTTTTCTAGAAGAGTTTGGTTCAAATGAAAAAAACTATTATGCTGAAAAATGAAAAGTGCACTACAAAGTATGAAAAATACATTGTAAAATACAAAAAGTGCACTACAAAAAATACGAAAAGTTAACTACAAATTACGAAAAGTGCAAATGCGAAAAAGTGCACTCCGACCGAAATAGGAAAAGCGCACTACGAATTAGGAAAAGTGCATTTCTTTTCATTTTTCAGGATAAGAGTTTTTTTCATTTGAATCAAACTCTTTGTAGAAAGCTTTTACTATGTTTTTGGGAAGATTTAAAATCACAAAATAAAAACCTTGGAAGTGAAAAGGTTTAAGAGTTTTGAGAATTTATCCTATTAACATTATTTTTGATTGATATTATTTTTGATAATTTAAAATGAAAATCTCCCATAAAAACACTGAAAAATCCATGATTTGCAAAATTTCAAATACCTTCTAATATGGGTTGGTTGAAAAAAAATTATCCAAAAAATATATGAAGTTAGGATTTTCCATTCCTCCATTTTGGGGGCCATGTTATGCACCGCCCATAGAATTAGTTTGCAACATTTAATTTATTAGAAAGTATAAAACTAGTTCAAATATACTTTTCCTCCCTTTTCCACATTCTCTATTTTCTGCAACCCTAATTCAAATCTAAATTTCTTAATACTGTTATTTCTTAACAAATGTCGAGTGACAATGAAAGAAGCTCTAAAGACAAGTTACGTAGTCGAGATTCCATGGTACGTTCACCATTCATATAAGCGTTTTTTCTATTTTCGTAATTGTATGTGCACGTGCGCCGGTTGCGTGCAAAAGAACTATGCACGCAATTAACAAATGTGCAAAAAAGCCTTGCACGCGAAACACTTGTGTGCATAAACAAATTGCACGCACAACTTTTGTGTGCAAAGAAGCAGCGCAAGCGGGATTATTGCGTGGATATTATAAATGCACACCGAATTGTTGGGTGCAATATATGGACGACGAGACGATGGAGTATGGAGTGGATGTATCCATACATTTGAGGCAGGCCTTCATGGGTAGTCGGAGGCGGCACGGGGAGACGATGGAGCGGGGTGTGGATGGAAGTGAAGAGGAAGGACAAGGAGAAGGAATCGCCGGCCTAGTCGCAAGTGATGTCTTCAAAACAATTGGGAGTAGAGGAAGGAAGGAATAGGGGGAGAAGGGTTTGGGGGCTTATTTTGTAATATTACTTAAAAGAAAAATTGCAAACTAAAATAGGGGTGCGATGCATAGCTGATATGCATTTTGGAGGGTGGGTAAGATAAACTTATACTTTTTATTTTAATCTTTATAAAATTTTATTAATTATAAAATCTCTAATTTACTCATAAATAAATTAATTGTACTTTATGGAGAAGAGCTATAAATATTGGGATAATTCTAGGAGATATGGCAACCTTTTCTTCTGCCCTTAATACAATTCTTATGTATAAGAGCGTGTCCAAGATATTCTAAGTATTATAAGTATTTTTTTTAAAGGAAATAAAAAATATTGTTAGGATATTTGTGTGATTTAAAAATTGAGTATCAACTTTAAGATACTTTTTTTTAATTAGGTAAGGATTCGGTTTACCGGACAGGCCCGGTAAAACCGAGAGACCGAGTTAACGGCAGTCGGCAAGCCGACTAGGACAGACAAAGACGAACAAAGCACAAAAGAACGTACAACTAACGAAAAAACACTAGAACGAAAGGAGTGGTGGGAGACGTGAGGGGCTAAAGATCAACTTCTTTAGCATTCGGGTCAAAAGCGGACTAAAATAAAGAAGTGGACTGCTAACATTGCCTCCACCGGGATGAAGGATCTTCAACAGTCTCGAGAACGTCCAAGCGATCGCGCCAATCACATACAAACCACACCCAGTCCCAGAGCCAAATCTCGGGGTTGTACAAACCATGCTCGGGTCAACCTGCCAAAACAAACACAAAACAGAGAGAAAACAACAACCGAAATGGACCAACAAAGGATGTCGAGAAACGAGTAAAGTCAATATGGGCCAAGACCCAAAACAACAAAAATAGCCCAAAACCAAGGTCCAGAAAGACAGTGGGCCAAGGCCCAAAACCATGTGAAAGACAAGCTTCCACGTAACCATAGCAAAAGCAACCAACAACAATTGATTCCCAAAGGGCCACGTAGCCCCAAAAATGGTCTCAAATGATTTCGGCCTTGCTACGCTTTGTATAAATAAGCACTTTTTGCTAATTAGTAATGCTTTTTTACATTGGAATGCGTGAAAGATAGTTATAATTTTGCTTTGGAAAACGTAAAAAGTATGCTTTTTTATAAAAATTGCTTTCTAATAAGCAAAATGTAGCAAGGCCTTCATCAAGCACATAGGTTGAAAGATTTCGTATTTCCATCAAAAATTGGCCGAGAAGCCATAGATGGCGACATGGTGACAAAGGCAAAACCCAAAAAGGGTAAATCCGTTGAGGAACATCCACGAAGGAAGGTCACAAAATTTTATCTCGTGTCGACCATCATTCAAATCAGTAGATTGTCGGGAACAAGATGAACGACAACGTCTTCCGGAGAAGGGCAACAAAAGTGGCGGGACAACTGCATAAACACAGCCGGAAACAACTCCCGGGGTGGACAACACAGGCGATCAAACGCTCACCGTAGGTCTGGAAAATTAAGGTGGATAAATTTTGGGCAGAACATACAAGAGATTCGGGGTTCCAAAATCTCAGATTTAAGTAAAAATAAAAAAGGGGCTTTTAAGTCTATATGCTTAAATAAGACCAGGAAAAGAAATCAAATTGCAAGTTTCAAAGATTTAGGATAGTTTTGAGTCAAGATTCGCATGTCTTGTCGTTATAATGAACAAAAGATTTCTTTGAAATTCAATCTGAGAGATAAGAGATGGCCTTCTCGGCGAAATATATGCTTACTCGGCAATTATCTCGATACCTTCTCAGCGATTGTCTTAAAAGCTTCTCGGCATAACTTTCGCACTCAAAGTGGCTGTCTAAGCCAAGGGGGAAAGGCTTACTCAGCCATAAAATTTTAGAGAGAGGGTAGAGCACCTCTCTCTATCAACTTCAAGATACTTGATCTGACATAATATCACCGTATTTTTCATTCTCTTATTAACACGTGGTCCAATAAAAAATTATAATTTATTAAATTTCATATCATTTATTCAAACCCTCATAACTTAAAAAATAAAAATAATTTAGCACAAAAGCTTTTTTATCTATCTATTAACATTCATATTAACTAGAATTGTCAAAAGCTGACCCGATCCACAAACCCAACCCAAACCGTCCAAAAAATTTAGGGTCAAGATCTGAAAATTTAAAATGGAAATCCGAAATAAACCGAACCCGATATACCCTAAACTCGTTGGGTTGAAACCCAAAAAACCGTTGAGTCGACCCGATTTGTTATATTTCATAATATATATAATACATATTGAAAATTATAATATATGTAATCATTAAAAAATATAAAAATAATAGATTATTATTAAATATTATTATTTAAATAAAATACTATTTTAATAATTGAAAAAAAATCGATTTTCTTGACCTGTTGGGTCGACCTAACCCGCCCAAGAACCCGCAACGACCCGACCTGATTTGACTCGTGACCCATTATGACCCAAACCCGACTCAACTTGAATCCAAAATGACATGACCCGAACCCGACCCAACCGACCCGATTGATAGTTCTAATATTAACTATATTATATTCATCATAATAATATAAGAATATGAATAATGTGGATATAAGAAATTTATATGAATATCATGTTTGTGAGTATAGAGTTTCATTGATGAGATGGAAGAGAGAGAATTAAAAAGTAAGTTATGATACTTGAAGTGAATATCACCATTGTTCTACCAAAGAAAAGTGAATATCACCATTGTGGATGTTCTAATGGTTTATAATTCTTAATACAATTCCCTGTGCAAGCAGGGTGAGGAGCCTAGTCCAATTGTTGGTCTTTGGGGGGAGAACCCCGAGGTCGTTGTTTCGACACCCACCGACGACGAAGGCTTGAAATTAATTTCTCTAGAACTGTTCGATCACAGTTCTCACCCACTCATGGGTGCTCTAGGCTAGTCCAAGTAGTACTTGATCTATCCTAATATCTTACCAAATAAAAAAACCTTGCGCAAGCCTTTTCTTCACCAATCAACAAGCCTGGAGGGGCGGCTGTCGGAGATCAGACAGAGGCCCAAACTAGACTCCGAGGTGACGATGTCATGTCGTCGATGGGCTAGAAGACGCTGTCTTATATTAATTAAGGCAATTAGCGTACTACAAGAGAAGTGAAAATAATAGGCTTCGTTCGGTTGCAGCATTTTGGAGCTTGAAGAATATTTCCCAGCTCCGACGTGGTTGTTCGATGGTGAAAATTTCATCTAGCTTGGGTGGATGGACGAAGCTTTTACTAGACGGAAATTGGGCAATTTCTCATGTTGGGTACCCCCAGCTTTTGGTAGCTTGTCCCATTTTTTCACGCTACCCTCGCTCAAAAATTACCCATGATACACTTGCCCCTCATTGCCTCTCGAAGATCTTCCTCGCCCCTCATTTCTCCTCCGCTCTCTCGGTCTGATCTTCCTTGCCCCTCATTTCTCCTCCGCTCTCTCGAAGATCTAAACTTGTAAATGCAAACTTTTAGCGGAATAGTGCCATGGGTGGCTTTTGGCTAACGGAATATCTTTAAGGGTGGTTAAAAATAAATAGGTATAAATTGAGTGGTTAAGTGGAATATGACCTATGTTACGAGTGGTTTTAGGGTACTTGAGTAAATTTTATGTCATATTATTTTATGTTATATTATTTTGAGCGAGAGTTTGTTTCATTCATTTCAGGATAAGGGTCCGGTTCAGGTGCGAATGGGTGCCCATGTGCGAAATAAGAAAGAACAAGAACAGTTGGATGGAGAGAGATCAAAAGCGTTGATCATCTCACTTAAAAAGAGGAAAAACGGCACAAGCGATTTTTTGGCGAATTATTCGTGTATTTTTGAAAAAAAAACGAAATAGGACGCGCGCCCAAATTGTTCATTAACACTGTAATTTTGTTCATCAACACTGTGATTTTGTTCATCAAAATTGTGATTTTGTGCATAAATAAACTATTGTTTGTGCATCAAAAATCTATTGTTTGTATATAAAAAATGGACGAATGTGTATCAAAATTGTATGCAATATGTTCATCAACACTATGACTTTGTTCATAAAAAAGAGAAATAGGACGCGCGCCCAGATTGTTCATCAACACTGTGATTTTGTTCATCAACACTTTGATTTTGTGCATAAATAAACTATTGTTTGTGCATCAAAAATCTATTGTTTGTACATAAAAAATGGACGAATGTTTATCGAAATTGTATGCATTAATATATGTGTGTGCATCATAATTAGCTAAGGCACAAGCACTTCTCTTCGGTTTGCAACTGGCTCGTTCTCTAAGCATATTATTGCAAAGTCAGATTCTTTATCTACTATCCTTTGCATTCAAGCTTCTACATCAAACTTATCTTATTTAGGTACTATATTGAGCACTTCATTTGTTTCTTTTTGTTGTGCTTATATACGTAGACATGACAATTGTGTTACTCACTTTATTATACATTTGTATCTTAATCCGAACATGAACAAGTCGTTGTAACAGATATTCTACCATGTATAATTGACTCAATTGAATTGGATATTTAATATATTAACACTTTGCTTTCAAGAAAGGATTGGTATAACAACTACATAAACTAGATAAATATATGTGTACATTGAAACTAATTATATGAATATGTGAGTGAAAACTAATTATATGAGTAAGGAAAAAAGATAGTTTTAAAGCACAAAATAAATGTAAAAATATACAAATAGACAGTCCTAAATGTTCAAATTGATTGTATTGACACACAAATATAAGTTTATTTCAATTCGCAAATAAGGGTATATTAACGAATAGTCAAGTTTATATCAATGAACAAATTGAGGCATATACATGAACAAATAAGATATATCAATGAGCAAATAATGGACAAATAAGGTTATATCAATAAACAAAACATGTTATATCAATGAACAAATAGGGATATATCCATGAACAAATAGGGTATATTAATGAATAAACAATGGACAAACAAGGTTATATCAATGAACAAATAGGGATATATCCATTAACAAATAGGGTATATCAATGAACAAACAATGATATACCAATGGACAAAAAGGAGTATATCAATGAACAGATAATGCCATAATGGTATACCAATGAACAAATAGGAGTATGGGTATATCGAAAATAATAATATGTGCATAAAAAACTAGATAATATTTTATTCATACACATATATAAGGTTAAAAAATAAAATAAAAAATTAAAAAAGTTCGAAATCGATGAAAAATATTATCAAAAATTCGATGCACAATTAGTTAGTATTGATGAACAATTGATCAATATTGATGAAAACTTGGCTAGTTTTGAACAAACTAGGCGTGTCTCATAAAAACGTATTTTTCGAAAAATACGTGAATAATACAGGAAAAATTCGTCTGTGCTGTTTTTTATTGAAAAATACGCGAATAATATGGGAAAAATTCGCTCATGCCATATTTTATCCTTTTTAATGAATGATTAATCAGGGATGTTGATTTTTTTGGAAGGGACGAGCGAGATTTATTCCTATTTTTCACATGGGCGCCCTTTCGCACGAGACTCTTTCTCATAAAATTATATTTCTTATAATAATAAACGAGCTTTTATCCTATAAAGTAAACTATTTAATAAAAACTTGTCAAGTATAGGAATTTAAATTTGTGAAAATATGTAAACACATATACAGAAAGTTCTATTAATTTTTAAAAATTGTCAAAATTACTACAAAAAATCTACATGACAAATGTTAATTATGTAATATATTTATTTTAATTAAAATATTGTAATATATTTGGTTCTAATTTAAAAAATTAAAATTATACAACAAAAAATCTACTTAACATATATATAATATAATATAATATATAATTTATTTTATTTTTTATTAAATTAAAATTGTTTTTTAATTTAAACAAATAAAAAATATATTTTTCATTAGAAAACATACTAATTCAGTTATAAACTAGCAAAAATTTACAAGTAAGGGCATGACTCGAACTTTTGCAAAAGTTGGGGGTACCGTTCGAATAAATTTTTTTACAGGGCACCATCCGAAAGAGTTAAAAACTCGAGTGTATCAACCGAAATTTTTCTTAAAAAAGTAGTTCTAACTTCTAAGTTCTAGATAAAGTAAACACATTTATTTTTACTTTTTTATTTTCAATTTATGAATAATTTTCTTACTGAGAGGGTTTTGACTTTTGACCCCCTAGGTAAGAGTGTATTAAAATTCCCAAATATTACATAAGCCATGTACATTGCCTGATTTTCCTCCTAAACTTTATTATTTATTGCCCCAAGAATTATTAAAAATACTCAACCAGTGTCGCTAGCTAGCTGATTGGATAAAATGGATTTTGTAATACCAAAATATTGAATCTTAATTGATTTCTAGATCGATCTAATTTGAATGAACTCGATCATTTGAGACAACTCGGTTGATGGAAGCATTCGAATCAAATGTGACGTTGCATAGAGGCATGTAGTTGGGAGGCTTCATCATCGTGGTTGAAGAAGTGTTGCCATCTTTCACTATGAAGGCCATGTCCATACCCCAAGTCATATGCTTATCGTAATGGCAATGCAGAACCTATACCCCTATTTATTTATACATCAAAACAAAGAATGTTATTTAAGTGTCCATTGCTATAACTATCTATTAATATGTAATCGGGGTGTGTTTGGTCAAACAAGTTGGTTGATAATGCAAACATTATTTCATGCCAAAATAAACTAATAGTATATCGGTGCAAAGATATGGGATACTAGGTATCGATACCGATATGAATATGTATCGATACCTAATATTAAGTATGCGTATGAGTGATATTAAGGTATTGCGTATGGATACGAGTATGAGTAATATTTTTGATATGTGAGATATCAAAATAACACTTCAATATGAAACTCATCTCGATAAATCATATGCCAAAAAATAAATATTAGTTTTGATATTGATATGTGAATATACTAAACACCGGTATGGGCATGATACCCATACTCGATATCTATACCAAATGAATCTTATTAGTGTATAACTCATCTCCATACCCAAACCCGATATCCTACTATTGACTTCATACAAACATTAATTGCACAAAGTTATGATTTTACATTAATGTAATTGTAACAAGCCTCTTACCTGGATTTTTTGCCGTAAATCGTATAGCAGACCAGCCACCATGGGGGACACTAACAGTATTAAGCCGTGGCGGATCAACCAAATTGAAGCTCTTGGTATCATTAGTGTAGTCAAAGTTGCCAGCTCCATTGCCTAGCACATAAAAACTATGGCCATGGAGGTGGATGGGGTGGTTTTGTGATGCATTTACGAGGTTGGTTCCTTGAAACACTATCTCCACCGTCGCTCCAAACTCCAACACTTTTACCTCGGTTCCTGGTTTTGGGAAAGTGAGGTTTATCGACAGATTTTTCCCGGTGTAATCGTAGGCAAACATGGGATCATTTGGAAATCTTGTCTCGTAAACTCCCGTCAAATTCCTGTATGTACCAAGGAATGAACAAAACCACAAGTTAGCTAGGTTAACTTTGAGCGTCATTTTTTGAAAACTACGTACTACCCGTTACAATATCTAATTGGAAATATAAAGTGTAATTAAATTGCTATAGCTATTAGAAACTATCTTAAGTTTTAATCTAAAATCCAAACTAATTAACCATAAAACACTACATAATAATTGTGTAGTCGTGCTAAAAAATAGGCTGGATAGCTTGACTTTTTCAAAATGAGAATTTTAAAGTTATATATATATGTGTGTCATTTTGGTTCCTAAATTGCCCTAATAAAAACATTTAGAATACGGCTTCTATATTGGAAGTAGGGTAATAAAATTATCTAATATAAAAGGTTTATGGATTACTCATTCTATTACCAATAATTGATTTTATAATGAAATTCTACTTAGAATATGTATAAGACTTACATGTGCATGATCTTAGGCCCACAAATTTTCATATGATATCAAAGATGGTTTGATTATAGGCCCTTATCCTAGCTGTTTGTGTTTGGGTTTAGTAATTGATGCTACTCCACCGTTGTTTGGATTAAGTTGTCGATAAAGGAACCTAGAGATTGAGATGTTACTCGCATGTTGTTTGGGTTGAGTTGTTATAAAGAGACTGAAATGTCACATCCTATTGTTGGGCTATTTATTTAAAAAAATTGAGATGTTAGACATATTTATTCAAGTGTCAAGTAAGTCATGCTAGTTGCACTTGTGGAAGTGTCTTAAAATAAGGCTTTTCACATGGGAAGTGGAGTGATAAAACATCCTAGTATATAATATTATCAATCGATTTTGGAATGTAACCAACCTAGCTAATAGGCTTTTGGATTTTGTACAAGGGAACTATTCCCACTCTATTGGTCTACGGATTTTAAGAAAAATCAAGCTACCTGACTTCAACTCGATCCTGTAGTTTAGAATTAAGAAAAACAAGTCGGTTAACCGATAAACCGTACTGAGTTTCACGGTTAACCGATAACGAACGGTACGGTTATGGTTATTGAAATTTACTAACCGAATTTCCGGTTAACTGAAACTCCAGGTTAACCGACCGTGCCCACCCCTACCCTGCATGTAGTTTAGAATTAAGAAAACGAATTAAAAAGAAGGATATATAAATGCACAACATACGAGTAGTAAGCAGAGAGAATATCCATAGGAGGGTTAACAAAGGTGATGTTGTTAATGCTTGAAGCCAGGGCGTAGCCATCAACTCCATCGCAAGACTTGTTAGGGCAATAATTCAAGCCCATCGACACCACGTACACCATCCTCTCCGACACATTCAGTGGCACCTCAATAAGGTGGTCAGCGTCAACTAGGCTGCGGCGAAGAAGAGATCGGAGTTGCTGCCGGCGTTCACTAGCCGAAAAAGGTACGTCTTGCCGTAGTCCACCGTCAGTCGGTAGGTTGTTCCTGGAATGAATCATATATATAATTTCTTTCACACGTTTCTAGCTAAAATTGGTAAATTGACCATTTTGAGTTAGTGGAATTTTTGGCTCGGTCATGTTTTGACTAATTTAAGACAAACTATTTTCATCAAAAAAATAATCAAACTCAATGATGTAAAACTATTACTCCCTCCGTTCTATTCTATTTGACAGTTTAGAGCTAAAATTTTGTTCATTAAAACTTGTCATTTTTTAGTCTTTATTTAATTATTGTATTGGAAAGTGTTTATATTAACTTTTTTCTCTCTATCTATTGGGTTTAAGGATGTATAAGCAATTAATTTTTTATTATATTTAGAAAATTTTGGATTTTTAATAATTTTTTTATATTTTCAATGAATTTTTTAATATGTGTGAATTTTTCTAAAGTGTCAAAGTAGAATAGAACGGATGGAGTATAAGTTAGTGACAAAATGTAATTATATGTGCAATCATTAAATTACATTACCGTTAGAACAAGCGCATAGATCCCCAGGCTCCCCATTTATTGTATAGGCGTTAGAGTGGGGCATTTCTCCTCCTGTTTCCTGATCTTCCTTCACCATTTTAGCAAGATCCCCAACAAACCAATTCCCTGTTTAGTTAATTAATTGCACATTCAATTCCAAATTTAAAAGCTAAAAATATTATTTAATAAATGACCATAATATATAATGTAACGACATTTATCAATTGAGTAGTGGAAGCTAAAAACCCAAATAAAATAGTATACTAATACTAATAAAAAAGAATCTAGTACGTTCTACTTTCTTGTTAGTCTGCATTATATATTCCTAAGTGACAATCAACTTTTTTAATGTGTAACTATACACATAAGAGTAAAGTGGACTTCGTAAGAGAAATACTTCTTTAACGAGAGGTCTTGAATTCAAGTTTTGGAAATGGAGTTGTTTTAAAAACTCTAAGAGTGTGCTTTACCCTACCTCTTAATAAGTCTATCCGACACAAAGTGGGGTACTACTAAATAGACAAAAAAAAAACATGCAACTATATAAGTACCTAGTATGATGACTTCCTCCCCATCTGGGTTAGGAAATGGATAAGTGGTGCCATTAGCGGATAGAATGACAATGGCCCCATGGACTGTGGCTCGAGTCCAATCACTATGAGCATGCCACCAAAGAGTTCCTTCTTCATCCGATAGTATTATGTGATACGTGAAGTTGGATCCGGGTTGAACCGGACACTGTGTTATGTACTCTGGCCCGTCTGACCATGGGTTTCTTGGTTGTTTCACTCCATGCCTATCTGTGGAAGATCAATTTGAAAAAAAATATAGTATATATTATGTATGTCTTGTTTTATTATGTTTATTTGAGATAATCTCTAAGAGATATCTTGTCGTTGAATACATATCTATATTGACTTTTAAATCAATGTTTCATCAACTTTTTTTGGTCTAAGGTCAAAGATTAAGGGTGTCCCTTAATCCATACAAATTAAAAACTAATTCATATTCGCAATTTGTGGTTGTCGTTGGTCCTGGGAAATTTTGCACGTGAGGGAGATCGAATACGGAAACTCTCGCTAAATAGATCATCCACTTTTCGTGTGAATGCAACAGGGTCTTACACCACTGTGCTAACTCGTTGAGTTATAGTGTTTCATCAATTATTAAAGAAAAATAAAATTATGTTTTTGCCCTCATTCGAAGTAAATTCCTACTACACATAAATACGACAAGAAAAACAATAAAATTAGTACTACATCAAAATGACGAGAAGAACTTACCAATGTAGAGTGACACCATAACTTCCATGATTATGAAAGTTTACATATATTGTATCTCCTTTATGGACACGAATATTAGGTCCTGGGAAGCTACCATTTATGACCGGTACACTTTTCGTGTTGCATAGCTTTGTAAAATTTGTATCCTTGAGCTACGATTAATAATGGCAAGTTCGAATCACATTATAACACAAATGTCGTTAATTTGTGAGCACAAAAAAAAAGTACTTAATTTGTGTTGAACGATGTAATAAGAGCGGGAACTTACAACAAAATCGTAGTAGTGAACTTCTCCTTGCACCAGCTTGAAGAAGGAAGTGCTAGAAAGAAACAAATATGCAAGAGGTAAGAGCCGAAAATACTTATCAATTGTGGTTGCCATAGTGCTTGCAATCTTCAATTATACTTTCTCCGTTTTAAAATAGTTGTTCTTAAAGTCATTTTTTCTTGTTTCAAAATACTTGTTCATCTAACTTTTTTTTCCATTTATATCCTTATCTATACCCCACATTACACATGTCTCAAAATTTATTTTTTTTAGTTGAATCTCCCAAGGTGTACTTATAGGGGTAGTTTGGGTAAAAAAAAAAATTCCTTAATAAGTGTACAATTTTATCTAAGATCAACTATTTTAAAACGGAGGGAATATGAGATATTGGTGTTCTTGCTGCTTGTTTAAATGGATGCAAACGACAGATTTATACTAAAAAAAAAAAAAGTATCCCCAAGATTCCATTTGGAAACGTTATTTAATACTCCCCACACTTCCCCAACGGCCCAACCTAATGTTACTAATGTGATTGACAGAAGATCATTTACGCCCCCACCTCCCCCATTCCGGATCATCTGTTACAAGCAGTCCAAATCTTTTTTTTTTTTTTTTTGATAAACACGCCCTTCATTCAACTCAAAAATCGTCTAACAAGACATTGCCAAAGTCAGATGGTAAACTGGAAGAAGAGTCAAAAAACACAGGATATGAAAAGGAATGCTTTGCAAGCCAATGAGCAGCACCATTGGCACCCCGACGTGTGAACTTCCAATCACAAACGATGAATTCCCAAGCCTTTTCCAAAATCCGAGCAACTAGGACGCCAATAAGAGATCTTGGCACACTTCCTTGTTTCAGCTTGGTAATCAGAGTTAGACAATCGGATTCCACCACCAACCGATCAACTCCATTTGCAGCTGCAAGTTCAAGGCCCCATAAGACCGCCTCTGCTTCCGCTATTTCAATCTCTGTACCCAGCTGGATTGGTTTAGAACCGACAAAACGAAGGGTACCAGTATTGTCCCTTACAATCACACCAATGCCACACTTCGCTCCTGCCACCGAAGCGTCGCAATTCAGCTTCATAAAACTGGCAGCTGGTTTGCTCCATTTTACAACAGCAGAACCATTTTCTTTGATCTGTTTTTCAGGAATTGCAGCAACAGCGTCCTCCACCATCATTAGCACTCGACTGATCAAATCATCTGGCTTAGTGATCACAGAAGAAAAAATATTAGCATTCCTAGCATTCCATAAACTCCAACAAATTGTGATCCATAACACAACATCAGCATCCCCCCTGCTCTTAAGAACCAGTTCAGCCCATGAATCAAAATAGAAGAGCCCTTTTCCTGTCGCTCCCAGTTCCTTGAAAGATAACCACACTGATTTGGCCAAGATGCAATCTCGAAAAATATGCATAGCCGATTCCACCCTTCCACACAGACTACAGTAAGTTTTATTATCCCAATCACCATATTTTTAGGCTATGGCTATATGTACACTATTTCCTCGATATCTGTACGCAAATGAGTGCGCCTAAATTAGAAATACAATTTGGTGCGCCTATGTTAAGTCGTACATGGGTATAATGAGAAAAAAAAATAATGCATGGGGGAAATGGTGCGCCTAAGTTAGGCACATGGTGTGCCGTAGGCGCATAAGAGTATCCTTGTGCGTCTTATTTAGGCGTGCAAGCAACATTCATATTTTTGAAAAATGTAACTGCTAGGCGCACCAATTCTTATGAAATAATGTAAAAACATTTTTTTATAAAAAAATAAAAAATTTAGACATGTTTTACATAATTGATAAAATTAAAAAGATAATGGAAATTTTTTATCATATCTTTTTTAATTTTTTAAAATAAATATAGATAAAAAGCATTTTAATAAGAAATGCTGAAATACTATGTATAAAAATTAATTTTATTAGCGGGGCCAATAGATATTTATTAAAAAAATTATAAAATAGCTCAAAAATTTTATTAGCGGGGCCAATAGATATTTAATTTTAAAATTTTTTGTAACATAAAAGACAAAAAAAAATTAATAGAAAAAGCTGAAATAGTATGAATAAAAAAATTTATTTAAAGATAAGGTGGGGTTAGAATCAACGTGCTGGTTCGAAAACGGTCGACTTTTATAATATATATTGATTTCTAGTTTTCTACTAACTAATTGGAGACTAGGGTTGTCAATGGGTTGGGTTATGGGTGGGTGGAGCATTTACACCACCCGACCCGCAAGTTAAAACCCATACCGCCCGTCACCGGCTGGTTATATGAGTGACCTGTTCACCCGTATAAACGTTGTATTTTATGTCGATGAATAAATTATCATACATAAACTAAAACAAATATCCATAATCCGTACATAAACAAAAATAAATCCCATAAGCAATAAATATCAAAATGGAGTCAAAGATGGATTACAAATAGGCTTATTTATCAAAGACCCGAAATGAGTTATATGGGTGACTTCAAAGGCCCATACATATTAGAAATTATGGGCTGGAACGGGTTATATGAGTGGTTTGGGTGAAACGGGTGATGGGTAGGTTGATGGGTCGAGTTATTGGGTGATAAAATCTCACCCTTACCCGACCCATAACCAGTTTCACCCGTTACCCGAACCGTCCATCACCCGCTTTGATTGAGTTTTCATCCGTTTATTTCGGGTGGATTAAACGGGTGAGTCGTTCACCTGTGGGTAATTGACGGCCCTACCGTAGACAAACATTAGCCATTACAAGATATTGAGCCATTGGATCATACTGTTAAAGTGGGCTACATGGACCTAATATTTTATTGGGCCTGTTGGGCCTGTTCATAGTCATCTAACGGATATTTAATAATCTCGTAATCGAGAGGGTTTATTTCTCCGTTTGGCTCGAAAGAGAGTAGAAAACCCTAGCTTGGTTCGACACTTGGACGTTTCCCGTGTGAGCCGGCACTCAAGCAAGAGCAACCATGGGTACTCTCTTCGCTCCTCCAATCTCAATCTCCTCCATTGGCTTTCAATCTGAGATCTCTTCATGAAAATGGCTGATATCTTGCCTTTTCTTAATTTGCAGGTATTTCTCGTGATTCTATGCACAAGAGGCGTGCCACTGGAGGCAAGAAGAAGGCTTGGAGGAAGAAGAGAAAGTATGTGAACTTTCTGAATACTGACTCCCTCCTTGCTTCCTTTTTTTTCCCCTCCATTTCGCTTAGGTTTTAGTATCCATCTGCTGCATCTGGATTTATAGTGAGATTAGTTAGATTGATCGATAAAACTTTCACATTCCGCCGAATGGACTTCTCTGAAAATGTGAAGTTCTCAACAGTATAGTTTTGGTCTATGTGGACGTAGAGATCCGTTTCTCATATTGCCCAAGCTTACGTGATAGGATCAATATAAGTCTTCACTTGCTTTATTGAATTCAAATTTAGACTCCAGGCAAGATTCCATGTTAGGATGAATTCTTCTGAAGCTGTTCTACTTTGCTGTTAGCCTTTTTGGTGGTTTTCTTTGAAGTTTTCTTATTTTATTGTGATTTCTGCACTTGCGTCTCCATTAGTTTTCCAAGTTAATTAAGCTTTCGAGATGAACCACGTTTTAAACAAAGTATTAGATTGCTGCCATTTTTATGGTACAATTGACAGGTTTGATGCTACTATAAAAATGCTAATATGAACGGTTATCACATTAAGGTACGAGCTCGGAAGACAACCAGCCAACACAAAGTTGTCAAGCAACAAGACAGTTAGGAGGGTTAGAGTCAGAGGAGGTAATGTGAAGTGGCGTGCTCTGAGGTTGGATACTGGAAACTACTCTTGGGGTAGCGAGGCTGTGACCAGGAAAACACGTATATTGGATGTGGTGTACAATGCATCCAACAATGAGTTGGTTAGGACTCAGACCCTGGTCAAGAGTGCCATTGTTCAGGTTGATGCTGCACCATTCAAGCAATGGTACCTCCAGCATTACGGAGTTGACATTGGACGCAAGAAGAAGGCTACTTCTGCTAAGAAGGAAGGAGAAGTATGTTTCTGCAAATTGCAAACTATTTTTTCCCATTATGATAACTTTTTTTGTTGGTTATTGAGCTTAGTTTTGACCTATTGATCAAATGTGATAATGTGAGGACTATGTTCTCATTTTAAAGTCTTAATATGGTAGCTATTGTTTACATTTGGGTGCTTTTCTTATTCATCATTCTTAATAATAGGAAGGATTGTTTCATTTTTTTTGGCTGCATATATGACTGATTTACTGTTATAAAATTTTTATGCTTACAACCTTTTGATGATTCATATTGAATGAACCTGAATATTCCAAGGGATCCAAGCTTTTTGTGAGAATCATTCATATTAGTATTTCCTAGCTTATCATAGGTGATGCTCATTTCTAATACGCATATCATATTTGTTGCGGCTTACATGATTTATTGCTGTGTTTCTGAATTTAATTGATTTATTGAGAACTTGATTTAGTGCTGTGGTCCTGGATAAGGAAACATTGGTTATGACTTCTAATTGATTTCCTTTTCTTTGTTTTTGTCTTGAATAACAGGAAGGTGAAGCTACCACTGAAGAGGCAAAGAAGAGCAACCATGTCCAGAGAAAAATAGAGAAGCGCCAGCAGGGTCGCACTCTGGACTCGCACATTGAAGAACAGTTCAGCAGTGGACGTCTTTTGGCTGCCATCTCATCACGCCCTGGCCAGTGTGGTCGTGCTGATGGGTGAGTATCACTAATTGATTTCCGTCTTTTTCTACTCCCTCTGCATGCCAAAATATGTGCAATTTTCAATGATATACTTCATAACTCACCAATTATTCAATACTTAAAATTTTTTTTGGCTCGATGACATTTTTTTATGTCCGGAATGAAGGTAGTATGTTATTAGCCATCTCCTGTTATATGACCTGAGTAGGTATTATGTACTTGTCTATTTATTTCATTTTGTGGAATGCTTTTAAATGTCTTTTGTACATTTTTTCCCTCTGCAGATACATCTTGGAGGGAAAAGAGCTGGAATTCTACATGAAGAAACTCCAGAAGAAGAAGGGGAAGTCAGCAGGTGCTGCTTAAACAACTTCTTATCTTTCAAACTTCATCTGCCAGCAAATGAGATTAGTTTATGTCATCTAAGTTGCGATTTCTGGCTTGTCCATGAACATGGAACTAAGAGTTTTGCCTTCTGACAGTTTGAATCGTTATTCTCTGAGTTCCGTAAATTTTTGCTAATTATTCTCTATGAATCGAACTATTTACACACTTTTACAGTTTTACTTTGAGCTTGATGCCATGAATCGCTTCTTAACCTGCATAGCTGCTTCCAAATCTAAAATCTCTGATTTGTCTTCAAGAATCTTGTGTAAGATCATCTACAACGCTAAAGAAGATTTCAGAACTTTATTACGAGTTGAGATAGTATGTGTTTTGCATCTTTACCAGGACAACTCTGATAATAAGTTCCAGAGGTTCCTATGATAGTATTACGTTAAAATTTTAAATCACCCCCACCAAGTAGCCATTATCTTACCCAGTTGCAATAGAATTCTAATTCTGTGACAACATCAATTGGATCTACAATTGTACTGATTCTTTGACAACATCATGCCAGGAGCAACCATGCTTTGTGTTCAACAGAGCAAGGATTGGGGACCCAAATAAAAAAAGGGTTTAATTTAAATTTAATCAAACAACGCTTAATTGGTCTATTGGATAATCATTTGATATGATTTACAATTTTAACTACCACCAACAATTTTTATTTCCCATCTCAAAATCAATGAATGGATTTGTTGAAAATCTAACACCCCATAACCCAAGATTAAAAAAGAGGTTAAAACTTAAAAGCTAATCAAACAAAGCTTAATGAGTGTCTTGTGATGTCCAAAGCTTGGCTCTCTCAAACCCATTAACACAATTCTCAAAATCATCGATTGCTTGATCAATCTCCTCTTGTGTGTTCATCACAAAGGGCCCTAATTGCACCACAGGCTCTCCCAACGGCTCGCCACCTACCAATACAAACCTAAGCGGCTTCAAAGATCGATTCGACGCTTCCAACCCGTCCCCACTCGTTCCGAGTAGCAAGAGGTGGTGGGCGGTCACCGAAGAGGATCTGGAGCTAGTGCCAAACGAGCCCTCGCCTTCCAATACGTATACGAACGCGTTCCATGACGAAGGAATAGGCTGCCATAGACGCGCTCCTGGCTTGAGTGTGAAGTCTAGGTACATTGTTGGTGTTCTTGTATATAAGGGTGACTTGGCCCCTAGAGCCTCTCCGGCTATGACTCGTACTTGGACTCCATCTTGTTCTGCCTTTGCAATGTCCTTGTTTAGTATTTCTTGGTATCTTGGTTCAATCCTATTCACATGAACCTAAATTAGTACCTACCTAATCGCGAGCACAAATTTAGTGAAATAATTACTAGATAAAGAAAATAAACAAGGACTTGATGGTTTCACACTTTAGCCAAGATATGACAATTAATTAGCATAGAAAGATTCTTCCCACTTCATTGTGGCATAAAAAATGCTCACTTCATAGTTGGTTGACCACCCAAAAGCATGGCATGCAATGCTCCACATTAGACATGATTATACCACATAATTTTGCTCCCACTAAATAAGTTCTAGAAACCCACTTATAATAAGGTCAAAACAGATAAACCAGTACTATTTTCCTTTCTTCTGAAACATGCCAAACCAAATTTTCACACCTACCAAGTGGATAAACTTGTACATTTGTTATTGTAGTAATTAATTACTAATAGAAGTGAGAAGATTTATAGGTAGTTGATTTTAAAATAATATTCAACAGTAAAACACATTTTTTTCAGTAAATGATTTAATTTAAAGTACTATAATGTTTGCATTACATCTTGTGGTTTGAAGAGAGGTTGACCCAAAGTTGCAAGCCCTTTTGGACACCTTGAGGGGCAGGCATTTCAGAGTGAACAATCCCTCTTCCTGCTGTCATCCACTGCAAATCCCCAGCCCCAATTGTTCCTTTGTGGCCTGCAAAATCTTCATGTGTAAGAGCCCCCTGTTTTTCCAAAAAAATAAAAACATAATTAAATCATCTTCATGAGCTTCAAATTGAACTTCCAAAAGATTTAATAATATTTGTACCCGAATTAAACAATTTAAATAGTAAGAACTCGATTTGGAGGAAGACAAATGAAATTTTCTCTTATTGGGTCGATGCAAAATTAATTATAATGATCACAACCAAGCTGATACTCATACTATGACCTTTTTTTTCAATCTTAATCCGGTTCGATCGGCCATAGCCGTTCTATGTTTAGATTAAGTATTTTGTAAGGGTTAATGTCAACATTCATGAGATATTACCTTAGTGTGATTTTACAAAAAAAAAAGAGTTTGTGAATGTAAAAAGAGGGTGGAGGAGACACGTTTGTGGACTTTGGTTATATTAAATTAATGCTCGAATATGACATTTAGAAAAATAGTATGGGAAGATATTACCTTATGTAGATTCATCACATCTCCACTATTTACTATGATGCAAGTTCTATTCATATGTTTTTTTTTGTCATAATCTTTATTTTAAGGTTTGTGTTGGAACGATGTTAGGACCTCTGGTTCTAAACATCGGAACAACGATACAGTTTTCCGAGTTTTGATAATGAAAAACGCTATAAGGGAACTAATGTGTTTTGATCAAGTATTTCTAAGGAACACAGGTTGAGCAAAGAACTTCCATGAATGAGCACACAATGAAGAGTTCCCTTGAAAGTTCCCATGAAATGAGAACTCCCAGGAATGACCAGAGAACACAGGTTTACACGATGAAGAGTTTCTCTCAAAGAAACTCAGAAGAGGACAGTTCCCACGATATGGGAACTCACATGTGAGGACAAGGACCGATCAACGCATATCACGGGATCCTGTCTTGGACAGGATGAAGGCACAGTCTGAGGAGCAGACTGTCACGATTGATCCAACGGTCCGATCATCTCAAGAAGTTGACCCAGTTCAAATTGAAGTCACATGTGAAGAAAGTACAACTTGGACATCAAGCAAAGGGCATTTCGGACACAAATGAAAGATGCGATTGAAGCCCAAGTTCACTCGAGTATAAAGCCAAATGAATAGTGCTCGGATTGAGTACTTCTCCCAGAACTTACAAATACCCACAACATAGAAAGAGATAAGAAGAAGAGAAGTCCCCGACGGCGAGTGTCTGATCTCGACGACGGTGAAGCCGAGTTCCCAGGAGCAAGGGAACTGCGATTCGGTGTAAGGTTTGAGTTACTTATTTAGTGATTGTTGTTCGCTTAGGAACTCAGTTGAGAAGATTCATTAGTGTTGCTAGAGTTAGGTAGAACTCGTAGGAACAGAGAAGTTTGAATCTGGCTGTTTGTAACTAAGGAACAAATCAATAATATAAGTAAGTCATTCAAAATCCTCCAAGCGGAGGTAGAGGTTTACCCATACAACTAGTTGGTTGTAGTGGGGTTCCTCTATAAGGAACTGTGTTTTTTCAGCGTTTTAATTACTTGCGATATTATTCCTTCCGCTGCCTTGGGAACAGCTTAACAGCCAGTTCCCAAGCTCTTGCTAACTCGTTCACGATCCAACAGTTTGTGTGCTTTTGATCATTTTTTATTATAAATTTTATTGGTAGAAAGTCATAATTCCTGATCATATGAGATTTGACCCATATTTAATGACCTAATGTGATAAAGGCTTTTTATTTTCTACTACTCCAATGGTAGTGATTTCTTGCTAACTTGAAATCATATTGCCAGCGATGATTATTTCAACTGCAATCATTGTCATACAGTTTAAACTTCTTGGTTTGTTTTTTTAAAATGATCCATAGTTTGATTATGAGCATGTTTGAAAAGAATCAGAGTTCACATAATCTAATTAGAGCTATGAATAAGTATGTTTCAAGGTGATTTGATATGGTATCTTCTAACTCATGAATTAATTTAAAACTAACTTGTATATAATTCGTACACAGTCAGTCTAGTTTAAGAGGAACATATAGTTGAATAGGCAAATGCAATGCATCGATTAATAATGTAATAAAAATGATTAGAAGATAAAAAACAATTCGTTGGGTACTTACTTGGAGCATGTAGGTGACTGTTTCAAATCCTGCGAGAAGAAAACAAACCACAAATTCATATATTTTTAACATTTTTACCAATACATTACAAAAAAAATGACAAAAAGAGCATTATGTGATCGATCCTATGAAAGCAGTCAAACAGGGAACTAAAAAAAACCTCTGTGGGGATGATCAGGAAACCCAGCAGGAGCAGAAACTGCACATTCATTCACACAACAAAACAATACAATACATAAGAATCAACACAACACACAATTACTTAATTTTTCTTTTGTATTCCCAAAAAATAGGGAAATTAAAAACAGAGATACCCACCTGAGAACTCATCTAGAACAAGGAAAGGATCAAAGTACTTGAGCTCAAACCTAAAATAAACAACACCCATTTACCCAAATATTTCAAAAATTAAAAAACAAGGCAAATGTGTTTCTTCCTCTTCTAACAAAAAAATAATAATAACAAAAAGACAGACCTGCCAATGCTTCTTCTTACAACAGCTCCAACTCCTTCAGGCTGTGGCCTGGCCAGGAATTTCCTTACAACAGAACGTGGGTTCTTCACCAAATTGGTCATCTCTCCCCTATTTGAAATGCAGCCTTGTTCTTTCCTTTTCTTTTAGGGTTGTTTATGGTTTATGGTTTATAGAAAGAGATGGAAGATTTTGACGTATTTATAGCTAGGGACCAAGACTAGCTACTAGTGGAAGGTTGTTTAATGAAAAAATCTTTATTTTTTTTTAAGAAACAAAATAATACTATGGAAATGGGGTTTTAACTTTTAGTTGAAGAATTGTAAAGTCAATGGTGTAAGAATAGGGAAATTGCTTGGTGAGCCACCACTCCAGGGAGGGACTTGGTTTGTTGTATATACATGGGTTGTGCATCTTACATTCTTACCTTCCTAAATAGGTTTGTTTTGTGATGTCAGCATGGCATCATGATGATGCCTGGATCTTCTCTTGAATCCGCCGTGGTCCATATCTTAATCAAGTTGGGGCCCATGTATGTGGATGGGCCATCGCATTTCCAGGTCTCACATATGGCATGCTGAATTCTTTAAACTTTTTTTGTGGATTATATTCCTACGAATCTGATTATCTATCTTAAGTCATGATTACTTCAAAAGTTGGGATTTTTGGTTTTAAGCAAAAAGAATGAAGAAATGCATAGAAATAAATATCCAAAATAACGAAAGGAAACACGTGATTGGATGGATGGGGTGGTTATAAAATCAAAATCTTATGTAATGCTGAGTGATGAATGACCACATGAGCCCCTCTTTAGATTGACTTCCAATTACGTATTTTCTGGAAGCATTGCTCCGTATAATGGAACTCTTTTGGAAGCATTGTGGTATTGTATTCTAAAATTTTCTTATACTCTTCAAATTTTATGTGTTTAGGAGCTCCTGGTTTCAAGCATCTTTATTGTAACAATTTGCTTATAAGTTATGACATTGATACTATTAATATGAATCATATGATACCTGATCGGCCTTAATCAGATAACTAATATCAAAATTTTTTGAGCATTTCATTACTGAACCGGTAAGGATTTTGAAATTTATTTTTCTTATTTATATATATTTATTTGCAATAAAGTTTGTGGGTCACTAGGAAGACAGAGGGCATGTTAACGTTCTTAATTAGAAGCGCACGTATATAAATAAGTTTAGTGAAATTTCATTCTAAAATTAGTTGATAATAGATAGATTAATTTCGACAAAAAATCACAATAGATAAATTAACCCACAAACTTTATATTTTAGAATTAGTTAGTCCTACCTTTTCGATTGATGTATGAGCGTTATATTTCAACAGTGGTCCATTTGATTCATATGAGCTAGAAAAGATTATTAATCTTTACAAATACCTTGTACAGTATTTGCAAATATGTGCCAATCTAGTTCTACATGATATTGTTGTTATATTATATTTATACAGAGACTTTTAAATTATTCCAACACATGAGGAGCAAATAGATCATCGTATTTAATAATTTCAAGGTTTAAATGAATTTTTATGTTTTAGTAAAACGTGTAGGCTAAGTGAAAATAAATATCAAATCACTTAAATAAAAGTATTAAAAACTACATAGGAAAATACATAAAACATCATAGTACCCAAACAAATATTTTCCTAAGTATAAAGAGTGACTTTGCTAAGATCCGAATAGTCCATTATCATTAATATTGAGATGTGTACATATCTTGTGACATGATCAATTAACTTCTAGCTCTTTGTTTTTTTCTTCTTCTTTTGAGTTTTGAATACAATACAATACAAAGTAAATTGATAATTTGTCTATTACAAGTCCAACTTTTATAATTAAAAAAATATTTATTTTAAAAAATCTTAAGCGGGCTGTTTTATTGTGTAGTCATGCAAACGTAAGACATCTCACATTCTGGCCCGGATCTTGGCCATAAAATTTGCCTCTCACTGGTCAAAGTTTAGCAGCCTGGAATTATAAGATTTTTTTTTTCAAAAAATGAAGCAATACTATAATTAATAAACTAGTGTACATATATGTTTCACCCTTCACCTTCACGTGTTATTACAATTCAATCAACTAATTACAATTGTTTGAGGACTAATGAAAGGTCTGTCTGAGCTGTTCAAAAGGGATTATATTAGCTGGTTCACATGGTTTGGTTGGTTGATAGTATGTGATTTTCAAATCAGGGACACGTGGGCATGCAGATTAGTGAATAGAAATACTTACATTAATTACATGCTTAATTAAGACGGAAGATAGTTAATTAGTTGGAGTGAGAAAGATCGAGGAAAATCTTGGTTTTGAATGTACGTGTAAATGCATGTGTCGATATATAGATATAGCGTGTCAGTGTGTCATCAGAGCAACGCCTGCATTAATTTCAAACCAGATACTCGTTTTCCTTATTCTTTACCCTTTTCAATGGCTTCTTCAATCCGAGGATTGGAAAATAAAAATCTTTTTAATTTAATCCTTCTTTATACGGAGGGCATAGGTTATAATTTTAAAATAAATTATTATTTTTAGTCTCTTAACCTATGCCTTAAGGACATAGGTTAGAAAAATCGTAAAAAAATATACATCTCGATCATTTGATGGATGACAACTTGATATGTAAGGAATTCGTATCCATTTACAATATAGGTCCTACCAAAACGTTTGATTAGGTAAGAAAGCTGTGAGGTATAACGGCCAGGAGTCCTTATTTTAAATGGAAATGATTAAAGAAAAAGAATACTGTAGCATTTAGATATGTTATTGACATTTGGAAAGTTTTCACTAGTTGTCATGCAGTATGAATTACTTTCAAGGTATCTTCAGTATGAATTAGTTTGAAAGTCTCCTCTGATTAAAAAAAAGTATGAACTTTGAAAAATCTCATTTGTAATATGAGGTTTGAGTCTCATTTCACTCAAGTGACAACCTGCATGTTATTATATTTTTAAGATTACAAAAATACAGTTAAACATGCAAATTAAGAAGGCTTGAAGATTCAAACCTCATTTTACTTAAAGTTATATAATATGTCAATTTTCAAGTGTTAAATATACCTTATTTAACTTTCCACCCAAAAAAAAACCTTATTTAACTTGATTTATATGTGAGTTTCTTAACTATATATATGTATTTTTCAAAGTGTAAATTAAAAACTTTCGTCAATAGATTTGGTAACTCATGTGAAATTAAACAAGATTCAAACCTAATGTCACAACTAAAAGTGTGTAACAAAATATGTGTTTGTAGCTTGGTAGAACAAAAAATATTGAGTTGAGTAGAGCTTAGAAAAAATTGTCACTACATCAGGTTAAGGGAACGAACTAGATACAACCTTGAGGGGTGGAACTACCTTAGGATAGTGATGCGTTTCGTCTCGCTACAAGGACCGACGTCTTGGTTTATGAATCCCGTCTTGATCTAAGAGTGATAGTAGAGCGGAAGCAATCAAAATAACGAGGGCGAAGGGTTACGACGTTAGGGTTCTAGCAGCGTCTCGAGATGGAATCGATTCCGTTAAACGAAACCTCAAAAGATTGAAGGGCGATTGGGAAAAGGGTTCAGAAGGTTTGACGCCTGAAGGCTTGAGGAAGAGAATCTCGATTCACTGAGGCAAATTCAATTTCATTCAAGCGTAAATTGAAATTAAGAAAGTCTGACATATTAATAGAGATCTAGACCTAACCCTAAAAACCCTAGCGAGAATGAGACCAAGCATGCAAGCCCAACCCATCTTGTTAATTAAATAAATAACGGAAATAAAATTCATACCAAACATAGTAATTGTTTTCACTTAAAAATCCCGATATGAAATAAAATAGAAACCTGAAGACCCGAACCCTCGGAAGACTCGCAGACGACTCGGAAGTGCCGCCCAGGGAGGCGCGGCCCGACCCTAGAGGAGCGCGGGCGTGCTCCCAAGCGCCAGCCAGCACCCGAGGGTGCTGAGTTACTGATGGCGCGGCGCGGCCTCGGAGGCGGGGAGCGCGGACGCGCTCCCAGACACACAGCCCGCGCCCGTGGAGGTTGCGCTTCTGGTGGCGCGACGCGGGATCAGGGGCAGGAGCGCGGTCGCGCCCAGGCTAGTCTCGTCCGCGCCGTCGAAGAATCCTTCAAAAAAGCTTGGCTCGACCCTCGGCTCCTCCAATTGGTCTGAAAGTGTGTCTTGGACCAAAGATGTCATCAATATAGTTGAAGGCGGATCTTGAACCAAACTCTTGGATTGAATAGCTCGCCTTGAGGTAGAAACCGTTGATGCCGTCCTAGGTCGGAACCGTTGATGCCGTCCTAGGTCGGAAGGCATCAGATAGGTGTGTCCGGTTCCAGCCGAACTAGGAACCGAACTGGAAAAAAAAACCTGCGGTTTCGGAACCGTAACTGAACCAGAACCAGCGGAACGGGGGTTGTGGTCATGGTTTTGCATTTTCAACGTTTAATTTTATTTTTAAAGGTTCGGAACCGGAACCGGAAAAAACCGGAAAAAACCGGAACCGAATCGCGAGGAACCGAGGGGTTCCCGGTTCCATGGTCCGATGGGACCAGAACCGGACACACCTCTACCTTAATTAGGACTAGTGGGTATGACTGAGAAGCTTTCCATGCTTGTTTTTCTTGCTTTCTTTTGGTTTATTCGACTCAATTTTAGTTTTTCCGCTACATTTCATCTTTTTAACCAAACACTCTTTGATTTTTAAACTACAATGCATATTTGGGGTGAGTCTCCCTTCTAGAAACCAAACTGTTATGAATTATTAAACCTCCTTTAAACTCTAGTGACTGAGAAAGTGGCATGACACACTTCTAGAGTTCTAGTATAAGATAACTTAATAAAATAAAGAGGAAATCGGGCTTGAACAAATAAAATAAGTCAAACCAAGTTTAGGAATTTTATGTGGCTTCCTCGGATCAAATCCGGTTTGGAGGTAGCTCAAACCTTGGGCTTGAGATCAGACTTGTCTTAGCCTTTGGGCTTATCTGTAAATTTTTGGGGTATAAAATGGAATAGCATTTTGCATAAACAAGTTGAAGTAAAAGTCGGCACTTGTAGATCCATAAGATAATCAAGGCGGTTTGAGTAGACCCCGAAGGGTAGCTAGTCTCGTGAGTAGACCCCGAAGGGTAGTCTCGTTCGGGTGTAGACCGTAAAGGTAATCACCACCGACCCATTAAAACATATTATAAAGTTGTCTTGGATAAAGGCTACGAGTCATTCAACTGGATCGAATTTTCCTTCAACGAATATTGCCCCTATTCCATGCCAAGGGATACCGCAATATTTTTGTGAGATAAAACGTACCAAAACGACAATAGAGATGTTTGCAAGACAACTCTATCAAGATTAAACGCACCTTGTTCGAGTCCCACGATTCTTCTTCCTCCTTGACTTGGACGAAGTCGTTTTCCCATGATCCTTGTGGTTCTTCCTTCACTTGGACGAAACCATCACGCCATGGAACTTGAGGTTCCTCCTTCACATGCACTCGTGAAAGACGATTCATGAACTCACACACTCGTGTTTGTATTTCCTTGTGAAAACGCTCACTAAACAAACCCTAGTCTCTTCCGACTATTGACGTGTAAAGGCACAGATTTTGTGACTTGTTGTGTGTCTTCAATGGATGACCAACAACCCTATTTATAGGCGTATAAGGCTGTCCATAAACCATCCAAAGAGAAGTTACAAAATCGGTTTAGAAGTTGAGAGGTTGAGAGAAAGTCTAGGGAAGTTGTAACCAACTTCAACCTTATCCAAACTCTCTCTTTCCTTATCATCATAGGCGTCCAAATCAGCCCAAAATGGAGTCCATTCTGCCGTCCAAATCCAGCCCATAAAGGCCCAAGGAATTGGTCCAAAAATCCCCTAGAAAAGCCCAATCCAAAGCCCACAAGCCAAGCCCAAATGGCACACCAAGCGGCCCAATCTTAAGTCCATGCATGCGTCCCATCAAGCCCAATGGAACGCCCCACGGGCTGGCCCATCAAGGCCCATAGCAAGCTAGCATAGCTAGATATCTAGCTAGGTCACTTACCTAGTGTAGTTGGCCCTTAGCTAGTTAAGCTAGCATCCAACTAGTTGAGCTGGCTTGAGCTGTGTTTCATCTTGTTGAACTGACTTACAAGCTATTTGAGCTAACTTTAGCTAGTTTGAGCTACCTTGAGCTAAACCCTAGCTGCATGAGCTTCCTACAAAGCTTGTTCCTTGAGTTAAGAGCTTAGTTAAGCTTGTAGAGCTAACTCTAAACTAGTTTGAAGCTTCAAAACTCCTTTCTAGCATTCATAGCTATGTGCCAAGCTATTCTCATGCTTTGGTCTTTGTATAACACATTCACCAAGCTTAGAGAAGCTTCCAAATATTCATTTAAACTTGCACAAAGCTATAAGACACTCTTTACTTTACTCAAAACCAAACCTTAGCTCAAATGCTCGTACTCGGCGCCTTGTGCCTAAATCCAAGGCACGCCGCAAGCATCATGCACACACCCTAGGTGCGCCGCAAACACTATGCTTGCATGGTCGTGCCCTTGCCAAGGTGTAGGCGCGACTCAACCGGCTACACGCATGCCCCACACGAACATGCATCGGCGTGCCTCGTCCTAGCACCGTGCCAGTGTCGTGCAAGCGCGCACCGACACAACTCTACCGAGCGCCGATGCCTTGTGCTGTATCCGAGCGTCGTACGCGACCTAAGGGCGCTCTTGTCCTGTGTCGTTGCACACGAGGTTTCATGACTTGGTGTCTGTAATATCCGAGTTTTGTTTCTCCTTCTAAGTCGGAAAAACAAATTTCTTAGTTCCAAACAATCATGTTTCTTGACCCGCAAGTAACCTCTGGTGTGGGTTTTAACTCGTTACAATCCTTTTTATATATATATATAAAATAATAATCCGTTAGTCATACCTACAATTAAGCATATCCTTAACTAACTAATCCTAATTAGTTACAAAATACGTATCGTTATCTCGTATGTATATTTATCCACACCAGCAAACGAACAAAAACAAAAAAAAAAGAAAAATCTCTTATCTATTTTATCTAAGTAAACTGTCTTGTAAGCGGTTGAGGCCAATATATATATCTTTTTATCAAGGTCTCGATCGGATCAAATCAATACCTAATCTCCATCGTTTTGCTGTAAACCATCTCCTTTGTTCCGTCTACGTTCCATCCCATTCAACATCGAATCCCCGCCAGCTTTCTCCGTTCCATCTCTCGTATTTCCTCCTCGTTGAAAAATTGTGCTGCTGGAGAGCCGGTGTTGTCACGAATCGATTCCGGCATCGCGATCCACCACCAGGCCGCCGCAGGGAAGCGCCTTCGAAACTGTCGTGGACACGAGATATCACCCTTCTTCCGCTTAAGGCCGGTGATCAAGTTTACCGGTGAGTCATTCCTCCTTTCGGTTCAGTTTTTCGGTAGCATGTATGTGTGGGTTTTATGTCTCCATGGTTGCTGATCTAGGGTGTCGGGCTGTGGTTCTCAGCGACTGTTTGGTTTCCGTCGGTGGCGGGTTGGCATAGTGGGTCTTGGTTCGGGTGTAGAGACTGGTGTAGTAGTAGTAGTTGGTCCCTCGGTTAGGCTAGTCAGTTGGGTCTTTAGACTTTCATTTTGGCCAACTGGTAAGAACATGGATTAAAGTGTTAGTGTACATGATCAAATAAGATTAGTTAGTATAATAAGACCAGATTGGTTAGGAAGAATTTGATCTTAATTGATCAACTCTATAGGTCCTTTTTGTACGGGTGACCGGAAGTGTCCTCCGATCGGTGTTACGTGTATTAATGGGTTTAATAAATTGGTTGTCTTTTGATCTGGAACAGTAGAAGAGTTATATATATGTAGTGTATGAGATTTTGTGCTCTCACGTAGATTATAGCATATTAGTTAGATTAAATTGGTGTTGTTAATTAGATGACTTAGTTGTCTTTTAGGATTAGTTAGATTGAGTGATAGGAGTAGTATTTATCGTTGGTGGACTTTACAAAGGCCACATATTATTATTTTTGTAAGGGTGGTATGAGTTCAGTGGTAGATAGTCTAATTAGAATGACATGTAGACTAGTTGGGTTCTCGGTGTTTTTAAGGGTTGGAATCGATCGAATCATAAATAATAGTTTTATTTGAAGAATTATTGGACGTGAGTATTTAATTATATACTCGTTAATCGTTCAGGGAAATATTCCGTTCAGCTCCATAAGTTTTGTGACGTTAGAGGCTCTTTCCTTGAGGTAAGTCGTTTTTCGACTTGCTCGGTTCTTTTCTCCCTTGTTAGATTGAGTATCGATATTGTAGGGCGGGTTTTGAGAACTAGTCCCGAAATACCTTTTAAATTGATTTGAACTCCTTGAGTGTTGTGTGCGTAAATGATTTTAAATGTGTTTTATCGGGAAATATTTTGGAACGTTTTCTCTGTGTTGGTACCGTTTCCGACACGGCCCATCGTAGCTGGTGTTGAGGAAGAGTTGGCTACTTTGACCCGTGTGACTGGGAAAATCGTACCCCTTCAAATGAAAATTATTATCTGTGTGTTTTTGGCAAGCGCTCCAGTGGAGGCTTAGCCCGGAGTTAGAAGGGAGATTGGGAAGTGGAGTGGGAGGGCCTGCCTCTGCACTCGGCGCGGTGATGAGCGCCTCGGTAGTCGGATTGTGGAAAAGGAGGAATTGTTGTGTTATGAGATTGTGATTGTGAATGCATATGTGGTTCTGTGTGACTGATTATAACTAATTTAGGTATTGGCCTTTAGAGATATGATTGCGATTGAGGATTTGTATGCTGACTTTAGAAATGTTTTCGAAACGTTCTACAATTTCCGTATTCTATCTAGCTTGGTAGATTAGACGCTGACCCTTCGGGGAACATTTTTCAGTTCCAGGTATGAATCAGGGAGCCGTGCAGGAACCGAGGCAAGATGGCGGGCCGGAGCGGTAAAGAGCGCGTGTCATAGTGGGATTGGTTTTTGCTAGATATTTATAATAGTAGGGATGTTGATTTTAATATTTGTTAGATAGAGTTGGTATTGAATTTCGTTTATTATTATTTTTGGTTCGGATGGTTCAGTTCAGTAGGCGTTGTGACGTATTTGATTATTTATAATTTTCGGGGATTCATGCATGATACGTTTTTCTAAGTTTTACTAAATAAAGGTTGGATGTTTTATTATGTTTTCTCGTCGTGCCCGAGTTGTAAGGTCCTACAGTGTAGTTGTCAACCTAAATAATAGTACCTGGTAAGGTCTATTCCCTAGTAGTGCCTCGTCGAAAGACGGGGTGTTACAAATTGGTATCAGAGCCAGGTTGACAACAGGGCACATGGAACTGACCAACAAAGAGTACCCGAGGTCCAACTTAAAACCAAAACCGGCCGGTGTTTTCAAATGTTTTCACTGGGGTAGGCATATTGCATATAGGGGGTAGGTGACACGTCGCGACTCCGCCCCATCAGCCGAAGGACCTCACGTAGAATAGTAAGAATTAGGTTGATAAATAGAATTATCCTACTCATGATTTGGAGTTGGCAGCTGTGGTACACGCTCTGAAGATTTGGCGTCATTACTTGTATGAGAGTACCTGCAAAGTGATGACAGATCATAAGAGTCTCAAGTACATCTGCACTCAGAGGGAGTTGAATATGCGACAGAGGAGATGGCTGGAGTTACTGAAAGATTACGACCTTGAGATTCTTTACCACCCAGGGAAAGCGAATGTGGTTGCTGATGCCCTTAGCAGGAAGACGCCTCAGGAGAGTATGTTGGCTCATCTGACGGCTCAGCCAGAGTTACAGAGAGAGCTAATGAGGTACGGTATTGAAGTGCAGATTCAGCGCTATCAGGACAGTCCGAAAGCCCTAGAATGTCGGCCGTCTTTACTTGAAGAAGTAAAACAGAAGCAGGAAGATTGCCCGATGATACAGGATTTGAAGCAGAGATTGAGCCGTGGAGAGGCACCCGACTTTGCGGAGAGAGCAGATGGTATTCTGTGTTCACGCGGTCGGATTTGTGTACCTCGAGATGCAGAGTTGAGGCAGAAGATTTTGCAGGAGGCTCATGCTACACCTTACTCAATCCACCCCGGGGCGAGTAAGATGTACAAGGATTTGCGACAATTTTATTGGAGGGATGGCATGAAGCCGGATGTAGCAAGATTCGTCGCTAAATGTCAGGTCTGCCAGCAGGTGAAGATAGAGCATCAGAGACCCGGAGGAATGCTTCAGTCGCTTCCTATTCCAGAGTGGAAATGGGAGGACATCTCCATGGATTTTGTCACCGGTTTGAGACTCAGCAGAGGCCATGATGCCATTTGGGTAGTGGTGGATAGATTGACGAAGACCGCTCGCTTTTTGCCTATCCGAGAAACGTGGCAAGTGAGCAAGTTAGTGGAGGTGTTTATTAATCAGATAGTTAGGCTGCACGGAATGCCTAAGACGATTGTGTCGGACCGAGATGGGCGTTTCACTTCCAGATATTGGCAGCAAGTGCATGAGGCATTGGGGACGAGATTACAGTTCACGACTGCGTACCATCCGCAGTCAGACGGTCAGACAGAGAGGACGATTCAGACGCTAGAGGATATGCTGAGATCCTGCGTATTAGACTGGGGAGGTCAGTGGTCGGATCATTTGGCTTTGGTGGAGTTTGCCTATAATAACAGCTGGCATTCGTCGATTCAGATGGCGCCGTATGAGGCTTTATATGGTCGGAAGTGTAGGACACCGCTATGTTGGGATGATCCCTCGGATGTAGTAGGAGAGAGGCCACAGATGATTGAGGAGACGATCGGGAAAGTGGCCTTAATCAGAGAGAGAATGTTAGCTGCTCAGAGTCGCCAGAAGTCCTATGCAGACAAGAGGCGTAGACCGTTGGAGTTTGAGATCGGAGCCCATGTTTGGTTGAGAGTATCGCCTACCCGCGGGGTAAGAAGATTCGGGGTAAAAGGGAAGCTGAGTCCCCGATATATCGGTCCATTCGAGATTCTGGAGAGAGTAGGCGAGGTGGCGTACAGGCTAGCGTTGCCGCCTGCTTTGGAAGGAGTGCACCCTGTATTCCACGTCTCACAGCTGAGACAGTATGTTCCGGATCCTAGTCACAGACTGAATTATGAGGATTTGGTGGTAGAACCAGATCACACTTTCCGAGAACAACCGCTGAAGATTTTAGATCGACGAATGAAGAAGCTGCGGAACAAGGAGATACCTCTGGTGTTGATTCAGTGGTCTCGACGGGGAGTCGAGGAGGCCACTTGGGAGACGGAGTCCAGGATGAGTGAGAGTTATCCAGAGATCTACCCGGGTTTAGTGGAGGCGTTTGAGGGGAAGGTTAGTAATTAGTGTGTTGCTTTCATATTCGATGTTTGGTTTATGATCCTTGTTTGCTTGACTTATTGGTTGACTGTTTAAATTTTGTTGACGTGTCGTGTATTTTTGGATAGCTAGTATTGGTTATTATTACCGTTGTCAATCAGTTCCGGTTCGGGGACGAACCTCTTTAAGGAGGAGAGGATTGTGAAAACCTCGAATCTCTTTCTTTCGTTATCTTTCTTTCGTGTAAAAAGTTTCGGGACGAAACTTTCATAAGGGGGGGTAGTATGTAATATCCGAGTTTTGTTTCTCCTTCTAAGTCGGAAAAACAAATTTCTTAGTTCCAAACAATCATGTTTCTTGACCCGCAAGTAACCTCTGGTGTGGGTTTTAACTCGTTACAATCCTTTATATATATATATAAAATAATAATTCGTTAGTCATACCTACAATTAAGCATATCCTTAACTAACTAATCCTAATTAGTTACAAAATACGTATCGTTATCTCGTATGTATATTTATCCACACCAGCAAACGAACAAAAACAAAAAAAAAAAGAAAAATCTCTTATCTATTTTATCTAAGTAAACTGTCTTGTAAGCGGTTGAGGCCAATATATATATCTTTTTATCAAGGTCTCGATCGGATCAAATCAATACCTAATCTCCATCGTTTTGCTGTAAACCATCTCCTTTGTTCCGTCTACGTTCCATCCCATTCAACATCGAATCCCCGCCAGCTTTCTCCGTTCCATCTCTCGTATTTCCTCCTCGTTGAAAAATTGTGCCGCTGGAGAGCCGGTGTTGTCACGAATCGATTCCGGCATCGCGATCCACCACCAGGCCGCCGCAGGGAAGCGCCTTCGAAACTGTCGTGGACACGAGATATCACCCTTCTTCCGCTTAAGGCCGGTGATCAAGTTTACCGGTGAGTCATTCCTCCTTTCGGTTCAGTTTTTCGGTAGCATGTATGTGTGGGTTTTATGTCTCCATGGTTGCTGATCTAGGGTGTCGGGCTGTGGTTCTCAGCGACTGTTTGGTTTCCGTCGGTGGCGGGTTGGCATAGTGGGTCTTGGTTCGGGTGTAGAGACTGGTGTAGTAGTAGTAGTTGGTCCCTCGGTTAGGCTAGTCAGTTGGGTCTTTAGACTTTCATTTTGGCCAACTGGTAAGAACATGGATTAAAGTGTTAGTGTACATGATCAAATAAGATTAGTTAGTATAATAAGACCAGATTGGTTAGGAAGAATTTGATCTTAATTGATCAACTCTATAGGTCCTTTTTGTACGGGTGACCGGAAGTGTCCTCCGATCGGTGTTACGTGTATTAATGGGTTTAATAAATTGGTTGTCTTTTGATCTGGAACAGTAGAAGAGTTATATATATGTAGTGTATGAGATTTTGTGCTCTCACGTAGATTATAGCATATTAGTTAGATTAAATTGGTGTTGTTAATTAGATGACTTAGTTGTCTTTTAGGATTAGTTAGATTGAGTGATAGGAGTAGTATTTATCGTTGGTGGACTTTACAAAGGCCACATATTATTATTTTTGTAAGGGTGGTATGAGTTCAGTGGTAGATAGTCTAATTAGAATGACATGTAGACTAGTTGGGTTCTCGGTGTTTTTAAGGGTTGGAATCGATCGAATCATAAATAATAGTTTTATTTGAAGAATTATTGGACGTGAGTATTTAATTATATACTCGTTAATCGTTCAGGGAAATATTCCGTTCAGCTCCATAAGTTCTGTGACGTTAGAGGCTCTTTCCTTGAGGTAAGTCGTTTTTCGACTTGCTCGGTTCTTTTCTCCCTTGTTAGATTGAGTATCGATATTGTAGGGCGGGTTTTGAGAACTAGTCCCGAAATACCTTTTAAATTGATTTGAACTCCTTGAGTGTTGTGTGCGTAAATGATTTTAAATGTGTTTTATCGGGAAATATTTTGGAACGTTTTCTCTGTGTTGGTACCGTTTCCGACACGGCCCATCGTAGCTGGTGTTGAGGAAGAGTTGGCTACTTTGACCCGTGTGACTGGGAAAATCGTACCCCTTCAAATGAAAATTATTATCTGTGTGTTTTTGGCAAGCGCTCCAGTGGAGGCTTAGCCCGGAGTTAGAAGGGAGATTGGGAAGTGGAGTGGGAGGGCCTGCCTCTGCACTCGGCGCGGTGATGAGCGCCTCGGTAGTCGGATTGTGGAAAAGGAGGAATTGTTGTGTTATGAGATTGTGATTGTGAATGCATATGTGGTTCTGTGTGACTGATTATAACTAATTTAGGTATTGGCCTTTAGAGATATGATTGCGATTGAGGATTTGTATGCTGACTTTAGAAATGTTTTCGAAACGTTCTACAATTTCCGTATTCTATCTAGCTTGGTAGATTAGACGCTGACCCTTCGGGGAACATTTTTCAGTTCCAGGTATGAATCAGGGAGCCGTGCAGGAACCGAGGCAAGATGGCGGGCCGGAGCGGTAAAGAGCGCGTGTCATAGTGGGATTGGTTTTTGCTAGATATTTATAATAGTAGGGATGTTGATTTTAATATTTGTTAGATAGAGTTGGTATTGAATTTCGTTTATTATTATTTTTGGTTCGGATGGTTCAGTTCAGTAGGCGTTGTGACGTATTTGATTATTTATAATTTTCGGGGATTCATGCATGATACGTTTTTCTAAGTTTTACTAAATAAAGGTTGGATGTTTTATTATGTTTTCTCGTCGTGCCCGAGTTGTAAGGTCCTACAGTGTAGTTGTCAACCTAAATAATAGTACCTGGTAAGGTCTATTCCCTAGTAGTGCCTCGTCGAAAGACGGGGTGTTACAGTGTCGGTGTACATCTCTTGGATTCTGTATCTATGACCACTTTACTTCTCTTATCATATCATGGCAAGTCACATAGTCAATTTTCTCAATCAACATTTCCTTGTGACTTCATTTCCTCATCATGCTTACAATGGGATTGATGACTTTTCACAAATCACCAACATTCCTCCTCCATTTGAGCAATGCCATCAAAACTCGAAAACTTTTCCAAACTCTATATCATAGAAGTAAATATCCCATGGATTTGAATTTACAACTTGTAGCTATCACATTGTGCACTAAAGAATCGTGTTGTTCTAAGAATTGAACCACATCAACTTGTCTAAGTACATCAAGCAATAGTACAACATGAGTTTACCTTAACGTTTATTTTTTAAACTTGACGCTTTTAAAGGCTTTTAGGCGAGTAGTCCTAGAACTCCCTTGGAAGAAGAAGCCTTATACTTCCACATATGCTTAGTTGAAACTTCTAACGTGCTCCTACTAAGGCACTTTCCAAAGTCTCATTAATGAAACAAAGTTTCAAAACTTCCCCTTTTTATGTAGGCTAGAGCATATCCTTTGATGGACCTTTTTATTCTCTCCAACCATATGTCCTTGGCCTACCACATTGAATTCAGCCCTAAACCTTTCGGTAAGGGGGTATTGGGCGTCCAAGTCATAGATTGATCTCTAGGATTTCACCCATCGCTCGAGTTGGTTTTAACATCAAAATTTATGCTAAACCTCTTGGTAAAGAGTTCAACAACTTTATTGTGTTTTTCAAAACTCAACCGAGTTGACTCTAAGTATGAATTATTTCTCAAAGTAATTTCCACTCATACGTAAATGTCAAATTCCGACTCCAAGGTCGAATATAGCAAGATTGCCTCTTGAGATTTCCCAGGAATGAGCTCCCATCACCGAAATTGGAATTCATGACCAATCGTCGACTAGAGGCCTTCCTTAATTAGGTGATCCAACTTGCATTTAAAATTTCCAACATAGAAAGCATTACCACACATCCGATGCCTTAAGCATTTTAAATATCATACCTTTGACAATGGCCATGTCAAGGTATCAACACCTTATCACTTGAGCGTCTTCAAGCCATGACACACATATTTTAGAACCGTGTATCCATTGATCCCTGGGTGTATTAATCATGTGTATATTCAAGGAATTTTTATTCCCTTTCCAATGTCTTGTAAACCTAGACGAAGATTTAGAAAATCTAATTCACCTTCATCTCCTCACATTGGCATCTTCATAATTTTAACAATGAAGAACTCAATAGACAAGACCCTTTCCATCTCATCCATTTCATTTGGTTTCTACCAAATCAGCCATGTCATTTCCATATAGACTTATTAAACACTCCTTAACCAGAGTTATTAAACTTACTATATTCTTTCATGCTATAAGCATATAGATAGAGTCTTTAAAAAGACTTCTCAAATGACATTCTTTTTCTTTTGCCCATTTAACATAAAGCTTTGTTGCTTCATGTATCCCTCTCATCCTAACCACCAATTCATTGGGAGTTCCATAGGATCATGATTTATATAACTATATGAGATGATTCAATTCTTCCTTTTCTTAGAAATCTTTTATCAAAGAAAAATTGAAGAATTCTGCTCACAAGGCAATCATCTTATCACAAGTGTTTACTACACATGTTAAGATTTGTCTTTTACTAAACATGCCATTATACTTGCCTTAGTCTTTTCAATGGTCCACTTAACCATAAAACTAATATAAAAAAGTTGTCAAAATCAAGCCTTCGTGGCGCAGTGACACTTTTCTTGGATCTGAGGAGGGATCAAATCGTCCTCATAGGTCTCTTCTAGACCATTACTTGTCAATTTGAAAGTTCTAAAACCATCCTTTCAAATTTCCCAAACAAGTTCTAACTATCCAACCTAATGGCATAAAACATGAGCCACCCCAAGAAACCTTATGGGGTATGTGATAATCCAAGTTCTTAAACTTAATCACATCATTTAACATTTCCAAAACTAGGAAAACATTTCATGACTTCAAGTATGATTTCTTTGATTAAACAACCAAATTCAAGTGCCTTTTGTAGGCGTACCCTTGAACCACAAAATCGGGCTACGACACCTATGCGTCGAGCAACCGCCATGGACAAGGCTCGAAACGCAACCAGCCACGGCGCGCCTTGCGCTACCCATCGCCGTGCCACGAGGCTTGCCAAGAGGCGATGCCAACGAGCGCCACACACTCTAGGAACTATGCACCAATTTGGCACGAGATCGAGGACCTTAATCTTGTCGCAAACCCATTCATGCCAAGCACCGCACTCCATGTCCCGGCGCGCCAAGGCATGTTTGATACTAGGGGCGCTCTTGTCCTGCGCCGTTGCACACGAGGTTTCGTGACTTGGTGTCGGTGTACATCTCTTGGATTCTGTTTCTATGACCACTTATACTTCTCTTATCATATCATGGCAAGTCACATAGTCAATTTTCTCAATCAACATTTCCTTGTGACTTCATTTCCTCAACATGCTTACAATGGGATTGATGACTTTTCACAAATCACCAACATTATCCATCACACGGCTCAAACTAGAGCCCATCTCTAAAGACACCTAATTGTTCACAGGACTCCTCAGAAGAATGGGACTGTTGAGAGAATGAATAGAACACTACTTGAGAAGGCCAGATGCCTTCTCATTAGTGCATGCATAAACAATTCTCTATGGGGAGAGGCTGTTATAATAGAAGCCTACCTTATTAATAGGTCCCCTTCATTTGTGATCGGGTTCATAACCCCTCAGGAGAAGTGGAGTAGACATAAACCTGACTTATCACGCATTAGACCTTTTGGTTGCACTGCATATGCACAAATTTCCCAAGGAAAATTACAACCAAGAGCTCTAAAATGTGTAATGTTAGGGTACCTGGAGGAAGTCAAAAGTTATAAATTGCTTCTTATTCAACCTAGAGGATACAAAGTCATAACATCTAGGTCTGTCACTTTTAATGAAAAAGAGTTTCATTTCAAGTCAATTCTAATACCATCTTTTGAGAACTCAGGTACCTATCAAGACAACATGAGTGATGACAAAAATGGCCAATTCTACAGCCCACAACAGACACAGGAAGAGGAACAAGAGTTTGACATTGGGCATCACTCAAGAAACATACAAGTTGATTCAGAAGATGAGCCATCAACACATGCCTTCTCTGTGCCCACAGTGATAACACCCGACCAACACTTAACATTGAGGGAGTAAGTAGTTCTCATAACTCTCATAACCCTGATGCTTCTAGTTCCTCTGAAAATTCAGTTATCCTTGTCCCTTCTTCTAGCAATGATAATCTTGAGCATGATAATGTGCATGAACATGATAATTGCCTGATCCTTTGCATGATAATGATTTGGCTGATTACCAATTAACTAGGGACAGGGAACCTAGACTGAGGATACTACTAGATTCAGGGAATTTGTGAACCTGCATGAGTTGTATGATACTTATTTTATAGAGAACTACCATAAAATTGTTGAGTATGCTTTCACTGTGGTTGAAACTATTAGGCGTTTCACTCCTGAAACATATGAACAAGTTGTGCATTGTAAAGATTCTAATGAATGGTTGTGTTATGCATGAAGAGATACAATCTATGCATGTCAATGATACTTGGACCCTTGTTCTTAAACTCACTAAGGCTAGACTAATTGATTGTAAATGGGTCTTTAAGCTAAAAGATGGTGCTAGTCGTAGTGATCCCCCTAGGTACAAAGTCGGGCTTGTAGCTAAAGGCTTTATCCAAAAAGAGGGCATTGACTATAATGACATCTTTGCTCCTGTTATTAAATACAAAATCATGCGTCTTCTACTTGCTATGATTGTTGTGTTTGATTGGGAGATATAACAAATGGATGTCAAGACTGCCTTATTGCATGGAAACTTGATTGAGACCATTTACATGAAAAAACCTAAAGGTCATAGACAAGAATCACCGGGACTATGCTTGCTTGCTTAAGTAATCCATTTATGGGTTAAAACAATATCCCACATAATGGAATAAGAAATTTGATTCATGTATGCTCTCTCTTGGCTTTAAAGAAGTAGTTATGATACTTTCTTATATTACAAGAATATTAAAACCACTTCTCCTCTGTATATCTTGCTTTATGTAGATGATATTCTGCTTATAAGTAGTTCTAAGGTTTCTATCTCAGGGGTCAAGTCTAATTTGAAAAAAAACACTTTGATATGAAAGATCTTGGCCCTGCACAGAAAATCTTAGGAGTCAGGATTATTAGAAATAAAGCCAAGAGGCATATTTACTTGTCACAAACTGATTATCTATATAAGGTACTTGATAGGTTTTCCATGACCAAAGCTAAGCCAACTCCCATTCCAATTGGAGGGCATCATGAATTCACAAAGAAAGATTGTCCTTCCACCACTGAAGAAAAGAAGAAGATGGAGTTGGTCCCTTATGATGTAGTTGTTGGAAGTGTGATGTATGCCATGTTATGTACTAGGCCTGACCTAACCTTTGCTATTTATGTACTTAGTCGATACATGTCAAACCCAGGTCAAAAAAATTAGGTTGGTATGAAGTATTTGTTGAGATATGTAAAAGGAACAGAGAACTTAGGCCTTGTATATGCAGAGTATAGTCCGAATTGAAGACTCACCTATAGGGTTATGTGGACTTGGATTATGCCAGCAACAAGGACACAAGATAGTCCACTGATGCATGCTTCTATTGTTGAACAAGATATTGTATATCCTGGAAATCCCAACAACAATCTATCATAGCACTCTCCTCCACCGAGGTTGAGTACATAACAGCTACTAAAGCCTCTAAAGAGGCTACTTGGTTAAGAGGCATATTATAGGAAATTGAGGGCAAAACCTATATGTTCACTCTCTTTATGGATAGTCAAAATGCCTTGTATTTATGCAAGGACCTTGTCAACCATGAGAAACTAAGCATATTGATGTGCGACACCATTACATAAGAGAATAAGTCGAGAACCAGGAAATAAATGTGAAAGAAAATACATGGAGATGAAAACCATGCTGACTTTGGGACTAAAATAGTTCCTACTAACAAGTTTGTCTTTTGTAGGGATCACCTCCACATCAAGGATGTAAATTGAGATGTGGGGATTTTTGGTCAATGATGACGGGGAAACCTTCTCAAAATCAATTTAAACTGTTTTTTGGAAGATTACCTCTAAAGTTTAAAGTTGGTTTAAGAGGCATATTGTTATGAATTATTAAACCTCCTTTAAACTCTAGTGACTAAGAAAGTGGCATGGCATACTTATAGTATAAGATAACTTAATACAATGAAGAGGAAATCGGGCTTGAACAAATAAAACAAGTCAAACCGGGTTCAGGAATTTTGTGTGGCTTTCCCGGATCAAATCCGGTTTGGAGGTAGCTCAAAACTTGGGCTTGAGATCAGAATTGTCTTAGCCTTTGGGCTTATCCATCACACGGCCCAAACTGGAGCCTGTCTCTGAAGACGGTAGCTCACGTTTTAATCCAAACACGGCATTTCGAAGCTTGCCCCTTGACCTAGCTATATAAGCTTGCTTTAGGGTTTCTGGAGCTCATTCGCTTGTTCATTCTTCGGGGCGCTTCTAGAGAAAAGAGAGAGAGAGAGAGAGAGAGAGAAAAGAAAGGGACATAAAAGAGAGAAAGGAGAGAGAGAAAGCCAGGCAGTGGAGATCTCGCCGTAGAGGACGACGGTGAAGCTATTCTCGTGGAGATCCGTGGTGGCGTGTTCATACTAAGATCTATCTCGAGCTTGGTCAGCTTGATAGGGGGCTGAAACCCTATATGAGATCCCTTTATTCATCTTCTTCTATTTCTTAGCTTGTTCTTCTAGTTTCAAGTTGTTTTCTCTGTAGTTGTTGTTCGAGTTCTTCTTTTCTGGATCAGTGTAGTCGTTCTTGTAATTTTTTTCGAAAACTTAGTAGATCTTGGGTTGGTCTCTCCGACTGAGACTCGCGAACGTAGGATCTTCGATCCGAACCAGGTCACCATATTTGTTGTGTTCTCTTGCTGTCGATTCCTTTAATTTTCTGTTCTTGCTTTATTCTTGTGAGTTTAGACTTTAGGGCTTCGATTTTTACACAAACTTTACGAATTTCATCTCATGCCATAAAAATTTGATGGCTTTTGAAATCTATATGATTGGAAAATTTTCAACGCATGCCATAAAAATCTGCTCATAGAGCTCGTCTTGAATATTGTTGCATTAAAAGGTTAAGACTCTAAAACAAACTTTGCGAATTGGCGATCAATGTTATTTAGGTGTAAATGGTTCATGTTTATCAGCCCTAATGAAATCATCAATTGCAATAGATTTATTGTTTTTGATTTTTCGCATTAAATACGTATTAGGATATTATATCGTAATTTCTAGTCTTATATAGTATCGGAGCTAAACCTAGTTTACGCAAAAAAAAAATCGACCACTAGTCATCACACTGCCGCACCTCCAATGTTGTCACCGTCCCTGGCTGCCGCCATCTCGTTCTATTTCTTCCGCTTGTCCAATGAAGAACAACAAAGACAAAGATCCGGCCAATTCTTCGGGAGAGAAAAGTACTATTATCCCTTCTAATTTGCCTTATTAATTATCTTCACCCTTCAGATCATCCGAGTCTCACTATTTGTCCGGTTGTTCTGAAAGGAGATAATTATCGTCAATGGAAGACTCTTCATAATGCATTTCGCGCTAAATGAAAGCTTGGCTTTCTTGACGGTTCTATTCCATTGCATGCTTCGGGTTCGTCGGAACTTGATGACTGGTATAACGTCAATTCCATGCTTGTTGGGTGGATTGTTCAAACGATTGACCCGTCGTTTCGTTCATCTATTACTTATTATGTCTCTGTTGAGGACTTGTGGGAGGATCTTGCTCAATGGTTCTCTGTTGGCAATGGTCCTCGTATCTTACAAATCCGTTCTCATCTTGCCTGTTGTTGTCAGAATGGTCAGTCAGTTGCCTCTTACTATGGAACTTTAAAGAAGTTATGGGAGGAATTACTTACGTTTCGCGCTAAATGCAAGCTTGGTTTTCTTAACGGTTCTATTCCATTGCCCACTTCGGGTTCACCGGAACTTGACGGCTGGTTTAACGTCAATTCCATGCTTGTTGGGTGGATTGTTCAAACGATTGACATGTCGCTTCGTTCGTCTATCACTTATTATGACTTTGTTAAGGACTTGTGGGAGGATCTTGCTCAGCGTTTCTCTATTGGCAACGGTCCTCGTATCTTACAAATCTGTTCTGATCTTGCTTGTTGTTGTCAGAAGGGTCAGTCGGTTGCCTCTTGCTATGGAACTTTAAAGAAGTTGTGGGAGGAATTGCTTACGTACATGCCGCCTAGGACCTTTTCTTGTGGTCAGTGTTGTTGCAATCTTAATAATTTGTTTCAGAAAGATCGGGAAGATGAACATGTTCATCAATTTCTCATGGGTCTTGATGAGAATTATGCTACCCTTCGCTCCAAGATTATGGCTCAAGAACCACTGCTTCCTTTAAGCAAGGTTAACTCATTGGTTATTCAGGATGAAAGGGTTAAATCTATTATCAAGGATCGTGAGATTGCTTCGGACTTGGTTGCCTTTGCGGCTCACCGTTTTCCGCCCAACTCTTTCGGCGCCTCAGCACCTGATGTGAACCCCGTTGAGGATTCACGTGTAGGATCTTTGCTTGGACTCGTATTGGGTCTTCTCATGAACGAACCAGATAGATTTGAGGCCGAAGCCTAGACTTTGAGATGAGAGGTGAAGTAAAAGGATTGAGAAGGGGGCCTAGTTTGACGTAGGCCAGGAGAATATAGGGTCGGGAAAAGAATAGGGTTGACGCCTTAACTAGATGCGTTTGGAGAAATCTCGACAACAATTCGTTATCTCAATTCAAGCGTAAGAAATACAATGAGAGGAGGCTCCTATTTATAGAGGAGCTCCTAGAAACCCTAAGGAGGCATGGGACAAACTAGGGTTGCGCATGCAAGTGGCCCAACGTTTAGGCCCAAGCCCATAAATGCTCAATAATAATAGTAAAGACATAAATAGTAATGTTCAGAAAGAAAATAGTAATAAAAATAGTAAGAACGGATAATGGTCACGGTGGCCATGTCGCGAGTGTCGCGACAAGGTCGTGACAAGGCTGGCGCGACGCGACAAGGGCATCGGCACGCCAGCGCGCACGCGCAAGGGCTGTCGCGACACGCTAGGCGTGGCATGGCAAGACCAAGGCGCGGGCATGGCAGGCGGTACCGAGACTTGGGACTCAGTACCGATGGAGGCAGATTCGGTACCGACTAGTGGTGGCTCGGTACCGAGGGCTGGTGCGTCGGTACGAGAGGCGCGATGCAAGACCCTCATGTGCCGACGCCGGTTTGGCCCGGCGCTGGCACGACTCGAGCGTTCGGGGCCGTGGAGCCGATGGTGAGGCGGAACACGGGTCTTGGCACGAGTCCTACGGAGACACGAATTAGCCCAAGGGGGTCGCCACGGTCTCGGAACCCTAGGGCTAGGGCAAGTACACATCATCCTCCCCCACTTAGATTCGACGCGTCCTCGCGTCGAGCGTCGGAGTGGAAGGCGCTTGCCATCCTTCGAAACTTGCAAAAACAAAGAAATAGAATAAAAAAGAAGGGGTCCTTTACAACGAGGAAGCGTTAAAAAGGACAAAAGGGAAAACAATAAAAACTCCCTTGATATGATTGTGCTGGTGGGCCATGAGGTGGTGTCTTGTGGACCTCCCAAGGGCGGTCTTGGACCCAAGTTGTGTCTTGTACAAAATCTGGTCCCTTTAACCCACCAACGCCCGTAAGACCCGCAGAAGTGACAAACGGGTCCGGGTTGCCATGAGCGAGCTCCGGCGGCACCGTGACCGTGTCCCTAGGTGTAGATCCGTGCCTCTCGGCGTTGTCCTGCATAGTTCCACTAGGAAACACAAGAGTAGACATGTTAGTAGAAAAATGAATGGACAAATTTGGAAGTACTAACCCATGACTCAAGGAGTCGGTTGGCTCCTCAGTGTGCATGCCCGTGTCAGAGGCCGGCGCCGGCTCCTCGGTCTGCATGGCCGTGGCAATGGCCGAAGTTGGCTCCTCGGTGGCCTCAACAAGGGGCACTGGTGTCGTGGCCATCAGTTGGCCATGATGTACGGCCAGCGCCATGGTGGCCTCGGCCACAACCTAGGGTGGTGCCACATGCACGCCCATTGACTCGGCCGACACAACATAACTAGGTGCCGGTGTCAAAGTCATGTGGCCCTTGTCCATCGGCGCTCTTTTTGGGGTGACCACCAAATGGCTTGTAGAAAGCTCTCTTTCATTGGCCATGCGCCAAAGGATGGATTCCTTAAATGAGATGGCGTCCACATGGGGAAGAAAGTGCGGAACCATCTTGCATATAAGGAGTGACCACGTCGCGATGGGACATCGCTGCTGAGACCATCGAGCTTCTTGAACTCGTTGAAACCACTTGCGAGCATAACCGGTGAAGCATCCAATGACAATGTCAAATTGCTCGTATTGGTTGTAGTCTTTTCTACCAAAATAGGTGGCCATATGTTTGGCCCATGCCAAAAACGCTCCGGGGTCGTCATACCCGGCAAAGCGTCTTCGGTGAATGCTTGTCACAACAGAGGGCATAGAAGAGTAACAAGTCCAACAATCAACAAAGCAAAAGAAACGTCAAGACTTTGTAAGGCTCACCACCCACGTACTCTTAATTGCACTAATTTAGAGGCTTGAAAGGGTATGGGAGGCTTTAGGTCTCGACTTAACACCAGTACGGAACAAAGAAGAGCACGAACAAACAAGCAAACAAAGCAAGCACAAAAGAAAGAGAGAGAGAGAGGCGTCGGCTTAGGGTTAAGCCTTGGCACGCAAGAAAGAAAGGGAAAGAATATTAAGAGATCTCGGCCTTGAGGAGAGGCGAGTTTGTGTGTAGAAGAAAAGGCAAGTAAAGATATGCAATCAAATTAAATAAATGCAAATCAATTACAAGATATGGTAATATATGAGAGAGGGAAGGGCCGAATATTTGGTGGGATACTTGCCTTATTTTGGCTTGTGTATCCCACGAGATCTTTTGAGATCTTTTTGTTATATTTTTTTTAAATTGTAAGGATATTACCTTATTTTGGATTTGATCTTCCAAATCTTTTTTTTAAAAATAAAATCGGCAACTAACAAGATCTTGTGGATTTTATCCTCCAAGATTCTTGCCCCAACTAACACAAAGAGATATGGCCAACAAGGCAACCAAATCTCGTACTACACAAAGGAAGGCAACGACACACACACACACACACTCAATCGATCAAACAATGCTAGAATGATGCAAGCAAGACTCGAAAACTCAAGCAATTGAACCGAAAACAAGTGCAAGTCGTAGGGTTTTGCCGATTTTTTTGAGGATTTTTTTTATTTTTTTCGAAGCAAAAACAATGGATCTAATGAGCGATGGTAGAGATGGCGGAAGCTAATGAGAATGATGGTAAAAAGAAAAAAAATTCGTGCAAAACGAGTAAAAGGGTGAGAAAAACTTACGCAATCTTTCGGCTTTGATATCAGTTGATGTGAACCCCATTGAGGATTCACGTGTAGGATCTTTGCTTGGACTCGTATTGGGTCTTCTCACGAACGAACCGGATAAATTTGAGGCCGAAGCCTAGACTTTGAGATGAGAGGTGAAGTGAAAGGATAGAGAAGGGGACCTAGTTTGACATAGGCCTGGAGAATATGGGGTCGGGAAAAGAATAGGGTTGACGCCTTAACTAGATGTGTCTGGAGAAATCTCGACAACAATTCGTTATCTCAATTCAAGCGTAAGAAATACAATGAGAGGAGGCTCCTATTTATAGAGGAGCTCCTAGAAACCCAAAGGAGGCATGGGACAAACTAGGGTTGAGCATGCAAGCGGCCCAACGTTTAGGCCCAAGCCCATAAATGCTCAATAATAATAGTAAAGACATAAATAGTAATGTTCGGAAAGGAAATAGTACTAAAAATAGTAAAAACGGATAATGGTCACGGTGGCTATGTCACGAGTGTCGCGACAAGGTCGCTTGTCGCGTCGAGCCAGCGCGCACGCACAAGGGCTGCCGCGACACGCTAGGCGTGGCACTGCAAGACCAAGGCGCGGGCATGAAAGGTGATACCAAGACTTGGGACTCGGTACCGATGGAGGCAGGTACGGTACTGGGGTGCCGGCGTCGGTACCGACTAGTGGTGGCTCGGTAACGAGGGCCGATGCGTCGGTACGAGAGGCGCGACAGAAGACCCTCATGTGCTGACGCCCGGTGCTGGCACGACTCGAGCGTTCGGGGCCGTGGTGCCGATGGTGAGGCGGACCACGGGTCTTGGCACGAGTCCTACGGAGACGCAGGTTAGCCCAAGGGGGTCGCCACGGTCTCGGGACACAAGGGCTAGGGCAGGTACACATCAGCACCTGGTCTACAGCCTTTGACCGGACCTCTTGTTGATCGTCGAACGCTCACCTGTAAACATTGTGGATGACCGAGCCACGATAAAGACACATGCTTCAAAATTATCAGGTTTCTGGACTGGGCTTGTGATCTATGTGACCCTCATCGGACTGTTCACTCGTCATCTGCTGCTGGACAGAACACAGCGATTCTACTCCTGTAGTCGGTCGTTGTTCTGGTGAAGTGTCGGCTCGCGGGCGGGGTTGTGGAGCGACTGATAGCTTGCATATAGGAGTAGTTTAGATGCATGTTTTGTATATGTTTTAGTTAGTTTTAAGTTAGTTTTTATGTAGTTTTTAGGTTTTTGTGTTGTCGGGTATTATGCGCTAGTTTGCTCGGTTTTACAGGTTTTTAGGTTCAAGAGCAACAGCGGGGCGAGTACAGATTGACCATGGCGGTGATGGACGAGCTAAAGGAAGCTAGGAGTGCTAGGAGCATAGATGGAGAAGAGCCAAGACAAGAAAAGCCAAGAAGAAGCTAAGGAGAAAGCTCGGCTTGCAACCCGAGCAATCCTGACTGAAGGCAGAAAGCGCGGGGTAGCATAATTGCGCGGCCGCGCAATTTGGTCCCGAAGCCGCGCAATCGGGGTTTTACACGGACATTGTTTTGGGTCGAGATTTGGTATTGGGCTTTGGTCTTTGGTTATTTGGGCTTATGTCATCCGAGTATATGATTTAAGATATAATGTTTGAGGTTATTTTTAGTAGACATATAAATACTTTATGTTAGTTTTATTTTTCTCATAACTTTTGATCAACTTTTGGAGGCTAGGGTTTTCTCTCAAGGAAGAACCTTTGAACCTTTGTAAGTTTGATTTTAATTCAATTATGCATTGCTAATTTCCCTTGTGTTTGGCTAGTTATTGAAGTCATGATTTGTATGTAGTTGTGAGGTTTGATTGATTCTCAACAAACTCGAATAGAAATTATTCCCTGTGCTTAATTGAATCTAAACTAGGGTTTTGTCAGATTGATCACCTAATTGAATTTCTAGTTATAACTGAATTTGATTAATTACCGGTTGGAGTTAATTAGATCAAGAGTATGCTTTAATCAATTAGTACCGGTTGGACTAGTTGGTTGAAGAAGGGAATAAATTCACAAGTCACTTGGATGTCTGGTTGCTCTGAGTTGTTTGTTTCTATTGATAACTTGAATCGTCATGCTGTTATTTAATTGAATCTAGAAGGTATTCTAGGTTATTAGATAATTAGGGTTGTTAGACTGGTAGTTCTATCAACTAAATCTGAAGTTCGGATCTTAATCCTTAGTAGGGTCATTATCCACAATAGATTATTCAAGTGAGAAGAGAATCAAGAGAATCAATGATCAACGAATCAATATCATGATGGATCTAACTAGTTGAACACGTTTGTCTCTCATATATTCAAAATCATCTTTGCATTCGTATTTACTTTTATTTTTGCATAAGTAGTTTAGATAATCATTCTGAAAACCCCCCATATTAGTTACTTGGCACCTAAGCAATAACACATTTATACGAGTCTCTGTGGGTTCGACCCTTACTTGCCGCTCTACTGAGTTGGTTAAGCTAAGGTTTCTTTGATAGGTATCAACGACCACCGAAAATACTTCATCAAATTTGGCGTCGTTGCCGGGGACTCGTCGCTATTTGTGTTTATTACTTTCGTGTTGTTTTGGGTAAGAACCTGTTATATGGTTCATACCCGTGCTACTGATCCATCTCTTGTTGTTTTTGATTCAGAAATAGAAAGGACACTCTCTAGGTTCCGCAGGCAAGCTCGTGCGACTGCTCGTGAATTACAGCTCAACCTGGCGTCTTCCTCATCTGATTCTGACACTGAGAGCATTCCTGAAGTAGGAGAGATGGGTGACCAAACATTGAGACATTTAACTGCACCAAATATAGAGCAACAACCGCTGGCGGTGCAATTTCCTGCTCTTGCTGAGGGAGTCAAGTTTGAACTAAAATCAGGGTTGATCCATCTTTTGCCTTCATTCCATGGGCTTAGTGGTGAAGACCCCAACAAGCATCTTTTTGAATTTCATGCTGTGTGCTCAAGCATGAAGCCTGCTGATGTGACTCATGACCAGATCGCGCTGAGAGCCTTTCCCTTCTCTCTCAAGGATCAGGCTAAAGACTGGTTTTATTACTTGGCTCCAGGAAGTATTGATACATGGGCTAAGATGAAGCAAGCTTTTATAGAAAAGTACTTCCCTGCTACAAGGCTCAATGAACTGAAGAAGATGATTAGCAACATCGAGCAAGAAGCCAATGAGACCCTGTATGCATACTATGAAAGATTCAAGAGGTTGATAGCCAACTGTCCTTTCCATGGCTACACTGATCAAGACCTAATTTTATATATGTTTAATGGCCTCTTGGATGATGAGAGAAGAATGGTTAATGCAGCCTACCAAGGTAACATTCTCAATAAAACTCTTGTTGCTGCGTTTGAACTATTCCTACAACTGTCTGAGGGCACAAGACAGTTCAGAAAAGAGACTAGCTCGAAAGCTGCAAATTCTGTGGTGGCTAACTCAAGAATCCAAGACGAAGTCACTGAGTTGAAAACAATGATGAAGCAGCTTTTGCAACAAGGTGGAAGACAACAGGTGAAATCTTGTGAAATTTGCTTTGATAACATGCATCTCACTGATTCTTGCCCTACACTTCAAGATCTGAATGCTGAGGTGAATGCAGTGTGAGGATATAGACCACCTAGGCCGAGGTATGACCCCTTCTCCAACACCTACAATCCAGGCTGGAGGGATCATCCTAATCTGAGGTACGGAAATTTCAACAATCAGCAGTTCAATCAGCAGAGTGGCCAAGCTCCATACAAGCCACCTTAATTTTCAACCCCGTCCTCAGGGGCCCAATCAGAATGCTATGTCTACTGAGGATATGATTCGGACTCTTGCACAGACTGTGACTACAATGCAAGGCTCAATGAGCCAATTTCAACAAGAGACAAAGTCTAGCATCCACAATCTAGAGACTCAAGTCAGTCAAATTGCCAATGCTGTAGGCAAACTGGAAGCTAGAGATTCAAGTAAGTTGCCATCTCAGACCGAGCTCAATCCAAAACAGAATGTCAATGCTATTACTTTGAGGAGTGGGCGAGAGCTTCAAGTAGAGCCCAGGGACGGGCACGTACCAATCAGAAGGGGAGTGACAGAAGAAGCCAAGGGCGAAACCGAGGAAAAATTTGAACTGACAGAGGACATTCCAAGTAATTCATCCGGAGACGAATTGCTCGGCTTGCCTGCTAAAAGCGCGGCCGAGCAATTGTCACCCCGCGCAATGCCATCTCAGTCGAGATTGCGCGGGGACACAACGACAGAAAGCGCGGCCGCGTAATTGCCAAGCCGCACAATCACGTCTCAGTCAGGATTGCGCGACTTGGCAATTGCACGGCCGCGCTTTTTTTCTTTGTGTCCCCGCGCAATCTCGACTGATGAATGAGATCGGGATAGCTCATTTGTTGAATGAGATAGGGGGCATATTTGCATATGGGCGAGTTCTTGAAGCTATGTGAACCCACCTTCAAGGGGTTAACACTGGAGTTTCTGAGTACTTTGTCCACTGATTTCAGAGGAGAAGGAGAGATCAAGTTCTGGCTAGGAGGAGTAAGGAGGAAGATGACTTTGAAAGAGGTCAACCGAGTGTTTGGTTTCTGCAATTTCCCTATTAGTAGAGATGTAGTGCTTACTGAGACAGGTGCTACATAGGCTGATAAGCACTTCTGGAGAGCTATCACAGGGAGGGCCAAATATGAGCCTTCTAAAGAAAAAGCTTCTCCCATTACTCATCCCGCTATTAAGGTTTTCCAGAGGTTTATTGCTAGCTTTCTGAATGGGCGAGGTGATGGTGGAAACAATTGCCCCAAGAAGGATGTCACTGTGTTGGCTGCTAGTTTGAAGAGGAAGCAGTTGAATGTGGGTGGTATGCTGATGCACCACATGGCCCATGTTGGAAACAAAGGCGGTGGAGCTATTTGTATTGGTGGGATTGTGACTTTCCTAGCCAAGCACTTTGGAGTCGATCTTAGCAGGTTAAAGGTTGATATTCCGCCTTTGCCTATTGATTTCACCATGCTGAAGAAGATGGGCGCTCTCTATAAGTACCGGAACTCCTATTTTTGGGTGATTGGTGATTCTGGGAGAGTAATGAAGCTTCCTGATGGACACCGAGTGCAGATTGGGGACAGTCCAGCTAACTGGTTCATTAAGGTTCAGGCTGAAGATTTGGATGTGGATACTGTAAAGGGCCCAGTTAGGGGTAAAAAGACGGCTCCAGTTGTTATTGAGGATTCTGATGAAGAGGAGATGAATGAGGATTTTATCATGGCTGAAGAAGAAGAAGAAGAATCTGCTGAGGATGAAGACACTGATGAGGATGAGGAGTTTGAGGAAGACGATCAGCAGAGACAGTTTGATCCGTCTATACCTGCTGGAGGTGGTCACCAGTATTCTGATGCTCAGTACATCAGATGATGGAGATGATGAGACAGATGCAGCTGGACAACACGCAGAGATACAATGACATGTCGTCTCACATTGATCAGAGCTTCTAGAGTATGAGAGGCTATGTGGATCAGAGGTTCACATCGTATCAGACTCATCAGGATCAGCAGCTTGCTTCTTTTTCAGGCGCGCCAGGATGAGCAGTTCAGACTGCTCAACACTAGATTGGATGGATGGAGTTCAGCTGGCTATCCACCTCATCAGTCTTACCCTCAGTATGCCTTTCCCGATCCTCTGTACCCTCAGTTTCCGCCATACCAGCCACCACCACTACAAGAGATTCCGCCGTACCAGCCACCGCAGCCAGAGTATCCCCCGGAGTTCCAGCCGCCGCCACCACAGGATTTTCCGCCCTATTACCCTCCAAACAACTAGGTTTTGTGAGTTTTTCTCTTTCCTTTACTTTTTACTATACTTTGGGGACAAAGTATGTTTTAAGCATGGGGGAAGGGAATTACTTTTGCATTGCATATAGTTGCATTAGTTTAGGTCATATTTAAAATTTTGCATGCATTGATTAAAATCCTGAAAAATGAAAAAAAAAATCAGAAAAGTTTGAAAAAAATACAAAAATATTGCATTTAGGTTCTTATTTCCCCATTGTTTGATTCCTCTTGTGTTTCTAAGCTAAGTATAAATTCTAACCCATGATTTGCATGATATGCTGAAGTTGATATGATATAAGCATGATCATTGATTGATTACCTTGATTATAGGATGGAGCATGTATTTAGCTTGAGTATTTGATTCATTCTGAAGTTCTAGACAAAAATTAGCCTTGTGAGATATTTTTTGGCCTTTCATGATATAGTTGTTCTCTATATTTCTTGAGTGCATCACCATGATTATCTAGCTCTAGAACTTGCGTTAATACTCTTTTTCAAGGCTGCTTTATATGGTTGAATGCATGACATTAAAATGATTAAGGCAATGTTTCTATTTAGCCTATTATTTCCCTTCCTACCTTACAAGATCCATGTTTTTGACACCCCTATTTCTTTGAGCTTTAAGCCTGTTTTTTATTAGCTCCACAAAATGATTCCTAGCCTAATAAGTTTGACCCATAATCCGGGATTTAGGACTTTAGGTTGTGATTGTGTTTTGTGTGAGTTTGATGTAAGTATGGGGGAGTTGGAAGAAAAGAGGAAATAAAACTCTTGTGTGTAAAGTGAAAAAATGAAGATGAAATATGTTGCAAAGCAAAAGAAAGAAAATTGAGCTTAAATTGGTAGTAGTCTTCATTCATATGCAAGAAAAGAGTTGAAGAAGAGGCAAAGAAAGGAAAAGAAGCAAGTGTATGAAAGTGTGTACGGAGTTGAGAAAGGAAAGTTTGGGAGAATGTAAGAAAAGAAAATGTAAAGTTTGGGTTTAGGATTAGTTCTTTATCCCGGATTTAGCACCACAGGCCAAATATGATCCCTTCCAAATTTCTCTTTACCTTGGCCCCATTACAAGCCTTAAAAAGACCTCTTGATTTTTGTTATGTATTTGATCCCCAGCGGTGGAGATTTAGAACTCTGATGCAAGCATATGGTAGTCTAGTTTTCATGGTTGATTTTTGAGTGAAACACGTCCTTAAACATTTGAGAGTTGGAGTGCAAACACAATTACCTTGGTGAGGTCTAGAATGAATGAATGGTCTTTACTTTTTGCTTATCATAATGCATGCTAGGAAGTCTTGGTTGGGTTTTTAATCATATGTGAAATGCTTGTTTGACTTGAGATGGATGTATAATTGCATTTCTATGGTGTGATTGGATTTATGTCTTGCTTGAGGACAAGCAAGGGTTAAGCATGGGGGAATTTGATAGCTTGCATATAGGAGTAGTTTAGATGCATGTTTTGTATATGTTTTAGTTAGTTTTAAGTTAGTTTTTATGTAGTTTTTAGGTTTTTGTGTTGTCGGGTATTATGCGCTGGTTTGCTCGGTTTTACAGGTTTTTAGGTTCAAGAGCAACAGCGGGGCGAGTACAGATTGACCATGGCGGTGATGGACGAGCTAAAGGAAGCTAGGAGTGCTAGGAGCATAGATGGAGAAGAGCCAAGACAAGAAAAGCCAAGAAGAAGCTAAGGAGAAAGCTCGGCTTGCAACCCGAGCAATCCTGACTGAAGGCAGAAAGCGCGGGGTAGCATAATTGCGCGGCCGCGCAATTTGGTCCCGAAGCCGCGCAATCGGGGTTTTACATTGACATTGTTTTGGGCCGAGATTTGGTATTGGGATTTGGTCTTTGGTTATTTGGGCTTATGTCATCCGAGTATATGATTTTAAGATATAATGTTTGAGGTTATTTTTAGTAGACATATAAATACTTTATGTTAGTTTTATTTTTCTCATAACTTTTGATCAACTTTTGGAGGCTAGGGTTTTCTCTCAAGGAAGAACCTTTGAACCTTTGTAAGTTTGATTTTAATTCAATTATGCATTGCTAATTTCCCTTGTGTTTGGCTAGTTATTGAAGTCATGATTTGTATGTAGTTGTGAGGTTTGATTGATTCTCAACAAACTCGAATAGAAATTATTCCCTGTGCTTAATTGAATCTAAACTAGGGTTTTGTCAGATTGATCACCTAATTGAATTTCTAGTTATAACTGAATTTGATTAATTACCGGTTGGAGTTAATTAGATCAAGAGTATGCTTTAATCAATTAGTACCGGTTGGACTAGTTGGTTGAAGAAGGGAATAAATTCACAAGTCACTTGGATGTCTGGTTGCTCTGAGTTGTTTGTTTCTATTGATAACTTGAATCGTCATGTTGTTATTTAATTGAATCTAGAAGGTATTCTAGGTTATTAGATAATTAGGGTTGTTAGACTGGTAGTTCTATCAACTAAATCTGAAGTTCGGATCTTAATCCTTAGTAGGGTCATTATCCACAATAGATTATTCAAGTGAGAAGAGAATCAAGAGAATCAATGATCAACGAATCAATATCATGATGGATCTAACTAGTTGAACACGTTTGTCTCTCATATATTCAAAATCATCTTTGCATTCGTATTTGCTTTTATTTTTGCATAAGTAGTTTAGATAATCATTCTGAAAACCCCCCATATTAGTTACTTGGCACCTAAGCAATAACACATTTACACGAGTCTCTGTGGGTTCGACCCTTACTTGCTGCTCTACTGAGTTGGTTAAGCTAAGGTTTCTTTGATAGGTATCAACGACCACCGAAAATACTTCATCAGCGGCTGTCGTGGCTATTGTCCATCCCAATTATCTAATTGATGCTCTTGTTGGTTCTTTTCCTGCTCCTTCCGATCAAATTAACTTTGGTCAGCACTTTATTGATGTAAAATGGAATTCTGTACTTTAGTTCAGCCAGACCTTAAACAATTTAGCCACTCCACCAGATCAGTCTAGTAAGTATACTTTGCCTTGGATTTTAGATTTGGGTGCCTCTTTTCATATGACCGGTGACAAGAATTTATTAACATAATTAGATCGATTGCTTCGGTCTCTATTCTTTTTCCTAATGGGTCTGTTTCAAATGCTACTTCTGAGGGTACTATCAATTTTGGAATGAGTCAGATTCCTCATGTCTTGTTTGTCCCTAATCTGAGTTGCAACTTGTTATCTATTGCTTGCTTGTCTCGTGATTTGGGCTATCTGGTTCTTCTGTCTGATAAATGGTGTGTCTTACAAGCCACTGCCTCAAAGACTGTGATTGGTATTGGTGAAGAACGCGGTGGTGTTTACTGGTTGTGAGCGTTAGGAGCTAATGCTCGGTTGCTTCCTCCATCTCTGCTGAATGTTGGCATTGTCGTTTTGGTCATCGGCCTGCTTCTGTTTTGTCATCTATTTCTGATATTAATGTTGCTAGTAGTACTTTGTCTAAACTCAAGCCTTTTGATATTTGTCATAAGTCCAAACAGACTCGTTCGTCTTTTCCCGTTAGTTTGAACAAACTAGACAAAGTTTTTGAGTTGATACATTATGATGTGTGGGGCCTTACAATACGGCCACCTCTTTTGGTTCCTCTTATTTTCTCACTGTTGTGGATGACTATTCAAGGAATGTTTGGGTTCATTTAATGGTTTCTAAATCCGAAGTCTTAAAATTAATTTAGAATTTTTGCGCTATGGTGTCGACGCAATTCAATACCTGTGTGAAACGGATTCGTGTTGATAATGGAATTGAGTTCCTTCCTTTGCGATCCTTCTTTGATGATTCCGGCATTATATTTGAGACTTCATATGCCTATACTCCTCAGCAAAATGGTCGCACTGAGCGTAAATACCGTCATTTTCTTGATGTTGCTCGAGCATTACGGTTCATGGACAATCTTCCTATTTCATTTTGGGGAGATTGTGTTTTAACAGTTGCGTATCTTATTAATCGTACCCCAACATCCATACCTAAAGCAAGACATTATATGAAATGTTATGTGGTCGGAAACCAACCTATACCTAATGGCAAGACACCGTATGAAATTTTAACAGCTGGTTGTCTCTGTTATGCATCTCAGAATCTTAGAAGTCGGGATAAATTTGCTACCAGGGGCAAGAAATGTATCTTCATTGGATATCTACTCGGTAAACGAGGTTGGCGTCTTTTCGACCTTGAGACCGACACTGTTTTTGCAAGTCGGGACGTAATTTTTTATGCGGATCAATTTCCTTACATGGAAATCTCGTTTCCTAGTACTGATAAACCAACCGACCCACATCCGTCGATTTTTGGCGAGACACAGTTGACGTCGGCACCCGAAAGTAGGAGAACTCTGTTGTTGTCTTCTTTAGAACCATCTTCTCCGATCTTTGTTTCGTCACGCGTGTCTTCTGATCTGGCAGGCTCGCCGGCAACTCCTATCGTTTCTCCTTCATCGACATCCTCTGATGGGTCTGATTCGAGCCCCTCTCTTGATTCTCCACCAGTCCGGCGTAGTGCTCGTTTTCTTCAGCCGTCGATTAAACTCAATGATTTCGTGTGTAGTACAATTCGATCAAGCGCCTCCACGAGGTTTCCGATCTCAGATTTCGTCTCATGCGATCGTTTTTCGACTGCACATACGAGTTTCTTGTCAACAATTCATGTTATCATTGAACCAAGCTCATATAGCGAGGCCGCTCGTCACCCCGAATGGCGGGCAGCTATGGACGCCGAGCTCCAGGCGCTTGAGCATAATAATACTTGGATTGTCACTGATCTTCCGGTCGACAAGAAACCCATTGGGTGTAAATGAGTTTTCTGTATTAAATATCGCTTAGATGGCTCAATTGAGCGTTATAAGGCGCGGTTAGTGGTTCTCGGAAATCAACAAGTTGAAGGCATTGATTTTTCTGAGACTTTTGCACCGGTTGCTAAGATGGTTTCCATCAGAGTTTTCTTATCTGTTGTCGATGTTCGTGGTTGGGAATTACATCAGATGGATGTGCATAACGCCTTCCTTCATGGCGATCTTGCCGAGGAAGTCTACATGCGTCTTCCTCTAGGGTACTCAGGCGGTCACTCGGGTCAGGTCTGTAAGTTGTAGAAGTCCATTTTTGGGCTTCATCAAGCCCCTCATAATTAGTTTGCTAAGCTTTCTACTGCTTTACCTCAATTTGGTTTTAGGTAGAGTCGTGTAAATGACATACAAAATTATATCGTAATTTCTAGTCTCACAATACATAATTTCGGTATCTCATTTGAGCAAGTAATATCAATTATTATTAACATCTTGAACAATATCAACATCAATTCTGATAAGTATTGATTTATTGATCAAGTGAACCAAATTCATGTAGTCATTTACAATTTGGATTTCAAGTAACATGATACGCTATAATTTTGAACTTGGGATGATAGGTTTTAAAGCAAGACCACTATTACTTTAATATAGTGCATTCAGTTTGTATTTATGATTTTGAGTTACTCACTTTTATAAATATGCAACTTAAAAATATGATTATACAACTCTACAAGTATAATAAACATAAATCCGATTCATTTTCACAACCTACGTGGCTTTAGCTATATAGAAAAATAAATCGTAAAATTTGAATAATATCTATTTATCATACAAAAATAAAGTAGTGGTCATGATGCTCTAGGACGCCCTCTTTAAAGGAAGCGCTTCTTAATTCTTACCTAATCAAAATAAAATAAAACAAAATAAAGTAAAGTAGTGAATCATGTTCACTTTGTCGTCAACACAATGTCTATCGTAACTATCGTTACTTGACAGTGTTTGGATGGATTCTTAATTTCGGTTAGCGTCAGCTGTCACTTGTCACGCATTGTAGTTTATAAGTTTTAACTAATGGCAATTGGCAAGGTAGACTATATATCAGTTAAGGTGGGCGTAGTTAATTACAGATAAGCTCATGTGGGTGGTACGTTAGGATGATGTGAGATTTTTGAGATTTTAATAAGTATATATTATAATACTTCCAAAATCTGTTTTCGATTAATTCTCTATAGTGACACGACCCTCTCAATGAAATTCAAATTCTTTTTTTTTTTTTGAATTTATAGGAATAGAAATGGCTGCCTAATTTATAATCAGAGCTATTTTTCCATTATCAATTGAGAGTTTTTTTTTTTGGTAGCAATCAATTGAGAGTTAATTATGAGTTTGATCCCTAACCTATATTCTCGTTGTATTACGGCTTCGTTCGGCAATGGGTAGTTGATGTAGTTGATTTGAGTTTGTAGATTTGATGAAATTGATACTACTTGATATTTTACAACAACAAAAAAAAAAGCACGGTGAAGGTACTTTATCTAGTTGATGTAGTTTATTTGGAGTAGTTGAAATTTTTTGACATTGTGGAAGGAGACTAGTCCCCAACTTTTTAAACTTCTAACCCATTCTCAGTTAATTGATGGAATGATGGCTTGGCAATATAACTTGTACAATTGTACACCCGAAACACCATTTAAAACTTCAAGTTCTCATCCTTACCATACCGTTAGCTTTCCAAGTTTCAAGTCATACTCAATCCAATCTAACCTTTTCTTTATTAAAAAAAAATGGTTTGAAGTATCCATTTTGGACCGTGCACTGAGATTTGACGACTCTTCTCTCTCTTTCTGCACAGATTCGAACCCCAGCTAGAATTCCTCATTTCCTCATGTAGCAAATCCAAACTATCAAAGTAAAGCCACATAAGTACAAAAGGAAACAACACATAAAAAAGTAGAGCAATTGACACAAAAATTTCATCAATGAAACGTAAATAGAATACACACAAAAGAATCATCACCAGTGATCCATAATACAACAACAGACAGTATGTACCTCTCCTGAGAACTCAAATAATTTCTCTTAACCACACCCACCATTAGCAGAAGAATGAACATATAATAATTAGCCTACAAGAAACTGCTCGAATCGACACATCATATCCACGAAAAAAAAAAAAACAGGACCATAGAAGAGGGACTATCGATCACCACATCAATGCAGCAGAAGCGATCACAACAGCAAGGGAAGCGGAGGCTGCTCCAAAACGGCAGGCGTCCGAGGTTTTATTGTTTAAAGAGGTTTCGGTGGCAGATGGTGCAGGGGCGGCTACAGGGACAACAGCTGGCAGTGGAGGTTCAACCACGTCGGAGTCAGAGAGGACAGGGGCGGGAGCCTGAGCTGGAGGCATTGCTTGAGCGCTCATGAGTTGTAGGAGACTGCCGGGTTGGACAGGAAGCATGTAGCCTGGCGTGTTCTTCCCCATGCTTAGGCAACGGTTCTCTGCACAAGGGAAAAAGTGTGCTTCGGTTTTAGAAACTGATTAGGCTATGTTTGGTTGATTTGGAAAACCCGAGATTTGGCTATCTTGGCCAAGTACAAATCTGAAGCCTCATGTTAATCAAGTGATCTGCAGCTAAGAATATGTTGGCCAAAAGTAACTTGAAACTTAAAAACTAAATAAATTTACTTCTATTGGCAAATGAGTTGTAACTTTCAATCAATGCAGCCCAGACTACTGAGGCCAAATAAGCATTTTGAATTGCAAAGATAAATTCAGCAACGGTAGATCAAGAGCTTCAATTAAGTGAATCGAGAATATGTGTATAGAAGGCTTACTTCGGTATTCAGCAGCTGTTTTTGGGTAGTCTGTAATTACACCATCAACACCGGCTCCTGAAGCAAATGAATTGAGCTCCACAATTGGGTCTGAGAAGAAATCATAAGCTTGTGATACAAATTCATTTGAGAAAAGTTGCACAAAAACACGGAGCTTGAACGAGTGGAATTTATCGACCACATCGGTTTGTCCTAATAGGAAACCCTGATCTCTAGGGTAGAGAGATTTCTTTGTAAGAACCACAGTATCAGCAAAACTTTTGATGTCTGCTACCGTAGAATTCTGGGCATCACGGATTGTCTCATCAAGCTCATATGCAAGTTGGTAGCCTTTTCCTTTGAATACTTCGAGAACTGAGCTGTTTGTTGACTGTATTAGGACCTGTTTGGCTGTTTTATTATCATAACCAGCATTTTCTATGACCTTTGAAACTGCATCAGTCACACTCAGACCCCTCTTTTGTGCAAGGTAGGCTGCATTCTGAAGGGATGTGGCAAATACAATAATCAGGTATAGCCGTATATTTAGCCAGAAGTAGACAAATAATAGCAATTACACAACTATTTGATTATTGATCACCATACAAGATTTCTTGGCATTGGTCAATAAGCCTGACTAAGCTACTAAGAATGTATAAGTATCCTAAAGATGTATAATATGAAGTTACCTGTATGCGAATTACAACACCAGAAAGTGTGGTTGAATTCTTAGCGATGCTGAGAAAGTCAGCCAGGGATACAAGTTTTCCAGCGTTCTTATTTACGGGGTTCCGGAACAGAGTGTAACTCTCAAATGGGTTTGATATTGCAGCTGCAAAGCATCAAATAGATGAGTGACGAATTAGAATATATTAGAGAGAAAAGATAGCCTTAGGAATTAGCAAGCAGATAGCTTACTAAAAGAAGAATAGACTGTTCATGGCAGTAATACTTAGCAAAGAGGACTGCCATCAAATGATGATTTCTAGATTAGATACCAAGGCACGTAAGTGTGTATTAAAAGCTGATATCTAAAAATGAAAATCTTTTGTTCTTCTAATCCTGTCTATAATGTTCTACTTAATAGAAAATGGGGACATCATTTCAAGATGTAACAAAAGACATCATTTCAAAATGAAAATCTTTTGTTTTATGGTTGAGGGCATTGCCCATGAGAGTCGAAACGAAGACCTCATGATACCATCATGAAGTCCTAACCGCTTGACTAGATGCCCAAAGGCTTGTTTCTGCATTTCTTGATATACAATGATGGGGGCAAAAACAGAGTGAAAATACAGGCAGGAACATATATGAATTTAGCATTCATAGTTGAAGTTATCATTTAACTTACGGGTCAAGCCTTGAATCTCCTTCCATGTGAGTTTGAATGAAAATATTCCTTTCAGTTGAAGCTCAGGGATATCTTCCTGGAGGGTAATGAACCCTGTCTGAGCAATCGTTGTGCTATCTATCAAATTTATAGAACTTAGGCAGAAAGGAACCCCATCCTTTGACATTTGTATGGTACAGTCAATGATATCAGCACCATCTGAAATAGCTTGTGTATATGCTAGATCAGTACAATCAGGATAATCTCCACTGGCTCCATTGTGTGAGATTACCAAGGGTGTAGCTGAAAAGGCAAAGAGGAATCAAAATTAAGTGCTTTATTGTTTCTCCGTCATCAAAAGTTAAGAAATGAAGATTCTATGATATATTGTTGTACCTTGTCCAGATGCATTTTTCCCCAATTGAGCAAAGCAACCTGCAATGATCCGCATATATTTGTTATCTACAAGATCCTCTTAAAAAATTGACAAGAATTATTGAGAGGGAAGATAACTGTCAAAAAAAACCATGAGAACAAGATTTACCTATTGCCTCTGATGGGGTTATTGGAAAATCAGTTAAGACACCATCAACGGAGAAAGCACCGTTGTCAATGTAGTTCAAGTATTCTGCAACTGGATTATAACTGTAATTGTAGCTAAGGACATTATCATTTGCAAAATCGGCTGCAAAAATTTGCAATCCAGCTCCATGAGCATCATGCACTAGGGAAGTCTGAGGTAACAAATACTGGTTTGAATCGACAGGCCATATATATGACTTTGGAACAAGGATTCCAGCCGCAAATGTCTTGATAAATGTGAGATTCTTCAACAGGGAACCATATGTCTGATTTGTAGTAGGTTCCATTTCATCCTGGCCTAGAAAGCGGAATATGAACTTTGTTCCCTTAAGTTTTGGGGCAATGCCTCTCAAAAAGCCAACCTCAGGAGATGAGAGGTAGTCAATAGGCATCCCACTCTTAGCGACACCAAGCAAAAAGCTCTGCATACTCAACTTGTTCTGGCTGAAGAAAGTATCATGCTGCAAATATGTCACCAACAAAACAATGTTTTGGCGGGTATAAGTGGAAGTGAGCTTACATGAAAAGAAATTAGTAAATTGAGAGCCCAGCATCCTTTTTAGTAAAGCAACTTGTGGATACCTGAATATTCAACCAAAAGCCTAAGGGATTGGTTTGTTTGAACACATCTTCAACAGTCATAATTTGGAACCCACTGGCATCAAAATGAGGAGGTCTAGAATAGATTCCCTGAGTTACTGCATCAAATAAAAAATGATTTTAAATCAACACTATTATCATATGTCAAAATCATAATATTTTTTTAGCGATAGCCAAATATACCGATATTGGCCAAATAACAAAACCATGACAAGGAATTTATTGAAAATGAAGCACAATATAGTTCACTTACAACTGACATTCTTAAGTTGGTTCAAAGTATAGTCAATGGTGAAGTATCCAGAAGTTTTAACACCATTAACCACATAGTCACTCTGCTTTGTGTAGATATTGTGTATATCAGAACTGTTGTCCAGGTTGAGACTAGGGAAGCAAATACCGGCTCCATCTTTTGTCAGTTGTACATCACACCACAAGACAACATCTGGTACACTAATAAGCATGGCCAGGTTGTATGCAAATAAGCTGGAGTCAGGAAACAGTCCTGAAAATCCACCTCGGGCAACTACTTTAGGAGCACTTTCTGCCAAAAAAGAAAAGAAAATCCTTTTTCAATTACAGCAAAAATTACTTCTTGAATGAAATTAATTTCCAAGACAGGAGAAATGAAGAGTCATCATCGTGCTAAAGGTCCCCACACTAAGATATTTCTTTAGCTTAGTATAAGAAGGCCAATAGCTCAACCCGGAAGCAAATCTCATAAAATAGCAATAAGACAACGATATAAGGCTATCATTAAAAACTTTTACCTAAGCAAGATACAATGGCATTTTTTTTTTGTAAAAGGACAATTAGCAAAAAGAGTCCATTTACAGAAATAACAGGTCACAGATTATAAAAGCCTACTTAACTAAAATTAAAACAAAGTGGCCTACTTTTGCAAATCACATTACCCAGTGTTCTATATATGGGGTTTTCAGCCATGAAATCAAGAGAGGTGGCCAGCGCTAAGATGAACCATGTTGTTGAGGCAATTTTTACAGGCAGAAGAGACGCATCTCAATCAAATCGCCTTTTCATTCATAGAGTTAGCGAACACATCACTTTCAATGGCATAAAAGTCCAATAAACTAAAAACAACATCGACATCAGTAATAGCTTAAATTCCTAATTTCTCTGGCCCGAGGGAACAAATTTGAAGAGCTGTATATGTAGATGAAAACAACTTGAGATCTCAAAAGCTCATTTATCAGCGATAGGACACGGAAACCAGACAAATCAAATCAAAACGCTCCAAAAATACATATTCAGAGAGAGAGAACCTACAAAGCATTAATAACAAACAATATCACTCATTCCCCATCACAATCGTTCAAATGCAACTATCAAAGAAATTAAAACAAAAAAGATAGAGATCCAGCTCCTGAACTCAATCAATAAGCAAATGACCAAATCAGAGCTCAACATAGAGCTCTAGAAAAAAGGAAAGAGAAACTCACTGTCCAATGTAAGCCAGGTGCTCTTCGTGCTCGATTTCTTACCGGCGGCAGCGCCGAAAGCTACGAGCTGAGCAACAAGCAACGTGAGAAGAATGTAGCGGCACATTGGCGGGAGAGCTCGGCGAGAAGCCATTAGAGGAGGCGCCTGAAGGTTCTCCGGCGAAGAGCCGTGCGAAGATCTCAGCGAAGAAGGGGAGGACGGCGACAAATTGAGCGCCAGAATAGAGAGAGAAGAGGGAGGCGGAGACACCATTATACAATATACAGGGTGTGAGTGGGGTACTTGTAATTGGATTTATTAATTTTCTTAATCTTATATAATTAATAATTTGTTTTTTGGTTAGTTTGTTTATTAAATTGGGAAATGGAGGCCAGCTTCGAAAAGTACGAGCACGCACGTATCATTATTGATATGGACTCGAACACGGATTAAGCGAAGCGGAAGGCCGGCGGGTTCGGGTTGGTTCATTTGGTCGGCTGTTAAATTTTTTTTTTTTTTTTTTTGTTTTTGAACAAACGGTTAAAATTTGGATTTTACTTGAAAAATTTTCACTTCGGATTTATTTGGTGACAGAATCTTTTTCGGCTTAAACCAAATGAAGACGATGGTGTAATTTTATTAGTTTAAATAAGATTAAAATCAGCCATTATAAATAAATATTTTTATACACTTTTATTTTTCGAACCTATATTCTAAAAAGTAATAGCAACCCGTATTGAAATCTAGAAATTTCAATTGTACAAATACGTATTGGATTAGATGTCAGTTGTATTGTTGTATACAGCTAGTATACTAACATATTCGAACAGTTTTTTCAAAAAAAAAACACGAATTAATATACTTGTCAATTCATTGATGCCAGACTATACTCAACGCGTAAGTGATAACATTTTAATAATTAATGTTGACAATTACGAGCTCTTAAGGTACGAAATATTTGATCAATAAATTTCCCACGCCATGAGCTGAGGCAACAATGCCAAAAATATTTTCATAACCCACCGGTAAATGTTGCCATAAATGTTGTTGGTACGCTCCTTCCTAACTAAAAAAAAAGTTGTTAACTTGTCTTTGAACATCTAGTTAAATAGTAGTTAAGTTTTTAAGATAGTATTTAAAGATTTTCGATTCAATATTTATGAACAATGTTCTTAACAAAAAAAAATTGTTAATCTCCTTATTTTTGGTTTTGCCATTTTGAAAATTAAATAGCGTACAAATTCTACATAAATAAATCATTATTTTATAATTTTTTGAAAAATATTATTCCAAAATTTTAGATATATATATATATTTAATTAGTATATAAATTAATTAGTTAAAATAAGATGAAATCTTTTCTAACATAATAATAATGATTTTAAAAAAAATCATAATTTGATATGTAAAGAAAATAAAATATACGTAAGACTTGTTTCACTTATGGGTAGAATGTAGTTTTCGAGTAAAAAGTTATTTCTTTATGTCTTAAAAAACGTAAAAAGTAAGGAATAAGACATATTTCAAGAGTATTAAGAGTAGTTTTTTAATAGAAAGTAGTTTTGAGGGGAAAATAAAATACACTCTATGTCGATATGTGGTAAAAAGACTCCGTTTTAGTGGTTATTTAGACAGAGAAATTTACATATAGATAAATAAATAGATTTAGAGCAATACTAGTGTGAGTACCCGCGCGCATGCGCGGATATTGTTAAAGTTTTACTTGAACTTTATATCCAAAATGTATCATTTAATTTGCATATTGATTCAATGCATAATCATATTAATAGACTAAATATACAAAATAAAATATCCTTATACGTATACTATACTAATATTAAGTACAAAAATGAATTAAGTATGACCTACAAATTGAATATGATGATCAACCAACATTTAACAAAATTTGATAAAATATTTGAAGATAAATTTTATTTAATTAAAATAATTATTTATTTTATTTCAATTTTATAAGTAACGCAAGGTCCAATATTTTAAATGAGGTGGCTTATGGAGGAGCAACATGAAAAATGAGATGACTTAATGTGGTGACCTTATTTCTTACCCAATACATGTGACAAAAAATGAGGTGAATTAACATGACAAAGATACATGGCAAAAATGAGGCGACTTAATATGGTGTCCTTATCTCTTACCTGTGATATGTGACAAAAATTAGGTGGATTAACGTGGGAATGACATGTGGTGAAAATGAGGTGACTTACTTAATTTGACGGCTTTATTTCCTACCCAAAACATGTGATGAAGACACAATGGCTTATTCATACATATATTTGAATATATTAAAAAGACGTGTGATTTTAATGCAACATGATAATAAAAATTATATTTTTTATTTATACAAACAATCAACATCTAGCTTAATTGGATTACATATCTCTTATACATATAACAAAGGTTATATACTCCGTATGACATAAGAAATTCAACCATTAATTATAGGTCCCTATACGAGTAATATCTCTTATAGTAGTAGTCAAATCTATATATAATATGTTGTTATTTTGATTGCTATTTCTTACCCCTTAGTTATTGACGTTTATGTTTGTCACATTTTTTGTTGCAAATATCCAATAAAAAAATTACACTTAAATAATACTCCATATAATTTAAAAAATAGTTGAAAAAATAATAAAAGTATATTAATATAGCCAATTATCTTTCCAAATATTACACGGAGCAAATGGATATATATCTTGCGTAATAAATGGAAAATTATATAGCATTTTCTTATTTTATAATTTTTTGTTCTAATATTTGGTTTTAAATAAAATATCGCTAGATGACGTGACATGTTATAAATGAGGTGGAATGTGAATTCACCATGTGGCATAATATGTTACAACTTCAATATTATATATTACATAGTTGATTAAAATGGATCGACATTAATTGTTATAAAATATATTAACATGAACAAAGGCTAGTAAATTATAAAAAATAATGTGAATTTTTTGTGTAACGGATTAATAAAAAAAATTAACGGTTGAGAACTTGGTACAAAATGAAATAAAGTATATATGAATATGTGTAGGTTTGAAGAAAGAACTTGCAATTATAATCTCAAGCTTGATATTGTAGATTATTTCAATTTTTATCGATTTGAACATAATTTTAAACTTGTAATCAAAACAGTGGTAATTTAAAATAGTGTAATTAACGATTTTATAAATTAAAAAAATAATTATGACTTATATATCATCTTTTATTTAAAATAAAATTAATTGTCAATATCACACTGGATGATTATTTTTTGTTTAAATATTAACCATGAATCTCCATTATTTTTAAGATGTTATAAAAAAACTATTTTCTATATTTTAGTTTGGTAATATCTTCTCCATTTTGGTATATCTTTTTTATATAGTTTTGTTTTAGATTTTTTTATATTTAAAACACGATTTTGTAGTTTGGAAATCCACGATTTTAGTTTGGTATTATCTTTTTTTTTTAGTTTAATTTGGTATTATCTTCACCAAAATCTTTTACATATTTTAAATAAAAAATATGCTATTGAAGCTATCTATTTTATAACAAAAATTAAAATAATAGGAACCAAAATATCAAATCCTAATACTGAAAAACTCTAAGGAATGGATAAATCTTTAAGGAATATATAAAGTCAAAAAATTTGTATCTGATGTTTTTATAAAAAATTATGAATAAAATCTTTAAGAAATATTTAAGTAATGAATAATCTTTAAATATAATCTTCGAGGAATATTTAAGGAATCTAGTTGATTTTTATATAGTAGATTAAATATAATCTAGTTGTAAAAAAAGCCACCATGATTTTTTTATATTTTTATAGAAATTAACGTTTAATTAAATATGCTAGAAATTTTCAAAATTACAATTTGGATTCTTTTTAAAATATTGGATGATATTAAAACTTACAAATCTAATATTTGAATTCATAAGATTTGGAAACTATCAATTTATTTGTATAATTTATATGAATTAATGAGAAGATGACATGTGTCAAAATCTGATGTGGCACATTGTAGAAATGACATGTGGCAAAAGATGATGTGGCACAATGTGGTATCTCTAAACCTTATTGTTTTTATATATATATTAGATTTTGGTGTGTTTGCCTAAAACAATCTACTCTATAAAATGCTATTAATCATATTCTTATGTTATCGCGCACCGATCGAGATAAACTTCATTTTTTTTAATGCACATCGTAATATTATAGCTAGGTTTTATAATTATTTTGAGGACCAGGTAATACTACTTACGTAACAATTTTTCTGTCCAAGAAGAGTGATATAATGGAATATGTAAGATATGCTTGACTATTACGGCTGGCATTAAGTTAAACAAATGAGCATTGGAGTATGTAATAAATAATGAATCCGAATTACATCTTGAAAGTAACATAAACGTTTACTTTTTTTATGGAGAAAAGAATTACCATATAAAAATTCGCCTAGTACACACTTTTTTGTTATCTGTTGGCTCTTGTATGAAGCTAACATATATCGATGACTAGCTCATCGATCTGTACTTTGTAATTGAAAGTGTTATCTATAAATAAATTAAACAATGATTATAACACCTTAATATTCCACATCTATAATGCATCTTTCGAAATTCAGACACGAACCACGCTAGGAGCCTAGGATGATAAGGTTATGTTAGTGCATAAAAATTCCGTCTTCAATACACTAATTGATTGCTCCTTTCTCTTTCGCTCAGTCTTCAATCTTAATAATAGATATAGGGGGCGGGGACCCCCTAATCCACCTCTGATGCCTAAGTCAGAAGAGCAATTGTCGTTTCGAGCGACGAGGTACAACAAGAGAACGATGAATCCCTGAACAGTCGAGCTAAGCGAATATTAGCCTGTACAGAGTTTCTGAATATGCCGATGTGCACATGTGGTTCTCCCTACACGCCTAGGGCGTGTGTTTATAATGGAAGAAGGAGATCAGGGGGCTAATTTTACTTATCTCCTAGGGTTGCTTAAAGCCCAAGTTAGGAAGATTCCCACCTTCTCCAAGTTTAATCTTATCATATTTGCATGATAGATCTTCCATAAAGTTGCATAACTACCATATATTTAATAATATGGAAAATAGTAAAAATAATAAATGCGCAGTAATTTAAGAAATACCTTTTAATAGCGAAAATAACTATGGTAATTATGTTTGTTTTACCCGCTCACAAATGCCCCACCTACACCGCCTTGCATGTCTTACCATGTTCGGCGGCGTAGGGTACAGAAGTTTCTAATCGAAGTGGCCATATGGATTTAGCTATTTGAGGTCCCCTAACGCGTTCGTATATTCGTATATTCGTATATTCGCATATTCGCACATCCATGAGCAAGTATCACGGGGCGCATGCTATCTTTTCAAGTCGTGTCCTTTGCCAAGGATTAAGGTAGAATCTATAGAACAAACAAAACCAGACCAGGAAGAACAGAACGTTTATTTTAAAAAAGTGCTTGGCCAAGCCTTTTTATTTTAAGAAAACAAAAGAATACAAAAAAGTTGTTCATCCTAGTGATTCCAGCCTTAGCTCAACATCCACGCAAGAAGCTTTTGACGCAAAACTTGATTACCAGCGAACCCGCGATCGCGGCTTTAAGAAGCCGCGGTCGCGGTCGGTATTTTTGCGGTCGCAGTCGATGATCCGGAAGCCGCGGTTTTCTCTCCTTCAAGGAAATAACTTTTTCAAAAAAAGTGTGCGACATTCCAAGTCCGAGGCACTTCCTTACCATCGAGACTTTCCCACTTATACGCTCCCCACTCGTACGCTGTCGTTACTCGATATGGACCTTCCCAATTTGGGCCAAGTTTGCCTTCCACGGGGTCCCGTGCGCTTCCTATGACCCGTCGAAGTACAAGGTCACCGACTCGAAAAGTACGGTATCTTACACGTCGAGCAATAACCCGTTTGGCTGCCCCTTGATAAGTTGCAAGATGTACGACTGCAATATCCCTGCGTTCCTCGGCGAAGTCGAGGTGGGTGGAGAGCGTTTGATTATTTCTCTCGGGATCAAACACTGTCGTTCTCAACTTTGGCAATCCGATTTCTAGCGGTATTACCGCTTCTGTGCCATAAGCTAAGGCAAAAGGCGATTCCTCGGTCGATCTACGCGGGGTGGTTCGATATGCCCATAGGACGGCTGGCAGCTCTTCAGCCCATCTTCCTTTGGCTTTCTCAAGGCGTTTTTTCAGCCCTTCGACGATCACTTTATTTGTAGCCTCTGCTTGCCCATTCGCTTGTGGGTAGCCGACTGAGGAGTAAATATTCTTGATTCCCATCCCTTTGCAATACTCTTTGAACTTCTCACTATTGAATTGAGTCCCGTTGTCAGAGATAAGAGCAAAAGGGATGCCGAAACGCGTGACAATGTGTTCCCAGACGAATTTCTGGGTGTCAGAGTCACGGATGTTCGCTAATGGTTTTGCCTCCACCCATTTAGTGAAGTAGTCTGTGGCCGTGATGAGATAACGCACATTCCCGGGCGCTCTGGGAAATGGGCCGACGATATCCAGACCCCATTGCGCGAATGGCCATGGACTGGTCAAAGAGTGGAGATCTTCTGCCGGCATGTGTGAGATCTTGGCAAATCTTTGACACTTGTCGCACTTTTTTACATATAGTTCGGAGTCTTTCTGCATGTAGGGCCACCAATATCCCTGAGAACGAGCCCGAAATGCCAAACTGCGACCTCCAACGTGCATTTCGCATATGCCCTCATGAATCTCATATAATAAAGGCTCAACTTTGCTTGGGGGTACGCATCTCAAGTTCGGCCCAGAGAAAGATCGACGATATAGGATCTTCTCTGGTGACAACCAAAATCTACGAGCCCTTAAGCGAACTTTCCTTGCCTCGGCGATATCCGAAGGCAAGACGTTCTCATCCAAGTAGCGAATCAAGGGTGTTTGCCATCCGATATCGTCATCGACCACAACCTCCATCGAGGAAATCTCTGGGGACATGCTAGAGGCATTGATTGTCGGACAACCTGAAACTTCCAACTGGATTGATGTCCTGAGCGTGTCCCTTGAACAAGCAGCCAGAGTTGCCAGAGCATCGGCGGATTTGTTTTGATCACGCGATCTTTGTTCAAGCTCGCAATGCTCGAACTCGTTTATCACGGCCCTCGCTTTCTCCATGTATTTAATCATCTTCGCTCCCTTAGCTTCATAATGCCCCAATACTTGATTGACAATAAGTTGAGAATCAGATGGGACAAGCAGTCTGGAGATTCCAAGACTAGCCGTTGTTTCTAATCCGAGTATTAATGCATCATACTCAGCCTCGTTGTTAGTGGCATCAAAACCGAGATGGACAGCTAATTGTAAAGCTTCTCCAGTAAGCAATGAGAGCACAATCCCAACTCCGGATCCTTGGTTATTACTTGCACCATCGATTTCGAGAATCCAGTACGGATTTTCCGTATGTTAGGGAGGACCCACGACCGCGATAGTGGGATCCGCGACCGCGGTTTCGCTTGACTGAGAATCGCTCTTCTCAGGAGAGCGCGCCGCGATCGCGGTATTATCAACCGTGATCGCGGCCGCGTCGGTCGCGGTCGCGGTTTCGTTCGCTGGATTTCGGGCGAATTCCGCAAGCACTTATGCTTTAACGGCGGTTCTAGGCATGTACTCGATATCATATTGCCCTAATTCTACAACTCATTTAGCAACCCGTCCTGCGAGATCCGAGTTAGAAAGGAGCGCTCGAATAGGATAGGCTGTAATGACTTGAATCGGTTGCTCTTGGAAATAATGATTGAGTTTGCGAGATGCTGTAACCAAATCCAAAAGTAATTGTTCCATGGGCGAATATCTCGTTTCTGCATCGAGTAGCGTCTTGCTAGGATAGTAAACATGTCTCTGATTTCCGCCCTCTTCTTTGATCAAGACTGCGCTAACCGCCCGAGGAGACATGGCTAAGTAAAGCTTCAAGGTGTCTCCTTTATTAGGCACGGTCAAAATTGGAGGGGATTGTAAGTAAGTCTTTAACCTCTAATCCCCTTCGCATTCCTAGCTCCATTCAAAAGATCGGACCTTCTTCAAGGCTTTGAAGAACGATTAGCATTTGTCGGAGGACCGGCTAATGAACCGGTTGAGACCTGCGGCCATTCCGGTTAATCTTTGCACTTCTTTGATATTCTTCGGGCTTGTAATGGTATCAAGGGCTCGGATTTGATCTGGACTTGCTTCAATGCCTCGGCGAGTAACGAGGTGCCCTAGAAACTTGCCTGACCCAACCGCAAACGTGCATTTTGCGGGGTTAAGCCTAAGTCTGGATGCTCTGAGGATGTCGAAAACATCCTGCAAGCCTCGAGATGAGTCGAAACCCTTTTACTCTTGACAACCATGTCGTCGATGTATGCTTCAATAGTTTTTCCGATCTTCTGGCTAAACAATTTGGCGACTAAGCGCTGAAAAGTTGCCCCAGGGTTCTTCAATCCAAAAGGCATCACCTTATAGCAGAATATCCCCTGCGGGGTAATAAAGGCTGTCTTTTCTCGATCATCTTCATACATTGGGATTTGATGGTATCCCCGATATGCATCTAAAAAGCTCATGCGCTCATGGCATGCAGTAGCATCCACTAGTTGATCGATCTTTGGAAGTGGGAATAAATCTTTTGGACAAGCTTTATTTATTGAGATCACTAAAGTCTACGCAGACCCTCCAATCTCCTGTCTTCTTCTTAACTACAACGGTATTTGCTAGACAAGTTGGGTACCACACTTCTCTTATAGCGTTAGCCTCTTGCAATTTCTTTACTTCAGTAATTACGGCTTCGGTGTGCTGAATAGATGACCGTCTTGTCCGTTGTACGATCGGCTTTGCGTCAGGATAGACGTTCAGCCTATGGCAAGCAAGAGTCGGGTCTATTCCGGGCATATCATATGGACTCCAAGCGAAGACGTCACGATTACTTCGCAATAGATGTGTGATAGCCAAAAGTTCATCACTTGAGAGGTTTGCGCCTACGAAAAACTTCTTCTCGGGTTCATACTCTCCGACCGAGATCTCTTGAAGTTCGCCTACGGACTTTTGGGTTGGTTCCGAGCCTATATTGGCAAAGTCGAGAGGTTCTCGCCTCTCTCGAAAGCTTTCGACCCCGAGTAGGCCGCGATCGCGGCTCGGAGATTTGCGAACAAGGGTTGGGATTTCGTGTTCGCAGCCAGTTTCCGCGCGGGTTTTCGAGATCGCGCGCGATTGATCGGGTTCCCTCTGATTGTCGCTGCTTGCGCAATCCTCTCTTTCAGCCCCGAGATCTTTCGACTCCGTTCCGCTTGGGTTTTGTCTCTTTGGAGATCGATTGATGGGTCCTTCGCGATCTAGTTTTCGCTTTTGGGGGTTAAGGCACGCACCTGCCCCCAAACTGTCACCTTTTTCCTGATTTTCGACCTCGGGAATTATTAGGGTTTGATCGTCCGGTCGAGAATCGGATTTCGCGAGATCGCACTGTTGACCGCGGTTCCCTGTTCCGCGATCGCGGTTTCGCTCGACTGGGGCACCGCGATCGGTTTCGTGAGCCGAAGACCCTACTTCTTCGTTTGGGGTCGAATCCATTGATGAGATTGCATGGATCGATTACTCGTTCCCCACGGACGGCGCCAATTGTTAGTGCACAAAAACTCCGTCTTCAATCCGTCTTCAATGCACTAATTGGTTGCTCCTTCCTCTTCCGCTCCGTATTCAATCTTCTGACCTAAAAACCTGCAAAACAATAGACACAGGGGGCGGGGACCCCCTAATCCACCTCTGATGCCTAAGTCAGAAGAGCAATTGTCGTTTCGAGCGACGAGGTACAACAAGAGAATGATGAATCCCTGAACAGTCGAGCTAAGCGAATATTAGCCTGTCCAGAGTTTCTGAATATGCCGATGTGCACATGTGGTTCTCCCTACACGCCTAGGGCGTGTATTTATAATGGAAGAAGGAGATCAGGGGGCTAATTTTACTTATCTCCTAGGGTTGCTTAAAGCCCAAGTTAGGAAGATTCCCACCTTCTCCAAGTTTAATCTTATCATATTTGCAGGATAGATCTTCCATAAAGTTGCATAACTACCATATATTTAATAATATGAAAAATAATAAAAATAATAAATACGCAGTAATTTAAGAAATACCTTTTAATAGCGAAAATAACTATGGTAATTATGTTTATTTTACCCACTCATAGGTTATTAGGCGCTCGGACCTGGCCACCTGATCCAACCTGGTTCATGTCTATCCTTTCTTCACAGTTTTTATCAGACCTATATACTTAATTAATTAGAAAATATATTTAATATTTTTTTATAGAGTAAGAGGCATTATATGTTAAATGATACATTAAAAATACATCATACTAGCTGAAAACCCATGCTTTATATCATTAATCTTGAGATGATCCGACAGTATTTAGTCAGCCTGTAACTCTATATTAATTGATTATGCTTTATTAAATTATTAGCACAATAATTGATGATTGATACCATATTTTCTTACCAGCAATGGATCGTAGAGCTAAAAATTAAGACACCACTAGCCGGATATTAGTATAAACGGAATATAGAGAATAGTATTAGGATCTGGAGAAACGTCATGTTGTAGAGAAACGGCTAATGTAGAGAAACGGTCATTTATATTCATGTAGCTGTTACATATATTTAATTTGACGTATGTAGATATTCAAATTATTTAATATTCAAACTAACTAATAGTTATATTCAAATATTTTGTAGTTGTATAATATTATTTGTATATTGAAGACCGTACGTCTTCATATTGACTACTCAGTAACAATTTTTTTTTGCAATTGTACAATGTTATTCGTATATTCAAAACTCTATGTATTCATATTCAACATTCAATACAAAACATTCAAATATTTGGTTATTCATGTTAATTTTCTTGCATATTGGATATCGTACACATTGAATTGAATATATGTAGACATTCAAATCCTTGTTCACTCATGTTCAAACTATTGATAGCTACATTCAAACATTTTTATAATTTTACAATGTTAGTTGTATATTCAAACTCTATGCCTTTATATTCAGTATTCAATAATTTGAATATAAACACACTTCAAAATTGAATATACATAAAAACAAGATGAATATAAACGACAACCCACATCCGTTTCTCTACAACAGTTCTTTCTCTTGATTCTGCCACTGAATAGTATATCCATATAACTCAAATCAAAATTCCAATAAAAAAATTTACAAAATACCATTTTCGATCTTATTATGTAATACGGAGTAAAAACCTGGATTGCAATCCATCAAAAGAGCCAACGTACATATAATGTATTGCGTCAATTTTCCTTTAACGGAGTGGGTACGTGTATGGGATTGACATCACGCATTGCATAGACAAGTGTTTGTTTATTTAACTGTCTAATAATAGTATTATGAAATATTTATTCGATCTTATATTATTTTATTTATGATTAATCTAAACACAATCTTATAGGAAAATGATACATGCATTATGAAGTATGAACCGTCCAATGAACATAATACAAGGACGCGTGAGAAGAGACCATGTAGAGGACACAATGCGCACTTATAGCCGAAGATAGTGGTAGGATAAAACTTATATGCCAAATTCTGAAATATAAGATTATTGTAATTATTAAGTGAACAAGATTATTGGGATGTTTGTTCTGAAGTTTCTTTTAAGACACCTAATCGCAATCATTAATCATTTCCGACCATCTTGAAGGGTTCTAATCTCAAGTGATACATATTAGGTTCGAACATTTTTTGGAGCCGTTTGATTTTCAACTATAAAAATAAAAATGGAAAGAAAATGTGTCACAATACATTGATAAAAGTTTTTAGCTTTAGTTTCCTCTAGTTCTCGCATTTACACTCCAAGAGCTGGAAAAAGAAAGTGGGAAAAATTCAAGAGGGGTTACATTAAGTTGAACTTTGATGGTGCAGTGTGTGCAGATGGCGTGACTTTTTTCGGGTTCATTCTTAGGGACTCTGGTGGCTCCCCCATCCACTTTGATTGAGGACTGATTGGTCGGCATTCTGTTTTGATCTCCGAGACCATCGCTTTGCGCCAGGGACTTCTCAAGGCCATTCGTCGTGGCATTCCCCGGATCTAGATTCAAGGCGATAATTTGCAGCTGGTCAAGGCCGTTCTTGGTGACTGGCGCTGCCCGTGGGAGATCGAATTGTTACGTGCGGACATCCATTGTTTGTTGGCTCGGTTTCAAGATTGGAGTATTGCTCATATCTACCGTGAATGCAATTCTGTGGCTGACTACATCGTTGGCTCTTTTCGACGTGTATCTTCCGTTCTAGTCCTGGCCAAAGGTGCGGGCCGGGCCGACCCGCACCGGCCCAACCCGGCCATCTGGGCCAAATCCGCCCGGGTTGGGGAATTGTGGCCCGGTCCGGGTTGGTGAATTGTGGCCCAGCTCGGTCGGGCCCGGCCCAGCCCAGATCATTAATGTATAAAAAAGGATTGGGCCTATATGTATTGAGAAGAGCTAAAAAAAAGTGTATTGAGAAGGGGGAAAGGAAACGGTTTCACCATTTTTTTAGGATTGTATAACATTGGACCGAACCATAAAATCGGACCGAACCGAAAATTTATTGTTCGGTCCAAGACCGAAACCATTACGGTCCGGTCCACGATCCATCATTTTTAAGATTTACGGGTTACGATCCGGTTCGATCCATGAATGAATTTACAGTCTAGAACGTAATATATATATATATATAATATTATGATCCAACACTTGACCGGACCGTAATTTAACTCCTTTTAACATAAACATGTTAAATTTTTATAATAAAATATCTAAACTAGTCTTTACGGTCCAAAATCAGACCAAACCGTAATAAGACTAGATCGTATTGGTCCGGTCTCGTCCGGTCCATGGTCCAAAAGTTTCAAAATTTACCATCCATCAGTTTAGAGTTTAGACTTGGACCGTATTATGGTCCGGATCGGATGAACACCCTCAATTTTATTACCCACTCTTACGTTGGGAAAATGGATCGAGGACCACCAATCCATGTAAGAAAATGAGGTCCCCCAAGTCAAGATTGTAACACCCCCTTCCTGCCCTGGAGGTATTACCGACAGTAACCCCGATTAAAACTAAACCGAAGCTACCCAAGGCTTTAAACTGTCTGAACAAACTAAAACAAGGTAAATGAAACCATTTAAAACCTAACAAAATTAAATAAAACTTTACAGCAGAAAAGAGAATAAATGGTATTATACAAGCCTTAACTTAAAAAGAATTAATAAATAAATAGAACAACCTTCTATTTAAACAAAATCTTCATCCAGCCTTCCTTAAGTTCTTATTTCTGAAATTCAGCTTCACTTTGAAGTAGTTCAACCATGATCTTCACTCAAGTATAGCCATTAGAAACCTTTCTTTAACTTCTGGAGCTTCAAACCTCTGAATCCGCCTCTTGAATCAACTTCCAAGAAGAACCTGATGTATCGTATACAACGGTGGACACCAGCCGACCATATAAAAGAAAAGAAGATGGACAGGTTAGTCTAATGAAAGACTAAGCAAGCGGAGAATCTAACTTGGTTCTTATGGTTATAACTAAACATATTGACATCCAAATCCGATTAGACTCGGATTATGATCCAACAGTTAGCAGTCTTATAGAGAATAAGAAGGAGACTTGCGTAATCAAGAGAGAGAACACCACCGCTTGTGGTTTCTTTAAGAAGCATAAACGATTAATGGAAACTTATACTAACCACATAACATTCACAATCGCCTTCGACGACTAATGAGCTTAACTTCATCAAAGTTTGATTAAGAATCAATTTCTTAATCAGGAGCAAGAATGGTTATCAAAAGGACTAACCATTTTGGTACATTAATGTGCCTAACGCACTTATCTTTCATTACTTTCAAACTGTGCACTCGCACCATATAATAGTTTTTACATAGTTCGGCCAACAACCGAGATCAGAGGGCCTGTTTCATCCATGATCATTTATATATGCTCGGCCAAAAACCGAGATTTGGCCAACAACCGAGATCAGAGGGCCTGTTTCATCCATGATCCTTTAAATGTACTCGGCCAACAACCGAGGTTCGGCCAACAACCGAGATCAGAGGGCCTGTTTCATCCGTGATCAATTGTCCTTGAATTACTCTATTTCATAATAATGTCTCAGCATGAGACAACTAAACACATAAGGTCACACATAACGGACCTAAATCCAGTTCTAGCGTAAAAACTGAAATAACGACAACAAAATAACAACCTATCAAACTTTATTTAACATACAAATTATTCCCAACATGAGAATCAAATGGAATTCAATTCCTCATTAATAACCATAACGCGAGAGAGAATCGTTCACTTGCCTTAGAAGGCGTGCTCAACGTCCTTAGCAATTCAACAGTAATCTTTATCATCCTTCTGCCAAATATAACAAAAGGATTTCTCAGCAACGAGCTCACAGAAACACTTCTTAGTTGTATTCTCAACTCCTACAACTTCCTAATCGATAAACGATTTAACTTCCGAATATCGATATATAATAAATCCTTAATTATTATGTTTTAAGGAGCCATCTTGGCGGAATTATAACTAATTATCCGCTTCACTTTTGAAACAATTTTCTAAATAAAAATTGTTCATTAGAAACAGATCTTAAAGGTTACCAAATCTCGGATCAAACGGATTAACAACGAATCCTGAGTAATTATCCGAAGTCCTTTACCTGTCAACCTGTATCCGAAACTTGTATTCGCTATAACTGAAGATCCTGACGTCCGTTTCTCGAGCGGTTTGAACCTGTAGGACCGTATCAACGTCAAGATTATAAAAACCATAAATTTAATTAGCAAAGAGGCACCGAAAGGCCCTTACGGTGGCTCCGCAACTAACCCGCTAATTAATTTCGATCGTATATACCTTCACTCGAGCCCATGGCTCGTTTGGCTCGATAGTGGCTCGATTCCCGAGCCCGAGGGTGGCTGAGCGTTGCCCGGTGGTGGACCTCTTGGTGGTTGGTGGTCGGAGTAGCTAGCGAACGCCGGTGACGATGTACGGCGAGGCGAGAAGCTAGCCGGCGGTGAAGCGTTCTCCTCTCCCGAGCCCGTCGCTCCGCCTGATTCGCTCCTCTTTTGCAGCAGCCCAACAATCCCAAGAGGAAGAAGGAGAAGATGAGGTGGAGATGGAGAGGTGGCAGGGGCGGAGAAGCTTGCCAGCGGTGGAGGCATCCCAAGTCCGTCGTCGTCCGCTCTCGGTTCGCTTTCCTTTCCTTTTGAATGAATTGATAACTTTAACAAGGCAGAGAGATATACGAACAACACAAAAGTCCAAGCACACTTATCTCTTAGGTTCCTTCCTAATTATGCAAGAGAAAGGTGGCTTTTAAAATCAAAACCTGTCTCGGAACGGAACTCGCGTTAAAGCGGTAAAATTATGTACCTCGGATGGAAAAGCTTACTAAACGAAAAACGTCCCGTAAATTATGTAGACCAATAAAACCAATTTTCCATGATTTTATCTTGCTTCCTTCAATTTATAAGGCTTCCGTTTCGTATTTTAAATCCTTTCCGGTACATAATTAAAGAGACGGCTTATCCAATAAATATTCTTTTTCCACTGAAAAATCCTAGAATTCACACCGATCCATAAAATCATTTATTTGTGATTTTAGGATATCACCAAGAATTTTCTAGGATTTAATCTCCAACAAAAATATTGGATTAAGCGTTAAAACGAATAAAGAGGTTAAAAGGATATCCGAGAAAAATTCAAAAATATCCTCAAAAACCATAGTTATTACATTAGTACCCCCTTAAAAATGGTTTCGTCCTCGAAACCAAGGAGAACTCAGATCATAGGGAAAGATAGCACCAACATACACACACAACCACTACAAACCTATACAGAAGTTTGTAGTACCCCCTTAAAAAAAACATATTGTTACTTCTGCACCAAGCACAATCAACCATTTCTTAGTTACCAAACTCCTTCTTTACAACGTTCATTAGTTCTAGAAAATGGCTCAGCATTTCCTGTCTAGTTTCTCAAATCTTTCCTTCACCTCCATTATTAGGCCAAGATAACCTAATCAAAGGTATTTTTCTTATTCACGATTCAACCTGGCCTTTCTTCATAAGTGTCATTTGGTTGAATATCCATCTCATTATTTTTGAGTACATGAGATATATTGAACGCATACTATCTTAGAAGAATAACAAGGATGACATTATAGATAAAATGCACTGAAGGTGGCAATGCCAATCGATAAACAAGCTTACCAGTTCTTTCCAGTATCTTGAAAGATCCAGCATAGCGAGCATTTACGTTGTCTCGCTTTCCCCAGCGGAATACACCTATCAAGGCGGATACTAGCACAAAAACGTCATTCATTACAATGAACTTGACATGCTCTTGCTTTAAAACAGCACACGACTGTTGTCATCTTTGAGCAGTTAGCACCCTTAATCGTTAGTGCGATATCAGTTATTGTTCTCTTGGCCAAGTCTGGCCCATGAAGAACCTTGTCAGCATTGTCATTCCAACAAATTGACAACTAACACTTCTAGCCTTACCAAGCCCCAAAAAGAGTCGTTTTCTTTATTGGGTAATCAAAATTCTTGTATGTGAAATCACTCAAACTCAAACTACCATTCCAACTCGTGTGGAATCCAGAATACATGTCCTCGGGAGTTTGAATTTGTTTCTTTGCATTGTTCATCACTTTAATGAGGGAAGCCAACGCTAAAATTCAATTCACTCCACAAAGCTTGATATTACTTTTTTTTTTCAAAGCCTTGGCATGAGCCATCCATCTCAATCAGAGATAATAATCTTCGGAGTTTTATGAAGATGAAATACTTCATACATGAACACCTCATCTAACTTCTATACTCTTTAAATCATCTTAAATGGATTAAAAAGAACACTCTAGATGAGTTTCTTAACAACCTCCATATTGCATCCTTCTTTCATTAAGTCTTGAACGACTAATGACAAGAATCCATTGTAACATCTTTCCACTTTCATTCTGAAACAAGAAGAGACTATAACATTTCATCTGGTCTTCTATGCTCAATCAAGACTTCCAGAGAAACCTAACATATCAAAACGAACTCGGTGACATTCCGCTTCATGTCAGTCCATCAAAAGTTTTATCTTAAATCCTTATACATTTACTTGTTCCACGATGAACTAATTAAGCAAATAAATATGCTTCCTTTGAAATAAGCTTTCAAAGCTCATCAACAACAGATACTCATGAACAGTTTCAAAACCAAGCAACCTATAATCTTGAATAACAATTTCTGGTGTCTTACCTTCTTGATCTTCTCCATTGATCTTAAACAATAATACTTTCCCCTACTACTTTTCCTTGATCTGATCATCAGATTTTGAATAAAATCCTAGGGGATTCACACAACCTTGTTGTCATCCAAACTAAATCTTTAGTCCTTCTCAAATTAGTTTCTTTACAAGGACTACTTAAAATCCTTACTCAATTTCCTTTTTGAGATAAAATCTCAGTATTACTTTAACCAAGAATATGAGATTTATCCAACACATGACAAGATAATAACCTATCTTATCAATCCTTTACATCCTTTTCTCAACCAAAACTCAGCTTGGGCATACTGACATTTAAAAGTAGTTATCTCTCTCAACTACTTCAAACTACACTCTTACGCATTACTATACCAACATATTGGACAATAATACCTTTAGTCCAATAATTTCCAACAAAATTGTCTCCATTGACAATTTTCAGTCTTTTTCATCAAAGAACTGTTTAGGCTTCACTTAACATTCTGACTTGTTGAGCAACCTAACTCTTAGGATTAAAAACATATCCTCACGTGACTATCTTATCTCAAAGAGATTTAAGTTTTCAAGACAACATGAAAACAAATAACAACTAATGGAGAAATTACTAGTACATCCTTTATTCCAAAGAAAGGATTACTACAATATCATTCCTTAGAAAGGGTTCCATTCCAGGAGTCCATATCAACTTACTTTCAAAGACAATTCCGCTAAAAAGGCAATGACTTTTTTTAGGTCATTACGTCAACCAAGATGAACTACTAGCAAACTGCTTAGAGAATTCCAAGAATCGTTGACTGAAAACAATCCCAAACTTTTAGAGAAGTACGGAGTTACTCCATGCTCTTCAGAGACCAACACATATTTGTAAAGAATCTTACCAAATTTCTTTACTTATAATCGAACTGTTTTGGGAAGTTTGACCATACTCCTTAAATGGTATAAGGGTATCAAAGATGTACTAACTCAAAGGAGTTTTACAAGATACTAGATATAGGAATTGCTATAATGCAAAAGAAAGCTTGCATCTTTGCATCTCAACCAACTACACTTGCAAAACTCATATATTTGCAAAACTTATATGATTGCCAAATCATACTAGAAACTATTCTTTAAAACCCAAGGAATTATGTGATCTTATTCCACCATGTGATCAGGATGGGGAGATAAAATAAACATAATCCTTTACTGCATTCTCATAGGAATAAGACATGTAATCTTGCCTTACCATGTGATCAAGATGGAAGACAAAATACATTCTTACTCACCACCATGAAAACCGTAGAAAATTTATTTATGAATCCCGTATATCAAATCAACATTTCTTTTAAAAAAAAATTCCTACCAGAATTCTACAAAGTCATAAGATTTTTCTCAAAAGAGAAATTCACAAAACCATTTCAAATATCCCTTAAATCATAACAGCTTGACAGGAACTCGACATAGTCTACAAGCATACAGGCTTTAACTTTGCATGTCGCTGAAACAAAGATTAGCTACTCTATGAAGAATTGGGCGCGTCAAGCTAATGCATCAAATAAAATTGCTGAACTTATCTTAATGATGCTACTAACACTTTGTTCTAATTCTGTGATGACACTTGCACATTAGATGGCCTTACCAACTTGGCAAAAGTTTTGAATCAAAACCGAGTCTCAAAGGAGCTAAGATACTCCAATTCACTTCTGAGCCCCACATTACCCCTTGAATATGACACTTCATTCCCTCCTCAAGGTAGAACTTGATGACATACCTTGACTTTTCTTAATTAGACATACTGCTAGACTCTTCTATAATCCATAGTACTGAGTAATCTCTGCCTGATTTACTCAGTCTTAATCCATATTAACTTCACAAGTTCAATAACAAAAATTGATTGCTTGTATCAATCTACTTGCAATCCTTAGGGAAAATATGATTCCAACATTTTCATACTCATGACAAAGATTCTTCTTCGATCATTCTCAACTTGTATTCCTCCTTGACATACTACTTTAAAGTTATGCAAATATGATCCATTGACAAAATTCAATACTTGAGTTCATCCATTCCCAAGACAACGAGCCTTCTGCAAGTTAATAGTCATTTAAATTCCGATATCCAAGAGTGAACTATCAAACTGTTTTGACGATTTTAAGGACTTTTAATCCTCTTATAACTTAATCTTCTCGAAATAAAAAGTGAACTTTCAAACTTTGCATCTAGTTCAAAACATTCACTCCATATACCTCTCTATATATAATGAAGGACCTTTAATTTCCAATTTCTTTTAACAGAAGAATGAATGCACATGGCAAAACGAAATATTCTTGAACCTATCCCAATTCAACATTGGTAAACAAACTAAACTTCTCCATCATTATCTTGTCTTCTTACTTAACTATAAGGAGAAGACATATACCCTTTTTATTAGCTCAAGTTCAAACCACATTGCAAAAGAAGAACTTGTGGTTAGGAGACTTGCCGACAACTTAATAGTTTCACCAGTACCACCTTAGACATTAGGTTTGACTGATATAAAATCTTCAAAACTCAAACACAGCTGAAATTAATTTTCAGCGATAAGGTCTAAAGCCTTATTGACCACCATATTGAATGATTGATACTTTTCTCCCAACCGATTAAAATATCAAAGGCAAACATGCCAAAATTCTTCCTTGCATGATCTTCTCAAAACTGAACTTTATCATTTCCATCTTGAAGATACATAAGTTAATACCATTGGCAAATAGAACATCTTAATGTTGATTCCATTACTAGTCCATTATAGACCTCAAGTCTTTTCTCATTATCCCGAGTTGAGAATCATACAACGAAACTCCAATAACGTTGTCACATAGGTTAGCCATCTGGATATCAACAACTCATGTAATCAATTAACACTTGTGCTAAGTAGTTAATTGAACATAAACACATTACTGATGAACTTCTGCCTGTTCAATCCATTTTAACCAATCAACCTTATTCACAACAACCTTGATGATTAACCGCTTGTTCACAACTTAAACTGAACCAACATTCTTCCTTTCTTTCTTACTATAATCATAAGAAATTCCCATTCCATTTAGGATTCTCAATCCTCTTTAACTCAAAGAATAACAACATATATGAAAATCCAAGTTTGAACACTATCAGGTTAAAAATTGAATTGCATTTTCCAATAGATTAACAATTCAATCGATCCAACACTTGAGCACTTCAAAGCTCTTTAACTTCCAACTGAGCAAAAAAAAGTACAGAATATCCATGATTCTATACTATAGAGTCACAAACATAGTTGTTGAAGAAAGTTTCCAAAGGTAATTCCTTTCTATTCAGGATTCTTTTACATCACTTCATGATCCATACTGATCTCTTAGAATCACTCAAGGCTCATAAGATTATCCAAATCTTAACATTGAGAAGTAGAGGTTCCAACTCCAAACTTCTATTGATAATCGCATTTCAACCAACTTCAGAAATTCCTAAGAAAAATATTCTCGGGAAAACTCTTACTCTTCAAAGAAACTCACTTTAAAATTTCCTTTTTAAAGACAACACTTGAACTTTCAAATCTCAAGAAAAGAAATTAACAATTTCTTTCATATAATTTTGAATCATGAACTTTCTAACAAAAATTCTTAACTTGAAATCTTCCATCATACGAGCTTAAAATAGGAAACCTTCAAAATAGAAAGTCTTTATGAAGTACAATACTTAACTTCAAAATCTCACAAGAAGTTTCCTAATATGGAAGAAACGACGAGGATACACCCAATTCAGACTCTCAAGAGAGAATAGGAATTCATTGAAAACTTGGTCTAGAACCGGTTCAACTTTACGAATCTTCACCTGATCCTACTTTGGATCCTTCTCGGAATCCATTCCCATCTCCAGGGAATCAAATGTCCGCTATAGGACCTTTTTTACATAAACCATTACAAACTTGTTACCTCATGTTCTCTAATTCCCTTTTCTCCTTCTATCTCTTCACGAGTCTGGCTTCCAATCTTAATCACTTTCCATAAATGGTTCTAAGACAACACCAATATAGAATTCTCCATAATTCTATATAGAAGATGAAAGTCTTAAGCAAGACTTAGGAACTTTTAGCTCTGATACCACTTCTGTAAGACCCCCTTCCTACCCTGGAGGTATTACCGCCAGTAACCCCGATTAAAACTAAACCGAAGCTACCCAAGGCTTTAAACTGTCTAAACAAACTAAAACAAGGTAAATGAAACCATTTAAAACCTAACAAAATTAAATAAAACTTTACAGCGGAAAAGAGAATAAATGGTCTTATACAAGCCTTAACTTAAAAAGAATTAATAAATAAATAGAACAACCTTCTATTTAAACTAAATCTTCATCCAGCCTTCCTTAAGTTCTTATTTCTGAAATTCAGCTTCACTTTGAAGTAGTTCAACCATGATCTTCACTCAAGTATAGCCATTAGAAACCTTTCTTCAACTTCTGGAGCTTCAAACCTCTGAATCCGCCTCTTGAATCAACTTCCAAGAAGAACCTGATGTATCGTATACAACGGTGGACACCAGCCGACCATATAAAAGAAAAGAAGATGGACGGGTTAGTCTAATGAAAGACTAAGCAAGCGGAGAATCTAACTTGGTTCTTATGGTTATAACTAAACATATTGGCATCCAAATCCGATTAGACTCGGATTATGATCCAACAGTTAGCAGTCTTATAGAGAATAAGAAGGAGACTTGCGTAATCAAGAGAGAGAACACCACCGCTTGTGGTTTCTTTAAGAAGCATAAACGATTAATGGAAACTTATACTAACCACATAACATTCACAATCGCCTTCGACGACTAATGAGCTTAACTTCATCAAAGTTTGATTAAGAATCAATTTCTTAATCAGGAGCAAGAATGGTTATCAAAAGGACTAACCATTTTGGTACATTAATGTGCCTAACGCACTTATCTTTCATTACTTTCAAACTGTGCACTCGCACCATATAATAGTTTTTACATAGTTCGGCCAACAACCGAGATCAGAGGGCCTGTTTCATCCATGATCATTTATATATGCTCGGCCAAAAACCGAGATTCGGCCAACAACCGAGATCAGAGGGCCTGTTTCATCCATGATCCTTTAAATGTACTCGGCCAACAACCGAGATTCGGCCAACAACCGAGATCAGAGGGCCTGTTTCATCCGTGATCAACTGTCCTTGAATTACTCTATTTCATAATAATGTCTCAGCATGAGACAACTAAACACATAAGGTCACACATAACGGACCTAAATCCAGTTCTAGCGTAAAAACTGAAATAACGACAACAAAATAACAACCTATCAAACTTTATTCAACATACAAATTATTCCCAACATGAGAATCAAATGGAATTCAATTCCTCATTAATAACCATAACGCGAGAGAGAATCGTCCACTTGCCTTAGAAGGCGTGCTCAACGTCCTTAGTAATTCAACAGTAATCTTTATCATCCTTCTGCCAAATATAACAAAAGGATTTCTCAGCAACGAGCTCACAGAAACACTTCTTAGTTGTATTCTCAACTCCTACAACTTCCTAATCGATAAACGATTTAACTTCCGAATATCGATATATAATAAATCCTTAATTATTATGTTTTAAGGAGCCATCTTGGCGGAATTATAACTAATTATCCGCTTCACTTTTGAAATAATTTTCTAAATAAAAATTGTTCATTAGAAACATATCTTAAAGGTTACCAAATCTCGGATCAAACGGATTAACAACGAATCCTGAGTAATTATCCGAAGTCCTTTACCTGTCAACCAGTATCCGAAACTTGTATTCGCTATAACTGAAGATCCTGACGTCCGTTTCTCGAGCGGTTTGAACCTGTAGGACCGTATCAACGTCAAGATTATAAAAACCATGAATTTAATTAGCAAAGAGGCACCGAAAGGCCCTTACAGTGGCTCCGCAACTAACCCGCTAATTAATTTCGATCGTATATACCTTCACTCGAGCCCATGGCTCGTTTGGCTCGATAGTGGCTCGATTCCCGAGCCCGAGGGTGGCTGAGCGTTGCCCGGTGGTGGACCTCTTGGTGGTTGGTGGTCGGAGTAGCTAGCGAACGCCGGTGACGATGTACGGCGAGGCGAGAAGCTAGCCGGCGGTGAAGCGTTCTCCTCTCCCGAGCCCGTCGCTCCGCCTGATTCGCTCCTCTTTTGCAGCAGCCCAACAATCCCAAGAGGAAGAAGGAGAAGATGAGGTGGAGATGGAGAGGTGGCAGGGGCGGAGAAGCTTGCCGGCGGTGGAGGCATCCCAAGTCCGTCGTCGTCCGCTCTCGGTTCGCTTTCCTTTCCTTTTGAATGAATTGATAACTTTAACAAGACAGAGAGATATACGAACAACACAAAAGTCCAAGCACACTTATCTCTTAGGTTCCTTCCTAATTATGCAAGAGAAAGGTGGCTTTTAAAATCAAAACCTGTCTCGGAACGGAACTCGCGTTAAAGCGGTAAAATTATGTACCTCGGATGGAAAAGCTTACTAAACGAAAAACGTCCCGTAAATTATGTAGACCAATAAAACCAATTTTCCATGATTTTATCTTGCTTCCTTCAATTTATAAGGCTTCCGTTTCGTATTTTAAATCCTTTCCGGTACATAATTAAAGAGACGGCTTATCCAATAAATATTCTTTTTCCATTGAAAAATCCTAGAATTCACACCGATCCATAAAATCATTTATTTGTGATTTTAGGATATCACCAAGAATTTTCTAGGATTTAATCTCCAACAAAAATATTGGATTAAGCGTTAAAACGAATAAAGAGGTTAAAAGGATATCCGAGAAAAATTCAAAAATATCCTCAAAAACCATAGTTATTACAAAGATAGAATTTTTTTATTGATGGATCATGACAGTGTTAACTAAATTCGCTTTCTTTTCGTTTACGTTTTCATAGTTAAAATCCAAATGAGTCCTTAAAGGGTTAATTATTATGTCTGGAGTCTTTCCCACAATGCACCGACACATTATTCTCTAGATGGGAAGACCAAGTGTTTGATAGGTTATAAAAGGGTTCAATTAGAAGAGAGATGTTGACACGAAGATGTCTTCCATCCAAGATGTTCTAGTTATAAGTTCTAATATCTAATCATGGGCTTAAAATTGAGTAACTATACGTTAAGATGGCATCTCTTCATGATAATGTACCTTGAGGAGGTTTGTTTGAAGCAATATGAAGTATACAAATGGAAGAGACAAGCTAAGAGAGTTATTTGTACTAGTAAAGAGTCGATATACCTTGAAGCAAGTCTTGAGGTGGTGGTACAATTAGAAGTTTGATTCCTTCATAGAAGATTATAGTTTCATAAAATTCATAAATGACCTTTGCTTCTTCATGAAGAGGGATGCTAGAAATAATGTTGTTTAATTAAGTTAGGAATATGAAGATCTCTTAGAGCCCCTCCTAATTCGGAACGTCTCCATACATCACTTTATATTTTGTATATGAAATGAAATTTTTTTGGTAAAATATATACTTTTTTACATTGAAATTCGTTATGTTCTTCAAGACAAAAGGTACAATCTCACAATTTTTTTTTTATAATGAAAGTAGGAAAGTTACATACAAGAAACTCTTTGAACTACATCCTCGAACCCTTATTCAACATGCGGTTGGAATCCAAACATCCAAACATTCAACAATCCATAGCCATTTTTGATGTAAATAGTATAATGATTGAGGGAAATAAGATTTAGGTCATCGAAAGTGAAATTTAAGAGGTTTCAAATATTTTTATGCTAATCTCATCATCCCTCAATATAAGCTTCGATTATCATCAAGTTCAATCTTAGTGGTAACCGTGGCCAAACCTTACGGAGAAGGCTCCACTCATAGTCTCCTTGGGTTGGGTTAGAATGGGGGATGATCTGTTTCGAGAGAAATTCCACTATACTTGTTTTGCTAAGTGTCTCTAGACTGATGTGTGGGCATGATGAGGCAATATGGAACATGACCTTCGTTTTGGCTTCGTTGACCCTTGCCTCCTTTATGTGCTAGGCATCAAAATAAGGAGATCTTTGGATACTTATTGAGTTATGGATATCTCTCTTTTTCCTCCTTTGTTTCTGTTGATGAGGGTTAGTTTTCTAGGTAGCTTTATTGTTTTAACACGTCCATACTTCCCTCTTATTGAGCATCTTTGTTTTGGCAAAATGTTGTGAGGACGCATAAAGGGGCGCGACCCTTCATTTTGGCATGATAAGTTCCTACTTAGCATTATGTGGACTGCCTTGTACATTTTGCATTAGAATGTGCTAGGATAGTGAACCTTGTCGGGTTATCGGTGTATCTTGGCGCCTTGTGGATTGGTTTTATTTTACACATATATGATATATCCTTGATATAAATTTTCTGTATTTCCGCTCTTTCTCTAATGAATTTACCATTTGTAGAAAAAAAATATTCTTATCATTGTGAGACAATTTGTTAAGAAAAGGTAGATTTTACATTTTATTTTAACCAAAAGTTGTGGTGTGAATAATTTTCTACGCTTGTGGAATTGATGTCAAGACTTTTAATGATCCTCTATTTGGGTGGGAGAATGTCATGACAATACATTTTGCACTTTCCCAAATAATGTCCTATTTTTATTGCATTTCCAGCGACCTTATCTTTTCGCTAGTGCTTTACTCATCTCATTCTCAAGCCTATTTAGGTTTCTTGATCAGTTTTGTTGTATACTCTCTTACTTGTTTTTAGCTCATGTTAATTTATCCGGATGTTGACCTCTCGACTTATCAAATATGTGTGGTACTTAGAATCCTTACCTTATCATAAAAGCTTATGAATTTCAAATCTTTGCTATTCTCTTATAATGGAAGAGCCTATACTCGAAAACTTTTAGTTGTTCTTGTCTCTGATCTTCTTATGTTTCTTGCCCAAATAATCACACGAAACTGGATAAATAGATTGGACTCTTGGGCTTAATGGACGGCCCAATTTTCAAAGCCCGATATCTCTTTTCCTTAGTTTCGTTTTTTTTTTCATTTGATTTTATATTCCAGAAACTGAAAACAAGGTTGTGATTTGTGAATCTCGTAATGGCGGTTGCGCCCTGGCGCCTGGCGGGGACAAAAATCCCAAAGAAAACGATAGACTGACGAGAATTCGACACTGGACTTCCCACGTCACCACTACAAAGCCACCTGTCAAGCGTCAGATGATCCGCCTCTGACGCGCTCTCCTTACAACAACTCGGCGCAATGACAGGCCGTAGAGCTCAGTTGTGCATTGAAACGAGCAATCGACACTACTCTGAACTCGCTGCTTCTTCATCCTCTCACTCTCTGTCTCCGGTTTCCTGGGATAATGGTGGTGGAGTCGGTGGCTTCTGCGGCGGCGGAGAACTTAGGCGCCGATCACAAGCAGGTGGTGCCGATAACGGTGTACGTGGCGGTGCTCTGCTTCACTCTCGTCGTCGGCCAGCTTCTCGAGGATAATCGCTGGGTTAATGAATCTATCACTTCCATTATTATCGTAAGCCCTAATTCATCAATTTTGTTTTTGAGCGGACCTGATTAATACCATTAGCAATTTAGCATTGCTATGCACCTGCTCAAATTCTCGATTCTGATTTCCGAAAGTTATCGGTGTTGCCTAGGGTTGTATTTCTGGGATGATATGTCTGTACATAAGCAAGGGGAAGAGCTCTCGAATTTTACGATTTAACGAAGAAGTGTTCTTCATCTATCTTCTCCCCCCAATTATCTTCAACGCCGGGTATGAACTGCAGTTCTATTTGGCGTAGATGGAAGAACTGGACAATGGGATTTTGCAAAATTGAGAATGATTTTGCAATGATAAATCTTGTGTAGGTTTCAGGTCAAGAAGAAACAGTTCTTCCACAACTTTCTGACAATTATGCTGTTTGGTGTGGTTGGCGTTTTTATATCTACGTTTCTCATAGCTGCTGGTAATCAATATGTTGCACTTGTTCTAGTTTAGCTTTCTACTTCCAATGATTTTATTTGTTTGTATGAATAGAATTTTTGATGGAGACGTAGGTAGCTGGTGGCTATTTCCTAAAATTGGATTCCATGGTCTGACTACACGGGATTATCTCGGTATTGTTCAAAGCTTGACTTTCCTTTTTTATTGATATTTCACCAATTGATGTCGTCTATAGATATGTGGGATTTGATCCTTTAATTAAACTGGGCTTTTTGAATGCAATTCAGCAATGGGGACAATATTTTCAGCGACTGATACTGTGTGCACTCTACAAGTAAGGACTTCTTTGCTGTCAACCAGAAGCAAATATGAAAGTTCTATTAGTTTGATTGCTTTTCATCATTGTTGCTCTGAGTTATCAGGTTCTTCATCAAGATGAGACTCCCTTGCTGTACAGTCTTGTTTTTGGGGAAGGAGTTGTCAATGACGCAACATCCGTAGTTCTCTTTAATGCGATTCAGAAGCTGGATGTTAACAAACCTGATGGTCGTGAGGGTCTCCATCTCATTGGAGATTTCTTGTACCTCTTCTTCTCAAGCACACTTCTTGGGGTTGCTGTAAGCTTGTTTCTTCTGTTTCCATTTATTTATGGCAGCATTGCGCTTGGAGATGATTTATCATCAGTATTGCTTTGCAGCTTCAATCCATTATGCAATTTTATTTTCTCTTTATGTAGGCCCTCAACCTTGATACATGTATACTTATCTAGAATACTTGGTGTATGATTTCATCAAATTTATGGTTTCAACTTTCATTATAATTCGAAATCAAAGACCAATTTAAAATCTCCAATTATTCTTCATTGGCTTGACTTTACTAGATCTTGAAAATTGCACTGCAAGAAGTCCAATCACAGCATAATTGCAGACTTGAGCCAAATATTTTAGCAGATTTCTCTTGTTGCTCTGTGTTGTGTTATCAATAGTTGGTAATTATAGACTTCTTAGTAATCACCACTTGACATGAAGTAGCTAATAACAAATATCTTGTGTGAAAACATGTATCAAATATTGAAGTTACTAGGCAAGTCTGTCATCTTTCAGGATCAAAGTGAGAGTATAAGATCTTTGGTGCTTATTACTGGTATGATGGAAAAATGATTTTGTTTTTCTCTTATTGCACTTTATGTTTGGTCTGTTGACATGTCTTATATAAATACTTTATTTTTCTTCAAACTTGTGGTCTTTAGGCAGGACTTCTGACTGCATATGCTCTCAAGGTCTTGTATTTTAGCAGGTAAGTGCTAATGATTCGATAAACTTTGAACTAATTGATTCTGTCTCTGATCATGATGAGGATTCTACCAACTAGAAAGCCTTAAACATTTCACCCTCTTTTTATTTGCTCTTTCCTTGTTAGGCATTCCACTGATCGAGAAATCTCTCTGATGGTTCTGATGGCGTATCTGTCGTACATGGCTGCTGAGGTAAAACCACATCCTTTTGTTGAACTTGGACAGCAGCGGTACTTACATGAATAATCATTTGCAGTTTAATTTTTATTTATGAATGATAAACTAGAAAATGATCTCACCAATTCAACAAAAGCCTTTCTTTCAAAATGCAGCTGTTTGAACTGAGTGGAATTCTTACAGTCTTCTTCTGTGGAATCGTTATGTCACACTATGCATGGCATAATGTAACTGAGAATTCAAGAATTACAACAAGGTGAGTGTATAATCCTTTGAAAAATCTTAAATGGTAGTGAGTGTTAACTATTATCTTTTCCACCTTTTGGTTGCAGTGAATTAGTCTTGCCTTTATGCTGCCTTTGCTTAAGCAAGTACTCTCATGACACTTAACTCTATCTTGTTTTCCCTTGATGTACTTGCAGGCATGTGTTTGCAACAATGTCATTCATTGCAGAGGCATTCATTTTCCTTTATGTGGGAACTGATGCTTTTGACATAGAAAAGTGGAGAATGACCAAACTGGAGTATGAAATACTTGTCTCCCCTCCATTCTTGACTCAGTGTAGCTCTAGATATGATCACACTAACCAGAATTTCTGAACTTTGGTGTATGGACATGCATATGTTTGCTTGCAGTAACTGGAGATCCATACAAATATATGCTTGCATAGTTTTCCTTATATTAGTTGGACGTGCTGCTTTTGTGTTTCCCCTGTCTGCCTTCTCAAACTTCATGAACAGAAGAAACTATGACAGAAGATCATCCATCACACTAAAGAATCAGGTTAGATACAACATTTTTATGATACGGCAATGTTACACAAAATTCCAAACCCTAGTCTCTATGTGCATTCATTAAATATTTGATTATTGATTTTTGTGTATAAAAAGAATGCAAGCTATAAAAAACTACCTGTTAAAATTGATCTGTTTCCGTTACCCATAAAACAATCTCTTAAAAAATTCCTTTAGTCGCGAAAGGAAAAAACCAAAATCTCGTTTGTACTTTCAACATTTTTAATGGCCAAGTATTAAGGTTAGGTTGTCATTTATGAACGCGGATGTCAGTTTTAGGCTCCTTTGTGCAATTTTTTGTTCAATTGATGTCTTGATGAAAAACAGGCTATCTAGTTAACTAGTATGTTTCTGCTGTAATTACCCAAAGATAACACATTTTGCTGCTCATTCCCATGTTTCTTCTTTCAATGCATGAATGATTTCTATTTGCATTTTTGTAATTTAATGGGCTGCTTTGTACTGTTTAAGGTCGTTATATGGTGGGCTGGATTGATGAGAGGAGCTGTTTCTATTGCACTTGCCTTCAAACAGGTTGGCTTCCTTTTCTACACGACTCTTGTTTTAAAAGTACACTCCTTACAGCTCTCTTTTTGTATCTGAAGTTCACGTATTCTGGCGTTACATTGGACCCAGTGAACGCTACAATGGTCACTAACACTGTGATTGTCGTCCTCTTTACAACACTAGTAAGTAAGCAAGCCTCTAAATCTTTTCAACACACCAAGAAAAAAAAAACTCGCCCCCCTTTGAAAACAGCTATCATCCCCTTTTAATTTTTGCAGGTTTTCGGGTTCCTAACAAAGCCTCTAATCCACTGCCTGCTTCCACACCAAACATGCAACGCCTTTCACGAGACAAGGTCTCCAAAAGAAGACTTGGACGTCCCGTTCCTTTCACTGGAGGAATCAACTACCACTAATCTAAGCAGGGCTAAGGACAGTTTGACTATGTTGCTCGATAGACCTGTGTACACCATCCATTCGTACTGGAGGAGGTTCGACGATTCCTACATGAGACCCGCTTTTGGAGGGCCCACTCGCTGACCTGACATAGCAGATCGAGGCAAGAGGTTTAGTAGCATCGGATATTAACAAAATGGTGAGTTTTTCTCTGCACTAGAGAATGAGATCGGAGCTTGACTATAATTCTCTTACTCTAGTGCTTGCTGGTAACTCAGCAGGAAGCTTTTGTCGTTCAAAAAAATAACTGTAAAAAGAACATGCTGAACGATGTTCAACTATGATATGAGCAGGCATATGATCAAAATCTTGAATACGCTTTTGTTTTATTGAATGGAAGGTTTTTGTGTGAGGAAATAGTACATCCTTTAACAGAATCATGTGGGTTCCAAGTGCAACGTTATCTGTTTGATATTGCTTGATTTGAAATTTTTAGTTTTGATTGTTGGATTTGCAGCGAAATTGCAAAACCATCCTAAGTAGTAAGTTGGTTGAGTTACAAAATCCGTAGGAAGGTTTGACTTGTCAATCTCTTGAGATCAAGTTACACGGCAAGTTTACCAATTTTATATTTGCTTATAAATTTGATGCAATCTATAATAATCATGTATTATGGTCTTGAATCGATCAACTAATTAATTTGGGCTCTTGTTGATTTTATCATAGGTGGTTGCTACATTATTTTCCGCTTAGGTTGATGAGTGATTAATTTTCTTGACTCACATTTCATATTTCACCTAACCAAATCTTTTGAATTGAAATTTTATATCGCAGGTCTTTATGGCACATTATAGAATAATCCATCAATCAATATGTCATGTATTAATTAGTTGGATACTCCCTCGATCAAGCTCTATACTCCCTATATATAATGGGACAGTAACACTAAATCAGTGAACACACTATTAGCTTGGAAAGAATACATCTTTCGTTGCCTATGCAACAATTATTCATAGGAAACCAAACATAGTACTCGAACTTGGGAGCTTTTTACCTTCGTCTAAAACTGTCCACTCGGAGCGATTTACTAGTTCTGAGCATTTAGCTTGAAAACTTTGTTAGTGAAGTTGTATATGAGCCAAATGTGATCCACCGTTCCTGGCTCTCTTTGACAGATTGGAGAATAAATTAAATTCTTCCTCTAAATCCATTCCTATTCGCCTCACCTCCATGGATGGCCAGCTATTTGAGCTTGTTTGGTGGACTTTTAATAAGGTTGTAAATGAACAGAGCCGTTAGTGAGCAACTCGGTGTTCGGTTAAGTCTTTTATTTGTGTTTGGCTTGAATTTTTAACGAGCCGAGCTTGAACACAATTTTAAGATTCAAAATATAAATGAATTGAGCTTGAACACAAGAAAACTCGCCTCGTTTGTGCATGATCAAGTTCGATTATATCCTCATGAGCGAGCTCGATTATACATTCATAACAAACTGGATTATATGTTCATGAATGAGATCCACTATATATGTATAATATATAGTTTAAGTAAAACTATATATATATAGTTTTAATTTGGATGTCTCTCTCAAGCTACGCAATTTATTTTTTAGTTTCATTTGCTTGTATAATTGATCTGGTAAATAAGTTGTCCGCAAACTCATGTCACGAAGAAACTAAATGAAAGACTCGTAGGCTAAGCTCGAGTTTGATTAGCATTTAAATGAAGCAAGCTCAAACAAGACTTTGAGATCGAAGCAAGCTCACGTTCGAACTCGAGCTCGCCTATTTTTAATCGAGTTGAGCTTGAGCAATTCAAAGCTCAACTTAGCTAAGTTCCTCCCGTGATTCATAGGCATGATCAAATTCGCTGAAATTTTCAAAATAGTGAAATCTTGCTTTATAACCGACTTTCACCTCTTTCTTTTTCTACCTTTGCCCCTCCGTGAATTATTGAGAACCAAAATGTCGTACCTCAGTATTGGCGCCTCTAGTGATCTCTCTTGTAAGTGCCCAAATCATCAGAGTTTCGATTGGGGAATAATGGGCGATAGGAAGGAAAACTAGCATTATCACGCAACCTACTCAAATGGGAATGATAACGATTTCTTGAAATTGATCGATATCTTGCTTTTTAGTATTTTGTCCCATTGCAATCCGCCAAAGCTGATTTTTCATCGCTCTACCCAACTATCTATTTTTAATGTTTTTTTGATCGAAATATCTATTTTTAATTATCAAGCAAAAATTACACGTGAATCTATCTAATTACTTTAATTAGTCAATCAATATATCCATCAATAGAATGTAAATGCTATGATAATCAACAAGTTCGGGCCTTGAAAATTAATTAAGCAATCTATAATACTTATAACTCATTCTTAATATATTGTCTAAAATTCCACCAAAAAAATATATTGTCTAAAAATGTGACATAGTATAAAATTTATCAAAATCCAAAGAGCTTCACTAACATTAATTATTCGCACATACCCTAATATTTGCGCCGTTGCACACTTAAGGATCCTAACCTCCATGAACACACAGAAAAAAAAGAAGGAAGCTAGAAGCCAAAAAAATTCAGCTAGAGGGAACAAACTTGATGTGTTCGAATCACCAATTAATCTAATGGGATAAAACGCTAGAATTTTTAATTTTTGTTCACGAATCTTGTTAGTAGTATGTATGGAAAAATAGAATTAAAATGGTTATCTATACTAGATGGCTCTGGCCAATCAAATCGGATGGAAAGCCAAAAAAATAAAACTACAAGAGCATCATTATCACGCAACCAAATTGGAAATGGTAACGTTTTCGTGAAATTGAAGGATATCTTGCTTACCAAACAACCAATCAAAACCACAAATCAAATCTACCTAATACCTTATAAAGCAGAAATCATGTCTGTTGAAAAAATTGTGCCACGTGTTATTTTTGAATAAAATAATGTTACATTTATTAATAATAAATATTATAATTACTTGTATCATTCTTTCTATATATCTAATTTTTTATAAGATAATAACTTAATCTATATGTTGATATAGTAGCCATTATATTTGTGTTATCTTATGCTCCAAGCTACTATCTTGTATCTTTTACTCTCTATATACCGTAACAATAATGAGAAAGATCAGATTTGCATTTCCAAAATCCTATTCTCTCAAACTTGTCATGGTATTGGAGCCATCAATCAAGATTAAACCCTAATCCTAATTTTTTTTTCGGCCGTTGTTTGCCCTAGTCGCCGCCCATCTTCGTTCTTATGACGAATCCCGATGACGTTCAAACCTCGACTGTCGCACAACTTTCAACTCTCCAACATGCCTTCCTTGCCGCTCAAACTGCTGCCCATCAAGCCTCTCAAACCAATCTAAAACCTAACTCTCCTTACTATCTCCACTCGTCGGATCATCCCAGTTTGACGATTTGCCCTATTATTGTCCTTAAAGGGGACAATTATCAAGAATGGGTTACTGCTATGCGGAACGCCCTTATCGCCGAGTGAAAACTTGGCTTTATCGACAATACAATTCTAAAACCTGACGCCACCTTCCCGGACGCTGATTTTTGGTTGCCCGTTAATTCCATGCTTGTCGGTTGGATAGTACAGTCTATGGATCTGCCTCTTTGGTCCTACGTCACGTACTTTGAAACCATCAAGAAACTTTGGGATGATCTTCAACAACGATTCAACGTTGGCAACTGTCCCCATATCTTGCAACTTTGGTCTGATATCGCGAATTGTCGCCAAAAAGGCCAGTCTATTGCCGCCTATTATGGTGCCCTTGAAAAGCTTTGGGAAGAGCTCACCAATTATGTTCCCTTGGAGTTGTGTTTTTATCATAACTACACATGTGGCTTAAACCCCAAAATTGCGAAGACTAGGGACGAAGAACATATACATCAGTCCTAATGGACTTAGATGACACTATCTATGGCACGGTTCGGTCGAATTTAATGGCACAAGATCCGCTGCCACCTCTCAGTCGCATCTATGCTCTTGTCGTTCAAGACGAGCGTCAACGATCGATCATTAAAGATCGTGAGGCTCAATATGAAACCATATAGCCTTTGTTGCTCGAAATCCGCATGCATCTTCCAACATTTCTTCCAAACTCACTCCTGAACAAAAGAAGCTACTTTATTGCACTCATTGCAATCGGTCCGACACGACGTTTCTATTTGTTTCAAGATCCATGGATTTCCAGATTGGTTTTATGAAAATCCGGGTGCATGTCGTTGTTCTTAATAGTTTGGCAAGGGACATGGTTCAAGGTCATCCTCGGACTCTAATGTTGATCGTTCCCCTGCTGCTCGTGGTCACGGGACTTCCTACTTCACCAATGCAGCTTAATAGCCGATTTTTTGTGGTTCTTGATCGTTTCGGCTTTCTTCCAAGGATCGTCAAGCAATCAGTTCTACTCTTAGTAACGAACAGTGGGCCTTAGTTGTTCATTTCTCCTCCTCTCTAAATAGCATCACTATCTCTAACGACTTTTCTAGTAAGCCGTCTTGCCCTTGGAATCTCGATACCGACGCATCTTATCACATGATCGATGACATCACGCAGCTGCATGATCCTTTATCTATTACCCCAGTCAATATCTTATTGCCCAATGGCTCTATTTCTACTGCCATCACAACCGACTCTTTGATGTTTGGCTCCCTTCGTGTGCCCAACGTTCTTTACATTCCCGAGCTTACTTGCAATTTTCTTTCGTTTGCTCAACTTATAGATGATCTTAATTATATTGTCTTATTGACTAGTCAGATGTGTCTCTTACAGTGTGCCCAACGGTCTTTATGTCTGTTGCATCAATCAAGGGTTGGGAATTACATCAATGAATGTGCATAATGCTTTCCTTCATGGCGATTTAGATGAGGAAGTTTATATGAAACTCCCTTTGAGATTTTTCGCAGATCATTTCGGGTTAGCTTGTCGCCTTCAAAAGTCCCTTTATAGACTATGACAAGTTCCTCGTAACTGGTTTGCAAAGCTTGCGGCTACCTTGCATGCTTTTGGATTCCATCAAAGTCAAGCTGACTACTCCTTGTTTGTTTTCTCTCGTGCCCAAGTCTCCTTACATGTCTTAGTTTATGTTGACAACATGATTATCACCGGTAATGAATCTTTTACCATTGCAAAGTTCAAATCATATCTCAACACTTGTTTCCTTATGAAGGATCTGGGTGTTCTTAAGTATTTTTGGAGTATCGAGGTCGCTAGATCGTCTAAGAGCATTTTCCTCTCCCAACGAAAGGATGCTCTTGACATCCTCTCTGAGACTGGTCTTCTTCCTGAATGCCCATGCGATTTCCCTATGGACTAGAATCAGACTCTTGCTACTTCTGACTGTGGATTATTAGATCAACCTGTTCGGTTTCGGCATTTGGTTGGCCGCTTAATATACTTGAACATTACTCGTCCCATGATTAGTTTTGCAGTTCATACTTTGGCGCAATTTCTTTAGGCTCTTAAGTTAGATCATTGGTAATTTCTTACGCTATCTTAAGAGCCATTTGGGACATGGTCTTCTTTTATCAGCTTCTAGCTCATTACAAATTTTTGCTTATTGTGACTCTGATTGGGCGGTGTGCCCGCTCTCTCGTCATTCCATTACCAATTTCTTTGTCTCTCTAGGCGAATCTCCTATCTCTTGGAAGACAAAGAAGCAACATATAGTTTCTCACTCTTCAGCTAAAGCAGAATATCGGTCTATGGCCTCTACATTTGCTGAGCTTTTGTGGTTAAAATCTTTTCTATGTTCACTTGGCATTAATCATACTTCTCCTATGCGTTTTTATTGTGACAGTTAGGCAGCCTTGTATATCGTTGCCAATCATGCCTTTCATGAGCCCACAAAACATATTGAGATTGATTGTCATTTTATATGTGATCAAATCCAAAATGGGACGATTACTACTTCTCATATTCAGACTTTAGAGCAGTCAACTGATATTTTCACAAAACCTTTGAGTCGACAACAATTTCAATTTCTTCTTCGCAAGTTGGGCATTCTGGATTTCCATGCTCCAAATTGAGGGGGGAGTATTAGAACTAGAAATATATTAGTCATTATATTTGTGTTATCTTATGCTCCATGCTACTATCTTTTATCTTGTACTCTATATATATCGTAACCATTATGAGAAAGATCAAATTTACCTTTCCAAAATCCTATTCTCTCAAACTTGTCAATATCCTGACCAAAAAAAAAATTATTCAAGCAATGATATCAAAGTCTGATGGACCAATACGGACGGAGGGGGTGATCGTCCCAATGCACATGTACAACACTTCTAACACATAAGCCCATGAGTTCCATCCTGAAATCAATTGGCGATAGGAGTAATCCCCAAAGTATAAATACTAGGCAATTCATTCCTCAATTTTCTGATAAGAGATAACAATTTTCACATGCACCCTCAAGTGACAACTGACCTATGATGAAACCCAAAATAAACCGACGATAGAAGACAAGATACGAGATTCTTTTATTCGATTGTGCAAACACTTGCTTTTTATTTATTATTTCTTTACAGCGAGGTTACAAATCACGAGGTTACAAACAACGGGGTTTACACCTTAGACCTCCTACGAGTATTCGAGATCTCGATCTAACAATGCTCGAGATCTCCTAATGGCTACGAGATTCTACCACCTACGGGGCGCTTGACGGATTCTGGTGACGAGGCCGAGCTTTGAGTTCGAGCGTGGTGATGAGGACTTGCGAGATTATGTAGCGAGGTCTTTAGTATGAGCGGAAGCTCTATGTGACTTGAAGTCTTTTTGTGAACTTCACTTGTCTATAGCGAGGTCTTTTGACGATGTTTCAACACGTCGATCTTCAACGAGCAAGATAGTTCTTGAGTTCAAAATGTTTTTCGACCTCCTCTCACTTACGAGGTTCTTCTCTATTTATAGAGAATTGAGGAGTCGAGTTTTGGTTATCATCCGATGTGGGACGCCCGAGATCAGAGCTTCTGATTGGTCCGGAGGCGAGGCAGCCGGTGATTGGCTTGGGGAAGCGGCGCCAGCTGAGTGGTCCGGATGGGCGGGCGTGTCAGTAGAGTCGGCAACGAGGTTTAGACCTCGCTCCGAGGCTTCGGGAGACCTCGCGGGGATAGGAATTTTATTTAATCATAAGATGGGTGCGGTTGTGGGTCCCAGAATCCACCTTGGGAGTCCCGTCGGATCTGTTTATTCCTTGCGTCCCGAGCCCACTTCCTTCTTTACCATTTTGGACACCATCAACCTAATCTTGGCACTTGACAAAATCATGACCTTAGAGACCAAACAAGCTCTAACACCATCCAATATGGACATAGGGGGTGATCGTATATGCATATATGTGTGAAAGTCCATAGGCAATAATAGGGGGTCGTGCATACGTAAGCTCAATACACAAGCCCATTGGGGTTCCATCTTAAAACTAATTGGATATAGGAGGAGTAACCAAAGCACTTATATAGTAGGCATGTTTAGTCCCAACTTTCAGATGTGGGAATGAGTTATATTCTTAACACGCCCTCGCAAGTGCAACCGGCCTTGTCCAGTTGACACTTGGACAAAGTGACGGATTCATCATCTCAATCTCTTTATAGCTAGTCCGGTAACATTGACAGATGATGGTATCTTAGTCTCTTTATAACCAACTCAACTCAAATAATGGGAACCGCTAAACCCAAAACTAAATCCAAATAAGCCAGAAAACGAACCTAGAACGAGACCTTCTCTAATGCCATGTGAAGTTGTACGTGTAAAGTGGAAGCAAAAGACTGAGATAAGAAGATAACAATCAAATGAAACAGTGGGATCATGTTCCCAACAACCACCTAATGAGAGAGCCGCCTCTTATGGTGTTTTATAGATTTCCACTGTTTCATTGATTTTTTTGAAGGACACTGGCCATAAGAGTCGAACCGAAAACTTTTGGGCACTATATTTGAAGGCTTAACCGCTTGACTAGATGTCCGAAGACTTCACTGTTTCATTGATTGTTCTCTTCTTATCTCAATCTTTTGCCGATGTAGAATAGAAATCTTCACAAATGACCTCCATCAAGAGAATACAAGCACTATATGTGAAAGTCAATGATTTGAGCCTTGAAATCAAATTAAGCATCTATAAAATCAGTGAAAAAGGCAAGGTGAGCCATCGCTCATTCAACCACAAAAGCCAAACTTTCAACTCCTTTCTCTACCAGTCTACCTTATAATCTCATTCAAGTCTCATCCCACACGTATACAACCAAATCAAACATGGCAAAAGAGCCTTTAGACGTGGTGGATTTCGTGGTTCACAAGGGCCACGGCGTTCGTGGGTTAGCCAACACCGGCCTCAAGCGAATCCCAAACAACTACCTCCAACCCGAAGACAAGAGATTCGACGCCACCAAAGTAATGATCGACGACGAGTCCATACCGTTGATCGACGTCTCCGATTGGGACGATCTGGGGATGGCCAAATCGATATGCGAGGCAGCCAAACGCTACGGGTTCTTTCAGATCATCAACCACGGGGTTCCATTGGAGGTTCTTGACGAGGTCCAGGCGGCGGTGCACCGCTTCTTCGAGTTGCCGACGGAGGAGAAGGTTAAGTATAAGGAAGGCGGGCTATCGGCGTCTGGTGGTGCGAAGCTGACGAGTAGCTTTAGCCCTGACAATGAGAAGGTGTTGGAGTGGAAGGACTGCCTTTGTCTTCACTACACCACCAAGGAGACTGCCTCTCAAAATTGGCCTCCTAATTGCAAGTAATATGTATCCAAATATTTGTGATTTAATTTGGCACAATATAGCATTCAATTACCACACTTGGATAGCATATTTTTTCTAAGAAATCTTTCGTATTTTTAACTTCAACTTCGATCATGATTTGATTTGATTTGCAGGAAGGAGGCACTAGACTATTACAAAGAAATCGAACAAATCATCGAAAAGATACTAGACGTGTTACTAAAAGGGCTGGGCATACAAGCCGGGTTCGACGAATCAAGGCGCTCACTCCTGATGGGATGGATTGCAATCAACCTCAACTACTACCCGAGGTGCCCGAACCCGGACCTCACAGTCGGGCTAGGGCGCCACTCGGACGGGTCGGCCCTCACCGTCCTCCTCCAAGACAGCGTGGGCGGGCTCTACGTGCGGGCCCCACAGGACGAGTCCAGCTGGATCCATGTCTCGCCCAAGAGAGGGGCCCTCGTGATCAACATAGGCGACGTGTTGCAAATGATTAGCAACGGGGAGTACCAGAGCGTCGAGCACCGAGTCGTCACGAACGAGTCCAGGGACCGAGTCTCGGTGGCTGTGTTCGCTAGCCCCGGGTTTAGCGAAGTGATCAGGCCTTTGCCGGAGGTTGCTGCCCGTGGCGAGACGCCGGTGTATAGGGAGGTGGTGTATGGGGATTATTGCGAGTATATTTTTGGGAGGGGGTTGGATGGGAAGAAGGGTATTGAGTGGGCTATGGTTTAGTGTTGGGCTTCATTATAGACGGGCGTTTAAGTGTTGTGTCTAGAATGCTAGACCCAATAATTATTGCGATATGTACTATTGCAATTTGTTCGATTTCTTTGTAATAGTCTCCTAGTGCATAAATCGATTAATATATTATAAAAATTGGTTTTCAAGCTAATATATTGATTTTGACCCACGTCATATTTAAATAACAAAATTTCATACATATTATTTAATTACTATTAGATTCCTTTTTTTTCTATGTATGTAAAATTAGTTATAAAATAAAATTTAATATTAAAGATTTATAAAATTATTTTATTTTATCTAATTTTCTATATTTTTATTTATCTATTTCATTTTCATAAATATTATTTAATTTTTGTTTATTAAATTTCTCTTTATCGATTTATCTAAAAAATAGTTTTATACAATTAAATTTTCTATTAAAGATGTACAAAACTATTTTACTCTATTTAATTTTCTATCTTTTTCCTATTTATGTATTTATGTATTTCTTATTTTTATTTTTTGTATTTCTATTTCCTCTTGAGTATAAACCTTTTATCTTTAAAGTATTACTAGAGTGCTAACCCCGTTCGTTGGACGGGGTACATTACATAACAATTTAAGATATAATTAGTTTATTTTTCATCTAAATTTGGTTGAAATTTCGAGTATTATTTGATTTTAATTATTTGCTCAATCTACCATCGATTTTGCGTGTTTATTTTCTAAAATGAATTTTGTTTCAAATTCAAATTTAATATATAAAATTGTGAATAACCAACAATAATATTTTGTCTTTTTAAGAAAAATGATATTATTTCTTCATATATTTTTATATCATACATATTGTTTATATTTTTTTTCTAAAAGAAGAATCTCAAGTTTTTGAAAGGAGATAAATAGTTAATTTATAAATATGTATATAATGTCTTTTAAATAAATATTTAAATACTTATTGTATTTTATATTGATGAAAATCAATAGATAAATGTGAAGCATTTATTTAACTTGGGAGGAATAACTTATATAATTGTAGAGAAGATTGTTGTAATACCAATCTCTAAAACAATCTTATTAATTGGAAAACATAACTTATTCATACCAAATTATATTGAATTTTGCATTATATTTTTTCATAAATATCATGTTTAATAAAAAAATCAATATATATTATAAAAGCCGACTGTATTAGAGCTACCACGTTTATTTTGGCCCCACCTCATATTTAAAAAAATTAATTTATATTCATATTATTTCAACTTTTCTAATAATTTGCAGAACATCTTTCATTATAAACTCTCTCAGGATCTATGGTTGGCTCACACTCATGAGCTTCCGAAAATCCATAAGATCTGCTATCCTTTATCTTTTTCTTGCACTCATGTTGAAGATGACCTTCTTTTCCACAATACCAGCAAGTTTTATGAGACTTAAGACCGACATACTTGCTATACCCAGGATAGATTGATTTGTTATTAATACGAGCATGAAAATCGATTTTTGATGGTTTCAAGTTCTCGACTTGTTTCATCCAGATTTTGTGTGCTTTCTGGCCTGAAAACCAAGGTCGTTTACCTTTGCCTGGATTCCCCACATCTGATGTGGAACAACTTGCATTGTTGTCGCGCATAGGTGTTTTACCTTTAGGCTCAGGTGGACACAAGGTTTTCAAGTCTTTAGGCACATAGGAATATCCAAGTCCAGGTCTTGAAGTTACAAAAGTTTTTGCATACTCTTCAGCAGTTTTCTTAGCAACAAACTACTCTATCCATTTCTTTTTATTGGACTCATTAATTTTCTTTTCTTTTTCAAGGTCATTGACTAACTTAGCATTACCAAGTTTAAGCATGAGATTTTCTCCTTCAAGTTCTGTGACTTTCTTTTCTAAGTCGTCCACTTCAGATTTAAGATTATCACAGGTTTTGCAAGCAATAGACTCAGAAATTAAAGACTTTTTCTCTAACTTAGCACATTTGAGAGACCAACCATGATTATCATCCATTAAGTTAGAGATATTATCTTCTTTTTCTTCAAGTTTCTCACTGAGTTGGGTAACCTAAGTTCCCAACTTCTCAATGATATCATGCAACTGTTCTTTAGTTTTATTGGATAACATAGACAAGAGTTCAGAATCATATACCTCTATTGGAGCATCTATAGCCATGAGACACACGTCTTCTTGTTGACTTGCCTCATCTTCAACATCGGAATCGTCCCAAGTAGCTAACAAAGCATTCTTGTCACCTTCCGAGTTTCTCCTGACACAGTTTCTTGCAAAGTGTCCTTTTATTGAACAATGATAACATATCACGTCCTTCATGTCTCTGACAGGTTCGATTCCTTTAGATGGAGTCTTACTGTTGCGATTCCAAATCCTTTTCATGGCTCTTGAGATGAATGCAACTTCTTCGTCACCGTCAACTTGATCATCATCACCTTGTGCAAGATCGAAGGCCCTTTCAACTTTCAAGGCAATGTTCTTGACCTTGTCAGTTTCAAGGCGATCATCTCGCCTTTGCTTAATTCCTCCATACATAGTCAACTTTCCTATGACATCTTCCAAGGTGAGTGTTTTAGTCTCACTGTTGGTTAACATCGCAGCAGCAGCTTCATTCAATTTTGCATTGAGTCCTTGGATTAACTTGTTAACCTGCTTCCATTGAGGAAGTTTTTCACCAAGAGACTCAAGGTGGCTAACCACAGCTTGAAATCTTGAGTGATAGTCACCCAAGGATTCATTCTTTTCTTGACTCACTCCTTCATACTCCCTTTCCAGAGCAATGATGCGATCCTTCTTCACATCATCATTACCTTGGTGGAGCCTTTTGAGAGCATCCCAGATCTGCTTAGCCGTCTTGTACTGGACAACCTTCTTCAAGTATCTAGGAGTTAGAGCATGGTGAAGAACCTTCTTAGCACGAGCATTCTTCTTTAACTTCTTGTAGTCAGCATCATTATAGTCTTCCTTCTTCTTTTCTTCCTTTCCATCAACAGTGAGAAAAGTTCAGGACCCATATCTATGACTTTCCAGAGTTGTCCATCAAGCGAGCAGCTGTGATTCTCCATTTGCTCAACCCACCAATCGTACTCACAGCCTTGAGCACTGGTGGCTTCCAGAATGAATCATTGATTGCAGTATTCGTTGAAGTCATCTTTCCCGTGAATTATGAGTACTAAAACGAATCTAGAGCCAAGCTCTGATACCAATTGTAGGATCGTTAGTACGTCTAGGTTGTCGACCTCAACTAATTCGTCAACATCTTAAGTAAATGCAGCGGAATTGAACTACAAGAAAGACTTACTTGAACACGAAGTTTTTATAGTGGAAACACTTGCTTGATCAACTCAACCGACCAACCAAGTGTAAAAACCACTCCCTTCCAAGTTCTCGCTTGGAAGGATTAAAAGCCGTAGCTTGCTTTATTGATCTTTTGGACTAGTTACACGAACACCCTGGATCTAGACCTACTTTCCAAGCACTTTAGAACTCGTTGTGAACTGAATAACTACAACCTGCACTCAATCTAACAAAAGCCTACGTCTTCCTCTCAAACTCTCGTTTCTTTCTTAGCACAAAATGGAGTATGAGTTCGTGCTCTATCTAACCTAAAACCTTAGATTAAATACATACAAACTAGGTCAGATAAGAGAGAATAATATCTTCCAATTCGGTTATGGAAAGATATTATTTCTATTATCTTTACAAAAACATCCTAAGCATATAAAAGAATTACAATAAAATCGGCTTAGGATAAAGGCAACAATCGGATTACAATACAATATACATGAGATCTTCCTAAAACAAGAATATACTATCCAAACTGCCAAGATCTCACGCGTCTTCAAGATCTCCGAGATCTGCCTTTAACACACGTCAACGACCTAACTGACGTTGACGACTCTTTTCAAAGACTCGAGGTCGTTCACGTGACAGACGTTTGGAACCATCAAAATCAAAGTCTCCAGCTTTTCTAACAAATTCCCCCTTTTTGATGGTGACAAACTCTTCTATCCTGTATAACAGAGTAATACCAAAATCTCGAATAGGATATGCAATAATAATCACATTAGCCAAAAGTTCCCCCTAAGTTGGATAACCCACAAGTAATTCAACATAAAAATCCCATTATTTTATCTACCCCCAGCCTTTTCCCCCTTTTGGCATCATCAAAAAGATCAATCTAAATAATCAAGCAAAACGAGATAATCAAACAAGGGTAAATAGAAAATTATCCAACGTACATACGCAAACCACAACACAAGAAACACAATAGTCTTAAGCATGCAACACAGAAAAAGCAAAAACACATAGATGAAACCGAAGAGATGTTTTTGAGATAGTAGATGTGGAAGGGAAAATAAAGGGAACTGGATGTCGGCTACTCAAGCTAAGTCACTGACTTGATCAGATTATCGAGCGCAACAGATAGGTCATGAACATCAGATTTCAGCGCAGATTGATCACGCAAGAGTTGGCCAACTTTCTCAAGCAAATCCTGGTTTTGACGTTGGAGCTCAACTAACAGCTTCATAATTTCACCAGGTTTTTCACCTTCCCTTCTCATAGCATGGATGCCCATCTCAACATCTTCCATCTTAGCATCAGAAATCACCTCCTTGCCTGCATCTCTTGACACCTATTGATCATTCACCAGTTTATAGCCCATTTTACGAACGATGTCAGAGTTCAGGTGACGAACGTGTTCTACCTCTTCATCAGCCTCATAGACCTCATGATATTGGAGCACCTTCTTGATGATAGAGCAGTAGGGGAGAGCATGTCGAGCACAATCCTTGATGGATTCCATATGGAGAAGCATCAATCTTTTTGGTGAGAAAGTCTCCGTATTTAAGCTTGGACTGAGTTGATGTGATGGAAACTGGATCTTCCCAAGATCTTTTATTCAATGCAACTGAAAGGGCAAATTTCCTTTGGCAAAAGATCTTCAAATATTTGAAAAGATACCGTTGGAGAAAGGTGATTCTTGTCTTACTCTGAAACTAACGTTCTCAACCTGTTCTACGTCAACCACTTAACCAGCAAAAATTCCAAACAACTGACATTCCTCATATAGTGCACAGTCACTAACCTCACTCAAGTCGCCAACATCCATTGAAAAGAGAATACGCCTGGTTCTTTGGGGTTTTGCACAGGGGTGCCAAAGAGAACCAGGGGAAATAATTTATGTGGATTTGTCAATCATGTAGATAAGTCTCCGTTTATAACAAAACATTCAGAAATAGGTTCATAAAGACTCTCTAACATGATAGACTAGGGCAGGCTATAGAGTCAACCGTCATTTGAGCTTGTAATGAGGGTTAGGAACATCAGGTTTGGACTCTTTTGGGCTCAAAGAAAGGTTTCAACATGTAATTAATGCATAACTCAAGAAGCAAAGAGTGAAGACATAATGATGTGCATGGTTCATGAGTATGTAACATGGAAACATTCAGATTTAACACCTCAAGATCATAAAACTTTTGAATCATAAATAGATCATCTTATCTAGTCAATCATTGAGGGAAAAAAATGGGAAATAGATTAGTTTAGGGAAATCATACCTAGCTCCATGCGGAATTGTACAAAGGGTTCGCGATTGAGAGCTTTAGTGAATATGTCAGCACGTTGTTCACCTGTTTGGCAGAAATCCATGGTCACCAACCCTTTCTCGACACAATCACGAAGAAAGTGATGTCGAATCTCTATGTGCTTGGTTCGTGAATGTTGTACCGGGTTCTTTGAGATGTTGATGGCACTTGTGTTGTCACAAAGAATAGGTATGCCATCATACTTTAGGCCAAAGTCATGAAGTTGTTGCTTAAGCCAAAGAAGTTGGGTGCAGCATGCGGCAACATCGATGTACCCAGCTTCTGCCGTAGAGAGAGCAACTGAATTTTGCTTTTTGGACCCCCATGACACTAGACATGGTCCAAGAAATTGATTCATCCCTGAAGTGCTCTTACGATCAACTTTGTTCCCAGTAAAATCAGCATCCGTGTACCCGACTAGACCAAAGTCACAAGAGGTTGGATACCATAAGCATAGGTCATCAGACCCTTTGAGATACCTCAGAATCCTCTTGACAGCCTTGAGATGTGATTCTTTTGGATACCATAAGCATAGGTCATCAGACCCAATTATTAATATACAATTATATTAAGAGATCTTAAATTTTGGCAAGTTGTGTTTGGATTGTAATCTATTATATATGGAATATTTTTATCAACTATAATAATATTACTAATATACAATTATATTTAGAGATCTTAAAATTTGGCAAGCGATAGAAACATAATCTTTATTATGAAATAATTTTTTAAATATAATAATATTACTAATATATAATTATATTTAGAGATCTTAAAATTTGGCAAGTTTAGAAACATAATCTTCATTATATGACATTTTATTAATCAAAATCCGTACAAGGTACGAGAAGAAATGATAGTATAGCATCTAAACATAAAATTATTGGGTTTTTTTGGTATATTTATATATATATATATATTTAAAACATATACCAAATTATTATATTTTTATTAAATATAAGAAAAAAAATATTTTTTAATAATAAAAGACATATAATTTTATTTCATATAAATTTCGTGCAGGCCAAGAATTACACTAGGTAACTAAATAAAAACTGATAGAAGCAACTCTCCTCTTCGAACAATACCTCACGAATGCACAATTCGTGAGGGAGTCGTGCTTTCGTGGGGAGACCATTGTTATCAATTTTCCATAAGAAATTTTAACTTTCGGGCATATGTCCAATTCCCATATCCAATTTTTTAGACTTGGTGTTTGTCCTTCTATATTAGTAATTAGATGTGTTGATCCTAGTAGTAGTAACAAGACACCAAGAATTATTCTTAATGAAATTAAACAACTTTTAGGGAAAAAGGAGATACAGAGCTGGCAGTTATTTGGTAGAGTGTTTGGCATCAACGAAACAAATTAACCTTTTAGCAAGACCAGAGTGATGGCATTCATGACCTGACAAACTATATCCGAAACCAAATTAAAAATCGGGAGAGGGAAAAACAGTGGTCGGAAGATGAGGAAACTATGAGAACGAACCAACATCGCAAAACGAACAAAAGAAGAGTAACGAATAAGAAATGGAAAAAGCCTAAACCAAACAAAGTGAAAATCAACTTTGATGCATCCAGACTTCCCAACAACCAAGCAACAGGAGGGATTGTAATCCGAAATCACCTAGGACAGATAATTAATCTAAGAACATGTAACTTCAGCAAGATCTCTGCATTAAAAGTTGAAGCTCTGGCCTTTCGAGAGGCTATACGGGAAGTCAGAAATTTAAGAAGGGTGGAAATTGAAAGAGATAATCTCCAGGTCATTAATGCGATTAAAGGGATAATTAAATGCCCTTGGGAGATTGAGATTATAATCTACGATATCCTTTTCTCCCTGTCTGGAGGCTATGATATTCTAATTAACCATTTTCCTAAGGAGTGTAATGTTGTGGACGATAAAATTGCTAAATTGGATCATAGTCTCCCCGCCGAGTTAATCAAGACTCATTCAATACTTTCTGTTCTCATTCGAAAGGATACTCTGAGACGCCCTCCGTAAAGAAGTGCCTCCTAATCCTTACCTAATAAAAAAATACCTCACGAATGCACAATACCCAAATCCAAATACTTGGAAATTAGCTATTCATGATTAATATGGACACATCATGGCATATGTCACATCATCGATCTACCTATAGCTAGTTTCATTTCGAAGCGAATTTATGAAGTCTGGTTTCTGTGGTGGACCAATTCGTTATAACACCCCAAGCCATTTTTGTTTAACATAATAACACCGAGCCTTTATTTAATCAAATGTCTCCTTGAAGGGACGGGGAGTGCCGTTTCTTCTTCTATTAAAATTAGATCGAATTGCAAGACAATATTTTCACTCATTTTGAATATGTTATGAATTGAGTCAAAAGTCTAAATTAAGTATATACATATACAACACATCCATATAATTAAGCTCTTTAATTAAATCAGTTTTTTTTGTCACTATTGTATCACGCTATATACATTTAGTATAGTTTAATTACTAGAATCAACTTTTTGTCCATATTTTTGTCTAGGCATGGCAGGTATAGGTGACATTGTTTTGTTTTGTGGGGGTTTGAAGTCTCTTTCTCCAGAAATTGAAGGGAAACATCAAACATCACATTATATAAAAATAGTAAAATGCCTTAACATTCCCAATCAAAAGAGCTACACGTATATATGTATGTGGTTGATCGATGCACATGCAAAAGTTTTACTAAACATACATGCATATACACTCCAAACACAATATTTATTTCTTTAATTCTATTATTACAATGCATTCATATTCAAACAAATACAAAACATATGGCCGGCCAATTTCATAACGTACATGAGCGCGCGCTCATAACCTCCTCCTAGTTCTCCCAAGCCTTATTCCAAATTATAAAGACAAACAGTACACCAAACATAATTCATCTATATATATGTCTCTCTTATACGATCGAGATCCTTGCATATTTATATAAACCTTATACTTGAATATTATAATTTAGTTGCCCTTCGGCGGGTAATGGCCGTGCCCGCCATGGTGGTGCCCGTACCCGCCACCACCGTACCCTCCGCCGTACCCTCCGCCACCGTACCCGCCCCCATACCCTCCGCCACCGTACCCTCCGCCTCCACCGTACCCACCGTGGTGGTGCCCGTAACCATAGCCGCCGCCACCGTACCCGCCGTGGTGGCCGTCGGGCTTGACGTTGGACGTGGTTTCTAGGGTTTTCCTTTCGGTTGTTTGTTGGCAGTGTCCGTGCCAGCAGTGGTGGGGGTGATGGTCGTCGGGCTTGACGTCGGACATCTCTAGGGTTTTTCTCTCAGTTTTGGCCGGGTAGTGGCCGTGGTGCCCGTGGTGGTGGGAGTCGGTTGTCGGAGGGTGGTGGTCGTGGCCACCGTGCCACCCGTGACCATGATACTTGGATTCTTCCACGGAGTCTGAAATAATTACAAACATAAATTATGTGATTTTTTTTATCGAAGAAGAGACGTTATTCTCTGGCTCCTTAATGGGCGTGATTTTTTGTATATATTTTAGTGGAACGTATATGAGGAAAGAATTTAATTTACCGGTCTTGTCAACAGTTTCAGCAAGCTCATGTGCGGAGATGAGAACTACAACGCTGAAGAGGATGCCAAGCAGGAGAAAAGCTCTTGATGAGAAGCCCATCTTCAAGTAACACACCCTTATACTTAAATTTTCCTCCTTTCCGAAGAAGGTTTGCTTTTGGGTTTTGTTAGTAAGTATAACTAGGGATGAAAATTCAGTGCATGCCAATGAGGGTATTTATATAGCCTCAGAAATCAGTGGGGCCAGGATTTGGTGGTGTGGAATGTGGATGTATGCTGAATTCTGTACGTAAGGCAAAAGAGTCAAATATCTTTATCAAAAAAAAAAATAACTTCAGTTTTTTGATTTTGAATCGGTCCATGTCTTGTACCGTATCTTAGATAAGAAAATACACATACATGTTAATTAGGATAAATTAACTATATATGAAACTACAGTACTGTGTACATACAAGTTAATTTACTACATGCATGTCTATTTACATGTTAGTTTATAAAACTACATATATGTATATGTCACGTCCTTCAGAATTACGGGTGTGACTTTCGAACAATTACTGCTGGTTGGACATTAAGATAAAGGGTTGAATGACTTTAAGAGTTTGTAGTGAAATCAAAGTCTACGCTTCTTCGGATGTCAAGGCAAGCCGACCCAATTAAGTACTTAAGTGCTTGTCTTAGTTAGACTTGACAATGATGAAAAAAGGTTTAGACTTACCCTACCGAAATTGGTCGTGGATGGATTTGTTTCCCAAATGAACTCAAGGCAAGGCGAAACCATTGATTGTCCCGAGCGACGAAGTTGGCCCCTAAAAGAAGGAGCTGATGGTGCTCAAAATGACGGAATAAGAAGTGGGCCCGGGATACGAGGATTAACGGATCTAGCGGGTAAGTCTAAACAAGAAGTTTGCCCCAAAAAGAAGTTGGCCCCTAAAAAAGCCAGCGGCAAATGGCGAATGTGCGTGGACTTCAAGGACCGCAACAAGCTTGCCCCAAAGACAGCTACCCCTGCCTTCGATCGACGAGCTGGTCGACTCAACCGCGAAACACAGGGTCTTGAATTTCCTCAACGCATACTCAGGATACAATCAGGTCTTGATGAGTCCGCGCGACGAGGAGGAAACGTCCTTCATCACGCAGCGAGGGACCTATTGCTACAAGGTCATGCCTTTTGGCCTATAGAACACGGGGGCAACCTTCCAGCGCCTAATAGATCGGATCTTTAAAGATCACCTGGGAAGGAACATGTCGGCCTACGTCGACGACATTGTGGTCCGAAGCAAAACCCCCGAGGAACATCTGGTCGACCTCGCGGAGGTCTTCGCAACACTAAGGCGCAACCGGCTCAGTCTGAACCCCGAGATGTGCGTATTCGGGTTGTGATCAGGAAAGTTTTTGGGCTTCATGATCAGTGAATGCGAGATCGATGTGAACCCCGCCAAAATTGAGTCGATTCTCTCAATGAGGTCGCCGCGGTCCCGTACTAAGGTACACCGGCTCAACGACGCTGTGAACTACTTGGGGAGGTTCTGCTCCCGTTTGGCGGATAAGTCTCTACCCTTCTTCGCGGCCCTAAAGAAAAATGACAAGTTTGTTTGGGACGAGGAGCTAGAGCTCGCCTTCTCCGGGTTGAAGGCATTCTTATCGAAGCTCCCCACATCATCACCTCCAATGGCGGGCGAGGACTTGCAACTGTACGTAGCCCTAAGCCCGGAGACAGTCAGCGCGGTGCTAACCAGAAAAGCTATGCACCCGGTCTACTTCATAAGCCGCGTGCTCCAACCTGCGGAGCGGCGATACTCCTCGGCAGAGAAAATGGCTTTGGCCGTTGTGACCGCCGCGAGGCGCCTGCGCCCTTACATCCACGCACACCCTATTCATGTCCTCTCCGACCTCCCACTTCGACAAATCCTCCATCAGCCCGCCCTCTCGGGATTGATGACGAAGTGGGCAGTCGAGCTCTCCGAGTTCGACATCAGCTACCTCCCTAGGACTGCAATGAAGGGACAAGCTCTCGCCGACTTCGTCGTGGAAGTTACCTTCCCCGACACTGACGCAAGCTCGGAGGAATGGAAGGTCTTTGTTGATGGCTCACGGTGTGATGTTGGGGGCGAGGCTGGCGTATTCCTCGCCGGTCCCTCCAGTGAAACAGAGTACGCCCTTAACTTCGCCTTCGATGCCACCAATAATGAGGCCGAGTATGAGGCCATGATCGTCGGGATAGAGATGGCGCTCCTAAGTGGAGCCCGCAAGATCTGAGTCTACACCGATTCTGAATTGGCGGCGCGGCAGCTGAACGAACAATATGACACCCGAACGGGGTTCTTACCTGCTTACCGAGAGAAAGTTAAGGCCTTGGTGTCTTGCCTAGAAACCTTTGCGGTGGAGTCCATCCCACGAGCTGTATACATGAAAGCAGATGCACTCGCAAGGTTGGGATCGGCTCTCCCCTTGGAAGTAGGAAATCGCGTGATGGTGGAAAGGAAGCTCTCGCGGAGTGTAACCAGCGAGGTTCTCTCCGTCACAGTCGGGGACTGGAGGGTTCCGATCACGCGATATGTGGAAAGCGGCGTCCTCCCTGAAGATCCCGCAGAGGCAAGAAAGCACAAAATGCAGGCAGCCCGCTACTGCGTCGTCGGCGGTCGGCTCTATCGTCGAGGCTTTGCTGAGCCCAACTTGATGTGTGTGCCAACCGAAGCTGCGGAACACATCCTGTATGAAGCGCATGAAGGGGTCTGTGGTGGCCATCCCGGGTGGCGCGCCTTGTCGCATAAAATCGCCCATTTGGGATATTTTTGGCCCACTCTCAGGCAAGACGCGAGGGCCTATGTCCATAACTGTGACGGGTGCCAAAAGCACGGTAACCTCCAGCACGCCCCAACCTCGCGTCTGCGCTCGATCCATGCACCCTGCCCCTTCGCGATGTGGGGGATGGACATCCTAGGTCCATTCCCCAAGGCCGTTGCCAGGTGCAATACATATTGATCATCGTCGACTATTTCACGAAGTGGGTCGAGGCAGAAGCAATGGCAAAGATCACAGGAACAAAGGTCTGCAACTTCATGTGGAAAAACCTCGCGTGCCACTTTGGGGTCCCCATGACCATCATGACCGACCATGGCCCCCATTTCGACTGCGAAGAAACTCGGACCTTTATCTCCGAGTTGAACATAACCCCCAAATTCTCCTCCGTGGCCCACCCCCAGTCCAACGACCAGGTGGAGAATGTCAACGCCTGCATCCTGTCCGATCTAAAGAAGCGTCTAGGCATAGCGCAAGGCCATTGGGCAGAGCTTCTCCCACTCGTTCTATGGACATACCGAACGACCGTGAGTCGCGATATAGGGGAGACACCCTTTGCTCTGACCTACGGGGCAAACACACTAGTTCATGTAGAAACATTAGTCCCTTCAGCAAGAGTTTTTTACTTCGACGAGAAAGAGAACGAGGCCAACCTCAAGGTCGAGTTGTTGTTCAGGGACGAACTTCGCGAAACCGCGGCCCTACGCTCCAAAGAATACAAGTGACGTGTAGCAGTGTATCACGACAAGAAGGTAAGGCCCCGGGTTTTGGTCACAGGTTGTCTCGTCTTGCAGCGTACCGAAGGTGGCAAACTGGATCCGAATTGGGAGGGTCCGTACCTCCTCAGAGAGGAGGTTGCGCCTAGGGCTTTCAAACTCAAAGATAGCGAGGGGCGCACTCTAAGCAAAATATGGAATATTGCTCGACTCAAAAGATATTACATGTAAACTCTCAAAACTCTCGACATTTCCAAAATTTTGTGAATAAAGGGTTGTGCAATATTTCCTAAATATTGTCTCAAGCATGAAAAGCCTTGTTACACGGGCACAACCCGCGTAAGAATTCAATTCCACCCCTCGCTTCCCGCTTGGGGTTGGAGATTCTTGGTTTTAAGAAGTCCAATTCCACTCCTCGCTTCCCGCTTGGGGTTGGAGATTCTCGGTTTTAAGAAATCCAATTTCATCCCCTCGCTTCCTGCATGGGGTTGGAGATTATTGGTTTTAAGAAGTTCAATTTCACCCCTCGCTTCCCGCTTGGGGTTGGAGATTATCGGTTTTTAAAAAGTTAAATTCCACCCCTCGCTTCCCGCTTGGGGTTGGAAATTCTCAGTTTTAAGAAGTTCAATCCCACCCCTCTCTTCCCGCTTGGGGTTGGAGATTCTCGGTTTTAAGAAGTTCAATTCCACCCCTCGCTTCCCGCTTGGGGTTGGAGATTCTCGGTTTTAAGAAATCTAATTCCATCCCCCCGCTTCCCGCTTGGGGTTGGAGATTATCGGTTTTAAGAAGTTCAATTCCACCCCTCGCTTCCCGCTTGGGGTTGGAGATTCTCGGTTTTAAGAAGTTCAATTCCACCCCTCGCTTCCCGCTTGGGGGTGGAGATTCTCGGTTTTAAGAAATCCAATTCCATCCCCTCACTTTCCGCTTGGGGTTGGAGATTATCGGTTTGAAGAAGTTCAATTCCACCCCTCGCTTCCCGCTTGGGGTTGGATATTCTCAGTTTTAAGAAGTTCAATTCCACCCCTCGCTTTCCGCTTAGGTTGGAAACAATCAAAACAATCATGCGCGATCCGAGCGAGGCTCGTGATCGTGGCATAAAATCTATCATGCGCAATCCGAGCAAGGCTCGTGGTCGTGGCATAAACTCTATCATACGCGATCCGAGCGTGGCTCATGATCGTGGCATAAAATCTATCATGCACGATCCGAGCGGAGCTCGTGGTCGTGGCATAAAATCTATCATGCGCGATCCGAGCGAGGCTCGTGATCGTGGCATAAAATCTATCACGCGCGATCCGAGCAAGGCTCGTGATCGTGGTATAAAATCTGTCATGCGCGATCCGAGCGAAACTCATGATCGTGGCATAAAATCTATCATGCGCGATCCGAGCGAGGCTCGTGATCGTGGCATATAATCTATCATTCATGATCCGAGCGAGGCTCGTGATCGCGACATATAATCTATTATAAGTGATCCGAGCGAGGCTCGGGATCGCGACATATAACGAACACTCGATATGGTCCGAGCGGACCGTAAATATTGCGGCACTCGGACCATGGGGTTGGATCGGGATATAATAAACTGGATCGAAATATAACAAACCCTTGGAAAGCACACAACACAAACAAAGACGAAGAAAGGAAAGAAAATTGCATAAAATAAGGCCTCAAGGGCCAGAGTATCATAATTACAGACCCCAGTGGGGCCACCAAATGCTTAAAAAAAAAGTAAACAGACAAAGACTACAAAAACAAGCACCCTTCACTCCTTCGGGATCTCGGCGGCGGGGTCCATGGGGACTTGGCTGAAGGGTGAGGCAATGATCACCCCAAGGTCGGAGGTAGGCACGTCCGGCGCAGGGTTGAGGTCCCTAGTGACGAGGTCCGAACCTCCCTGATCGAGGGCCCTTGCGGTGGGCGCCTCGATACTCTCATTCGGCGCGGCCCCATCCTCGTTGTTGAGGAAGAACTCGCATTCTCCCTGGGGCTCTTCCCCAGTTTCCTCACCCATAGTCAGCCTGTAGTTGGGGATAAAAAAGGCGATGCGAGGGTCGATATGCCCATACTTCGCAACCGCCTGCCTTACCCTCGCACGAATGGCCTGCCGGTACATCTTGTCGATGCTGCTCAACAGCTGCTCCTTGTACTCGGCAGACGACACGTACCTAGGCCTCGCAGCCTCCACCTCCTCGTTAAGCTCCTTAATGCGCTCGTGGAGGCTGCTTTTCTCATCCTCAACCTTTGAGAGCTCTGACTCTTTCTCCCCGAAAAAGTTATGCTCCGCGGAGAGTTTGGTTCGGAGCTCCTTAAGATCGGCCTTTAGGTCCCCAACCAGGCCCTTGGCCTCTTTCGCCTCCTCCTTGGCCTTCCCCGCCTCCTCCTTGGCCCTCGCCTCCTCCTCATTGGCCCTCGCCTCCTCCTCCTTGGCCTTGGCAGCTACCTTGGCCTCATCCACCGCCGCAACCTCAGCGGCCCGGGTCCGCCTCGTGGCCTCCGCGAGGTCCTTTTCCTTCTTCGCATATTTAGTTGTGCGGGCCTCGAGCCTCGCCTCCAAGGTGTCCATGTTTTTCTGGAGGAGGTTAATACGGCTACAGTTGTAGTTCCAAAAAAAGTGATGCTGAAAACAAAAAAAATCAAGAGATATGTCAAGAAAGAGAACGTATGTGGCTACCAAGCGAAGCCTACAAGAACGAAGCGAGACATACCATCGCCGAGTAGCGGAGAGCCTCGTCAGTAAGGGCATCCTCGGAGAGATTGTTCGCCCACGCAATCTCCTCCTTCCAATCGTCCTTCTTCCAGTTCCTAAGTGCCCCTTTGGATGGTTCGGGGCAGGGGAACTTCTCGGCGGGGGGCCCGTCGCGAGAGAGCACCCGACTCGTGGGGTCGGAGCTTATAACGACCTCCTTCCCCGGGGCACCTCGTTGGTTGTCCCCCTTGTGCTTCTTCTTTTTCTCTTGGCGGGGGGGGGGGGGGGGGGGGGGGCGCCTCCGCGTCTATTCTTTTGGATCCGGCCCTGTCGCCGGATCCTCGGGGGGCATGGGAGGGCGCCCTGGCGGCGTCTCCCATGGACGAAGCCCCCCGGTAATCTTTACCCCTGTGTCCCTCGCAGGGGTTGTCGCCTTCACTAGCGAGGTTGGCGGCTTCGTCGAAGAAGATGGCGCCTTTACAATAGGGCCAGAGGGACCGGGGCGGTGGAGGTTGCAGGCTTCTTTCCATGCGCCCTCGAAGCTAGAGCGTTAAAAAGATCCACTGCAAAAGAAAAAAAAAGACAAGTTAGGTAAAAAAGCAGAGAAAAGAACGTCGCAAACAGTCAAAGTTGTGTGATCCGAGCAAGGCTCGTGATCGTCATTAAATAAGCGAGGTACTCCCTCGAGGCCATGCGTAGCTCAAAGCCAAAAACAATAATAAAACGCAGGAACAAGAAGAAAAATAAGTACCCTCTTCGCCCTTGCGGGGTGGAGGTGTAAGACTCAGGCCGGCCTGCTCAAGCCTGCCTTGTGCCAGGTACTCCCAATACGGCGCCTGGCGCGCCGACGCATACCGAGCCTTGAGATCAGCAACTTTCTGCGTACCCTTGGGTCGGACGAAGTTCTCCGGAGCCGTGGGGAAGTTGAGGTACCTCCCAGTGGGGTCCCGGACCAAGAACCATTTGTCCTTCCACTGACCAACGTTTGACGGGGTCGTGGTGATCTTGAGGCCGGGCAGGCTAAGGTTGACGAGGTGGGACTCGTGTTCTCTCCTTGCCAAAAATAATCTCGACATGATGTCCAGGTCCGGTCCATCACCGAGCTCGTGGCTTCGAATAGTATAGGCACACAAAAGCCACCACGCGTTGGGGAACAGTTGCGCGGGGCAGGCGTGCATGGCCCATAGGAAGTTGACTATGTGTTGGGCTAGCGGAACCCTAAAGCCGGCCTGGAGACTGGGCAGGTGCACGACCACGCACCTCTCGTGCAAGGCCAAGGAGCAGCCCTCCCCTTGGGAAGCGCTAGCTCAACCCCCTCCGGCAAGGGGAAGTCCTTGGCGATCTTCTCGAGGACTTCCCGCTTCAGAACTGTAGGAGCCCCCTCGGGCAGATAAATCCCTCTCGAGGGGTTCAGGTACATAGGTATCCTCTCCTCGAGGACTGGAGGGATACTCGATACGGATTCGGTGATGTACTCTGCGAAAAAGCTCGCTTGGTCGTTTGAGTTGGACAATCTCACAGCAGACCCGACCACCTCTTCGTCAGAAATAGAAGACAAGGCCATTTCAACCGCAGAGGATGTGCGCAGTCGAGGAAAACACGAGCTAACCGAGATGACGGAGTCACTAGAAGAAGGGTCGCTAAAGACGAGCGAAGGGGACCTCGGATTCTGAGAATCACTGGTCTCGACGCTTCCTTCGGCCTCAGAGGGCTCCTCGTAAAAATTCTCTTGAAACTTGAATGCGAGGCCTGGTGGAGGGCTCGAAGAAGTTCCTCTAGGCATGAAAGAGCGACGTCAAGGCCACGAAAGGCGAACACCTGGAAAAGAAGATTTTTTGAGACATCGAACAAAGTCACGAAAGAAAGAAAACGCGAGGTGATAACAAGAGGGGGGTACGTGGCATCGTAGGGCTACTCTGACAAATAAGATGGCCTAAGATGTATGTGAAGCGCCAAAAGTCGGAATGGAAGACATCGGTTGGAAGGCCAAACGTCCCGTCAATGAAGCATCATGACGTTTGGTTTTCCGAGGAATTTGAAATTCAAAAGGGGGCGGCAAAGAAACCCAACCGTCGGCTGACGCGCCGAAAAACAAGAGCATCGTCACAACCACCCTCGCCGCCCCCGTTTCTCCGCCGTGACACCGGCGCGAAACGCCAGAAAGCCACCGCCTTCCACTAGGGCACAAAACGACGAGGGAGAAAAAACGCAGAAAAAAGAATCAAAAGCTTGGCCCAACCACCAGCGCCGCCCTCGCCACCCCTGCTTCGCCGTCGTGACGCCGACGTGAAACGTCAGGGGACGTCTGTCTCCCATTGAAGCAAAGGGCGGCGAGAGAAGGGGAAGAACGTTGAGAACGTAAAAGTGGAGTCGAGCACTTACATGTTTAAAGATTGGCGCGTAGGTGGCGTTGGCGCTCTTGAAAACTATCGAGAAATCGTCGGGAAAACCGTCGACTGCTTGCCAAAAATCGAAAGAACGAGAGAGAGAGAAAGTGCGCTGGAGGAAGAAGACGAAGATAAGGCGTCAAGGGGGCGTAGATGAGACGCTTTTATAAAAAGCAAACTTGGGCCTCTCCCCGCTCCTAAAAGAGCTTAATGGGCCTAATCCACCTTAAAGGCCCATTAATGAAATAAGGGGGAACAGGCCCAGAGGACGTCACATACATAACGGGAGAAATGCCTAAGTATCAGGCCTTGCGAAAGAGTTCCTTGCCAAGGAGGTCCTTGCAAAATGGTCACCCGACCACTAAACCTCGTTCCTCACAGTCCTAAAACTAAAAACCTCGCACCCCGGGTTTGGTGAACCAGATACCACTCACGTATATGTCATGCGGTCCTCGGGACGAGCTCCCCAGGCCATCGGGTTGTGATGGTGCTCAAAATGGCGGAATAAGAAGTGGGCCCGAGGTACGAGGATTAAGGATCCAGCGGGGTTCCCAAGGTTAAAAATCGGGGCCCACTGCCATACCCATATCAAAAAAACAAACAAAACATTATCTTTGCGAGGCCTCGAAACCTCGGCAACGAGGTCTAAACCTCGTTGCTCAAAAGCTGACATTCCCGCCCCGCCTAAATCATTCATCAGTCACCGCTCCTCCAACCAATAATCAGTTGCCTCGCACTTGACCAATCAAAAGGCTTGATCTCGGGCATCCTACATCGGGCAAGCACCAAAACTCTACTCCTCAAAAATGCTATAAATAGAGGAGAACCTCATAGGTAGCAAAGGGTCGAAAAACATCTTGAACTCAAGAACTGTCTTGCTCGTTTAAGATCGACGTGTTGAATCATCGTCAAAGACCACGCTATTGATAAGTGAAAGTCCGCAAAAAGACTTCAAGTCACACAAAGAGTCCACGCTCACACCAAAGATCTCGCTGCATCATCTCGCAGGCCACAATCACTGCGCTCTAACTCAAACTCCTCAACCTCGCCACAAGAGTTCGTTAAACGGCCTGTTGGTGATAGAATCTCGTGGTGACTAGGAGATCTCGAACCTTGTTAGATCGAGATCTCGAATACTCTCGAGAGATTTGAAGTGTAATCTCGTTTGTTTGTAACCTCGTGGTATGTAATCTCGTTATAAAAATAATAAATAAAGAGCAAGTGTTTGCACGATCAAATAAAAATAATCTCATTTCTTGTCCTCTAGCGCTGGTTTATTTCGGGTTTCATCAGGAGCAATGCACAACCTCGAATGGTTTAAACTCTGAGCCAATGACATCTTCACATACATCAACATACATACAAATTAAAGAGATACTATGTCCTATTTTTTGTTGCCAAAAGAGTTATGCCAGGAGATTGAACAAATGATTTGTGATTTCTTCTGGGGTTTTATGGGAACAAAAAGAAAATGCATTGGTTTAGTTGGAACCATTTGGGTGTCTCAAAGGATCATGGTGGACTAGGGTTCCGTGACCTACACTCCTTCAATCTTGCTCTATTAGCTAAGTAATGTTGGCATTTATTACAGAATCAGGACTCGTTGCTTGCATAACTGCTAAAGCCAAGGTATTTTCAAAATGGCGAATTTTTGAGCACCAAGATTGGTTATAATCCTAGCTTCACGTGGCGTAGCCTGATGAATGTGCAAACTGTTTTAGAGACTGGTTTGTATTGGCAAGTGGGAAATGGCTTATTATTGATGTGTTCAAAGACCGTTGGATTCCTAAGGAAACCTCTTTTCTGATTTTGACGAGCCCTTGCGATCAGGTAACAATATGAAAGTGGTCGAGCTCATCGACTGGAATTTATGTAGGTGGAATGAAGGTTTGATCAGAGAAAAATTCCTTCATATTGATGATGAGGAGATTTTACGCATCCATCTGCTTGATTCTAGTGTATCTGATTCCTTATGCTGGTTTTATGAGAAAGACGGGGAATTATCGGTTAAATCAGCCTACCATATGATTATGAAACAAGCTCAGATTGTTGTTGGTCAGAGAGAATCTTCATATTCAACGGCACAATGTTCTTTTCGGAAGCGCATTTGGAAGATCCTGTGGTCCCGAGGATGTGTAACTTTGTATGGAGAGCTGCTCGAGATATTCTTCCTTGCAAGGATCGATTATTTCAACGCAAGGTGACTGAAGATCCATGGTGCAGTGTTTGTGGGAGGGAAGGAGACGACTCTTCACGTTTTGTTGCTCTGCAATTTATCGAAATCTATCTGGAAAAGTTTCAGCTTCCTGACTGCACCTGGAATGCATATCTCCAATTTTGCTGATTGGGCAGACTTTATGTTCCATAATTTTGGTGAGTTTGAGAGAGTCTTATGGGTTAGCCTCTGTTGGCACCTATGGAATTCTCGTAATGCTCGCATTTTTTAGTCAAAAGTAATTGAGGTGGACGACATTATCAATACCTCTATTCAGTTGGCGGAAGAGGCTTTAGAAAAGCCTGTAGAACATCAGCTTCAGTGTCCTTCTCCGGATTCATGTTGGCGAAGACCTGACCCTGGTGTGATAAAAGTGAATTGTGATGCTTCTGTCTCACAAGAAAGATACGACATTGAGATTATTGGTAGGAACTAGGATGGTGTTGTGATCTTTGCTGGATCGAAGCCAATTCAATTGGGTTCAAATGCTGAGGTTGCTGAGGCGGAGGCACTGTTATGGGGCATGGAGATGGCATTACAAAATGGTGTTGAAAAAGTAGTAATGGAAATTGATTGTCTCTCTTTGGTGTCCAAACTCAAGAAAGATTCGCTCAATAGGTCGATCGTGGGAGTCCTGGTGGCTCGTCTTCAGGCAAAAGCTTGGGAGTTCTCTTAGTGTGCTTGGTCTTTCACTGGAAGGGGAGGCAATGAAGCGGCTCACTGGGTGACTTCCTATTTATTTTCAACTCCTGTTTTCTTTGATTCTTGTTCTAGCTTACCGGATGCTCTGTGCACTCTTGTTTCAAACGATATTTGATTAATGAAGAGTTTTTTCATAAAACAAAAAAGATACAACAAGTGCCCCGGGTTGATTTGATCAATCGATTTTTCTAACTTATGTCCTCAAACATAATTTAAGCTCTTTAAAATAACAATATTTAATCAATTTTTTTATAAAGTTTTAGTTCACTTGAACATTATTCTTAAGTGCTTAACCTATATCCTAACGTCGAAAATTTAAACATAAAAAATATATTTGAATTTTGCGCGTTTAATTTGTATTTGGATTTAAACATAAAAATTATATATTCTCCGGTCACTCATTAAAGACTTAAAATAACAATTACTAGCAAAAATCGAATACTCTAGATGCTTACTATCAAGAGTCATATATATATATTAGTTGTTGCGTCCAGAGCTGTACTAAAAAAGTGTGTTACTACAAAATTCTCATGGGGTTTTGATCAAATATATCTACCATAGTTTTATTTATCTTTTCCTTTTTTTATAAGGAAAGTAGTTAGGGTGACCACTAACAGCCTAGTGATCACCCTAGAGCATCCTGACGGATGAGGATAAGTAAACCCGGATCAACTGCAAGCGGGAAGGAGGAGACACGTCTGAAAGATCCAGCGATGAAGTCCGCCACAGAATTGCACTCCCGATGGACGTGAGTGATATTTATCTTTTCCTTTGTAATTGAGAAAACTTTGTAATTAGTATATAGAAATGATTTGAAAAATATTATTAAAATATAGTTAAATATTTCAAGCTTCAACTGATCGATGGCTGTTAGAAAGGTAAATATATGTATTAACTAGTGTTATTTTCGTACCTTCTACGAGTTTAATATAAAAAGTACACTACACCATTCTGCAGATTTAGCGACCATATTTTAGCGACCACGGAATATGGTCGCTATTTAGCGACCATATGGTCGCCAATGGTCGCAAATCTGGACGTCAAAACGGGGAAAAAAATAAAACCAAATTAGCGACCACATGGTCGCTAAACTGGGCGACCACATGGTCGCTAGACCTTTATAGTCGCAAAAAGTGCGCGGGGTAATTTCCCGCCAGCATGTAGCGACCATATGGTCGTTGATAGTTGCGACCATATGGTCGCAACTATCAGAACACACATTAGCGACCATATGGTCGCAACTATCAGCGACCATATGGTCGCAAACGTTATAGCGACCATATGGTCGCTGATAGTTGCGACCATATGGTCGCTGACTTGGTCAGATGTTTTGGCGCGGCACATCTATTTTGGCGGGTAATTTCCCGCATTTTTGGCGACCACTTGGTCGCTAAAAACAGTAATTGGTAAAATTCCCGCCGTTTCAGCATATATTGCATTCTCATTCCGCTAAAAATGCACTCTCATTCCGCTTCAACACAACTTCACTCTCATTCCACTGTCTTCCAAAATATTCACAAAAGAGAACCACAACTGTGAATTGATTCTAGGAAGAAATTCCGTCAAATTTTATCGACATCCTCACTAAAGGTATGTATTTAAATCTTATTCCTAATTTTTCATTCCGTCATTATATTCTTTTAGATAAATATTGACGGTAGAAAGCTTTCGTTTATATATTTATAAGAGATTGTATTACAGAATTTTACCGCAAATAGCAATTGGTTATGTTGTAAATTTGTGTTCTGCTGTTCTGAAGTTGGCGACCATATGGACGCTAATTAGCTACCATATGGTCGCTAAATGCTAATTAGTGACCATATGGTCGCTAATTAGCGTCCATATGTGCGCAAAGAGAATATAGCGTCCAGTTGGTCGCTAATTTGCGTCCATATGGTCACCATATCCAGGATTTTACACTGCAAAAGTCAATTAATTATAGTCTTATATTGAATTGCAGGAAGAAAAAATGCGTGAATGGATGTATGTGCGTCATATAGATGGGTTTTTGCACAACGAGTTTTTGGCTGGCGTTCAACAATTTATTGACTTCTGCAAAGCTATGCCGACATATGACCCATCCGAATTAAGGTGTCCGTGTCGGAGGTGCAAGAATAGGAAACTGATTCCTGTAGATGATGTGCATTATCACATTGTTAAGGATGGGTTTGTTCCGAATTATTACCATTGGGTTTCGCACGAAGAGACTGATGAAATGTTCGCTGCCTTGTTGGCAGAGTCTAGACAGTATGAAGGTTGTAGCAGTACTGATCCAACACAACCAGTATCTGGGAGGAATGATAATCTAATGGAGCAGATGGTGTATGATGGCTTTAATGCCCAAAGTCAGTACACTACTGATGATCCTGTGCAGACTGAGGGTATAAGGCATGAGCAGGGGGACCAATATTATCATGAAGCGCCCAATCCCGATGCACAACGTATGTACGACATGTTGTCCGCTGCAAATATGCCGTTGTGGCCTGGATGTGATATGACCCAGTTGGAGGCGGCGACTGAGCTACTTAGCATAAAGTCAAAGCTAAGGATGACGGAGCGCGGATACGACATGATCTCGGATTTCTGCGGTCGCGTATCACACCCGGAGACCACATTACCAGCCACGTTTTACGACACGAAAAAACTGGTCGAGGGTCTCGGGCTTCCGTACGAGGCCATTGATTGTTGTCCAAACTCTTGCATGATATATTGGGGTGCAGATGCAGAATACGCGGCCTGCAAGATCTGTGAGTATCCTAGATGGAGGCAAGGCAAGTCAAAGCTCATTCCCTATTCTCGATGTTTTACTTGCCAATAACTCCACGGTTGCAGAGGTTGTACGCATCGGTGGTGACTGCCGAGCATATGAGATGGCATGCAGAGCATGCACAAGATGGGGTGATGAGACATCCGTCTGATGCAGAGGCATGGAGGCACTTCAATGCTGCGTGGCCAGATTTTGCAGCAGAAACGCGAAATGTTAGACTAGGCTTGTGCACGGATGGTTTCAATCCGTTCGGTGCGTCAGGGCGTCAATACTCATGTTGGCCTGTGATTCTGACACCCTATAACCTTCCGCCATCGATGTGTATGAGAGAAGAGGTTATGTTTTTGACGGTTATTGTTCCCGGACCGAAGAGTCCGAAGCAAAAGTTGGATGTGTATTTGCAGCCGTTGATAGCCGAGCTTAAGAATTTGTGGCTTAATGGGGCGTGCACATATGATGCATGGAGGAAGCAAAACTTTGTCTTGCGTGCAGCTGTAATATGGACTATCAGTGACTTCCCGGCATATTCGATGTTGTCAGGTATATTGTTCTAGACTCAACTTAAATAATGTCAAGTATATTATATATATTCATGCATATATCATGAAGCTAGCCGTTAAATAATTTAATGTGTTGTACCAAATATATGTTTGTGTAGGCTGGAGTACTTCTGGGAAATACGCGTGTCCTTATTGCATGGAAGACACTGATGCATTTTATCTAACCCATGGACACAAAATGTGCTGGTTCGATTGTCATAGGAGGTTTACAAAACATGATCATCGCTTCCGAAACAATAAGAACGATTTCAAGAAGGGTAGAAGGGAACGTCGTGCTCCCCCTGTACTCCGTGACGGATACGAGATACTAGACCAGATCAACAATATGGGTTTGATGAAGATAACTGAAGTGGGAGCCGAACAACATAATAAGACGGTCAGTAGAGGTTCGGGTTGGAAGAAGAAAAGCATTTTTTGGGACCTACCTTATTGGCCTAGTCTGCTGGTAAGACATAATTTAGATGTAATGCACATTGAAAAGAATTTCTTTGATAATGTTTTCTTCACCATTCTCGATGTTCCGGGGAAGTCGAAAGACAAATGGTCGGCTAGAAAGGACCTAAAGGAATTGTGCAAGCGTCCGGAGTTGGAACCTGACGAGGAGGACAATAGGTACCCAAAGGCATGCTATGCACTAGATCGTAATGAAAAACATGTGCTTCTTGAGTGGTTGAGATCCGTAAAATTTCCGGATGGATACGTGTCCAACTTGAGTCGCTGCATTGACTTGCACAAGCTTAGACTCTTTGGGATGAAGAGTCATGATTGTCATGTGTTCATGCAACGGTTGATGCCTATTGCTTTTCGAGCATTTCTTGATGACAAAGTCTGGGAGCCTATTGCTCAGCTAAGTGCGTTCTTCAGGGACCTGACGTGTTATGAGCTTAAGCCTGAGGTGGTTATGCAGTTGCACAAGGAAATACCAATTATTTTGTGCAAGTTGGAACGAATCTTTCCCCCGGCGTTATTTGATTCGATGGAGCACTTGCCTATTCATTTGCCACGAGAAGCTTCACTTTGTGGCCCTGCCAATTATAGATGGATGTATCCAGAAGAAAGGTATGTACAATTGTAATTTTTGATAAGTTGTAGCTAGTTAATTTGGTTTTAGAGTCTTCAATATCATATATATATATATATATATATATATATATATATATATTGTAGGTTCTTAAAAAGGCTGAAGGGGACAGTGGGCAATAAAGCTAAGGTTGAGGGCTCAATTTGTAGTGCCTATCTCGTTCAGGAGACGTCCACCTTTTGCTCGTATTATTTTAACTCGCATGTCGCGAGTAATCATATGGATGTCTCCCGCAACGTTAGTTGCACACTTCCAGTTGGGGTTGATCCGGGCGATTTGTCTATTTTTACAACAACTGGGCGAACGTTGGGTAGATCCAGTGGTCGTGTGCTCACAGATGAGGAATTCCATGTGATCCAAACTTACATATTAATGAACTGCGTCGAAGTGGAGCCATATATCGAGTAAGTTTCTCTTTCTGTTGATATGAATAATCTATATATAAGTACTTGACTCGATCAATTATTCTTTGTAATAGATACTATTTGACAAACTTCGTGCGCCCGTCAAATCCAAGAATATCCGAAGCCGAAGAGCAAAAGATCTTGGAAAGACACTTTCGCCTATGGTTCTACTCCCATGTAAGGATTTTGTACTATTGTTTTCAGTTTAAGGGTTTCGAATTAATTGTGCATAAATGGTATTTGAGTCCTCGCTCGACGTACATGTAGGCCGACAGTCCGGCAATTACAGATCCTAACATTGCAACATTAGCTCGTGGACCCTCCAAAAAAGTGAAGACATATGCTGGTTATGTGGTCAACGGTTATCGATTCCACACGAAGGCACACGCATCAACCAGGGCTACCGACAGTAGTGGAGTTTGTGTTCTAGGACAAAGTTTCGGCACTGACGAGGAGGACTTCTATGGTGTGCTAGAGGAAATAATTGAGTTGAATTACATATCTCCTACAGTAAAGCGCCCTATTGTCTTCAATTGTTCGTGGTTTGACACTCGAAGTCGTGGAGGAACACGCATTCACGCTCAACTAAAGCTGGTGGATGTTCATAGACATAAAATGTTGAGAACAAAAGACCGTTACATCTTAGCCCATCAAGCGACTCAAGTTTATTTCCTAGATTACCCCAAGATGAGGCGTGTAGATGCTGAATGGATAGCGGTTTGTAAAGTGAAGTCACGTGTGTGGCCCGATGAAGGTACGTGTGTAGACCCTAACGAGAGTGGTTCACGGGGGGTTGTTGTTGAAGAGGCATTTCAACATGATCCTTCCCTTCCACGAGTTATCGACGACACACATGATATTGATCCACTTGGTCCGCTAAATGACCCAAACGGAGAGGATCATGTCGTTGAGGATGGAGAAGAGACGTCTACTGAAACGTCTGAGGGTGAGTTTGAGAGTGAGACGGATACAGATGAGGAAGACATGTAGTCAGAATACTACTATTGTATTGTCATTCACTTTTCTGATAACAGTTTTGTATTGTCATTCACTTTTCTGATAACAGTTTTGTATTGTCATTCACTTTTCTGATAACAGTTTTGTATTGTCATTCACTTTTCTGATAACAGTTTTGTATTGCTATTCACTTTTCTGATAACACTATTGTATTGCCATGCACTTTTCTGATAACACTATTGTATTGCCATGCATTCAATTTTCTGATAACACTATTGTATTCATCTTTTCCAACCATAAAAGGAGATCTCCACATCTCCAATTCCAACATACCTTCCCAATTGAAGCTCTATCTTCACCTCAAATTCTAACATCAAATCGATCCATCCTTAAACTTCCATCCTCAAATGGCTCAAAGGAGAGCTTTTACCAAACGAGCGACCGCCTTAGCTCCAGAAGTCATAAATTTCTCCATTGTGCGTGTGCATGGGGATAGGGAGACAAGAACGGAATGGAGCACCACACCAAGAGAGGAATTAAGACTAGTCATAGCTGATTGGACACGATCTCCCGGGGGAGCTCCTCCAGGATTTAGCCGTTTTTTCTTGAACGGCAACAACATCACTGCTCGCATTGCGGCTAGGGAGACGGTTGTGCAGCTTCGCGTGTTGGAAGGTGCTGAGATCCGGGCAGTTCATATTCCACGTACAACATGAGAGTCCATTAATTGTTGTTGTTTGTAACATGGTTTCACTTAAAAAGCTTCACTTTGTGTTGTTGGATTTAGTTGTTTGTCAGTTCGTTTAATTAATGTACTTAGGAAGCAAGTGTTTGTAACTTGGTTTCGTTCGAGTTTATGAAGTTGTTTGTAACTTGGTTTCGTTATGAATTAATGAAGTTGTTTTCTGAGAACTGGGTTTAGTCTTCGATTTACTGAGACGGATTGTAGTTGTTGTCCCATTTGAGCCCTCGAACCAATTACTTTGTCCACTATAGCAATTTCAACGACCATGTAGTCACCAAGTTCTTAATTTAGCGACCATATAGTAGCCACCATTAAAATTTTGGCGACCATATGGTCGCCAACCTTCAAATTAGGAGCTCGAAATTGGAATTTTTAGCGCGTATTTCAATTTTATTTCGTTTTAGCGACCACGTGGTCGCTAAACTGAAATTTTCGGCGCCATTTCGAAAAAAAAGGGGGAAATCCGAATTTTTGGGTTTCAGGGGTGGCGACCATATGGTCGCTAATTAGCGACCATATGGTCGCGATATTGAGGGCGGCCCCACTTCTTCATTTAATCGAATATGGCGACCATATGGTCGCTAAGTAGCGACCATATGGTCGCCACCTCTGAATAAGAAGGAGATCGCGTCTCCATCTTCTTCATTCTCAAACCCTCAACTCCTTCGGCCTCTCGATCGAGCGAATTGCCGCCTCACCCCCACCTCTTCGCCTCGCCGCTCCGACCTCCTCCTCCTCCTCCCCCCGCCTCGCCGCTCCGGCCTCCTCCTCCCCCCGCCTCCTCCTCCCCCCGCCTCCTTCTCCCTCGCGTCCCTCTCCTCCTCCTCTTCCGCGCGACTCACCGCTCCGGCCCCGCCTTGCCGCTCCGTCCACCGCCTCGCCGATCCGGCCTCCTCCTCCCCCCGCCTCCTCCTCCTCCTCCTCCTCCTCCTCCGCCTCCACCTCCTCCCCCCGCCTCCTCCTCCTCCTCCTCCTCCGCGCGACTCGGCGCTCCGGCCCCCGCCTCCTCGCTCCGGCCCTGCCTCGCTGCCCCGTCCCCCGCCTCGCCGCTCCGGCCTCCTCCCCCCCGCCTCCTCCTCCTCCTCCTCCTCCTCTGCGCGACTGGGCACTCCGGCCCCCGCCTCCTCGCTCCGGCCCGCCTTGCCAGTGCCGCCTCGCCAGTGCCGCCGCCTGCCAGTGCCGCCGCCCCCCGTACCGCCCTCTCCGCCCCGATTGATTTCCGCCTCTTTTTTCGGGTATTTTCTCCGCTCTCGGTTTATTTAGTATTTCCGTTAAAGGATTTGAGATTGAATTTGTAGTTTAGGATTGAAATTGGATAGATTTTGATGAATTTGGACAAAATGTGATTGAATTTGGATAGAAATTGAATGAATTAGGGTTTTGTTTGAATGAAATTGAGTGAATTTTGGATAGAAATTGAAATTGAATGAATGAATTTGGATATAATTTGAATCTTGTTTGGGTTGTTGTTGTTGTTGGAGAAATTGTTATATATGTTGTTGTTGTTGGAGAAATTGTTGTTGCTGTTGGTGTTGTCGACCACGTTGTTGTTGTTGTTGTTGTTGTTGTTGTTGTTGTTGTTGTTGTTGTTGTTGTTGTTGTTGTTGTTGTTGTTGTTGTTGTTGTTGTGTTTGGATAGAGTTTGATGAATTTGGAATTAATGAAGTTGTTTAAATTGAGTTTTTTTGTTGTTGTTCATGGTGTTGTTGTTGTTTAAGTTGTTGTTAGGGTTGTTGTTTTGTTGTTTTAGTATGTCAGGAGGAGGACAACGTCGTGCACGAGCTCCTCTTCCGGACGAGGAGGAGCACGATTCCGATGCGACCCGCACGGACACACCTCATTTGTCCGACGACGAGGTTGCCCCCGCAGAGGGGTCCACAACCCCTACTCCGGCGCCCTCGGCGGGATCGAGCAATGGGCTCGATCCCAACCGCGTATGGGACCTTTCCATTCGCGGCGGAAGGTAATACTCAATTTATTTTAAATTTGTAAATTTTAAAAAAAAATGTTATAATGTCTTTTTTGCGAAATCTTGCAGCTTGCAGCCGTCGGGAATGGTGTCGCGGTGGTCCACGCACATCATTACCGGCCAACCCGACGATAGGGCGTCGGAGTTCGACTTTGCCACCGCCGCATCAAAGGCGCGGTGGTTTGAGGCTTGGAGGGTAATTTTATTTTATTTCGCATTACGTTTTACATATTTCGTATATATTTTTTTCCAGACAATATTTCGTATTTATCGACTAATATGTTTGCTTTATTATTTTGTTTTAGACGCACTTCCAATGGGATGCCAAGAAGCCGGGTATGGACGTCGAGACGGTCCGGCTATTGTGGGAGAAGATCGCGAAGAAGCGATACGACGACAAGGTTGGGAAGAGTCGTCGGGCGGGGAAGAAGCCGAGCTGGATCAACTCCGCCGCTTGGGACCTTTGGGTGGCGTATTGGAACACGCCCGAGTACAAGGCGAAGTGTGAGCGTCAGAAGAGAATCCGGCATACAAATCCCTCGAACCACAGCAGTGGTTCGAGGTCACACCTCGATACCATGCAACATTTGGTACGTTATTTTAATTTAAATTTATGTATTTTATTTTAAATTTATTTATAATAGGTTAATATACTTTTAATAAATATTAATACATGTTAATCATTCGTAGGAAACCCAACGGGGTCGTCCGATTACGCCTCTCGAGCTTCTCATCGAGACGCACACACAGGGCCCGGACCGACATTTTATAGACGACCGGTCCGCCCAGATCGCTGTAAGTATTTCACTTATTTCATTTCTTATTATATTTAGTTTATTATTATTTTTATTTATATGATTACGCTTTTTTTAGGCTCGGACCCGGGAGATCCTCTCCCAGAGGTCCTCGGAGACGGGCAGCACTCCGTCTTTTCAAGACGAGTGCGATGCCTTTCTGACGGCCGCTGGAGGGGTGGGCCCGGGCGGCGCTGTATTCGGGCTTGGCAACGCCGCCTCCGAGTTCTATGGGTCACGATTGACGGCGCCCCGTCGGGAACCTCCTCGGGTGGAGCATTTGACGCAGCGCAACGCCGAGCTTACGACCGAAGTGACGGACTTGCGTAGTAGGGTCGCTCGGTTCGAGGAGTTCATGGCTCGGATGCAGCAAAATTTCGACCCGCAGCAGGGTGAGTCCCATGGTGCAGACGGAAGTGATGCGGCGAACCCCGACGGAAACAACTAGATAGTTTATTTTAAATATTTTTGTAATTAATTTTGTAAATATTTTTGTAATTAATTTTGTAAATATTTTTGTAAATATTTTTGGAATTAAATTTATAAATATTTTTGTAATTAATTTTGTAAACAACTAGATATTTTTGTATGATTATGGGCATATATTAGGTAAACCCATTAATATATAGGAAGTGGTTGGGACATAGGTTTGTATGTATAGGGAATATATAACTTCAGCATCCAGATTAAATTAATTATATTTTTATGGTTTTCCATATTGCTGCCATTCGTTTTGGCCCAAAAATTGTAATGGGGTGTTTAAGACGCTAATTACCAAGTCAACATGCAATGCAAACTATTATTGCTCATTCTAGATTGCTATGAAATTTTGTCATTCTAAAAGTTTGAGTATCGGTTTAAATATATATATATGATAATGAATCAAACTTGGATGCTTGTTCGAAGACCTAAAAAGGCTAGGTTAATTTGGACCAGGTAAATGGATTGTGTAATGGTACTAGATTGATTTGTAAAAAATTTCGACCTAATGTCATCCTTTGTGAAATAGCTACTTGGTCCTACAAAAGTGAACAAGTTTTTCTTCCAATGATCAATCTCACGCCCACCGGAGCAACCTATCCCTTTTCGTTCAAGAGGAAGCAATTCCAATAAAACTATGCTTTACAATGACGATAAATAAAACACAAGGGCAGACTTTGCAAAAGGTTTGCGTTTACCTAAGGTAGTTGTGTTTTGCGCACGGTCTGTTGTATGTAGCATTTTCAAGTTGCGTAGAAGGGATGATATCAATTATCAAGGTCTTTTTACCACATTTGGCTTCCACCCCTGCGTAGAAGGGATGTTGTTTCTTTTGCTACTCTGGAGAGAGCGGGTGTTTTGCTAAGCATATCTGACACTTAGGTACGCCCTTATTATTTTTATCAAATTTTCATTCATGGATTTTGTATATATGTGATGATTCAATGTAGATTTTTACTTCTAATGTTGAGAATTTCCAATGCCTATTAAAATGGACCCTTGAATTTAATCATTCATCTTTTTTGCTCAACTTGTATGATGTTGCATGAGTCGGTTTAATTTGAACTTCTCCTTATCACGAAGTTGTTAGTGTACTGATCAATTCCATGTGCATATGGTTCTTCTACTTTTTACTTTTTTTCTTGTTTTTCTAGTGTTCTTCTCAATCAAAAGAATAGAAAAAATATAATAGAATTGTTTTATTCCCATTAAAACATTACAATTACAACAAAATAATCTAACCCATTATCGATTTTACAAGTTGTATATGGATTGATGACTCATAAGGAATCAATGGACCTGATTGCCAATTATTACTTAGCTTTGAATGAATACGGTGTGGATATCTAAAAATGTTGTTTCTTTTGCTACTCTGGACAGGGTGGAAATTTTGAATTGCCAAGCATATCCGACAATTAGGTACACCGTTATTGTCTTATTCAAATCTTCATTCTTATATTTTTTTATGTGATGATTCTGTGTAAATTTTTACTTCTAATGATGTAGAATTTCCAATGTCTATTAAAATATACCATTGAATTTAACTATTCATCTCTTTTGATTGACTTGTATGATTTTTCATGAATCGGTGTCAACTTCTCCTTATTAGGAAGTTGTTAGTGTGTTGAACTCCATGTGCATATATCCAAATAATGTGGTCTTCTCGGTCAAAAGAGTAGAAAAAATATAACAAAATTATTTTATTCTCATGGAAACACGAGAATTGTCGTAAAATAAGGTAACACATTATCGATTTTACAGGTTGCTTATGGATTAATGACTCATAAGAAGTCAAATGACTTGATTGTCAATGATTAGTTAGCTCTGGTTGAGTATGGCAAGGATATCTAAAAATATTACACTCTGACTAAGGTACTTAATATATCCAATATAAAAGCTTTTATCCAATATAAGACCTATGCAGGCTGCAAACCAACCTTTTGAGCTTGTGCAATTAATATTGTTAAATGACAGCATGTAAATCTTTTCTTGTATATTATACATTTGTGTGTGATGGGTAGGTTTGAAATAACATGTGTCTAATTAATTGATGGACATATTCCATTACAAGCTCTATGTATCGTTCGATAAAGTTCATGTACAACTGATTAACAACTTAAAGAGGAAAGGGAAGTAGCAAAGCGGAATTGGTTCTGTTGGAGAGTATTGTAAAACTCTTTAAGCAGAATAATTAATCTTTAACAAAATTAATATGGTTGTCATAGATTATATTATATACATTAGTATTCTAGAATTGTTTTGACAAACAATTACTATAATAACTGCATGGGTTTATAATCAAGTATGAAAAATTTCGTATCCCGTACATCTTTTTTCATTCACGAATTCCATCGTACAACGCACGCAGAAGGTCACCTAGTTCCAATCAAAAGAGCTACAAATATATATGTAAATAGTTGATCGATATATGCACATGCAAAAGTTTCAATAAACATACATGCATACACACTACAAACACAATATTTCTTTAATTATTATTACAATGCATTCACACAAACAAATACAAAGCATATGGCCGGCCAATTTCATAACTTACATGAGCGCGCGCTCATAACCTAGCCTTATTCCAAATTATAAACACAAACACACCAAACATAATTCATCTATATATATATGTCTCTCTTATATGATCGAGATCCTTACATAAATATATAAAACTTATACTTGAATATTATAATTTAGTTGCCCTTCGGCGGGTAATGGCCGTGCCCGCCGTGGTGGTGCCCGTACCCGCCGCCACCACCGTACCCGCCGCCACCGTACCCACCTCCACCGTACCCACCGCCACCGTACCCACCACCATATCCGTGGTGGTGGCCGTCGGGCTTGACGTCGGACGTCTCTAGGGTTTTTCTCTCGGTTGTGGTCGGGTAGTGGCCGTGGTGCCCGTGGTGGTGGGAGTCGGTTGTCGGAGGGTGGTGGTCGTGGCCACCGTGCCACCCGTGACCATGATACTTGGATTCTTCCACGGAGTCTGAAATAATTACAAACATAAATTATGTGATTTTTTTTATCGAAGAAGAGACGTTATTCTCTGGCTCCTTAATGGGCGTGATTTTTTGTATATATTTTAGTGGAACGTATATGAGGAAAGAATTTAATTTACCGGTCTTGTCAACAGTTTCAGCAAGCTCATGTGCGGAGATGAGAACTACAACGCTGAAGAGGATGCCAAGCAGGAGAAAAGCTCTTGATGAGAAGCCCATCTTCAAGTAACACACCCTTATACTTAAATTTTCCTCCTTTCCGAAGAAGGTTTGCTTTTGGGTTTTGTTAGTAAGTATAACTAGGGATGAAAATTCAGTGCATGCCAATGAGGGTATTTATATAGCCTCAGAAATCAGTGGGGCCAGGATTTGGTGGTGTGGAATGTGGATGTATGCTGAATTCTGTACGTAAGGCAAAAGAGTCAAATATCTTTATCAAAAAAAAAAATAACTTCAGTTTTTTGATTTTGAATCGGTCCATGTCTTGCACCTTAGATAAGAAACTCCACATACAAGTTTATTAGGATAAACTATATATGAAACTAGAGTGTACGTACATACAAGCTTACTACATGTCTATTTACATGTTACTATGTTAGGGTATAAAAGCGCATGTCTATGTGACTATGTCGATCACGACCTGTGCGACATTAGGGGTGTGACTCTCGGACAATTGTTTGTTGAGTATAAAGATATAGGGTTGAATGACTTTAGGAGTCTGTGATGAAATCAAAATCTACGCTTCTTTGGATGCCAAGGCAAGCCAACCCAGTTAACTGCGGAGAGCTTGTCCTAGTCTTGGACTTGACGGTGATGAAGAAATTAAGATTTAGGCCTACCCAACCGAAATTGTACATTGGAATAATTTCCCTGATGAACCCAAGGCAGGGCGAAATCAGTGATGGTCTCGGGTGAGCAAGTTGGCACCTTAAAAGAAAGAGTATTGGGCGAACCTCGAAGGGTCTAAACTTTGAGCCTCTGACATCTACATATACACCAACGTTATTTTATTAACTTAAATTTATTTAGGGTTAATTATTTCTTAAAAAAGAATTTATCAATTTTTTATAGGGTTTTAGCTCTCTTAAATAGTATATATTTAACTTATCTAAGGACATTGGTTAGAAAATCATTTATAAATTTAAACATAAAAATAATATTTGAATTTTCGTGCATTTGTATTTGAATTTAAACATTAAAATTGTATATTCTCCGGCCACTCATTAAAGACTTAAAATAGCAATTAGCTAGCAAATATCAAATACTCTTCTAGATCCTTACTATCAAGAGGCATATATTAGTTGTTGCGTCCAGAGCTGTACTAAAAAATTGTATTACTACTTACTAGAAAATTCTCATGGGGTTTCGATCACGTCTATCTACCATAGTTTATTTATCTTTTCCGATCTAATTGAGAAAACATTGTAATTAGTATATAGAAATAATTTTTTTAAAAATATTATTAAAATATAGCTAAATATTTCAAGCTTCAACTGATCGATGGCCGGTAGAAAGGTAAATATATGTATTAATATTGCAGCAAGCAGAAAAAACAGGCCTTGATTGTTGGCTCACAATTGGTGTTTTGTTCTAATTAATATATAGGAAGTGGTTGGGACATAGCCTTTGTATGTATAGTGAATAACTTCAGCATCCAGATTAAATTAATTAATTTTTATATGGTTTTCCATATTGCTGCCATTCATTTTGGCCAAGAAAGTATAATGGGGTGTTTAAGGCGCTATTTACCAAGTCAACATGCAAGTGCAAACTACCCCTTATTGCTCATTCTAGATTGCTATGAATCTAAGGGTTTGATGAATGGCATGAAATTAGAGGAATATCGGCGTATATATATATATATATATATTAATATAGTATATGATAGTGAATCAAACTTCTTTTTGTCATTGTCACCCCAGTTCAGCGGAGAAATTTTACTCTATCAAACGCCTACGTCTGGAATTCGAGTCTCGCGAGGGCCCCTTTATTTTTTGGGTGGGATCTGCTCTCCCAACAAGTTCATTTTTCCTCCACTGAGAGTCGAACACTCGACCTCAGCGAAGGGAAGCGTAGCCTTTCCCACTATGTTTCATGCTTGTTGGTTGATAGTGAATCAAACTTGGTTGCTTGTTCCAACACCTAAAAAAGCTAGGTTATTTTGTAAACAAACCTAAAAATCTACAAATATATAAGGTTCCCATCGGCCTTGTGACCGGCCCCTAGATACAAAACTAGATTGTGGCTAAGAGTTTTACATAGAAAAAGTAACTGGATTATAATTAATGATATATATCTTTGTTCATGTGATTAAGTATAAAAGTGTGAGATTATTTCTTGATATATGTTTATTTTGTATGATTAGGAGTTTGAATAAATGGATGTCAAATTAATCTGTTTTTCTTGTGTGTGTGTGGGGTAAACTATTTGCATGAAGAAACCTAACCTAAGGTTTTCATAGATGAGTTTAATTAAGTCTGAGCATGTGTGTTGGGTTGAGGAACCTTGGTTTTAGTAGAAGCAGTTATGTCACTTGTTTACCTTTCAAAAGCATAAAATCTGAGTCTCTTTTTTTGTGTTTTTTGTTGATAAATCTTATTAATGTGCAATTTTAAAGTTATGATTTCTAGTGTGAAAAGGGTCTTAAAATTAAAGACCGGTTAGATAATACGAAAAAAACAAACTTGGCTTTCTTAGTGTAATTGTGTGCATAATATACTTGACAAGTTAGGTATGTCTAATTCTAAGCCAATTCCATATTGTTGAGATAAAGGGGTTGGTTGGATTGCACCCAATAATATATTATTTTTGTATTATAATATATTATTAAGAGCGATTTAAATAAGTCCAGAGAATCCCACATTAAAAATTGGAAGGAATTGAGCATATAGTTAATGGGCTTCTTATCGATCTTATTGTCAACTGATTTTTTGATGAATGTCTCGCTCTCTAGTGAAATCATCATACATGTGCGGACAGACGGCTACCCAAGTTGATTAGGCCCACCGTACTTTAATATAATATCAAAGCTAGTTTTGGTTTTAATCTCTTGGTTTTCTTACATTGGACTTAGCCCACTATAATTTTCATCTTTTGTGTGGGTGTCTGCCATGCTCTGTTCGGACACGGCTTAAAATAGCTGGACAAAGCTGGACTGAAGAAAACTAGCCCCCGCGGGGCTGTTCGGCGAACACCAAAGTTAAGAAGATGAACAAGCTTGAGGAAGCTTGATCGAGCTTGGTTTATCCACCTCCCTCCCCCTAGTTGGTTGGGCTTGACACTAGAAATTTGGCTCCCCACAATGCATATTTCCACCCTGATACCCTCCATTCCTCATTTCCCCTTGTACCACTTTCTTCGAAGACCACCCTATACCGTCCCTTCTCATTCCTCTTCTAAACTTTTCGGAGAAGACGAGGGTCGGAGTTCGTCGAGACCCCTAACCAAATCTGAGAAGACGATTTCTCCAGCACCATCAATCCATACCCTCAATTCCGATCTCGTCGTCCGATACCAGATTTGAGAAGAGCTCCACTGTGTTTGTTGATCTGCAAAACCATCGATCTCGAGCTCGAAGGACCGTTGTAACCAGGTATGCAAAACCCTCGATTCAAGAGATCTTTCTCCCACTTGGAGCATGGAATGTTTACAAAAAACCAAACCATCCATTAGAAGATTGAACCCTCCATTTCATGATTGAAACCAATATGATTCACTTGGAGACAAGACTGAAAACCAAACCCAACAATATACGAGAATAAGAAGGAAATCAATTTGGGTTGCTAGAGAAAATCAATTTGAATTGATCTAGAATATCAATGACAGTAGACGAGAAGAAGAAGAAGAAAATCAATTTGGGTGTTTTGGTCGCACGAGACAAGCGTGACGTTGGTTGGTTTTGTAATTTTTTTCCATCTATAAGATTATTTTGGTCATTTTATGTCAAAAATGAAACCCAAATTGGTAATTGTATCTATCTCCATATAATGGAACTGAATTTACTTGTAGTGTTCTTTTTTCAACCAAAATAGAATTGAATTTCAAACCTCTTGTGTTGGTACACCTCAACAGAATGATAGGGCTAAAAGAAAGCATAGATATATTTTGAATGTTGCTAGGGCACTTCGTTTTTATGCTCATCTCCCTTTGGAATTTTGGGGTGAATGTATTATGACAGTTGCATATTTAATTAATCGAACTAGCTCCAACTCCTCTCCTTCAAAACAAAGCTCATTTTATGATTTTGCATGGTCGTTTACCTAGTTATGGTCGGTTGAGAGTCTTTGGTTGTTTGTGTTTTGCATCCATTATATCTCGTCAAACCGATAAGTTTGCATCTAGGGCTAGAAAATGTGTTTTTGTTGGTTATCTGAAAGGTCAAAAAGGTTGGAAAGTGTGTGATCTAGAGACCAATGAACGTTTTGTATTTGTTGATGTTACCTTTTATGAAACACATTTTCCTTTTCAACCTATTTCGACTACATTTGCACAATCTAGTGCAGAGCTACACCCGTCTATTTCTTACGACACCCGTGACCCTATTTCCTACTCGCAAACGGATGGCAAGGGGAGTGGGGCTCAATCTCCTCCTGCTTCCGTTCAAGAACTCGATCCTAACTCCAAAAATACCCCACCACAAATGGACGTCAAGGGGAGTGGGGTTCAATCTCCTTCTGACTCCGTTCAAGTCACTTCTGGTCCTAGCTCCACATTGCCCCCCATGCAGACAACTGATAGGGGGTGGGGGTTCAATCCCCTCCTATCGTTGTTCAAGAAATAATTCATCGTTCTACCCGCGATAGGACTCCTTTTGTGAAGCTAAGAGACTATGTCTGTAACACTGTGTGTGGTTGTGTGGCTCCATCGTCTTCTTCATCTCAAACGTCTCGGTTATCAGGTACATCCTATCCTATAGCTAATTATGTTAATTGTTCACATTTTTTGCCTACCCATGTTGCTTTTATTGTTGTTGTTCAATCTACTCCAGAGCCAACTAGTTTTGATGTTGTTACTTCAGATCCTTTGTGGAAAGCTGCTATGCAATTAAGGAGAGATCGATGCTTTGCAACGAAATGGGACTTGGACACTTTCTGATTTTCCTCCTGGCAAGAAACTCATTGGTTGTAAGTGGGTTTATTGGGTTAAGTATAAATCTGATGGTACTATTGAGAGGTACAAAGCTAGATTGGTGGTTTTAGGGAACAATTAGAGGGCTTGCATTGACTACAAGGACACTTTTGCTCCTGTAGCCAAGATGGTTTCTGTTCGCACTTTTCTTGCAATGACTGCTATTCAGAATTGGGAATTGCATCAGATGGACATCCATAATGTTTTTCTACACGGCGACCTGCATGAGGAAGTTTATATGAGGCCTCCTCCTGATTTTTCCAGCGCCTCTGGAAAGTTTTGTAGGATGAATTGTTCTTTGTGTGGGCTTCGTCAAGCACCTAGGAACTGGTTTTCCAAGTTTTGTAGGCTTATTCACTGTTTTCTTATTGTCATTTGGGGATATGTCTTCATGTTCTGGTGTACATTGATGATCTCATTATTGATGGGAATGATTCTGTTGATATTGCCAAGTTTAAAGGGCAATTAAGTTCCTATTTTCACATGAAGGATCTTGGTCATCTTAAGTAGTATCTTGGTATTGAGATGACTCGTTCTGCTAATGGATTATTCTTGTCTCGGCGGAAGTGCACTCTTGATATTCTTTATAAGGCTGGTTTGCTTGGTGGTAAGTCGTGTGAGTTCCCAATGGAACAAAATCACGAGCTTGCTCTTTCTTCTGCGCCACTATTTGAGGCTCCTGGTCGGTATCGTCGTTTGATTGGTCGTCCGATTTATCTGACCATCATTCGCCCTGAGATTTGCTTTGCTGTCCATACTCTTGCTCAGTTTATGTAGGAGTCTACTATTGATCATTGGGATGCTACAGGTCATGTTCTTCGGTATCTCAAGAGTCATCCAAGCTAGGGTATATTCTTATCTTCAAGTAGTAGTCTAGAACTTACAGCTTTTTGTGACTCTAATTATGCGATGTGTCCTCTTACGCGTCATTCTGTTACTGGTTACTTTGTTCAGCTTGGCTCTTCTTCTGTGAAGCTGAATAACGTGTCGTGGCAAGCGCTTGTTATAAGCTTATACATCTGGTTGAAACAGTTGCTTCGCTCTCTTGGCATCTCTCATTTGGCTCCTATGCGTTTGTGCAGTGATACTCAAGCAACTCTCCATATCGCTGCTAATCAGGTTTTCTATGATCGGACTAAGCACATTGAGGTTGACTGTCATTTTATTCGAGATCTCTTACTTGTTCGCACTGCTCACATCCGCACTCACTCTCACCGGCTAATATTCTTACTAAAGCCCTTGATTGTCAACATTTTCATATTCTCTTAGGCAAGTTGGACATTTGAGATCCTCGTACTCCAGGCTTACTTTCAGCCAAATTAATAATATATGTTGGAAGAGGTTATAATTTCTAACACACATATATGTTTTCACGAAAAGAGATTTGGAAATTTATAAACCATGGAATTACATTGAACTTTGGGTAAGACCTCCTTGAAAGTGACAAGGGGGCGGCACGCAAGATTGCAAATTTCAAATACGACGGCCCTAAACTTGTACGTGCTTGGGCGAGGTGGACCTCGTCAAACTTCTTTCTTGACTTGAGCTAAAGGTCGATTGGTGTTTAATTGGAAAAGGTCTAATGTACGTTTAATTATTGATTTCATTCATTGCTTAAGTGCCATATATCTTTAGGAATCGACAACAACAAGGTCATAAATAATGATTTCCAAGAATATAAGGGGAATTAATTATAAGGACAGTATGCTTGAAGATTCATGAGTATATATAGTTTGATACGTTGCTTAATTTGATCAGATTTCTCTATAAAATTTAATTATAATATTATTCACATCAAGCGCCTGGCCTTGGAAAAAAAAATATCTTCATATCCTCCAAAAGTTAAGTCCTTATTGAAATGAGTTAATCGAATTCTTGAACAACACAATACACACTATAGAGCACGTACATGCATGTCTACTTCATCACTAAAGTTTCTCCAACAGAACACTTCATCTAGCTAGTTGGATTTGTATGGATACAAAATCTCATCTTAGCTAGCGTTACAAATTAAACGTATCAAATACAACCCCATTATTAGGATGATTGCAAAAAAAAAAAAAAAATTATAAAGTTATGGAAAATAACTCCTCTATGGGGTGGGTAGCAAATCACTAGCTAGCATAAATCACAAGATAAACGTATCAAATATAACCCCATTTTGTATTTTTTGTCTCTTACGATCACAGGATACATCATGTTCGAATTTGATATTACTCAAGAGTCATGGTCAGTACATAGTGCTCGCAAATCGCCCATATATAGTTAGGATAATTATATCATGTAACTTTGAAGTTCAGACTACTGACATGATTATAGATGTGAAAACCAGATTTAGTTTTCAAATTTGAGAAAGAAGAAGTTGTTTCTTTTCGGGGAAACGATATTTTAGTATAATTATATAACAACATAACACCGAACGTTGGAGGGATACTTAACTAAAAAAGCAAACATTGAGGGTAGTTTTTGATAAATATAAAAATAAATCAAACACAAATGGCAAATCATACTTTTTGCAAATTTGTATTTTACGTGAATTAAAATATTAACTAAACGCCTTTCCAAAGATATTCGATATAGAGAAGATTAACACATGACCCCTACGTAAAGATGACATGCACAAATTTGAGAAATGGACGGAATTTTTTGACAAAAAAAAATTATTAACCAAAACCTGGGCTAAAAACTCATTTGTGAGAGTGGAGTGGGAAGCTCTTTTTATTCCTGGGCTGGACAATGGGTCGGCCAGGCCCAAATCAATTCTTAAAAGCTGTTATTACGTCCAAAGTCCAAACCTGATGGAGCTAGCTGTTTGACAGATGTACGTGTGAAGATGTATGTAATAAGTGAAAGCGTCTGGAAATATCCTATCAAATCATTATTCTCCACGTGGTGGGGATCGAACAACCATATATGCATGGCACGCAGCATGGACCTCCGTATCCATTCATATGTATAGGGTGGTTAGATTGATAGCCACATGTTTTTGTTTTCGATCTTTGTCCTCAGCTGCTGCTGATCCAAGTGAGAAGCTCCATCCCGTTTTCGTTTTTTTAAACATGAATGGAAGTGATTTAGCCCCTCTCAAATCATTGGAGAGAATATAATTACATTATCCGTCCACCTGTGTGATTGACAAAGAAAGAAACTAGACGTAATTAACAAACAGGTTCAATGGATTCAGAGGCCATAAGAATTTGTTGTCGGATAATCCTGCAATAGAGTACAGATACGAAATAAAGCATCATGCAAGCAAGGGGGAAATTAAACCAAACGGGTTATCAAAAAGCTTAAAAAATATAACAAGGGCGAAGCCAAGCACAACAGAAATAAGTATCGTCGGAAAGTATTTTAACGATTCATCTCTATCTAAATTAAGAATATAAATATACCACGTCAATGTTGTCCTCGTCTAAACAAGGAATCTTTAGGAGATCTCAAACATGACCACCAACATGATTAGAATTGTTTATAATTTTTTTGTTATATGCTCTTTAAATAATACACTATAGATGTACTATTTTTAAAAAAAAATTGTCATATGGCATATTTCTTAAGAAGATCACTTCTAAAAATTGTACTAGCTAGTGTGTGTCGTGTAAAATAAGAGCATCGTCACACACGGTTAGAATTATAGCACATTAATCAGAAAAAAAAAAAAAAGAATTATAGCACGAGTACGTAAAGTGTAATGAAGGAATAAGACGATTCACAATGGTTGTACATGTCCCACACGCGTACAATTATTCTACGTATATTTGCTGGTCCAAGTCTCGAGACAATCCCACAGTGTGTAGCAGCACAGAGGGACCACTCCTAGATTTTATTTACACTTTTACAGGGGTGGTGAGATTTTGCAGTGAAAATTGACATGTTTAAAGACAAAAGTAGTTAAAAATAATAGTAATTTTCTACTATAAAAAGGACTATAAAATTGAAGTGATATTTATCTGTTATAAATTAGTTTTTAAATGACGTTCATTGGATTTATCATTAGAGTTAGAATGTGCTCTAATAGTGTTATAATCAATCAATATATATATCTTTTAAACCTGAAACACTTTTGGGGAGATTTATTATTAAGAATTTATATCCCAGTCAAACCTATTTTTAATAATAATTTTTTAATAAATTATATATTATGTAATTCAATCACCTTATGGAATTTCCAATTTTATCACTCACCTTACTTAATAATTTTTTTTTATCAATTTAATATGAGATTGGATAAATTTTTAACTCTACCCATTATTTTTATCTTTGTTCATGTTTATTATATTATAATATTTAATTATCTTATATCCATATAGTATAAATAAAATATACTATACAAGAATTTGTATATTTTTTTCAATTTACTATGAGATTGGATAACTTTTTATCTCTACTATACAAGAATTTGTATATTTTTTTCAATTTACTATGAGATTGGATAACTTTTTATCTCTACCATACAAGAATTTATATATTTTTTCAATTTACTATAAGACTAGCATTTGTTCCCGTACCTTGTACGGGTTTTGATTACAAAAATGTTATATGATAAAGATTATGTTTCTAAACATGCAAAATTTTAAGATATCCAAATAAAAATATATATTAGTAGTATTATTATATTTATAAAAGTTATTTTATAATGAAGATTATGTTTCTATAACTTGCCAAATTTTAAGATCTCTAAATATAATTGTATATTAGTAATATTATTATCTTAAAAATTTATTCAATAATGAAAAGCATATTTCATATCAAATTTTAAAATATTTGAATATAATTGTATATTAGTAATATTATTATATTGACAAATTATTTAATAATGAAAAGTATGTTTCATATCAAGTTTTAAAATCTTTAAATATAATTGTATATTAGTAATACGATTAGTAATATTAGTAAGATTAGTGTATTCAATAATATTGTTCCATAATGGATTACACACCAAAAAAAACTTGCCAAAATTTAAGATCTCTAAATATAATTGTATATGAGTAATATAAGGAATATTGTTATAATATATGAGTTGTAAATACTTAAATAAACGAAGGGCAAAGAGGTAAACGAAAAAATTAAAACGCCTATGTGGCATAGTTAAGACGATGACACGTATGATAGAGAAATTCGACTTTAGTTATAGTCTATTGATTGGATACCTTTTTATCTCTACCATTATTTTTATCTTTGTTCATGTTCATTATATTGTAATATTTAATCTTCTTCTATCCATATAATATAGATAAAATATACTACATAATTGATCGTATGATTATTATTTTCACGATTACGGTTTGTACGTACAATATTTATAAAAATTATACTATATGGATAACGAAATTTGCAAAAAGTATAGTTAAAATTGATCAATTTTAAAAATTACGATTTTTCGTACGGATATTAAATTTATCTTGAAAATTATTTCATTATATTCTAATATTTAATTATCAATTTGAAAATTTGGTACGAGTTTTTAATTATTTTTTATCTTTGCACATGTTTATTATATTGTAGATGATAGTTTTTTGTAGATAAGATAGGTATAACTTTTTAGAAATATCCTTGCATATATCAATTTGATCAAAATTTAACAAATACAATGAAATAATACAATAATTTAACCATATGTATGACACATAAAAAATACTAATTTAATATATTATAGTAAATTATATAAGTCTTTTTATCCATAAATATGATAAATATAAAATCATTTTATAGCTTTTATATCTATAATTATAAATATTAAGTTTCTATCCATAAATATGATAAATATAATATAGTAATATAATATTTCAACTATCCTTTTTTACTTCAAAATCCCATAATAAATTAATTTAATATCTCTAAATGAAATAGATAACTTTTATATCTTTAAGTATAAAATATGGACAATATTTTAATTTACGAGTTTTCAATATTAAATATTCATATTCTTTTATATTAACTTTTTATTAAAAATTATACTAACATTTTTAATTAGTATCAACCATATTTTTAATCATGTATTTTTATATTAATTTCAAATTTTTATATTAATTTTTTGTTTATAAGTATGCCAATGTTTTTAATGAATATTGACCATATTTTTCATATTGCATCCATACTATGCCCACACTTTTTTAACTAATATGGACCATGTTTTTAATTCTAGAATTTATATTAACTTTTAGATTTTCGTAGATTGTTATTTCATTCACAAATACGACAACTTTTAAATTTTCTAACAATAAGCATGATGATTTTTTATACCATTTTATATTAATAAGTATGAAATTTTTTTAATTAATATCGGTATAGATATGTTATGTTTTACAATATATTAATTTTCTATTCATAAGTTTGTTGATTTTTTATATTACGGATCCCTTAATAAATAAATAAATAATTATTGATCCCTTAATGTTAAACAGTTAATCGGGTCAGTTCAGGTTCGGTTGAGTACAAGTTCATGTCATTAAAATTTACGGGTTGATTGAGTCAATTCATTTAGGTTTTTGTGCGGATTCGCGTCAACCCAATGAGTTAAGAAAGTCAACTTTGTATTATTATATAAATATTATAATATTATTTTTAAGAATAAGATAATATTTGTATTCATTTTAATAATAAAAGATATTATTATAATTAACTTAAATATTTATAATATTGTTTTATAATATAAATTATAATAAATATATCATATTTAAATAATATATTATAATTTTTATTTAAGAAAGTTCCCGGGTAAGGTCCGGGTTATCAACTAGTTTAACTCTATAGATAAAGTTTGAAGGACTCAATTATTTAATAAAATATTAATGGTTGAGTTGAAGTTTCTTTTTCACCAAATTTACTTCTTTTTTTCTCTTTAATTATTTTTCTAGAGTTTAATAAATTATTATAAGGTTTTAGAACTTTAGTCATAAAATTTCTAACAAACCCTACGGAATTTAAAACGATTGGAGTTATCTATATATGTGCGTTTTTCACACGAACATTTTCAATCGATTGATCTAGAACATTATCATTTTACTATTAAAAATGTTTAATTCAATTTTAAGTCATAAATATACCTATATATCTTTAAATACATAGGGTTTTTCAATTTTAAAACTCATAATTTTAGTTTTAAAAGTAAAACTTTCATTAATAGACTTCAGCCTTGTAATAATTTATTTAACAAAAAAATAATTTTTAAAATAAATATACTTTTCATATTTTCCAAAAAATATATATTTACAATTTATATATTTTAATGAAAAAATATTATTTTTTTCAAAAATATTTTTTTATGTTAGCTGTGTTGTAAATTTTGAATCCTTTTGATTGGTATAAGCTAGCTAGAAGTATTTGGGGAGAATAATATATACATTTTAAGCCAATATTTTTATTCTAAAAGTATTTTGAAGTATAGATATACGGATTTAATTATGTATCACTCCATTTCTAATTCTTAAAGAGGCTGTGGTTTGTATTTTCGTCTTGTGTCGATCAGAGTAAGAGACTAAGAGAAGATGACTTAGATATGAAAAATGAGAGACACAATACACAAATCTCCATTGCATTCATGATCATAACACAAGTTCATAACATACGAAAGCTCAAGATACCATGCCTGCATATATTATATATGCCCAAATATTCTTAACACAATAGCTAGCTAGCTTTTTATTAATATTACTCCCATACAAACTTCATTACATTAATTAAGCTTAGCTACATCCATCATTTTATACCTCTTAATTAATTAAGTACCCTTGTTCTGCTCCGGTGGGTAGTGTCCGCCGTGTCCGCCACCATAGTGCCCACCGTGTCCTCCGCCACCGCCATAGTGTCCACCGTGGCCATGATAACCGTCAGTCTGGGCCTCGGTCTTCTCCTCGGTGGCTGGAGGGTAGTGGCCGTGGTGTCCACCATGTCCATGATAACCGTCGGTTTGGGCTTCGGTCTTCTCCTCGGTTGTAGGAGGGTAGTGGCCGCCGTGTCCACCACCGTGTCCTCCACCGTGACCGTGATAACCATCAGTTTGGGCCTCGGTGGCAGGAGGGTAGTGTCCACCGTGTCCACCACCGTGTCCTCCGCCGTGACCATGATAACCGTCAGTTTGGGCTTCGGTGGCAGGAGGGTAGTGTCCGCCGTGTCCTCCACCGTGTCCTCCGCCGTGACCATGATAACCGTCAGTTTGGGCTTCGGTGGCTGGAGGGTAGTGTCCGCCGTGTCCTCCGCCACCACCGTGTCCGCCGTGACCATGATAGCCGTCGGTCTCGGCTTCAGTCTGCTCCTCGGTTGCAGGAGGGTAGTGACCGCCATGTCCACCGCCGCCATAGTGGCCACCGTGGCCTCCACCACCATAGTGGCCTCCGTGACCACCGTGGCCGTAGTAGCCGTCAGTTTCGGCCTCTTTCCTCTCCTCTACCGACTCTGCATGTCCAAATAGATATAGCAAAGTTTAATATGGAAAACGAGGTATCAAATTATTTGTAAGAATAATTAATTTATTAGTTTACACAGGAATAATTAGTTTAGTAACACAAATATTAACAAATTATAAAGTAAGATAACATATAACTTAATTAGTTTAGTTGTCTAATTATTCTAAAACTAAATATAATTAGTTTAGTACAACAAGCCAATGTAATGTCACTTTAAACGGATAATCTTAAAAACATATATGTATATAATAATTCTATACACAAAGAGGTTTTCTCTAAAACACTAAGTACAACTAAAATAATTATGCACGTATAAACATTAAAAAATACATGTATCGAACTTGTGTAAATCTAAGTGATGAGATTTTGCAAGAAAAAGTGGAGGTATATGGATTAATAAGTAATACAAATAAATAAATCCCAAGGGTGAAATGGTGACTGAAGAATGAAATTAACTCACGTGACTTTTCAGCAAGCTCACGCGCCGAGACATGAGAGGAAATGAGAAGAGTAGAGACTGCAAAGAGCAGTCCAAGGAGAAGAAAAGCCTTTGAGCAGGCCATATTAAGAATCTATCTCACTCTTTTGTGTAGTAGTCGATGGGAATTGAGCTGTGTTTGGATGGTGTGAAGCACAGAGAGGAGTGATCCCTATTTATAGGATGAGAGCTCAAAGGATGTAATGGGAGGTAGGACCCACAGCAGGTATATATGTTAATTGTAAACTGATGCATTAACAATGTACTAACATCTCCTTTCGCATAACATTGTGTAACAATTCGAAGCCTCTTAAATCAATATGTAGTTCGAAATCAAATCTAAAACATATCACGAGAGGAGTGGCCGGAATAATAAATTTGTAATTAATTTAGTGAGTAAAAAATACCTACCTATAAAACTAAAACTTGCTACAAACCAGATTGTTGTTTTTTAAGACTGTGTGGGGGTGTGATAACACAAATGAAGATGTTTGTCACCTTCTACTGTAATGCTCACTCACAATTCAAATTCTAAATACCATGTATTAATCCAAATCTAGCTCACATCATCTACCAAACTAATCCCGCCAACAATAAGTCTTTCTAGCTTAAGAGCATCTTCCCTCTTAGGGTAAAAACACATTTTGATCTAGCACTATCCCCCACCATAGGGTATTTACCTATTTTTTAAGAAATTTTTTATAGCCTATGTAAATTGAAGGCTAAATTTGGCCTTCATAATTGGTAGGCTATAGGATGGATCCCACCTTTATTATGGTGGGTCCCTTCTCATATTTTATTGTTTTGTTGTGATTTAATATGTAAGAATTGATTAAAATGTTATAAGAATATACTATTTAAAATATTTTTAATTATAAAAATTGTATTATTGTAATGATCCCGTTGTAACGTTTCATACGAACCTAATATTTAATATATAAATACAGCATATTATTTTTTACTTAAATAAACCAATTTATTAATAGTCTCATTAAAAACCATACTTGAAAAAAATTTCAAGTTGGGAAAAAAGAATACTACAAAATGAAGTGCAAGAGTAAAACTAGCCGTTATTCACTATTAATATAATAATATTTTTTTGAAATATAGTTGTTATTCATAATATTTTAATAATATATTTTTGAAATAAAATATAATAATAATTATTCAAACTAGCCGTTATTTTGGAATATGTTATAGCAGAAAATACATATAGGGAGAGTAAAACTAGCCGTTAAAATTAAATATTTATAATTTTAGTCTATAATATTTGACTTGCGGTGGGCGCAATATTTTTTGGCTTTAGGCTAAATTGGTATCAAATGGAGAATATATCCAATTTGATAGGCTAAAAAAATATGGCCTTTGGCCTATGGTGGGAGATGCTCTAAGGAGGAGATCTGAACTAAGATATTCAAGTTTGATTTGGAATGGTTGTCATGCTTCTGATGATGCATCTGGTACATCAAGAACAAAAAAAATATTCAATCACGATGATGATCAAACCCAATTCAACCCAAGTAGCATATGCCCATTCATTCGCAAGCAAATGGATGATTGAAAAAATGCAAACACTACAAACCCAAAAGGCCCCGCCAATGGGATTAAGAGGACCGGAAAGAAGAAAAGGGTGAAAGCTAGATGGATAAAGCCCCCACAAAATCAACATAAACTCAACTTTGATGGTGCAGTGAACAATGATGGTGTCTCTTCATTCGGGTTCATTCTACGAGACCACTAGGGCTCACCAATCCACTTGGACCGATGACTAATTGGTCGTCATTCCAATCTGATGATTGAAGCCGTTGCTCTTCGCTAGGAGAATCTCGAGGGCATCTTGCATGGTGTTCCCTATCTCAAAATTGAAGGAGACAACCCACAACTTGTAAAAGTTGTGCCGAGTGATTGGAGTTGTCCCTATGAAATTAAGCTTGTTCGAACAGATTTTCAAAGTCTACTAGGCTACTTTCAGAGTTGGAGTCTTCTCGTGTTTTTAGAGAAGCCAATTTTGCTGCGAACTTTATCGTTGGATCGTTTCGACGTGTATTCTCCTTCCGAATTTCTTTTGATCTGGTCCTCAAGGACCTCATCTGCAAGGATACTATAGGGCGGTCCATCTCTCTTTAGAGCGGATTTCCCTAATTCCTTTCCTTTTCAAAAAAAGTGAGTAAAAATGACGGTTAAGAATTAGGGTCGGGTAAAAATCAATTCGGTCTAGACCGGCTCGGGACCGAACTCCCCGATCTAGTCTATTCTAAAACTGGGCTAATTTTGATTCTGGTCCACTCCGGTTCAAAAATCCGGTCCGTTTTTTTTTTATTTGGTAAGAATTAGAGTAGCACAAATACTACTTGGACTAGCCTAGAGCGCCCGTAAACGGGTGAAAACTAGTTACTAACTAGTTTCAAAGGGAAAATGGATAAATCGCCGTATCGGGTTTTCGAACAAGAGACCTCATACACAAGTGTTGAGGCCATAACCGATCGAGCCTTGCGCCATGCGCATGGCTCGGCCAGTCCGGGTTATATTTTGCCCTGCCCTAATATATGATCTCCGTAGCTATAAGTTTAATTTTGAACCAAAAAAGTACCCTACGGCTCTACCCACATAAAAGAAATAAATGAATAAATAAAAGTTTCACAAATTCAATAAATTATCTTTTTTTTATATTCTCATAAGAGAGGAATATTCAATTACTTTTATGAAAGACTAGTAGACCTATAAATCAGATCAGTTCGATCGGGTTCGATCATTTTAGTTTCGGGTTGAATATGATTTCGACTCAATTACATTACCGGTCAAATCAAATCGAATTATGACAGGTTATCGTGCATGTTCAGGTTGATCAACTGGTTAATAAAGTTAATTTTAATATTTCTTTCACAATTAAATTATTTTAAAATTATTAAATAATATTAATATTTAAAAATAAATGAAATATTTTAATAAAAATTCACATTTATAGGTCAATCTAGTCAGATTCGGAGTCGGTCGGATTTGGATGTTATTATATTCTCGAATTTTCGAATGAAACAAACTCTTATCCTGAAACGTGAAACGAATGCACTTTTTCTACTTCGTAGTGCACTTTTTGTATCAAAATACATTGCAAAATACGAAGGATGTAATCCGAAAAAGTGTACTACAAAAAATTCGAAAAGTGCAATCCAAAATAGGAAAAGTGCACTACGAACTAGGAAAAGTGCATTCGTTTCAGGATAAGAGTTTGTTTCAGAATAAGGATTTTTTCAGGATAAGAGTTAATTTTATTTGAACCAAACTCTAAATTCCGGTCATAAATAAATTTCGGATCAATCAGATCGAATTTATATGTGGATCGGTCGGATAGATTGTTCGAGTTAAGTCACCTTTAAGGCTACGAATGTACGTGTTAGATTTCTTAACTGAAGCCTTTCCAACAGACTCCACTAAGAATTTATCTCGATAGTTTTTTTGTCATTGTCGCCTTATCTTGTAAAGTTATTTTCTTTGTTAGCATGATCTCCTTTAATGTTATTTCCAATTAAAAAAAACAATTTCGACGAAAACACGCACGCCTTAGTTTCCTTAGTAAGTGCAAATCTGAATAGACAACGAGGCAAGTACTGATGACTATTATAAGATCAACATTAGACAAATGTCAATAATTTGAAATTAGTTAGAATTTTCCAATTAATTATACAAACCTATATAAATATTATTTGTTTGATACATAAAAATTAATAACTAGTTATAAATTTAGTCTTTTTTAAATGCTAATTTTTAAAGTTTTGGAGGAGTTTTTAGTAGTTTTTTAATTAAAAATTTAATCTATGTATATATATATTAAAGACGTAAGGAATAAGGCCACCATGTTGCGCCACCTAGGATTTTCCTACGTGTCGTTCCCACGTTAAGCCACCTAGGATTTCGCCACATAGGATTTTTTATTTTGGGAATTTATATATGCTGATATTATTTTAGGATAATATAGATATATGATAAATTAATTTATGAAAAATTCTATCTAAAATAAAAATGTTATCTATTATATTTTAGGAATTAGGATAGACCTAAAAGATTTTATCTAAAATTAAAATAAATTATAGAACATTAGATATTATATATTAAGATAGATATATTAATTTAGTTTTTCCAATTAAATTTCTATCTATTTATATGAATAAAAATTAAATTCGAATTTTAATATTAAGATAGATATATTAATTTAGTTTTTTCAATTAAATTTCTATCTATTTATATGAATAAAAATTAAATTCGAATTTTATTTAAAATTAAAGAAAATTATTTTATCTTTTTCTTTTTATCTATTTATGTAAAAGATTTACCTTAAATAAAATTTTGGTAAAAAAATAGATTTTTCAATATCTATAATCTATAACTATATATTAAAGTTGTACCTTTTTGAGCCACGAGAACGATTCTGACCCCACCTCTTATGTAAGAAATTAATTTTTATTCCTAATATTTTAAATTTTTACTATTAAATTCTTCTTTAACTATTTAAATCTATATTTAACATCAAACAAATATCTATTTAGTATAAAAATATCTTTTAAAAACTTCCTTATACAAATTTTTAAAATTAAAGATAACAAATTTGAGATATTTTAAATAAGTATAAATATCTTTTATCTTTTAACATGATATCTTTTCAAGAATTTATTTATAGATATACATATATTTCCTTTTATAATAAAAAATTAATGATAAATACTTATAAAGTTTAAAATTAGGTAATATAATATTTAATAAATATATTGAAATACTTGATACTCTCTAAATTATGGTACATAAAAAGTAATAAAAAATATAATATTTAATCTTATCTAATCTTTACTATAACGAGCCAAAAAATGTGTTTGGCCCCACCTTAATTGAAAATAAATTATTTTTATCTTCATCTTTCAATTATATCTTATTTATTAATTTAATTATTATTTTATGTAAATATTATCTCTTCTATATTCTAATATAGAAATACTTCTTTATTCATATGTTATCTTTTGTTTAAAATTAAATATCTATGAAATATCATCAAGGAAAATGAGAAATGTACATTATTTTACCTTAATAATCTTTTTTATTCTTAGCATTAAACTTAATAATTTATATTTAATTTGTTTTATTTGATTTCAAAAAATAAAAAATTTGTACACTGTACAAGCAATAAATTACTTATATTAATTTTTATATTATATATTTATTTAATATCTATAAAATATCGAACCATAGTCGTGCAGGGCACGACGGGTATAACTAGTTATTTTCTAATTAAGAATAACCATAGTATAAAGTCAAATTTTAAATTATCACTTAGTATAATAAATTAGTTGAACATTACTAAAAAAATGTATTTTTTTAAAAAACTCCAGCTATTTTTATAGTTAGTTTTGCAACTCTAATTAATTTTTTGGTAAATTAACAAATAAAGCTAAAGCTAGAGCAAAGAGGGACAAAAAAAAGATAAAGATTAGAGGGGTAGTTGCATGCTTTGTTGAAATTTTACTTAACTGTTGTCATTTACTTTATTTATTTTTGATGAGGAAAGAAATTAGGGGGTTCCGAACAAATAAGGGACTGTCCTAGGATATCCTTACGGATGAGGTTATAAAAACCCAAATCAACTACAAGCGGGACGGAGGAGACACGACGAACCGAACTAGTAATTTAGTCTGGCACAGAGTTACATTCCCTGAAGACATGGGTAATGCTCCATCTTCGGAAGCAGGCAAGGAAACACAAGGTGTCGGATCTGATCAACTCAATCTCTCGTGGGCAACGCTGATCACCAAGAATGGCATTAACTAGGTGCTGATTATTGCCCTCAACCTGGATATGGAAAATGCCATGTCGGGTGGCCTCAAGGATTCCCTAGCGCAAAGCACTGGCTTTGGTAGTCAGAACGGACTAGTGGCCTACCAATCCTCCGTCAAAATGGATTAGTGAGCCAAAGTGGTCGCGGAGAATGAACCCAAATGAGGAGACACCTTCTGGGCTAACTACACCATCAAAATTAAGCTTAATTTTTTAAGTTTTTTTTCCCCACTGTGCACTGGTTTGACTTTTTCGACCTTTTCAGCCTCTTGTAACAAACATCCACCAATTTTCCGATTTTTCCATTATATAGTCTGGGCACGACCAAAGTCATAGATATACTATGGGTGTTTGAGTTTTGCTCATTGTTGTTATAGAAAACTTTCTTGTTCCTACAATACCAAATGCAACACCAGACTATTGACAAAGTTTCCATTTCTTCCTTAGAAGCCATAGAGCGGAATTCATCGAGAAGTTGGTGGGGTTTTTTTATTTTCAAGGTAGATCTAGTCAATAAACCGTGTAAACTTTAGGTTAATTGAGTTTAGTGTTGTTTTGGTAAAGAGGCATGTTAGTAGGATGTGCATTATATCTTCATTAGTGTTATTGCAGACTACGCACCCTTGTGGGATAGGGATTGATGCGTCCCTCGTATGGGATGCCTCGGATCGGTGTGATGTTTGAGTAGTGGGTCTCAATTCTGCGTAGCGGAAGACTTGATTGATTGATTCAAGGCACGAACAAGCAAGAACAATTGAGAACACGAGAGCAATTGTGATTGAATTGTGAATAATAGTGGCGGCGCAAGCACAAGGACCAAACAAAGGAGAAAACCCTCGACTTTTATTTAATCCTAATGTGCGCTGAGTAAAACATAAGCCTAATTCCCCTTATATAGGGAGGCGGCACAAGAAATCCACGAAAAACCCTAAAAGAACCTATCGGCGCGCCTAGGGCTAGAACGCAGTCTAGGCCCATCGGCGCGGTCCAAAATGCAGCGGTGCAAGGCCCATAATTAACCTTCTAAAAGCATAAAACTAGTAATAGCAATGTTCTATAATGGAAAGAATACAAAAAACTACTAAAAATAGATAGGTCATTCGTGACCGTGCTCACAGTGTCGCGACAAGCTTGGCGCGGCGCTGGCGAGGCCCGGACACGACGTTGGCGAAGTCACGGCGCGAGGCTGAAGGCTGGCGAGGACGCTGGCACGGCGCTGGGCGCTTGAGACGACGCTAGCGAGGTCTCACGAAGTTGAGGTTCTCCGATGCATCCGAGAACCTCATGTTGCGACTCGACTACGAGGTCCGATGCGAGGACCTGGAGTGACGACCCGAGGTTGCGTCCCAGCACGAGGTCTCGGCGATGGCTGGTTGGGACCTCGACTTGCGATCCGATGCTCGAGGATGTCGCGTCTTGGCAAGGCTGGTCCGAGAGCTCGTAACGAGGTTCTTCAGCGCCGATGATCGAGATGGTGCCGAGCGAGGTAGCGATGCAAGGCGCGCCATGGCCAGCTGAGAGGCGCGACACGAGAGACTGAGTCGCGGACTGGATGGCTCGAGTCCTGGCACGGGTAATGGGGCCATCGGAGCGAAGTGTGAATGCGTCGTCCTCCTGGCTAGCATCCATGACGGGGGTCGCATCACCCTCCCCCACTTGGTTGGGAAACGTCCTCGTTTCCTCATAAGCAGGCTCGACATAGGGGGAGAGTTCGGCGACATTAAAAGTGGAGTGCACTGAATACTTGCCTGGGAGATCGATTTTGTAGGCGTTGTCCCCGATCCGCTCTAGGACTCGAAAAGGGCCGTCTCCTCGTTGATGAAGTTTCGTCTTCCGAGCATCCGGAAAACGGTCCTTGCGAAGGTGCATCCATACGAGATCTCCGGGGTTGAAAACCATGCGCTTCCGACCCTTTTTGTGTTGGGCCTCGTACTGAGATGCCCGACGCTCCAACTGGGACCGCGTCCGCTCGTGTAGCTTGCGGATGGCGTCGGCGCGGTTAGACGCGTCGATGTGCTCGCCGTTCTTCAAGGGCCGAGGGACAAGATCCATGGGAGTGTGTGGGTTGAGGCCGTAGACGATCTCGAACGGTGTCCTCCTAGTAGCCGAGTGTTTGGACCTGTTGTAAGCAAACTCAACAAAAGGGATTAGATCCTCCCACCAGCGTGAGTTATGTTTGAGCACCGTCCGAAGAAGTGTGCCCAAGGTCCGATTGGTCACCTCAGTTTGACCATCGAATTTGGGGATGATAAGAGGTTGAAAACAACAATTGTGTACCTAGCTTTCCCCAAAGCGTCCTCCAAAAATGGCTACAAAATTTCGTGTCTCGGTCACTAACAATAGTGCGAGGCACGCCATGTAACTTGACGACATGCTCAAAAAACAAGTTTGCGATTTCAGTCGCATTGCTGTTCCCTTTGCATGGCACGAAGTGAGCCATTTTGGAGAAGCGGTCCACAATTACAAATATCGGATCCTTACCGCGCCTTGTCATTGGGAGGCCCGTGATAAAATCCATGGAGAGATCTTCCCACGATGTGTCCGGAATGGGCAAGGGCGTGTAAAGGCCATGAGGCTGGAACCTCGATTTTGCGGTTTGGCACGGCACACAACCGCGACAATACTTGTGGACATCGGAGGCCATGTGTGGCCAAAAGAAATGCTCACGAAGTGCTGCTAGGGTTTTGGCTATGCCAAAATGGCCTCGGCCATCATGAGCTTCTTTGAGCAAAAGATGCCTCATCGACGAGGCCGGAATGCAAAGCTTCCCGGCTCGGTAGAGGTACCCATTGTCCAAAAAATAAGACTCATGGATTCGGCTTTGCTCGAGGTTCTCGATGATCGGTTTAAAATATGGATCATGCAAGTATAACTCCTTAATCAAGGAGAACCCGAGTAATTTGGCCTGTAACTGAGTCAATAGAACATACCTGCGTGACAGTGCGTCTGCCACAACATTCTCCTTTCCTTTCTTGTGAGCGATGATATACGGAAAGGTTTCCATAAATTCCACCCAACGAGAATGGCGCCTGTTGAGAGTCGTTTGACTCTTTAGATAAGCTAAGGCAGCGTGATCCGTGTGGATCACGAATTCACTTGGCCACAAATAATGTTGCCATGTTTTAAGAACCCGAATCAGCGCGTACAACTCTTTGTCATACGTCGGGTAATTTAGAGTTGCCCCCCGTAAGTTTCTCACTAAAATATGCAATGGGGCGTCTCTCTTGAAGGAGTACGCCGCCTATGCCATAGTCAGAGGCGTCGCACTCGATCTCAAAGTGCTTGGAAAAGTCTGGCAATTGCAAGACCGGAGCACTACACAAAGCTTGTTTTAAGGCCTAAAAGTCGGCCTCATGGTGTGGCATCCACTTGATTGTGGTCGCCTTCTTGGTAAGATTGTGGAGTGGCCCAGCGATGGAACTAAAGTCCTTGACGAAACGCCGATAGAACCCTGCGAGCCCTAAGAAGGATCGAACCATCGTCGGGGTCGTAGGGGTGGGCCACTCTCGGATGGCGCGGATCTTGTCGTCATCCACTTTGAGCCCATCCTTGGACACGACGAACCCAAGAAAATTCGTCGTGTCCGTGCAAAACGAACACTTGTCTAGGTTTACATACAATGAATGTTCGCGAAGGCATTCGAACACCAACCTAAGGTGCCTCGCGTGAGAGTCCAAGTCTCTAGAAAAAACTAAGATGTCGTCAAAATACACAACGACAAAACGTCCTAAAATTTTTCGAAAAACAAAGTTCAGAAGCCGCATAAAAGTACTAGGGGCGTTTGTCAAGCCAAAAGGCATGACAAGCCATTCGTACAAACCGTGCTTGGTTTTAAATGCGGTTTTCCACTCGTCGCCCTCTTGCATAAGGATTTGGTGATATCCGCTTCGAAGATCAATCTTGGAAAACAGGGCGGCACCATGGAGCTCATCTAGCATGTCATCGAGCCTAGGGATCGGATGCCTGTACTTCACCGTAATCTGATTAATGGCTCGGCAGTCGACGCACATACGCCACGAACCATCTTTCTTCGGAACTAGGATCATCGGCACGGCGCACGGGCTCAAGGACTCTCGGACGAAACCCTTGTCCAATAGTTCTTGAACTTGGCGTTGAAGCTCCTCGTTCTCCTTTGGTGAAGTCCTATAGGCTGCTCGATTTGGAAGCGACGCGCCTGGCATGAGATCGATCTTGTGCTCGATCCCTCGGAGTGGTGGCAAGCCCTTCGTTAGCTCATCCGGCATAAGGTCTTCGAATTCCTTCAAAATAGACACAATAGAAGAAGGAAGTGAAGAGTCCACAGTTTTAGTTATAGAAAGTAGGGGAAACATAATGACACAAGAAAGACTCCCCTGGATAGATTTTTCGACGTCCCGACGCCGGGCTAAGAGAAGACGATCTTGGCATGTGCCAAGCAAGGGTGGCTCGGCGTCTGAGCTCGTCCGATGAGCTTCTGGGGCGATTTTTGGATATGTTGTAGCCCCTGGATTTTCTGGAAGAATGCCCCTGGAAACGCCATGAAAACTCATCCCGTAGCTCCTGAAATCCCAGTTTTCGTGCAGCGACGGCGTGCTGTGCGACGCTAGGAGTCTCATTCGGCGGTCCCTTGCTTAAATTGACTTCTACCGGGCGTTTTTTCTTCATTTCTGTTGGAAAATCAATTTTAATCTGTTTTGGACCAGAAACGCCCATGGAATCGCCCGAAAATTGCTGAAGCCCTTGTTTGTTGAAATCGGCAGCGTTCGGTGCGTTGTCGATGCCCCTCGATGTAAACTGTTGGCCCGACTCCAGCTTTTGTCGTCGCTTCCCATCTTGAACATCTGCACTAATGGTTTGAGAAGGTTTGGCACCAGGAACGCCTTTGGAATCGTCAGAATTGGTGGTAGACGCCGATGGCGTCGTGTTTGGCGCGCCGGTGCCGCTGTCGCTAGCTTTCTGTCTTTGCCTCTCGGCTTCATCCTGTAGAGCTTCACTAGGCGACATAGGTAAGAGAGTCACACGCTTCCTGTGGTAATTGAACATGTAAGTGTTCAAATACCCGTCGTGAAGCACGCGACGATCGTATTGCCATGGGCGCCCCAACAAGAGATGTGTGGCGTCCATTGGCGTTACGTCACAAAGGATAGAATCTGAGTATTGACCAATGGAAAAGTTGAAGATTACCTGTTTGTCGACCCAATCTCATCCATCATTGGATATCCATTGAAGCTTGAAAGGTTGTGGATGAGGTGTGGTCGGCAGCTTGAAATGATCTACAACTTTTTTGGAGAGGAAATTGGCGTAACTTCCCGAATCTATGATGACGCTCAAGGAAACATTGTTGACCAAACAACGAGTATGGAAAATTTGCTCCCTTTGATCCGTCTTCGGCGCGTCACGCATGCTCAAAGCGCGCCTCATCACCAACCCGAGTTTGGCGACGCCGAGGGCCTCCGATGGATCGCACTCGATATCGGCGTCCTCGGTCAATGGTGGCTCATTTTCCTCTTCATCTTGGCTATCATATGGCTCTCCATTCGTTGTAAACAAGACCTTCTTGGCATTCGGACAGTTCCTTTGCATGTGGCCACGGCCCCCACATTTATAGCATGCCATGTCGCGCGCGCGATCGGCACTTGGCTCGGCGCTGCGTGGTGCGGCTGGCGCCTTGGATGGCGTGGCCTTGATCTTGGCCTTGGAACCTGTCGAAGCACTAGGGAAAGAAGAAGCAACCCGATTAGTAGAAAAACCGGATTGACTAGAGTTAGGAACATACCTCGAATTGGACCATCCCGACTTGGTTCGCAATTCTTGTTTGTGGATTTGCATGGTGGTGTGAACCAAGTTGTTGATGTCCTTGATGGTAAGAATTTTCAACCGATCTTGTATAGATTGTCGCAATCCCGAGAGGAACCTCGTCTTCATTACCGAGGGCGACACACTCATTCCCGCTTTGAAGAACATGTCTTCGAGCTTGGAAAAATACTCCTCCGGCGTCATCGATCCTTGCTTGATGCGCATAATCTCTATGTGCATCTTGTCTTTGTAATCTGCCGGAATATATCTCTTCTTCAAGATGTAGACAAGTTGATGCCACTCTCGGATTAGGGGTTTTCCTTGTCGAATCCTTTCGGACTAGAATCGGTTCCACCAAGTCCTAGCGGCACCATGGAAGTGCAAAGTCACAACTTCCACTTTCTCGTCATCTTCATAGCCTAAATGTCGGAGCGTGTGCTCCGTACCTTGCAACCACTCGATAAATGCGTCAGGATCATAAGAACCGTAAAAGGTTTCGAATTTTACCTTAATATCGCATCGGTTGTGGCGTGGATACATAGCATCGCGGTGCTCACGATCGCGCCGACGACTGGCACGCCAAGGTGAATGCGCTCGCCTGTCGCGCTTGTGCCGAGGCGGTCCTCGTGGTGGATCGTCATCGCCATCATCCGGATCGTCTCCATCATCGGGCCTCCGCGGACGCCGAGCGTCTCGATCCTTGTCGCGTCTTCCCTTCGTGGCATGCTTGCGACCCGAGCCATAGACTCGGTCATACTCGGCACGATTCTTGGCAAGATGCGGTGGTGGAATCCAATCCGAGGGCCGGTGATCTAGTTCTTCCGGATCCTGCACATGTGGATGCTCAAAAGACGATTCATTAGAGTAATCAGAAAACTCATCATAATCATTTTCAAAATCGGAGAACGGACTCCGAGCACTTTGATGCCCGAGGTCGTCCTCAACTCTGTATGCGTCAGCATCATAATACTTGGCCCCGTGCTTCCGCTTTGGGGTTTCGCATATATATGCCGGCGACTTGTGCTTTTGCTTTTTCTTTGGATCCCCACTCGTGTGTCGGCGTCTATACTCCTCGGAGTTGTACTCCTCATCGGAATATACGTCGTACACTTGTGTGTCCCTGTAATCTCGCGCCATTTGATAGCGATCTGCGGTCCGGGGACCACCATCGTGCTTATCATGTTGGCGACTTTCTTTGATCGACTCCATGCGATGCATGGTGCCAAATTGTGATGAAGGCTGAGCATGCTTCTTACCCTTAGCGTTGGCACGAGCGACGTCGTCCGCGGACACGCCAGGGACGTCGTGGATTTCCGAAGCGAGTCCACGCGTCGGCGGCACGGTGTGCTTGGACTGCGTTTGGCTCGCCGCCAAGAGGCGTTCGAGCTCCTCAATTCGCGCCACGGCTTCGGGGTTCCAATCATTACGATTCTGATTTTGATTCTGCACCTCGGGTGGATTGAAGTTTGTAGGATTGTCGTTGTTGACACCCTCTCCCGAGTCCGATATCGTACCTATAGTAATACCAGTCATCGAAGCAGTAAGAAGTTCACAAGCAACAAAACAACGAGTTACGATTCGCTTAAGTCAAGCCTACCCTTTTGTTCAAACCACACGAACAAGGATCGGCTAGGATAAAGGTCACTCGATCTCGATCTAAGATCTGGATCCAAAAATCACAATGCAAGCAAGCACGTCAAGAATAAGTTGCAACCAAAATCAACAAGACAATAATCGACGTGAATGAATGCGTGGACAACAAAACTAACACAAATGAACGTTCTTGCCTTATTTTGGCTTGTGACAGTCCAAAGATTATTTTTTTTATAACTGAATCGACAACCTTACCTTATTTTGGCTATGGTTGTACGAAAGTTTTTTTTTTTTGAATATTAACGATACTAGGTTTTCTCCTCTAGAATCGTAGAACACAAGTAACAAGATCAACACGCAATAAAATCGAAAGAAGCACAAGAGAAATTGGCAAAACAAATCCTATGTTCATGCAACTAGCAACACAAAGCGAAACCTTCACCAAAATCAATAGATCAATCGAGTTAGGTCACGATTGATGTTTTTTTTTTAACAATTTACGCAAGCAAGAAAAAAAAATTGGGACCCTAGATGGCGGTTATGTGAAGTGGAGGATGAATTCTAGGGTTTAGAAGTGGCGGAAACGTGTGAGAATGAACGAAAAGGGTTGATCGAGACTTACTCAAACCTTGGCTCTGATGCCAGTTGATGCGTCCCTCGTATGGGATGCCTCGGATCGGTGCGATGTTTGAGTAGTGGGTCTCAATTCTGCGTAGCGGAAGACTTGATTGATTGATTGTGAAGGCACGAACAAGCAAGAACAATTGAGAACACGAGAGCAATTGCGATTGAATTGTGAATAATAGTGGCGGCGCAAGCACAAGGACCAAACAAAGGAGAAAACCCTCGACTTTTATTTAATCCTAATGTGCGCTGAGTAAAACATAAGCCTAATTCCCCTTATATAGGGAGGCGGCACAAGAAATCCACGAAAAACCCTAAAAGAACCTATCGGCGCGCCTAGGGCTAGAACGCAGTCTAGGCCCATCGGCGCGGTCCAAAATGCAGCGGTGCAAGGCCCATAATTAACCTTCTAAAAGCATAAAACTAGTAATAGCAATGTTCTATAATGGAAAGAATGCAAAAAACTACTAAAAATAAATAGGTCATTCGTGATCGTGCTCGCAGTGTCGCGACAAGCTTGGCGCGGCGCTGTCAAGGCCCGGACACGACGCTGGCGAAGTCATGGCGCGAGGCTGAAGGCTGGCGAGGACGCTGGCACGGCGTTGGGCGCTTGAGACGACGCTAGCGAGGTCTCGCGAAGTTGAGGTTCTCCGATGCATTCGAGAACCTCATGTTGCGACTCGACTACGAGGTCCGATGCGAGGACCTCGAGTGACGACCCGAGGTCGCGTCCCGGCACGAGGTCTCGGCGATGGCTGGTTGGGACCTCGACTTGCGATCCGATGCTCGAGGATGTCGCGTCTTGGCAAGGCTGGTCCGAGAGCTCGTAACGAGGTTCTTCAGCGTCGATGATCGAGATGGTGCCGAGCGAGGTAGCGATGCAAGGCGCGCCATGGCCAGCTGAGAGGCGCGACACGAGAGACCGAGTCGCGGACTGGATGGCGCGAGTCCTGGCACGGGTAATGGGGCCATCGGAGCGAAGTGTGAATGCGTCGTCCTCCTGGCTAGCATCCATGACGGGGGTCGCATCAGGGATGTAGTTTGTCGCAAGCCTAGTTTTAGTTGGGAGTCTGTTCATGGCCACTTTCATAAGAAGTTTTCAATTTTGGGTGGGATATCAAGTTTTTTGATCCAATCCAAGTTGATATGGGGTTCACCCTTGTTGTTATAAATCCATTGCATTATGGAATACATAGAGTACCGCCCATTTTTGCTTGGCTGCTAGTACAATCTATTCAAGATAGTATTGATGGACGCAATAATTGGAGAGACGCGAAACGTATCCTCAAGGTTTAAAACCCAAAGTAATTTGCCAGTTTTCTAGGTTTTATACCAATGGAGGTATTCAACAACACGTTCCTCCCATTTATGTCATTTGTGGTATTTATCATTGGTTGTAGAATGCCATTATCTGTCCAATTATCTTTCTAGAAGCGGTTGGTTTTCCCATCACCGATTTGCCAAAGAATATCCTAAAGGAAAAGATCTCTGAGGCTCATTAATTTTGACCATTGCCATGATATGTTTTGTTATTTTGATGTAATTGAAGAGTCCCTCAATTTTGAGGTTTTTTCAGTAGCAATTTTAACTCGGATACTATCTAGTTTATCTCTTCTGCCTTTGCGATTCCCAAACCCCATGGGATGGGGGTCGAAAAATTGAGTTCCAGCTAATTAGCGGTTTATGGTTATTGTCTTTATTCTAGAAAAAAAACTATTGATTTTATCAAGCTCTTTAAGAGTTGATTAGGGTAGTAAAAATGATTACATGAGGTAATTCGGTTGTGTTGAAAGATTTGCTTTAATCGGTATTTTCCAACCTTCCTGGGATAACTTGTTAGCATTCCACCTAGAAAGTTGAGCACTAGTTCTCAAGACTAAGGGTTCGAATGTGTCTGTAGTCACTTTTCCATTGATAATAGGACACCCAAGGTATTCGTCCAGTGCGACAATTTTCGTTATTTGCATGATTTGTACGATTTGATTTTTGGTAAAACATGTTCTTCATAAGTTAAAATGTTGATTTATGGAAGTTAAAATTTTGCCCGAAAACTTAGTAGTAATCATTAATGACTCTTTATTTTTATTACAAACACGGTTGTTAGCTTTTGCGAATATAATAACATCATCAACAAAAGAAAGGAATGGAATTTTTGTCTCGCTCCTTGAATTGATGCAAATACCACTTTTCGGGTCGCGACAGCTTGTGTGGAGTTCCCTTGTAAGTACTTCCACAACTAGAATGAACAGTTATGGGAACAAGGGGTCCCCTAGTCTTAGGCCCATCGAAGGAAAAATTATTTTGTTGGTCCATTGTTGACCAAATCCGAGAATTGACACTATTTTCACGCATTCACGGATCCAACCAGGGAATTTAATGTGTTCTCTTCGATGTGTTACTCTTCTTAAAGCAAAAGACTCAAAAGATCATAAGAAAGAAATTGATGCAAAATTGATAGATAGAGTAGATCGAAATTAACAAATTGAGATCCAAGATAGAATATAATATATGCCATGATATCATCGTCAAAGACTACACACATGCATGTTTCTTTTTGACATAGTCAATGATAGACATGGAACCTTTGGTTAAGGTTTGAAGTTGCCAAAGATGCATGTGACGAGCCCTATTATACGAGTGAAACATTCGCACTAAAACATTCTAGGCTTCAATACCTGTAGTAGCCCTAGCAACGTGCTCAAGTAGGGAAGTTGCAAGCATTAAGTGAATCCAAATACCAATATGGATGGCAATTTCAATAGCACTGGACAAAATCGACCCGAAAAATGGGTGAAAATTGGTAAAAATCGGGTGAAAACGGATGATTGGTGTTTCAATGGATGTTTGGGTGTGGGTGGTCACTTCATCCGACTTGACTTGATCACCCGACATATTCAAATTGTAGGAATCTCTATCCAACATCAAAAATCATGGCAATGAGCTTACCTCATTAAGGCTATAAATAAGTTCAAGCTCACCATATGCAATCTAATCATTTCTATGATATGGGTATTTGAAAAATAAGCACAAAAGAAAATGTAGTTAATTCTTTAATTTACTTATCAGCCCGAATTTATGACTTAAATACAATTTTGAATGAAATTCTACAATTTAAAATACCATTTTAATAACAATGGCTAAGCTTGAGCGCGAGGAATCATGAAATTCAGAGTTTCCATCAGACGACCTCCGAAAAAAGCCATTTAGTGGGAAAGGGGGAATTGTTTGGACATGATTAATTGGTTAAAATGATTAAGCTCTCGTTTGGTTCAACATAGAAATTCAGTTCTCGAGAACTTGACTTCATAGGAAGTAATTTCATGTGAATTGAAATCCATGGGAAGTAGAAATTTATATTTGTTATGAACTCCAACATTTTTCTCCTATAAGTTACATGAGATCAACAAGTTGTCTATCACACACATTACTTGTATCACACATATCATGTACATGAACAATTGAATATTATAGATTGGAGGTAACTTGTACAAAGTGAATTATTCACCTTCTTCAACTCCTTATTTTCATGCATGAATCATGGAGATTCACCAAAATTTTACTCCACCATTGGCCAATAAATAAGGCCATCCTCCATTGTAAAACTTGCACCAAAGTAGAGCAACCCTCCCTCCCTCTCTTCTAATGAACTAGAAGTTCTTCTAAAATTGTTTTAGTTCTCTTTCCAAAAGTTCAAGTGATCTAACTTTTATAAAAAAATTCATAACATTGTTTGGTTTAAAATATGTAAATGGAGGAATTCGAAATTACTACTCCCTCCGTTAAGCAATACTAGTCATTATAGAAATTAATAGAAAAATTAAGGAACCACTTAAATTTACCTAAATATCCTTTATAATTAATTTGTTTAATTCTACTTTTGGAAAATGGGAAAAAAATTTGCCTTTCTAGCCATTTTTTGTAAGGATAAAATTGGAAAAATCTTGTCAAAATATGTAAAATGACAAGTATTATTTAACAAAAAATTCAGCATAAAATGACAAGTATTGCTTAACGGAGGGAGTATTTATTACTCATAGGAAGAAGATCTTACCTAGCCTACCATAGTAAGTACACTTCCTAAGATTTGGAGGAAGTATAAATTCCTGTATTTATTTTATGAACCAAACACAGGCAAAATCCTGCATGTTTTTTAAGAAACAAACACGGGCATTGAAAGTACTTCTTGTGAAAGTTGAAATTCCTAGAAAATCGATTGTAAGTCAAACGAGGGCTAAATGGTTAGGCTGATACCATATAAACATTTGGTATTTTACGGGAAAAGATGTCTATGTTATGAAGTCAAATGTGATCTCCTACAAGTTATCTATCTACACACACATATTACTTGTATCATACATATCATGTTGATGAACAATTGTATAATGTATGATTGGAGGTAAATTGTACAAGGTGAATTACTTGTATTCACCTTCTTCACCTCCTTATTTCCATGCATAAATCATGGAGATTCACCTAAGTTTTACTCCACCTTTGGCCTATAAATATGGCCATCATCCATTGTAAAACTTGCACCAAAGTAGAGTAAGCAATACATTCTCTAAAGTTCGTACTCTCCCTCCCTCTCTTCTAATGATTTAAAAGTTCTCCTAAAGTTTGTTTAAGTGTTCTTTCCAAGAATTAAAGTGGTTTTGCTTTTATAAATCTTTTCATAACACGTTATCAGCACGAGTCTCTAATTACCAATTGAGCTTCACTAATCACCAAGGTACAAATTCTACCTCTTCCTATTCTTAAACTTCTTGAGTTCATTTCCTAAAACCGTTTTGAGGAGTATGCTCTGTAGTTGCCTAATTTGGGATCTTCTACATCAGAAACTCGTTTTCTTCCTAGATTTGAAACGATTTCTTACAAAAAATAAATCATGCTTTTAGATATGTACAAGATACAAACAAAATATTAGATTTGCTTATCTCCTTTGATGTTTACCCCGATTTCACCTCCGAACTCTTCACTTTCACTACTTGGATTGGAAGTAAGTTTTAACCAAAATGATTATGAGCATGATGTTGGTAATCACAATAAGAACAAGGTAAATGAAAAGCTCAATAAAAAATCTCCTATTGCCGGCTCTAAGATGACGCATAATCTCGTCGTCGGCCATGGAGAATGTCGAAAGAAAAATTTGGTAAAGGTGGTCGAATATGGAAGTGGAGGAAGGAGATAAGGTCGGAAGTGAAAAAGTGAAAAAGGAGATGAAGGAAACCGGACTTTGTAAGGACTTCGGACATTGGATTTTTAAGGACCTCGGACTCTAAGGACTTTAAGGACCTCGGACTCTAATGACTTTAAGGACTTTAAAGATTTTAAAATTCCCACTATATACTTTTCTTTCATTTCCTATGATCTCTTACTTTTGTCTTACGATATTTTCTATGCCTATATCTATATTGATTAATTACTTCTCTTACTCACGCAATCTTTCTTTATGCATTTTGAATATATTATCTACATGCATATATTTATTTGATATGACATGTCCTTCAATCGTCCCATACACGACTCATGCATTATAATATTGATTATGTTAACCTTTGTTTTGCATATCTTTATATGTAGCAACTAATGGCAAACATCGCTAAAAGGGAGTTTGACATCCTAGATTTATCGGGCTAGAAATACCTCGAATGGAGGGTTGATGCCATGGCTCACCTCAAGGCAAATGGCCTTTGATGGTGCGCAAAGTAGCGGAATATAAACAGTGGGACCAGAGTACGAGGAATAGCGAGATCCGGCGGGATTCCCAAAGTTAAACTCGAGGGCCTTTACCATGCCCATCTAAAAAAGGCAAGTCCTTGCCCAGGAGAGGTCTCAAAACCACAATCACGAGGTCAAGAGCTCGTCAAAATCATAAAATAGGACAGTTAGGCGGACTCTCCCCAACTCATGACGAGACATAAAACCTCGTTGTTCAAAAGCTGACATTCCCACCCCATTTAAACCACTCAGCGGCCACCATATTCTCAATCAATGATCAACTGCCTCACTTTTAACCAATCAAAGAGCTTGATCTCGGGCGTCCCACATCGAGCAAACGTCAAAATCATGTTCCTCAAACCACTATAAATAGAGGAGAATCTCGAAGGTAGAAAGGGGTTGAAAACATCTTAGACTCAAGAACTATCTTGTTCGTTGAAGATCGACGTGTTGAATCATCGTTAAAAACTACGCTACAGCCAAGTGAAGGTCCACAAAAAGACTTCAAGTCGCCCAAAGAGACCTCGTCTCAATCAAGATCTCGCTACGTCACTTCGCATACCGTCATCCCCGCATGCACAATCAACTCTTCGACCTCGCCACAAGACATCAGGCTTAGGCTTGCAACCGGAGTAGAGCTCTTTAAAAGTCTGTTAAGTGATAGAATCTCGCAGTAGTTAGGAGGTCTCGAATCTTGTTAGGCAAAGACCTCGAATCCTACAAAAAGAGATCTAGGGCATAATCTCGCTATTCATAATCTCGTTGTTTGTAGTCTCGCTATTTGTAACCTCATTCTAAAGAGATAAACAAAAGCAAGTGTTTGCCTAGTCGAATAAAAGTAATCTCGTTCTTGTCTTCTAGCGCTGGTTTATTTCGGGTTTCATCAATGACGTCGTCTGTGGGAACCTCTTCACCCTAAGCAGTTTCCCAACTTGCGCGAACCTTGGCTTTTGTATCCCTCAAAATGGCATGTCCAAACAATTTCTTCCCCCAACACCCCGATAACATGCTCGAAACCTCGCAATGGATGAACATGGGACCGCCACCGGGTTGTCCGTTCGGGGTCCCTCCGGGGTGGGCGTATAACATCCCGCAAAACCCTTACCCATTTTAGGGGTGCGAACCGGGCGGCGTTCCCCTGAACTCATATCCCTATCCCGGCTATGGGAAATACCAGCAGGGCTTCGCTCCTTCGCCTGGCCACGGCCAGGCACCTCCGGCATCCGCGTACACCCAAATTCCCGGGCCTAGACAGCCTCACTCTGAGTACGTACCCAAGTACGTCCCGGGTCGTGAGGCATCAACCAACGGCTCGTCTACGGAGAGGACGCCCCGGGACCCCATGCAGATTTCGAGATCTCGCTCGCAACGTTCCCGAATGCAAGATCCGGAACTATCCAAAACGGCGGGGAGCACGATGCACACCCTAAATTCACGCTCGCGACGTCGCCATATTGAGGCTGGAAGCCTCTCACCCTTCGCGAACGAGATTCAAAGCGCACCGATGCCCAAGGACTTCCATAGGCCTCAGATGGGACTTTACGATGGCGCGGCAGACCCGGAAGAACATGTGAAACACTTCGCTTTTCAGATGAACGTTAATTCTTACAACGATGCCATCTTCTGTCGCATTTTCCCTACCACCCTAGAGAAGGCCGCGATGACGTGGTTTATAAGCCTCAAAATCAGGTATGTGGCCTCGTTCGCTCAACTATGCGAGTCCTTCGTCGCACACTTCAGTGGCTCGAGGAAGCGCAAGAAAAACATGCGGGATCTCCGTGGCATCGAACAGGGGGAGGGCGAGTCGTTGGGCACCTTTTTTACAAGGTTCACAACCGCGATTGCCGAGATTGCGTATATCGACGAGGCTTCGGGGCGAGACACCCTCATGGGAAACCTATGCCACGGGGCTTTCAAAAATTACATTTTTCTAAAGTGTCCGGCGACGTATGAAAGCCTTTGCGCCCGGATCATGGCCCAAATATACGCCGAGGACGCCGCCAATATGAGCTCTCGGCCGAGGACCGACAAGGAAATTATGGTCGAGGCTAAGGGAAAGGCAAAGGTGGGTGTGCCCGCCTCCAAGGATGCGTATGTGACGCAGGCCCAGAACCCCATCAACAACAAATACAATAACAACCACAACAACAACAACCACAGAAACAACAATAACAACAACAACCGCAACAACAACAACAACAACGGGAACACCAGCGGTGGGAGCTGGAATTGCTTCGGAGGGAGGCAACGAGGTTACAGGGGAAATGGCGGCCCTCTGTATAACCCAAACGAGAAGGGGCGCGCAAACCCCGCCTCAAGAGCAAACAACGTGCCACAGGGCCCGAGCCAGGCCAGAGCCAACAACGTCGAACAACAGGCTCCCGCAAAGCAGGCACGATCTGGGCACACAATGAATCCCGATGGGTATATTCATACCATCTTGGGTGGCCCCTCGTTGGCTGGATCGAGCTAGGCAGAAAGAAAGAGGTACGCGAGGGCAAGCCATCATGAGCCCTCGGTATTTAGCGTCGCACAAACCTCACAGTCCCACGTGGGGCTAGCCTTCACCTCTGAGGATGTCGAGGGTCTGCACATGCCACACTCTGACCCTTTGGTGGTGCACGCTCAGCTGGGCTCGAAGATGGTTAAACGGGTATTGGTGGACACGGGATCTTCCATGGACATCATGTACTACGGCGCCTTCGAGCAATTGGGCATCTCAGCGACGTCCTTGAAGCCTTGCACCGGGAAGCTAACGTCCTTCTCTGGCGACTAGGGCTGAAAGCGAACCGAGCCGTTCGCGAGAAATTCGGCGTTCGGCTCGGTTAAAGTCCGTTCGGTTCGGTTCGATTTATAAAGAACCGAACATGAGCAAGCTTAATAAATAAATGAACCAAGCTTGAACATAAGAGAACTCGACTCGTTTGTTAATGAACAAGCTCGATTATATGTTCATGAACAAGCTCGATTATATGTTCATGAACAAGCTCGATTTTATGTATAAATACAAATATTAAATATACCCTATTTGTTAAGAGGCCCATTTTTAAGAAGCCCATTTTTAAGAGGCCCATTTTTTAGAAGTGAAAACCCTTAAATGCTACTAAAATTTACTCCCTTCTAAACCTAAACAACTAGCGCCGCTCGCCCGCTCCTCTAATTCTCTTTCACTCTGTCAGATCTTCAATTTCGTCTCTCTTTCACCTAGACAACTCGCTCTCTGCCTCTCTCAGATTGCAAGCTCCGAGCCTCCGATTCTCTCTGTATCTTGTCCCGCCGGCCGCCACTTTGTCTCCGTCGGCCGCCTCCATCAGCAACCGCGAGATCTCCGCTTCTATTGCTCGATCTCCCCGACGGCCCGACTCTCCCTTTTGTTGCTCGATCTCCCCAATGACCCGACTCTCCATTTCTGTTGCTCAACCTGCGAGATCTAACGCCAACGACCCGACTCTCCCCTTCGCTGGTGCTCTTGCTTCGTCCTTCGCCAACGGCCCGACTCTCGCCTTCTCAGGTAGCCTTCTGGTGTCACTTGATCCGGCCGGCCTCCAAGCACTCAAGCACACCTCCCCGGTTCAGATTTGTCAAAATAGATAAGGTTGTACAAAAGTAAAGTGAAATATATACATTCTGGTTAATATACATATGCTACATACATGTATCTATCAACTATCAAAAAATACTTTTCCCTGCTCAATGGTCTTCAAGAATATGCTCTCTTTTCATTTTGTTATCTCACTGGCTTTTTCTTTAGGCCTTGACAATAAAATTACAGTGGTCACTATACAACTAGCAGGCTTAATCATGATAGGAAAGCCATTTATATTAGTGACATGTAGTCCTTTTCTATATCTTTCATTTTATTACTATCTATACGTGATAGGAAAGATTTTAATGTGTGAAGTTTCATTTCCTTGTAATATTAACATATTGTGATGTTTAGCTGCATACACTTGAAGCTATGGCAAAATCAGTATGTGTATTTTAGAAGTGATTTTAGCTGGTATTAGTGTAATATATCAAATAGATGTTTATACCTTAATTTCAGCAGGTTTGATTTGTTCGCGAACGGACTAAATGAGCAGGTTTGATTTGTTCGCGAAAGAACTAAATGAGCTTTGGGTTAGCTTGTTTAGTTTGCTCATAAACAAGATAAACAAGTGGACTCGTCAAGCTCATGCTCGTAAACAAGACAAACGAGCGGGCTCGCGAACCGAGCTCGAGCTCGATGAGCTTTAAACGAACCGAGCTCGAACAAAAATTTGGGCTCAAACCGAGCTCGAGCCCGAAAAGACCATTGATTGATCGATTCGAGCTCGAGCCTTTGAAAACTTGGCTCGTCTCGGTTCGATTAAAGCCCTACTGGCGACAAGGTCGATGTCGCGGGCCTCATTGACCTTTGGATGACGTTGGGTACTGGTTCGACGAGGCGAACCGAGTTGGTGGAGTTCACCGTGGTGCGTTTACCCTCGGTGTATAACGCAATCATCGGAAGAGTATCCCTGATGAAATTTCAAGCGGTGGTGTCCATCTACCACCTAAAGATGAAATTCCCCGTCGAGGACGGGGTCGGCGAGGTCAAGGGCAACCAGGAGGAGGGGCGTGTATGCTAGCCGACCTCCGCAAAAAAAAATGTCTGGTATTCATGGTGGAGGCTACCGGGGAGGCTGATCTCGAAGTCCGGGACTTTACGATCCCCATCCCAGAGGCAGAAAGAAGGGTTGTCACTCCCTTCGGTAGCGAGGCAGAAAAGATCTACTTGGGCGAGTGCCTCTCCGGGGAGTCAGCGTCGTCGCTAGAGACCTTGCTTGCTGGCTCCCGCGACGTGTTCGCGTGGACTACAAAAGACCTTCGCGACATCCCGCGAATTGTGGCCCAACACTCCTTAAACGTGGATGTCACCGCCCGTCCCGTAGTGCAACACCGAAGGAAAATGAATGAAGAGAGGGCATGCGCCGCAACGCCGAGGTAGGAAAGTTGCTGGCCGCGGGGTTTATCCTCGAGGTCCAGTACCCTAGATGGATGTCCAACGTTGTGCTAGTCAAAAAGGCCAACGGGAAATGGCGCATGTGCGTGGACTTCAACAAAGCAGACTGTGACTACCACATCATCAAATCAAGCAGAATTGATTGCTTTATATGAGGCACGAAGAGAATGTGTGTCCCTTAGAGCAATGATTCAATTCATCCAGAAAGAAAGTGGAATGAGGCCAATCACAAATGATCCAACAATATTATATGAGGATAACTCAGCATGCGTTGCTCAGATGAAGAACGGCTACATCAAAGGAGACCGTACAAAGCACATATCTCCAAAATTCTTCTCCACTCGTGAATTAGAAGAAGCTGGTGAAGTGGACATCCAACAAATTCGGTCAAATGACAACTTGGCTGACTTATTCACGAAGTCTTTAATCCCCAAAAAATTTGGAGAATTAGTATCCAGAATTGGAATGTGCAGACTTCGAGACATACATTGAACTCAGGGGGAGTATCACACGCGCTACACTCTTTTTCCCTTCGATCAAGTTTATATCCCACTGGGCTTTGCTTGACAAGGTTTTTAATGAGGCAGCATCAAGGCGTACAATGGAATCAATGGTTGCACTCTTTTTCCCTTCGTTCAAGTTTTTATCCCACTGGGTTTTTCCTGACAAGGTTTTTAACGAGGCAACATATACTCATATCCTACAATCACGAAAGAAGGTGAGTATTCAAGGGGAAGTGTTATGAAGTCAAATGTGATATCCTACAAGTTATCTATCTACACACACATATTACTTGTATCATACATATCATGTAGATGAACAATTGTATAATGTATGATTGGAGATAAATTGTACAAGGTGAATTATTCACCTTCTTCACCTCCTTATTTCCATGCATAAATCATGGAAATTTACCTAAGTTTTACCCCACCTTTGGCCTATAAATATGACCATCATCCATTGTAAAACTTGCACCAAAGTAGAGTAAGAAATACACTCTCTAAAGTTCTTACTCTCCCTCCCTCTCTTCTAATGATTTGAAAGTTCTCCTTCAGTTTGTTTAAGTGTTCTTTCCAAGAGTTAAAGTGATTTTGCTTTTATAAATCTTTTCATAATAGTCTTTTTCTTTTTTCATTAATCAGTATGCATATATTATAAGTCAGTTTCAATTTACTAATGTGAATATTTAACCTATACGATAATGCAGAAGATAAATAACACGATCGAGTTTTGTGTTTGTAGCAACCCTCTCAATATATATATATATGGGGGGAGGTTCTGGTAGAAAGCTAATTGTGGTAAAAAGTGAGTGTGAATTTGAGGTGTTGGATTAAAGTGAATTGATGGTGAGATTTGAGAATGCAAAACAGTTAAAATAGGGTGAATATTACTCGATAATACGTCATTTGCCAAAAAACTCACATCCCTTAAAAGTAGCAAACAAACTATTTAAAAAAATTTTAAAAGGAAGGAATTAATATTAGGCAATACCAAATTTGAAATCTCATATAAATATTGATTCTCTCTCCTATTTTAAAAAAAAATGAAATTTGTAATATTAATTCTATTTTTAAATTAATTGATATTGACGTAATTTTTCGGTGATCGAATACCAATGTTATGAACAATGAATATACATCATTGCAGCCTACCAAGTGAATACCACCGTGATAAACAATGAATATGAAATTGTGTTACAATGAATATGATTAAAATTAATAGTTGTACGATCTTATTATAATTTTATAAATGAATATATATTAAAATAAAAATAAATACATCTGTTTTTATTGAATACTATATATCAAAATGAAGATGAATGTGATCGTTTAATTACATGAATACTATGAGTTTGTCACAACCCAATTACATAAAATGAAGATGAATATCGCCACCAATTAATTTCATGAATATCACCACCCTATCTTCATCTCTCGATCTTGATCTTCTTAATCTTTATCTTCCAAATTTATACTCCAACTAATATTGTATGCCACTGATCTTCATCTTCCTACAAGTACAAGGACTAGAGAATATGAAAACTCTTCTTTAACATTCTTCTTTGTATGAGTTGTTTAAAAAGTGAAAAAATAAAGAATATCGACTTTGACAAAAAGGAATATCAATGTAACATGTAATGAATATCAATAACTACTTGATAGTTATTCACAAAATAAATACAAATATAAAACATAGAAACTCAAAGTAAATAACACAAAATAAACCAATTTACAAAGATGAATATCAATGCACACTTTAATGAATACCAACATTAACCTAAATGAATATCGATCATCATTGCATACAAAGTAAACTCAGAAACTTAATAGTAAATACCATATTATAAATCATTTTTCCAAGATGAATATGAATGCAATTTTGATAAGAATATCATAATTAATCTCAAGGAATATCATAATTGAATAACACGATACAATTAAAAACTCAACAAATAAATACCATAGTATAACAAATTTTTAAAAGATGAATATCAATGGGCAATATAATGAATACCAGAATTACTCTCAATGAATATAGCATACGATTTCATGAATTTTTTTTAAAATTCATCAAACCCTAACGAATATCAACTTTGACAAAAATCACAAAACGATTTTGCTTTCGTTTTTTTAAATGTCAAGTTTGTGATTTTCTCTTACCAAAAATTCATGCCAGAATTTGATGAGGTGGTTGAGCGCTTTGTTAGAACTGTCTAAATACCAACAAAATTGGTCTTGCTGGGAGATTATTGCAGGTTTTTAGGGCTTGAGTTTAAGGTTTTTCCAATTCTCTCCACCTCATGGCAATCCAATCTCTTGCAATTCCACTATCAAAAGATACCGATCAAACATAAAGCATTTAATGTACTTTTTCAATGGAGATATTGAATGAATCAAAAACGGAATCAAAACCCCCAAATCAATTGTGATAAGTGTTGTAGAAGAACAAAGATCTATTGGAAGTTTACCTGCAATCAGACGGTTTTCTTCATTGAAGACGAAGATCCATTAGAAGTTTTTTGAAATCGCCAGATTTGATTTTTGGAAGGAGAAAATAATGGGCGGTAATTTGATTTTGGAATGTAAAATAAAATGGAAAGTTGAGATTACAATCCCATAAAATCAGCTTATTTGCTATAATACTATGAGATGCTCTTATTCTAGACCCACTTGCAATAAATCTGAGACGTTAAAAAATATTCATCTAATGGTCTAAATTTACACTCACTTTTTACTCTAAAAGGCTTTCTACTAGATCCTTATAATACTATATATATATATAGGATTGAGATCAGGTGAGGAGGGCTCTTACCGTAGATAATTAGGAGGATGCTCAATCTTTGGATTTAAAAAAATTAATGGATAAGATTTTTTTGAATTAAAAGAAAAACTAATAAATCTATTCATATCTTTTCTCTCTCCTATAATATCTCCCGGATCTATATATACGCTGATGCTAAACTTCCCCTCATCTAATACGTATTGAACAATCAAGGTATTGCAAATGAACAAGTAAAGTATTTATCATGAACAAGTATTATTATATTATGGATGAAAAATAAATTTACGCAAATAATTACGTCTCTCTACAAGTGAATAACTACTCATTAACAATTGAACAACAACAACAACAATGAACAACAAATACCTAACAATGAACAATTCATCTCTCGCGTCTATATAAGCGTTTATACTAAACTTTCTCTCTCATCTAATACATATTGAACAATTAAAAGATTGCAAATGAACAAGTAATATATTTATCATGAACAAGTACTGTCTAATATAATGATGAACAATATTCTAAACGCTAAACCCTAAAACCCAAAATACTAAACCCTAAACCATAAATAATAAACCCTAAACCTTAAATAATAAACCCTAACCCCTAAACTAAACCCTACAATCCTAAATACTAAACCCTAAACAATAAACCCTAAAACCCACACTACTAAACCTTAAACTAAACCCTAAAACATAAACCCTAAGCCCTAAATAATGAACCCTAAACCCTAAATATTAAATCATAAATCCTAAACCCTAAATAGCAAAAACTAAGATACTAAACCCTAAACCCTACCCTAGGGTTTATGGTTTAATACTTATGATGTCGGGTTTAGGGTTTAGGGTTTAGTATTTAGGGTTTAGGGTTTAAGGTTTTAGTGTTTATTATTTATGGTTTAGGGTTTAGGGTTAGGGTTTAGTACTATGGTTAGGTTTAGTATTTAGGGTTTATAGTTTAGGTTTTAGGGTTTAGGGTTTACTATTTATGGTGTAGGGTTTAGTATTTTAGGGTTTAGGGTTTATTATTTAGGATTTAGGGTTTACTATTTAGGATTTAGGGTTTACTATTTAGGGTTTAGGGTTTAGTATTTTGTGTTTAGGGTTTAGTGTATGTAGTTGTTCATTTACGCATAAGTAGTTGTAATTGTTCATGATTATTACATTACTTGTTCATTTACAATATCTTAGTTGTTCAATTTATATTAGAGGAGAGAGAAAGTTTAGCATCGGCGCTTATATAGACGTGAATGATATTAAGGAGAGAGAAAATTAGATATGAATTATTCATTATTATGTATTAATTGTTCATTGTTGTAGTTGTTCAATTGTAAATGAGTAGTTGTTGAGATGTAGAGAGACGTAATTATTCAATATAATAATACTTATTCACGATAAATACATTACTTGTTCATTTGCAATCTCTTAATTGTTCAATATGTATTAGATTGGAGAAAAAGTTTAGGATTAGCGCTTATATAGACGCGAGAGATGATCGAATTGTTCATTGTTAGGTATTAGTTGTTCATTGTTGTAGTTGTTCAATTGTTAATGAGTAGTTGTTCACTTGTGGAGTAACGTAGTTATTTGCGTAAATTATTGTTCATCCATAATATAATAACGGTCTTTCTAACCTATGCCCTTAGGGCATAGGATAAGCTTCCCGATTTTAGAAACTAAAACCCTAAAAAGGAAATGAATAAACCCGTCATAAAAAAGATTTAAATCTCTAAATAAATAAAAATACCAAATATTTCTAAAACAAGATGCTTATCCTATGCCCTTAGGGCATAGGTTAGAAAATCCAATATAATAATACTTGTTCATGATAAATACCTTAGCTGTTCATTTGCAATCTCTTAATTGTTCAATATATTAGATGAGGGGAAGTTTAGCATCAGCGTATATATAGATGCGGGAGATATTATAGGAGAGAGAAGGATAGATTTATTAGTTTTTATTTTAATTCAAAAAATCTTATCCATTAATTTGTTTAAATCTAAAGGTTGAGGATCCTCCTAATTATCTACGGTAAGAGCCCTCCTCACCTGATCTCAATCATATATATATATATATATATTGATGAAGGGCACTGTCCATGAGAGTCAAACCAAATACTTCTAAGTATTATCCTTAAAACTTAACCAATTGACTAGATGTCCGAAGGCAATCCTCTTAATATAATGAGACCTACATAATTGCTTAATTTGGTTATGTATGTAGGTTTTCGTTTAATAAGTAGACTTGCTAGCTAGGATCGACCTTAAGTAACCATTAAAAATATTTGTTGATGGTGAGATTTGCTAGTAATTATTTTAAACTTTTGTAAGACAATCCATTTGGATGTAACCATTTCGGTTTGAACTGAAACTATAAAAATTGTGTAATTGTGAATAGAAACGTACAACACAGGTATCAAATATCATTAAAAATAAGGAAAGAGATTTAGCCCCGTTTAGTTTGTCATGACATATGGAAACGTAAACTTAAACGGAAATAAAATGAATCTAGCCCCGTTTAGTTTGTCATGACATATGGAAACGTAAACGTAAACGGAAATAAAATGAATCTAGACCAATTTTAGTGTCATAATACATTTATATAAAAAAACATCCAAAAACTTGTCCATTGTAAAAAATGAGATGGAAGAGAGTGATTCCCCCATTTTGTTACCCACCCCCTTGATGGAAGAACGATTGAGGTGGAACAAGCTCCTTTTTACAATGGATAATAGGTTGTGGAAAATAAGTTGATTTTTTTTGTCAATGTATCATGACATTAAACTAGACTACATTCATGATTCATTTCCATTCCGTTTACGTTTCCATGAATTGCAACTGTGAGCGGGTAAAACAAACATAGTTACCATAGATATTTTCTCTATTAAAAGGTATTTGTTAAATTACTACGCATTTATTATTATTTTTATTATTTTCCATATTACTAAATGTATGGTAGTTATGCAACTTAATGGAAGATTCTATTTTTCAAATATGATGGAATTAAACTTGGAGAAGGTGAGAATATTCCTAACTTGGGCTCTAAGTAACCATAGGAGATATAGAAAGTCGACACCCTGATCTCCTTCTTCCATTATAAATACACGCCCTAGGCGTGTAGGGAGAGCCACATGTGCATATCGGCATATTCAGAATACTTGAATAGGCCAATGCTTGTTTAGCTCGACTGTTCAGAGATTCATCGTTCTCTCGTTGTACTTTGACGCTCGAAACGACAATTCGCTCTTTTGACTTAGGCATCGGAGGTGGATTAGGGGGTCCCCGCCCCCTGTGTCCATTATTTTGCAGGTTTTTAGGTCAGAAGATTGGGCGTGGAGCGAGAGAGAGGGAGCTTATAATTAGTGCATTGAAGGTGGAATTTTTGTGCACTAACAGCAACCAAACGGGGCCTTAATGTAATTTGTAATTATATGATACGTGGTAAAACAAATACCAAATAATATATAGTTGGGTGAATTTATTTCCTCTTGTCTTCAACTTTTTTGATATTTAATTTTAAAAGACACTCGAATTGGAAATTCATGAAGACGACAGATCGAATTACCATTGAAGGTACGGATGTAGAGACCTGATTGATTATAATATGTGGAAGGTGGAGGTAGGTGTCAAAGTAAATGGAAATTAAGGTGAATCGAAATTTCAAATACGACGGCCAACTTTAGGACCTTGTCAAAAACTTCGTCTCCTAAAGCAATTATCAATCAAATATTAGTAAATTTGATGCTTTTAATTATGGCCTGGAAATAAATAACTTATACACTCCTTTATCCATTCATGTAACGTTCTTATATATAGGATCTTATAAATAATATAATAATCATATCGTCTCAAAACGTATGTTTCAGGTTAGTTACGTACTTGATCCTTGTACGTGGTAAACTAATTCAAAGTATTTCATCTCAAAGCTTCAAGCTTAAAATTGTTAAAATACATACAAGTTTTTTTAAATTTAATTTCCCGAAAGTATTTTTATGTACAAGTAAAACAAGATGTGTAAGCAACCAAATTTACCTATCATTTATTTATGTTTATTTTAACGCTACCTACCTTATGGTCGATGAGTGAGAGAAATTGCACAAAAACTTGATAATTGAGATGGGGCCTGCTGTTTCGTAACATTACAATATTAGCATTTAATTCCTGGGTTATGTCAGACTCCCCTCACTATCAAATGTCTATTGTTTTCTGTGATTAGAAAACGCAATAGGGAGCTAATTGGTGCAAAAACATGTGTTAATAATAGTCGGATGCTCTTCAAATGTGAAATAAATAAGCGATGTTTATATGAACCAAGTAAATTTCAAAGATACAATTATTACTCACAGAAAATATCATGCGAGAATTAAAAAAATAAGAATAAATCTTTGACCCTTTTTTTACAAAATCGACATTTCTAATTAGATTTTTATTAAAAGGGATAAAAATTGACATGAACGAATTGCGTATTTTTTGAAAAATCCGTTTCTAAGGAACGTGTATAGTTTGTATATCAAAATTGACCAAGTATGCATCAATACTGACCATTTTGTACATCAAAACTAATTTTTTATGCATCGATTTTTTTATGCACATTGTTCCTCGATTTGAACTTTTTTATTTTTTATTTTTACTTTTGAACCTTATTTATGTGTATGAATACATTGGGTCTATCGGGCGCATCTCCTTCCCTTCGGCAGGGGTACTCCCATCCTGACCCCCTAGATTCCGCTGTAGCGGAACCTCATTGGGTCAATGTTGTTGTTGTTGTTGTTGTTATATTTATGTGTATGAATACAATATTTATCTAGTTTTTAATGCAAATATAATTAGTTTTCATACACACATAAAATAAGATGCACTTTTGTGTTATTTTGATGCACAAACGATTAGTTTTGATGCACATGTATAAGTAAGACAAATTTATGTTCATCGATTTCGCCTTGTATGTGCATCAAAACTAGTAATTTGTGCATTCGTTTTTTTTATGCACATTGTGCATTGCTTTTAAACTTCATTATTTTTAGATGCACATTTTGCCAATTCTAATGCATATTTAGCCGATTTTGATGCACTCGCAAACAAGATGCACTTACTATGATAAGGTATGTAAGATGCACTTCCTCTAATTTTAAATAGAAAGTTCTTAATTCCCATATTTAGACAAAATCAAGTAATTTTTAACCAAATGTAATTTCTATTTTCATGAGTTTCAATTTCCATGAAATTACTTCTTAAAAACTTAAATTACTACGAATTGAATTTCCATGAAATTACTTCTTAAAAACTTAATTTCTATTTCCATGAGGGACTTTGAGGGACGCACACGTGGCGCGCACCAATTGGTTTAAATTCCACCCGTTTGATGCGCGTCATATGTCATTTTTTGAACGGATAAGATTTAATAATAAAATCTAAATATAAAAACATAAATCTTGATTTATTTACTTAATATTTTATGTTTTTAAATTATTATTTTTTTCAAAATGCATAAAATTAAATTCTCTATCTATAGAAATCCATTTTGTATAAGTTTTGCATAAAAATTATATATATAAATAAAATATGAATATAGTTAGTGTAATAATTTATATTTTTTGGTAGAAAAAATAATGATTTGTATTGAAATCATATGTCCTCAATATATACACATATTTTTGAAATCCTTTTTAATAACAAACCAATATTTTTTTCTATATATAGGGTCATTTTCCTATCTCAACCCACACAAAAAATTTTCTACCCTTTCTTTCTATCTTTCCATTATGGATCCAACACATCCATTTTTTTTTCTGGAAATTTAATGGATCTCCTCAATGATCAACAAACAGGAAACACTTCAGATTATTTCTCTCCAACTCCAAACTCAACCCAAACAAGTCCACCACCTGAAATTCCACAATATAGCACCCAATATGACCTTCATGTGGGGGTTAATGAGCCAACTCCAGGCCAAAATACAACCAATCGTAGAGAAGCCAGACCCAATTGGAGTCCTCCTGAGGACATTGTTCTTATTAGTGCATGGCTAAATACAAGTAAGGATCCAATTGTAGGTAATGACCAAAAAGCAGCTGCTTTTTGGAAGAGAATTGCAAACTACTATCGCCAAAGTCCAGCAATTGCAAACCTACCAACACGAGAAGCAAAAGCGTGCAAGTAGAGATGACATAAAATAAATGGTGATGTCTCCAAGTTTGTTGGAGACTACGATCAAGCATGCAAAATGAGGACTAGTGGTCAATCCGAGGATGATGTCCTCAAAGAAGCTTATAACATCTTCTTCTCCGAGGGAGGGAAGAGGTTCACTCTTGAACATGCATGGAGGGAGCTCTGAAATGATAGAAAATGGTTTAGCACTATCAGTCCAAACTCTGAAAGTGAAGGAAGCTCGAAGAGAACAAAGCTAAATGAAGGTGGCATGTATTCTTCAGGCTCTAATGCGGAGAGCCCGATCAACTTGGATGATGTACAAGAGCAAACTATGGCTCGTCCTCCTGGTGTAAAGGCGTCAAAGAACAAAGGGAAGAAGATTGCTGCCAAAACATCAAAAGAAGAAAAGGAGGCCGGTTCTTGGTCAAGAATTCAGAGCATATTTGCCATGAAGGAGCAAGACAAAGAGGAACGGAGGAAACTTGCAAGGATGGAATTGCTTAATAGCCTTAATCTGAGATCAGGTTCACTTTCAAAAAAAGAAGAAGCATTGAAGAGTAAGCTCCTTGATGAGATGATGTAATCCTTACAATAATCTTCCATGGCAAGTATCCTTTTAAGTTAGTTGTTTGTTTGTTTTCATGTGTTATGCTTATTGTAACGTAAGATGTTGCTATCCTTAATTAAGGTCATGGACCATTTGTAACGTTGTATTATGTAATGTAATGCCATGGTTATGTATTATGTAATGTCACTATTATTAGTGTGTTTATGCAATCTCTATCAAATTCAAAAAAAAAATCTCTGCACAAACACTATTTAACTCTTTTGAAAAGTAAGAAAAATCAAATCAAATTTAAAAAATGAATCTCTACATAAATACTATTTACCTCTTCTGAAAACAAATCTCTGCAAACACTATTTACCTCTTTTGAAAACGAATCTCTACACAAACACTATTTACCTCTCTGCACAAAAACTATTTACCTCTCTGCACAAACACTATTTACCTCTTCTGAAAAGTAAGAAAAATCAAATCAAATTCAAAAAACGAATCTCTGCAAAAACACTATTCCTCTCTTCTGAAAAGTAAGAAAAATCAAATCAAATTCAAAAAACAAATCTCTACACAAGCACTATTCACCTATTCTGAAAAGTAAGAAAAATCAAATTCAAAAAACGAATCTCTGCACAAGCACTATCTACATTAAGAAGAAGCCTTGAGCACTATAAAATGATATCATCTCTGTCCTAACTCATTGCATACAAATCCAACTCTCCAAACATACTTTCTTACTTAAAATGTCAAATCCAATCCAAAATCCATTCAGATCTTCATTAGATCAAGAAATTGATACAACATTCGATGAAGAGTGTGATACATTGATTGATGAGTGGATGGTTGATCATGAATGCCTCCAAGAGGCGAATAGTTCAAGACGAAGAAGTCGTCGAGCTTATATTGATAGAGGTCGAGAGGAAGGGCACACTCACTTATGGAATGATTATTTCAGCGAAGAGGCGGTGTACAAAGATGATCAATTTCGACTTCGATTCAGAATGAACAAGCCATTGTTCTTGCACATCGTTGACCGACTATCGAACGAGGTTCGATACTTTCAACAAAGGCAAGACGCTACTGGAAGATTAGGCCTCTCTGCACTTCAAAAGTGCACTGCAACCATACGTATGATGGCGTATGGTTGTGCTGGTGATTCAGTGGATCAATACATTCGACTTGGTGAAAGCACTGCGATCTTATGCTTAGAAAAGTTTGCAAATGGTATTATTACATTGTTTGGTGATGCCTATCTAAGAAGGCCAACATCCGAGGACCTCCAACGGTTACTCCACACGAGAGAGATCCGTTGGTTTCCAGGCATGATGGGAAACATTGATTGTATGCATTGGGAGTGGAAGAATTGCCCATTTGTAACACCCCTATTTTTCAACGTTGGGTATTACCGCCAGTGACCTCAGATTTTACCATCCAAAGTTATCCTAGGCTTTTAGAATGATATAGAATAATGAAATGCGGAATTAAACATGATTATAAATAAAAGATGCTCCCGAAGGAGACTTTGTTCGTACAACCCAAATCACATTACCAAAAGCTTGTTCTGAAATTACAATTCATGAAAGATACCGTCTTTGAAACATAATTGGAAATAAACAGAAAAGTGATTCAAATACATCTTGGAACTTCTTGCCCTTCCTTTGTCCTTCACCTTACGCCTTGTGATTAATCCTAGGTTCTGACATAATTCGCGAGGAGCGATAAAATGCCAGGCAAACATGCGGAAAAGAAGAATTAGTCTAAGAGACTAAGCAAGCGGGAACGGAACTTTCCCAAGGGTACTTCGGTAATTTAACGAAATAATGACGAAGATAACAATAGGTTGTGTTTCAAGATAGGGTTTATTTATGTGGGGTTTTAACGGTACGAAGGAGAGCGTATGATAGCTCGTTAGTTTAGAGAAGACTACTAAATTGTAGGTCTCTTTTAGCATCGAGAATACAAGATATGTTAGGAACATTATTAATTCATACGAGTTAAACCTCTCGTGCCCTGAGCGGACCGAGTGCCAGATCGATCATTTGAGATCGGTCTGATTTTAATATCTTAAATGTGCATTGGCACTTATGTAGCGTATTTGATTTAATGATTTTAAAAGGGTGGGAATTCGGTGAGCCCGATCCACCAAGGGAAACCCAGTTTCCCGGCACTTAGCTAGAGTGCGCACATCCCTCCTTGCAATCGGAGCGGATGAGATCATAATCCCGAAAGTCGTACTTCAAACACGTAGGCACTTACGACTTGGAAGGGTTATATAGAGGCGTCGGTTATTCCGCGCCCCTTACTAGTTCTTTCAATGTGGAACTCTGAACGAGTTCATAAACATCCAAAGCCATAATCACACTAACATAAATAGTCCTATGAGATAATAATAGCGAACTATACTAACAAAGGTCGTTATATCTAACAATCGATATTTCCTAGGTTCATTCGTTACTTAACACACAATTTGTTCCCAACATCGAGAATTTCACGGATACGAATTTATAAAGGTCACAAGGGGAAAATCCACTTGCCTTGGTTCGTAAGATAACAGACTTAGCGATAAGACGGAGGTGGGGTTCGCGACTTTGAACGAGATTCCCAACCTATCGACACGGAAATTTACGAATGGTTTTAGATATGAAATTCCTTTTAAGATTCGGATTTCTCAAGTGTACTTAGCTTAGGTGGATGGAAAGATTCTAAATTATTATAATAATAATTTAGGTAGCCAAATTAAAATAATAATATTCCTTTATTATTATTTTAAATTTCGTAATATCCTTTTATTCCATTTAAAATAAAACTTATTGATTATTCAAAATAATTTCCTTACTTTTAATGGTATTCAAGGGTTATTTAAAAATCATTTCCCTTTACGAAAATACTTTATCAATAATATTCTCTCAATAAAAATCCTTTTTAACTAAGGGGTTATAATAAAAGAGATAGAATAATATTAGGTTCTCTCTTAGTAATTTTCCATAAATAGAAATTCTTATTTACTATATGGGGTAAGCTTTCTAAAACGATCATAATATAAAAATAAATATTCTTATTTATTTTATTTCAAAATTCCTCCCATGATTTATCTATAGTTACAAGATCATGGTATAAAAATATCTAATCAATTCCTTATAATATATTTTTTATGATATTCTAGGTCACAAAATAATATTCTTTTCTATATTATACAATATCTTTCTAGGTGAGATATTTTTTTAAATACTTAACAATATAATGTTATAATTCATATTATTGTCCATACCCTTGTATTTATAAAAGAACTTAGGTCTTGTAGGAAAACTTTACTCTAGAGATAAGTTAAACTAATATTATATTAAATAATTAAAATAATCATTATTAATATTCTTATTTCCATATAATTTGGTATTTCTCTACACTTAGAGATAAGTAGAAGTATTACTTGGAAAAGCTTATAGAAGGTATAATGGTGATATTTAATATAGAGGCAAAATCATAAGCTAATAAATTTATAAAATAAAAAAAATACTTTTTGTAAGGTCTTCTTAGAATAATGTCTTTACTAATCACATAATAATTTCAACCATGGTTTATTAAATGGATTTATTTCCTTCTTCCCACTAGTAATATTCACATAATATTTTCATACATCTAACAATTTTGCAAAATAGTTCTATATAGTCTTTTTAATTTTAATAGCATATTTTAATAACATAAATGAAATAAATAAATTACAAAAATTAGTATCAGGGATTTTAGAGTTTACTGATGTTCTTGCTTGTGTGTTACAGAATACAGGAGAAGAGGAGGTAGAGGGTGCCGGCGGTGAGGGGCGACACCAGGGGGGGCGGCGGTGGCAAGGCGGTGCGCTGGAGGGGGCGCGGTGGTCGCCGACGGTGGTGCTGGTGGTCGGAAGTGGTGGCCGGCGGTCCAAAGGAGGGAGAAGAAGAAGCCCCTTGGTGGGATTTTTGAAGGGAAACTCAAGCTTTTAAGGGCTGATTTTAGAGGGAATTGAGAGCAAACTTGTATTGAGGAGGAGAATGAATGAGATGGGTGAGTTCTAAGTGGAGATTTCAGCCTCTTTAAATAGGTAGAGCCATGGGACATTGCCATGGATTTGACCAATGGAGAAGAGGAGGGAGAATGGTGATTGGGGAGGGTTGGTGAGAATGGTGATGTCACCTTGATGAGGTAAGCATGGTGATGTCATGGCTAGGATTGTAGGCTATGGTGGAAGGGAGAAGCATGGATTGGTCTCTTTTCATTCTACGTAAAAAGCATCAGGTTGAAGGAGAAGGGTTTTATTTTATTTTGTTTTATTTATTTTAATAAATTTTGAGATTTAAAAATAAGCCCTAATTTTATTCAAAGTTTTTAAATTGCCAAAAATTCCTTATGGAGTATTCCTTAATTTTACTTAATTAATTTTTTCACAAAATTCTCTTTTCCAAGAGAAGTTTAAAGTTTATTATAAAAAATTTAGAAATAGAAATAGATAATAAGAAAAAAAATATTATATTAAATTTCATTTCTAAAATCTTGAAATATTGCGGATATTACACCCACTGCATGGAAAGGGATGTACTCCTGTGGAAATGAAAAACCGACGATCGTATTGGAGGCTGTAGCATCATACGACCTTTGGATCTGGCATGCATTCTTTGGAACTCCAGGTACTTGTAATGATATTAATGTTCTTGATCGTTCACCCGTTTTTGATGATATTTTGCAAAGTCGAGCTCCAGAAGTGGATTATGTTGTGAATGGGCACCAATATAAGATGGGATACTATCTCACTGATGGAATATATCCACAATGGGCTACATTTATCCAATCAATTCGACTTCCTCAAGGTCCTAAAGCGACATTATTTGCTCAAAAGCAAGAATCAGTTCGAAAGGATGTCGAACGTGCTTTTGGAGTTTTGCAATCTCGATTTGATATAGTTCGAAAACCTGCACTTGGTTTGAATCTATAGAAAATTGGGAAGATCATGAAAGCCGCTATTATATTGCACAATATGATAGTTGAAGATGAACGGATAAATACACTTAGTATGATGTGACTCCATTCCAAGAAGTAGATGACAATGAGAGCACACTGGTGGAATCTACGTTCTCTACACATGAACCTATCAACATGGCCACATATCTTAGTAATCCGGTTAGAATTCGTGATGTGAATGTGCACCATCAATTGAAAGTTGATTTGGTTGAGAACATATGGCAAAAATTCGGTACGACTAGTGAAGATTAAAGTAATTCTACCAAAAAAAGTAATGTTATTTTATGCTTAATTGTGTTTGTTGTATTATTTTTCATTTTCTAGTATTTTGGTGTATCTCTTTTATGAATTATCTTGTGTAATTTTATGTTTAAATATTTTGTGTAAGTGAGCAAAATATTTCTATTATCTTTTCTTAATGTTATAATTATGCTTTATTAGAAAATTTAGTTATAAATTATTATAATATATTATATAGTTATTATTTAGGATGTAAAATACTATTATAATATTTTTTTAGAGTATATATGTAATTTGACATAAAATAGTAAAGATTAAAAAAAATATGAGAGACCCATTGGGTTCTTACTAATGGAAGTATCAAAATCCACTAAGTCTCTCAACATAAAATAACTATAAAAATATTATTATTTTAATGGTGAGAGCAATGGAGATGCCCTTATTACTATAGCAAGTGTGGATGTTAAAGTCAACCAAATAACTACCTTTATAAAAAAAAGTATGCAGCTGAATAAAGTAAGTAACAAACGATAACATATTTTTCAGAGTAATCGATAAGAAAAAAAATCTCTATCCTTAATGTCTCTATTATAAAATTTTGAATGAGACTACTGTACTTATTTTTATCAATAGGATATTAACAATATTAACGTTTAGAGATGTTAAAAATCCACCTTATTACACTAATGAATATTTTTCTTGATTCGCCTCTTCACCTTCCGTTTCAAGCTTCTTCTTCAACCTAGAATCTACAAAACAATGTACACAGGTGGCGAGGTCCCCCTAATCCACCTTTGATGCCTAAGTCAAAAGAGCAGTTTGTCAAAAGAACGTCGAGGTAAAGGTAAGACTACGAGCAAGCTGAGTGAATATCGGCCTATTAAATGTGCTTACCGTACATGGCGATCCCATGTAATTTAAAATGGAGGAAAGGGAGGGAGGGAGGGAGAGAGAGAGAGAGAGAGAGAGAGAGAGAGAGAGAGAGTCGAAAACACTATCTCTAGGGTCGACCGACATGCCTTTGTAACACCCCCTTCCTACCCTGGAGGTATTACCGCCAGTAACCTCGATTAAGACTAAACCGAAGCTACCCAAGGCTTTAAACTGACTAAACAAACTAAAACAAACATTACAGCGGAATAAATACAATTGGTCATATACAAATCTTAACCCAAAAAAAATAAATAAATAGAACAACCTTGTAGTTGAACAAAATCTTCATCCAGTCTTCCTTAATTTCTTACTTCTGAAACTCAGCTTCGCTTTGAAGTAGTTTAACCATGATCTTCACTCAAGTATAGCCATTGGAAACCTTTCTTCAACTTCTGGAGCTTCAAACATCTGAATCCGCCTCTTGAATCAACTTCCAAGAAGAACCTGATGTATCGTATACAAGATGGACACCAGCCGACCATATAAAAGAAAAGAAGATGGACGGGTTAGTCTAATGATAGACTAGCAAGCGGAGAAACTAACTTGGTTCTTATGGTTGTAACTAAACATATTGGCATCCAAAATCCGAATAGACTCGGATTATGATCCAACAGTTAGCAGTCTTATAGAGAATAAGAATGAGACTCGCATAATCAAGAGAGAGAACACCACCGCTTGTGGTTTCTTTAAGAAGCATAAACAATTGTTGGGAACTCATATTAATCACATCACATTTTGAAAAGCCTCCGTCGACTAATCAGATTGACTTAATCAAAGTTTGATTAAGAATCATTCATAACCGGGTGCAAGAATGGCTTTTCGACTGGACGAACCATTCAGGTATATTAATGTGCTTAACGCACTTATCTTATATTACTTTCAAAACTTTTCACAACAAGTTGGTGGCTTTTAATCGGCCCGAACTACTGCCGAAGGAACACAATGCTACCGAGGTCAGAGGGCTTATTTCATCCATGAACAACCCGAATAGCACGAGTCCCGATGTTGTAGAGATTAGAGGGCCTGTTTCATCCATAATCATCTCAACACCAAGATCATAAGACTTAAGTTATCCTTGATCTTTCATTTTGCATATGGTGAGGTAGAGATCCCAGAGGCCTATTACCAGGTCGTCTACACTACACCGTGCTGAACCTGCACTTAGCTAGAGTGCCTATCAACCCTCTCACACGAAGAGTAGGGGAAGAGAGTCATGACTCGCCATTAGGATTAGGCCCCTCCTAATGTAATATTGTTTTAAAGAGAGGGTATAGAACCACTCCCTGAACTATCTTTATCACAACAAAGTCTCAGCGTGAGACAACATACAAGGTCACCCATAACGGACCTAAATCCAGTTCTAGTGCGAAACTGAATGAACAACAATATGGTCATTATTTCTAACAAAACAACAACCTATCATATTTTATTAATCATACAAGTTGTTCCCAACGCAAATATTAAATGAGATTCAATTCCTCATTTAATAACAATAACGCAAGAGAGAATCGTCCACTTGCCTTATAAGGCGTGCTCGACGTCCTTAGCAATTCCAACAGGAATCTGTATCATCCTTCTGACAAATATAACCAAAGGATTTCTCAGCAACGAGCTCACAGAAACACTTCTTAGTTGTATTCTCAACTCCTACAACTTTCTAATCGATAAACGATTTAATTTCTGAATATCGATATATAATAAATACTTAGTTATCATGCTTCAAGGAGCCATCTTGACGGAATTATAATTAATTATCCGCTTCCCTTTTGAAATAATTTTCTAAATAAAAATTGTTCATCAGCAACAATTCTAAAAGATTACCAAATTTCAGCTCAAACGGATTAACGACGAATCCCAAGTAATTATCCGAAGTCCTTTACCTGACAATGGGTATCCAAAATTTGTTTTCGCTATAACGGAAGATCCGGACGTCCGTTTCACGAGCGGTTCGAACCTGTGGAACCGTACCAACGTCAAGATTATAAAAATCATAAGTTTAATTAGCAAAGCGGAATCGAAAGGCCCTTACGGTGGCTCCGCAACCAAACCGCTAATTAATTTCGATCGTATATACCTTCACTCGAGCCCATGGCTCGTGTGGCTCGATCATGGCTCGATCCCCGAGCCCGAGGGTGGCTGGGCGTTGCCCGACAGCAGCCCTCGCTGTAGGTGGTGGTTGGAGTAGCTACCGATCGCCGGCGACGTCGCACGGCGTGGTCGAAAAGGTTGGTCGGCGGTGAAGGTATTCTCCCGTGTCCACGTTCCGTCTTGTTCTTTCTTTGGCTCGGTTCTGGCTTCCAGCAACAACCAGCCCACCAAGATTCAGAAGTGAAGAAGAAGGAAGAAGGTGAGGTTGTGGTGGTTGGGGATGAGCTGGGCAGAGGAGACGATCGCCGGCGCTTAAACCTTGAATTCTTCCACCCGATTACGTCGTCCCGCCCTGATTCTATCCCTGGTTCTGTTTTCTTTTAACAGCAGCCACGAGCACCAGCAAGGGGAAGAAGAAGAGGTGAAAAGGTGGAGGAAGGCTGGGGAGTGGCGGGTGACGGAGGAGAAGGCCGGCGTTGAAGAACTGCTCCCGGGTCCGTCGTTTTGTCCCGTCCTTTCCCTCGCTCTTGACCTCCTCTGTTTTCTTTTGTTTTCAATCAATTCCAATCTCAATCTTATCAACTCACTGGTTCCTTCTTTAAAAAGCAAAGGAAGAGGCGGTTTGTAAAACCGAACCCGTCTCGGAACGGGATTCGCGTTAAAGCGGTAAAATTATGTACCTCGGATGGAAAAACTTACTAAACGAAAAACATCCCGTAAATTATGTAGACCAATAAAATCAATTTTCCATGATTTTATCTTGCTACTTTCAATTTTTAAGGCTTCCGTTTCGTATTTTAAAATCCTTCCGGTACATAATTAAAAAGACGGCTTATCCAATAAATATTCTTTTTCCACCGAAAAATCCTAGGATTCACACCGATCCATAAAATCATTTCTTTGTGATTTTAGGATATCACCAACAATTTTCTAGGATTTAATCTCCAACGAAAATATTGGATTAAGCGTTAAAAAGATATCCGAGAAAATTCAAAAATATCCTCAAAAACCGCAGTTATTACAGCCTTGTCGCCCAAGCAAGTGATATCTTGCTCCCCAATCCACGTGAAAAACCTATCTTTCGACTAAGATAGATTTTTCCATCACAATGATAAGAAAAACAATAATTTAATAAGAAAATTAAATAAAGTAGTTAAATAAATACTTAAAGAAAATATTTTTTAATTATTTACCTGCTCATTTGAAATATACTCTATTTAATGTATTTATATTTGTATATCTTTCTTAATATTCTATTCTATCTAATCCCTCTAGTTGTTATCTTAGCTTTTATCTAGGATATTATTACAATTTTGTTAGCTCGGTTATCATTGTATAAGTGTGTAATTTCTCTTCAATAATTAACATTAACACATCACTCTAGGGGTCTATTCGGCGCAATTTAAATTAAACTTATGAAGCTTATCAAAGCTTATACAAATAACCCTTGTACAAATGTCAGGCACACATAGTTGAAATTTTGCAAAAAATATTAGTTATATCCCCAACTTTATATAAGCTTAAGGAAAACTTTTCCCCATATTGCCCTTAAATTATAAATAAAATCTATTATTTAATTTATTTTAATATCATCTATAACTATATATTAAAGCTATTCTTTTTCGAGCCACCAGAACGGTTCTGGTCCCAACTCATATTTACAAAATTAATTTTTATTTCTAATATTTTAATTTTTTATTATTATATTCTTTTTTACCTATTTAAATCTATCTTTAACATCAAACAAATATCTATTTAGTAGAACAATATCTTTTGAAAACTTCCTTATACAAATACTAAAAATTAAAGATAACAAATTTAAAATATTTTTAAATAAATATAAATATTTGTTACCTTTTAGCATGATGTCTTGTCACGAAATTATTTATAGATATATTTTTTCTTTTATAATAAAAAATAATGATAAATACTTATAATGCTTAAAAATAAAAAATAGGTAATATCTATGACTATATATTAAAGTTGTACCTTTTCGAGCCATCAGAACAAATCTAGCCCCACCTCATATTTAAAAAATTAATTTTAATTTATATTATTATAACTTCTTTCTATTAAATTCTTTTTAACTATTTAAATTTATCTCTAACATCAAAAAATATCTCTTTAGTATAACAAGATTTTTTGAAAGCTTCATTATACAAGTATTTAAAATTAAAGATAAAATATTTAAGTATTTTAAAGTAAATATAAATATTTTATCATATATCTTTAACGAATTTATTTATAGAAATATAGTGATTTTATTTTATACAAAAATTAATGATAAATAGTTAAAATTTTTAAAATTAATAAAAATGGATAATAAAAATTTAATAGATATAGAAATATGTGATAAACTCTAAATTTACGTACATGAAAAGTAATAAAATAGAAAAAATATAATATTTGATTAAAAAATATATACACTCTATGAATAATAAATTACTTATATTAAAGTTTATATTATACTCCGTATTATATTTTTATTTATTTATTAATATTCTATTTATAATGTTAATAAAATATCGAATCGTAGTCGTACATGGTACGACGGATAAAACTAGTTTTTTGCAATTTCTACCTCCTATTTAAAAAATCAACTTCAATCAGATTTATATACCGAATATCTAAAAATATTATCTATTAAAATATGTTCTGAATTTCAACTATAATTCAACCATTAAAAAGGTTTTAGCCCCTTAACTTCAGTCCATATTAACTTTAACGTTATCCTTAGTTCATATCAATTTTGCAATGCCAAACGTAATCTCTGTAGTCTTATATTGTAAATTTGTGATAGGAGTTCTCAGTTTTATGCACAAACAATTCCTAGAAAACTACTTAAATATCACAACTTTGCTTTGCTCTCTTTATTACTTTGAAACCTTGAACAATGATGGGTATAATACAACAACAACAACAATAATATTAATCCATTGTAGCTCCGCTTTAGCGGAATCTAGGTGTCAAGATGAAGGCACCCCTGACTTAATGCGGGAGTGCGTGCGAAAATACCTCAAAGGAACCGACCAACCATCAAACAACATCACCTAGAAAGCCACGGAAAGCAACTCAAACACAAAATGAAGCACAAAATCTCAAAGAACAGAACAAACAACACAAACGAAAAGAAACAAAACGCCCAAACCACAAGTACTCAGTGAAACCGTCTATCGTGGTGACTAGGTGTCCGCAACCCTGATCATATTTTCTCTCTCCAACCATCTCTGCATATTGCTAGCTCTGTTGAAATTTCCAATTGGATGAAAATATCTATTTGACTTGTATTGTACTGATAAGCCCAAAAAACACTTTTTTTTGAAGCCTAGCACTACTAACCTTCATTATTGAAACAGATTCAAAAACATACAAGAGGGAGGGACGAGAATCCCCTCCTAAGACCATACTCCCAAATTTAAAAAATCTATTATATTTATTTAGGTCCTCTGTTTCAAAATAGTTGATCTTAGACAAAATTGCACACTTATTAAGGAATTTTTTTTTTACCCAAACTACTCCTATAAGTATACTTTGGGAGATTCAACTAAAAAAAATAAATTTTGAAATATGTGTAATGTGGGGTATAAATAAGGGTATAAATGGAAAAAAAAGTTAGATGAACAAGTATTTTGAAACAAGAAAAAATGGTTTTAAGAACAACTATTTTGAAACGGAGAGAGTATTTTTAAAATAAATTTATATACAGTACTAGTATTCTAGAATGATTCTACTTTAAAATAATTTCAAAATTAGATTATCAAAATCTAGTCGTAGACACGTACTATCACAGTCACACTGAAAAGATTATAGGTTGTAATCCGATCAGATCAAATCAAATCAAAGTAAAGCAAGACAATCTACATGCGCCACTTCTCAAATCTATAGATTGATATTTATCGTTACTTTTGACATAACTCATTACTTTTGGGGTCCATCAAATATGAATTAAAATAGTTGTACCCGTCGTATCATGTATAATAATATTTTATAAATATTATATATTTAATATTAATAAATATAAATATAAGAGAAAATTAAATATAAGTAATTTATTGCTCGTAGAAAAAACAACACAGAATTTGAAAAATTATATCTTTAAGAAAATCATTCAACACGGAATTTAAAAAAATATTTTGCTATATAAAATAAATAAGAGGAATTTAATTGAGAGAATTAAAATAATATAAATAAAAACTATTTTTTTTAAATATGAGGTAGGACCAGAATCAACGTGGTGGCTCGAAAACGGTCAGCTTTTATAATATATACTGTATTGATATTGATTGTATCGTTCGAGAATTCTCTCTCGCTATAACATGAATGAATGGATGCACCAAATTTCACCAAATTATTCGAGTACGGTCGTGGTCTCGTGGATCACGTTGGTGTCCATTTTGCATGTAACATTTATGGTGTCCGTCATTTTGTCCACAATGCATGTATCGTTTTTTAATTTAGAATCTCGTGTTACGTGTATCATATTGTGGACCCAGAAGGCGTAATTAAAGAAAATACGAAAAACTTATAAAAAAATACTCCGTAGTAGTATGAAATAATTAAATTACGAAAAATATGAAGTGATATATTCATATATCACGAAAAAGTGGGGGAAATCTCGTGCTACGTTTATACCCAAAGAATAACGTTGTTATTCATAGTGATTATATTGATGTTATGAGCCGAAGTAATAATCATTAAGAATTTACATTTAAATGGAATCTAAAGTATTGAGTTATTGTTGCAACAAAAAAATATCTTATCATAATATCTATATAAGCTAATTAAGTATAAAGAAAACCTTTTCCTTAAAAAGTGTACAGAAAACCATAAAATTAATATTATTTACTTAATAATTTCTCCAGTTGGGTTAACTAGAACTTGCATTTTAACTGAAATAAAGTTATATGGAGTGTTATGACTTATGACTTATGAGTCTCTTATGATAACCAGAATTATTATTGCAAATTTGCAAATTGCAATGCACGGGCTAAAATCCTAACAGTTCAACGCGATCCTATTTGATTGGCATTCATAGATTGACAAGAATATGAATTTTCATTTTTATCGGTTGCAACATAAGCCCAGCTCAAATGGATCAGGATTGTTGATCGGAGGCCCAGCCCAATTCATTCAGCGGACAGCGCACAGCTTCAAGGCCCAATTTAAAAACAAACTCGTACTCTCTTTTCTTTTTTGATTTTTAGTTTGGTAAAATACTGAAAATCACCCCTTATCTTGGGTATTTACAAAACAATAACCTTTTATTTTACTTTTTATAGAAAAGCATCTCTTATTTTGGAGTGTTTGTAAAAAACTACTCCTTATTTCACTTTTTTTTTTTATAGAAAACCACCCCTCGTTTCTACTTTGTTTTTATTGAATAACCTTCATCCCGTTTTCCATCCATTATACCATCAAATTAGAATTAAAGTACATAATTGCCTTTAGATTAAGTACCAAATTGATAAACATTGATAATTACCCCCGTTCGATAAAAAGGGATATGGTTGACTCAAATGTGCTTCATGATCGAAGAGGAAGGGTTGGCTTTAAGGTGATTATCAATTGTCTTTCATCTCTTGAACCTCTCTCGAGCCCTAGCAGATGCCGTCATGCAAAGTCGAGCCCTTCCTAACCACCCAACAAGATCATCGATCATGAAATACCCTTGAACTAGTCTTTCTTCTCTCTCGAGCAACAACAACAACAGTTGAGCAAGGTAATTATCGATGATTATATACTTTAACCTAGGGATAATTATGTATTTTAACCCTAATTTGACGTTACAATTGGTACGAGGTGGTTCAATGAAAACGGAATAGAAATAAGGGATAATTTTCTAAGAAAGTAAAATAAAATGTAATTTTTTGCAAATGCCCCAGAATAAGGAATGATTTCTGTAAAAAATAAAATAAGGAGTGGCTTTTTTACAAATACCCGGGGTTTTCTGTATTTTTACCATTTTAGTTTAATACTCCTAAGTTTTTTTCTCAGATCCTGACGCGACGACGAGCTTCGTTTGCAGAACATACCTCGCTCCCGGTCCCGGACGAGCAATCGCCTGTTTAATACTTTCGGTGAGCGTTCTCCCTCTTTATCTCGATTTCGTCTGTCAATTCAAATTTTTTGCTGATTTTTTCTAGCGAAAAGATTTCCATTTCTTTCTTTGATAGGATCTGATGGTTTAGAGTTTCGCAGATCGGTGTGTGAATTGGGATTGAAGTTGATTTCGCTCCGTCTGGTCGGCAGCCTCTTTGATCGATCGCGTATTTGAAGCTATATCAGAGATAGAGGATCGTCTTGCTGGTGCGGGAAGGGTGTGATTTGGAGTGAAGAGTCATGGGGTTCGTCGTCACAACCCTAATTTTCGTAGTGATCGGGATCATAGCGCTTATTTGCACTAGAATGTGTTGCAACAGAGGACCTTCAACTAATCTGTAATGTTTTCTCTACATTCTATGATACTATAGCTGATACGGATTTTGTTGATTCTTATCTGGAATTCTGGTTTGTATTTTGAAGGTTTAGATCTTGAACATGCTCAATTTTCTTTTTCTAATGTGCGAACTTTTTGAAAATGGCTGAGATTGTTATATTTCTATCTGCTTACTTTGAAATTGTGAATCTATTTCCCCCCTTTGTTGGCGGGGGGTTTGCAATTTCCCACTTATACCGTTTTTGTCACTTCGAATCTTTGTAGTACTATAGTATATTTGAAGTAGTATAGGTTTAGATACATGTACTGCTACTACTTCACATGGATTTCTATGTGACTTGAGACTATTTCTTGTTTCTGGTCCTCCCATTAATTACACATGACTGATTGGTGATTTTTTTATTGCAGGTTTCATAATACTTTGATAATTACAGCAGTAGTCTGCTGTTGGATGATGTAAGTTTTTGCTCTTTTTAACTAGTATTATCTAAAATGAAGTTGTTAAAAATTTGTTCATACACAATTGATGAGAAGGTTGAGACTGCTCTTACGTACTAATTATTTGTAGCTACATGTTGATTCAGGAATTAATGTAAGATAAGATGAAAAGGTGAATTAATTTTTCAATGCAATAACTTAGGACTGGAAGCAGGAAGCAGTTGCTAGAGGGGTGGTGAAGCTTGTTGGATTTATTACTCTTGTTTAGGCAAAAGAAATCTAGCAATTAGCATTTGATCAATTATTTTGGATTGTTCTGGCTGATGCAATTATGTTTGAGAGGCAAGACTTGAACTTTTCTTGATGCTTATTGGTAATACTACTATTGAAGGAGAGGAGCATTAATGGGAACAAATTGGTCAATTTCTGTGGGCTAAGTGCATCAGGGTTAATGGAATATGGTGAAGGGGATAACAGCTTAGATGCTAATTGTTAGGATGACCATTCATTTTGTCTGTTCCCACACTGATTGAGAAAGTCGGGGGATTTTAGCTTTGGAAGGAGGATATAGCTTTATAGCAATGCATTACATGTTTTAGAGCTTAGGTAAGGTGTTGCCTCAAGAATCATCTAATGGTATCGCTTGCTTTTTTAAGCGATGAGTACTTTCACAGCAATTTCAAGTGAAGGAAGCATTGAAGTCCCTTTGTTCCCTAGTTTCATGACATGCTCATTCTTATTGGGGCTGCTTTAGTTTTACTTTTTTTCCCTTGAATGAACAGCCAAGGGTGGTATATTTGTCAAATGACGGACTTTTTCACCATGTAGAACTTCAAATGTCATCTGTCTCCATTTTTTGCTTTAATTAGTTTATATACTGACATTTGAAAGCAATGTGCCTCTTTCTGGGTCTTAAGGAATTCATGAGGACTATTTGAGGTCTGGACTCTCAAATACAAGTGTATATGTTCCATCATCACTGGTCACTATTAGATTAACAAATTCTGGCATGTTCTATTTTTAAGCTTTTACATATCCTAATTCTCCTTGTATCTGTTATACCTCATCTCGAATATTACTCTGCGCACACTTTTTTAATATCTGTCTTAACAATTTAACATGTTTCACTGTACACTTGCGTTTGCTTGCACACAGGTGGGCAATTGTTTATCTTGCACAGATGAAACCTCTCATCGTCCCAATTCTAAATGAAGCGGAGTAAACTCATCTCAAGTGGACTTCAATGATCTCTTGTCAAAAATCATTTGCATCTTGTTACCGCAATTGCTCCCTTGCAACCATATTTGTTAATTTCCCTTAAACTTTCTTGATGTTAGCAGCACTTGCAGCCTGTATTGTTTTGCATCATTCTCTCCTGGCCAATTTGATTTAGTTTGTATGTGGATGAAATAAATTGTTTTGACAGTCAAAAATATATTTATCTTAATACTCTAGTCTGTGGACATGTTTGAGAGTAAGTAAGTAAGTTGGCATTTATGGAAGTGCAACACATCTGGTCTTCTCTGGGTGATTGTTAAGTCTTTCACATCCTGCCAGTGCCATCTCATCCGGGAGAGTAATAGAACCTTTGATTTCCAAAAAATTGAATATCTCGTGCCCTGCACATGTTATAGTTAACAAGTTAGCCAATTAATAGGGAGTATATATAATGGAAATTGATCAAAAGTTATGTACTCCGTAATACATAATGTAATGTGAATCGACAGGAGAACAATTAATTTAATTTGAGGGGATTACGATGAAGATTAAGTTGATGATTTCATTTAAGGGCAAGGATTTATATATAAACTTAGGCCATGCTTGTTTCTATACCCATAGTATATGGAATGAGGTTAGGAATGAGTTAAGGTATGATTGATCTCTATTCCAACCAAATACCTCATTCTAATTTGATTCCTATAAAAATATAAAATGTGATGTACGGAATTATGCAAAAACTAAAGATAATATATTTAAATTAGCATTGAGAATTAACGACAAAATGACTCATTGCTATTTCAAAGCCAAAGATAATTGATTTATCAAAGTTATACACTTGAAGGGTACGTAGTAGTAGTGGGCTAACTTATTTCCCCTGATGAGCTTTAACTCATTAAAACTTCGAAAAATTGATTCTTTGGAGGTACATTCCTTTTACAAATCTTAACCATACTTGTGAAGATTTCATTTACCATTTCGATAGGAGCCATGAATATTTCCTTCAAATCCACACACAAATTAATTTTGGGATTTGATAAGCAATTTCATGGAAGGCTCTAGCTTTGAGGATGGATTGTACCATCCGATGTCGGTAGGATTTGACATCAATTTTGGCAACATCATACATACCATGATTAATCAAGTTTTACAAAATAAAAATCGGAAGGAGGGCTAAACTACAAAGCGTTTACAAAGTAGAGGCCGAAAGTTGTAAATTCCCAACTCATCGAGAAAGCAAAAGAGCGCCCAGAAACAAAGCAAGCGACGGGGAAATCCACGACCAAACGCCGCCCAATCCAACGGTGGAAGCTCCCTCTCCTTCCACAATTCTCTCTCTGTTTTCGTGACGGAGAGAGAGCAAGAGAGTGAGAAACTAGCGGAAGACGAAGGCGTAGGAGGAGAAAAGCGAAGATGTCCGACCTCGACAGGCAAATTGAGCAGCTGAAGAGGTGTGAGCCATTGAAGGAGTCGGAGGTTAAAGCTCTTTGCCTCAAGGCCATGGAGATCCTCGTCGAAGAGAGCAATGTCCAGAGAGTCGACGCTCCTGTTACTGTAAGTTTCCCTCTCGTTTAATCGAGCTGTTTTGTGCATCTTGAAATTCACTTTCTTTTCTGCCTATGAGTACGCTGTTAGGTTAGGTACTCGTTTTCGCTTGTTCTTTAGTTTGCGGGCTCTTTCTTTGTCTTGAAAGGGAGATAGATTGTTGTTGGCTGAATTTGAATCAATTTTAGTGTAGGTTTCGATCTATTAGGGCTGCATAAACGAGGAATATTTTTCGGGGGGGATTGCTTTTAGGCTTACATTTGTTTTGTTGTGTGTGATTGGAAACTAGAAAGAGGCTGAATTTGTCACTTTTAGATGAAGTGGGGGTGATTATATGCTGGAAGTTGTGAGTGTTGATTCAGAGTGGTGGATTTAGATTGGAGCTATAATGCTTTTGATAAATAAACGGCGCAGAATGTTGAAGTGACATTCTTGAGATGATGAAGGTGCGCTAAAATTAACATTAAAAGTTATATGAATGGATTTACGGGTTTTTTGCTGTATTGTGTGCTGTTCTTATCATAAGTAATTGGAAAAATGGTGTTCTTCTGATGTGACAAGCAAAATGTAATATCTAAGGGCTACACTAAAGTGAACTATCTCACCTAATTTTGAGTTATGTGTCTTGTTCAAAATGAATTGAATGATTTCTAAGTAGCGTTAATCTCATGATTAGTCATGTGCAACTGCCAAGAGCTACTGGTTTGTGTCAATTGAGTACCATAGACTCCATTACCACTTATTCCCACCCTTGTATTGGCTTAGTAAAGCCACAGTTGCTGTATAGGGACCCAAAAGGGAATGTCTTGCCTTAATCTTGTGGCTTAACACCTAAGAAAAAAATTCATAAGACAACATTGTGCAATGTAACTTGTGATTGAAGCTTTGATGCCATATCACTTCATTGTCATGCTGTGTGGGCAGGGTGAATTGTGTAACTTGTGATTGAAGTTTATAAAGTCATACCACTTGTGCAATGTAAGTTAGAGATTAGATCTGCCGATAAGCTATCAGAAGAGTTGCCATCTATGCTAGATGTACTGCTAGAAAGTTATAAAGCCTTTTATGCATTTGCATTGTGTTTTAAAAGTTAAACTAATTGATTCAGAGTCTACATGAAGCTTATTGTCTATGTATCATAATATGAGCTCCATTTTTTCGCAGATATGTGGCGACATTCATGGCCAGTTTTATGATTTGAAAGAGTTGTTTAAAGTGGGAGGTGACTGTCCCAAGACAAACTACTTGTTTCTTGGAGATTTTGTGGACAGGGGATATTATTCTGTTGAGACTTTCTTGCTTCTGCTTGCACTTAAGGTATATTTTTACCTCGTACTGATACTGCTATTGTGATGAACTTAACTGAAATGCTCTGAGTGAACAGGATATCCTTGGTTGTAGGCAAGGATGATTCCTCTTAGGATGTTTTCTGTATTTTGTCTGGCCTTTCTATTCTATATCTGGTAGCTGCTTTATTTTAAACAAATTTGTATCAGATTGGACATTGAATCCCTAATAACGTTGTCAAACCACTTCTGTTTTTGGTATTGTTTCCTTCTTGAGAGCTACCTATGTTAATCAGATGTGATTTTCTTTGGTGCAATAAACATGTTATACACTTCCAGTGGAGAAAATACAGATATTTCTTCTTTTTCTTTTTTGATTGTGCAATTAAGTAACATGTTTCTGCAGTGAAGAAAATACGCACAGTCATTACCATCTAAAGCTTGGGGAAGCTTTGCTTAATGCTTGTGCTAGTTACTGCTGTAAAATCAGTTTTCATTATATTTTTATGATGTAAAGTTAATTCATTGATAGGATAGACCAGAAAATTGGGTTTGTCTCATTGACACAACTTGTGATTAACGCAATTTTGACTCAAATCTTTTCTAGCATGCCATTTCATTTTCTGGGCAATTTTTTTTAAGAACCATGGTGATATCTGTTTTGTTCGTATCATGGAACAGATTTGTGTTTCGCATTGCTCTCAGTATTACTTTGCAACCAATTATTCTGCACTCCTTTAGGCAGAGAATAATTTTCTTCTGCTTTTCCAATGGTTGATTAGTATTCTGACTAACATGCAGTACAAATCTAGGTCAGATATCCAGATCGAATAACACTGATTAGAGGAAACCATGAGAGCCGTCAAATTACCCAGGTTAGAATATTTCTGATGCAAATGTTTCTCAATTTAGTTATAGTAGCTGTTTGTTGTACGTTATTGATTATCTCTTGCTTATCAGGTCTATGGTTTCTATGATGAATGCCTCCGTAAATATGGATCAGCCAATGTATGGCGATATTGCACTGAGATTTTTGATTATTTGAGGTATGTATCTACTCTTCAGCAACAGCTGTAAGAAATGGATTTGAAAAAATTATGCTGAAGCTGTAGATAATGTAAGTGCCATAAGTTGCAAGGATAATCTTTTAGTTATTCATATTATCAATAGTATAAGGCTAAAAGAAAACTGTAAAAGTGCAACAATAGGTTGATGTATCTTATTAAATTCCACATGTTATAAATTTTATGATTAGAATTATTTATTATAGATCTGTAGATTCTTCTTTTAACTTGTTGGAGACAGGCACCAAAAGTTCCCAAGCAAATTCAACCAGATGTTGATGTATATAAAGATTTCATATCCAGTTTTATCTTCTGCATGCATTAGTTGGTGCTTCATTATATGCACAGCAGTTGACTGTTGACTCGTCTACTATATATCTTGCGTGATGTGTTGCCTGAATTTGTCTTGGCTCTCTTACAGTTTGTCAGCCCTGATTGAGAATAAAATATTTAGTGTTCATGGTGGTCTTTCTCCTAACATATCTACATTAGATCAGGTCAGGCAACTTCCCAGATGTTCTTTTCTTGCTTTAAATGAACAAGTCAAACTTCCAGGTTTGGATGTTTTGTTGCCAGCCAAATTGACAATTTGACTATTCAGATCCGAGCAATTGACAGGAAGCAAGAGGTACCTCATGATGGTGCCATGTGTGACCTGCTATGGTCAGATCCTGAAGACATTGTGGATGGTTGGGGATTGAGTCCTCGTGGTGCTGGTTACCTTTTCGGTGGCACCGTAGTTGATTCATTCAACCGCACAAACAATATTGATTATATTTGCCGTGCCCATCAGTTGGTTATGGAAGGCTACAAGTGGATGTTCAATAACCAGATTGTTACAGTTTGGTCAGCTCCAAATTATTGCTATAGGTACTTTTGGAGAATTCATAAATATTCTTCTCTATCATTTTAAGGCTTCAACTAAAGGCTTTTATATGTTGTCTCATTGCAGATGCGGCAATGTTGCTGCTATACTTGAGTTAGATGCTAATCTTAATAAAGCGTTCCGTGTTTTTGAAGCAGCTCCACAGGTATGTATTATTAGTGTAAGCTTTTATCTCCAGACTACACATCATATTTGGTCAACTGTATGTGGTTTTTTAGAGAGCCTTTCCTTTTGTGTGAGGGGGCCTAGCCTGATTTCTTAGTCTTTTTTTTTTGTTTTGGATGCGAATAATATCATGAAAATGATGTTTCTTGTTTATTAAAAGATTTAATCTTTTTCATGGATAAGATTTAACCCGAAAATACTAAATGCCAGCAAGTCTTCCCAGAAAATTGTTCTGTATGACCCAACGTCTTAAACATAGTACGGAGTTTAATACTTCAATCCAGGTGAAACAAAGTATAGGCTGCAATATCTCCCTAGTTTTTAGCACATACACTCGATATTTTTTTGTGTATTCCTTAGGATTAACTCTACTTTCTCCTCATAGAGTGGGTGAAGACTGAAGGATCCTCATAGTTAACATGGTTTAATAAATCATAATTTAGTTGTAGGGCTTATATAGTACTGAAAATTACAATAATCCTTATGGAAGAGAACTTTTGCTGAGGCTGTTAAATGGTCAACGTTTCCTTAGTTTACCAATTGAAAGTTCACTTTTTAGAATTAGTATCTCTAAGAGTCATTTTCATACTTGAGCATTGCTGGAATCCGCACCGGAAACACCCTCCCAACTTGTTTGGGGGCGGTGCATACATCCAGACCCCCAGACCCTGCTCTGGGGGGAGATACTGGGTAGTGTTGTTGTTGTGCAAGATAGAGATTCTGGTGAGCTTCATTGGTGATAACCTTTAATTGCTTTGGCTAGATTTGAATTTATGGTTTAGTTGCTGAAGCTGTAACTTATCATCAACTGGATCTTTGTCCTTTTAAAAAAAAAAATCAGTGCATGTTATTTTGAGTGTCTTATCTTTCAGACATTCTGAACCTAATGCAATGAATGCAGGAATCAAGAGGGGCACCCACCAAGAAGCCTGCACCTGATTACTTCCTTTGAACATACTTCCTTCTGGCTGCATACGCTGGAACGAATCGAGCCTCTCTGTTTTGATGCTTGAACCAAAAGCTTGTGCAGTTGTGCTCGACTAATAAAGAAGAAAATCAAAAAGAAAAAAAAGCCGGGTAACTTTGGTTAATGAAGAACTTGCTTATGAAGGCGTGTTGGATGAAGTGTTACATCGTCTGTGTGGTACCGTTCTCTGTGCTTCCTTGTTCCTGCAATTAGTCTTCTAGTGTTTTTTTTTTTCTATTTATTTTCTCCCAGATGATAAGTTAGATGTGTATTGTGTGGTAGCTCTGGTACGAAACATCAGTATACGAAACACCAAGAAGATCTCGTCTATCTGAAAAAACCAAGGGAAAAGCAGATAGAGTCACCAAGACAAGGGCTTGTCATGTTGTGTTCGCTTGTAATTGCCATTTTTTCAGTTTCTCTCATTGTTGGTGTGATAAAAGGAGACATCCGATTTTTAATTCTGAGGTTTATTATTTTAGTGAATTTTTTAGACTATAAAGGTGTGAAATGTGAAGACTTCAAAATAGAAGTGAACCAAACATTCATTATGTCAGTGTTTATGGGCCCTAAGTGAAGCAGGTTTTGATTGCTTACTGGCGAAACATTCACTTGCTACGGTTGCAATAGCACATTCTTCTTCTCAGATCATGCTCGCTTACTCGATGCTTTCATGGTCTTTATGTAGAAGCTGGGGGTTCATGTAGAAGCTGTTCGTACACTCCCGTCATCCCCTTTTCCTATTTATCTCCTGTAGAAACTCTCGAATCCATCATTCGGGTGTTAATGCCAATTGCCAACTCAGAGTCTATAAGCTTCGGCCACAATGGGAAGCAATCTAGTATTATTATTGTAGAAGCTCTTAACCTCAAGCATGGCATTCATGTTGTTGCAGATCGAGGTATCTCTTGTTTGGAGATTGAAGGTGATAATATGTGCCTCATTAACGCCATGGATGACGTTTGGAGTTGTTGGGAAATTGAGATCATTCTTTCAAACATCCTCCAAGAGCTTAACAAAGTTGAGAGTAAGCAAATCTCCTAAATCTTTAGAAAAAATCAACACGGTGGTAGTTCACATTGAGTTGAATTTCAAAGTGAGATTGTGATCTTCACATTGAGTTGAATTTCAAAGTGAGATTGTGATTCAATCGTGAATTGTTGAACATGAAAGAGCTAGAAGAAGCTGCTCAATCTCTATTTCGAGGTTTACCCAAAAAGGGTGTATTTACAAGCTATATATGCTAATCCCAAAATAACTGACTTGGGTTAATTTTGTAACCAGAGTTGGAAAAGCTAGCTAACCGATTTCACAGAACCGGATAAAGTCAACATGCTGACTAATATAATTGACAAGTATTTCAATTTGAAGGGGAGTATTGAGCCTACAACCAATTGAGCCTACAACCAAGAATTGGGCCTGACTACTTTGGATGGCCCGGCCCAAACTTGTAGACCGCTTCCGTATCCCTTTTTTTTTTTTTTAAGGGAGACCGCTTCCGTATCTCATGTAAAAAAATTGGAAAAGAAAAGGAAGCCGAAACGCAGAAGAAAGAAAAATAAATAAATAAAGGAACGAAAACCGGTTTAACTGTTTTGCTTAATTCCTTTCTCTCTCTTCCCCCTTTCTCCACCCTTGGCTGTTTCACGGTAAGAGTCGCGCGAGATCTCAAACACAAAGCGTTACTCACCAATCCATACTTCACTTACAAGTTACGAGCTCTTACTCTCTCTATTACCCGCCACAACGCCCTTCTTAACGTCTCAAATTTTCATATTTTCAAATCCACCAAACGTCTTCTTCCTCCCTCTAGGGTTTCCTCTCCACCTCTCTCCCTCGCGCTCGCTGTAATGGCAGGCCTCTAATCTTTGCATTCGTTACAGGTTCTCTCCGCTGAATTTCCCTGTCTAGTAATCTAGTTACAGCATTCTTAATTGAAGCGCTTTGTCTACTGATGGATCCCGCGCCCGCCGCCGAATCCGCTGAGGCGGTGAATGCCTGTGTGAAGAGGGCGGTGGCGGCGGAGGATGGGGATTTTGGGGCTCGAAGGAAGAGGATGAGGAGTGGAGGAGCGAACGATGTGGAGATGCGGCGGATTGCGGAGATTGTGTTGGTTTTGTCGGGGATGGGAGCTATGAGAGGAGGGAGGAATCCGACGCCTCCGGAGAAGGTCATGATGGCGGAGGCGAGAGCCATGGCGGTTGCCATCTGTGAGGACCTGGCGCCTAAGGATATTGTTCCAAGGGAGGCGTTTGGCGAGATTATTGTGGATTTGGGGCTTAGCAGGTTGAAGGAGCAGGGATTAGGTTTTCGTTCGCCCAAGCAGTCCATCGTTGAGAAGATGGAGTCGTCTAAAAAAAGGGTGAGGTTTTGTGGGGTTTATAACTTTATATTGAGCTTTTATTCAGTTTGATTCAGGCTTACATGAAATTTGTGCCTGAAGTAGCGGTGGTTCCTTAAATCTCTGCATTTTTTTCTTCTTTGGAATGTGTGATTCATGATAAATAGCATTCTTATCTATCTGTTTTGGTGCCAAAATGGTTGATCATAAAATTGTTTCTGCTGAGAGTTGACTTATAAAACTATAAGAAATATCGAGGCCTTCTGATTTGATTGGCTCCTGTGAATGCCCTCTTCGTGGTTTATTTTTGGATGGAAGTCGTAATGGTATGTGGTAGACTGAACTTAATTAGCAAATTATATTCTAATTAAATCACCTTTTTTGAAAGTTAATTGTTTACCTGATTGAGTTTGTTTCAAAACTGTTAGAATATACCTGGTACCTTTTTTGAGTGTATTGGTAAACCCTATATTATGAAAGCAGATTTATTGAGTGTATTGGTATCTTTTTTAGTGTAATGATTCACAAGAAAGCAGATTTTTAATGTCAACTTTCACATATATTATGTTAGATAATGTGAGTACATTGGCATTCATATTCTTGAAGTCAGATACAGGTTCTGAGGTTTGTTGAAGATGACACATCAGTTGCTTCTTCTATGTACTTTTCTTGTATCTCAGTGCAAATAGCCAAATACTATACCCATGCCTAGTGTAATTTTGATTTATTTTTAGATGGAAGAATCATCTTTTGCTGCACAAGCTGTTGTTGATTCAACTCAGCGGGCTCAAGCAAGTGTTGAGAATCATGGAATGTCAACTGCTGTACATCCATTCTCTTCTGATAAAGCAAGTCATATGCAAGCCTCTGCTGGGAGTTTCCAGCACACTTCACAAACAAGTCATGTCTCTTCAGCTTCTTCTACAGTATTGTATTTTCAACCACCTTCTACTCATGTGAGAGCACCTGTTGTTTCTACTGGACTGCCAAATAGCAATTTTGTAAGGGACTCTTCATCAACAGCCAGTAGAGTTGACATCCCACATGTTGGATCTGATGGTAGGATTAATGTACCTTCTAAAGATCCGCATGTTACAAGTAAGACCTTTTCTTTGTTGGTATTTATTTCATGAACATATTTTTGCTTAGCTTGCTATTGTACTGTCCTATAATTGAGACAACAAGAAAACCGGTGAATGCTATAGATACCCCAAACTATTTAATTTGCAAGATAGAGGAGTTACGGTGTCAGATTTTTTATCTCTTGAAACAGGAATGTAGTAACATGCTATCTTTGAATCATTTATCACTTTCACATCTTTGAAGGACATGTATCTGCAATGTGACTACAAATGCTATATAGAGTGATATTTGATTGGTGGTTTCCATTCGAAAAACAGCTTCATCTATTAGAGCAAGACACCACACTCATGATTTTGTTTTTCTGCTAGTCAATCCTAATTTAGAGCTGTGTTCAAACTAACTCATTCTCGTTTAAACAGCTTAATTTTATATCATGGGATCATTTGTATTTTTTTTCTTGTAAGCTAGCTGCTTCTACCCAACACTTGGTTGAGGATCACTGGCATTTAAAATAACAAAAGAAGTCTAATAGAGATCTTCCAGTTCTGAAGTCTGAACCATTTATCAACTTTTCATCCTCTACTTTTTACCCCATGTTTATAATTACTTTAATCCTGATTTTTCTTTGTGTAGATCTCATCTTTTATTCACCCTGCTATGGATGTCTACTTTGTTTTTTCATTGTTGTTTCTCATCCTTCTATTTCTATTATGTATAGCTGTGTAAGACCAATACTTTATGGATTCATGTTTACTGTGAAACCTACAGCAGCTTTGCAACCTCGGTCTTTCCCGTCAAGTAACATCAGCACAAAAAATAAGCCGCCGCAATATCCACCAGCTATGATTCAAGGAAGTTCAAACTTGCATGTTCCACAACTAAATTCTCAGGCAACAAATGTTCAAGCACTAAGCTCAGGTTTTACTCAGGTGGTACCTGGAACTCTGTCCAGTCTGCATCATCCCATCCAGGGAACACAGATTGTTAATGTTGCTCACCATCTTGAAATATCAAAAATAATTCAGAAGTTATTACATCCCAAGCCTGCTGAACCCCCTGCTTGGTCTCCTCCTTCTAGGGACTATATGAGTAAATCTTTAACATGTCAAATGTGCAAGTTGGCCATTAACGAAGTTGATAATATGTTTGTTTGTGATGCTTGCGAGAAAGGTTTTCATTCTAAATGTCTCCAGTCAATCAATCAGAAGTTTGTTCCTAGAGGTGAATGGTATTGTCCTAGGTGCACAACAATTAGTGGTGGGAAGCCATTTCCTCCAAAGTATGGCCGTGTAACAAGAAATTTGATTGCTACCACTTCTAGTAGTGCTGGATTTCAATCGCCTCCTGAGAACAAAGTTGAAGCACAAGATCAATGTACCTCTCAACAAAAGATAGTAGCAAAGGGGGAGACTGATGAAAGAAATGGCCCTCGGGGAGGCAGTGTTGACGCACCATCTGAGGCAAAGACTATGCAGATGAATAAGATACATAGAAGTGAACTTTCAGCTGGCATAAAGAAAGAAGAAATTCCCAATTCTGAAACTTGTCCAAATAAGAACCCAGCACCTGTGGGAGCATCATGTGCCTCATCATATGATGGAACATTGGAAAATCGACCTACTCTGCATGCTGAAAGACCTGAAGCACCTCTTAGTGAAGATGGAGTAACAGAAGCAAAGGATTGTAATTCTGCATATCCTTCAGGTTTTGATGCATTTAAGAACACTCATCCATCAATCAGTGAAAGCACTGAAACTACCAGTGCTGGACCTTTCCCAGAACAGAATAAGGACGATAGCCTATTGGATAATCATTTAGAGAAATCTAATGAAACAAAAACTGATGACAGCAACCCAACATGCAATTTTAAACAAGATGATCTAGATGCGGGACAAGGAAAGGAGATTGAGACAGCAGGATTTGGTAGTGAGTTGCGGGATACTGCAAAGGGTTCAGAAGACATGCATTCTGTTGATTGGATTGGTGATGTACGTGAAGTTGTGGAGGATAAAAAGTTCTACCAGTCTTGCCAGATCAATGGTGTGGTATATAAATTGCTGGATTATGCACTTATTCAATCCAGCAATGGAAAACAGATGCCTTGGAAGATTCAGGCAAGTCTTCTCTCTTATTTTTCTGTGATTTGTCCTGCTTATTCTCCCCTTTCTCTAATCTAATGTGACATAGATTATATATGTAGCATTTCACAAATTATTACAACTTTAAAACATATAGAAGTAATTAATTAATGCACTTTCCTGTGTTGAATGATGCACTTTTTCTGTCCGCACATGCATGCGTAAGATACTGTCACATTAAAGATCAATAGCTTAATTTAGGTAGGTATGTTTTGTGAATAAATCTAATTTGATGGTTCAGCATGAAACAAATTAAATGGGGCAACAGGATGAGCTCTCTCCCAAATTGGAAAATAATTTGCTCTTCTGAAGTCTCTCAAATTGCCGACCCCTAATCAACAGTGGCCACCTTCTTCATCTCCACCTCCACCAGCACCTTTGTGTGACATCTTTGCCACAAAGGGTTCTACTGTTTTGCATTTTAAACTTCAGTTAAAAAAATAATGAAACCCTAAAATTTACGTATCATTTATGGAAAGTTGCCAAATCCACAATTTAAATGTATGTTTCAAAATAAAATTAGTGTGTTGTAACTTTAAAGGCTAATAGCTGATGCTTTCGGTGAATATGGAAGGCTCAATGTCGGCCAAGTTCACTGATAGGGTTATTACTGGGATTATATATAAATGGGTTGTTGTTGTCAATGGAGAAGCAAGAAGTCGGTGCTTGGGTGGGCTAGTGTAGCTTCGATGGGTTCAAACTTCAAACATTGACTGCTTCTGCCACAGGGAATTAAAGGATGAAGATGGCCTTTTTATAATTCGTTCCTAAAGTTGGGTTTATATCAGAAGTGTCAGTTTGCTACTGACTGTACGGTTCTAGTCTAGCAGCATTTGTAATCCAATGATTGATATTCAAGGCTCCTACTTATATTGGGGTTTTCATGAGGAGGTTGCCTCTTGGACCTTGTATATTTGCATATTTATTCATACAGATTGTGTATTTTGGAGTAAGTAGTAGCATTTTATCCAGGGATATATTGTAGGCAGCATATAGGTTGCTGTTGATGGTTTATTATATATGTAATCCAGGCCATGTGGGAAGATAACCAAACTGGTTCAAGGTGGGTTGCTGTCAACCGGTGTTACTTCCCTGGGGACTTGCCTGCAACAGTTGGACACCCTTCTGCTCCTGAAGGCAATGAGGTGATGCCTCCTTGTGGAACTTGCTGACAGTCATGAGTCTCTCCTTTGCAATAGCTGATAGATACAATTATGGTTGATTTATTTAGGTTTATGAATCTAATGATGAGAGTACTCTGATGGCTGGATTGATTGAAGGACCATGTATTATTCTTCCTCCCAAGAAATTTGGAGAAACAGATCAAAGGGGTGATCAACAAAGTGATAGAGGCCGGCCTTCCTTTTCATGCAGGTATAGTTTTTATTTAGTAGGCTGTTTTATACTTGGATATGTCATGCTTATTGCTTGTGTCTTCTTTTTTTAGAGTTTATAAAGGGCATTATCTAAAGTCATTGCGCTCATAAGAGCACTATATTGAATCTGCCATTTTGAGTTGTAGCTTGTTAATTGCTTGATAATCTTTTCTTGTAAATTCTACGTCGTTTTGGTTCCTTCTTTTTTAAGAACTGTTCTTATAGTCATGTTGCAAATCATGGAAGTATTCAAGTATGTTCATGACAGGAGAAGTGTATGAGGGATTTTTTTGATGTGCAGAAATGTGTGTTTGGGACATTATGTTAATTTTTCAGCAAATGGATGGGCAAGTATATGATTATCCTTCAAACGTGAATGTGAAAATATAGAGGTAGCATATAAAATATCTCAAAAAATACCATTTTAAAATAGTAGTAGCATATAGAATATCTCAGATATACCGTTTTCATATAGCAGTAGCATTTAGAATATCTCAAACAATACTGTTTTAATATAGCAGTAGGCCGGTAGCATATAGAATATCTCAAAAAATACCGTTTTAGTGTAACATCCTCTTCTTTTGCACATCAGTGGGTACAAACCATATGTTGTCAAAGGAAAATGAGTTGCTGACAGTGTGGCCATATTGTGATGCAGGTGGTTCTATGACAAGATCAAAGGTGTTTTCCGTCCTGTGCCCAGTTAATTTGCATTCAAATAGATGTATAATGTGCTGAAGATTCATTCTAGCCAGGTAATATTTTGTATTGCTGTCTGCTGATCTATAGAATATTGCTTCACAGTTTAGAAATCCAGCAGTATATAAAGGGCATTTGTGAACAGCAATTTCCCAAACCCTTAACAGATACAATCACGGGTTTGTTAATTTGATTGAGATGATTTCACAGAAAGGACATTGTAGTTGAAATACCATAATGCAAGACCTCCTAAAATAAAATTGAAGTCCTTATTCATCATACGAGGTCAATGTGAAAAAAGAAAAAATCCTAGTCAAAGATGTTTCTTTGAGCAGAGTATGAATGCGTACATTCATTTTTAGAAGTTTTGGCTTTCCTTTTATTGAATATAAGAGGTTGATAATAGTGGAAGTGTCAATAGTGTAAAGTAGCTAGATTATTATCTAGGTTTAACAATGTCAGCTTAAATGAGCCTATGGTGGACTAAGTATAGCCGATACGAAACGGAAGCAACTTGTTTATGCTTGAAAGCTTGTGTGAAGTGTTGTTTGAGAAGGTAAAACTCAAAATAAGAAAAAGGGTTAGCTGAACTTACAGGCAGCTCCAAAGTCTCCGACATGACCAAGCAGGTTAAAAACTGTTTACTATTTTGTAAACAGAAATGTTCTGTTTGATTTATATGCTGGTAGATTTTGAGATTCCGTTTTGCGGATTCATGCTCTTGGTGGACGTACAAAAGTTCATAGAGGTAAGAGTTTTGGAACAACGTTTACTAGATGAAAATTGCACTTCCAAATGCAACACTAATACACTATACAGAATATGGATTGTAAGCAGATGAACCTGTCAGACTAATCGTTTCCTGAAATATTGTGTACTTTTAGCTTGCTTGCAATTGATGTTTGTTACCGGCAATTCTTAACTTGCTTTCTCCTGTCTTTTTCAGGCATTTCTGCTGCAGAGGTTTGAAGTCCTTGGGCAGATTTTTTTTTTTCTTTTGGTTGGCTTGTTGTACAATATGCAGGTGAGGATTAGATGTAAATGATGGCTATGAACTGAAACTTTTGTGGACGCTGGTATTCACGTCCTAGATCACTTGTATAACGTCAGCTTTTGTTATCTGGAATTCTCTCCCATTTTTCGTATTTCATCGCTATTAAATAAACAAGAGCTCATCGTTCCTCTGTATAGCTTCGTGCAAGAATGGGACTTTGGCATTTCTCATGTTATTTATAGGTCGCTAATCTACATTTTGTCAAGTTGAAGTCTTGTAACTCGATTTTGTTTTTATAATTTTATTTTTCATCCTTTTATCAGCTTGGCTGTGAATCGGTGAATTGTGTCATAAGTTTTTTCAATCTTTGGACTAGCTAATGAATCTTGATCATTGATCCTGCTTTATTACAATCTTGCCGTCTCTTAACCTTGTTAAACATAATCATATAACCGAAAGAGGGACGTTGAAGCAAAAACCTAACTGAATAATGACATTTTAATATGACAAAATGAACAACGGAGCCCAAAATCAATGAGTACGAGGTCGATGAATATCAATGAGATCTGCTAGTATTTAATATTATTGCCTAGAAAAAGATTTTCAACCATACGAGCTGCAACGGAGGGCCCAAAATATCATTAGAAGCGAAAGTAGAAAACGCTGTTTGTGGAGTGCGGATGGGAAGCCATCGTGCGTGCCTAATTTGCAATTGAATGAATTCGGTTCAATCCACAAATCAAGCAATTTACATGCAAATCACATCAACAAAATCAAATTTATGCAAATAACTCAAACCAAATCTTTCTTGTCATTATGGTTCTTCTGCCAAAAACCAGCCAAAGATCAGCAAAATAACCCGGAACAATGTCATACAATCAAATAAATTGTCATAAAAGCTTTAAAATAATGCCAAAAGAACACATCACATTTGGTAGAATTCAGTATGCGATATTTACACATCAATGTGCCAATCCATCTCACATGGATATTAACAAAGCAACCAACATAAATAGTCTGTATTCATGTACGGTTGCATCTCTCTACTATGGAAAAAGCACAAATCTACTCACCTGCAGACGGATTTGTCAGCAACTCAAGTGATTTCTTAAGGAAATCCACAGCAATGGACACATCATCAAATGCCAAAGCCCCAACCGCAAACCTTGCTGCCTTGTGCGCCTCTGCGATTTTCTCAGGCGGCGGCTGATAATTGCTGTCATAATGATACGTCTTGGGGGGAGAAACTGGTTTGGGTTCTGGAGCACTTCCATTTGTACTGTTAGAATTGTAAGGTGGAACTGATGGGTAGTTCATGGCTGATTGAGCTGGTTGGTGAGAATATGAAGCTTCGGATCCTTGGTAATAAGACTGATAGTGTGGTGAATTTGCAGGATGGGTACTCTCAGAAAAGCTGGGAAACGATTGGATATTTGAATAGGAGTATGATGGTGGAATTTCTTGAGAAGGGTAATTATTGGGTGGGATTTCCTGTGAAGGGTAATTATTTGGTGGCATATGCTGTTGAGATGGATGAGATGGGGGCTCTTCTGGGTAAGTTGGCTGATGATGATCTTGATATGGGTAATTGTTCCGTGGTATATGTTGCTGAGGTAGGTGAGATGGAGGCTCTTCTGGGTAAGTTGGCTGATGAGTATAGCTATTATGATTTTCTGACCCGCCAGAAGAATGATAATTGTGGGTGGAATACTCTGGAGGGAAAGTGGGGGGTGGAGGTGAGAGATTTACTGAAGATTGTCTCTTCATCTTATCTTCGTATTCTTCAGGAGAGAGATTCACTGAAGATGGATCAGGCCCCATTCCAGGATTGGTATCGTCTCTAAATCTGCTAGTTTCCAAGTCCTGTAGAAGTTGACAAACTATTAACTCGTAACGCTTTCTCACATTGGTAATAAAGGAAAGAGCAATAACAGACCGTTGACATCAAGGACAAATTCTCAAAACTAATTGGACCTTGTAATTTCATATGGAGAAGTTGCAGGGAAAAAAACTGGGGAGTGGTGAGTGGATAAAGAAATTACCTAGTAAACTAATGAACTTCAAAAATAACACCTTATTTGGTATCAGACTATTCCACTATGGAAGTTTTCGGTAAGTGGATTGATGAAATCAAATTATTTTTATGGAACATGTAACAATTGAATAGTTCGAACGACTTAATCCCAACTTGGTGTCATTTTCATTTCATTTCACTTTGATGCCTATTTATTGCAGTTTCCCTAATTTCACACCAGACCTAACTAATCCTAGTGAAAGAAGGGGAGGAATGGTTTAATATCTTACGTATCCACTTGGAGTGCTTGAGGATATTGAAAAATCGTCTTCACCACCAGGAGGACCTGGTACAGGTTTCCTTCCTTCTTTTATTGCTCTTCTTATGTCTGCAGCTTTCCATACTGCATATTTCTGTTTCTGCTCAAGCTGTTTACAGAAACATACCATAGGCATCAAATTAGTATTTGTCATTGCCAAAAGCGTGTGCAATAGGGAAATAATACTAAAGCAAAGATTTTAATACAAAAATCAAGGAACTCACATCTGGAGGAAGTTCTCCAAACTGGTTAAGAATCTCAAAGAAGAGGCTTGCAGCATAGAACGTTTTGGCAGTACTTCTGAAAACAGTTAATGAATTAGTAAATAAAGACAATATGTTCACAAAAGAAACAACTGACAACTAATTCTACCATTTCTTCCTTCTCTTTTCAAGAGAATGACTAAGTGAAGGTTTTTCATAAGGTGTTCACGTTTAGGAGACCAAAGTACGAATATAACAATATATACTAGAGCTAAAGGAATCATTTATCACATAACAAGATGGGGGGATTTTACGGACATGTGTGCATGAATGTGCCCGGGAAAATTTAAAGGTGAAAATAAAATGAAAAGGAGTGTAATGATTCAAGAAAGGTTTGACCTAATCCATGGCCAATATTTTGAACTGAAAACACATTGCTATCCTTGCATCAAAGATCGGCCTCAATTCTAACAATAGTTTCAACATCATTCACTTTATCTAGACATCCTTAATCTTGTTTGAAGCCGACTTTATCTATATATTTATTCTGTACTTGTACTAATATACAACTCAGCAAAAACAAACTAAGAATAATAACGTCCAATATACAAAGAAAATAAAGTTATTTTAACATAAGTTCAAGATTAAACTAATAGGATGAAGTTTGAAATTTATTTCTGATAAACCCCCACATCTATCCTTTTCGCATCCAACTTGAATTTCAAAAGAAGTATGCCTAGAATTTTAGTAGCTTAGGCTTTTACTGCTTTACAAGACAGCATGTTTCAACAAAATGAGTTCATATCCAGTCAATCCATCTATAGTGCTATTCATTCTGTTTACGGCCTTATGAAATATATGAAAAAGATAACACATGCAACCTACAGAGCAGGCAAACAGATCACCATAGTAATCTCCCTACGGAATTGTCCGACTAGGCATGTTGTGAGTGCTCCTCAAGGAAGAATGGACTTGTTTTAGCTATATGACAGAACTTCAGTCAGCATCACGCTGAACTCAGAAAAATGCATTTCTAGTGACACCAGTTAAGTCTTAAGAGTAATATGTGATGTATTCTACCAAGCATTCCGAGTCGGTAGTATAAAATCTTACATGTCTGCTCGTCCCGCGCGATCTTGCTTATCTGCCTTTGCAAATACATTCATTGCAAATCCTTCCAAGTGCAAGTGATCATCAGGTCCTAAATTCAAGGACTTTTTATCCTATAAAGCATCACTTATATCAACAATTTCTTCAACTAAATCGATAGCAATCATGAACAGCGTAGAAAAGATCCAATCAATACAAAGAAACATGAAGCTGTAAATGCAAACATCACATTGCCTATAAAATGGAAGTTAAGGCCCCAAGACAAGAAATAAAATTTCTAGAAACTGACTGTTTAAATAGGATTTTTCTTCCCAGGGCCCACAACAAGAAGGAAGTATTTTTCTCTCTACAAGGCATATCTCTCATTAAATCATCAGCTCCTTTGCCTTGTCACCCTTTTTCCATTTCTTTAATCAGTAAAATTCAAGGTGTTCCCTCAAAATATTCTATGACCCATACTAATAACATCGCAGCACGTAAAAGCAACTTGATGCAGGAGGACTTTCTCTGGTCCCAAGTACAGTAATAACTCCGTGAAGATTTTCACAGTAAAAGACAGAGGAGACTATGTCTCAAGTATAATATTTTGCACTAAAGAAAGCGATAAGAAAAGAGGAACTAATAGTGCAGAAGGTAGAGGTGGCAAATAGCATGTTGGCAATTGGGGCAGCAAAGATAAATGAGGTGTTAGATATTATACCCCTTATCATTGCCATCCACGTCCAAATCAAGAGCATATCATACCCCTTCTTCCTTCACCTCTATGCAGAATTAATTCCTAATGTCCGAGTAGAAAAAGAAATGGAAACTTAACTGCTACACATAAGGCCTCTCAATCTTTACCTTTTCTTCTGCTATCAACAATGCTAATACACACGGACTAACTAACAAGATGGCTCCATGGTATAGCTTGTCACGCATACTGACACAGTGACACAAATGGTATTCAGAAACAGAAATAACATCACACTGGATATTAATCACTGCACCATATCTTAAACTAATGACCATGCAACCCCACTGTGGAGTAAATCCAGCATCCTCAAAAGAAAATCTAGGACCACATCCATATGTAATTTTACATCAACATATTAGAGAAAAAGTCTAAGTCTAAAGAGAACTCCTTCTATTATGCTCAGCATTTTCTTCAGGGTATGAAGATGTATAGGACCTTTACACTGGTCAATAATAGCTGCAGCACTAACAAAAGATTTTGTCCGCACAAACAAATCCAATCAATCAATCAAGACCTATAATTAAACATCTAAGAATGGAAAATGGAAGATGGAGAAAAGGGGGATTAGCTCTGATCGTAGAACCCATGAAAGAGGTAAATACTAGCTCTGATCTCTGAACACGCCAAATTTACATGTATATTTTACACCATTCAAATTTAAAAAATGAATCAACGAAGACATAACATAAAAATCGGAAAGGGAAAAATCGAACCTTTTCAAGCTGCTTCATGAGCGAGACAAGGAGCGCGCTGGTAGTCTTGGTGCGCTGGTTCTGAGGAATCTTCAAGCCTCGCTCCATCGCATACAATCGACCTGTTTGAAGAGCACCAAAGTGAGAAAAACAGATTCAAGTAGATGATCGGAGCAAAGAAACCGTTTTTAGGGTTTGCGGGAGCACAAGGTGATAAGATCGTGGAAAAGGAAACAGAAAGGCATACAGTAATAAGCAACGAGAGGCTCGTGCTTCTGAAGCTCATCGGCGCGTTGGAGATATGGAAGCAGAAGCTTTGCTGGTTCGGTGTCGCTCGCCATGGATATGCCTTCCTTTTGATCTGATCTGGTTCAGAGAGGAAAGGCTGGCTTGTTAAGGAATTTGGAATGTATATGCTTGTTTCTTTTATGGAGAAACTACACAAAACACCCCTTAATTTAGGACATTTTGCGTAAATTTATCCTACAAATAACATTATTGTATTAAACTGCCTCTTTTATATCTTCTATTCTCATAGGATAGGTTTATGATTTTTTCTAGTATAGAATAAGGATTAAGAAATTAGTTTTAGAAAAAATATATAGGTTCTATATTTAGATTTATTTTAATTTTCTTTAAGAATTAATGCTTTTTAATTTAGAGATTTAGTTTTTAAATTCGGATTCTTAAGACATAGGATAGAAAAACCAATAAATTTAATTCAATACCTTTTTTATAATTACTAAACAATAAAAAAACACTATACATAGAGGTTGATTCACATAGATATAGAGCTTATCTAAAAACTAAAAACAAATGAGGATTCTTAAATTTGAGGAATTGATGACTAAGATTAAAAAATAATACAAGCAAAATGATAATTTTGGCTTTTTTTAAAATATTTTTATTTTTTCCGCTTGTTTTTGCCAAAATCATGACGTTTGACATTTTACATTATGTTCACATATTTTATGCACATGTCCACAATATTACAAGACATATTCAAATATTATCATTTAACAATCCATAGATTTTATCATACATTCACGTATATTATAAGTAAATTCATATATTAGTATTGCGTGTTCATGTTTTATGGTCGTATGTTCTATTATATCATTATACAAACGTTAAATCGCTTAAAATTTTAAAAAGACTATTTTTTTAAAATAAAGTACTTTTTCGATTGTTTTTGACAAAAATATGACGTTTGATATTTTACATTATATTCACATATTTTATGTATATGTTCATATTATTACAAAGCATGTTCACATATAATCACCTTAAAAGTTCAAAGATTTTATCATACATTTACATATAATATAAGTACGTTCACATATTAGTGTTTTATGTGCATGTTTTATGATCTGTTCATACTTGATCTATATCATTCAATATAGATTAAAACATAAAAGGTTTGAAAAATTCAAAAACCTACAAAAATTATTGAACGACCGAGATTCACTTCTAGTTTTTAGGATATGGATTGTTTTTATTTGAATCAAACTCATTATACATAATATAACATATAAATATGTATGAAACTATTTAAACAATGATTTTTCTAACCTATGCCCTTGGGGCATAGGTTAAGAGACTAAAAATGGTAATATATTTGGAATTTGTATTTATTTAGATTTAATTATTTTTTCAATAGGGTTTATTAATTTCCTATTAGGGTTTTAGTTCCCAAATTTAGTACTCTTAACCTATGCCCTTAGGGCATAGGATAGAAAAACCGTTTAAACAATACTAGAAATAAAATGTTGATCTAATACTATTTGGTCGTGTGTCCAAGTAATCCAACTATATGTCGCACTTTTATTTTTACAATTGAGACTTTTATTGACTTATATCTGATTATTATAATTACTAATGCAACAAACTTAATAATACAAACTTATTATAATTTACTATATAAATTATCAGAATAATTTAAAATGTTATAAATTAATAAAATTATGGTAAAGTTACATTTAACCACCCTTTATTTTATACTTGTTGCAATTAACCACCCTTTATATTTTTTTCTACACTTAACCACCCCTTATTTGTAATTATGTGCCTTTAACCACCCATTTTAATGAAAAAACGTCATTTTCTCTGTTAAGTAAAGTAAATTATTGTTTTTCTTTTCTTTTTAAATTTTATTTACAATAAATAAATAAAGGAAAAACCATAATTGACACTTTCAAGTTCCAATACGCTGATTTTTGCAACCGTCCTCCATGATAATTCCTTCTCTCCATCCAATGGTGAAGAAGAACCACGACTTCGCCGATGCAAAGACCATGGTATTTTGATCGTATCTAAGAGGATGGACGACGACTCGAGACTCAAAAGGTTCAGATGTAGGCCGAAATCCAATGATAATGACATTCCAAACTCAATTTATTCCTAAATTATTTTATTTATTGTAAATAATTAAAAAAGAAGGGCAAAAATGTATTTTACTTTACTTAAACGAAGAAAATAACGTTTTTCATCAAAATGGGTGGTTAAATGCACATATTTACAAATAAGGGGTGGTTAAGTGTAGAAAAAAATATAAGAGGTGGTTAATTGCAATAAGTGTAAAATAAAGGGTGGTTAAATGCAATTTTAGATGCACACTAGGTGGACAGGCCCGTGCGTATGCACGGGGCATGTATTTTACACGTGCTTATTTTCATAGTATTTTTAATATTTTCTACAATGTATTTTTACGAGTTAAGTTCGTAAAAGTTAAAAAATTCGGGACATCCAATTATCTAAGAATTAATATGCAGGAAATATATCAAATGCACATACCATAATGAATGACTATTACATTTAGAATATGAATTTAAGTTACAAAGATATTGACAAATAAATAATTGATAAAAATTAATTAATGAATTGCTACTTTGAAAAATAAATAATTTATAAACAAATACGAACTAATTTATTTGTTATTCATCATTCGAATTTAGATGTCATCGGGTAGATTTTATATATACAATTTCTTTATCATTCTTCACTTATTCTCTTTGATGTAAATGATTTTGATCGTCGTAATCTTATTTTTAGTAGTTGTTTTTCACAATCGGAATCTCCGTATGATTTTGAAATGAAGTTATTAGATCGTTATTTTGATGTAAATTTAAATAGATATTTCAACAAAAATTAAGGTAATTAATTGATAACGAAATTGAATCCAGATTTGTTAAGGAATTTAAATCGTTGTAATTAGACTATAGCTATTATTATTAATAAGAAATTGTGACAAATGGAAGGTAATAATAGTACCCTCCTATGATATTTAAATTCAATAAGGGTTAGAGATTCCAACATCAAAATGATTGTGACGGTAAGTATGTCTATTAAAATTTCAATAAATTGCCAATAAGAGAAAAAATATTCGCCAAATTTTTTTTTTGAAGATTTGAACCGTGGATCTTATGGTAATTAAACTAACCATTTAAAATTTAACCAGTGAGCTAAAATGTAATCTTGACATTAATCAGAGTTTATGTTAAAAAAATAAGATTCTATACACAGTCCGGTGGTGAGAATGTAATGAGACTTCTAAAGGAACAAAGATTAACATAAATGTTCGCCAATAAGAATTCTAGGAACATATCGTAAAATTTTACATTATACTCCCTCCGTTTTAAAATAGTTGTTCTTAAAGCCATTTTTTTTTGTTTCAAAATAGATGTTCATGTAACTTTATTTTCCATTTATACCCTTATGTATACTCCACTTTACACATATCCCAAAATTTCTATTGATAATTGAAAAAAAAATAAAGATTACTTATAGGGGTAATTTGGGAAAAACATTCCTTAATATGTGTGAAATTTTGTCTAAGATCAACTATTTTGAAACGGAGGGAGTAACTATAAGTGGATAAAAATCGCCTCATTATTATAGATTTAATATATAAAAAGTAAAAATATTATAAATGTGTAAAAATATTACTCATTAACCCGATTAATAATATGCAAATAGATAATATTTTATAAAAGTGTTATAATCTTTTATGGAATCATTAGAATTGTATGCAAGATTGTACAAAATAAAATTCTATCACTAATTAGATTTTACCTATAATCAAGGGTCGTTTTTCGGATTCATATCGTAAAAATCGTTGAATCGAATGAGAATTTTGTTAACCATGCTCTCAAAACTTCAATTCATCTGGTTCACCTAGAAACAAAGAGAATTGAGAAAATAAAAAATTAGTAATAAATCTCAAATACAAAACCATAGATCAATGGTTAATTAACTATTGTACAAAATAATATATTCTAAATGATTAATCATATAATCTGAAGCAAAATCTTAAAGCAACAATAGAATGAGAGACAAAATATAATATTGAGTATTTGAGAGGAAAATGGCAAAAGCGCAAAAGGGCAATCACAAAAGTTAGTTGTAGTTATTTATGTCAACTCTCTCTCTCTCTCTCTCTCTATATATATATATAGAGAGAGAGAGAGAGAGTAAAATATGTAGAGTCTTAAAATATTTTTATTTACGTTGTATATTGTCAATGGATTGATTGTTTGATGTTATTGTGTAACCGAAATTGAATTGAGTGAGCCGTTTACACAATCATAACTTTCATTAATGGATTTTTTTTACCAAAAATTAATAAGACAATTAATGGGTTGAATGTGGAAAGGTGCGATTGATTTGCAATTGAGGTGTTGGAATTGTATAGTTATAAAATTTAATTACAATTATTGCAGAGGTTAGACTTTAGACCCATAAAGCACCATTGATTATTTTGAATTAATAGTTTGATTCCCTTAAAAAAAAAACGTATTTGTATTGCTAACTAATGGGTTGAAGTAAGGATTCAATTGTAAAAAGGTGTTAATATTATTTTTGATAAAAAATTCAATTTATCTATATAGATATAGAAATTAAAAATGGTGATATATATTACAAATAATGCAAGATAATAGTATAAATTTTTAATTTTTAATAAAAATGATTTTTAAGAATTATTATCATTTATTTTGATAATAAATTGAGTTTATTTTTGATGAAAAAATTTGCTTAAAATTATTTTGAAAATTTTGGAGGGTTGTAACTTGTAGGAATAAATTATAATATATGAAAAATGAATAACTTTTTAGTTAGCTAAATAAACATTTCCATTGTTTAAGTTTTATTAGTAATTTATTATTATTTATTTATTTATTTATTTATTTATTTATTTATTTATTTATTATTATTATTATTATTATTATTATTATTATTATTATTATTATTATTATTATTATTATTATTATAAAAGTATCTCATGAAATTAACTTGTGCAAATGGTCATAGAGAAAAAAATGACTATACCATTCTCCATGAGACTTGAACCAAGAACCTTTGTAATTACATACTAACTATTTTAACCATTGTGATAAGAGAGTAATTTGATTCCAAATAAAATATAAACAAAATTATACTATTTTTTTATAAATTTAATATGTGTAATAAATGCACTATATACACAACTTTTTAATGTTATATATAAAGATTGTTTTATAATTTTATTGTGTAATGTGAGTTCTGACATATATCTGTTATTTTTATAAGTTGAAGAATATATAAATAATATAGTAAGTTGAGCGAACCCGCCAACCCGACCCGAACCGCCCGATAATTTTTGGGTCAAGACCCGAAAATTTGAACCCGAAACCCGAAATCAACCGAACCCGATATAAACCCGAAACCCGTTGGGTTGACCAATTTAGTATATTTGTAGAATGTATAAAATTTATTTTGAAAATTATAATATATTTCATTATTAAAATAAATGAAAATAATATATTTTGAATTAAATATTATTATTTAATTAAAATTTGATTTTAGTAATCATAAAAAAGGATATTTTAGACCCGCTGGTCAACGCGACCGAAAACCCGCTACAACTCGACCCGATTGACCCATGACCCATAAGGAAACCGAACCCGATTTAACCTGAACCTGTCCGACCCGACCCGATTGACACGTCTAAATATGGTATATATCCATTTTATACATACACATTTTGAATATGTCAAATGATCATATAAACTTGAAATGCATCGCAAGCTCTTTACATACAATTTAATTATTAAGGGAAAAAAATACAAAATATATACACATTTTGAATATGTCAAATGATCTCATAAACTTGAAATGCATCACAAGCTCATTACATACAATTTATTAAGGGAAAAAATACAAAATATATACAAAATATTTTGATTGAATGGGCATGTAATTTAAGGGCTAAGGATTTATTAGACGCAATAAATATGGGCATGTACACAACTTTATATATGTAGTATAGATGGTTTTGTGTGATTTATTATGTCTTTATTCAATTATGGGTTCACTACGATGAATTTTTTTGATCTTTCTTGTGACACCCCTACACCCTATAACGTATACTCTGTAAAACGTATCTCTTATATAAACAGATAAGAGACATATACCAACTATTCACGTAAGCACATAGCAGACATTAACAACCATAAAAGGTTGCACACACACATCTATGCAATCTCTTCTTATACTAATACATCTATTACTCTAACTTCTATTATAACTCATATGTCTAAGATGCAAAATGAGGAGGAGAAGGTTGCTTAGAGCTTCAGCCGGCCGACCTGTATGAATGTGACCTCTAAAAGAGACACATGTCAGTAAGAACTAGCTGAACCTGAAAAATTATTTTGCGATTTACATGAGTCGCATACTCAGTGAATATAAACCATCATCCATTATTTCACAAAAAGCCAAACAATTAGTCACTATACATATTCATACATATTATATATGTCATATATGAATTTACTATGCAAATGCAAATGCTGATGTTTCCGATTCTTTATTCTGTGAACTGTTCAAGCCTGAATCTGCCCCGGGTTTACTATATATGGACTCTTATGGTCCCCTTTAAGAAAGAAATCTGAAGATCTCCTCATTATGACTCTTATGGTCGCTTTAAGAAAGAAATCTAAAGATTTCCTCATTGACCCGTAGGTCTTGTATGATCCGAAGATCCTGTATGCTTTAAGAAAGAAATCCGAAGATTTCCTCATTACAGTTCAGGGCAAGACAGTCACAGTTCCTTTTAATCTCATGCAATATGCTATGCAATCAAGTGCATCATGTAACCATATATCATATGTCATTTGTTAACATACTTTCTATGTAAACAACTCTGGAAATTTCAGAGCTATCATATAAAACACATATATCCATATAATCCATATACCACATATATCCATATAGCTCATATAGCACATATATTCATATACCTCATATACCACATATAGCACATATATCCATATATTCATATTTCACATATAGCACATAGGGTTGAATCTCCGGTCTATACTCACCTGTTTAAGACAGATACTATTTTTCTTCCCTTTCTCTTTGACCACGATCTATGACTTTTGCTCCTATATATAACCCAATGCAAATTAGGCTATTTACTCTTATAAACTCTAACCCCAAATGCAATAAAATGCCAGAATGCATTATAACTTCTTATGCATCTTTCCAAATCCTTTAAAACTTGACAACAATAAACTATATATATAGAAGAACATTTTTCTAGTTCAAACCTTTCTGAAAAACTTGATCAAAGGGCTCCCTAATATCATTACAAGGAAAGCCCTAAAATTACTCTGAAATCTTTTTCCGAATATAAATCCGATATCGAAAACACCCTTTGAAAACTATAGATCAACTGATTTCTCAATCAAAAACCACTCTAGATCTAGATCTGGAAAAATTAGGAAAATCCAGATAAACCATTTACTAATTAAAAACTTACCAAATCACGCTTGTATTCCGAGATTAAAACCCGATAGAAGAAATCTCGTATCAGATCCAACAAAAAACAATCGAAATCTAATTCTTCTTTTTTTTTCCTCCTCTCCTCTCTTTTTCCTCTCTTCTCTGCACTCTCATTTTTTTTTATGTGAGAAAGCTTCATGATTAAGAATAGCATGTACATCACATTTATATACGTACTGAAGTCGGCTAAATTTTATGAAAATCACAGTTTTTATCCTCAAATCTCCTTTACTACAAACTTTACCCTTAAATAATTAATAATTAATATTTTCTTAAAAACTTTTTAAAATATAATAAATTTAATTAGAAAATAAATATTCCTTTTAAAAACTCACTATATATCATGTCACTATGCTATGCATATGCTATTAATCTTATATGAATGCAGAATGATGTATGCATTTTGGTCGGAGATGTTACATTTCTTGCTCCATTTAAAAGCTTTTTTTTTGTACATTTAATAAGTATTTGACACACTTCTTTCTTAATCTAACACCAACGTCCAATGCCATGTAATTCCAACTTTGAAAATAGTTGCGACTTGCGAAGGTGCTCAAAAACAAAAAGAAAACAGTTGCCAAAAAGTTCGATCCATATATTTGGTTCCAACTTTGAAAATACTAGTAGGGGGTCGTGTGCGAAGATTACGTATTTTTATTGTTTGGTATAATATTAATAGGATTAGAATATGAGAGCGGATCACGTGCGAATGGGCGCTAGGGTGCAAAAAGAGAATGCATCTACACCGTTGATCTAACCTGAATTATTTGGACGCGCGAAGCGCGTCCAAATAATTCATTAAAAAAAAACAGCGCGTCTAACTAAACGCTCCAAACGTACTTGTCGCCCAAGCTAACCCGAAAGAAAAGGCAATTTTTTTTCTCTTTCCAAAACAAAACCAAAAAAGATCTTTCTTCCTCTGCGAAAATAAAGCTTCTAAAAAGGATTGGAACACAACGATTTACGATCTTCGAAAGGAGCTTTGTTTAGATTTACAAATTTGAAGTTATGACTCATTGCGATTAATGGAACCAGGTAAATAAATGAATTTTTCACTGATTAAACACAACGATTTACGATCATCGAAAAAAAGAGCTTTGTTCAGATTTTTTCCCTGATTAAAACTAATACAACACGATTTTGAAAAGTTTCATTGCATATATCGTCAAAATTTGTTTATGTTTAAGCATTACCAATAGGAAAACTCCCATTTTATGGTTTTGAGGAGCATTGTTATGATTTATTTGAGAATACTGTACATTAGTTCACATTTGTTCAGAAATATCTCGGATTTGTTCATTGATATTACACATTTGTTAAATCCAAATTTTGTTCATAGATATCAAGCATTTGTTCATGGCTAACTCTGATTTGTTCATACATATCATGCATTTGTGCATGGCTAACTCTGATTTGTTCATACATATCATGCATTTGTGCATGGCTAACTCTGATTTGTTCATACATATCATGCATTTGTGCATGGCTAACTCTGATTTGTTCATACATATCATGCATTTGTGCATGGCTAACTCTGATTTGTTCATACATATCATGCATTTATTCAATAATATCAATAGTACGTGTAGTGTATACAATTGCGTATTTACATGCTTCTTTTGCCTGTAATGAAGGAAAAATAGAAGATAAAAAGGAATTAAAGATCGTGATCTCGCCTGGAAACACACATTACTACATACCATTTTGTGATGACAATTTAAGACCTAAAGAGGGGACGTTGTTTAAAACATGGGAACAAGGAGTAAATTTCTACAAAGCATACGCAGATGCATGTGGTTTCCAAGCACGTGCTGGTACAATTACAAAGTCTTCAGATGGAACTAACACTATAGTTTGGAAATACATGTTGTGTAATAGGGCAGGATTTAAAAACTCAACTCGAAAAGAAGAAGACAAAGAAGATGATGAAGATAATGATAAAGAAGATGATGAAGAGAATCATGAGGAAGAAGGACAACAAGGAACAGTTAAAAAGCGAAAAAGAGTAAACAAAAGGTGTGGTTGCATTGCTAAACTGGCTATGAGACTTTCTGGAAGAAACGGATATGTTGTTAAGAAATTTGAAGAGCGTCACACCCATGTTATGTTTGAAGATGGACAAAAACACTTTGCAAAGAGCAATAGGAAACTGACCTCCTTCCATCAAGATTCATGAATTGCATACGAGCAAACATTGGTACAAGCAAGTCATACCAAGTCTACAAGGAGTTCGTTGGTTCATATGCAAGAATTGGTGCAACTATAATTGATTTTAAGAATTTTAAAAGAGATCTGAAATCCGTCATGATTGGGTGTGATGCTCAAATAGTTATTGACAACTTGTTCAAGAAAAAAGAAAGATGTGACGCATTTTTCTTTGAATACGATGTTGATGAACAACATCAATTAACCAAATTATTCTGGTGTGATCCTATTGCAAGGAAGAACTTCTCATATTTTGGAGATGTTGTCTCAGCTGATGCAACATACAAATCAAACAGGTATGAAAAAAGTTTATTTCTGATGAACAAAATTAATTCCTTTGATGAACAAATCGTATATACTGATGCACAAAATTAATATTTGCCTTCACGAATTTACAATGAACAAATTAATTCTTTTGATGAACAAATCGTACATACTGATGAACAAAATCACATATATTGATGAACAAATTTAATTCTGTGACTTTCAGGTATGAAATGGTGTTTGTGCCATTCACAGGGGTTGACAACAACAAGAAGAGCATTACTTTTGCATTTGGGTTGCTTCTAAAAGAAGATATCAAATCTTATGTCTGGCTATTCCAAAGATTCAAAGATGCGATGATGGGAAATGAACCATTTGTCATTCTCACTGATCAAGATCCTGCAGTAAGAGTGGTAATTGAAAAGGTTTTTAAAAAGGTTGCGCATTGTTTCTGCATGTGGCATATCATGTTCAAGGTACCGTCAAAGGTTACAAATGATGTGTATAACAATGATCAATTCAGAAGCAAGTTCAACAAGCTTGTTTGGAGCAATGAAATTAGCCGGGAAGATTTTGAAGAGACTTGGCATTCCATTATTGCTGAATTTGGACTTGAGTCAAACACTTGGTTGCCGCTGATGTTTGAGCTACGTCACTTATGGATCCCTGCATACTTCAATGATGTAAACATGGGTGGGCTTCTTAGAACAACTTCAAGGTCTGAAAGCCAGAACTTTTTCTTCTCGCATTTCATTGGATCCACATCTTCTCTAGTTATCTTCATGATGCAGTTTGAGAGTGCACTTGATTCCCAAAGGCACAATAAGCAGAGGTTAGACTTTGAAACGTCAACAAGCTCTCCCACTCTAATGACACCATTAGATCTAGAGAAACATTGTGCATCTGTTTACACCATAAATGTCTTCTATGACATCCAGACAGAAATTGTTGCTTCTGTATTTGAATGTGGTCTAAGCAATTTGTTTAAGGAAGACAACATCCACGAGTATCACATCAACGGGCAGTTTGGGAAGGTACATGTTGTGAAACATGAGCTTCAAAATGAAGAGTTCATTTGCTCGTGCAATAAGTTCATCAATATCGGGATTCCATGCTGCCATATGTTTTTCGTATTCAAAAACATTGGGTTGAGGAAGGTGCCAACTAAGTACATCAAGAATAGATGGACGAAGACATCGAATCTGACTCCTACTTTTGAGATAGAAGGTTCAATAGTTGAACACTGTGATGTCATGAATGAGAAGAAGTTGTTGATTGCTGATTTATTGGGCGAGGTACATTCTTGCATTAATGCAATAGGGGACAACACCGAACAACTCAAAGAGCTGATATGTTTCTTGAAGGAAAAAAAGGAAACATATCTGAGCTTATTGGAAGGAGAATCATCTACATCAACAAGGCAGAGTTCAATCCAAACATTCTTGGGAAGCAAACCGAGTGTTATTGAGGTGCACCCTCCTGAACGAGCAATGACAAAAGGCAGGAAGAAAGAAGGGCGTATTATGGGAGGTAAAGAGAAAGCAATGAAGAAAGCAAACAAGGAGCAAAGGACTTGTCCAAAATGCAAGAAGCTTGGACACAACAACAGGACAAGCACCTATGTTTCCAATTAGATCTCTCATTAATCATTGATTTCTGATACATAATTGTTGCATAGTATTCTTAATTGTCGCATTATCAATGAACAAATTTGGGTTTTGGATGAACAATTAGCAGTTAGTAATGAACAAATTTACTACGTAATGAACAAAAAATGAATGAACAAAACCTAATGTTTTGATGAACAAATCTAATTCATGGATGAACAAATCCAAGTTATTGATGAACAAAATATAAACACCATTCTCAATCTATGATCAAATCGAATGTATGATGCACAAATCTAATGTGTTGATGAACAAATCGAATGTATCGATGAACAAATCTTAAGTGTTGTTGGAAAAATTACGAATAAAATTACTCTTGACACAAAAAGAACATGAATAACAAATCAAAATTTCTTTCTTCAAATAAAAAATTCATTCTCAATCGATGATTAAATCGAATGTGCGAATGAACAAATCGAATGTGTGAATGAACAAATCGAAGGTATCGATGAACAAATTACAATAAAATACTGTTTTCTAAAATCAAACTGTATACCACAAAAAGAATCTGTTCAATAACCATCATTCACAATGCAAAACTAAAAAAAAAAAAAAACCAAATGTCTGCACCATTCAAGCCATATGCCACCATAAATTGTATTCTAAACAAACCATACAAAAAACACACAAATCCATTCACAAACTGTTTTCCAACAATTCAAGCCATACATCACTACTTATTCTTTGCCTTCCTTGTAAGAGGAGCACGAGGTGCGACTGTCGGTTTACGAGGGACAAATTCTTGTACAAGCTTTTCAGCTGTTGCCTTGTGCTCATTCAATGGACTCCACACCAACTCATTACAATACTTTATCCTCAAGTCATCAAGTTGACGCTGATCATGTTTATTGAGTCCACACTCCCAACCAGACAAGTCGCTGCCAAAGTATGTTTCCATGTGCCGCATCATAAAAATTCCACAATCAGTCTTGTTTCTGGTATCTTTCCATTTCATCTCAAGACGTTCATATGGAACCCTATCCACATCCTCGAACAAAGAAGCCCTCGCATACATCTTGAGAGTCTTCAAAAGATAAACAAAGAGCATTCTCTATAAAAATAAGAAGAATAAAACAAACAAAACTCAATCAATATTAAACACACGTGTAAATGATGAAAAACAAAATATTACAAAAAAAAAACAAAACATAAAACTCACCAATCTAGCAGGTACATGCTCATACTTTGCTTCCAAGGGCACATCAGTCATTGAGTTATCAATTATGTGGAAACGTGGCACTCTCACATTCAACGCAATACAATAGTAATGTGATTCGATACAGATAGGAAACACAAACTGTAAAAAATGCAGAGAGAAACAATCATGAAAGAAACCTTATAATGAATAAATAACTAATGTCTATGAACAAATAACTAGTACTGATGAACAAATAAAAGAATACCAATGAACAAAAAATGTCATACCAGACCAATCTTGTGCACATTAATCCACTTGAATTTTTCAAGACTTTCATGAACAACATTTGTGAAAAACAATTTCGCATCCTCATCACTAAAATCCTTTTTCGGTGGAAAGGCCTGCAAAAATACATATAAGCATAAATTAGATTGAGAAAAATAAAAAGTCATAAAAATAAGACAATGTGAATATAAAAAATCTTTTTCTTACCAAATCCTCAGGATGCATAAAAAACCTCAAGGGTTTTGAGTCACTTTTCCACTGCTCTTGAATATTGAGATAACTACTCCAAAGCCCAATGACATTTGATTCCACATCAGATTTTACCGCCATTGAAACAAAATCCTTTTTCATAGCGGATACATGCATCATCTTAAAGATTTTAACACTACAAAAACATCAGAAACATGTAAACAAAAAACTGATCAATTTTCATAATAAAATCAACTTGAAAAGGTATAAAAATAGCAATATGTAAAAAAAATATATACTATTCTACACATTGTTACCCTATTTGATCAGGAATGTCTTCAATAAGCCAATCGAATAATTTATTCGCCGCAGGAGATACTTTTTCTGTCAAAACAACACTCCTTCCCATGTAAGGTGACTTCACATAATCAGAAGGCTTAGATATTCTTTTATCAAGTACATCCTCACCAGTAAGTTTAACACCAACGGGAGTGTCAATCGAACTAGAACCAACCTCCTGCACCTCATTCTTCATCTACAAATGTAAACAAACCAATGAACAAATGTTAGTTTGTGATGAACAATTGCTAGTTTCTGATGAACAATTGTTAGTTTGTGATGAACAAATGCTAGTTTCTGATGAACAAATATTAGTTTGTGATGAACAAAATGCTAGTTTCTGATGAACAAATGCTACTTTGTGATGAACAAATGTTATTTTGTGATGAACAAATCAGAAATATCAATGAACAAACCTCATGCTGAATCTTGTTCATCTCCTCTTCAAATTTCTTGTTTGCTTCATCCTCCCTCTTTTTATCTAACTCCTCTTGTTTCTTCTTCAACTCCAAACCAACTCTCTTTGTTTCTGCATCCCTTTCCTGTTTCTTCTTCTTTTTATCCTCTTCCTTTCTCTTCTCTTCATCAATCTTGTTTTTTGCCTCGGCATATTCCTTCTTCCTCTTCTCTTCCTCTTCTTCTTTCCTCTTCTTCCTTTCCTCTTGCCTCTTCTTCACCTCATCCTGCTTTCTCTGTTGTTCAAACTCCTCAATCCTCTTCTTCTCTTTCTCCTCTGCTTCTCTCTTCTTATGTTCCTCTTCCTTGTTCCTCTTCTTCTCTTCCTCATCTTTCAACCTCTTAACCTCTTCTAGACGCCTTTTCTCTTCCTCCTCTTCCCACTTTTTCTTTTCTTCCTCTTCTCTTTATAACTTCTCTTCCTCCTCAGCTGCTTTTCTCTTTTTCTCTTTTTCTCTTCCTCCTCTTCCCGCTTCTTCTTCTCCTCCTCTTTTGTTTTCCTCTTCTCTTCCTCCTCTTTCTTTCTCTTCTCCTCCCCTTGTATTAAAGCATCCTCCCTCCTTATGGCTTTCAACTCTTCCTCTTCCTGCTTCCTCTTTTCTTTTACTTCTCTTATCCTCTTGTCCTCGTCATCCTTTTTCAACATCTCTTCCTCTTCAATCCTTATACGGTCTTCCTCAGCCTTCTTTCTAATTTGTTCATCAGTTAATCCCTTACAAACAAAGGAAATCTTCAAATCCTTCTTCTTTTTTCCATCAACCTTCCTGGCCTCGTCTTCTTGCATCAAAACGCTTTCCCTACCAATGTCTGTAACACCAGCCCAATCATCATCCAGAGTAGGTGGAAACACACCCAGTTCAAAAGAAGGTAATTCAAAACGCTTCTTTACCTTCATTGCAGCCTCAATTTCATCCAAAACCTTTGTAGCTTCCTCCCAGAATGAATTTTGGCTTGGAGATTCAGCGTCTTCTTGGGTGCCAGATTGGGATGATGATGAAGCAACCTTCAACCCCAATAGCTTCTCAAAAGCTTCGTTGATCTTGGTGAAAAGTCCATGGCTGGCAATTTCAGTAGGAGCTCTTTGCACATGATCAAGATATTTTTTTAAAGATGATGCAAGCTCCATAGACATCTCAAGATGTTCTTTCAGAAATGACTGCAAAAAGAAGTAATCAATATAAGTACATAAAAGACACAACATTATATGAACAAAATGTTAGTTTGTGATGAACAAATGTTAGTTTGTGATGAACAAATGTTAGTTCCTGATGAACAAATGTTAGTTTGTGATGAACAAATGCTAGTTTGTGATGAACAAATGATATGCCAGTTTTAATGAACAAATAAATATAGATCACAATACTGCAAAAAACATGCAAAAATAAAAAACACATACATCACCGCCATCACCAAGATCAATTCGTTCTTCAATATGTTCAGCAGCAGGGGCTTTCCCTTCATTCTTGCCGTGATCAACACCGGGATAAACAAAATCAGGCAAACCTCGAAACCAGCCTTTTCCAAAACCACCCTTCTTAACCTCGAAAGTCTCTCTCTCAATAAAGTAATCATGGTTGAAATGCTTGATAATGGAGAAGGATCTTAGAGTTTCAAGTCGATGGTAGATCAGCATGCAATCACAATATACAATCTGTCATAAAACACAAATTAATGAACAAAATTAGTCTTATTAATGAACAAATATGCAAAAATAGATGAACAAAATAATGATATTAATGAACAAATTAAACAATCATACCAGCAACAATATGATAGATCCTCTGAAAAAACCATTGTTAGTTTTCCTCCATGAATCAACATTCTCAACCAACTTCTCCACAAGATGAGCACACCAATCGTACTCAGTTATCTTATCCAAGTCAACCAAATGATCCAAAAACCTTAAATTTACACCACCATTTTGAATGCTCTCTATACAGAGCGTGTAGAACAATATAATGAAGTTCCTCCTAAACCAAGCACCACCGTTATCAGCCTCCTTGATCACTGCACTCAACTGCCCAATTTTAATCTTCTCAAACTCCATCAATTTGTTCTTCCCTGTCACCTCATCAATTTCAGGCAACACAAACTGTTCTCTAAAACTATTGTACAAGTCTGAATGCTTGACAGTCTTCGGGACAGAAATTATCCTTGGACCACGAGGTAGACCAAGGTAGAATTGCACAAGCTTAGGTGTTATCCTAACACCTGGTCCATCACCCATCTTCAATGTACAGGATGCAGGATCGAAACAGCTAACAACATAGTAGCACAACTTACTAGGTATATCAGTCACATCCCACTGTATGAGGTGCTCAAAACCCATCTCTTTAAGAGCAGTAAACTTGATCCCCCCCCCTCAAAACTAGCAATAACTTCACAAAGCAGCTTGGGGGAGTCCCTGTGACTCAACGACAAGTGCCCACGCTTCAACTCTCTCAATGGCACCTTCGCTTTTGACTTTTTCCCACCACCTTGTCCTTTGCCGACAACAATATCAACTTTCCTCTTCTTCCCGACAACTTGTAATTCACTAACGGTAGAATCCATCTTCCTCTCAGATGGTTCATTTATACCCACTCCCTTTCTAGGGATCATATCAATAAGCAAAACATCATCGGAAGATTCATCAGAGGCAACCTTTTTACCCTTGTCAAGCCGACGTCTCTTATTTGATGGGGAAGACTCAACAGCCGGCTTTTGCCTCAATATAGGCACTTCAGTCGCGATTGCTTTTGATACCGGCTTCTTAGCCATTGATTTTCTTCTGACATTCTTTTCGCCAATGGAAGAGGCATCACATCCGGATTTGCTCCTTATTTCTATAACAAAAAAGGGATAAAAAAACAGTGTAAACACATATTTAACCATCTATTTTAAAAGAAAAAAAAACATATCAAACACAACAATAAACCTCTTCGAATAGCACATATTTCATCTTCTCCGATTGTCATTGTACCAAACCTTAGATGTTTTACTTGTTTATAATTTGCAGAACGTTGTTTAATAGATCCTGGATGAACAAATGCAAGTTACTGATGAAACAAATGCAAGTTACCGATGAACAAATGCAAGTTACTGATGAACAAATACAATTTACTGATAAACAAATGCAAAGTTTCTTATGAACAAATGCAAGTTTCCGATGAACAAATGCAATTTATTGATGAACAAATGCAAGTTTTCGATGAACAAAATGCAAGTTTCTTATGAACAAATGCCAATTTCTGATGAACAAATGCTATGCTAGTTTGAATGAACAAATATGCACAAATGAATGAACAAAATGCAAGTTACTGATGAACAAATGCAATTTACTGATGAATAAATGCAAAGTTTCTTATGAACAAATGCAAGTTTCCGATGAACAAATGCAACTTACCAATGAACAAATGCAATTTACTGATGAACAAATGCAAGTTTCCGATGAACAAAATGCAAGTTTCTTATGAACAAATGCTAATTTCTGATGAACAAATGCTATGCTAGTTTGAATGAACAAAAGTCAACACAAGATCACTACACTCCCCCCGCCCCGTACGTATACCAAATCATTCCATGCAACTAACTAATCCACAATCACCTATTGCAAAACTCAACATCAAAAATCTCGATAAAAACATCATATACGCACATGCACACATAATTTGTATTTTATTCAAGTGGAAGAACCAAAAATCGAGTAAATAGAAAGTGACGATTCATGCATTTTTTTATTCAGAAAAGCACAAAAACACCAAAATCGACACAATCTCCTTCAAACAACTCAAAATAATCACTAAAAAACGAAACGAAATTAAACATTTAGAATGAATACACTCGATAAAACGAAGACCTTGATTCTCAACCGCTTCGGAACCTAGGGTTTCAGTAAATTTAAAAAGAGAGATAACAACCTTGATTCTCTTGAGATGAACTTTCCTTCTCCATTTAGAACTAGCTTGAGGTTTCTAATGTCGTTAATGGACAATCAGGCTCGAAATCGCTACGACATAGTTTAGATCACACTTGAACTGCTTCAAACCGCTTCGGAACCTGGAAAAACTAAAAAGTGAGTGAGAGAGAAATGGCGAGAGAAGAGAAGATGAAGAAGTTTATAAAAGGCGCGTCTCCTAAACGCTCTATGTCGCGCGTTTCGTTTTTTTACAGTTTTTTTTTTTAAAATAAGCAGCAATCTCAACCGTACGTGTGATACGATCGAACGGCCAGGGGGCTTTCGCATTTCCCACACACGCGGGCGTTCGCACACGACTCTATTTCTTAGAATATTACACTTGTATGTAATTATTAATAGTATTCAAGGGAAGAACATACAAATGAAAACTACAACACAGTGAAATTCTGATTTATGAATTTGAGTCATCACTCTCAATTAGCCGTCTTTAGTCCGTGATCCAAAATGATACAAAGATCAACGTGGCCATAGGCCATAGTCATCTTTAGACCTTGATCCAAATAATACGAAGACCATTCACATTGTGCAATTTAAAATACTTGTGTAGCATGAGATAGCTTATAGGGTTCTACAAAAAAATTCGATTGTATCATCAGATTTGCAGCTTTTATTAACATTATTAGATGTGCATGGCATCACTTCCATTGTTGTGTAAGATGATCTAAATAGCTCTCTAGTAGTTTGCTTTTAAAGAGATCTATGTTCACCAAAAAAAAAACCAAGAGCACGTACAATCCATATATCTACACTACTTAAATGAAGGGGAGAGCTTGTCACCCAATCCATTGATTAACTATATCTATGGTCACAAATATTACTAAAAGCTCTGAATCATCTACGGGCACGACTATCTGATCCTATTAACATTCAGAAATCAAGTTAGTCATTGAACCAGAGAACATCACAACTACTTATATATGACACTAACAAAGTAACAAGATGATACACAAAAGTACAAATCATACTCTTCATCATTACATTTCAACAGTAAACCCAGATACTTTCCACCCTACAACAGTTAAAAACTAAACTAGTGTTTTTTAAGCTACTATGGGTTTTAATTCTCCATGACATTCTCTCTTCTCATCTAGCCTTTGTTCCCAAGAGTTCTATCAGGGCGAGGAAGGAACCGGATCCGTACCAGAAACATAGGACGCCACATCTTTCACCGGTGCTGCTTGTCGGGATTCCCGTGACTCCCTTCTGCCTTCCTTGGTTGTTGAACGGGGCCCGTTTTGACTCGTGTTCATGGAGAGACGCCTGTTGCTTGGAGTTCCATTGCTCCCCCCGTTTGCGCGTGGGCCAACCATCTTTTTTGTACCGCTGCTAAGGGGTCTAGCTGGACTTGGCCTTGAAACCATCACCGGTTCTTGGTCATTGCTACTCATCTGATCTTGGATCTTCTTATGTTCCTGCCAAGGGGAAAAAATATACATTTCTTGTTTTTCAGCTTCAAGAAGTGTTTCTCAAATTTCAACTTTTTTAATTAATGAAGGCCCTATGGAAGAGAAAAATTGCACAGACATAGCCAACCAAATCAATAACATGGTCACAAAGCCCGTCTCAAATTTCAACTTTTAAAGTAAACAAGGCCTTTTTAATGAATTCATTATTAATATGTGTGAAATTTTAAGAAGTCAAATACAAGTGAATGGATGGAGTAAAAAAATTAATTGCTGCAAGAATTTTGTCATGCTTGTACAAATTTACAATAGCTACATGAGATTGTGAAGTTTTCTAGGGATTGTAACTATCTTGGGGAACTTGGGATGCGCATATGTAATTTAATCCAATACATAATGATCAACTAATCTTACCTTTAATCTTCTCTTATCTTCCTCTCGTTCTTGCCTGAGCAGGGCATATTCGTCCAGCATTGCCAGAAGAGGAACACCATCATATGTGAATGGCATGTCACGGTCCTCCTCCCAAGCACGGGTTTGAGCAACTAAAGTTTCAACCATAGCTAATACCAAAAAGAAAACAAATTTATCAGAAGAGAAATAGACAACAAATTCTGAAAGCATAATAGTACACAAATGAGGGTATAAACAAACATGGTTTATATGCAGTTTCTATTTATACCTGGAATTTTGTTCACCAAAATCCTAGCCTTTTCTGCCCGCTTGAGATTCAAGTGAGCACCTCTGCTTGCATTATAACGATTGTCATCCTGTGTAATAGGCATATAAAAACAGTTATGAGTACTGAGTTAAGATGTCAAAGAAGACTATCCACTAAAACATGTCCAGATCAATATGCTAATGAAGAAACCAAATTGAGAACCATGACCAAGTCAAGTATGATGAATTTTGCTAGCTACTGTAGCCAAAAATTGGCCAAAGGCTATCTTATGAAGTGTGAAAAATGGGTGAATTTCAAATTAATCTTCGGTTGTTCAACCAAATGCAGCTTTATTGTCGACAAATGGAAATTTAGTTGTATAATTAAATGTTCAATAACAGACTATCGATCAGACGTAAAATGCTCATAATTTCTTCTTTTCCATATGTTGAGGAGTGTGTTACAATTAATATTAATTATCCAAGTTGAAATATTTACTAGTAAAAAGGCGCCAAAAATGTCCAACCATCCAAGAGACAGCCCACATAAATGCACATCTGTCCCTTTAAATAGCCCATCTCACAGCTAGAACCAGTTAATGGCAATTCAAATTTTCACAGATCAAATAAATGCAAATCTAGATGAGCCAGCTTGACAAGAGGCATACAAAGGGAGTAAAGGAATGTGAAGGCAAAAATGATTACCCGATTGTAGTCTTCAAGCCAACTCTCTTCTTCACAGGCTGACATCCATTTCTCAACCTTGTCCAGTATTTCTTTACGGCTAAGAGCCTCTTCTTTGGCTTTTACAATCTGACTATCCATATCAGCAATAAGCTCTGAAGGCTCAACTTCCCCTGCATCAATTAGTGCCAATATTTTCTCTCTAGCAGCCTCAGTGTCTATTTCTACATGTGCACGAGCATATATGTCTTCCAGTTCTCCTTGCTTCTTAAAGGCAATTTCCTTCATCTTGCTAAACTTCAGATGATCAAGTCTCTCAACTTCCACTTCAGCCTTAACATTCAAAATGTCTAAATAAGATAAAATAACATCAACTGAATTAAACTTCTACAGTCAACACAGAACCCCGTCTTACCTGTTCTATTATATCAATGGCAAGAGCCCCAGGAATTGTCACTTCATCCACAGAGGCTGATATGTTACATGTCACATGATCAAAAAGATGGCGCTCTTCATCTGGGGTATCCATCAAGTTCCAAAGATCAATTAACTGCCCAGCTAGCTCTTGCAGCTGTAGGAGACAAACATACCATATGAGGAAAAAGCGAACACAGGGGTAACATATTCATATAATATCACAAGAATCCAGCCCAAATTTGACACATATGCACATGGACTAGACAAGAATAAAATAAGTTACAAACAAATGCTGTCAATTTGAGAGAAAGGAAGGTAATCTCAGACACTATAAATCAGAGTCCTTCACCTTTTCAAGCCTCTGCTTCTTATCTTCCATTAGTGCTAAGACTGTCTTGGCCAGCCTTGAAATTGTATCATTGCTGATACTTTTTGACTGCATGCCACTTGAGTCATTCAAACTTGGGTGAACTTCCATAATGGTGCTTAAGAAGTCCATGCTCAGGACAGAACAAAGATCATGCACAGTGCTCACGAATTCCAAGACCTTGTGCAGACGTTCACTCTGCCACACCAAATATAAATTTGTCAGCAATCAACAGCGTACATATGTAAAATGAAAAAATAAATTTGGAATCTTTACTAAAGTTGCCTATTACCTTTTCTTTCTGAAGTTCTTGAAGCTCAGCTTGATATTCTTCTAACTTCTTTAGAGATAGGTCTGACTCATCAACTACAGGTGCCTGATTGGTTAAGTTTCCAGTAATCTCGCCACAAATTTTTTGAATTTGTGATTGTACATCATAGAAGTCTTCAAGTCTCTCTTCTTTCTGCTTGCACAACTGCTCCAACACTGGTGCTATTGCTGCAAGTTGCTCCTTGATGGTTCCTGAAGTCTTCTCAGGCTACAAAGAAAAAATAATCGGTTAGAAAATAGGCACAACAGACAGCGATTAATAAGTCACAAAGCTCAGATACCCTAAGCAAAATGTAATGAGATGTGAGAACTGGTGGCAGTAAATTCTTACTATGCTAACAACAGTCTTCTCTCCAAGAGAAGACAGGAGATTTGAAAGATCATTTTCTGCATCCTTCAAGGCCTGATTAAGTTGTGCCCTTGATTCAAAAGCCTGGTCAACCTTCCTCTTATACACATCCAGACATTCCCGATCTATCTCTAAAAGCAACTTGTCTCGATCCTCATCACTTTCTCCTACCTCATCCCAAATTTGCTGCACTCATACATGATTGTTAGTCAATATATTAACATATGATATCTAATGTTTATTGTTCAACAATGAACAACTGTGGCATGAAGCAAAATTGGATTATAAGGTTTAGCTCATTACCTGCAGCTGCTGCAGCAGAGACACGCAAGTGGTTTCCCCCAGAAGAGGATTCTCCCCATCTGTTACCGCCATTTGCAACCAAACCTAAGCTCACCCTACATAACAAATTGACTGGAAAAGTGAAAAACTAGTACTAATATTTACAATCGTCATCCATATAGCACAGTAACTAGCTGTAGCCAACAATTCTTATAGTACAAAACCATATGACAATTGATAACTAACTTCAAAATAACAAGATAAAACTAGCACCATTACTGGTATTCAAGGCTCTCAGCAGAATTTGGCAATACACATTTCATCAGTGCAAGATCATAGGAATACACAGAAGATATTATTTAGGTCACTTTCAGATATATCTAACATTCTAGCCACTTCAATTTAACATCTAGTAGTCACAGTTGCACATCACAATTTAAACATACAAGCCACAAATAACACAAGAAGCATCACTTCTGAGTTTCTGACGAATGAGTCGGAAGGCCTATACATAACTAAATTCCACAATGCGTGTCAACATGAAAAAATAAATGGCATAAACTCAAAAATACGAACCACCACGCAGATCTCTAAAGTAACCGACGAACAAACACGCTAACTCCCTAAGTAACCGCAACTATGAAGGAGAGATAGAAAGACAAGAGACCGGGAAAGAAAACACATCGAATGAAGACGGGCGGATAAGTAGGGAGATATCTAGAGGAAACCTACAATGTGGAAAGGGAAAGGGGAGACTGAGATTTCTATCGAGAATGGCGGGGGAGAAAGGAAGAACTTACCAGGATCGTGGTTCAGCGGGTTTAGGGTTTTTAGCGAGGGAAAGAAGAATGGAAGAGGAAAGTGGTGATTGATTTGGTCAGATCTAGAAGACTGTAAAAAATGAGCGTACCTGGCTGTGGATATATGTTGAGAGAGAGGAAGTTGCATTGAATGGGAGAGAAGAAGACTAGAAGAGTGAGTGAGAGAGAGCGAGAGAAGAAGGGAGGTGTGTCAGAATCTAGTGTGGGATTGAGGGAGGTGAGTGGGACCCACCCAGTAGATAAAAAGGCGTGGGCCCCTTCTTCCCTTGCGTTTGTAGGGCTGTGACCGGGTCCGAAATTTGGGCCCGGCCCAAACTGGTGGACCGGAATTTTCAGAGAATAGACCGGATCCGGACTAAAAGTTCAATTTTTTTTGGTACTTCATTATTTTAATTGGTAAATAATTGGTTATATTAATTTTATATTATTTTATTAATGAATAAGAATTTTGATTTTTTTGAAAATAAATCGACCAATCATGTTGTAGTGAAGTGTGACATGAAGAATCTATATAATTTGGATTTTCGAACCAAACCCTTCTTCAATTGAATCAGATCAATATATATTATTTTAATTATTTTAGTACAATATGTGTTTTATTGTTTCAAATTATTGTTAATATAATTTAATTGATCCTTTGTTAATTATTTTTATAAAAATCTAATAAATCACTAACATTGAAACAATTGTGAAATATGAATTTTTAGTATGTTTCAACACAAGAAAATGTCATGTTTGGACTAGATTGGACCAAAATATTACAAATTATTTAGATCTTGGACCAGACGATCTATACTTAAACAGCCTTACATTTGAATGTCTAAAACGGAAAAAATGATGTAGAAATTTTGGATTGCTTTTTTCATCTTGTGTGTATGTTTGTGGTATTTGCAAACTTGTAAGAGGGCGTTTGGTTATCATATATGGGAAAAAAGTTGTGGTTATGGAATCAAAACTCGACACTTAAAAAGCACCTTCATTGGGGGGCTCTCAAGTAGTCCCTCACCTAAAAAAATATTAAAATAAAATCAAAAGAGTTCAATATTGTGAGAGAGGTCCCTCAAATGAGGGACTAGGAGAGACGGGCTCAAGCAAAAAATGGAGGTACTCCTAGCATTTAGAGAAAAGGACGTAATCAATTTTTAGGTTTGAAACCAATACTTCGTGCAACCAAGGTAAGAATTTTTCATATTTCCCTAAAAATGGGTTTAAATCTCATTTTTACTCTCTCATTATCCTCGATAAAAAAACTCTCACCTATAAAATCCTAATTTATTCCAAAAATCCTTTTTTAAATTTAGATTTTCAACCCTATACCCAACCAACCCAATACCTCATCTTAAATATAAAAAACTCACCTAGTTTCTCAATAACAAATAAAGAGACATTTACAAAAAAAAAAAAAATTACACGTGCATTTTTCAATAACAAATCTTATAACTCGCCATCAAATCTTTATCTAAAGCTAACAAAATTTAATAATTATTATTATAATCTTTTCTAAATGGAGGTCAACTCTTGTCAAATGGGTCGGGTAGGTCGGGTTCGGGTCAAATGGGTCTCGGGTCGTTGGGTCACTAAATTTACGAGTTTGATCAAGTCAGGTTGTTACGGGTTCGAGTTGATCCAACAACTTTCACGATTGTCAATTTTGATAACTTTTATTTTATATTTCTGTAAGTAATAATACTATATTATATTAAAATAATATTTAATATTAATAAAATAATAAAATTTATATAAATTTATATAAATTTAATAATAAAATTTATCGGGTTAGTCGGGTCAACCCAACGGGTTGGTGACCCAACCCAGTTGTTTCCGAGTTGAACGGGTTCAGGTCGCTATTGACCCATGGAATTTCAACCCAAAAAGTTTTAGACATGTGATATCAGATCGGTTTTACGGGTCGGGTCAAGTTTTGACAAGTCTACCCATATTATTCCACAAGTCACAACATTCTATAGAAATTTGAGTGTTGGTTGAACGAGGTTGGTTTAGTTTCCACCAACCAACCACTCGTCAATCAATTGCTTATCATCTGTTTTGGTTTTAATGAATTTTCTTTTCCTAGGTTTACATTTTCTTTTTTCAAATCTCTATAGTGTTTGTGTGGTTTAGATTTATCTTTCTCGAATTATTTTATTTGGGCGTTGGGCATGCCACATTGACTGGATGGGCAAGCAGCACGCTACACAGTTTTGACTCCTACAAACACAAAATAAGGGCATCCCTTTTAAATTTTAATTCCATACAACAACCGAGGGTGTTCCTTATGCACATTCATGAATTCTACGGTTGTACCCAACAATGTACGCACAACTTTTGTAGTTGGCCATTTTAAAGCGGGTAACTTATAAACACCCTAGTTTTACTGTAACCTAAGAGCATAGGAAAAAAAAAACAATAAAACATGCAAGCTACAACACCCAACACCAAAACTCAGCGGAATTCAATTCCATGACATAATTCGTCAAAAATGGCAATGTTGCCGATACTGCAACTTCATTTATGTAACAATTTGAAAAAATATAAGTAAACAATATGACATAAATAAGGCTACATAGTTTATTCTTCTATGGCTTTTAATAGCTTCTACAACTCTCCTGGTCGCAGGAGCGGGGAAAAAGGTCTGAATTCACCTTTCACAAGAATAAGCAAAAAATTTATCAAATATCGTTTACCCGGAGTGGATGAAGTCATATTTTACACCCTTGAAATCCTCTTAGGCCTCTGCATCTTCGGCTGCATGAATGACCCCGACTTCTGCAGGTCGGATGACTCTATCATGAAGGGTGTATCCAGACTGCACATACAATAAGGAATTAAGCTATATTGCTTATTTACACTTGATGATTGTTGTTTAAAAAATGGAGTCAAACTATCCAGACCCAACAAATCTCTATCAAAAGTATGATTCGGGTTCTAACAACATTCTGACAAGAAACAAGTTCTCTAGAATAATAAAATACATCAAACACGAGCCTACTAAAAAATGAAGTTCCTTCAAGGATAACTTGATATGTGATCACAATTTAATGGGATGAGACATGAAAACTCGGTCAATTTTAAGCATATTCTTAATTATTAACTGTTTTTACTTCAAATGGCTTACGAGTTAAGGAATCTTGATTCTGATTCTATGGATTTAATGACATCCCTCTGGGACATAAACAAACACTGCATTGGCATCAAATAATTCATCAAATGTATACAAAGAAGGATCTATAAGATTTTTGAATAATATATTAGCTTACTTTTTTAGTTTTTATCTTGTAATAATTATGATCATCAGTTGATATTCTAAAGTGCTTTCTAATTCAAGCCAAAGATAATAATCTTAAAGGGTAACTACAGTTTTAGTTTCTTTCATGTCTGCCTGACTGGCTGACTGCCTACCACCAAAGATGCTTAAATACTCCCTTGACAATCTTGCTTAACAAAACCGCTACTTTTAGTTTCCTAATTTACATAGAGGGAGCTCATGTCGGAGGGCATCAGTCAACATAATATGGGGAGATAAACATTTTACCAAGAAATTGGTAAGAGAAAGCCAATACCTTTAGGACAACCGCAACGGTTCCAGCAGGCTTGGAGTTGTCAGGTACTTGAAACACCGCATTATGTCTGTTTGGATCAAATTGCTCATTGGTCGGATCATATTTCTCCACTCCAAATTTCCTAAAAACCTTTTATTGAAAAAGAAGAAGTTAGGTTGACAGTTTCATCTAACTTTCACACGTCAAAATGCACATGATAAAACGCAAGCATGTTACATCTAGGGCCATGCATATGCTTTTAGCAGGTTCACTTAATAAATGTCTATTATGAGCAAATGTATGTAAAACCCTAGCAAATAAGAGCATAAACCACATGCTACACACACTGAAACAGGATATGTACAGAAATTTCCATGAACTACTGTCAAACTAAACAGCTTCAGCCAGGATCTCCATCACTAAGCACCTGCCACGTTGCATGTATCCAAAAATAAGAATTGTTTTACCTCATTAAGTTGTTTTTCGGTCATTTCCACCCCTTCAAGAAGGGTCTTCAAAAGCGGCACAGCTCCAGCGGCATCCTGAGCTTCATCAATTTTAGCAAAGTTCTCTTTCACAGCTGAAGAAGCTCTACCCAGATTATCTGCCACATCTAATAAAGTCTTTGCAAAGTTCTGCAATACAGAACAACGAGAACATCAGCACCTGAAGCTTGTCGACAACTGTCTAAATAAGAACAACCATAAGAATGAAAGGCAATTCCAAACCTGGATAGCAAACTTCTTTGAATTTTCTGCTTCACGTTTTGTTCGGCCCATAACATTCTGCATTTCTGCATAGCTACGCAAAACTTTATCTTGCATAGCAGCAATCTCCTTCTGCTTAGTTTTGAGAAGCATCTCCTTCTCAGTCACCAATTTCACCAGATCATTCTTGGAAAGATCATCCAGATCCCCCTCAGAATCCGAGTCAGAAAATGCAGTTCTTTGAGTACCTCTTCTACGTCTTTTAGTAGATTCGGACTCAGATTGAGAGTCCGAACTACAAGCTGACTCTTTTGTCTGCTCAGAAGCAGTACCTTCATTCTTAGTGCTTTTGTTATCCTCGTTTTCAACAGTAGTACCCTGTTCTTTCTTTTCATGAGGTTCAGGGGTTGCAGATGTTGAGATTCCAAATCTTTGCATAGTAGAGGTACTGTACAGCAGGTGTTGCAAAACCGATGTCTAGACAAAATTGGAAGCATAATACATAAATGTAAGCAATTTAATTATATACACACCAATTGCAGTTACTTCACTATTCAAAAGAGCCTAACTTCTAAAGGCAGTAGTAAAGAGGATCTGGCTCAGAACATGGTTACATTCCTTTTGCTATCTGATACACAAATTTTTATCCATGCGTAAGATTTACAAGTATTGCTGTGTCACTGAAGAGAGAATATATCCATACAAAAATTTAAAAATTCCGCAAATATCCACAAAGTAGCGAAATCAGTAACATAACTCTAATCAGTCATCTCGTGTGTCACTGAAATTAAAAACACAGCAAAAAAAACTGATTCATCAATTCTATAATTGCACCTAAACGGAGGCAATTACACCAAAGGAATTCAATTTCCCGAAGTAATAAAACCGGGACCCACAAAGTCTAAAACCCTAGGAAAAATTGCAAAATCCTAGATGAGGATGTAGAGAAAGCTAGCAATTGGAAAACGAAATACCTCGTTCGTCCGAGCAGCGAGGGAATGGAAGCGATTCGACAAGAGAGGGATAGAGCTGCTCGTGGAAGACGAAGCAAAGGAGCAACTTTTACAGATTGAAAGGGCGCTCCTTGAAGCTCTAGCAAGGACCCTCGCCATTGACATCTGCGCCAATCAACTGAGAATGAGAGTGAGAGAAATAGAGTATAGCCTTCGGGCTGAGAAGGAAGGCAGGAGGAGAGGAGGAAGGAATGGCGAACTCTGGAGGTTTTGAAAGGGCGGGGACTTCTTGGAGAGGAAGCCAAGCTCTGGAGAAAAAATGTATTCGGGCTTTTTCTTCAAAAAATAAAAAGAAACGGAAAAAAAAGTGTGTGTACTTTTGGAAGCCTTGAAGTGGCGGTATGTTTCGCACTTTCGCCCCAAACTTAAAACGTATTTTGGGCCGTAGAACTGTTAAATTACCGGGCTTTCGGCCCATTTTTCTTTGACCAAATTGTTTCGTTTTCTGTAGGGAATCAATTCCCTGATGATGTTTATTGGGCGATTGGACGGCCGCTTCAATTTTCAAAAGCTGCTTACTAAACACGCTATCTTTGTACCCGCAAGTGCACCATACTTTAATGTCGGCGTTCGCTCTTCGCAGACAATAAATACCCGCTGAACGTAATAGAAGCGAACAGTCGTCTGAAGTCTTGCCTTCATTGAAAGCTGAAGAGAAGAAATTGAACCAGCGAGAGAAGAGAGTGGGAAGATGTCGGAAGCTGCAAACAACACTCCTGATGTGGACAAGAAGCCATCTGCTGATGGATCTGCGCACATTAACCTCAAAGTCAAGGGTCAGGTATAGCAGTCTCCTTCTCCTTCCCTTTTTCTTTTTGTAGGTTTTCGCTGGGCTTGTTGATGAACTGTGTTTTTCTTTTCCTGAAATTCGTTTAATTGCTGTACTATTTGTGTACGTTAGGGTTTTGCTTTGGTTATGCGTGAGTTTTGAGCAAAGCGGTGGTGTGATTAGGTCTAATTGCGAAGCATGGGACTTGGATTCACAACGATCATGTGATTTGTATGGGGTTATGCTTGCTCTGTGAATTTAACCTAGCTTTTTGGAGTATGTGCTCTAAATCCAATGCAAATGGTGTTAGATTAGGTCCTACTTACGCAATCCTGGTTTTGTTGGCTACTTTACCCATCTTAAACAAAAAGGTAGTTACTGAATAGTCATTTTGCAAACGAACACCCCCCATCATTTTTTCATCATACACTGGATAAAAAAAAGTGATACTTTATTGAAAAGGAATTGCGTATTTTATTCTTTTTGCAGTCTTTTTGTTTCTAATTTGCACAACAATACACTGTTGCAATGCTGCAATAATAATGACTATCTTGATTGTGTATTTGTGTTGCTCAAACCTGGATGTTTAATTCTCAACATCTTGTCAATAATTCATGTGTTCATGTAGTTTGCGTGTTTTCTTTATTTTGTGATTTTGCTCGTGTCAATTATCAGCACAAAATCATTAAGGCCTATCAAATTCTATAGCACTAGTGTATGTAACTAGATGAGTTCAGTCTTTTGTTTTTTGTGTGGAGTAATGTGTTTTCCTTTGAGAATTCATATTATGAACTTAGTTTACTGTTGTCATCCATTGAGCTGCTTCTAACAAAATCATCAAGGGATTCAAGGCCTATCAAATTCAATAGAAGTACTGGGCATTTATGACTGAATGTGTTTTTTCAAGCATTCTCTTGTTAATGTTGCTCAATAATTTTCATCTTGGCTTACTGTATAGTGTATACTACCCCCAGTAGTACATTGAAATTAGAATCAAGACAGATTTTGATGTCTTATGTAATTTGCAGGATGGAAACGAAATCTTCTTCAGGATTAAGAGATCTACCCAGTTGAAGAAGCTCATGAACGCTTACTGTGATCGCCAGTCTGTGGAGTTCAACTCCATAGCCTTCTTGTTTGACGGGCGCCGACTTCGAGCTGATCAGACTCCTGACGAGGTCAAACCCTGCTCTTTTCTAAAACATCTCCTTGTCATATAAACTAATCCTCTGTTTCTGACAAATTTAATTTGTGTTTCAGCTCGAGATGGAAGATGGTGATGAGATTGATGCAATGCTACATCAAACTGGCGGTGGTGCCTCTGCTAACTAAAGCCAGAGGATATGACTTCCACTATATATCAATTCTCATTAGTATTGCTATAGCTTAGGGTATTATATTCTATGGCTCGAGTACATTTGGCTTGTTATTGTCCTACGAATCTTAACTATGGGTTGTAAAAATATTCCTCTGCCTGTTTTGGGATGGCTATTATATGGGCATGCTAATATTATATGCAGTAATGTTATGGTGGTGTTTAATTAGAATCTGAGTGATTCAGTATCAAATATTATTTTTTTCCTATGTTTTTTCTCATGGAATTCTGACATGAGGGTTTTTAACTCAGGGGTTTTGCTAACTTGCTCGTAAGTCATTTAGCACAACTTTTTTGGTGTGAAAAGCAATTTTGTTTGGCATCTTGGGTAGTTTATGTCCGTTCTTAAAACATTATACCCCCCCTAAACTAAACTGAAATTGTTATGCAGGAGAGCATATTTACAAGCTGTAATGACTAATGAGTCATTGCACATATCTGAAACTGTCTATCTTCGGCTCTTTGCTTGTTGAAAAAAGAAAAATACTACGTACTATAGACTACACTTCCGAATAAAATTGTGCCATGTCTTGCATTATTTTTCTCAGGATTCTCTTCCAATAGAGATTAATGGGTAGTTATTGAAATTTTTTATACACGCCACAAATTTTTTGATGGTAAAATATTTTAAACATATACCAAGTACATGTGTATCATCCTCTGGGAAAAAAATGCATAAAACAACCTTTATTGTCACTTTTTTTGGCTTGTAGCAATTGGTTTTATCCTTGGCAATGTGAATCGAGTGAGGCACCATTTATGTGAGAACGATTCTTCTTGCACTGCCCGAGTAGATGAAGCAAAAACTACTTTACACATATCAAGAGATTGCCCACTTGCGAGAGGTGTGTGGAATGAGTTTGTGATTGATAAAAGAAAGACTTGCATAGTTGCACTAATGGTTGCGGCGGGATTTGGCACAGTTGGGTTCTTGGCTGACGATCTTTGCTTATGGGTTGTGGTCAAGGTTATCAGGATCGGGTTTCTAGGTTGGATCGTTGAAGGTCTTTTGGATCGGATCGCCGAATCGTAAGATCCTACATTATAACTTAAAGTGTGCAAGGATAACCTAATAAATATTATATTTTGCTATATATGAAATAAGAAAATGATAAACATTATTAATTTGATTATTAAAAATGTTGTAGGATGGACTAGTCAATTATTTTAATGGAAATGATATGTTAACTGTGAAATTATTAATAATATACAGTCATAATTATCATTTTATATGATCGTAAGAATCGTTTGTATGATCGTTGGAATCGTTTGTATGATCGTTGGAATCGTTTATACGATCGTCATGTTGCCAGTGCCTTGGCGAGGAGTGGTTCAAGCTCAAGTCGAACAAGTCCCACAATGTGGGGTTGACTGGGGCTGGTGAACTAAATAGGCGCCAGGCTGGGCTGGTACATTCCGAATTCTTTTATTTTTGGTTCTTTCTTCCTTACTCGCCGGTGTTTAATGTTTTTGAATTCCTTGAGTACTCTCGCTTGTTTTTAGACCCCCCTCCCAACTCTTACCGCCCTCTCCCGCCCTTCCACACCCCTTTTCTTTTGGACCCATCCGAAATAGCCTCCCGATACTAACTCGGGGTAAGGGTATGTACATCTTGACCCCCTAGATTCTCGCAAGATTCGGGTCCCAACTGGGTAGATGTTGTTGCTTCCTCAATAAGAATTTGAAACTCTAGTTTAAAGTATTTAAAACAGTAATCTATAAATATCAACCGATAACATTAGAATGTGCCATTCTACAACCATTGTTAAGATTTAAGAACCATTCTTACAAGCTCTAGAGAGCCATAACATCTAAAAAAGCATTGCATACGCCTCTGAAATAGTGAGACAAACCTTCAGTAAAATAAAACCACAACCAGAAAGTTCAGACCCGACATTAAGATTGAAGAAGCACTGATTGCCATTTATTTAGCAGCAGATACCATCATATATACTAGAGGGAACCTCAGTCTTCACTGAAGAACAATGCATTCTTGATTACCCGTCAGAATAGAAGACGAGCCCTTGTTAATAGGGTCTTGTTCTTCCATTGGAGACTCTGACTCTTCAAGAGGAACTTCTTTCTTGTCAGCCGACGCAGCAATAGCCTCGAAAATAAGAGCTCTCACTTCTTGAAAACGCTCTTCAGAGAGGGAGACTTCAGCAAGAAGCCTCCAAGCGTTCTCTTCTGATGCCTCTTCATAATCTTTCCTCCTCTTCAGAACCATGTGGCCACTGATTTCCCACACAGCAGGGTTCACTTGGGTGTCGAGCAGCTCTGCACTTACTTCACCAAGGGCTTGCTTCTCAGCATAGCACTGGATACAAAAAAGGCACACAATTTTTAGTCATTTATAACCGAATTGTCAAAATACATGATTTAAAATTCACAAGACCAACTAAAATCTAAGGACTCAGTTTGAAATTATTGTACGTTTTTCGTTTTAAAGTATTTTTATTTTGATATAATTATTAGAATGATTATTTCAAAATCATTATATCCCTATTAATCCACTTAAATTTCAATACTAAAAGCTATCAAAAATTTGTTCCCAAAAATTAGATTTTGGAAACACCTTTTTTTTTTCTGGTCTTCATATTTTATTAGTTAGTATTGAGAAAGTAGGGTAACTATTAGGATATTGAAAGAGTCAATTTAATAACAATAAGAAATTAAAAATGCTTGATGACTAGAAAGGCTGAACCAAAGGAGCCATATACTGAACAAGCTCAAAACACAATAGATAGTTTAAAGTACCTGAGGGAGCAGGAAAACCCTTCTTCCTGAATCAGAGATTAGAACATTGTAGGGTATGTTGTTCTCTTGCAGGCAAATGCAGGAGTCAGAGACCACATTAGATAGGTCGACCACAGAGATTCCGCCCTCAAAAACGAGACCCCTAACTGGATAATTCACCAGCTCGGATATCTGAACCCCATTGTCCGCTGTGGACACTTTTTTAGTTGGAGCTTTCTCAATGGGGAAAGTTGCAGCAAGGTAATAAGCCTGAGATTTATCACAATCACATCACAGAATCAGCTTTTCATGTATTAAATGGAAAGACGCGCAAATTGTGATGAAATCAAAAGCTTTTAAGTACCTGGAAGTGGAGATGGTTGATTGTAGCAAAGGCACCCAGACTATTGTAGCCCAAACGAAAATAAGGATTCCCTGCTTCAATTGCCATGTGAAGTGCAACCAGGAAACTTTCACGGTCAATCCTCTGTGGAAAGCAGTCAAGAATCCTTGGAATCAAAAGGACATGCCCGTATTCAATGGGGCTCACCTGTAACCAAGAATTCAAGAGTTAATGCTTCATCAATTGGGAGATAAAGCTGTAAATGAAGAAACAATATGAAAAGAGTTCATTTTAAATACATTAATAGCAACGACGCTAGGAGAGTTTTCCACATCAATACGAGCATCAGGAATGAACTGGACTTCATCATTGTTGCTGGCTTCAAACTGGAATAGCACCTCTTCCTGCCCTACTTTAGTGAAGTTGAACTTGCTTCCATCAAACGGCTGCAGGACCTTGTCAACGCGAAATTCAGTCGGCCTCTTCTTTAAGTGGCGGCCCTCGTTCAGCTGTGCAACAAACCCATATTCACCAGGTATCACCTATTCATGATTGCAAAGATAGAACAAGTGAGCAAGTAGGCTCGTGAAGCTAAAAACCTAAAAAAAATGTTTTATGAAACATTTAAGTAAAAAGGAAGTATGATATAATGTTTCAATACCCTCGCCTAAAATAAACTTAAAAACAATGCACGAGTAGCACTAGAGATTAACTACTACAACTAGCATTAAAAACTAAATACAAGGAGCAGCCAATAAGAGGGGGATCAGATGCGAGATATAACCTTGGTTTCGCAAGCAGTGACATCATAGCGGAAAAGGCCCCTCTCTGTTCGGTCCTCCCACTGCAATGAATCATAACAATTAGCAATCAGATACAAGTGCAAATTAGCAAGAATATTATCTACTTTGCTTTTCAAGTAATTACCTCGCCAAGGAGAAGCGAATCAAGAAACGCAACAGGCATTTCCCCAGCATGGCAACCACCCACAGGCTTCCTTTCAGGGTCTTGCTTGCTCACCCTCTTGTATGCATAGAGAGGAAGCTTTGCCGCTGTAGAATCAGAGAGCCCAAACAAATTAATACTTCATCACGATTTTGACAAACAAAGAAGAAAACAAATTAAACTCCATATGTACAAACTTTCAATATCAATTTACACTACACACTTCAACCAAAGAACTAGTGCAACAAACTGGAAGGGTTTGGTGAAGCAGCATGGGAATCTAACCCAATTATTGGAGTTTGATTGGGTTTTATATTATTTTTTCAAGCCTGATTCCCAAACTGTTTTCTCTCCCTATTCACTCCTATATTCATGTATAAACTGCTCAATCATCAATACTTTCATATAGAATACCTTCCTATTACTAAGTTTCAACCAACCTCATCTAAAAACTTTCAGACGTATCATATAGAATACCTTCCTGTTACTAAATTTCAACCAACCTTTACTTCAAAAAAAAATTACTTCAACCAACCTCATCTAAGACTTTCAGACGTATGCCCAAAAAATGAAAGTTAAAAACTTTCAGACGTATTCCCAAGAAATCAAAGTCAAAAGTACCCACAAAAATGCAACAAACTTAAAAAATTAAGATTCAGAATTTTCACGCAGACAATTCGTCGAGTACCTTGAATACAGCATTTCCTGAGGCAGTTGCGGCCGCACCCTCCACCGGCGGCTTCGTTTTCGTCCTTCTGGTAGTTCGAAACAACAGTCGGAACCCTCTTAATCTTCAAAGTCATCATCTTTCTCTCTCTCTTTTGTTCAAATTTTTTGTGTTTTTAATTCCCAAAGGATCCAACGCCAAATCAATTAGACTAACAAGCTAAAAAAAACTAGAAAACTATTAAGACGTAATAAACAGATCAGCAGGAAGAGGAACCGCCGCCAGCAAGAAAGAGGAGATCGGAAGGGCTGCCTCCTTCAGAGGGGAGAGCTCCACGTCCGCCGTGCGGCGAAGGGCTGGACCGGTCGGCGATCAAGCAACCCTTACGGTGTACACACCGGACATGGATGAGAATCCGAGTTTCTATGTGTATAGCCGTGATTGCCTTCAAAATCTACTCTCCTAGGGCTTTACCCACAACATGAACAATGAAAAAGGCGGCAATTTTGGATTCAGAAATTGGGGTTTGGGTTGATTGGAGTTTGTTTGGGGGAATAGTGAGGGAAGAAGAATGGGGGAGAAGATAGGGTTATATAGATAGAGAGAATGAGCGTGAGAGAGAGAGATTGTTGTGGCTGTGAATCCTGCGAATTGTAGGAAATTTTTGAGTGGTGTTGGAAATCTTGCAAAATAAGGAAATTTCGATTTCGGATTTGCGACTTGCGAGAGAAGAGAAAAAGGGTTGATTTTGATATATTTGGGATGTTTCAAACCTGAGGATTTAGGCTATCGTGGGCAGGGATGGGCCGAGATTTCTATCTTATGGCTCTTATTTATTTGTACATTTGGACTTTTTGGTTTTATACTGGATCAATGTATACACACTCTCTCGTATTCGTTCTTTTCTCGTTGGTGAAATTAGGCAATTTGGCATTTTGACTCATTTTGACAAATTCACATAATACACTCAACTTGGATGTCTCTACTTTTATTGATTTTTTTTTTTTTTTTGATCAGGTAAGAATTCGGAATACCAAACAGACTTGGTAATCCGAGAGGCCGTAAGAAAACGGCAGCCGTGAACGGCTAAAAAATTCAAAAGCAAGCAGGATTAACTATGAAAAGTACAAATCTCCGAAAATAAGAACTACAATGAGTTTGTGATCGGGATGAGTAAAGCGCTATAAGAATAGCACCACAGGCAGCAGGTCGACCCCTCATGGGCGTGCGAAATGGACAACTGACGTTCCCTCCACTGAGATGAAGGATCTTCAGAAGCCTCAGAGCACCAAGCGACCTGGCCAATACCACTCGATCCAATGCCAAACTCCGCTCCAACTCCTCGGAAAATTAGTACATAAGATAAGCCCGAGCTAACCTGCAAAAAGAAGTCAAACTTCCCTCACAAGTGTACCGCAAGTAGACATAAACTTGCTCCCCAAGTAAAATTACTTGACTCGCAAGTAAAATGCCAAGCTTGGAGAACAAGTAAGTTTTTATTTTCCTTGCCTAGCAAGGACTAAAGTATACATTTTTTTTATTTTTTTCTTTCTTTGCCTTGTCTTGTCTAGCAAGGACTTTTTCCTTTTATTTTAATTTATTATTATTTTTTTCTTTTTCCACCCAAAAAAAAACTTTCTTGAAAAAAATTCCAGAGATTGGACGAGTCCACGCCAATTGAACGTGGAAGAGCAATGGCATAATAGAAAGGACGGACTGAAGAAAGTGGCGCACAAGAGTCAATACAAGACGACCGCTGTGACAAGAGGTGGGAGACGCCAACGAACAGTTTGACAAAGCGAGAACCGTTGAAGCTAGAGGTTGCCGGCATAAGGCGCACGAAGCCTGAAATATGAGTTTTGACTGAAAAGGTGGAGAGGAAGGCAGACGAAAAAGTTTTGATCGGAACCTTGAACCAAAATCAGTTCACGAAGGACCAAATTATTAACAAAATGACAAAAGCAAAATATATCCAGTTGGTCCAAAAGATAGAGGGCTTTAGAACCCCTTCCTGAAAAAAAAACTCAATCTGGGTATTTGTTGATTATGAGTAGATCTAGAACATACCATCGATGGTTTAATGCTATATGATTGTGAATTAGAGAACTTTCTCGGTTAAATTCTTTGCCTTTCCGGCTAGATATTTCTTGTTTGGCTGATAAATATAGCCTTCTCGGCTGATGGATTGGCCTTCTCGGCATAAAGAAAAGTTATATAAACATAAGAATACCTTCTCGACTTTTTTCCTTCAATACATATATCTTCAATCTTTTGTAAAGAGAGTTGTTAGGGAGAAATTGGGGCATAAAATTAAAAATTGAAACACAAATCGTTTTAAAATTTCATGGAGATTTGGGGATTTCATAGAAATTACAGCAACCTTCGCACAGGAAGGGAAAAGGGAAAAGGGGCTACTTTTATTGAAAATTTGATAACAAAACCAAAGCTGTTTGGTACTGAAAACTTCAAATCCCTTATTTAAAAAACAAAAAATTGAAGTAGACGTGCTCAGTTTTTCTAGTGAAAAGACATCTCAGGGCTCATTTACATTACCTTAAAATAGAACTGTTAAAAGTTGACTCGACCCCCAAACCCGATTCGAATTGTACGAAAATTTTAGGGTTAAGATCCGAAAATTTGAACCCAAAACCCGAAATAAATCGAACTCGATTAATCCAAAACCCGTTCGTTTGACCGATAGTATATTTATAAAATTTATTATAATTCAAGGGTTAAAGTTACAAGAGACCTTCTCACTTATTTGTGGAGGTTTTTTATTGATCTTAAAAAGTAAGTTTGGACCTTGTAACTTTAACCCTTGAATTATAATTATATATAGGATGAAGATTTTTTATAGGAAAATAAATATATATAGGATTAACATAAATAAGTGAGAAGGTCTCTTAGTGTAGATAATTAAGAGACTCCTTAAGCATTATATTTAGGAATGCCCAATAATTAATATTTTTTTCTAATTATGATTAATAAGAAATTAGAAAAATCAAGTAACGTGATTTCAGGACCAACTTATTCATTCTAGTATTTGGTACTCTTTTCATAACGGCTAATAGTTTTTTTTATCCTCCATCAATGAAAATGGATCTTACAAAAACCAACAAGATTCCAATAAGTTCAACGTCGTTTAAATCTATACCAAAGTTTTGTTAGGTGAACAATAAAAAAAATCACGTACAAGAGATTAAAATTGCATGAACGATGGCTTAACTTTTTCGTTTATGTTCATTCATTTTAGTCCTTTTGTTCACTGTGTAATATAGTGTTGTTCATTTAATCATGTTAAGTGTTCATCTTACGACATGATTTTTGGGCTATTGTTTATTCATCTTTACCGGTCCAAAAATCCATTCTGACCCGATTTTTGCCCAACCCTATGAGTTTGGAAAGCGTTCTGAAGTTTGAATGGATTCTGCATTTTCTTGAAAATGGTGAATTTGGAGAATTTAGTGTATGTTTTAACTCCAACAGTTTCTCCATCTATTTCTCTAAAATAGAGATAGTCTCCAAAATGTAACTAGTCATCCCTATATTTAGAGAATACCCCAAAATTATTTAGATAATGCATTAAATGCATATGTAATCATGTCTTCTTCCAATTGGTTAAAATTAGATTTTATAGCATTATATAAATAAACTTAATATTATTATAAATATGATTCTTCAAAATGGAGAATTTGTTGGAATTAGGGTATAAAAAATTTAGAGAATATGGGATTTTATTCTTCATTTTGAAAAAATTTATAGAGAATTTGTTGGAGATGCCCTAAGGCCGGTAAAAGAAATGTATAGATAGCTTATGCTTGTGAACCAAACAAGGCAACGTGTTGCTTTCGAAAAGCAGGCTACGTGAAGACCCCATCGGCCTTCAACAACTTGAAAAATGACAAGGCTTGTCCTTAGCTTTAAGATGGATAAACCATAATAAACCTGCGTTGCTAATTAATTAACCCTTTGCGTTTGCAAAGGGCAGCGAAAAGAGTTATCCGAATAAACCTGTGCACTGCTACTTTTTGGATTCTTTGAATATATAACTGAATATCCCGTCCTTACAAATTCGAATTTGTCTTCACACTTGAATCTTCTTTGGTCCAGTTGGCCTATCAACAAATTGGCGCCGTTGCGGGAAAGCAATCGTGTTTGATTACTAAACTAGAAAAATCAAATACTTCAACTTGTTGATAGGGATTTACTTAACAACAAATAAATTTGTAGTCAAGACCCCGCTGAGTATAGGGAGATCAGGATCGTCCACGGGAGCAAGGTTATGTTTGATTACTAAACTAGAAAGCAAAACAAAGCGAAGAACAAAGCAAAATAACTAAATAAATGCACTGGAAGGGGTCGATATCGACCTTGTCAAGGTCGTTACCGAAGTATGAATTCAACAGAAAAAATAAGTAAACAACAAGAAGAAAGGGTTGCTTGTGCTCCAAGCAACCCTTGTCTTCCAAAATAAACCCTAAATAACGTGTAAACAAACCCTAAGAGGCGTCCAACCTCAAACTAACGTGCCCCCCTCTATATTGTGTCTAAACAAGAGTATTTATATTAGAACATCCCTCTTAAAAAGTTTCCATAAAAACAAAACCTACTAAAGATAAAAGATTGTGGAATAAAAGTAATTAATGGGCCTTTAACTTGGGCGGCTGGGCTGAATGCATCGATATCGACCCCCAGAGGGTCGATATCGAGGTTGGTCTTGACTTGATTTCTCATGTTTCTTCCTTCTTCCTTTAGATTTTGCGGGGGTTTCTTCCATAACTTTCTTCCCTCCTTCTTCCTAGCTTGATCCTTTCTTCTAATGTCCTCTGAATGCATCCAAATCCGCCTCAAAACCTATACAAAAACACACAAATAGTGTAGTTTCCATACTTTTCACAAAATATGCAAACTATACTAGAAATGCACAAAACACAACTAAACTAGACTAAAAGACCTAGAAAAACATACTAAAACTATACTAAAAACATGGACATCAGGTGAGCCATTTTTATTCGCGGATCGGGTGATGAAAGTGCTCCACCCACCTATAATCCGACCCATGACCAACCTTAATACCTTCTTTTTTCCAACAACAGCCAAGCCTACACATCTCCGAACAATTAATATCTTATTTATCATAAAAATTCTCTTCTTTATTTAAAGAAGTTCAGATCTATCAATGTCAACGATGTCTCATTATTTTAATGATCGAATATTCAAAAAAAATTAGGGAATTTTTTTTTACGAAATATCATTTGAAATTTCACTTATCGGTACCCACAATTTATCTACTTAAATATTGAACTATTTAATAAAACTGGAATTTTGAATCGTAACAAATGAGATACAAGTCATACAACAACATGCAATAACATCTATCTAGTTGGATCCTGGTTACAAACGGAATATGGGGGTCGAGATGTAGGTACCCTTGGCCTAAGTGGAAGTCGGGAGGGTGTGTCTGACAAGCTCAAGGCAACCAAAAAGAAAAGGCCAAAGGAGAGTAAGAAAGGTCGAAAAAGTACGCATAAATGAACAAAACGAAACGAGAAGGGGACGAGAAAAGAAGGAGTGAGTGAGACACTCCCTCCAACACTTCTCCACCACCACTCCACCACTCTAATCCTCTTCCGCCACTAATCCCTACACATGGCTAAATCTATTGTAACTTCCAGGAGGGCAAGATCCTGCTTTATGACCTACTTCCATCTCTTCTTCAGTTTGCCCCTATCCCTTCGAAAATCACTTTAAGGCTAAGCGTTCGTTCCTTCGAACAGAGTTTTGACAACCTCCTCTGTATGTATCCGAACCATCGTAGTCTCGATTCTTAAAGCTTGTACCTTATATTGGCTACTCTCACCTTGTTCTGATCATTTCGTAACAAATGAGATAATGAGAAAATAAATCTGATATTATGCTTTAATTTATTTTTATACGTTTCACGCTGCAAATTCTTATTTTTTCCAAAATACTTTTCAATTTACGGCAAATTACCTTACTTGAGTTGTAAGTATTTTACACATGATTTTTTATTGTAAAAAGTTACTATATAAACGAAGGATTATATATAAAAAATAATACAAAAGTGTAATGGATTTAATTTATTTCACACAGGCGTCTTTAAGAACTTTCACCTCACATCGAGCTAAGGACATATAGAGTGTCGCATGCATGAGATCTTCACTTAGACACTAACCCACATGAAATGATTGATATAGGAGCGGAACTATAAATTTTTATTGGGAGGCGAAATGTTTTCTGACGCAATTAAATATTTTTGATTTTTTTAAAGAAAATTCCTTTTCGTGCCTTTGAGTTTTTATCTTTTTCTTTTGGTACCCTTAAAATTTTATATTTCTAATGGTACCCTTCAAATTTATAAAATGATTGTTCCATAACCTATTTATTTCAACTTCCATCCATTTTAATGTAAAAATAAATCCTAAACTAAATTAAAAAAGAAATGTCTCATTAATTGCACGTAATGAATTCCCCATTATTTATTTTCTAAAACAAAAAGAAAATAAATACCCCATTTTTCATCTACCAACACTGATCAACTCCCCAAAAACAAAAAAGATCAAATTGGAAAAATGTCATCTCATCGATCTTCGGAGCTAGAAGCTCCTGAAATCTGGCCCAAAATTTAGCCTAAATCTTTCGAAATAATTTACCTCAATCAAGACTATGACCATGTTAGAATCTAAATTTTTTTCTTATGATGAAGCCAGAGAAAATCTGAGACAACCTTCTACCTAATGAGCGAGAAGCTTTGGTAGAATTATTCTCTTTCCAAAGGGCGGGAAGCCTATGATGAAGAACTTGATTAATTTTATCTTGAATTTTGTGATAAAGCCTATGAGAAAATGGAAAAAAACTCTATTTAATTAGAAACCAAATAGAAAAAATTAAGGTGAAAACAGAGATATAAACTCTTCTCTCACACCCCGCTATTGTACACCGACCCCTCCCAACAATTTTCGATCCTTCAACTTCCACCCAACCGGGTTTTGCAATCTCTCATGAAATCATGGTTCTTTTATTCCAATTGTTGAAATCTTACTTCCCTTTCTAGTTGTTGGAGCTTTTCGGATGTTTTCTTATTCAAACCCCCAAAATAACAAACCCTAGATCTAGCCCCAAATCACCTTTTGGCCATGGAAATGGCTTTCGGCCTCAAATCACGTTTTCAAAGAAGATTAGAAAATTGCTTAAGAGGTTTGGGTGTTGAAGGAGCCGATTTGTGCATCTTGGCCCCAGTTGTACGGAGAAAGGTCATCGGGTGGATGGGCGTGATTCTGTTTCTCGCCGACGTTGCTTTGACGACCACTTCTGGCTTTTGGAACCGCTTTGCCTTTGCTAAGCCTATATTTGTTGTTTTTAGTGGTTTTGCTTGTATTCTTGAGAAGCGAGAACAAAATTTGGAACAAGTGCTCTGTCATGAGTTTGTTTTCTTTTTCTAAATTGGAATCGTTATTTGTATGAAACTGTTCTACGATCAGAAAACCTTCGATCTCAGGTCCACTAAGGTTGCGGAAACTGTTGTTAGTGGTGTTTTTTATTTTATTTAGCCCCTCTTTTTGGTCGCTCCCATTGCGTTAAGTCAGGGGTGCCCCCATCCTGACCCCCAGATTTCCCGAAAGGGAAGCTACACTGGGACATTGTTGTTGTTGTTTTTGTTACTTTTGTTTGTGGTTTTGTTGGTTGTGTGTGGTTGCAAGGTAATCGAGTTGGGTTTGTGTACTTTTCTGAGAATTTGGAACAAAGCTTAGGTTTTGGAACGAGTTGTGATTGGCACGATCGTTTTGTGTTTTGTGGCCTCGGAAGATCTTCCACCTCGGTGGAGCGAACATCATTTGTGCAATTTGCATTGCCTTGTTGAGGTTGACCGTTTTACCAGCGACATTATGATCCTTAGTGATTTACTGATCTTGCTCATTGGCTCGTTATTGTTTCATTTTCTCGTTTACTTATAGTTCTTGCTCAAGTTTGCTTTGGTCTTTGTTTGACCTTCCTCGCCGTTTCGGCTACCATCTTTCGATGGCCTCTCGGCTTTGTCAGGCTTGTCTAACATACCGAATTCTTACCTTATAAAAAAAACTATTCCCCCAAAACAAGTAGTTTGAGATTTCTACACAAACTAACAATAAATTGAAGATCCTAATTCAAAGATTAAAAATTTAAATAAAAATGTAAGGGAATTGGAAGAATAATCCAATGATTGAATCTACAAAATCCAATCGAAAGCCTTAATTGAATAGGACTTCGTTAAAAACACTCTCTTTCTTCCCCCCATATCGTACAACTTCCATAGACGATTCAAAGGACATGGCTTCTTGCCATCTAATCTCACCCATGGCTCCCCATGTCGGACCAGTGAAGAAAGTTCACTCATGACTTCCTTTCACATTGCCTCGAAGGACCGTGTTGTTTGCCCCGATGGTCAACGAGCTCCACATTCACACCGAAGTGTCGAACATCAACAAAAACGGTGGCAAACATAAGAACTCTGAGAAGACTCTATTTAGATCTGAATCTGATGAGAACGACTCGATTTCCTTGCAACGTGATGTTCCAGTTCTTGTAGACGTCGTCTACGAGGATCAGATCTGAATCCAGATATATAATGTGATGTTCCAGAGATTCCTTCTCAATGTGATGTTCAAGATTTGAATTCCTTTTTCAATTTAATTTAGGATTATTTTAACACAAAAATTGATGGAAGTTGAATTTTAGGATAGTTAGGTTATAAAACAATCATTTTATAAACTTGAGGGGTACCATTAGGAATATAAAAAAGGATACCGAAAGAAAAATGTAAGAACTCAAGGGCACCAAAATGAATTATAAATGTGTAACTAGAATATCTACTTAAATATGTATTCATACACAATAGTCAAGTATGAAGATATGAAATGTTAATGATATCAAGTTTAGGTAGGGAGATCCTACGTACTTTGCCTTATTTTTGTGGAATCAATACCAGGTAGATACATAATTCACTCGTAGGATGGGACAAAGTGTACAAAGCCGGGAAGAATGGTGGCCGGCCTAAGAATAAGAAAATCTAAAGAAATTAACCAAGCTTTACAAATGAAATTAATATGGATATGCTAGCTCCATTGTGGTTTTAACAAATTAAAACATAGTTAGTCTTTTACTTTTGGGTATTACTCAAGAATATGCTAGCTCTTTTTGTTTGACAAGTCCATACAATCTAATAGTTATAATTTCCCCACTAATCTATGTATATGTTGGATTGTAAATAATTTATTACAGTATGAATATTTTTGGCTTGTTCAACTAATTCGGTAATTGGGAATTCTGGCCAAAATATTCGGTAATTAGGAATTCTGGCCAAAAAATTGGGCAATTGGGAGCAACGGGGGGATTGGATCCATGATCCATCCGTCGCAACTCGCAAGTGGCCGTATACAAACAAAACCGGGACGTGAGGTTGTGGTTGTGGATGGCGGGAAAGTATAATAGTACTCCGTAATAGTTACATACCCAAAAAGGAATCCACCAGGAATCTCGCACTAACTAAATATATATGCCAATGTGGGGCTTTAGCTTTAGCCTTTAGGGGGGTTGTGGTGGAATTTTCCCAGTCCAAACATAAATGAGATATAATAACAGAAAATTAAGTGAACACTACAACATGCTAATCTGTTGCCATTAATACTAGACATGAACATATGGTAATAGGCTAATGGCAATGACATGTATATTAATTAATCTGCTCCACCTTCATCAACCTTAAAGCTCACACAAAACACGTACTATATACTCCTATCCATTTTCAAATAGAACCACTTTTCAAAAATAATACGTACATCTATATAGAAGCATTTTCCACATACAAGTTATAATTCCGTTAAAACATAATTGTAATAGAATTATAGTTTTTGTGGTTATATTCTCATGTTCGCATATAATCATGCATTAATAGTTTTAGGGTTATTACTATTTTAAAAAATTGAAATGACTCCTATAGAGAGACATGGGAATGAATTATGAGTGTAGAATTTGATAGAATTAATGATTATGATTATGATGCATAATATTAGATACGGTTTTTCTAACTTATGCCCTTAGGACATAGATTAAACATACTATTAAAGGAAACTAAAATCCTATTACAAAATTAATGAACCCTTTTACAAAAACTAATTAATCCTAAATAATTGCAAATTTATAAAATCTTACCATTTTAAGGAGCTTAACCTATGCCCTTAGGGCATAGGTTAGAAAAATCATATTAGATATATGGATAAAATACTTGAATATGGCAAACACGATTTCAAAATGGAAACTCCTAAATTATAGGAATTTTGAATTTAAAACGAAAATAAAAAATGATCAATATTTATGGTTGTTTCCTTAAAAATAGTGGATCTTAAATTTATAAAAATTAAAAATAAAATAAAATAAATTTATTGCTAGAAAATTTCAGGTAACAAATAAATATTATCAGAATCTTTCATGTATAAAATTGATTATGGAACACAAATCGTGTATTTATACAATATATCTGAATACTAAATACAAAATTTCGAACATGTATACACTGCAATATATGTGAAGGCAGAATACACATACAGACAGTTGTACTTGAACACTTGAATTTGACATTTTGTGTTCTATTGAGCACTTGTACGCTAATATTCTGGTTAAGTGTATTGCACACGCATTGACATGACAAAAATTCAATTTGGGGGCTTCTTCCTTTCGAAAGTCGCTTGTATCGACATCGGCGGTCGTGAAATTGGAGGTGAAAGGCCGGAATTGGAGGAGGACCATAATTAGAGATGACAAGCGGTCGACGGTCGTCGACGACGAGGCACAAATCGGAGATCAGAAGCACAAATCCCTATTACTTGCCTTCATTTAGAGTCCATGAAACATGCGTTTGTTGGACCCCAGCGGCTATGATAAAGCCATAAGAATCCCGGACGAGAAAACCAAGTCCAACCTCCGAATCCAAGAGCATAACATCACAATTTAATGTGCGACAGTGGGCGGATCTAGACAAGCATCGATGGACGAAACCCGCATGTCGAGAAGAGTGTGGGCGGATTTGAACAAGCGGGGGTGGAGGGCGGTTGGTGATCTGGACAAGCGGTGGTCGGCAGATCCGCTGAAGTCGAGAGTTGGGATGCTTCGGGGGTGAAGTGGGCATGCGCGGACGATGGTCGGCAAATTTGGACAAGTGGGTGATGCTTCGAATTCCGACGGTGGTCGACAGGTCTAGACAAGCGAGGTGATGCTTTGGATTTCGGCGATGGTCGACAGATTCGTTGAAGTCGAGAGCTATGATTCCGGCGGCAGAGGAGAGGGAGGGGGCAAGTTTGGATTTATGTGACTTTTCAATTGGTGATGCTTCTGATTTCTTCATCTGTAAATCAGTAAATGATTTGGGGATCTAAAGTACTTGAATTAGCGTATGGAAGAAGAAGAAGAAGATAAGAGGGCACGGAGAAATAAATAAATAAGGGGTGTTTTTATTTACTCCTTGAGAAAAAATAATAGAGGGGGGTTTTAGTATTTTTTAACAAGAAATTTCCACATTTCACTCCTCACTCGCCCAATAGAATGTGAGATTCACGCAAATGGCCACATCAACGACGAGGTGTTCAATAGGCCCCAATTTATTAAGTTCCGGTGTTCAATAGACCAAACCCAAAGGTGAGGTGTCAAAATGACTAATTGACACAAGTACGTACATGTGTTGATGAAATCCGAAATGAAAGGCTCACTAGAAGACAAGAAACGAGATTATTATATTCGAAAGTGCAAACACTTGCTTCTTTATTTATGATTTTCTTTACAGCGAGGTTTACAAGCCAACGAGGCTAACAGATTATTTGAGAATTACACCCTAGACCTCCTACGATTATCCGAGATCTCGACCTAACAATGTCCGAGATCTCCTAGTTGCTAGCTAGCTCTAAGTGTCACTTGCCGGTCCCTTTGACCGAGGTTGAGTTGCGGAGTCTTTGATGTGAGGTAGAGCGAGGTGTAAGAGGCTTGCGAGGTGGTGTAGCGAGGTCTTTGATGTGAGCGGAAACTCTGTGAGACTTGAAGTCTTTTTGTGGACTTCAGTTATCTATAGCGAGGCCTTTTAACGGTGTTTCGATCACGTCGATCTTCAACGAGCAAGAAAGTTCTTGAGTTCAAGATGTTTTTCGACCCCTTTTCCATACGAGAATATCCTCTATTTATAGAGGATTGGGGAGTCGAGTTTTGGTCGTTGTCCGATGTGGGACGTCCGAGATCAAGGGCTCTGATTGGCCTAGAGGCGAGGCAGCCGGTGATTGGCTCGAAGAGCGGCGTTCGCTGAGTGGTCATGGTGGGCGGGCGCAAGTAGAGTCGGTTACGAGGTCGAGACCTCGCTCCGAGGTCGAGACCTCGCTCCGAGGTCGAGGGGGACCTCGTGGGGTAGGAATTTTGTTAAAATAAGAGGTGGGTATGGTTGTGGGCCCCAGGATCATCCTCGGGGGTCCCTTTGACCTGGTTTGACCCTCATACCTCGGGCCCACCTCTTGCTTCGCTATTTTGAGCATCATCACAACCCCATGGCCTGGGGACCTCGCCCCGAGGGTCGCAGGGCATAAGTTCTCAAAGATTGCGGGGTGCGAGGCTCTGAGAGGTGGGTAGGCATTTTGCGAGGCTTCAAGGGTTTCCGAGGTTCCTGGGGAGCATCTTGCGAAGCCCTCCCTTTGCGAGGTTCTACACTTAGCTTTTCTTTGGTTGGCAAAGGTAAAGCTTTTCTGGGCTTGCTCTTCGTGTTTTGCTTAATGGGCCGCGCAGGAGGGACAGGCCCAATAAGCCTAACTGGGTAGGGGAGGCCCAAGCCTGCCCTTTATAAGTGAGTACTTCACACGCCTCCCCATTTATCTCTTCTTCCCAGATTTTCGCCTTCTCTCTTTCTGTCTTTTTGGCTTCCTGCGAACGGTTTCTCCAGACGGTTTCCGGCGAGCCTCAGCCATCTTCCGGTTGCACCACCGCCTCCTCCTTGTCGATTCTGAACGACCTCGGCGCCGCCTCCTTACGTGCCTCCGAGCTTCCCTGTAGCGTATATTACCGACGCCGTGTCCCGCGTCCCGAGCGTCCTGGAGGAACGGATCCCCATGACCCCGGGTTCTACCGAGGCTCGTTTATCCGAGGGGGTGGCCACCGATCTCGAGCTGAAGGACCTTGCCGACATCGCCAAGGACTTTGCTTGGCCCGAGGGGGTTGAGCTGGCGCTTCCCGAGGAGGGGGGCCACTCCTTGGCATCTTACGACAGGTGCGTGGTTGTGCACCTCTTCAGCCTTCAGGCGACTTCAGGCTGCCCTTGGCCCAGCATATCGTTGATTATTTGTGGGCCATGAAGATCTGCCCCGCACAGTTGTTTCCGAACGCTTGGCGGTTGCTGTGTGCCTACACGATTCGCAGTCGCGAACTTGGGGACGGACCGAGACATGACTTCCTATCGGATTTATTCCTAGCGAGGAGAGACACTCAGTCCCGAAGCCTTATCAACCTTAGCACGCCGCTTATCAAGATCACCACGACCCCTTCGAACGTCGGGCCGTGGAAGCCGAATTGGTTCTTGGTTCGCGACCCCACCGGGAGATATCTCAATTTTCCGGTAACGCCGGGTGAATTCGTTCGGTGCATAACCCCGCTGGAGGTTGATGAGCTCAAGGCGCTCAGGGTCCGATACGCCACAGCGAGTCAGGCACCGTTTCAGGTGTATCTTTCTCAGGACCAGCTTGAGCGGGCTGGTCTGAGCCTCAGCCTCCCTCCCAACGAGGGAAAAGAGGGTACTCAATCTCTTTCCTGACATTCCTTGATTCGATTTTTTTCTTTTTGAAGTTGAGGAGCGAGGTTTATAACCTCGCTGGCTTATTTTGTCTTATTACTGTCATTAACTTGTTTCTTGCTTTTCTTATCTAATTTTCTCGTCCCTTTTTTTTGTTCTGACAGTGAACCTACTCGGCGCTCTTACCTCGAAGTCACAGGGCAAAAGGCCTGTGACTTCTTCCTCCAACGCTCCGAGACCCCAGGGCCAACTTGGGGTCGTCATAAAGGATCCGACCTCGCAGGCGAGGCCTCCCGCCCCGCAAAGCAAGACGACAGCCCCGACGCTGAAGGCGCCGGCGGTGAAGACGAGCGGGGGGGTGGCGTCCAAGGGGGACGCTGCGAGGACGTCCTCCCATCACTCTCGAGGATCCGAGGATAAGGCCGGGTCCAAAAGGAAGGAAGAGGGTTCTCCCCGGGGGGAGAAAAGGAAGAAACGAAAGGAGGATGGGCAGGGGGAAACCCCGGGGGGCGTGATGGTCGAACGCCTTGGGCCCGCGAGCCGAGTCATCTCGGCCACCGGGCCTCCTGCCGAGAAGTTCCACTGCCTTGGTCCTTCCCGGGGCGTGTCCGAAGACTGGGACAGGTCGGCCTGGACCGACGAGGTTGCATGGGCCAACAACCTCTCGGAGGCAGCCCTCAACGATGAGATCCTCCGCTACTCCGCGATGGTATGTCTTGCTCTTTTTTGTTCATCATTTTTTATTGGCTTTACTATTCTTGTTCTTGTTTTAACGTGCTCTTTTATTGCTGCAGAATACCTTCTTCGCGAACTACAACTGCGGCCGCGTCATCCTCCTCAATAGGAATTTGGGTAGGATGGAGACGAGGCTCCAAGAGCGGGACGCCGAGATCGAGAAGAAGGGAAAGAGCCTCGCAGAGGCCGAGAAACGCGTTCGCGCCGCGGAGATCGCGGCAGCGGACGAGGCCAAGGCCGCCTCGAGGGTCAAGGAGGAGCTGAGGAAGGCGAGGGAGGAGAACAAGGATTTGAAGTACGAGAACGGGGATTTCAAGGACGAGGTCGCAAAGCTCAAAGGCCAGCTATCCGAGGAGCACCAATTCTTCAGAGAGAAGGAGGCGGAGCTTCGGAAAGCTGAGGAGGAGGTTACCAGGCTCCAAGGGCGTGTTGTTGAGCTCAGCAAGGAGCTGGATCTCGAGGGGCCCAAGTATGTGAAGTTCGAGGCCTTTCAGGCCGAGATGGTGGAGAGTGTGAGGAAGATGTTCCAGCAGTCCGTCAGGATGGGGGTTAAGCAGGCGGTCGCGAAGTATGGGCACATCGACCCCCGCATCAAGTTCTTCATCCCCAACTATCAGGAGACTATGGGGGAACTTGAAGGGGAAGAGCCTGAGGGAGAGTGCGAGTTCTTTCTTAATGAGGATGGAACTGTGGCTAGCGAGGCGCCTACCGTGGCAGCCATCGCTCAGGAAGATGCGCCTAGCTCCCAGCCTTCTGCCATCGCCGCCCCTGCCCTGGAGACTCCCCAAGGACCTACTGCTCAAGCCCCTGAAGATCCTCCGAAGACCTCCGACCCTGCCGCCGAAGCCTCGAAGATGTAAAGGATGTCGTTGTCTGCTTCTGTTTTTTTTTGTTTTGTTGTTTTGCTGGTGGCCCTGCGGGGCCTGTAATTAAACATCTGGGCACACGTGCCCCAGCTTTTTATGTTATTTTCCTTACCTTATGATTGCTTGTTTGTGCTTTCTCGTATATGCTCGCACATATTATCTACCCAACCCCATGGCCCGAGTGTCACAACTATTGTGGTATTCGGGCCACATCGGGTGTTTCTAATTATGTATCGAGATCTCGAGCTTTGCTCGGATTTTTACAACAATTCGCCGAGGTCCCGAGCCTTTTTCGGACTTCGCACAACGACTGTGCCGAGGCCACGAGCGGGAAGCGAGGGATGGATTTAACGAAATTCTCCAACACCACGCGGGAAGCGAGGTTTGGGTTCAACGAGATTCTCCAACACCTCGCGGGAAGCGAGGGATGGACTTAACAAAAATCTCCAACCCCAAGCGGGAAGCGAGGGATGGATTTAACGAAATTCTCCAACACCACGCGGGAGGCGAGGTTTGGATTCAACGAGATTCTCCAACACCTCGCGTGAAGCGAGGTTTGGACTTAACGAAAATCTCCAACCCCAAGCGGGAAGCGATGGATGGACTTAACGAGATTCTCCAACACCTCGCGGAAAGCGAGGTTTGGACTTAACGAAAATCTCCAACCCCAAGCGGGAAGCGAGGGATGGACTTAACGAGATTCTCCAACACCTCGCGGGAAGCGAGGTTTGGACTTAACGAAATTCTCCAACACCACGCGGGAAGCGAGGGATGGATTTTTAACGAAAATCTCCAACCCCAAGCGGGAAGCGAGGGATGGACTTAACAAAAATCTCCATCCCCAAGCGGGAAGCGAGGGATGGATTTAAGGAAATTCTCCAACACCTCGCGTGAAGCGAGGTTTGGACTTAACGAAAATCTCCAACCCCAAGCGGGAAGCGAGGGATGGACTTAACGAGATTCTCCAACACCTCGCGGGAAGCGAGGTTTGGACTCAATGAGATTCTCCAACACCTCGCATGAAGCGAGGTTTGGACTTAACGAAAATCTCCAACCCCAAGCGGGAAGCGAGGGATGGACTTAACGAGATTCTCCAACACCTCGCGGGAAGCGAGGTTTGGACTTAACGAAAATCTCCAACCCCAAGCGGGAAGCGAGGGATGGACTTAACGAGATTCTCCAACACCTCGCGGGAAGCGAGGTTTGGACTTAACGAAAATCTCCAACCCCAAGCGGGAAGCGAGGGATGGATTTTTAACGAAAATCTCCAACCCCAAGCGGGAAGCGAAGGATGGACTTAACAAAAATCTCCAACCCCAAGCGGGAAGCGAGGGATGGATTTAACGAAATTCTCCAACACCTCGCGGGAAGCGAGGGATGGATTTAACGAAATTCTCCAACACCTCGCGTGAAGCGAGATTTGGACTTAACGAAAATCTCCAACCCCAAGCGGGAAGCGAGGTTTGGACTTTTAACGAAAATCTCCAACCCCAAGCGGGAAGCGAGGGATGGACTTAACGAGATTCTCCAACACCTCGCGGGAAGCGAGGTTTGGACTTAACGAAAATCTCCAACCCCAAGCAGGAAGCGAGGGATGGACTTAACGAGATTCTCCAACACCTCGCGGGAAGCGAGGGATGGATTTAACGAAATTCTCCAACACCTCGCGGGAAGCGAGGGATGGATTTAACGAAATTCTCCAACACCTCGCGTGAAGCGAGGTTTGGACTTAACGAAAATCTCCAACCCCAAGCGGGAAGCGAGGTTTCGACTTTTAACGAAAATCTCCAACCCCAAGCGGGAAGCGAGGGATGGACTTAACGAGATTCTCCAACACCTCGCGGGAAGCGAGGTTTGGACTTAATGAAAATCTCCAACCCCAAGCGGGAAGCGAGGGATGGACTTAACGAGATTCTCCAACACCTCGCGGGAAGCGAGGTTTGGACTTAACGAAAATCTCCAACCCCAAGCGGGAAGCGAGGGATGGATTTTTAACGAAAATCTCCAACCCCAAGCGGGAAGCGAGGGATGGACTTAACAAAAATCTCCAACCCCAAGCGGGAAGCGAGGGATGGATTTAACGAAATTCTCCAACACCTCGCGGGAAGCGAGGGATGGATTTAACGAAATTCTCCAACACCTCGCGTGAAGCGAGGTTTGGACTTAACGAAAATCTCCAACCCCAAGCGGGAAGCGAGGTTTGGACTTTTAACGAAAATCTCCAACCCCAAGCGGGAAGCGAGGGATGGACCCAACGAGATTCTCCAACACCTCGCGTGAAGCGAGGTTTGGACTCAACGAGATTCTCCAACACCTCGCGTGAAGCGAGGTTTGGACTTCTAACCCAGAGTTTTTATTTTTGAGAGAGATTTTGAAAGTCCCACAACCCTTTATTCACAAAAAGCAGTAACAGAATTTAGAGAGTTTACACGAAATATTTCTTTAACCGGTCGACGTTCCACATCTTACTGAGGGTTCGCCCCTCGTTGTCTTTGAGCTTAAAGGCTCCGGGAGCGACCTCCTCCCCGAGGATGTATGGTCCCTCCCAGTTGGGGTCCAGTTTGCCACCTTCGGTTCTTCTCAAGACGAGATTGCCTGTGGCCAAGAACCGAGGTCTCACCTTCTTGTCGTGGTAAACTGCCACGCGGCGCTTGTATTCCCTGGAGCGAAGGTCGGCTACTTCGCGTAGCTCGTCACGGAAGAGCAACTCGACCCTGAGATTGGCCTCGTTCTCCTTTTCATCAAAATCGAACACCCACGCCGATGGGACCAGGGTTTCTACCGGGACTAGGGCCTTTGCCCCGTAGGTTAGGGCGAACGGCGTTTCTCCGGTTGCGCGGCACGCGGTGGTGCGGTACGTCCATAGGACGAGCGGGAGAAGCTCTGTCCAACGACCTTGTGCCATGCCCAGCCGCTTTTTTAGATCGGACAGGATGCGGGCGTTGACGTTCTCTACCTGGCCGTTGGACTGAGGATGGGCCACGGAGGAGAACTTGAGGGTTATGCCGAGTTCTGAGCAGAATGTCCGAGTCTCTTCACAATCAAATTGGGGGCCATGGTCGGTCATGATGGTCATGGGAACGCCGAAGCGGCAGACAAGGTTCTTCCACAGAAAGTCGCAAACCTTAGTCCCCGTGATCTTCGCCATTGCTTGTGCCTCAACCCACTTTGTGAAGTAGTCGACGATAACCAGGATATACCGCACCTGACCGGGGGCCTTGGGGAAGGGGCCGAGGATGTCCATCCCCCACATCGCGAAGGGGCACGGTGCGTGGATGGAGCGACGCTGCAAGGTCGGGGCGTGCAAGAGGTTACCGTGCTTCTGGCATCCATCACATCGCTGGACATAGTCCCTTGCGTCTTGCCGGAGGGTGGGCCAGAAGTACCCCAAGTGGGCGATCTTATGCGAAAGGGTTCGCCATCCGGGGTGGCCGCCACAGACCCCTTCATGGGCCTCATAGAGGATGTGCTCCGTAGACTCGGTCGGGACGCACAATAGATTGGGTTCGGCGTAGCCTCGGCGATAAAGGCAGCCACCTATGACGCAATACCGCGCCGCCTGCATTTTCAGCTTCCTGGCTTGCGCGAGGTCCTCTGGGAGGACTCCGCTCTCCACATACCGTGTTATCGGGATCCTCCAATCCCCCGCGGTGACAGATAGAACCTCGTTGTTCACACTCCACGAGAGTTTTCGCTCTACCATCACGCGGTTCCCCACTTCAAGGGGAAGGGCGGATCCTAACCTCGCAAGCGCGTCTGCCTTGGTGTTCGAGGGATGGACTCCACCGCGAAGGTTTCCAGGCATGATACCAAGGCTTTGACCTTTTCTCGATACGCGGGCAGGAACCCCGTTTTGGTGTCGTATTGACCGTTGAGCTGGCGCGCTACCAGCTCGGATTCGGTGTAGACCCTGATTTTCCGGGCCCCACTGAGGAGCGCCATCTCGATTCCCGCGATCATGGCTTCATACTCGGCCTCGTTATTGGTGGCGTCGAAGGCGAAGTTAAGTGAGTACTCCGTCTCGATCGAGGGCCCAGCGAGGAATACGCCAGCCCCACCACCGGCGTCACATCGCGAGCCGTCGACGAACACCTTCCACTCTTCTGAGCTTGTTTCTGTCTCGGGGAAAGTGACCTCCACCATGAAGTCCGCGAGGGCCTGCCCCTTCATGGCAGTTCTTGGGAGGTAGCTGATGTCGAACTCGGAGAGCTCGACTGCCCACTTCGTCATCCGCCCGGAGAGGGCGGGCTGGTGGAGGATTTGTCGAAGTGGGAGGCCAGACACGACCTGGATGGGGTGCGCATGGAAGTAAGGGCGCAGACGCCTTGCGGCGGTCACAACTGCCAGCGCCATCTTCTCTGTTGGGGAATATCGCTGCTCCGCAGGCTGGAGCACACGGCTCACGAAATAAACTGGGTACGTGGCCTTTCTGGTGAGCACCGCGCTGACCGTCTCGGGGCTGACGGCCACATAAAGTTGCAAGTCTTCACCCGCCAGCGGGGGCGACAGTGTGGGGAGCTTTGTCAGGAAGACCTTTAGCTCAGAGAAGGCGAGCTCCAGATTCTCGTCCCATACGAACTTGTCATTCTGCTTGAGAGCCGCGAAAAAGGGGAGGGACCTTTCCGCCAGGCGGGAGCAGAACCTCCCAAGGTAGTTGACAACACCGTTAAGCCGTTGCACCTCGGTGCGAGACCGTGGTGACCTCATGGAGAGGATCGACTCGACCTTGGTAGGGTTTACGTCGATGCCCCGTTCGCTAATCATAAAGCCCAAGAATTTTCCCGATGACACGCCGAAGACGCACTTCTCGGGGTTCAGGCTGAGACGGTTGTGCTTGAGAGTTGCGAAGACCTCAGCGAGGTCGACCAGATGCTCCTCAGGGGTCTTGCTCCGGACAACAATGTCGTCGACATAAGCGGACACGTTCCGTCTGAGATGGCTCTTGAAAACGCGGTCGACAAGGCGTTCAAAGGTTGCCCCCGCATTCTTCAGCCCAAACGGCATGACTTTGTAGCAATAAGTGCCTCGTTGGGTGATGAAGGATGTCTCCTCCTCTTCTCGCGGGTTCATCAGGACCTGATTGTACCCCGAGTACGCGTCGAGGAAGCTCAAAACCCCGTGACCTGCGGTTGAGTCAACGAGCTCGTCGATCAAGGGCAAGGGGTAGCTGTCTTTGGGACAGACTTTGTTGAGGTCCTTGAAATCGACGCACATTCTCCACTTCCCGCTGGCTTTTTTGACAAGCACGACGTTGGACAACCACTGGGGGTATTGGACCTCGCGTATAAACCCCGCAACCAGCAATTTTGCCATCTCGTCATTTGCGGCGCTTGCCCTTTCCTCGTTCATTTTTCTTTGTCGCTGCACCACAAGGCGAGTGGTGACGTCGACGTTTAGAGAGTGCTGGGCTAAGGTCCGCGGGACACCTCGGAGGTCCTTCGCAGTCCAAGCGAACACGTCGCGGGACCCAGCGAGCAAGGCTTCTAGCGACGTCGCTGATGCCCCCGAGAGGCATTCCCCGAGGTAGATCTTCTCGGACTCGCTCTCGAAAGGGGATATCACCCTTCTTTCCAGCTCTGGAGTGGGGACTGTGAAATCCCGGACTTCGAGGTCGGCCTCGCCGGGAGATTCCACCGTGAACACCGGGCACTTTTGCTTTGCAGAGGTTGCGTAGCAAACGCGACCCTCCTCCTGATTGCCCTTTACCTCTCCAACCCCGCCATCGACGGGGAACTTCATCTTCAGGTGATAGATAGAAACTACCGCCTGGAACTTCATCAAGGAGACCCTCCCAATGATAGCGTTCCACACCGAAGGCAGGCGCACCACTGTGAACTCCACCATTTCGGTCCTTGATATGTTGTGTTTTGTACAGCATAACTAGGACTTTTTAGTACATATTTCTGTAGTATTTCAGGCCTAGTTTGAGCGTTATTGAAGAACAGATTTGAAGGCCGGAATTCAGAGTTAGCAAGAAGTTGAAGACTTCGAAGAAGTTGAAGGCCGCGATCGCCGCCACTCTTAGAGGCGGTCGCGGTGGATGTCGCCGAAGAAGACAAGATCGCCATTGAGGACCGCGATGACGCGAAGGCCGCGATCGCGGCCTTGTATGGGTGGCGATCGCGGTTGCCAGAGGTCGCCGGTGGATCGCGGTTTGCAAGTCAGGCAGCGATCGCGGCCAGGTTTAGGCAGCGATCGCGGCCCTGCTGGAATCTGACGCGTGATTAGATTTATTTAGTTTATTTTTATATTTTTATCTTTTTAATTTTCGACTTGTTCGAGACTATTTTAGGTTTACTTTTCAGCCTTTGTGAGGATTCTCTTAGACCTAATTTCAGATTTTGTGCTTTTCTCTCTTATGGAGAACTAAACTTTCTAGATTCTATTTAAGTTGAAGCTTTTCAGACTCAAGTTGTTGTGAGATTCGTCTTTTCAGGTTTATTTCTACAGGTTATTTCAATTCTCTTGGGCATAATTTATATTGATTGTATTGATTTCTACTTGATTGATCACCTTGTTGGAATTGATATTATCTATTGCTAGATCTAGGTTTTCTCGTAGCAAAGCCTAATCTTTGTAGCAACTCAATTGGTTTAGGACTCGTTGGACTAAAACAATTGAGAAGAGATTTGAATGCATGTTAATTGTTTGACTCGTTGGAATTCAATTGCATGTATCCTGTTTATCCTTGTTCTTATTGCTAGTATTCATATTATTTATGATCGTTTCATGAGTAATTTGGATATTAAGTTTGCATGTCTCGTTGCCATGTTATAATTCTGATCAGGATAAGAATAACTAAAAGGAATAACTTGTTTGAATCTAGGATCAATAACTTGAGGAAGAAAAGTGGATGCTTGAATAGGATTGTTTTCCCTTAATTGATAAAAATCCAACTTTTGCCCTGTTTGATTGCTTGTTTTGTTTGTTTCAATTCTTAGTTTTAGTTTTAATTCACAAAATCCCCCCTTGTTACTTCTTTGAGTTGATAATAATAAAACTTAGGATACAAGTGTCTCTTGGGTTCGACCCCGACTTACCGACTATACTAGTTGAGTAACTAGGGAATTATTTTTGATTTGGCATCAACGACTTTAAGCCAGTCAAATTTTGGCGCCGTTGTCGGGGAGCCAGAGAATCCCATTTTTTCTTCTGTGCAGGAGTTAACTTTTTAACAGGATATGCCATGTATAATCAACTGATCAGCTCAGCAAGCAAGGCAATCGAAGCAACTTACAGAAACTGGAGATCGGATACTGCTGAGAGGCCGCGATCGCCACAATAATGAGGCGCGATCGCCTTCTGGTGGAAGGCCGCGATCGCGGTACTCAGAGGGCCGCGATCGTGGTTCTGGGCGATCGACGATTCCGAGGCGGCGATGCAATCTTCGATACCGCGGTTCTTGTTGAAAGGGTTTTCCGACAACAAATAAATTTGTAGTCAAGACCCCGCTGAGTACAGGGAGGTCAGGTTCGTCCACGGGAATTAGAAGGATCTATGTCTAGCTATTAGTCCTAATAAAAGAAAACAAAACAAAGCAAAACACTCAAACAAACACTCGGCACCGACCCAAAATAGGTCGTAACCGACCAACACTTCAACACAATCGCAGGAGAAAACAAGAGACCCAAGCGCTCGGCACCGACCTGACAAGGGTCGTAACCGACCTATCCGGGTATGAGAAAATTCCGGGAAACCAAATTAAAGAAGATCTAGGGCAAAGGATTCACCACAACAAGTTTATGCATGCAAACATGAATCAAAACCAACCATAAATAATCCCATGTATGACTCTCATCATGATAAATCAAGTAAAAATCTTAACTTTCATAAAGATCTAAACTTGCAACCCTACTTGTTTCCTAAAGGTTTAACTTTCGTTTCAACCAAATATAATCCAAATTCACAACTAAATCTTTTGATTCACCCATAAACATGAACATGCTTTGACTTTCATCAAGGAATTGATAGCAAACAAGAGGATAATAGATAGAGATTAAAAGAGATGGTTCATTCAAATATTCATGCCTTAATCATGCATAACTCGTCGGGTTTCACCCCAACCCTAGAAAGTAGACTACTCACGATCCATAAAACAATCAACAATCACAAACGAAAGAGAAGACATGATTCAAATTCAAACAAACTTCGATTAAAATAAAACTTACAAACTTAAGCAAACCTCCAAGTCTCTCTAATTGTCCAAGAGCTTGGAATCAAAGAAAACTAGAAAACCAAACTTGCCACTTGTTCCGTCTCCATAATAAACCCTAAGAACGATTTTTTCCAAATCAGCCTCCTCTTGAAATAAAACCCTAAAGATCCTTATATAGTGGTAGAAAATAGATCTATATGGAAACTAAAATCTATCTTAAAAAGGCCCATAAATAAAACAATTACTAAACCAAACTTAAGGCGCAAGCAATAATTCGGCAACACACGGAGTGGGTCGTCACCGACCATGGCTGGGTCGTCACCGACCCTCTGGCTACACTTGATTTCTTCATTTCTTCGCTCAAACTTGCTCCAAAGCTCGGTTCTTCTTCAATGTTTCTTCTTAAATCGCTCTTGGCCTTCTAAGACTTCCTTTAGCTCCTTCATAAGCACCTTGATCTTGAAATCTTCAACTCGGAATCCTCTATTGCACCGACTCTTACTCTTCTATCAACATCACCACAAGACCGCTTGAACACCACCTCCTATAAAGCTTTAAAAACCGAAATATCTCCTCCTCAACGCTTCAAAGACCTACAAAACATCAAACATACTTATGTAGACTCCATATCTTAAGATAATATGAAAATCCACAAGAACGACTCAAAACAACACAATAAACTTAGAAAAGATTCAATCCTAACTAGAAAACTACCCATGAAAACTAACTAGAAAGTGCGACATCAAAATACCCCATACTTAGACTTGCTTGTCCTCAAGCAATCACTTAACATGCATCAATACCAATCAACAAAACTCAATAATCACCTTTATAGAAAAAGAAGCACAAGTAGAATAGTGAGCAAACAATTTCCACATCCTAGCATACATGAACATTTCAAGTAATCACAATCCAACCTTACCAAGGAATGTATTTCACTCAACTCTCAAAGTGTTTAGGGTTATAGCAATGATCTCTCAACTCAAATTCCAAGTACAAAACCGCATAGTCAATGGAACTTATATAAACAAACTCTCCACCGAAGAAGTCAAAACAAGTCAAATCATCAAATGAACTCGGGTGGCTCAATAAAAACTTCAAAGAAGTCTCTATTCGGCCAGGTTGTAATGGGGCTCGGTAAAACAAAGGGTGTGGAAATAATTTGGCCTTGTGGTGCTAACTAATCCGGGAATCAAGACTCCTAGACTATACATCACTCATCCAACATTCTTTCCTCTTCTTCAATCACCAAACACTTCAACGTTACAATGCACTCCCCTTTTTCACCTATCATCATTTGTCTTTCTTCTATTCTTTTAAAGGCCTTGGACTCTTTGCATTTATTATATGGAACGTCTCTTCTCTTTTCTTTCTTTCTTCTTTTTTTTTTTCGGGGGTGGTCGGCACCGACCCACTTTGGGTCGGCACCGAGCTACATATATGCATTTTCGAGTCCAAAAACCTTTCATTCCTCTTGATTTTCAAAGACAACACCCTTAATCTACCTTCCATAATCTCTTTGTTTTTCACCCAATTAAATCATAACAATTTTCAACAATTTCTTCTAAGTCCTGATTCCCGGATCAAAGAGGTCAAGCTTATCATGGCTAGGGGATTCTTTTTGTGGAGCTAGAAATAGGCTTTAAGCTCAAAAATAGGGGCTACAAAAAGAGGGATCATGTATAGGTAGGAAAAGGAATATGATAGGCTTATAAAAATGAGTTCAAGATCATTTGATTCAATCAAGTAATGAGCATATCTCCATTGGTCTCAAATTTTACAATAACCATGCCATTGTCAATTGGTATATTTGTACTTGGAAGAGTATTTCACACATGAAAGAGAAAGGAGTAAAAATGTACATCCTTTATAGGCCAAAAATATCTCACTTAGGTTCACATTTTGTTGGATTGCTTTTACTTAGAAATATGTATGCTCAATTTTCATTATAAGCTCAAAACTCAAAAAGCAAGATCATGGTTTAGGTGATTCTTAAAGCATGTCATTGGGATTACATGATAATGCAAGCAATTTCCGTCCTAGGACATCTAAGGAATAGGGCATTTATCCATCTAAAAATTCCAAAAGAAAAAGACTCAAAAACAAGACTAAACACAACTAAACACATATTAACACAAAGCAACACATGACTTAAACAAATAAAGACTCATGCAAGTAATCTCCCAAACCACCCCATACTTAAACATCAATGTCCCCATTGATTAAGAAAGTAAGGAGAAAGGAAAGAGAACTTACTTGGACACAACTTGAAGCGTTGCCATAGGCGGAGAATCATTCTTGAGGAGGTTGAGGAGGTGGTGGAGGTTGGTAAAGGTATTGCCCCAACCAATGGTTGAATTCCTCTTGAGCTTCCCATCTTGCGACATCTTCTTTATGGTCTTCATAATACTCGACTCGGAAGTCGTGGAGCTCTTGTTGGTGGTTGATGAATTGGTTGTGGTGGTGGTTGAGTGCTCCATAAAGATGGTGTTGGTGAAGCATAAGAGCATCCATTTTAGCCGAGAGAAGAGAGATATCGGGGTTACCGCCCGAGCTTGAACCGGTATTGTACGTGCCTTGTCCTTGGAAGTTGGAGCCACCGGATCCATCAAAGCCATACGGATGTGGATAGTAAGGGACCATGTCAGACTGAGGTCCCATGGTGTAGTCCATCGGGTCGACACCGGACTGGTTGTGGTATTGGCTGTCCACTGGAGGGTCGGCACCGACCCCCTGTTGGTCGTCTCCGACCTCCTGTTGGTCGTCTTCGAACTCCCTGGGCTTTGTTCCCTTGCGTTGTGGTGTGTTCCGGCCCTCTTCTTCCCTTTTCGACACTTCGGGTCCCTACAAAACGTTAGTGGAGAGGCAAGACAAGAATCCTATCTACTCTAAACTATGAAAAACAAAATAAACTAATCTAAAAAGTCAAAACGAAAAGAAAAATAAAAAGCGGGTTGCCTCCCGGAAGCGCTTAATTTTACGTCTTTAGCTAGACGAGAAGATACCTCAGCGGATCAGGGCGGTTTCCATCCAGCTTTGTCGGGATCAAAGGAAACCCCATACTTAGCCTGAAAAACATCATAACTTCTCTCCAAAATATTTGGTCCTCGATCATCCACAAGAATGCTCGGTAATCCTACAACAGGGTTAGTAAAATCCGAAAAACAAGGAGGTTTCGACTCCTTCATATGACTAACAGTAGGATCCAATATAGAACGAGAATAGGAGAAAGGATCATGACCAGAATTGATTGGATAAGAGCAAGAAAACTCACCTGGATTGAGCAGAAAAGGGGTCGTCACCGACCCATGGGGGGTACATCTATATGTGCTCCTGCGGTGGCTAAGAATGGTCGACCTAGAATGATTGGCACCGCAGGGTCTTCAGGCATATCTAGCACAATGAAGTCGTTGGGAACAAAATATTTTCCAACTTGGATAGGAACGTCGTCAACGACTCCAGTTGCTTTTACACAAGAGCCATTTGCCATATAGAGATTCATATCAACGGGCTCCAAAGGTCCCATGTTGGTTTTAGACCATATAGAGAGAGGAAGAAGGCTAGCACTTGCACCAAGATCACATAAGGCTTTAAAGTGATGGGCACCTATGCCAATAGTAATTGCAAATTTACCCGGATCACCGAGTTTCTCCGGGAGCTCTAGAGATCGTACTTCATCGGTTAGTTCAAACATAGACCTCTTCTTTGACAAGATTTCTTTGAGAAATTTGGTGTAAGCTGGCATCTCATTCAAAGCTTCGGCAAAAGGAATAGTGATGTTTAGCCCTTGAAGAACCTGCACAAAACGCTTGAATTTGCCTTCCGTGGAGTCCTTAGCCTTCTTGGTTGGAAAAGAAAGCACCTTTGTTGTTGAGGTAGAAGGAACGGAAGGAAGAATTCCGGAGAGAGGGTCGGCCACGACCCTTAGTTGGTCATTTACGACCTTGTCTGTAGTAGGGAGGGGGTCGGCCACGACCCTTGGATGGTCGGTTACGACCTCCTCGGAGCTAGACCGGTCCTCATCGTCCGCCGCTTTCTTGCCTGTTTCTCGATCCGGCAACTTCTTTCCGCATCTCAGATGCACTGCAGCAATTTGACCCCTTGGATTCTCATCAGAATGGCCCGGTAATCGCCCTTGAGGTCGTGGAATTTGGGCCGCTAAATCACCGAGTTGAGAATTCACATTTTTCCTCCAAGCTTCAAAGTCTCCTAGTTGAATTCACATTAGATTTATTTAGTTTATTTTTATATTTTTATCTTTTTAATTTTCGACTTGTTCGAGACTATTTTAGGTTTACTTTTCAGCCTTTGTGAGGATTCTCTTAGACCTAATTTCAGATTTTGTGTTTTTCTCTCTTATGGAGAACTAAACTTTCTAGATTCTATTTAAGTTGAAGCTTTTCAGACTCAAGTTGTTGTGAGATTCGTCTTTTCAGGTTTATTTCTACAGGTTATTTCAATTCTCTTGGGCATAATTTATATTGATTGTATTGATTTCTACTTGATTGATCACCTTGTTGGAATTGATATTATCTATTGCTAGATCTAGGTTTTCTCGTAGCAAAGCCTAATCTTTGTAGCAACTCAATTGGTTTAGGACTCGTTGGACTAAAACAATTGAGAAGAGATTTGAATGCATGTTAATTGTTTGACTCGTTGGATTTCAATTGCATGTATCCTGTTTATCCTTGTTCTTATTGCTAGTATTCATATTATTTATGATCGTTTCATGAGTAATTTGGATATTAAGTTTGCATGTCTCGTTGCCATGTTATAATTCTGATCAGGATAGGAATAACTAAAAGGAATAACTTGTTTGAATCTAGGATCAATAACTTGAGGAAGAAAAGTGGATGCTTGAATAGGATTGTTTTCCCTTAATTGATAAAAATCCAACTTTTGCCCTGTTTGATTGCTTGTTTTGTTTGTTTCAATTCTTAGTTTTAGTTTTAATTCACAAAATCCCCCCTTGTTACTTCTTTGAGTTGATAATAATAAAACTTAGGATACAAGTGTCTCTTGGGTTCGACCCCGACTTACCGACTATACTAGTTGAGTAACTAGGGAATTATTTTTGATTTGGCATTAACGACTTTAAGCCAATCAAATTTTGGCGCCGTTGCCGGGGACACTTTTGTTTAATTCTAAGTTTTTATTGTTACCAACTCTAGTGTGGACCCTAGTTTATGGTCCACACTCGTGCTACTAATTCTTCTATTTTGCCTCTTGATTCCGAGATTGAAAGGACCCTTTCCAGGTTGAGACGTGAAGCTCGGGAACTACTCCGTGCATTGCCTTTCGACTTGAATTCTGCTGAAACTGAGACAATGGGAGATCAGACTTTGAAGCAGCTGACTGCTCCAAACTTCCAACAACAGCCCCTGGCTGTTCAGTTCCCTGCGCTGAATGATGGTGTCAAGTTTGAATTGAAATCAAGGTTGATCCATCTCTTACCCCAATTCCATGGGCATGGTGGGGAAGATCCAAACAAGCATCTTGCTGAATTTGATCAGGTCTGCTCAAGTATGAAGCCTGCTGATGTAACTGAGGACCAGATCAAGCTGAGGGCGTTTCCTTTCTCTCTGAAGGATTCAGCCAATGAATGGCTCTACTATCTTTCTCCAGGCTCCATAAATACATGGACTAAGATGAAAGAGGCATTCTTAGATAAATACTTTCCTGCCACCAAACAAAACAGTCTGAAGAAGAGCTTGAGCAATATTGAGCAACAGGCTGGAGAGAGTCTGTATGATTATCATGAGCGATTCAAGAGACTGTGTGCTAGTTGTCCGTATCATGGGTATTCTAATCAAGATCTGGTACTGTACTTCTTTGGTGGATTACTGGATGAAGAGCGCAGAATGGTGAATGCAGCTTGTGGTGGAAGCTTGATGAATAAGACACCAACATATGCCCTTGAGCTCTTTTCTGAGCTATCGGTCCTCCTGGTGGAGCCGGTGCCGAGCGTCATCCAGAGGTCGATGAGTCCGGCCACGTCGACTTCGTCTCCCGAGAAGGAGGTGAGTTTCCCAGCGTAGGGCTTCAAGGAGGTCTCGGAGATGCCCAATTGCTCGAACGCGCCATAGTACATGATGTCCACGGAGGATCCCGTGTCCACCGGTACTCGCTTAACCATCTTTGAGCCCATCTGCGCGTGGACCACCAAGGGGTCGGAGTGTGGCATGTGAAGCCCCTCGGCATCTTCGGACGAGAAGGACAAACCTTCGTGGGCGCGCGAGGTTTGTGCGATGCTGAATACCGAGGGTTCATGATGGCTTTCCCTCGTGTATCTCTTCCGCTCTGCCTGGCCTGACCCATCCGGTGATGGTCCGCCCGAGATGGTATGGATGTACCCATCGAGCGCCGTCGCCTGTCCCGACCGGGCCTGCTTCGCGGGCGCCTGTTGCTCGACGTTGTTGTTGTTGTTAGCCTGGGTTTGACTTGGGCCTTGCGGCTCGAGGTTGGCTCCTGACGCGGGGTTTGCACGGCCCTTTTCATTTGGGTCATACGCGGGACCTCCCTTGCCTCGGTAACCCCGCGGTCTCCTGCCAAAGCAGTTCCAGCCTCCGCCACCGCCTCCACGGTTGTTGTTCCAGTTATTGTTGTTGTTGTTATTGTTCCGGCTATTGTTGTTGTTTCTGTTGTTGTTATTGTTGTTGTTGTTGTTGGGGTTATGTGCCTGCGTCACATACGCATCGCGCGCGGCGGCGCGGCCACCTTTGCCTTCCCCTTGGCCTCGGCGACGATCTCTTTGTCAGTTCGTGGTCGCGAGCTCTGGTTGGCGGCATCCTCGGCGTATACTTGGGCCATGATCCGGGCACACAGGCTTTCGTACGTCTCCGGATTCTTATAAAAAATGCGGTTTTTGAATTCCCCGATGCGCAGGTTGCCCATGAGGGTGTCGCGCACCGACGACTCGTCGACGTGCGCGATCTCCGCCACCGCGGTCGTGAACCTTGTGAAGAAAGCGCCTAAGGATTCTCTCTCCCCCGCTCGATCCCGCGGAGGTCTCGCATGTTCTTCTTGCGCTTCCTGGAGCCGTTGAAGTGCGTACAAAGGAATCACACAGCTGGGCGAACGAGGTCATGGAGCCGACCTTCTTGCTTGAGAACCACGTCAACGCGGCCTTTTCCAGGGTGGTGGGGAAAACCCTGCAGAATATCGCATCATTGTAGGCATTGACGTTCATCTGGACCGCGAAGTGTTTTACGTGCTCCTCGGGGTCCGCTGAACCGTCATAAAGCCCCATTTGCGGCCTCAAGAAGCCCTTGGGCATGGGCGCGTTCCGGATCGCGTCCATGAACGGGGAGGTGATCTTGGCTTCCTTCTGATTTTGGGGCGGTGGCCTCGAATTATGCGATCGAGACCTCGGGTAGTGCATCGCGCTCCCCGCTGTTTCGGACAACTCTGGCTCCTGCAGCCTCGATCGACGCGATCGAGACCGCGAGATCTGCATGGGATCTCGGGGAGGTCTCTCTGTTGACGAGCCGTTGGTGGAGGACTCGGGCTCATGCGCACGCCTAGGGACGTACGCGGGGACGTACTCGGAGTGCGGCTCACCCTGGGGGGGATAGGGGACGTACGAAGGGGTGAAGCCCTGCTGGTATTGCCCATAAGCCGGGTAGGGATATGGGTTCGGGGGCGCGCCGCCCTGCTCGAGGCCTTGGAATGGGAATGGATTTTGCGGGGCGGCGTACGTCCATCCCGGAGGGACCAAGAACGGGCAGCCCGGAGGTCCCGCGGCTGTCCATTGCGTAGTTTCTAGCATGTTGTCGGGGTGTTGAGGGAAGAAATTGTTTGGGCAAGCCATTTTGAGGGAATCGAAGCTAAGGTTTGCACGAATCGAGGAACTACTTAGGATGAAGAAGTTCCCACAGACGGCGCCAGTGATGAAATCCGAAATGAAAGGCTCACTAGAAGACAAGAAACGAGATTATTATATTCGAAAGTGCAAACACTTGCTTCTTTATTTATGATTTTCTTTACAACGAGGTTTACAAGCCAACGAGGCTAACAGATTATTTGAGAATTACACCCTAGACCTCCTACGATTATCCGAGATCTCGACCTAACAATGTCCGAGATCTCCTAGTTGCTAGCTAGCTCTAAGTGTCACTTGCCGGTCCCTTTGAGCGAGGTTGAGTTGCGGAGTCTTTGATGTGAGGTAGAGTGAGGTGTAAGAGGCTTGCGAGGTGGTGTAGCGAGGTTTTTGATGTGAGCGGAAACTCTGTGAGACTTGAAGTCTTTTTGTGGACTTCACTTATCTATAGCGAGGCCTTTTAACGGTGTTTCGATCACGTCAATCTTCAACGAGCAAGAAAGTTCTTGAGTTCAAGATGTTTTTCGACCCCTTTTCCATACGAGAATCTCCTCTATTTATAGAGGATTGGGGAGTCGAGTTTTGGTTGTTTTCCGATGTGGGACGCCCGAGATCAAGGGCTCTGATGGGCCTAGAGGCGAGGCAGCCGGTGATTGGCTCGAAGAGCGGCGTTCGCTGAGTGGTCATGGTGGGCGGACGCAAGTAGAGTCGGTTACGAGGTCGAGACCTCGCTCCGAGGTCGAGGGGGACCTCGTGGGGTAGGAATTTTGTTAAAATAAGAGGTGGGTATGGTTGTGGGCCCCAGGATCATCCTTGGGGGTCCCTTTGACCTGGTTTGACCCTCATACCTCGGGCCCACCTCTTACTTCGCTATTTTGAGCATCATCATGTGTATCTATCTGTCTTTATGTGGATACTAACTCTACTGTTTTGAACATGCGTACACAAGAACTCGAATATGTAATTACAAATATCAAACATATTAACAATGTAATTTGGATATTAAGTAACATTCGCTTTCTCTATTCTTTACTCTTGGGCGATATTGTTTGATGTTGTCCTATCAAATTACCGAGGGATCGAACCCTAGAAAAGTATATTAATCATTCTTGTACGTGAATTCATATATCATAACACAAACAAAATCGAATAACTTTACATGTGTTTGACCAAATCGGATTCAACCATAGAAAAAAGCATATTAATCAATTTCATGTCTTTAATATGCAACAAGTATGAAGCTTATTAAAAGTATATTGGATCAAAGTTCATATCTAATCTAACATCTATTTAATCTAACATACATGTAAATTTGTATTTTTTATATTCAATGTTTTAAATTTAAAGCATTTAATTATCTCCTAGAGACTTAATGTTATACATATCTTACATACTCTACCTTATTCTCTTGACCGTCCACACATAATATCTACTTAATATTATACATCAATCATAAATTAATTATTTAGAAAACCTATATTTTTATAAGTTTTCTAAATAATTGAATGTTAATTGTAAATGCATGCGATAACTTATATGTAAAAAAGATATACAACTTCAAAAACTTCATTGATGGAATATAATATTTGAAAAAAACTAAATACGTAAACATGTAAAAAAGAATTTAAATAAAATTATTAACCCGTGCAAATGCACGAACATATACTTCTAGTATTCATGTAGATTTGATTCTTATCCAAATTAATTGGCATTTCTAACTTTTATTTTCTAATGAGTGATCTGAACAAGTTTACCGTTCCTACCTGGATGATCTCAAGATGATGTGCCTCGATCGATGTAACTTGGTTGCGAGAACTCTCGGTGGAGGTGGAGATGCATAAAAAGCTTTGAAACTCATTAAAAATTATTCTCAAAGAAAGAATATTTGCGTGGAGAGATATTGAGAAGCATATTGAAATGGAGAGAACAATAGACGATTTTGGAATTTTGAAAGATATGGAGAAAGTGGCGAGATTTTAGAATTTTGGCCTAATCCAATATTTTTTCTAATACTTTATATTTTACACCTATTTCCTTTTAATCTCAGCCGTTTATAAAATCATATTTTTTTAAATATACTAAAAATACGCCCACTCTTCCATTCATTGATCTCGTGTTCGAACTGACGATGCTAACTTGCTTTCTTTTTTTAACATACGTGGAATATTATTATTTTTTATGTAAGACAAATTAATTTAGAATATTTACTAAGTACTGACCAGTGAACACAGTACTTCGCTTGGTGAGAGTAGCTTAAAAATGTAAATAATTTTAGTTAACAATTATATTTAGTTGTTATGTAAGCAAAGTAAAATAAGATTGTTTTTAACTGTAACTTATATATTGTACTCCTCCATCTGGCCATGAGAAAGACAAGAAAATCTAAGAACTTTAGGCCGTTGTATATACTTAAAACTGAAGATATTATTGTACGATTTTAAGATATGACAAATCAAAGAATGTCATTGTAATAAGCAAAATATTGTATATTTTTTATATATCTTATAAAAAAGACAAAAAAAAAATCCTGCTACGTCAGGAATTTTCCTATAATCAAAAAAATTTAGCACCCACTGACGAATATTCCTGGTTACACCACTGATCATATCTAACCCCTCTCATTATTCCTCCATTTCTTTAGAAGACGAGGTTTCTATATACTTTTTCCATTACAAGATATATTTTTTTATAAGAACACCACAAGAAAAATAAGAGCTTGTTTAACGCTAAAAATTTTGACCAAAAAATATTAACGCCAAACTTTGACGACTGTTGACTTGACCCCGGAGGCCCAGATAGCGGTCGTTAATGGCGGATCTCCATTTTCAGTTACCAAAAGCCATCCGCCATCACTCCTCATCCTCTTCCCAGTCACTCGCTCCCTTGGTCGCCGGAATCAGAAACGGTGTTCATGATGGCGCGCATCGACGCATCGGCGAAATCCGGATCTTCCAATTACGACCAGATCTATCCTCTCCCCTTTAACCTCCCTCTTCTCGCTTCCTTCCTCGCCTTCGCTCTAGCTCAGTTCCTCAAGCTCTTCACTACCTGGTATAATTTCATCTTTTTTAGTTTCAGATTTTCAGTATAAACGATTGGATTGTTCGAATGTGATTTATGATTTTAAATAGTCTTTCGTCGATTTGTTCCTTTTTCGGTATTGCCGTGTTTACCTGCATTCAAATTGGCAATTAGGCTATTTACCTATGTTTTGATTATCTTAGAAGCAGGTTTGACTTAGCTTGTTATCATAAATGTAGAATCCTACCTTTTTATCGCTAAATTTGCAGTATAAGGATTAATATTGGTATCTTGTACGCAGATAAATCATTTGCTGCTTCTATAGGCTTGCATTTAGTTTTAGGATGTCCTTCATTGAAATTGGATTCCCAGAAAAACAATGGCGAGAAGAATGCTGTATTAGGTAGGCTATTAGCTACTATGTTGATTATTTCCGGGGTTTTAGCCATTTAAATTCAACCGAGAGTGAAACAAATTAAGAGCCAATTATTGTCCTCAGACATCTTGCAACACAACTTTCATTGTCGATGTAAATCAACATTATGTCATTATACTAGGAACATCAATCAGATGAATGCTACACGACATGGTGGTAAAAGTAAATGGGGAAAGGTTCTTCTTATGCTCAGATTGTTTTCAACCTTGAAATTCTATTTTAGAGTGATTTTTTTATCCTTGGATTCTCAATTCTCACTAGGGTCAAGGAAAGAAGATGGGACTCTAAAAAGATGTTCAGCTCTGGTGGTATGCCGTCGTCACATTCAGCAACCGTGACAGCGCTTGCTGTCTCCATTGGTTTACAAGATGGGACTAGTGGATCTGCTTTTGCCATCTCAGTTATTACAGCTGCCATTGTATGTGATTTTCAACCTACTGTTTAGTATTTCCCACAGAGGACTTACATGTCAGTACAACTGTACAACAACACTGATATATAACTTGATCTTGTAAAAGGGCATTGTAAGATCAGAGGATAATATAGCAGTCATATCAGATTATGTATAGTTGGTTGGATTAACTGGATATAGTTGTAAATGCACAAACTAACATGTTTCCCCAGAAAAAGAGGAATTGTTTCTTTGTGTTATTCTGTACTGACTTTTACTTCATGCATTGAACAAGATAGTGTTGCACGGGATGATACTTTCCCTTTTTCTATTGTGTAGGTAATGTATGATGCTTCTGGTGTTAGGCTCCATGCTGGTCGTCAAGCTGAAGTAAGTCTCATGTTTATTTTTGATAAAGAAAAAGCCGTGTTATCTATAGAAGAAAGGCATGAGTGAGTAACACGTCTATTAGATTGATTTTTATGACAGGCTTAATTCTTGAGGCCCTTTTGTATTGCAGTTATTGAATCAAATTGTCTGTGAGCTGCCTCCTGAACATCCTGTTTCTAATGCAAAGCCACTCCGTGATTCACTCGGTCATACTCCATTTCAGGTTGCTGTCAGTGTACTCTATCTTATCTGATTAATGCAATTGATTTTTTTTTTATTGTGTGCATAAGTGCATTTTGCCGAATATTCCTTTGACAAGCATGATAATGGATGTGAAGCATTAAGCTAACTTTAATGTTATGCTGGAAGCAGGATCAGGACTTTGTCAATCGTCTTATGCTTTGTCTTTTACTTCTATCTTTGATACTTTATCTTGCTTATAAACATTGAAAATGTTTGCTTACAATCGTGCATAGAGAATTTAGTAATCCTTCATAACTTTGAATGAGCTTAAGCTTTATCTTACATCTGAAATGTTTATGATTGATCCACATTCAGAAGATACAACAATAAAAAGACAAAAGAAAAGAACAAGGATATTTCTCTAAGAAGATGTTGCCTAAAGTGTAACTCATGCAGCAATTATATACCAGAAATAAAGCAAAAAATGAGCAGTGAGCATCCTTTGTATACAGTTAACTAGTTACAGGAGTTAAAAAGCTTTGTTTGTGTGACATGATTACATTTCGACAAACAGCATCTGATATCGCTTCTTTATTGTCTCCTTTGATTCGTATAGTTTGTGATTTCAAATGGTTATGATCTGTCTTTGCTCGAGAAAGGAGAACCGTTTGGCAAATTAAATCGTTTTTAGTAATATCATCAGTTAAACTCAATTTGAAACTCTGATGCAGGTGATTGCTGGTGCTGCATTGGGCTGTATAATAGCCACAGCCATGAAGATTTACAGATGAAATGAATCTGATTCATTTTCCTTCATTCAAAACTAACCAATTAGCATCATACATTTCTCTGGCTTATCAAACCTGAAGCGCATCTTCTGGAGGCTGTTTTGACTTCTGGTTAGATCGTCATTCTTTTTGAAATAGCGTCTAATTCTTGATTCCAAGGATTTATGCACATAGTTGCAGGGCAACTACTCAGAGCTTCTAGCCTGCTACATTGATCAGAATTCAGAAACGTTGAGAGATAGAGGAAAGGATTTTCACTGATGTAAGAAGGAATAAAATAGTATGTGCAGATTTGATGAGATTATAGCTGAAAAAATAAGTTAATTGTGAAGAGGTTCTTAAAAGATGGTTCTTTATTGCCCATGCAGTTTGAATAACAGGAAGTTAGGTTCAATTTTAGGATCACCAAATATCCAATATAAGGCATGGAAGTTGGAATGGATCAAATAAATCAAGTGTCATATTCGAGTAATTCGAGTATGTGCGTAAAGTTTAATGTTTAAAAAATATAAAAAGAGTCTAGTGAACAAAAGCTGGAATAGCTCAGTTGGTTAGAGCGTGTGGCTGTTAACCACAAGGTCGGAGGTTCAACCCCTCCTTCTAGCGTCGTTTGTACTTTTTTTTAAAAATTATTTTTTATTTATTTTATTACGTTTTTGATAGATCGAAAACATTGAACGAGAAAGCTACGCGTGATATATTATTCACGATCACAGTGGGAAATCAATATTCATGCATTGGAACGAAACAAATGTGGCACAATGACTAAACAGTAATTTTCATACATTTTAGAAAAGTAAATATGGTGATCGACAAAAATATTAATCTTCTTCACTCACTTAGGCTCTATTCGGCAGTAGCGGAATGGGAGCGGATTCAGCTAGCTGGAGCAGAATTTTGAGCGGATTCAAGAAGCTCCTCCTCACAAGGTTCTTCCCATTTCGCTAGCTGAAGGGGAAGAAAAGCTCCAGCTACAAAATGCCGTACGGAGCCTTAGCTGAATCCGCTCCCATTCCGCTACTGCCGAACAGAGCCTTAGTCACTTTGCACACAAATCTCATCCGGACCTATTCAAAAGTTCAAATTCCAATTTACAAAGATACACAAGACCAATCTGGAACTCGTTGTTGTGACAGCCCTAATTCCTATTTCCTAATTCCTACCCAATCAAAAAAAAATGAATTTTCATAAGCAATTCTACAGAGGTTGTCATTCATCAAAAAACAATTAAATTAGATTGAAAATCAAGCAGTTAACCCCATACCTAGCTAGGGGTTGCATAGCCCATATCCACGCACGAATTGGATAGTCAATCAACCACAAAAAACAAAAGAAAAAATCAAAGTGAAGTACACGATTATGGATCCATCTCTTGGTGTCAAACTAATAGTACTCCTAGATCCCATATTCAAAGTAGCATCAATAAGATTAAAATTAATTTAAATATTCAAAGGTAACATGCATATTGAAGAATATTATATACTCCTCCGTATTATTCAAGGTCATGCGAAAATGTTTTAGTTAGCTAGATCGCTACCCCATAAGTCATAACTAATGAGTAATGATATATAAATAGTAATAGAATAGACCATCCAATTATGGTGAAACAATATGTAAGTTGTGAATTAATTATGGTCGATGTACTGACTAAGAATAGACTATATTTATGTAAATTTATAACAGTATGGTCTAAATCAGAGTATAAGATTACCTTGGATTCGGTTCGATCTAAGTCGTCTGATAATCCGGTTCGATTTCTCTATTCTCTAATCAGAGTTTTAATTGGTTAGAAGATATTTTTTAATATTTTACTAATATTTAAGTTTCTTTTTTAATGTAATTTGGAAATTCAATCACCCAATCACGTCGTATGTGAGTATAGAAGAGAGTATATTTAGGGAGTAGAAGATTTGATTTGTTGATGATCTGGTTCAAATCCGAAAATTTCTGGGTCGGATTGAACTAGACTGGTAGGAAAAAAACTCTAATAATTCATTAGACAATAAAAAGTTGAAGTATTTTAAAAAGGGTTTGGCTAATTTGTGGCTATACTAGTTTTGAAACTTATTTTAAAACTATTATCTAAATTAGAATTAATAAACTCTTTCTAAAAAATCAAAATTAATTAATAAACAATATACAAATTTACCAAGATTAGAATTCTTATTGTGTGCCCATCGGCACACGTTAAAAAATCCGTTTTAAAAATATAAAATAAGTAAAAGGTCCCAATCCAATTCCAATGTAACAAAAATGGAAAAAAAAACAAGAAAAAATGGAAAAATGATACGATTGGTTTGGTTTAAATGTAATTCAAATTTTCTGTCCCATTTTCCTGAAATGATATATATATATTTATTTATTTGATAAAAAATATCTAAACCAATCAAATTTGACAATGGTTTTTATTTATTAACAAAATTGAATTTCAATGCACTAATGAAATAAACTAAACCAATTAAATTAGGACATATTTGAATTACGTATTATAATGCAAAATTTTACATATAATGTAAGATTTTGAATTAAAATTCGTATTAAAATACAAAATTTTGTATTATAATGCGTGATCCAAAAAAATCCTAAACTATAGTTTTACTTTTTAACAAACTTGAATTTCAATGCACTAAATCACTAATCAAATCTCACCTATATATAAACTCAAGCCTTCTTCCCCCCTTCTCACTACACATCCTCCAAAAATCCAAAACAATAAAATAAACAAAAGCCTTTCCCTCGGTCTCCACATAAAAGCAATTAAACCATCCTAGCTTCACTTGGAACCCTAGCCTACAAGACCCCCATGAAACCAAACCCGGCAGCGGCGATCCTCGCCGTCGCATTAGCCCTCGCCTTATGTGGTCTCGCCTCCGGTGATGTCCCGGTGGGCCCCACCTCACCCACAAGGGCCCTTTTTCGAGGCCGCAGGCTGCAGGTGAGCAGCTGCACCAACGACGCCATGTGCTCGGGCGCCACCAACGGGCGCAAGTGGTGCTGCTTCAACGGGTGCGCCGACCTTCAAAATGACCCACGCAACTGTGGCGCGTGCAGGAGCGCGTGCAAGTACAACGAGGTGTGCTGCAGCGGACGGTGCGTGAACCTGTCGTACGATGTGCGGCATTGTGGGGCTTGCAACCGCGCCTGCTTGGGTCACTCTTGTGTCCGTGGGATGTGTGACTATGCTTAATTAATTGATCAGTACTAAAATATTCCGGCTTTGTCATATTTATATATGTGAGATATGATTAATTAATGATTATACTAAGAAAAATAAACTTATACGTTATTATTATTGTTTGTTTTTCTATGTGCTATATTGTAAGATATATAGTAAATTTTTTTTGGGTCGAGGCAAAATAGTAATTATCACGTTCACATATAAGCCCGTAGCCCTTCATTTGAAATAATCTGCGTTGCACCATGTAGTAGATGTTTATGTAATTATCTTAAAGTAAATAATCTTAGAATATTGGGTCATCTACTTAAGAGACATTGATATTTATTTCTACCAAAAAAAGATACAATGATACTTATGTGAATTTAAGGGTGAGTAAATGAATATATCCGATGCGGTCCGACTTGTTATACTAGATGTCCGTTTTTTTAAAATATCGATCCATTTCCGATTCATTATTTGTCAGATATCCGATAAATGATATCCAATTGCCGAGACAAGATATCCAAACTATCAGTTTAAAAAAAATCCTCATTACTCATATTAGATTTAAGTCCAATTTTAAATCGGATTGGCGGATATCCGATTTGGAGATCCACTAATTCGATCCAAGAACTATCTTAAACATATAAAGTAAAGTTGAATAATTGATTTATTGCTTTTAAACTTGCAAAAACACTCCTAACGTCGTCTGTTTAATTATCAAGTCTTTGTTTGCTCATTTGAAAAACATATATTATATATAATACTGGATATATCGAATATCCATTTGTCTCAAAACTTCGATCTGTATCTGATCCAAGTCTTGATTCTCGCAAGTTGTCCTTGATCTATACCGATCACCCCCCACCTTGCTCCTGATCACTTCATTCATGATCTTGTCCAATCTCGTGTGACCGCAGATCCATCTAAGCACCCTCGTCTCAGCTACCATCAACCAATTGGACCTGAAAGAAACCTGATCTACTCACACCCTTCGACTCTTGGCTCATTTGGGGTAACCCTAACATCAACCTCTACTCATGTGCCCTCATGGTCGGCCAACACTCTGCACCATATAGGTTGGCGGGCCTAATAACTACTCTGTAGAAATTACCCTTGAGCTTGAACGGTACCTTTTTGCCACACAGAACCCCCAAAGTTGTCCTCCACTTTTGTCAATCTCTCTGAATCCGATGCATCATATCCTCGTCGACGCCCTCATCATTCTACATGACCGACCCCGAATACATGAAGCTCTCCTTCCTCATAACGATTTCCCCTCCTAAACGCACTTCATTGTTGAGATATGTATCTTGCCCGAACTTGAACTCCACGTATTTCGTCTTGGTCCTGCTCAACCTAAAGCCCTTAGAGTCCAACTTCTCCCTCCAAGTTTCGAGTCTACTACTAACTCTGGCTCTGGACTCGTCCACCAAGACAATGTCGTTTGCGAACATCATACTCCACATAATCTACCCTTTGATTTCACTCGTCAAAACATCTAATTCTAGCGTGAAAAGAAAGGGGCTTAGGACTGAGCCTTGATATAGACCAACTCTAGCCCAAGGTGTAAACACTAGTCCTCAAACCCTCCTACATATCTCTGACAATCCTAATAATGTGTTAGACACTTCTTTAACGACTAGATTCTTCCAAATCAACTCTCTCGACACCCTAGTATCTATACATTGATTTACAAATTTAGACCTTCAAAAAACCTCCAATTTTTATTATATAGGGAGTGTAGCCCTAACAAAAAAAAAATCCATACAATTTTGAAGCGAATAATACTTTTGACAAATTTTACATTAACCAAAATATATTTATGTCAAAATTAGAACTTACTCCCTCTGTTCTATAGTACTATTTGACACTTTAGAGTTAAAATTTTGTTCATTAAAACTTTGTCATTTTAGAGCCTTTATTTATTTTATGTATTAGAAAGTGTTTGTATTGACTTTTTAATTTCCTTCTATCTATTGGTTTTAAGGATGAGTTAGTAATTATTTTTTGATTATATTTAGAAAATTTTGAATTTACAATGATGTTTTTTATATTTTCAATGAATTTCTTAATATGTGAATTTAGAGCTCCGTTCTTTTTTTGTCGAGAAAGACGTTGTTTCTACGATTAGAGTCGCCAACTTTTATGACAAAATATATACGTAGTTCCATTGAACAAGAATTTGATCAAACAACTTGTAGGTTCCAATATTAGATCCAAGGAATTTAGCTTTAATATTACGGAGTAATAAAATTCTCTTCGAGGAAATGGAGAGTGACGGCTCTCCTTCTAAAAAAAGAGTAACTTAACTTTAATTGTATCAAAAGCAAGGCAGTATTAATTGAAGGGAATATGAATAGCGTATACCACAAGCAATCTATTGCAACCTTAATTTGAAAAATATTTAATTAAAGGAATGCAAATTTTAATTGCACATGCACGTAAACTGTTTTTTTATTTTTTTTTCAATTGAATCGTAGACCAAAATTTTCTCTTATGAATTAATTATATATCACATCAAATAAAATGAAAAACAAATCTCTCATTCATCCTATACACATTCATGGAAACTTGTATATAACGCAGATACATAGATATACAAACACAGGTAAAAGTAACATATATCCTTTCATAGTATTATACAACTCTTTAGAAAACTGTCATTATAAAGAAAGAAAAAACGTTCTTAGATAATAATTAATTTTGACATTAGAGAAACAACACAAAATCATATACTAATTAATTAAATTCACAATTCGAAATCAATCAACGAGCCTCTTTATCGAGTTGATATATGTATATATGTATGCATGTGTACGTATATGTGTAAGAGCGACGACATCGAACTTGAACAGAAACTCATTCAAGCATAATCGCACATCCCATAAATACAATATCCACCTTTCATGCACTTGTTGCCACAAGAACCACAATGTCTCTTATCAAACGAGAGGTTAACACATTGTCCTTGGCAACACACCTCCGTGTAGTCGCACTTCTTCTTGCACGCGCCACAGTTGCGACTATCATAGTGGAGGTCCACGCACTTGTTGTTGCAACAATGTGTGTAGGTGGCCGCGCAAACTTCTCCGTCCTTGTGGCAATGGTCGGCCGCCTTAGGGTTTCTGATGGCTGCTGGATCCTGTGCTAGGAGCCGACTCGCCCTCAGTCTGACAGCTGGCGTCGGTGTGGTGGGGCCCACTTGCGGATTCGGTTGGGGATGGGTGGCGTGGATGGTGAGGGCGATGGCTAGAGCTAGAGTGAGGGCAGTCAACAGGATCGCCTTTGTCGCATTCATGGTTTCAAATCCAAACTTGTGTACGTATCTAGTTGGAGCTATTTGTTTTTAGGCTTTGTTGCTTAGGGCTAAGAGCTATGAAGAAAAGTATGATATGGAAAAAATGTACGGGAATTAAGCTTATTTATAAGAGATGGAGGAGGAGGAGTTGACGAGAAAATGGTGGTGATTAATATTAAAAAAAGAGGGGGAGTTGTGTGATTATTGGAAGATACATGGAGTATGGTGCAATTAAAATGTAATGTGAAAGGTTGGTTGATATCATGTTAAGACACAAAGGGGGGAGGGTACGTGTATGGTTTTGAGGGGTTTTTTAAGTTACATATGTTATATGTAGCTTGTATAAACGGCTACTTATATAGCTATATAAAGTATACTTATATTATATATATTCTTAGCTAGGTGGTTAAATGCGGGACTTAATTAATTAGTTACATTACGATAATGTGTAATATAATTAGACATAATACATGGTTTAATATTAAGAATATATCAAGAATAGTCATAACTCTAATTAAGGGAGAAGAATCTCTTACCAACTCACCTCATCCTTGGTGGGTCCAAAATAAATTTCATTTTTAACCATTAATATTAGACATTTTAGCTAGAGTCCCTTAGATTAAAAGCTACTGGATAGCTTACATAGTGAAGACAAATTGCTGATTGATTTACCTTTCGGTTACCCTAGATGTCTCTTGGCGTTTTCTGCATTACAAAGTTAGTTAAATGAAAGAAAGGAATTAAAAATGAGATGATGATATATAAGTAAAAGGGTTGACTTTTAATTCCTTCAATTTTAAATTGCAGATAATGTAATGCAATCACCTGTATCTTCATTTTAAAAGAAGTATATCAACCCTTTTGAAGGTTTGTACTAGGTATCAACTTTTGTTTGTTTGTTTAATAAGCATATATGTTATCCCATAAATGATTTCTACTGACATGTATCAACAAACAAATACGGAGTATTAGTTACATCACTATTCAATTCACCTAACAATTAGTATAATAATTCCATTAATTCGCATCCCCTATGATCCAGTATATTTGCCAAGTATCTGTATAAACATTCATTTTCATTCGTGGTGTAAGTGTGCAACTGGGTGCATGAGATCCAAAACTTTGACCACGAGAGGAAATAAAGTCCAGATTCTAGGTATTGGACCGATTCGTCACTTTTCTAATGAACAAGTCCATCTCTAATATAAAAAAATAAACAAAGTCAAAATGCGCATACATGAATCTCATAAATTATAACGCAATAGGGGTTTAATTGTTTGGATTAGTAGATTACCCATTAAGTCAAACTGCATTCTTTTTTCTCTTCTCCATTTAATTTTCAATGGAAACCCATAGAAAAACCATTAGAAGCGCCCTTGGAGAAAACCTGACTGCAAATTTCAGTCCATTTCCCCACCTTAAAACGTAATTGCAGCCCACAACTAAACTCAAACAACCCCTTTTTTTTAGCCTTTTTAACATGTCCTAAGATAAGCTTCTTGGTTTTAGAAACTAAAACCCTAAAAGAAAATGAATAAATCCGTCATAAAAAAGATTTAAATTCCTAAATAAATAAAGATACCAAATTTTTCTAAAAAAGAATGCATATTCTATGCCCTAAGGAAATAGGTTAGAAAATCCGCCTAACAAGGTAAGTATTCAATCTTAGAAGTTGAATTTTATTTAACGATGAGATATTCTCAACTCTATCCATGGAGTTGAATAGGTTAGAAAATCCGCCTAACAAGGTAAGTATTCAATCTTAGAAGTTGAATTTTATTTAACGATGAGATATTCTCAACTCTATCCATGGAGCTTTCAACTCCACTAGAACTAGATCCTGATTTACCGGTTAGAGGGTTTTGGAAGACCCATCTTTCAAAAGTCCAGGGATAAAATAGTTCTACCTGACATTTTTCCATTTTCCTTCAGTAGGGGCGATGAATTGAGGGTTGTAAACTGTCCAAAGCACTTGAATCTCAGGTGAATATGAACTTGGGAGCAAGAAGAAGAGAGAATCAGGGGCCCCTGCACAAAACTACTGAAAACAGGATGGAATCATTGGGGTAAGACAAAGCACTTCACGTCTTTACCCCACCTGTTAGATTTTTATAACCCAAGAAAGCAGAGGAAGCAAGAAGAGAGCATCAAACATTAACTAGCCTTTCAAATCATTCCAAGATGCTCTAGTATTTTATAAGACCAGTAATTTGACCCAAACACAAATATTGAAAGATTAGAAACTGTGTACCATTAACAGTACCTTCCAAGTTCAAAACCTTAGCCTGCCGACTGAGAAACATCTTAAACTCAACAGGGGCAGAACATGAGAAACCCCACAAAAATTTTAGTCTGGAAATTTATTCTGGAAGACAAATTCCAGCACTTTATGTATTTTTTCCACTCCCTAATAAACAGGATTTCACCTGAAAAGAACAGCCAAGTGTATTGTCATATGTCGAGGAGAAGTCTGCGTGGGTCTTCAACAACATCCTTGATCCGGCGCAAGAAGAAAACTGCCTCTCTCCCGTCAATAAGTCTGTGGTCATATGTGAGAGCAAGGTTCATCATTGGCCTTGGGACGATATTGCCTCCAACAACCATAGGCCGGTTCACTATGGAGTGCATTCCTAGAATTGCAGACTGAAAAGGGTAGTAGGATGGTAATTTTCATATTAGAATCCACCCAATGGAACAAGAAAATTAAAATACAAATATGCAGCTTAAGAAAAATAACAAAGCAGATTATGGTTTGTTTGGCAACATTATTGGTCAAAACTTCAAATTAGGCATAGGGAAGTGGCTTCATTTATCATAAAATTTGAGTGAATGTGTTAGATAGTAGAGAATGAACAAACCCTAAAGGCTAAAACACTCTTTTGATTGTAGAGAATGAACAAACCCTAAAACACTCTTTTGATTGATAAACTGAGAATAAGAACAAATTTCAATGGGACAAACTCCCAAAGAGCCAATCTCAAGGAGACACTCTCCAAGAGCCCAAAGGCACTATGCCTTGATCCTTGCAATATTCTGCATAAACCCTCTAACAACTAGCCACCCCTATTTAAACTAAGCCAGCACGCAAGCTGTACAACCAAATATTAGCAAAAGACTCTAATACCCCTTCTAACTAACTTGTGGTCCATTGGCACATTTTACCCCTTTTGCTAGCTTTCTTATCCATCCCTTCATATGACTCATATACATAATAGTTGCCTAACAATGCCACCCTCCTTCAAACAACCTTGCCCTCAAGGTTGTGGCAAGAAAAGAGATCCGAAACCCAAGAGCGGACCATGTATATGAGTCTGACCATTGGGTGCTAGCATTGCCCACTCTCGCCGAGGCTTTCTGAAATATTCCAACTCTCATGTCCTGCTTGATCACATTCTTGATAGTGCAATTGCCTTGGTGTCTTAGCCTGCCATCTATCCTCTTGAAATCAACTCGAACCTTCCACAAATTCAGCTTAAGGTCCCATTTTTCTAGTGAAGTGCCACCTTCCCACTTGGGGATCAAGTGCAGCTGTAGTTCCCTCTCATCCAGGAATTGAAGGCCAGTTTCCTCACTCACCCAACTCTACCTTTTTGTATCAATACGAGAGACCTTTATGCCATTTGCAAACTCCGGGGATCGAGGCAAATGAAAGGATAATATGAACATATGGTCAATCTCATGGTTCCCTCCTGCTAGCCGCCTGGTTATAATTCCGAGTTTATGCTGTCTGCGCATCTTTACAATAAGCTCCCGCTCGAATGGCAGAGGTTCCGGCGGTGGTAGTAGAATAAAGCTCTCACCCTTGACTTGAATTCCTCTGAGTATAACCGCCTTTACCGACCCCTTCAAACCAGCCTTGTCCTCAAGGCTGTGTATGGAATAAAAAACAGAAGTTGATGACGAGATTGGGTAAGACTTTGGGTCGCCGGGGTCGTCGCCAGCGGCATCCACTTTATCGCTTAGAGAGAGATCATGGTAGGGGGTGGAGAGAGAATCAGAAGTGGATGGAATGAGACCTAACCTTGAAAATTCCGGGCAGAAATCCGCGGTTGTGGTGGTGGTTTTCCTGGCGGCAGGACCAAATAGCAGCTGCGCTTCGTCCAGCAAATGGGAGAACGAGGTTCTCGGGTTTGAGGAAAGCCTTTGCCTAATTGGGCTGACTCTGGTGTAATTTGATTATTTTCACTCAAACCTGAAATGGGCCAAGGAAATGGGCCCATAAGCTCAAAAGACAACCCCGATTCCAGACCCATACTCTCAGTTTTATTGATTAAATGATCTGTGGGCTCAGGGTTTTTAATTGTAAACACAGGAAAAGGTAGTGGGCCTAAAGGTGTAGGATCCGGCCCCAGATCGGATCCAAGCTTACCCTTTTCCATCACTAGGAGAAAAGCAGGCTCATTAGTTGAAAGCCCTAATACCCACACAGCTTCTGGCGACTGCGTTTCACGCGCCATCTTCATCAGCATCTTCTCGAATTCGCCTGCGAGTACCTCTTTTTGCAGCTCCAAGTCGCCATAGTCATCAATTCTCACCTTCTTTTGTTCCGATTTTGTTCCGACCTCCTTTTCGTTCATCGCCTCATGTGTAGAATCGCCAATCTGGAAACTGTCGTCCCCATCAAGACTAGTTTCACTCTCTTGAGCAACGGATTTATTTTCCTCCTCTGTTTCAAGCTCGAGCTCTCAAACGAGGACTCGATTTGAGTCATCTTCACTTGTCTTCGTACCAGATTCTCCAACCAGTAACTCCTCTCTGTTGGAGTCAAGTTCTTCTCCCTCTCGGCTGACTACCTTCTGCAAACCCAGGGGCTCCTCAATCACCTTCAAATACCCTCTTACTGAGAAGGTCCAGCAATCGACTTTGAACTTGTAGTTAGCCATTTCATTCGTTCTCTGATCGTACTTGTCACACTGCTCTTCCTGAATTTCTTCCATCACCCCATCCAGACATGATTCCAACACCCCCAATTTAATTTCAATATCCTCCCCAGTGGACTTTGATCTGCTTTTTCCCTATAAAATCCAAGCAAAAACCAACTCCCTTACTTCCTCAACCCAGCTACGGAAAAAAACCATGACCTCTTCTCGATTTTTGTCTATTTCCATCTCAAATTCTCTCATCTCTTGTTCCATCTCTAATCTAACCCCAAGGATAATCTCTCTCAACAAGAGCACCAAATCTCTTTTGATTGTAGAGAATGAACAAACCCTAAAACACTCTTTTGATTGATAAACTGAGAACAAGAACAAATCTCAATGGGACAAACTCCAAAAGAGCCAATCTCAAGGAGATAATCTCCAAGAGCCCAAAGGCATGCCTTGATCCTTGCAATATTCTGCATAAACCCTCTAACAGATAGCCACCCCTATTTAAACTAAGCCAGCACGCAAGCTGTACAACCAAATATTAGCAAAAGACTCTAATACCCCTTCTAACTAACTTGTGGTCCTATTGGCACATTTTACCCCTTTTGCTAGCTTTCTTATCCATCCCTTCATATGACTCATATACATCATAGTTGCCTAACAGAATGACTATAAAATCATACCTGTGGAGGGTTGATGATAGGTGTGCTCAACAAGCTTCCATACACCCCACCATTGGATATGGTGAATGTACCTCCTGTCATTTCATCAATAGATATGGATCCATCACTGGCCTTCTTTGCAAGGCTGTTGATCTCCTTCTCAATCTCAGCAAAATTCATCCTCTCTGCATTGCGAACAACTGGCACCACCAAACCCTAGAAAAAGAAATGTACCTCTTTCAGTTAAATCCAGTTAATTAAAAATAAATGTTTAAATAGAGGAACAGAAAAGAAATGAAATGAAAAAGTGGACCACACTGCTAAAATAGATTGCCTTTCCTTTCAAACTATTGCTCTTCCCTTTTTCTCCAAATCCATTCAAGTCAAAATCATCCCCACCCCAGCTGTCACACTGCCTGAGTAACCAATATCAAGTTACCAACCCAGTCAAACATCCCCTATTCAATAGCCCACATATCACATCTACACCTCACTACCCACAGCAGCCATCTATTTCCCTCACTGCCTGTCTCTAGTTCTCTTTTTCTCACTTCCTTTTACAAACACCATATCCATTAATATTATGAAGTGAAAATTTTAGTAAAATTCAAGAGACCACGGTAGAACTACAACTAAACAAAGAGATCCCACAAATATAAGCTACTCGTTAGTTCACTTTGATGCATACAAATCTGCTAATTTCATTTGACCATTTTGAAATTACAAACTCATAATACAAACCTTTGGCGTACCAACAGCTATACTTATATCAATGTAGTCTCTGTAAATGATATCGTCTCCATCAATGACAGCATTGACTACAGGCAGATACTGGAGTGCACTTATAGCAGCCTGCAGAAACAAATAAAACTCTCATATTAGAAAAGAGCAAAGTGGGAAAAAAAATTTATAACCAAGACCACGGATGTTCTCTCGATGTATAACAAAATTTCTAACTTTAGTTATTTCCATAAAAATGTAGAATACATCCATACCTTCACAAAGCCAGACATGAACCCCAGCTTGACACCATGCTTCTCAACAAAGGCATCCTTGTAATCAGAGCGGAGCTTCATTAAATTAGTCCTGCAATGTAAGCCCAACCAATAAACTTAAAAGTTAAAAACATCCCACAAATCCCCATAATGTTGAACTCTAAAAAAGTTATATTATCAAGGCAACAAAGGCCAAAGAGAGTTAAGGAAGGTCTCAACAGGAATACTGATATAATCAATACATAATAATCAGATAAAATACTGAATCTCCAACTCTCTACTCCACTCCCCGATTAATGCACAGAGACACCCAGAAAAGAGTAAGCGTAATTTCTAAATTTGCAAAATACTAAAGAGTAAGCGTAAGAACTTACATATCCACTTCATTGAAAGTTGTCAGCAATGCAAATGTGTTTTGAGAATCCTTCAAACGAGTTGCAACACGTTTTCTAAGTCTTGTCATTGGAACCTGGCTCGTCGAGATAGTTTGTGAGAAATTGCACAAGGTGATACTTTCTGAGTTTTGCCAGCAAGACTTTGGAAATTTATCAAATAATAATTTCAAGCACACCAGATAAAACAGCGTACCCGTCTCTCCCTTTCCTTTGGAGGAAGTTGTGGTTCTGATGGAGTGTGCTTAGGAGCGGAAGCAGGAGCCGAGGCTGGAGATGGAGGCCTTGGCTTTTCCTTGATGGGAGTAGTCTCAACTTTACTTTCTGTGCTTTCCTTGGTGCTTTTCTCAGCTGGAGATGGATCAGCTGCAGCTTTCTCAGGTGTGGCAGCAGGAGCAGCTTCACCACCTTTTAATATAACAGCAATCTTCATACCAGGCTCCACAGTTTCTCCTTCTTGAGAAATGAACTATCAAATTCAGGAAAAGGGACAGAAAATTTAGCACAAAAAAAAAGGGAGAGAACAGAGAACTGAAAAGTGGAAGATGACATAAATCAAAGATGTTTTTGTAACTTCACCTTTTGGATAACTCCAGCTTCAGGACTGACTACATCAATAGTAACCTGAAGTCAGAAAACCATTTATCCACTGCATTAGATATTTAAGCTCTGAGCAATATCGTGGAAATAAACATGATAAAAACTACTTCAAATTACTTTATCTGTTTCAATTTGAGCAATGGGCTCATCAGCTTCTACTCTGTCACCGACATCTGCCATAAACATACATATGTCAAGAAAAATGGAGCATTAAGAATTAGGAAAAGATAACATATTACATTTTACTTGAAAACAGCAGGAAAAAAAAAAGGTTGCTTACTCTTCAGAAATTTTGCCAAAGTGCCATCAGAAATTGATTCGCCCATATGAGGTACAACAGCAGAAACCAGGTCACCTGTTTTACATGAGATAATATCATAATAATGGAAGAGTTCAAAGAAAGTTCCACAGAAGATATGGTAATCTAAGGTGAAAATACATGTGCAAATTAGGGAGGGATTATCTTATATACCATCAGAAGAAGAAAATGACCTCTGACAGCTATGATTAGTCAACAACGGGTTAAGTGTGAAGGCATCACTGCAAGAAAAATGTGAAGGAACAAAATAGTAAGTAATGCAAGAAAAGAACTCAGAAGAAAGTGATTTCACACACATCCACATTACAATATAAAGATATTATACTAATCAAGCAGGCCATTGGGAGTCTGGGACCAAGCATCTTCTGTACAAAGTATAAATTCAAGAAGCATCAATCTGTGTAGTATTTTAAAATGTATATCACGTGAAATTCACAGTTTCTTTTTATCAATTCCTGACTCTTGACACTCCTAACTCGTAAACATATATTCAATCTCTAAAAAATTGATAAATTCATAAGTTTTACTAACCTTTTTGACTTTAAACTAGCAGAGGGACCTGCAATAGCAAGAAGCAAGGGTCATCACAAATCACAATACGCATCAGCTTCGTCAAAATGAGGATAGAATCTAACTGTCTGTGAAGTTACCTGGTGAAATAAGATGAAACAAGCTTCTTGACTGGCCAACTGTACTGGGATGAAAAGCTATCTGTTCAGGCACATAAAAAGTAAGATATTTAAGAACACCCACAAAATATAATTTTCATGTATACAAAGTCATCAAGACATAGTCAATAAGTGTCTGCTTTTAGTATGTACTCTGGAAACCACAGTGCATGCACATGCCAGATAATTGACACATGTAAACTCAAAACATGAAATAAGAAAGCATAGGAAATAAGAACTTGCATCAATTATCAGACAAGTGATAACATTTTAAGACATGACAAACAGACGGAAAGATTCCGCATAAGTTCAAATATGGAACCATCTATTCTATTCCATTCTCTCATTTACACAAACATGGAAGAATCACCATCCTTTTCTTTTTATCGTCTTTTTAATCTTCGGCATTCTCTTCACATTCAAAAAGTTATTGATACACTGTCTTCTTGATGTTCAAGCACAAAGATTCATGACAAAACACCTGCTGGAGTGGCTAAATTCCCATATAAATGCACATATGTTCAGAATTTTCTGGTTTGGATATGTGGAGGAACAAAAGCTATCATAATTTCCTTCAAAATTTCACTTAAACACTACCACTTCACCTATTCTAGGATGGATTTGGCATTGCCAAACCATGAACATCATTGACCTTAAACATTTCACTACAGTATACAAATATGCATTCTTATAAGATTAAAATAGTACGCATTCTTGACTGGTTCGAACAAACAGTACCTCTCACTACAGTATACAAATGCGCATTCTTAAAAGATTAAAATATAACGCATCTCTATATGCTGAAAGAATAAAGACCTTAAACGCACAAATTTGAAATATTTATTCTATTTTTATGGGTTTATAATTTATTATCTTCCTATAAATAATAAGTTGACATCTAACTATCTAATTCTTCATTAATCTTTTTCATTGTAAAAAACTTTTTTATGAAGTCCTTGAAATGCATGAAAAAAACATAAAACAGCACATGACTGGCACTAATAAACTCTAAAAAGAACAGATAAATGCGTGAAAATACTATGCAATTTTCTGAGTCGAATCTTGTAAAGCGAGTTCCTACACTTAGTTGTTGTCCAAATAAACATTTTAGTAAGTCACAAGATAAGAGTCAACTTGTCATTTACTAAATTAGGAACAAATGAAATTAAAATGTAAATAAATACAAACTATATTTATACAACATAAGTTTCAAACAAATAGTTTTGTGTTTTCTTGCCACCCATAGATATCCATCATCTACATCATGATATTATCAAAATGATTCTAGTACATATGCATTCTCTGAAAGCCATAAACTCCTACCCAAAGTTCTACCATGGTTTCCAAAATCAAATAAGCTATCATTTCCTTTCTCTCGTACAACTGAGACCTTGCTACGCAGCATCCTAACAAAAACTTAAAAAATCAAGGAAACCTTAGTGGAGTCCATGCCCATTAATCTGAGATGCTCAGTGCCTAGTCTCTAATTTTCTATTGTCACCTAATTCCTGAGCTAACAAAATGTAATAAATCTTCAAACAGTAACAATATCAGAGTGCAACTTGAAAACTTGCCCCCCACACATCTCTTGTTCTAATCAAATATGTTCAAACAATAGGTTTGTTGAAGCGTTTTATTAGAAATGCAAACTATACACTCAAATCACAAAGACACCAAATCAGAACCATCGTGAAAAAAAATAAGAAACCGTATACCTCGCCTTCGACAGCAGAAACCCTGGAAGCCGATGCAAAAAACGAACGTCTTAGAATCTGCTTTCAGGCAATAAACAGCCAAATGATTACTCAAAAACAATTGCAAAAATCAGACGACCATGTAATTTAAAAAGGGGGAAATCATTCTACGCATTTAAGCTGTATTCACTTACAACCGAAGACGAAGAGCCGCGGCTTGCGACTCTTCTGCTCAGAGGACCCAACATCGCTAGATTAATCTGTTAAAAGAAATTCCGAAATCAAATCATCATCAGATTAAAAAAAAGAAGGAAAAAGATCAAACTGAAACCCTACGAAATCGGAACAAATGACACAAAGCAGATCGGAGGGAGAGGATGTAACCTAATTGTGGGAGATTTGGGGGCGGGGACGAGGCTTTACCTTAACGCAGATGAGAGAGGATCTCCGAAGAAGAGAAGAGAAGAGAGGAGGAAGATTGAAGAAGAAGCTTCTTGGACTTTTTCCTGCTGTATAAGGGTTTGGATGTTCACAAGGCAAATGACCCCGTACACGGCACAAGCGAGACGTTAAGGCGAGTCTATACAAACTGCGCATGAAAATGTCAAACGAGACTATTCGCTTTAATTTTGGGCGGCCCTGTGGATTGGCCCTAATAAGCGAGGCCATGTTTCACTTTTACCAAAAAAAAGTCTTTTCTACCCAAAAACTACTTTTAATACTCTTGAAATTCGTGCAACTCACTCTACTTTTTACGTTTTTTGAGACACTAAAAATCACTTTTCATCAAAAAAACCCTTTCTATCCACAAGTGAAACAAGGCCCGAGACGACGTCGTTCACCTCATTTTTCGCAATTGGGGGCAATTTCGTATTATTAACAACATGTGTAGAAGAAAGGAGAATGATTGTCTATTGTATTGTATTTACAATTTATTAGTTTTTTTATCTGGTAATAATTTGGTAAATAAGACAATTACTCAATACCAATAGCATCGGGTAAATGAGAACAATAAGTTATGTGTGATTGTTTATTATCCAATGTGAATATGAGTGGACAAGCTTAATAATTTTATCTACCACAGAATTTGCACTTTTGTATATATGAGAAATGACCGTGTCATCCAAAGAAGAGCATCGTATCAAGAAATATGTTACAAACATTTCAATTTTTCATGGACATTTAATTTCTTGCCTTAATGTTTTAATCAAATTTGGTTGTCACTTTCAGTTTCTAACTTACTAATTCCCAATTCTATTGTCGGTTGGAGACCTTTATACAGAGCCATAGTTTCGGCCTTTAGTATTGATTTGTCTCCTATTTTCACAACGCATATTTTCAAAACTTCTCCCTTGTTATTTCAAATTATTACCCAATGGTAGTTGACTCGTTTTCCACTTTTGATGCGTCGACATTTAATTTATACCATCTTTGCCTTGGTTTTTTTCATTTATGTTGTTGTCTATGAGTATTTGTTGTCATTCTCCTCCAATTACATTCTTCATGTTCTTATTTGGCCTTCTCCCCGTTTATCCATTATTCAATATTGATTTTATACGGGTATGGGATCACATTTTGCGCATCAAATCTTCTCTTATTTCTATTATACCATATTGACCACCATGCATTAGTTGTTACTTTTTAAGATACCACTTGTCTATTTCAAAATTTAAAATATAATTTAAGGAATGAGGTCCCTTATAATAATAGTTGTTACTATTGGATTAAGTATATTCAGCAACAAACAACAAAATTTAGGGAAAAAATGACATAGGAAAAAAATTAATGGCTTCTTGCTCCTTCAAATCTCATGAAGAAAAAAGGTATAAAAAAATCTCGAGATAAAGGCAGCTGTTTTTATGTCATTTTTTACATTTGTGTTTTGTATGGAAAATGACAACTCTCTTCTCAGGGTTACAAATATTGGTCATAAAGACGATTTATACAAAAAAGGAAGGACAATGGTAATAATTGGTCTATAAAAAAGATGACGATACGAGAACCATAATTCACAAGTCCTCTAACATGTCATTTTTGTCATTTTGCTCTGTTTTATTTGACACCCTCCATCTTGACTCCCAACTTGGAGAGAAGGAGAATTTGCTACGTGGAAGGTAGTGTTTTGTCGAGGATGAATTAGAATTGTATAAGGCCTTCTATCAAGTAACAGTGAATTTTCACATGCTTGGTCCTTTCATGAAAAAATTAGATTTTGAGCAATTTGCATAGGTCATCTGTTGTTACAATGTAGACTTATGGGCTTGATAGGAGATACACTTAGTTCTTGTAATAGTCAGATTAACCATGTGAGTTTTGAAACAACTTGAGTTATTGGTCTATACTAAACTTTTGAAGAATTTTTACCGAGAGTTGACTATTTCTTGGATTTTCATGATATTGGTGAGGAACCAAGTAAAAAAAAGAAAGACACCCATTAATCTCATAGTGTATGGACAAGAAGCTCAATCTAAGTTTGTGTATCATGCCAAAGTAGGTTCCTCGAGGCCTTTTAGGATTATGCCTTGGCCTATTGTGCTGGAAACATACATCAATGTATAATGCAAAGCCGATAGTTTGAACAACAAAATTGACGGCAGATCTTGTATTTGTGAGGAAATTGAGTTTTTCAATCATTTGTCAATATAGTATGGGGTTTCTCAGAAGTTCACCCTCATTTGGAGTTAGTTTAGTGTAGAGGAACTGAGGAAGGGAGTTGGATGTCATGTAAAAGCTTAGTGGCGAACTTCTTTTGAGGGTTCTGATACCATGTTACAATTACTATAGGATTAAGTATACTCAACAACAAGGTTATCAGAATCCCGATCCGATTCTACGATTCTAACGATCTTACGATCCATAACACGGGAAATGATCCACGATCCTAAGTAGGATCTTAGTGGAGTATGATCTTAAATGATTTAGTATACAATCCCGATTTTACATACGATACTAACGATCCTATAAATGATTCTTACGATCTTATAAAATGATAATTATGACTACATATTATTAATAATTTCAGGGTTAGCTTCTTATTTTCATTAAAATAGTTGACTAGTCCATCCTACAACATTCTTAATAATCAAAATAATAATGTTTATCAATTTCTTACTTCATATAAAAAAATATACAATAGATTAGGTTATCCTTGCATACTTTTAGTGATAATGTAGGATCTTACGATTCAGCGATCCGATCCAAAAGACCCTCAACGATCCAACCTAGAATCCCGATTTTGATAACCTCAACAATAAAAAAAATATTTAGAGAAAATGATAGAGAAAGGAAATTAATGACTTCTTGCTCATTCAAATCTAAGGGAAAAAGTAGTAGTTTTTATGTCATTTCTTGTGTTTTTATGGAAAACAACAACTTTATTCTCAAGGTTACAGTAATTGGTCGTAAAGGTTATTTATACCAAAAGAAAAAGACAATAGTTAGTAATAATTGCTCCAACAAAAAATAAAAATATGACCTATAATTCAGGTGTCCTTTAACATGACATTTTTGTTCTCTTATCGGGCTATATTTGACAAACGTATTACAACCTTCATTCGCATAAATCATAAGAATTTTGTATCAATAGTTTCCAGAATCAAAATTAAATTTTTATATATAGTCATTAGTTATGATTGTATAATATGTTTCTAATTAGGAGAAAATTTTAAAAAATAAATTGGACATATTTTTTATGATTTAACAATTAGTACAATTTTTGAATATCCTTTATTTGTATTTATAAAAATATTATTGTTAATTATATAAGTGAGAAAAAAAACTTTATGTTACTTATCTTCTAAATACATACAGTAAAACCTCTATAAATTAATAGGATTTTGACCATGTTATTTTATTATTTTATAAAGATATTAATTAACCGATAAAACAACATTTATTAATTTAAAGATAATTTATTTGTAATAAGAGCTTTCAATTGCACTATCGTTGAAGATTTTACCATAGGATTTTAGAATGCTATGAGTTGAGACAATCTGATCCATGTAAGATTAATGTTTTCGATGCTATCAATCTTGTAGTATCGACTTTGATAGTTAATGTTGAGCAAGGGGGCAAATTGTTTTCGACACCGTAAAATTCATTCATGGGATGCAGTCTCAAGGAATTATAATTAACATTGTAAAGTTTGTTTTCAACGCAACGCTAGAAATGTTGTATACAAAAAAAATGTTAGAGATGAACTCTAAACAAACTTAAACTAGCATAAGTACTCGTACCTTGTACGAGTTTAACAAAATATAAATCATTTATTTTAAAAATAAATTAATTAGAATTTTTTTATCTCAATATGGATAAAATTTACGCATTATTTTAATGTAAGATCCAATAATTTTTTTCTATTACTAAATAAAATGAATTAGTTTAGCAATTTTTAAATTTGTACATATATAAATTTAAAATTTATACATATAATATCAAATAAAAATTTAATTCTAACTTATATAATTTTTTTCATTATAATATGAGACTTGAATATATAATTAACCAATAAAATGTATAACTAATAAAAGTAGAATGAGATAAGAATGAATCTAAGATTTAGTTATTAGTTTGTAACAAACTTATATAAAAATAACACAAAATAATTATAATTTTTTTTTAAATTAGTATTGAATTTTTTTAGTATGTGATGATGTGGCGCCACATAAGCGAATTGAATATAGAGGTGACACATACGCGAAATGAATGTAAGACCGACATGTGTCAGAAGTATCAATGAAGGCTGATAGACATTATAATTGAACGACTATCATGATCTAGTGAACAACTATATATTTTAGAATGAACAACTATAAATGAAGTTTTCCAAATAACGATTTATGAAATGAACAAGTAAAACAATCGTGTGAACAATTATATACTAATGGATGAACAAAATAAATAACTTGGAAAATGCTTATCATTCATATTTAACGTTAATCTAAACAACTTCAATTCTGAAATGAACAATATCTCATAGGTTATGCCATTTGCTTTTTTTCAAAATTAAACCAGTCCATATCCATATAATCACGAGACTGTTTTTTTATTATTCTTCTAAATTATTTTTCATTTAAATCATCACCATTTATTATATTAGATCTAACGATCCTAATATCTCCTCCCTATTTACTGTAAAAAAGCTCCTTACTTGAACCTAACCCTATATAAACAACACTAGAATCATATTTCACTAAATCACCTTAGTTATGTCTATGTAAGTATATATAATTATTAATTTATGATATTAATTGGACCTTGTATTTATGTAGTGGTTTTTTGAAAATATATTATCTTATTATGTTGTCTAAATTCGTTAAATTTTCCATTGGTCCAAGTCGAGACCGGATAAAAATATTATCTTATAGAATTTATTAATTTAACGAGTATTAATTTAATGAGGCTTTATTGTAGGTTAAAAGTATTGTTTTAAAAATATAAAACCATATAAAAATCAACAAATTTTTATACAAAAAACAATAAACCTAAATAAATTCAATATAACAAATTCTTCTCATTTTAATAATTAATCAAATTATAATATATTATACCACAAAACAAAAAAATGTCAGGCCTTTGAAATCTTATTTGCACAACCTTGTTTGGTTCAATGTTGAAAACTTACTTTTCTAGGAAGTGATTTCCCTTGAATTAAAATCCATAGGAAGTTGAAAATTATGTATGGATGGTTGAAAATAATTTTATTTTCTATAAATATAAAAATTTTAAAATTACCATTTAAAATCATAGAAAGTGACCCACCCTACCATAACAAGTCCACTTCCTATAATTTAAAGTAAGTAAATCTTTTTGGGTAAATTAATTTCCTACATTTTAAACTTTTAAAAATAAACAAAAACATGAATTAAACTTCGTACAACATGAACTAGAACGCCAAAACGGTTCATCTCAAGAGCCCCTAATTCTTTATATAAAAAATTAAAGGGAAATTCCTTTTGGTGCTCTCGAGGTTTCGACTTTTCCTCTTGGTATCCAAAAAAAATTCTTATTTCTTTTGGTGCCCTTCTATTTTTGAAAAATTTCCTTACCGTAACCTAAATTTACTAAAATGCCATTTTTCATTCATTTTTTGAATTTCCGTTAAAAAATTAAAAAGAATAATAAAAATCAACATTTCTTTTTTTTTACTCACAAGTCACAAAACTAAATTTGAGCAAAACCTACCATCTGTTACTAAGAATGAAACATACTAAAGCTTTTAAGCAGGATTAATGTACTCAAACAACAAAATAACTAAAAAAATAGAAATCAGAATAGTCCATTAAGTTCAATGTAATTCCCTCAACCTCATCATCTTCGAAACACTACTCGCGGGAATGATCACAATTACGCGATCATCAAATCCAGGCAGTAAATATTTGATCGCTTGATTGCGGAGCCACCCTTACCGATTACGCCGCTGATGCGGGACAAGTGGCAAAGGGATTGGAAGATGACATGGCCTGGAAGAACGACGAGCCCAATCTAAGGCTTGGATCGCTTGTTGGAAGCCGCAAAGCCGTTTATTGAGGTCGGGTCGACATATTTCGCAAGAATATGCTTCGCATGTAGAGAGATGTATGCGCCGAACATTTCAATTTCACACCCAATATACCTAGTTGGAGTAGGGACGATGGAGGAGACGATGATTGTGGAGGTGGTAGATTAGGTAAGCTCAAGCAGAGAAGATGAGAAAAGTCGCCTTTGAGTTTTAACCCCTTTTTTCTAAGTAAAAAGATGTAGATTTTTATTTTATTTTTTATTTTTTTAAAGGAAATCTTCTAAAATGGATTTAAATTGACATTTAAGTGAGTTTAAGTAACGAAAAGAAGGTTTTTAAAAACAAAAGGACACTAGAAATAAAAAAATTTTAAGACACCAACAATAAAAATCGAAACCTCTAGGACACCAAAATAATTTCCCAAAATTAAAAGTTTAGAACCGTTTGCAACTTTAGGAGATACGCTCCACGTCTGATAACTACAAGTCTACAACGCCGCACCACCCGACTCGCTATCTGTCGGCATAAGGGAAGCAGGAAGCGCGCCAAAACACTTCTCTCTCTCTGCTTACAAAGAATGGAGGAGGTGGACGAAACCGAAGCTCAATCTCAGGTTCCTTCACCTGATCGCTTCTCTCGCTTATTCTCCTTCTGCAGCGATCCAACTCAGTGATAATCGGTCTTTGATTCTCCCGTTGCATTTCGAAATTGCTTTTCTAGTTTAGTTGTTTCACGAAGTTATGCGTACTGCGTACATCAATCTTACGCTACATCGATTTGTATCTTATGAATTTGATTTCGTTCTCACTATTTTGCTGCAAATATTGCGACCTTTGAAAGTACGATCGAGTTGCTTTTGCGTGCCTTGTTCTGGAGGAATTGCCCTACCGTGTTGGTCGTTTTAAACATAAAATAGCTTGCAGTGGATGAACCAGTGAGTAAGAACGATGATTGAGGGTTTTGGGAAATTAGCATAGATCACAATTGGATTCTGTGTGTTCATCCATTTCCATTTGTTGAATCTTTGTTTATATTGTTTGATTACGCTCTAAATTTGGTATTATCGTGCCATATTTTGTTAATGTGTTTGATGAGTATGCTCACAGTTCTGGAAACCGATTAGAAATTAATGTTAAAATGTTTAGCTAGTTTATTCAAAGAACTTGTGGAACTAGTAAATAGTAATCGCGCATGATGCTGTAATTGATATAGTCTGAAGTTTTTGCTGTAATGTTCTTTTAAAACATGAAGTTATTAGTCTAATATTCTTTCATATTAATTTGTGTCGTCTATTTTATGCAGGTTTACATGGCATGTATCATGCACGGTCGCAGGTTTACTTCTCCCTGTGTAGAACTCGATCTTCCATGTTATCCTTTCCGTTTCGACTGATAGTGTGGGTGGGAATAGAGGAATGCTTGATCCCTTCATTATTATTTTCATCTCTGTATGTATTGGACTTCTTGTAGTTGTTGTGTTGCGTGCATGAGAATAATGAGATATATAAGGGCTAATATGTGATAAAGTCCAGCAAGCTCTTTGAGACACACTTGATCTTATCTGCAACTTAATGGCATTGCTTATTGATCAACAGGATTGGAGTTGCCTATTATGACTCCAGTATACGACAGCTTAGTGTGCTCGAAGTTTGGGAGGATGGTTCTGATTATCCTCTAGTCGACCTGGGTAGGAAACGTTTGTGTGTGTGCATGTTCTGTTATTTATCATGGATTTTCGACTTTTAGTTCATGATGGTATCACATTCACAGATTCACTGCACCCAAGCTAGATAAGATGTTCTTACCTTTGTAATTGCTTTCCATGTTAACATATGCTTTCTCTGAGCTTTTGGCTACTGTCATTTGCCAGTTAAATTTCAGGCAATGCCTCTGATCATTTACACAAGTACCAAAAGTGAGGAATCATTCCTGTCAGCTTTACAGAGAACTGGTATGCTCATTTCACAGTACACGGAATTTTAGCTTGGCCTTGCGCCCTTGCATCTAGTTATTGTACTTACTATCCATATGCTGCAGACGGAGTGGATGGGACAACTACAGTGAAACTTGTGAAAAGTTCAATATTCAGTTACGAGCAAGCTTGGCACAGGTTACACTAACTATGCTACGTAACTCAATGGGCATTTCTGCCCGTGTCTTTCAATTTTCCCTTGTTCTATTTGTATTTCCATGACATCTCAATTTAGTGAACATTACGGTCTTAGAAATATATTAAAACATGAGAACTGACTGTCATGTTGATAAACTAGACAAATTGTTCAATGATGATAAACAAGTTTGAATTGCTGGCTGAAAGACCTGAGCTTGGGACCCCTTCCTTCAGCTTCATTGTGGCCTCTCCTTCTAGATCTGGGTCCGATCCAACACTTGATTGATTCTTATAGAACTTAACATACTCTTGTAGCAATTCCTCCACCGCCTCCCCTCCTTGTGTTGCGGTGTGTTGCTGTAGGACGAGAAATTTTGGTTCTTCATCTTCCAAGCTTGCAAAAAGTTCATATGGTATCTCCTCCGGTGAGAACAACGGCATCAGATCCATCTTTAGCTTCGTGAAATCACAACCCTTTCTATCTCGTGTTGACTCATGCTCAGATCTGGTTAAGAGCTCCACCAAAACTTGCGACTCCTTGTCCTTAGGGCACGACCCTCCAGTGACTCCGTCATCGTTCATCTTTAAGACCCTACCGCCGTCGGCCAAGCCAGCCGGAGGCTGCTCGGTGATGTCTGATCCAACAACGCAATCCCTGGTCAACGTCCCTCTCTCTAAAAAAATCTCTAGGCCCCTACTTGACGGTCTCCACTGGCGACCAAGACAAATTAGGGTTTTTTTTCTCTAGTTAGTAGAAACAAATAAATAAGGAAAGAAAAGAAAAATATAAAAAAAAATCAATACAAGTGCTTTAACGGAATTTTAACGGGAGATGTCCAGTGGGTGGTTGATTTTTGACGGAATCGTTTTTATGGGTGGTTTCCGATAAATTGTTATTAGGCGGGTGGTTAAACGCAATATGGCCTATCTTACGGGTGGTTTCCGACAAAAGACTCAAAATTTAAAACTATTTCAGTCTTCAATTCAAGAAACCTCTGTTATCCCAATATATATACTGATTTATCCACTTTCTTCCGGCAACAATCGAAGTCACAATGGCACGTCATTCCTATAGTATTAGGATTAGCTAAAACCTTCCAAGTTGAAACAAATCATAATTTACAAGAAAGGACATGTGGCGAATTTTTGTCAACTACTCCATTTTCTGCTAATTCATCTTGGTAAAAAGCTCGACTAGTGTTCCATCATATACTAGAACGATTATTAACATTAAATCGAGATAAGCATTGAAGCCAAAGTGTACGTAACGTGTTACAGAAAACGAAATAATATAATATAGACATGCCTTATACTGGCACTGTTTGAAGAGAAGATCCATAGACGTAGTAGGCCCAACATAAACACGTAGGCAGAGCAAAGAAAGCACAGCACAGAGAGCTGCAGTGGCTTAAAAGACGATTAGGAAATCTATTTACAGCATCAAACAACCTTGATCATATAAACGTGTTGCTTTAGTAGGCTGGCAGTTCAAATGATCCGAAAGTATTCTCTCCACTGTATGTCATGTAGAGAAATCCATCCTCATCTTTGTGCTCCTCGTAGATTGCTGACATCATTGCAGCTGCAACATAACAAGGAAGGCGTTACATACGACAAACACAATTGCACTGAACTACAGAAGGCATTAACTTTGGCTTTAATGGGTGCTTGTGCGAAAAATGAGTTATTTAACACGTGGTTTCATAATTTTCATAATTAACCCAACAGCAAAACACAAGAACCTGTCCAAACTCACTGTAAGGTTAATGGAGGTAATGGTAGAACAACAGCCATCACATAAAAGCCCATTAATACATATTTACAAGCTTTACCTGTGGGTGGAAGAATATTCTTAACAAATATGAAAATAGCCTTTTCGGCGCTGAGCTTGATCCTTTTCCTTACAACATAGACAAATTGTCCAACTGTCAGATCAGCAGGAACCAGATATCTGCACTCGTTAAAAGGGCATATAAATGAGAAAAACCAGCCTTAAGTAATAAAAACACATTGTAGAATTTGTTAGGAGGAAACAGGTGAAAAAGTATTTTATCACTAACTTTTTCTTGTCAATGTCAGGAATGTCGCTTCTCTCAGCTTTCTCCACAATTACCTATGGGACACAGAAAAATGAAACTAGAAAAGTCAAAATTTTATACATGAAAAAGATATCACTTGACTAAGAGAAGCATTTCAAGAGGAGAAATGTCAGTGTACTGGAATTCTGTCAGGGTATTTCTCTCTGATGCGAGTAGCTTCAGCCTGCCTTCTCTCTGCAACAACACATAAGTACCACACAATGTCAAGATCAAAGGTTTATGCATAAAAATTATAGCAGCAAAAAAAAAAACTCTGCATGCTACATTAAAAGGTCCAATTAACCATAAATAATTCCTTAATTATCCAGATACACCATTGTAAAGACTAATAATTAAACCAAAATACAAGGAAGTTATGCTGCCTATGCACATATAGGTTGAAAAGAGAATAGAAAACTGGTCTTTCTAGAATTTCAGGGACTAATCTCACATGTGATATACACAAACCACAAATGAACACATTCTTGAAGCAGTATAATAAACAAAATTGATGAAGAATACTTGATTGCCAAAAATCCAGAAGAGAACTGATTGTAACATTGAAGCATCAATGACTGACCTTGCATTCTCTAATCAGAAGAAGTTACAAGAGCATTAATCAGTTCTACAACCTTGTGTCAGGCATTTGCCTTCAAATTCAAAAACTTTATATCTAAGAAACAAATTTGCAAAAATATTTTTATAAACCACACTTGAAAAGAAATTTCAGAAGCTATTATGCCATCTGCAAGACTAACCTAGTTACAAATTTACAAAACAAAATGACACATTGCGAAAAACACATTGCACAATGGAGAAAAATAGATCTGTTCTATATTTTTAAGGAAAATTATCATCTGCTCAAAATCTCTTCTTTATAACTTTAGTAGTGACCTCTATTAATAGAAAATGAGTAGATGTGAAAGGTGTCAATTCCTTTTTACACAGCCCGGTGGAAGTACATCTGCTTCTCCAGAGTTTATTTTGAGAAACTAAAAACAACTTTGCCTAAAAGATGACAAAAGATGATTGCAAGCAAATTACTTCTTTTCATAGTGTTTTCAATGGTGGTCCAAATTATACACCCACCAAAAATTCTAGGGTCATCTGAAACAATTGTGTATAAAGTAACCCGTTATCTAAAAACTTCAAGAGAGAAGACCTACCTGGTTCCCACTTTCCCACAGCACACCCCACATATTAACAAAAAAAAAAAGTTCACCTTTCAATCAACTAATGATAAGCAAATTGTAGGGTAAATTGCGTTTAAGGTCATAAATTATATTCTGTATTCTATATTGGTTTTATTTCAAAACTCATCCTTCCATTAGTTTAGCCCTTGAATCAACGTCCATAACCTTGCGATCATATTCTAAACGAGTCATCAATTTTTTGACATCAGCACCAAATGATCCCCAAACCTTTTTAAATAAAACTAAGAGTATACAAACAAAATCAATGAGTAAATAGACTTTAATTAAACAGAATTAAAAAAAATTAGGGACTAATTTAGGACACTGGTAAAAAAAGGCTGAGATCCTCAAATTATAAAGAGGGTTTTATGATCAATCAAAATCCGGGGAGAGACAGATACCGAGGGGGTGTTGAAGCTTGAAGGAGCTCTTAGCCATAGCGTGCACTGCTAAGCATCAACAATTCCAAAATTAGGGTTCGCAGCAATTCGACAGATCAAAAGTAAAGTAACACACAGGAGGGAAGCGAAATTGGAAAGGGAAAGCATAAAAGGAAGAACCTTGGATGAAAATCGAGAGAAGAAAAGAGAAGTAAATGCCGAAACGAACAATCGCTTGCTTCCACGAATGAATCCCCGAATCCCAAAGCAAAAGCCGAGACAAAGAGCTGCGCGAGTTGAATGAAGTGCGTGTGCTTTGCAGCTTATGGAAGGTCAAGTGGGACCCGGATATATACTATGGGCCTATCGTATTAAATAAATACAGGCCCATTGGGCAAGTAACACTCTCCGGTGGCCCAATTTATTTATATATAAACCGGTTAAAACTACGTAGCTCGTCTGATCTTAACAAACGTAGTAATAATATTTTTTTTTTGTTCCGAGTATTCCAATCGAATATTGTATTATTATTGAGAATTTTTAGGGGAAATGATATTATCATGTTTCTTATACAGTATAATTGAAATAAAATCCCGAAAAAACCTCGCTTTCTTCTGACCAGATCATGACCTTTTTACATAATGATGTTTATTACAATTACTATATGTAATGAGACATTAATGTGGGTGCTCGTAGCAATTATGGAGTAGCATATCTCATCTCATAAGTATAAAATTCAGATTTTTGACAGGTCACAAATTTTAGGTCAATAAATGCATTATAATGGGTTCCTCTTCCTTAAAAATAGGATATCATCAAGACACCCTAAAAACTTTCTTTAACTGGGAGAACCGAGAACATGTTTGTGTCAAATAAAAGTGGTTTTTGTCAACACCGCATCCCTCACCCTCCTAAGGTCTCTCCCCTTAAGAGTCCTCCCAACACCTTCACAAACCGAGAAGGATGCCATGCGATTCTTCGTATGCTTCTTGGCCAACCACTCATGCGGCGGAAGCCTGCTTGAGTGATCATCATCATCATCATAGTCTTCATGATCACATTCATCATCATTCCGATCATAGCTCATGAGTCTGTTCCTAGTAGAACGACCCTCATGATACAAATCATGATCAACATAAGAAGTGTTCCTAGAAGAGCTTTCCTTGCCATAGACCTTTGACCAGTCCGGTATGTTCACGGGTGCAGAGTGGTTGACCAACTTGGGCTCCGGGCTCGGGTTTGTGCTCTTGGGAATCAGTCTTGATGCACTTTGAAGCTGCCTAGAGAGCAACCCTTTATAGGGCTGCTCACAGGCAATGATGGTCATAGCTTTTGTTTTTGCCATGATATCCCACACATCCGACTCTTGGAAATCCTCGTTTCTTGATGACATTGTTTTCCATCCGTTGAAATTGAAAATGGAATTTATGTCGGAGAAAAGCTCCAAATATGGTAAGTTTTGAGCCTGGAAATCAAGAAAGAGAATGTATCAATTACGAAACAAGGAAATTGATTGAACTTCTCAGCTTCCAAACGATTTTGATAGGACATAACGAGATGAGATAAGAGTACCTGAATCTTTTGGATTCACTTCATCATTATGAAGATTCTTGAGATGTCTGGAGAAGATATAGTTTATTGTAAAGATCGAGATTTCACAAAGGACTGAGGAGAAGAATATAAAGAAACAAACTTGTAGCAGGGGTACAAGTGCCAGGGGAAAGAATTCTTCAAGAAATTTAAACCAGGAGCCATCATGGTGCTAATTACAGTTTTGGTGATAATGATGGTTGTTTAATAAAATAATGGAGATATTAAGCAAGTTTCCGCAAAGTTTCTTAGTTGCTTCCTCTAATTGCCTGCTTACATAGGCGTATGCTTCACAACTTAATTGTTCAAGGACTTGGTAATATGTCATGGCATGATTCCATAATATAAAATTTATGCAGACATTTGGGAACGTTAATTATTGGTGAATGCCAAGGGTGAAACACGTTGCAAATCTGTAGAGATTAAGATTAATCATTTGTTAAAGCATGCAATTAGCAGACAGTTTATGATTAAAAAATCTTTTGGGGATTTGTGGAAGAAACTGTGTTTTATTTAATGAAATCAATTAGTTTAGTGGAAGAAATTTTCAGCTTCAAATCAATGTTTGGAGGCTAAAAAAGGTACTGTAGAAGACAACGGTGTTTACTTGTGCTGGAGAATTAAACCTAAAGGTCATTTTCAAAAACCACCATTCAGTGAATTTGGATAAAAAGTTAAAAACAAAAGAAACCATATAGGAATATACTTATTTGTCAACTGAGGAAAGATACAAAATCCAACTTGAATTCTGATGGCCACCAATTTGTTCTCCTTGTATTACTTTTTATAGATTATAATAGAGAACCATATCAAAAGTTTTCCACCACATTTTCATCAAGGAAAATATGTTGGATTTTCCATTAAGCAGCGGCCGAAAAGAGTTGAGTTGTGGTAAAAATGTGTTCAACCTTGATCCTCAAGTATAAGTTTTGGATTTTCTTGAGGGTCGGGCTCCGTTTTGCAGACCCCATAAATCTCACATCAGCTGAGCTTACTAGATCCGTTCAAGTTGGACTCAACTAATCATCAAGAATTTTGGGATTACAAATTTTAAAAAAAAAAATATGTTCATCGTGACAATCTAATTGAATTGAGCATAATCTTGAAAACATCATCCAAGAGACAAAATCTTGAATGGTTGACTTGATCAGGACATGTTTTAATGGGTTTGACTTTAATCCTAGGAAATGTCTATTGGATAATATTTTCAAGATTATGCTGTTCAAGTCCTCTTATTCTCTATGGAGTGGGAGACATGTAAGGTCTTTTAACCCAAGTGCTAAGCTGGATTGTTTAATTGTCAAAGAAGATAATCAAATAAGATTTGTACCTTGGTAATGGATCTCTGTTTGGATCAGTTCTCCATTGAAAGAGATGAAGTGATCTTCTTGTGCCTGAAGGAGGTAAATGCAAAAGAATATCATATTGATTATGGTGAGCTCTTCTATCTTACAAAATTTAGCACATAACTTAATGGCAGTCGATTGTGCATTGTGGCAAGAAATAAAGAACAGTAAAACAAGGTACAACAAACAAGATAAAAAAAAAAAAAAAAACAGGTACAACAAGAATGTAATTGATGAACTGAAAATGGTGAACTTTTAATCCAAGTTCTATTCATACCTCGAACCGCTGTTGCCACTGGTCCATGAAGCATAGAAGTATGAAAAATAAGAAGACTAGAAGTGATTAGAGTTAATAAATTGCATCTCCCTTACATGTTTATGTGATAGAAAGACCAACTGGATAGTTGTAGGCATTACTGCACCAAAATATTGGCCTGTTTGTAAGTTGTAGGCATTATGCATGATTATATAACAGCATAGTTGAATAACCATCTACCTAACCATTAATTAAGAAAACCAGAAGTAACAGATGGACAAGACTTGGATCCAAATAATTAAACAAACCCAAAACTGTCCATACAGAGAAGCTGAGAAAAAGAACTGAAAGCTTAAGCATTGGAGCAGAAACCCTTCACACCGAACACATGAGCCAGTTATTGGTGAGCCTCTAAAATGGTATAACAAGGAGCAATTTTGCTAATTACCATTATTGAACTCAACTTATCTGTTGGCGTAGATACATTAAATACCATATTAAGAAAGAAAAAACTATTGGAGCATAAGATTTTACTTCCAAAAGTATGAGATTCAGAAAACATACGCCTGGGTACTCCCTGGCGTTGTGAAGACCTAACATGCAAAGACATCTTAATATCAACCAAATCTTGTTGTCAACAAATCCTTGGTAAGCCAACAAGATCCACAACATTAGTAAATTTTAAGCTCAAAGTGCACAACATTAGTAAATGAAAATTGATAGAAAGCCCTTTAAGGAAAGACCGACTTCCCATAAACATCATCAGTGTCATTATCAAAATTGAGTCCCCTGGCCCTCATTAAAGATAGGAAACTGGATTGAACTTCACTCAATATGGAGGGCAAAAAACGATAACGTATCCAGGAATAAGCATAATACTTTGAACATATGATCGTCGAGTGATGTAATGCAGGGATGATATAAACAGATGAAGGATACCAGTTGACATACATCTGCAGTATGCTACTACTTCTACTAGAGAAATTTGAAATGCAGAGATAAAGTTTGCAGAGAATATATTATACTTGAGCAATGAGCTAATCTGCAGGTTAAACATCTGCAGCTAGAGAATTATGAAATAGCATATGATGAGCAAAATTAGATCACTAGTAATGAACAATTAATGACAAGTAACAGAAAGAGGGTCCAACATTATGTTATCATCAGAGTAATTACTTCACACTCAATATAAGTACGTGAACTGGATCCAATCGTCATTTTGTTCATCACAAGAGCTGAAAAGCAATGCAACTTCAAATGATTTTAAACCAGATGGTCAATAGCCTTTTCAAGTTACAGTATGCAGAACTATGGAGTACTGACAATATTACAAATTAACTTCTTAAGCATCAATTCATACCTAAAAGATTTACAATATTAACTACCCGATGACATGATTGAGACGAGCAAATCGCTCATCTAAAAGACTTGCAATTATTTGATTCATTTCGCTAAACCAAAATACTTCAAGCATAGCCATTTTTGTTGATAAAATTGACTCTCTTTGTTGAACTATCATAGCCTTTAAAATTGCAATAATTACATAGCTAGGGACGAACCTATTCCACACATCTGACATCTCAAAACCTAATTAAATCCTCGAGCGACCTATACTTAATTGCACAATACTGTCAAGCAATATTAATCGCCAATCAACACGCATTAAACCGCCAATTTAATAGATTGAGTATTTAATCAAACGTATACACACAACAGATCGCAACCGATGGGAGAAATAAACCGCTATAATCTACTATTTTCATTCAATGAACAAAAAGATCGTTATTCACAGGAGTAATGATGGAATCGCCCGAATCCACAGCAGGACTCGTAGCACTAAACCCTAACAGAAACACACAGCTCTTGGCAGCCACAAGCTTCTTCCTCCCAAAGCGCTGCGATCCATAGATCGGAGAAGAGAACTTCGCCAATTGCTCCAAGGACTCGGCGTCGCCGATCTGAACCGACGGGACCGGCAGAGAAGGTAGCCAGGAGGTTAGTGAGTTGACCCGGCGAGTGATGTGGTTTGACCTAGCGCTGATCTTGGAGTCCCTAATCTGAGCCAAAGCGCCTGGTTTGAGGTATTTGCTGAACCGCTCGTGACGGTTCAGGTGAGATCTTGCTCTTCCGGTCATGGCGGGATTGGCGGCCACGAGAGAGCGAGATCGAAAGAGAGAGGAAATGACGATGGAAGTTTTGGGAGGAGTGAGAGGGAGTGAAATTGGAGGGTTGTGAATTGTGATAGACTGATAGGCGGGCGAGGGCTTTTTTTTTATAGAGGGGGAATTAGAGAAGCGGGAAAATGGTGGGAGGGAAGAGAGATGGAGAGGGAGAGGAGTTTTTGGGTTTTGAAATGAAAAATAAGAGATCTTAGAAAAGGGCGCGTTCCTTTCTAAACATTGTTGGTTTCGTTGAATTGCAAAGGATGACTTGGATTACACCGAACATTTTTCTGACACGTGGTCCTCTACTTCTCTTGTCAAAATTACTATATTGGGAAAATTGTTTAATGCTAGCATGTGTGTGACGCCCACCTACGTAGAGGTGTATCCGGTTCTAGAACTGGCGATTTCGGTTCCATCGAATCATAGAATTGGGACCGGGACTGGTTTCGTACCTTTAAAAAAACGTTGAAAATTTCATGATTGCGGATCCGGCGAACCGAAACTACACCTAAATCAGGGTTATTCGGTTAAATTTCCGTATCATATTTTACCTAACCAAATATTGTACTACATTATATGTGCACATATGTGTAGAGGTGTCTAGTTCCTTTGAAATCGGGAACGGAACCGGAAAAAAGTCAACGGTTCAAAAACCGGAATCGGTGGAACCAAGGGTTTGCCGGTTCCGATTCCACGTTCCTTCGGGTATCTAATCCCATTCGCTCCCCTAGTTTTAGTCTCTCAGTGTCAGTGTCGGCCCAACAGAGTGCTTTCGTCGAAAGCTCATTAGGTCAAAACTAAGGGAGTGCTTACTAATAGCGAAAGGCTAACATCTCTCCGCCCTTCTTACTAGCAGCGAACATCTGGTAAATTTACAGGAGCTAGCGTTGAAACGTCTCCGGATCGAGATTCGAATATTCAGTTCTCTGCCAGCAACTACACATATCTCTTCTGCCATCCTTGCTTGAAATAGTTCCTCTCATTTGGCCCTGACCTAGTAGCTCGAGAGGACTTTTTGAAAAGTTGCAGAAGAAAGGATATAACAATACTTACCTTCTCCTTGGTGAGTCGAAGTCATATACATCACGTTGGGATCTAGGTATTCTGTTTTTTTTGTTTCATAGACTTTTTGTAAAAGGCCTCTGTCTTCCGTTTTCATATTAGGGGTTTGAAGAAAAAAAACACGAATAAAAACCAAAGTGTTTACTTCTTTTTCACCAGGTGTCATTCGATTTGTTGTGCAAAAACAAAGGATGCATTTAGCGAAGACTTCATTTAGCAAGAGAGGAGAGTAACCCCACATCGTTAGTATGTGACGACACTGACAAATGCTCCGACAAAATAGGAGTCGACGTTGCAAGAATCGCCTAGAGAATTTGATGCAACTAGATGACTTTGATGCAATCGTTACAAGAGAAGGGGCTTCGGATTTAGATATTTTAGAATTTAGAGTTTTTCAAAATCTAGGATTTGTGGATGAATGATTCTCATTTTAGACCTTAATAATATGATTGGCTAGTTATAGCTAAACTATTCAATCATATTATTAAGTTTAATATAGAAAAATATAAACTTTTAATCTTTGACTATGACATGGATTATAGAGAAGAGCGACTATGACTCGGATTATAAAAGATGAAAAAAAGAGGGATATTATAAATAAAGTTTTATTTGTAAAAGAGCGATACATATATTATTTTTTATACTTTTTTCTCCCTCTTTTATAAATAAATCTTTTGGACTTGATACTGTAAATAGCACAATCTCTCTCAGAGATCAAACACACCTAATCTCGTTCAACGAGGGTCTATCTCGATTTAGAGATATTGTTCAACCCTTTATTGTTGGTTATGCAAAAAAAAAATGTGAACAAAAAGGGGTAGAATTCTAGGGAGAAGAGAAGAACAATTCTACGTAAAAAGTAGGGTCTACCTTTCTTATTATTCAAATTCATCCTTAAATAGCTAAAAAGAGGGGCCATGGTTTCATTATCCTTATTCTTAAGGGGTTGGGCCTATTCAATACATTAGGTTTATATCTTAAAAAGCATGTAATTACTTTCTTTGATATTAATTACTTGATTTATTAATTAGGGGATAAAAATCGTTTACAAATTGCCCCTCGAGTATCACGTATTTGCGCGTAAATTCTGACATTCGACTATTTGCACGGGTGGTACTCGATTTAACGTTTTTCGATCTATATTCGCATACTTTGAATTTCGCTTGTGTTTGCGCATCTTGTTAGCGCTTTCGAAATCATTTACGCTTTCAGAATCGTTTATGCTTTCGTAATTCGTTTTTGCTTTCGCAATTCGTTTATGCTTTCAGATTTTGTTATGTTTTCAGGACCGCTCGTTCATTTATTCGTAAATGATCTAAAAAATTCATTCATGTATAGTATGTCCCTCGAGACCACTCGTTCATTTATTCATAAATGGTCCGATACTCATTCGTGTACATCCATCTAGACTGCTCGTTCATTTATTCGTAAGTGGTCTGGCGTAAAATTTCGTTTACTTCCATCAGGGTTGCTCGTTCATTTATTCGTAAATGGTCGAGCGTAAGAATTTGTTTACTTCCTAGGGGATCGCTCGTTCATTTATTCGTAAATGATCTAAAGCGTTCATTTGTGTACGTCCCAATTGTACCTGCAAAGTTGCCTTGCTAAAATTCTTTATTCCAACTATTCAAACAACAAACAAAAGCAAATCCTAAAGTATTCTCTAAGTTATACCCTTTTCAAATAAAATGACATGTGACAAACAAGAAAATATGCCCCAACTTCTTATATATCTTTGTTCTCGTGTGTCCTCATTCCTGCTTGATTGATGCCTCGTAATGTATCTTTCGAAAGAGTGTGGCTCATCATTGGATCGGGCTCGTTTTCCCTTGCCCTCTTGACACTTTGGTGATCCCTTTCTCTCTCTCTCTCTCATAGGGGTTCTCCTCTAGTCACATAACCTCTCTCCTCGTCTCAATTTACATTCTTTGCACGTCTATGCTAGGGGTGTTCAACGGGTCGGGTCGCCCGCAACCCGCATTGACCCGACCCATAATTTGCGGGTTGCGGGTCGACCCGCGACTCGTGCGGGTCGGGTCGCGGGTCAATTTTTTTTATTTTGCGGGTCGGGTCAAACCTGCGCGGGTCGCGGGTCGGGTCGGGTCAAACCCGTGACCCGCAATATTTTTAAAAATATATATATATATACTTTTATAATTTTATTAATATATAAACTATTTTTTTTATCGACCCGCGACCCGCGAGTCTGGTTGCGGGTCAAAATTATTTTTTGCGGGTCGACCCGACCCGACCCGTGAGCATCCCTAGTACATGCTCTCCATAAATCCAAAGTGTGTCCTATAGATGTCAATTGTGTGGGCGATCTAATTGTTGCGAGTCACTTCATCTTTCCACGAACTTGGATTCCCTTTCGCTTGAGGCCCGCTCGTTCTTCATCTCATGAATCAACTCGTGCCTAGTCCCGCTACGATCAACGTTCTTATTTTGCATGCTCCCATCTTGGTTAGCCTCATTGGTTCGGGACAACTAGTTTGTCGACACTAGTTAACCGATGAAAAAAATGTTTGAACCAAAAAGGGGGGTAAATTCTGAGGAGAAGAGAAGAACAATTCTACGTAAAAATTAGAGTATGTCTTTCTTATTAATCAGAGGTAGCCTTAAATAGAGAAAAAAGGGGGGTTCAGGTTTCCTTCTCCTCATCTTTAAGGCATTGAACATCTATCTATCTAACATATAAAGAAAAAAATTTGGCCCATTTATGACTAGCCATCTAATAAATATAAAAAATAAATTAATAAAAATAAATTAATTGAATTTATTATGAATATTTTTTCAATTGGCCTTTAATCTTCCATAGGATTAAGCATCTAATGAGCATGAAATGGTAACATAACAATGAATAAGTTGGTCCATTTATGAATACCCACCTAACCTAATGGAGATAAAAAAAAAGTAAATAAAAAATAATAATTGAAAAACTAACAAAATATATACCACAATTCACACGAATAAGCTTTACAAATTATATTTATTAAATTTATTATTATATTCTATACAAACCTATGAGTTTATATTCATTTTAATAATGAACATATCATATATATCAAGAATCCAACAAATATTTAATAACATAAAACACCACTAAGAAAATTTAAAAAATTTAAAACTAGATATCACATTTTTAACTCATTTTACAAGTTCGTCTACAATTTTTAAAAAATTCAAACTATAAAAAATTAAGAAAAAAAATATCACAATTCAAATGAATAAGCTTTATAAAAATTAAATTTATAACTTTTTATATTTTATATATTTCTTTTGTTTGTTAGTTTGAAATGTCAACTTAAAAAATGTTATTTTTCAAAGAACATTTTAGTTATTTATTACTAATTACTCCTAGAAATGAAGTTAGATTAATAAAGTTAGATTGTGAATTCATCTTATCTATACCATTATCACGGCAAAAAGAGAAGGATTGATTTTTATGGATAGGTGATAGAGCATATAGGTACAGGCTTTAGAGCATGTTTTTATCTAGTTATATGCATTTTTAGTTAGGATTTCGTTCTAAGTTTTAGTTTAAGTTTTATTTTCTTTTAGTTCGGAATCTACGCGTCTTTGTGCATAAATGCAGGTAGGAAGGTGGAAGACGGTAGATGGAAGGCTTGGGACGGAATCTCGGGATGCATAGGAGGCGTTGAAGTGAAAATCCAAGGCGGAAATTACAAGACAAGGATGAAGGACCAAACCGCGGAGCCAAGACAAGACCGCGCCTGGAGGAGCCGACTTTCTGCGGCGTCAGCGCGGGTAGAACCGGGAGAGCGCGACCGCGCTCTGGGAAGGAGCAAACCGTGCTCCGGCGCGTTGCAGCAACGCCAACTTGGGCTTTGCGGGATTTTGTGGGCCGACTTAATATTGTCTTTTAAGATATTTTTAGACATAAATATAAATACTTTCTTTTAAGTTTTATCTAATGCTATGCTATCTATTGCTTGTGTTCTAAGTTTGAGTTTGGAGAATTGGGAGAACAAGAACCCTAGTTTTGCAATTGGAGATCAATTCAACTCTTGTAAGTTTTATTTTTCTTCAATGACAATGTCTAGCTAATTTTCTCATGTCCAACTAGTTAGTTGAAGTTGTATGCATGACTGTTTGTGAGATTTGAATTATTTTAGTTTGCCTTGACTAGATTGAATATCTCCGTGCTTGATTGATTAAATTCACTTAGGATTATAATAGATTGGCCACCTATTTTACTTCTAGGTTGAATTACAACTAGAATAATTAAATAGACGGTGGAATTTGATTATTCATGGATGAATCCTTTGATTAAACTTATAGACGGTGGAATAAGGTTAATCAAAGGCGGAGAATTTAATCACAAGACTTCATGAATAGACGGTGGAATTCATGATTATTGTTTCTATTGAATGCTTTGAACTTAATTGCATGATCAATTTGACATAGAAGGTTTTCTAGGTTAATTGGTTAAAAGGTTGTTAAAGACGGTGTATATTAACAACCACATTAAGCTTGAATTCATAAATTCACAATAGATTAGTCAAGGGAAATTGAAATAAGAATAATCAAGGATCAAATCTCATGTATGCAACGGATACGAAACTAGTTGGACGCTTTTCTCCATATTTGAATCTTAAATCACTTTACTTGCTTTGATTTAATTAGTTTTAATTACTTAGATTCTTAGTTTATAATTATAAAATCCCCCTTTTACTTTAGTAATATTACTTAAATACAAATAATTCGAGTCTCCGTGGGATCGACCCTTACTTCCACTTTACTAAGGTTAGGAAGTTAGGAATTTTCTTTGTCAGTGCTTTTATAACGACGTAAAAGTGCTCGTCAAATTTGGCGCCGTTGTCGGGGACTCGGCAAATTTTTTGTGTTTATCTAGTATTACTTTTTATTTTTATTTTTGAGTGTGAACCATTTGCATGGTTCAGACCCGTGCTACTAATCCATCTCTTGTTGAATTTGATTCAGAAATCGAAAGAACAATCTCCAGGTTGCGCAGGCAAGCTCGTGCGATTTCTCGGGAACTGCCGTTCAACCTGGCACCTTCTTCTTCTTCTGGTTCTGATTCCGATTCTGGTTCTGAAAGCATTACTGAAATCATAGGGATGGCTAACCAGACACTGAGACAGTTGACTGCACCTGATTTGGCCCAACAACCATTGGCGGTGAAGATACCTGCACTCCCTGACGGTGTCAATTTTGAGCTGAAATCAGGGCTGATTCACCTTCTTCCTCAATTCTATGGGAAGGCAGGTGAAGACCCCAACAAATTTTCATGTTGTCTGCACTAGCATGAAACCAAACAGTGTCACTGATGAGCAAATCAAGCTGAGAGCTTTTACCTTCTCTTTGAAAGAGGCAGCGAGTGACTGGCTTTATTATCTTGCTCCGGCCAGTATTGAGACTTGGGAGGAATTGAAAAAGGCTTTTCTTGAGAAGTATTTCCCAGCTACAAAGCTCTTAAGTATGAAAAAGAGCATTAGCGACATTGAACAACTCCCGAACGAATCGCTTTACGAGTATTATGAGAGATTCAAGAAGCTAATCTCAAGCTGCCCCTATCATGGTTATTCCAAGATGGATCTTGTTATGTACCTTCATGAAGGCTTATTGGATGAAGAACGCCGACATGTTAATGCAGCCTGTGGAGGAAACATCCTGAACAAGACTCCCGATGAAGCTTTTGATCTATTTCATGAACTTTCTGAAGGCTCCCGTCAATTCAGCAAACGAGCCTCAGCAAAGGCAGCTAATTCTGTCGATGTTACAACTTTGCATGAAGAGGTGAATGAGTTGAAGACAATGTTCAGGCAGTTCATGCTGAAAGGACAACCACAAGTCAAGCCTTGCGGTTTCTGCTCTGATGTGACTCATAAGACGGATGCTTGTCCTACTCTTCATGCTCAAGAGGAGGAAGTTAATGCACTTGGAGGCTATGGGCCAAGAAAACCAGCATATGATCCTTATTCAAACTCATAAAATCCGGGCTGGAAGGATCATCACAATTTGAGGTATGGAAACCAAAATCAACAATATGTACCTCAAAACGGGCCTCCAGGTTTTAGACCTCCTTTTCAACACCAACCTCAGCCTCAAGCACCGACTCAAGGGCCATCCTTATCCACAGATGAAATGATCCGTGCTCTTACTCAAAATATGAATCTGATGCAGCAGTCTGTGGGGCAATACCAGCAAGATACCAAGTCAAGCATCACCAACTTGGAAAATCAGATGAGCCAACTTGCCAAGGCAATGAGCAAACTTGAAGCTAAAGATTCCAACAGGTTACCCTCTCAGACGGAACTCAATCCAAAACAGAATGTGAATGCAATATCGCTCCGTAGTGGTAAAGTGTTGGAAACCAGAGCCGACAAGCAACAAACCTTGCATGAGGATGAAACCGAGGGGGGCAAAATTTCGGAGTTCGAATCACATCCCGACCGCGGGCAAACCAGCCAGAGCGCCCCCGCGCCACCAAGCCATCAACCGCGCTCCGATGGGCCAAGTTTCTGCGGCCAGAGCGCGGTCGAAACCGGCCGGAGCGCGGTCGCGCTCCTGGGCGACCAAACCGCGCCTGCGGTGATCCACGAGGATTCCTCGATTCCTTCGACCTCGACTCCCAAACCTCTTCCACCTTTTCCCGAAGCCTTAAAGGAAACCCGTAAGATCGAGAACGACAAAGAGATCTTCGAGACGTTTAGCAATTGCAAGGTGAACATTCCACTTCTCAAGCTCATCAAGAGCATTCCTCGCTATGCTAAATTCTTGAAGGAGTTATGTACGGTCAAGCGGAATCAAAAGCAAAAAGGGAAGCAAAAGATCAAGGTTAGTGAGCAAATCTCAGCGGTCTTCCAAAGACGATTGCCCCAAAAATGCGAAGATCCAGGTATGTTTACTATTCCTTGTATTATTGGTGAGACAAAATTCGAAAAGGCTATGCTAGACTTAGGTGCTTCTATCAATGTCTTGCCTTACTCAATTTATGAGTCTCTTGAGCTAGGTCCATTGCATGCAACAAGCGTAGTCATTCAATTGGCTGATAGGTCTAACGTTTACCCAAAGGGGATTATAGAAGATGTGCTTGTTATGGTTGATACGTTGGTTTTCCCTGCTGATTTTTACGTACTCGAAATGGAACATGACAAGCATGCAGCTCCTATTCTCTTAGGTAGACCATTCCTTAAAACAACCAAAACTAAAATTGATGTGTGTAGTGGTTCATTAACCATGGAGTTTGATGGGGAAAAAGTGGAATACAATATCTATGATGCTATGAAATTCCCCTATGATGTCCATTCCTTATGTTCAATTGATGTGTTAGATACTCTTGTTCAAGACTTCTTTGACATTAATGATCATGATGAATTGCAATCTACTCTACAAAATTCTGTGGTTGATAAAGATGAAGTGGAATTTATGTTGAATGATAATATGTAAGAAATTGTAGCCGAGTTGAACGCTCACTATGAGCGACCACTTTTGCTACCGGGCTCAAAGCCCATTCCACTAACATTGCCAAGCGAGAAGCTTGTTCCTTCTATTGTGCAGGCCCCAAAGGTGGAGCTTAAGCAATTACCGGACCACCTCAAGTACGCTTTCCTAGGTGATGGAGATACCTTACCGGTGATCATCTCAAATAAGCTGACTCAAGATCAAGAGAACCGGTTGTTGGATGTTTTAAAGGAGCATAAATCCGCTATAGGATGGACTATTGCCGACATTAGAGGAATAAGCCCCTCTACATGTATGCATAGAATCTTATTGGAGGATGAAGCAAAGCCCTCAAGACAACCACAAAGGAGATTGAATCCGCCTATGATGGAAGTTGTGAAGAAGGAGGTCCTGAAACTTCTCCAAGCAGGTATGATCTTTCCTATCTCAGATAGCAAATGGGTAAGTCCTACTCAGGTCGTTCCAAAGAAAGGTGGAATCACAGTAAAGGAGAATCAAGATGGTGAGCTTATCCCAACAAGAGTTCAAACCGGGTGGCGTGTATGCATCGATTATCGAAAGCTCAACACGGTAACCCGTAAAGATCATTTTCCTTTACCTTTTATTGACCAAATGCTTGAGCGACTTACGGGTCGTTCCTTCTATTGTTTCTTGGATGGGTATTCAGGTTATTTTCAGATAGCGATTGCACCCGAGGATCAAGAGAAGACAACATTTACTTGCCCATTTGGCACATTCGCTTACCGAAGAATGCCATTTGGTCTATGTAATGCACCTGCAACCTTCCAAAGGTGTATGGTCAGTATATTTTCTGAGTACATAGAGAACTTCATTGAAGTCTTTATGGATGATTTCACCGTTCATGGCAATGATTTTGATTCTTGTTTAACTCACTTGACACTTGTGCTAAAACGTTGTGAAGAAACTAACCTATGTCTTAATTCTGAAAAATGCCATTTTATGGTAGAACAGGGCATAGTTTTAGGTCATATAGTGTCATCTAAAGGGATTGAGGTTGATAAGGCAAAGGTTGAAGTAATTCAATCCTTGCCTTATCCTACTAATGTTCGGGAAGTACGCTCTTTTCTTGGTCATGCAGGTTTTTACCGCAGGTTTATCAAAGACTTCTCCAAGATAGCTTCACCCCTTTGTGAGTTTTTCAAGAAGGATGTCACCTTTGACTTTAATGAAGCTTGTAAAAGAGCTTTTGATGAGTTGAAGGCGCGCCTCACCACTACACCAATAATTCAACCCCCAGATTGGTCCCTACCATTTGAGCTGATGTGTGATGCAAGCGACTATGCGGTAGGAGCAGTTTTGGGTCAAAAGATTGGTAAGGCTTCTCATGTTATCCATTATGCTTCTATGACTTTGAATGAAGCACAGAAAAATTATTACACCACCGAGAAGGAACTCTTGGCGGTGGTTTTTGCTTTGGAAAAGTTTCGGTCTTATTTGCTAGGTACAAAGGTGATTATCTACACGGATCATGCAGCCCTTCGTTACTTGTTGACGAAGAAGGAGGCGAAGCCCAGGTTAATTAGATGGATCTTGTTGTTGAGTGAATTCAACATTGAGATCAAAGACAAAAAGGGGGCGGAAAACGTGGTAGCGGATCATCTGAGTCGCTTAGTTCATGAGGAGGAACGATATGCTCAAGTCACACCGATTAGAGAAGAATTTCCAGATGATACTTTGTTTTCGGTACGTGTACTTCAACCTTGGTATGCTCATTTGGTTAATTTTCTCGTTTCGAGTGTGTTTCCTTCTAGCTTTAGCAAGGCCCAAAGGGATAAACTCAAGAGTGAAGCACGGTATTATGTGTGGGACGATCCATATCTTTGGAAACATTGTTCCGATCAGGTAATCCAGCGTTGTCTTCCTAATAATGAGGTAACTTCAGTTTTATCGTTTTGTCATTCTTATGCTTGTGGGGGGCACTTTAGTGCTAGGAAAACCGCTAGGAAAGTGTTGGATGCAGGATTCTTTTGGCCTACCATCTTTCGGGATGCATATGCCTTTTGCAAATCCTGTGACCGATGCCAAAGGGTCGGAAATATATCCCGAAGGGATGAAATGCCTCAAACTTCAATTATCTTTTGTGAGGTATTTGATGTTTGGGGTATAGACTTCATGGGCCCCTTTCCTAGCTCTTACGGGAATATTTATATTTTATTAGCGGTGGACTACGTTTCCAAATGGGTGGAAGCGAAGGCCACCCGGACTGATGATTCCCGAGTTGTGGCAGATTTTTTGAAGGGGCATATATTCTCAAGATTTGGGATTCCTAGAGCTTTAATTAGTGACAAGGGATCCCATTTTTGCAACAAAACGGTGAGTGCGCTCTTGAAGAAATATCATGTCACACACAGGATTTCTACGGCCTACCACCCACAAACGAATGGACAAGCGGAGGTGTCTAATCGAGAGATCAAAGCCATTCTTGAGAAGACGGTGTCACCAAACCGGAAGGATTGGAGTACTCGCTTAGACGATGCTCTATGGGCGTATAGGTAGGCTTACAAAACACCGATTGGAATGTCGCCATTTCGGTTGGTGTTTGGTAAAGCTTGTCATCTTCCGGTGGAGATCCAACACCGAGCTTATTGGGTTGTGAAGAACTGTAGTCTACAGATGGATGAGGCCGGTGTGTTGAGGAAGCTACAATTGCAAGAGCTTGAGGAATTACGTTTGGAAGCTTATGATAATGCGGCCATATACAAGGAGAAGACCAAAGCTTGGCATGACAAGAAAATATGGAGGAAAAGTTTTAAGGTAGGTGATAAAGTTTTGTTATATCAATCTCGACTTAAACTTTTTCCAAGTAAGCTAAGGTCGAGATGGACGGGCCCGTTCGTAGTAGCTAAGACGTTTCCTCATGGAGCGGTGGAAATTTATGATGGAGCTACTCATACAGTGCAGAAAGTGAATGGTCAACGTTTGAAGCCGTATTTTGAAGGATTTAGCAATGCTATCCTTGAAGAAACGGTTTTGAACGAACCAAACACATGAGCGGTAATGCGTCAAGCTAAGGACGTTAAACAAGCGCTTCTTGGGAGGCAACCCAAGCCTTGTTTTTAGTTTTTATTTGTTTTCTAGATTTAGTTTTGTTTTTGGTGTGTTTTTGTGTGGTTTTCGGTTTCTTTTGTCTTCTTAGTTGTAGGTTAAGTCGGAAAACAGGTACACGCGGTTCAAGGAAAGCCAAGACGCCCTTGCATTCAAGCCCGGGAACGAGCAAATCGAGGTCGACTTTCTGCGGCGTTAACGCGCCTAAGGCGTGCCAGAGCACCCCCGCGCCAGAACGCCGAAACCGCGCTCCGAATGGCCGTGTTTCTGCGGTCAAAGCGCGGTCAAAACCGGGAGAGCGCGACCGCGCTCTGCCCGGTACCAAACCGCGCTCTGGGCAATTTTCGGCGCATTAAACCCGATTTTCCCAGCTTTTCCCATTCACTCCTTCTCCTTCTCCAAACCGCCGAACAACCCCTCTCTTCTCCTCCATTGAAGCCTCACCTTCAAGCTCCATTGAAGACCAAAAACCACAAATCAAGCCCGGATTTGCACTCCTAGTCATCAAACAAGTAAGAATTCTCACTCTTTTCATCAAAATTCATCCCAAAATTGAAGATCTCACCCAAAAATTTTCTAAATTAGGTTTTGCATAAAAACCTCAATTTTAGGGATTTTTAGGTCTCATTTCTTCAATTTGACTCTAGATTCATCAATATTAGCATGATTATGAGTTAGTTTCATATCTAGAAGTTGAAAATTCCATAATTTCGAGATTAAGTAATTTTCATGCTAATTAATCTAGATTAGTGGGGGAAGAGAGTGTTTTGAGAGCTATTATTGTCTATTATTACTTGTTTGGTGGATTGCTCTTGCCGGGGCAATCGAATTGTGCTTGCTTGTGGTGTTGTTGATTGTTGTGTAGGTACTATCTACAATGGGTAGAACTAAAGCACCGGCTAATGCTCCGTCAAGCTCGAGTCGTCCTCCAAGAGCAACCCGAGCGGCATCTTCTAGGGCCCAAGCTGTTGTGCCTGCTTCATCTCGATCCCGAGCTCCACCTAGAGCTTCTTCATCAAGCAATGATATCACATCGGCAACTTATGGTCTTCAATTCTGGGACATGAGGCATCTAGACCGGTTTAATCAATTGAAAGAGCGTGAAATCCAAGCTCCGAGATACATTGATTGGGATTTATTGGAGGAGTTGGGTTTGGCTAGAGAATTGCGGCAGTTAGAGCGTAATCATAATTTGACCGTGTTGAGCATGAGATTGCCAGTTTACCGAAGCCTAGTGTTGGAGTTCTTGAGCACATTAGAGGCTCATATCTTAGAAGGGCGGTTTGCTAATGAAGGGCGGTGCACTTTTCAGTTAGGAGGGGTGATGAGGTGCATGACTCTTACAGATATCAACAAGCTGTTCAGATTTACTCAATACCAAAAGAATGTTGATAGGTGGGAGTCCAGGACTACATGGATGAACAACGAACAGTGGGTCCGACTTTCTGGGACCGATGTGTATCAGGCTTCTAGAACTAAGGCGTCAGGTATTACTAATCCAATAATTCGGATTCTTCAGAGGTTCTACGCTCATTCTATCACGGGCAGAGGAGAGGGTGAAAATAACTGTCCTAGGAAGGATATCTTTCTCCTTAGAGGTCTTCTAGAGGATCAAGAGATTGATATGGGAGCTGCCATGATGCATAACATAGACCTCATGGTTAAGAGAAGCAATGGTCGGATCGCTGTGGGTGGTATCATCACCCGGTTTGCCCAGCATTTTGGTATTGATTTGGAGCGATGTGTGGGTCGGATTGATCCTCTTCCAATGAATTTGCTTTTCTTCAACAAGATGAAGGTGCTATATGTAAAGAACAATCGGTACTATTGGGTGATTGGTAATAGCTCTTTTGCTATGAAGTTGCCTAATCCAGAGAGGGTGAAGATAAAGGTTGGTCTAGCCAATGCTAACACATGGCTTATTCACCCTCAAGATGGTGATTTACCGGTTTCAGAAGTGATAGGAGGGACTAAGAGAAGAAGGCAATTAGGGAGACAGGTTGAGGAGGCTAGCTCTTCGATGGATGTTGATGAGGAGGATGAGGATGAGGAGTTTGAGGTTGCTCCTGAAGATATTGCAGCTGAAGATGATGAGGATAATGAGGAGGATGGTGATGATGAGCACACTGAAGTGCCACCAGTTCATGAGTTTGAGCGGCAAGGCCAAGGGGATTACATGACTACTCACCAATACAACCATTTGGTGGAATTGATGGGAGGCTTGTCTACACAAGTGAGTGGCTTGCACACTCGTATGGATGGCATGACGGCTAATTTCAACCATTTCCGGGGTTATGCGACGAGCCGTTTTGATTATGTTGATGAGCAGACCCGGTATTTGCATCAGAGGATGGACACATACACGTCCGAGCAGGGTTATCAGCCATTTGCTTATCAGCCTTATCCCGGATATCCAGCTCCTGAGTATCCATACCCGGGATACCCACCACCACCACCGCCCGAGGAGTAGATTCCCGAGTTTGACGAGTTCTTGTGATAAGGTCAGTTTTCTTTTACTCTTATGTTTTTTCTTACTTTGGGGACAAAGTAATGTTTAAGCATGAGGGAAGGGGATTATTTATTTTGTTATGAGAGCTTGGTTTTAGATAGATCATGTAGTTGCATGTGCATGTTTATGTTTTTGTATGCATTGATTAAAAGCTTGAAAAATCCATAAAAATTTGAAAAATTCAGAAAATTTGAAAAAACAAATGGTTTGTTTGCATTTAGGATTCATTTTCCCCTCGGAACCACTTGTTTAAATAGTGAGCATGATTTCATATCCCATGACTTGTTAAGTTTATGATGGAGGTTTTAAATAAGAATTGCTTAGTTATGAAGGAGTGTACATGAAAGTGAAAACTTGAGCTAGTTATGAAGTTCTAACCAAAAATTTGCCTTGTGAGAATTCTTTTAAGCCTTTACATGCCAATTTTGCATGAAATTCTTGAGTGTATCTCTTTGCTTGTTTTAACTCTAGAACTTGCGTTTAGATTCTTTTTCGAGGCCACATTATATGTTTTGGATGCATGATGTAAAAGTGATTGAGGCAAATTTTCTTTAGCTCATTTATATCCTTATCCACCCTACATTATACCTTTGTTTTTGTAGCCCCATTGTTTTGAGCCTTAGCCTTGTTTATTAGCTCCACAAAACTTGATCCTAGCCGAATAAGTTTGACCCTCATCCGGGAATTAGGATTTGACTAGGGGACGTTTGTGGGTTATTTGTGTACTTTGGGGTTGTGAGAAAGTGTTAAAGGTGTAATAGAAGGGATTATCCAAAATGAAAAGTGTTGGAAAAGTTTAAGGATGTTGGGAATGTTATTGAAAATCTTTAAAGAAAAGATGGTTTGAAAGGTTGATTGAGATGAGTTGTGTGTAAATTGCAAAGTATTCTTGTGAGAGAGGAATGAAAAAGAAAGAATGAATCTCAATTGGGGTTGTGGAAAGAAAGAAAGTCAAAAGTTGAGCAAAAGAAAGAAGTGCTCACAAGAAAGTAATGGAAGAAAAGGGAAGTATAAGTTGGGAGGAAGTTTTGAGAGAGAGTGTTGATGTAATTCGGGTTTTTAGTTAGTTCTAGTTCCCGGATTTAGCACCACATGGCCATATAATGATCCCCTCCTACTTGTCTATACCTTGGCCCCATTACAACCTTGAAAAAGACCTCATGATTTATGTTATGCATTTGAACATTCGTGGTGGAGATTTAGTGCACTGATGCAAGCATATGGTAGTTAGCATTCAAAGATGATTTTGAGCGAAAACACATACCTTTAAACACTTGAGTGTTGAGTGCAAACACATATACCTTGGTGAGGGTTAGAATGGATTAATAGCTTGGTTTGAAACTTTCGATAAATGTATGCAAAGATTTCATGGTTAAGTTTGTGCTTCTTGAAAATGAATTGAATTCATAGCTTGCTAGTTTGTGGTATGGTTGATTTCTATGTCTTGCTTGAGGACAAGCAAGGTTCAAGCATGGGGGAATTTGATAGAGCATATAGGTATAGGCTTTAGAGCATGTTTTTATTCGAGTTATATGCATTTTTAGTTAGGATTTCGTTCTAAGTTTTAGTTTAAGTTTTATTTTCTTTTAGTTCGGAATCTACGCGTCTTTGTGCATAAATGCAGGTAGGAAGGTGGAAGACGGTAGATGGAAGGCTTGGGACGGAATCTCGGGATGCATAGGAGGCGTTGAAGTGAAAATCCAAGGCGAAAATTACAAGACAAGGATGAAGGACCAAACCGCGGAGCCAAGACAAGACCGCGCCTGGAGGAGCCGACTTTCTGCGGCGTCAGCGCGGGTAGAACCGGGAGAGCGCGACCGCGCTCTGGGAAGGAGCAAACCGTGCTCCGGCGCGTTGCAGCAACGCCAACTTGGGCTTTGCGGGATTTTGTGGGCCGACTTAATATTGTCTTTTAAGATATTTTTAGACATAAATATAAATACTTTCTTTTAAGTTTTATCTAATGCTATGCTATCTATTGCTTGTGTTCTAAGTTTGAGTTTGGAGAATTGGGAGAACAAGAACCCTAGTTTTGCAATTGGAGATCAATTCAACTCTTGTAAGTTTTATTTTTCTTCAATGACAATGTCTAGCTAATTTTCTCATGTCCAACTAGTTAGTGGAAGTTGTATGCATGATTGTTTGTGAGATTTGAATTATTTTAGTTTGCCTTGACTAGATTGAATATCTCCGTGCTTGATTGATTAAATTCACTTAGGATTATAATAGATTGGCCACCTATTTTACTTCTAGGTTGAATTACAACTAGAATAATTAAATAGACGGTGGAATTTGATTATTCATGGATGAATCCTTTGATTAAACTTATAGACGGTGGAATAAGGTTAATCAAAGGCGGAGAATTTAATCACAAGACTTCATGAATAGACGGTGGAATTCATGATTATTGTTTCTATTGAATGCTTTGAACTTAATTGCATGATCAATTTGACATATAAGGTTTTGTAGGTTAATTGGTTAAAAGGTTGTTAAAGACGGTGTATATTAACAACCACATTAAGCTTGAATTCATAAATTCACAATAGATTAGTCAAGGGAAATTGAAATAAGAATAATCAAGGATTAAATCTCATGTATGCAACGGATACGAAACTAGTTGGACGCTTCTCTCCATATTTGAATCTTAAATCACTTTACTTGCTTTGATTTAATTAGTTTTAATTACTTAGATTCTTAGTTTATAATTACAAAATCCCCCTTTTACTTTAGTAATATTACTTAAATACAAATAATCCGAGTCTCTGTGGGATCGACCCTTACTTCCACTTTACTAAGGTTAGGAAGTTAGGAATTTTCTTTGTCAGTGCTTTTATAACGACGTAAAAGTGCTCGTCAATAGGATGCGGGGAGGGGGGGGGGGCAAAGGAGTTTAGAAAAGATTATATTTTGGTGGAAGGGGTAAGATTGATTTTTTTTCCAAAGACAATTGTCATCCATTTCTATTTATATTATAAAAATAATATTGTTTAATCTATCTATCTATAAACATATAAGAGGAACTTTTTTGATAATAAATGCTCATACATTTGATAAGTTTTTTTATAAATTTATTGATTTACAACCTAATAATTCTATTCAAAAGTAAAAATTTTATCTCATGGAAATTGTGAAAGAGATATTCTTATTAAAGCAAAATTTGTTAAGATGATATTTTATCTCCTAACAAAATCATCACCAATCATTGTTGGCCATGTGTTATTTTATTTAAATGGGAATCAATAATATCTAATGTATAATAGTATAAGATAGTATTTTAAATAACATTTTTCGGAAAAGAATGAGACTTGATATTAAATTTGTGTTTTGTCAAAATATAAAAATAACTTTGTAACATTCTATACTCACAATAATTATCATATCTGTCTTGATTCAATAAACAAAAAATATCGCCAATTACTTTACAACAATCTATTTAATAAAACTAAATATATTGTAAAAATATTTAAAATGGATTATTTAACCCAAACATAATATGAAAAAGTTAAATTATAATTGCATAATACTCCAAAATATAACTAAAGGTAACCACTGCATAACATACATAGACCACCAACACAGTTTTTTTTTTTAAAAAGAAAAAAAATTATTGTCCATATAATTGAAATGGGGTCATTCAAATTTATCTTCTTCATTCTTCTTTTTTATGGTTTGTTAAGTTTCGACCCTTGACTGAGTGCCACCTCCGGCTCTGCCCTTCGGAAACCCGCCACTACAATGATGTTGCATAGCCCTTCACGGCTCCATCCCTCAGTCTCAACCCTCCCAACTTGGTCTGCCCCTCAATGGCGTTACTCCCTAATAAAAATTCCAACGAATGAGGGGCGGCCGCACCCACACATCCTTAAATTCGCCGTTGGCAGCAACAATCACAAGAAATAACACAGGCCAAAACCATACCATGATACTAGAATTTCCAAAGGCTAAAATTAGATAAAAAGATGAAAATAGGCTGATAGAGGCAAATGTAGAATGCAAATTCGAATTTTCTCTAATGGAAAGGGTAGTTTCAATCGTCCAAAAATACACATGGTAGGCAAAAGAACACCAAAACCCTCAATGATTTTGAGGATAAATTAAATAAGGGATGTTGGATAGAATTAGAAAAGCAAGAAACAAAATAAGAGAGGCATAGACGTTCACAGGATTGACACATTGTAAAATCTAAATTTCATAATGTTTGTAAAAACAAAAGAATCCACCTATTGCAAGCACTAAACCCGCTGGACTTAAAAGTGCAACTGCTAATCCAAAAAATTTACCCTCACGACTATAGGTTAAGATGCAAGGAGAATTTTTGACTTATCTTTTTGCATATTAGATGAACAGAAAAAAAAGATTGGCGGAAGCTATAAGAACAACTGAAGCTATCAAAGTAATTATATACCTCCACCTAGGAATTATCGGTGCCCAAATCTCCATTTTTTCCGATTTGCTCCGGCCACCACCATTGGTGTGGGAGGAATGTGAGGATCTGACATGCCAATTAGGAGTGGAGGAGGGCCCAAGAGCAATGGTCTTACAGGGAGCGGAGGGCCTGGTAGTAGCGGAGGCGGGCGTTAGAGCTACAAAGACGGGCCTAGGAGCAGCAGAGGTAGGCTCGGGAAGAGCGGTAAATCCGGTGGGTCTGGGGTGAGGAGTGGCACTTCCGGGGTGAGGATGTTTTGAAGTAATTAGGCAATATTAGGATCGATTTGTAGGTGGATTACTCCGGAACCAACAACTTTGCCAATGGCCAAGGCCGCTGGCCGCGGAGGTTGCTGTGGGTTGCAATGGTGGCATCATTATCTATATCTCTTTGTTGTGTGGGTGGGTGTGGGTGTGGGTGTGGGTGTGTGTGTGTGGGGGGGGGGGGGGGGGGGGAGGTGGTTGTGGGCTGCAGTGGCGACATCAATGGCGTTATTCATTTTGTTGCTTCGAATGATGAGCTATAAAATAATTTGTTTATCATAGACATATTACAAAGTATATCAATGATAAGTGAGTGTGATAAGTGAATAAAATAAAAGCATTTCTTCACAACTTAAGTGAATAAGATCAAATAAATATGCATGTTAATGCTTGATTCTTCGCTATCCAAATAAAATAACATGAGTATATATACAAACCTTGCAAATAAGCAATGTATTGAAAATGGCAGCCTAGAATCACAATGCTAAGTTTTATAAGCACAAGATATAAAAGTTTTTTTTAGGTAAATAAGACCAGTTTGATCACCATAACAAGATCCTTCGCACTACTCCTCTTAGTAAGACATGTTACTTTTTGGAAGATCCATTTTGCAACAATTCACTCGAGATGAATGTCCAGAAAAATTAAAGGGCAAGACATGGAAAAATGCAAAAAACAACTATCAATTTAACCAGTTCCCACAAATACCAATTATAAAATACCAATTAAATTGAAGGTAGACATTAAATTGAATTGAAGGTAGACATTAAAAAGCAACTATCAGAGAAGCAAGTCAAATTCTTCACCTGTATGGGAGGCACAAAACAAAATTTCAAATACAACCAAGAAACTTATACCAATGGAAATCAAATACAAAGTTCGATACAAGAATCTACTGACCATTTGCAATTTTGTAGGGCGCGTTTTCAATTAGGGTTAAGGCTAGGTTTTGGGTAATGGGATAAATAAATTATTAGGGGTTTTGCTAAAGGTTAGGCACTAATCGAGAACGGCGGGGTGTTCTCTCTGCCGTCCTCTCCGTCCGTTGCGCTCAGACGGTTCAGAAAAGCAGTAATTTGCGTTACTTTATCTCGAAATTGAGCGTCTCGGGCGAGATCAACAATAATCTTGATGTATTGGATGGTTTCTAGAAGAAACCGGGTTTTCGAACGCTCGATTGAAAGGTCTGGGCTTGTATTTAATACATTATGTTTTTATCTTCAAAAACCCATAATTACTTAAAATTAGTAATTTGCGATACTTCATCTCGAAATTGAGCGTCTTGGGCGATATCAGCCATCATCTTGATGTATTGGATGGTTTATAGAAGAAACCGGGTTTTCCGAACGACGACTTGACCGAAAGCCCTGGGCTTGTATTTAATACATTAGGTTTTTATCTTCAAAAACTCATAATTACTTTCTTTGATATTAATTACTTGATTTATTAGTTGGGCATAAAATCATTTACAATTTCTTACCTTCCTTCCCTTATTTATAACATTGGGGATCTACTAGCTTGCATATTCACACTTGATGTGGGACGGAGCTTTGTTGAGAATTGCCCATAAGATTGCTTAGCCCTTAAGGCTAGTACATGACAAGTTTTAACTAGACCAAAAATAGATGAATCTACGTTGAGGTTTATGCAAGGAAGCCGACTAATTTGACTTGGTTGAAATTTACATGTGTGTCATTGACTTGTCTTAACGTGTTGTTGCCATTTTTGCTTATTGGACTGAATTTATGTAACTTGTCCCATGGGAGAAATTAATTTGTGATTCTATGTAGTCCAAATACATGCATCCATGTTTTTATAATCAACGTATATCACATGTGGCCATGCAACTCAAGTTGTCTACCAATTCCTATGTATATATCATGTTCAAACGCATATATGTAGCGCGGCGTTTTATCTCTTTTCTTCTTTATATTAATAATTTTTCCTTTGTTCCTTAGTGATTATTTAGCGCACCATTATCGGAGTGTACCAAGTACAAAGACGAATAAACGAGAAATCTCAAACTGATTGAAAAAGACCAAATCACACAAGCAATTACGTAGTAAAAATGAGGAGAAAGGGAGAGTGAGAAGTCCATGGAATTGCATGACCGTTTCAAAAAAGTTCTAATTTCTTATTCCCACAAAAAAAACAAAATATCGCACAATCTAGTTTTAAAATCAGTAAAGAAGTTATAAGTGTCAATCAACCTCAAATGGAACTTTATGATGGGAGAAACAAGGATCCTAACGATTATGGAAAAACGATTATAATCCACATGAACATCAATAACTACATTGACTCGGTGTTCTGTTGCGTTTTTTCCTCCAATCCCAAATGAACAACCCTGACCTGGTTTATGCATCTGACAAAGTTTTTTTTTCATGTACCACTACAATGATGATAAAAGACAAAAGAATACCATGCTAAATTTGTTTCACTTGTTTAGGGATTACATTTGTTTCACTTGTCTTTGTATCAATTGTTTTATTTGAAGTTTGGTTGGAGTGTGTTTGACAATATTCTTATTTAATTGCAAACAACAATTTTGGGTAAGATATGGCCCAAGGCTCTAGATAGTCTTACAAATTCTATTCATATTCCTTCGTCTAGATGCCTTCAAATGAAATCACTTTGTATTTTGATTGCCACACTTGAATACATTAGCTTTTGATCATTGCAACCACATTGTCTCCTCTCTCTCCTTATAAATGTCCATTCTATAATCTCCAGGTCCCTCATTCTATGAACACGATCACCTCACATACTCCTCTTTCCCGTCTCCCTTAATTCTTCCCAAATCTTTTGAAGCTTGTAGTTTTTATTTTGAAAAAACCTTTCCATTGCCATTATGGTAAGTCACAATAAGTTTTATATCCTATTTATCCTCGACATTGAAAGCTTCCATATGAACTTTTTGGTGTTGGGTTACTCCCCCTTGTTTGATTTGGAAACCAATTTGCTTTACTTGCCCCGCTTGAAATTTTGCATGGATTTCCAACCTTCGTTTTCATTGCTAGTTTAAAAAAGTCTATTGTTGTACAACTTTTGTTGAAAAATTTGATTTTAACTTTCTCTGGCTCGATTTTAGTCTTGAATTGTGGGTTGAATTTTAGTGTTAAAAAAATAAGAATCATTCTTTTTGTGATGGTTTACTATTTTAATATGAATTCTTGGTGTATTAGTGGAAGCTAATTAAGGTATTAGTTTGAAGAAGGCGTATATCATTGTTAAACACCCCTATTGATTAACTATCAATTATGTTGTTATTAATAATGTTTTACTCATCAAATAGGCTAATATTGTTTTCCTTGTCTAATTATAACATACTTATTTTAATGTTGGTGTACTCATGCTTCATAATGAACTAGAATTAAACTAATTGCCACGATTCTAGTCAAGATTGTTTGTTGATATTGCTCGATTGATTGTTTGCTTTGGCTTGCTAGGCACTTTAGCTTCAAATCATCATCTACGATGACTTTATTTTCTATTTAGTAGATCGAGTATAACATGTTGTTGATGGTTGCCGGGTCAACTGTCTTTTCAAAATATTCCTCTGAGTCCAAAGGTTCGAAGACGTTTCTACATCAAATGTCTTTTTAACTTGTTCCTCCAAGGCCAGGGGATTTAGAGACATCTTCGTGTCATCTAAATAATACTCCCTCCGTTTCAAAATAGTTGTTCATAGACAAAAGTGCACATATATTAAGGGGAAAAAATTCTTCCAAAAATACCCCTATAAAGTGGTATTTTCTACTCCAAAAAATTGCTTTGGAAAAAGTGTATGTTTAGTGTGGTGTAATTATTAAGGGTATAAATGGAAAAAATTATTATATGAACAACTATTGTAAAACAAGAAAAATTATCTATATGGACAACTATTTTGAAACGGAGGGAGTAGCTTTCTTCCATCAACGCTAGAGGGGTTCGCAGGCATGGCTGCATCATTCGAAGAGTGGCTTTCTTCCATTTATCACATGGGTTTGGAGATGTCGCCATGTCGTCTGAAGAGTAATTTTTCTTCTCTCCAAGCTTAATGGGTTTGGAGACATTGTCGCTTTCACCCTCCTTTTGGCCACTCTATCCGAGCCATAGGGATTTGGAGACATCAATACGATGTCACATTTTCCACTAGCCTACTTCCTTTGAGGTAGGGGCTTGGAGACGTCACTACTACACTGTGCTATCTTTGGGCTTAGGTCCTTCGAGCTCGGCTCGAAGACGCCACCACAACGACGATATCTTCCAATGACTTACTTCCTTCGAGTAAGAGGCTCGTAAATGCCACCTCAACAATGATATATGTAGTGGCTTACTTTGGAGATGCATGTACTCTATTTCTTTTTCGTCAAACATACCTCTAATAATGATAAATCTCGTACGTGTTGAAACTTGAAACAAATGAGTGCTATGAACGAGAATTTATAATTTAATGAACAAACAGACAAACATAAGATTCACTCTTATTTTGCAGGTCAAATGGCCCACACATTCTCAAAGGGGTTTACAATTGAAGATTGTTCATCCTTAGTCAGATCATGTGCGCTATTTCACTCACTTTAGGCTCTTAACTTAACCTTATAGACTACTCTAAGTGTTTTCTCTCTTAAGACAACGATTTGGAACCTTTTTGAGATTCCGTCTGGCAAATAATCTTGAGTTGGAGATGTTTTTCGACCCTTCGACCCTTGCAAACTTTGTCTTCTTTAGCTATTTATATACATAGGAATGAGCCGGAAGTTGAAATCTCGACATGGGAGGAGCATGTGGATAGTCGAGGTGTCGATCGCTGGTTGGTGGAATGTGAGACAAACACCTTGACTACTAGGTCAACGAGTTGGGTATGTGACATGTCGTTTCACCATATATTAACTCGTTATTGCAGTGCAGACCAACTTGCAAGGGACACCATGTGGAATGCAATTATTCGCTGGACCTTATTGAGGTATCAACTACTTCACTTCATGTGGGGTGTTCTTTGGAATGTCCGAGACCCGACCTTGACCATTTCAGCTATTTTGCGCACCAAGCATCCCAAATTTGGTTTGTCGCGTCAAACATGTGTGCTATTTGTGCTTGGGTCTTTGCGGAGCTTCTACCTAATTTTTGACGTACTTTAGTTCATTGCGAGCGCTATTTGAACACATGCAATATTGTTTGCTAAAGATTAACTCGCTTTGGTGGGAAGGTTTTGATCCTTGTAAGAGTTTATGGGGCTTGTGAATCTACTAGTATCGTGTGTGCCTTGATGTGAGATTCAAGTTGCTTGAGTTACTTATGTCATCTTTTTCGATCTCTCTTCATGTTTTGATCATCTTTCTTGTGGTCTAGAATGTGAATAATTTGCGCACTCAATACGATGCTGACGAGAAAACCCTACCCCAGGGACGGAACCAAAAATTTCTCATTGTAGGGGCCAATAAAATTTTCTAACATTGCTAATGTTTTTTCAATTTAAAAAAATATATTATATTAGATACATTTCGAGAAAGATGTAGAAATAAAAAATAAAAATAAAAAATTAAATCAAAGAAGAGAACATAATTTATTGAGAGGTACTAAAATATTTAAGAATATAATTACACTAAGAAAATGAGAGTTTATAAAGACATCTTATACAATTATGTTTCAAAATAAAAATGGATTGAATCTATAAATACTAAAGGCTCGTAGCTAAAAACTAAAACCCAAATTGAAGCCCTTGTGCTAATAATGAATTGTGTGATTTAAGAAATCCCAACAATAACTTATAGTTTCAAAGCTTTGGGGGTTTAATCAAAGTAGGAAGTTTAGCAAAAGATAAAAACATTCGGACGAAGTGCTTTGTATACGTGCAATCTTCAAATGTTCATAACTTTTTGCTCAAATATCAAAACGAAGCTTATAATATATTAAATCGAAACTATTGAGAAGAGGAGCATATATATGGAAAAAAATTAGATTGGGAGGCCATGGCCCACTCCCGCCCCCATATAATTCCGCCTCTGCCTAGCCCTCATGGTCCTATATCGGAGAGGAAGAAAATCGCTTCTCGTTGCCCTAGAATTAAGAGTGCATTTCATTAATAAGTAAAAAATGACATTTTATATTAAAATATTGTTTTTATAACTTTAAAATATATAAAAAAAGTAGAAAAATTACACTTATAATTTGTAATTTTTTAATAGGTAAGAACTCGGTTCGTCAAACTTGCAATTTATAATTACACTTGTAATTTGTAATGACCTTAATTGCCCTCGCCCTCTCGCAAATTGTATTATTCGAGATTTTTGGAAGGAATTTTTAGGGTTACAATACGATTAATAAATCTCTCACCATCTCTCTCATTCCCCACCACACCAACGCCACACGCCTCTAACCAAACTACTAGAAAAGTCATGATAGCTGCTTCGGTACCTCCTTCATCGTCGTCATCTGCGCTTCTCAGAGCTACTCGTCTTCGTTTTGCGTCTTCCCTCTCCTCCCCTTCAGTCTCTTTCTCGAAGTTACCGCACGTTCCGAGGCAGTCGGCGCCGTCTTCTCTGACCTTTAACCGATCGGCGAGCTTATCCTCGGCGTTACGATCTCTCCGGTGCTCCACTCCTCGTTGGAGTCACGGTGTTGACTGGCGATCACCGGCCAGCCTTAGAGCTCAGATCAGGACCGCCACGCCTCTTGTCGAGCGCTTCCAGCGCAAGATTGCCACCATGGGTGAGATGATCTTTTGTTTGCTTTGAATATTCTCTTGCTGGCGTTTAGTGCTGTGTTTTGATGTCGTGAATGGTAATTCGGTAGATTGCGTTGTCCAGGAGAGCTTGTTTGGACATTTCAGTGTCTTAGAGCCCCTCCTTGTAGGTTGATTATTATTTCTATTTCCGGAAGTGATATCTAGTAGTAGATTGACAGTATCGATTATTTGTTAATCGGTCTATCGTTGTACTAAAGCAGAATCGTCTATGTAGTAGATGGACCGGCACTACATTATTTTGTTTTAGCTTAATTTGCTGTCCTTGGTCTATGATGTTTTCTGATGAGCAAGATTTCACTATTAGGAGTTCAGTGGTTATACTCCATATTGTGATGTTTTCTGAGAATTCTGTCTGTAGTATAGACAGTTGGGTTCTGTTAATTTCTGAGCCTGTTTCCACGAAAACAGAAGTCATTGATTTGTTCTTAATTCTTTAAGTTAGTATTTGTTGATTTTTCTACCTTGTAATTATTGAATGACAAATGATTGATCTATGAATATTATTGCCCTGCAGCTGCTGAGCATCCTTTCAAGGAAATACTTACAAGTCTTCCAAAGCCCGGTGGTGGTGAGTTTGGAAAGTTCTACAGTCTGCCAGCTTTGAATGATCCAAGGATTGGTAAGGCCGTCTGGTTGTTATCTTATACATACTACAAATTCACGGCTTTTTTGTTAGAAGATCTGCTTCATAAAATTGTGGAGCTCTCAATTTTTCCTGGCTACCTGCAAAACACACGTTTGAAGTGACGCCCTTCTTTGCATGCAGACAAGTTACCATACTCCATTCGTATTCTTTTGGAATCTGCTATTCGTAACTGTGATGGATTTCAAGTTACTAAGAATGATGTGGAGAAGATCATTGACTGGGAAAACTTGGCACCGAAGCAAGTTGAAATCCCGTTCAAGCCTGCTCGTGTTCTTCTACAGGTTCATGGCATTCCTTCTTTCAGAAAATTGTTTCAGCATGGTATCTGTTTAACAATTAATATCTGAATATTCTTTCACAGGATTTCACTGGTGTTCCAGCCGTGGTGGATTTGGCTTCTATGCGAGATGCAATGAACAATCTTGGTAGTGACCCCAACAAGATTAATCCATTGGTATAACGTCTTCCTGCATCTCAGAATTCACTTATGTTTTCCTACAGCTATTTTTTTTTGCACGAGACAGATTTTCTTTAATTTAGAAGCATGAAAAATTAGCAATTTTACTCATGCTCAGAATTGATTATTATTACTCGTAGATGCGTGTGTCCGGTGACCATAATGTATCTTAGCTCCTAATTGCATATTACATAATAGGTGCCCGTGGATCTTGTTATTGATCATTCAGTCCAAGTTGATGTAGCAAAGTCGGAGAATGCAGTGCAGGCAAACATGGAGCTTGAGTTCCAAAGAAACAAAGAGAGGTTTGGGTTTTTGAAGTGGGGATCCACTGCTTTCCAGAACATGCTTGTTGTTCCTCCTGGTTCTGGTATTGTCCACCAGGTGAGAATCCTATTGGCTTTTCTGAATGAATTTCCTTCTAGATCAGTAGTTAATCAGTCAATGAGACAATTACATTACACTTCAACATTTGATCTTTTTCATCTTAGTGATCTGCTGAACACACTTCTAAATTAGGATTAAACTTAAGGTATTCTTTGGGTCAACTGTATCCAATTGATCAGCATGAACTATGTATTATCAATTGTTTATGTTGGTCAATAATCATTATCTTTGTCCTTGGTTTGAAATAGAAGTTCTTCACCTTATACTCTTGACCTATTTATGCTTAAGGAGATGAATAGAAAAAGGTTGATGATATATTCCTCATGACAAGATGTATATGACCATGAGGTTCTCTAGTCAAAGTTGTTTATAATTGGTAAGTTTGACACTTGGGTAACTTAATCTTACTATTTATCCACCACAATGTTTGGGACTTGAAGTCCGTTCATAACCGACATTGGTTTTCTGTGTGAATGTTAAGGCTTTCATTTATATTTATGTATATGTTCTTTCTCCAACTTTCATATTATAGAGAACCAAAATGATAATATAATTGATACTTGATGTACTAGGTTTTGGATGATGCTTTATTGTGAATTATTTTGTTACCAGAGGTTAAGTGGAGGCATAAACACATAGTTTTAATTTTTTTGGCATTATAAAGATGTTCTGCGCTTATTATTATTATTATTATATTAATAAAAGGTTCTCGGTACTGTCAGGTCAACCTTGAGTATCTTGGAAGGGTTGTTTTCAATACAAATGGTATGCTTTATCCAGACAGTGTGGTTGGTACTGATTCACACACAACTATGATTGATGGCCTTGGAGTTGCTGGCTGGGGAGTTGGAGGAATTGAGGCCGAGGCAGCCATGCTTGGTCAAGTGAGTACAATTGAATTCATTTTTCCTTATTATTACTTTTATGAATGCTGTCTCTAATTAACAGTCTTCTGAAGTTGGATAGAGCTTTTTCGATGCTTCAATCTACTGAAATATGATGCTTTCTTTCAGACATTTTAGAGCTATTATTGTTTGCATATTCTTTCCTTATGTAGCTGCTCTGAACTTCTCAAGGCTCCTTTTTTCTTTGTTCCGAATTCGGATCCTTTCTTGTTATGTACTCCAGCCTATGAGGGATACACTGGGTAGATGTTGTCGTTTTGCTGTGTATGATTCATCAACCCTTGAAAGGTGACTTTCATTGTCACAGTAACCTTACATTGTAACAGCAAGGCCTTGTTCTTAGTAAGCCCATACGGATTACATAATCTATTTGAACAACCATCTTGATGAAATGCAAAGCATTATTTGTCTGAAAACAAATTACCGTATGGCAGGGTAACGTGTGCTAGAATTTTTCTACACTTTATTATGTAACCATTGCAATCTTGTTTACTTTGTCACAAAGTAGTGTATTTATGTGTGTTCTTTCAAATTCAAAATTTGGGGCTTATGGCTATTGTTTCCTTTTATCTTTATGACACAAGGTCACAATACTTGTATGGATAACTACTTTTTCATCATCTAGATCCTGCTGATGTGCTATCAACTTTAATATCTCTAATGGTGTAGCTATTGGTTTTTGCAGCCCATGAGTATGGTCTTACCTGGCGTTGTCGGATTCAAGTTAGGTGGTAAATTGCCAAATGGCGTCACAGCTACTGATTTGGTGCTGACTGTGACACAGATGTTGAGGAAACATGGTGTCGTTGGCAAGTTTGTTGAATTTTATGGTAAGTTAATGTGATAATGATGAAATTTGAACTGTTACTTGTTTTGCATGATCCAGAAGTCATGCTTATTAAGTTATTTGTATTTAACAGGTGAAGGTGTAGGTCAGTTGTCCTTGGCTGATAGGGCGACCATAGCGAACATGTCTCCTGAATATGGGGCAACTATGGGCTTCTTCCCTGTTGACCATGTCACATTAGATTATCTTAAATTAACTGGAAGAAGTGATGAAACTGTGAGCTCTCTGCCACTCCCATTTGAACATACACTATTAGAACTGAGAATCTACTGACCTTGGTTTGACATGATGCCGATTGTGTATAATGTGCTCTGTTCTTGCTTATCACAGGTTTCTATGGTAGAATCTTATTTGCGTGCTAACAAGATGTTTGTAGACTATAAAGAGGTAAAATCATATGCCTTTTGTTTTAATCTGAGGTTTCACTCTTTCCTAAACTTTGGTGATATCTGATTGAAAACAAATATTCTCTCCTTTTTTTCTTTTTTCTTTTTGAGCAGCCACAACAAGAAAAGGTTTTCTCATCTTACTTGGAGTTGAACCTAGGAGAAGTTGAGCCTTGTATCTCTGGACCTAAGAGGTGTTTTAAATACCTGGTTTATTTATTGCCTCTTTGTCTCTAAAAGATTGTATCTTACGGGCTTTGATTTCTGCCTTTAACAGGCCTCATGACCGAGTCCCACTAAAGGATATGAAAGCTGACTGGCATTCCTGTCTAGACAATAAAGTAGGATTCAAGGTAAAGTGCTGATGAACCCTAAATGAAACTTTTTTTTTTCTTTTGCTTGATTCTTTGATCATGATTTGGGAGGCTGACCTTAGAAGAATTTAGCACCACCCTCAATCATCTTATGCAGGTTAAAAAAGTTTTCTTACCTTGCTTTATCGCTGAAAGAAAATAGTATACTTGATATCGTTGATATATTTACGGCTTAAAGTCTTTGTCAGGTAAAATTATTTTTTTTCTCACCAAACACTATTTATTGCACAAAAAGTATTTATTTTAAAAAAGTGTTGATTAATAATGTTGCCAAACATACCCGAAGCTTGGATGGGAGATAAGGAAAACATTATGCGCTAAGCATCATGCCTTGCTGCTTTTTATTTGCCCAAATTTGGTGAACATTTGTCCCTCTAACTGTACCCTTGAATATCCCTCTCACTTCTACCCCTTTTATAGAACTGCCCAAAAGTGTGAAGTTGCAAGCAGATGCTGGTGAACATTTGTCCCTCTAACTGTACCCTTGAATATCCCTCTCACTTCTACCCCTCTATAGAACTGCCCAAAAGTGTGAAGTTGCAAGCAGATGCTCTATCATCCTTGGCAGCTCATATTTACACGTCTTCTGTGATGGTCCTTGTATAACACTTTGAAATCATGCAGGGCTTTGCTGTCCCTAAGGAGCAGCAGGACAAGGTGGTGAAATTTACACATCAAGGGCAGCCTGCTGAGCTGAAACATGGTAGTGTTGTAATAGCAGCAATTACAAGTTGCACAAACACATCTAACCCTAGTGTCATGCTGGGTGCTGCACTTGTTGCAAAGAAAGCCTGTGAACTAGGTTTGGAGGTTGGTACTTTGTAACCTATTTTGATCTAAGTAGCCCTTTTCTTTGTGATGGATACAAAATACTCTCTGCTCCATTTAGTTCCTCATAGATGGTGTTTGTTTTCTCAAATGTTTTGGGTGTGATTATGTTAGGTCAAACCATGGGTTAAAACCAGTCTCGCTCCTGGATCTGGAGTAGTTACAAAATACCTGCTTCAGAGGTACTGTTTTTATTACAAGAAAGTGATATCACCATTCTTTTCTTTTCTTATCTGTGTAAATATTTATCTCAGCCCGTAAATTTGGTGTCTTATATTATTAGTGGCCTGCAAAAGTATCTTAATCAACAAGGTTTCAACATTGTTGGATATGGCTGTACAACTTGTATTGGAAACTCTGGAGACCTAGATGAATCAGTTTCTGCTGCTATTTCTGAAAATGGTAACACTTTCTTCCTTTCCTTCCCAAAAAAACCAGTCTGTTGTTTTTATGGAGTGTCATTCAAGGATATTTAATAAACCTGGGAGCTTATCTGTTTATCATTTGTTGCTCTGTCATGTGATATGATTGGGAAATTCCTAGTTGAAATGTTTTTAGTATTTGTCTGCAACTGTATGCTGCATTTTCATCTTTGCAAGGGGGTTATTGTTTTTTTCTTCTTCTAATGATATTAGTTGATTGGCATGAGTGTAATTTATATAAAATAATAGTGGAAAATCTGGATGAATGAAATCTCTAGGAACTTGACTTTTCTTTATGAAGTCTTGACAAATCAAGTTGGTTGCTTTTGTAGACCTTGTTGCTGCAGCTGTCCTTTCTGGTAACCGGAACTTTGAAGGGCGTGTACATCCACTCACCAGAGCTAATTATCTTGCTTCACCACCGTTGGTTGTTGCCTATGCACTTGCTGGCACGGTAAACATAATATCTTGTTTCACCACTGTTGGTTGTTGCCTATGCCTATGCACTTGGTTGTTGCCTACGCAGCTGTCCTTTTATTGACTGAGCTATTTATCGTGCTTCTCCACTCTTTTCTTGGAAGTTCTATAATCTTACATCCGAATCATAGTGATTGATGGATATGTCAAACTGTAAATGCATGCAGAAGAGACACAAACCAGTTCTTTTTGAATATTTACCCTTCATTCTTTGCAAATTCCAGGTTGACATTGACTTTGATAAAGAGCCAATTGGAACTGGAAAAGATGGAAAAAGTGTATATTTCAGGGACATCTGGCCCACAAACGAAGAGATAGCACAGGTACAAGTCTTTGTAGTATCTGATATTGTAAAACAATGGAAATGTATC